>CM077878.1:22266250-23537500 GCA_039720435.1 Amazona ochrocephala
GTGCAATTTCAGCTTCAACGCTCAAATTGTTTTTCTATAGGCCAGGTAGTTTAAAACAGCTTTACCTCTGGTCCCAGGTGTTGCTGAGGCAGCAAAGTCTCTGTGAGCTCACCACAAATCAGCAGGGAAAACTGCTGAAGCAAGAGAAATCTTTAATTGTGCAACCAAAAATATTAAGAAAAAAGTCAAGCAAACAGCATTTTCTCTCAATTAAATGTTTCTATGCTCCCATCAAGGAACACATATGAGTGTTTTCGAGATTTTTCAGTGCTACCTGGCTTTTAGGATAGATATCTTGGACTTGTGTTGTGGTGAATCATTACCTGCTGATTGGAAACTGGGACAGGGTATGAAATTCCATGAGAAAGACATTTTATGTGTCAATTAAATACTTCAAATTTATGTGACCATTGAACAGGGCAGTAAACCAAGACCATTTTCTGGCACATGGGTGTCAAGCCTCTACTGTGTTATTACAAGTTGTAACTGGCATCAGTGAAGAGGCCTGAAATGAATAAGAGATTCCAGCCCTTACTATTCTATGATTCTATGATGGTGGCAATTCAATACGAAGTTCATACAAAGTGGAGACTGAGAACAAAGATGCAACAGACAGGAGGACGTGTCACAAGTGCTGTCTTCATTGCTCATTTTAGAAAGAATGAGGAAAGTCCGGTTTCTCTATAGCAGCTTATATGAACAATGAACTGACTTCTCTCACCTCCAGGAAAATTTTTACAAGAAAATCTAAGCAATATTGTCTTTTCTTATCATGTCCCACAGTTTTTCTCTCAAATACTTGACACTGGCATAAGGTAAAGCAGTACCATGTCTGCTATCTTTATGTTTCCAGAGCAATCCAGCCCAAGCTGACTGTAGAAATGGGGGAGATTTCAACATTGGCCAGCACTGCTGATCCAATTCCACAAAATTGCACTCCAGATACTGATGTTTATATTATAATAATTTTCAGCAGGATAACATGCTGTTGATGGCCATTTGCACCAGGGACTCTAAGTCAGAACTGAAGACAGGTAATTGGTCCTAAAGAGCTTGCTTCTCAACTACGCATCAGGAAAAGAAGTAAACAACCTACTTCCTTCTAGCTTCCCCTCAATCCCTCAATCCTTCTGCCCAGGTAGAAGCACATGAGAAAACACTGTAAGCTTCACCTTTCCTGGTTTTCTTGGGGTCATTCTTAATTTCTATAGGAGGTAGTAATGTACAGGTTCGAAGGCTTTAATGAGGATTGTGCCAGTGAGCAGACCTTCAAGAAGATGTAAATCTGGTGTGGAAATGGTACCCATTAAACCTGTTTCAGACAAAATATAGCAATATAATAAGCAGAAGGGTGAAAAAGCTAATTGTAGTTAGGTAATATAGATGACTTAGTGCACTTCCTGATGGCACAGAAACTCTTGAAAGTTCACTAAAAGAAAATTAATTAATGAGTATTTAATTTATTGAAAGTATTTTTTAATAGGAGCATGTTTCTAAAAGTGATGAAAGTGCTTTTAAAATACTTTGATACATTGATTGGTAATTTGTCACCTGCACATCGTTATTTAGTGTTGTTGGCTCAGTTAATGTGTTTCCTGAATATAAATATTTAATGGTCTTTTATAAAAATTGTTCTGTTATTTTAAGCTTAATAAATTGTTCAGACCCCTCAAGCCTTTCATAGAGGTGGCTTTGTTATGTAAACATAACAAAAATAAACTGCTATCTAGCTGCTATTCAATCCTGGTATCCCTATAAGTAGATTTCTGGCAGACATTCCAGAAGAATGATTTTTCAGAGTGGAAGATAGTTTCTAGGCAGCTGGAAGGGGGAATCTGTCAGTATCAAACAGTGTAGAAAGAGAAAAAGGAACTACCTAGTGATGGGGTGATACCACATCTCAGCTGTTCCAAGAGTATTTTTGCTTACATCAGCTGTCTCTCTTTCTGCATATGAGAATGAGACAAGTTTTTAAAGATAAAATGAAGTGTTGGCATACAGTCAAATAGTTATAAATGGGCCATGAATATATTTGGGCTGGAAATTAGAGAACACTTTTTTACCACATGAAGTGTGGATGAAGAGTTTTAAGAGATTTCAAGACAGATCTTGCTCAGTTTGTTGCCTTGAACAGCAAGCGACCGACTTGATGATTCTGATTGTGCTTTCAGTTGCATCGTGTGTTTGAGAGATTAACATCTGAAGTACTTACAGTTTCATGCAAATAATAAACTGTGGAAAAAAAAATAAAGAAAGAGCATGAGACCTACAAAGATTAAATTTTGAATCATTTACCAAAATAAAGCACAGAACATGAGATTAAAGTCCCACAGTTTTAGATGCCGTGTATCTAAGTGCCAACATAGAACCATAGAACCATAGAACAGTAAGGGTTGGAAAGGACCTCAAGATCATTGAGTTCCAACCCCCCCGCCATGGGCAGGGACACCTCCCACTAAACCATGCCATCCAAGGCTATGTCCAACCCCACCTTGAACGCCGCCAGGGATGAAGCATTCACAACTTCCTTGGGCAACCCATTGCAGGGCCCCACCACCCTCACAGTAAAGAATTTCTTCCTCAGATCCAATCTAAACCTCTCCTGTTTAAGTTTAAACCCATTACCCCTTGTCCTCTCACCACAGTCCCCAATGAAGAGTCCCTCCCCAGCATCCCTATAGGCCCCCTTCAGGTATTGGAAGGCTGCTATGAGGTCTCCACGCAGCCTTCTCTTCTCCAGGCGGAACAGCCCCAATTTTCTCAGCCTATCTTCATACGAGAGGTGCTCCAGTCGCCTGATCAATCTCGTGGCCCTCCTCTGTACTTGTTCTAACAGTTCCATGTCCTTTTTATGTTGAGGACACCAGAACTGCACACAATACTCCAAGGGAGGTCTCACGAGAGCAGAGTAAAGGGGCAGGATCACCTCCCTCGACCTGCTGGTCACACTCCTTTTGATGCAGCCCAGAATACAGTTGGCCTTCTGGGCTGCAAGCGCACACTGGCAGCTCATGTTCATTTTTTCATCAACCCACACCCCCAAGTCCTTCTCCGCAGGGCTGCTCTCAATCTCCTCCCCGCCCAATCTGTAGCTGTGCCTGGCATTGCTCCAACCCAGGTGGAGGACTTTGCATTTAGCATGGTTAAACTTCAGAAAGTTGGCATCAGCCCACCTCACAAGCATGTCAAGGTCCCTCTGGATGGCATTCCTTCCCTCCAATGTATCAACCGGACCACACAGCTTGGTGTCAGCGGCAAACTTGCTGAGGGTGCACTCAATCCCACTGTCCATGTCACCCACAAAGATGTTGAACAAGACCGGTCCCAACACCGATCCCTGGGGGACACCACTCGTTACTGGTCTCCAACTGGACACTGAGCCACTGAGCACTACTCTTTGCGTGCGGCCATCCAGCCAGTTCTTTATCCACCGAGTGGTCCACCTATCAAATTGATGTCTCTCCAACTTAGAGAGAAGAATGTCATGGGAGACAGTGTCAAAGGCTTTACACAAGTCCAGGTAGATGACATCAACTGCTCTGCCCCTGTCCATCAGTTCCGTAGCCCCTTCATAGAAGGTCACCAGATTGGTCAGGCAGGATTTCCCCTTAGTGAAGCCATGCTGGCTGTCACCAAGCACCTTGTTGCTTTTCATGTGCCTTAGCATGCCTTCCAGGATAATCCGCTCCAAGATTTTGCCAGGCACAGAGGTGAGACTGACTGGTCTGTAATTCCCTGGCTCATCCATTTTCCCCTTCTTAAAAATGGGGGTTATATTTCCCTTTTTCCAGTCATCGGGAACTTCACCTGACTGCCATGATTTTTCAAATATGATGGACAGTGGCTTAGCAACTTCATTTGCCAGCTCCTTCAGGACCCTCTAGGTAGTCTCACAGTGATCCCTGAACAGTCACTGGTGAGAAATAGACAATAACAGGGTCTTATTTATTCTAACCTGTATTAGATATCCACTTAGGAAAACAGTAATCATGGTCTAGAAATATTTTTCCCCATTTGCTATAAAAGTGACAGTGGATAACTCTGCAAGCTTCATTTTGTAGAAGTATGTGATCAAACAAAACTTACCCAGAAAAATTTTGCCAATAAGATTTGGTTCTATATTCTAGTGTTATGATGGATTTTTCTCAATTCAATTCATTAAACAACTATTGCTAAAGATTAAATGAAGAAAAACTATATTTGTGATAAAACACATCAACCCACTTCTCATCAAAAGTTCATCTTTGCAAGATAGGCTGATGATTGAACAGGTAGTGACGGTGACAATGGATCAGATGAGTCAACATGATGAGGATTTACATGAAAAGCAAAAGTATGAAGAATTGAAGGTCAAAATTGCTTCTTATATAAGTCTGACAGAAAATCACGTAAGCAGTGATCATTCATCTATCAAGCATTCAGCAGCCACTCCACTCAATAGAAATTCCTCAGGGAATCAGTTGAATTCTGCTGGTTCTCAGGAAGTACTGGAAATGAATTGTGGAGATTTAAGATCTATTCCTTGGGGAAAGACTGAAGTTGTCAGCTTCTCAACAGCTTTTCTGGCAGAATGAAGGAGACTAGTATGGAAAAAAGCCCCCAAACTTTGGGGACTGCTGCTTGAAATAGCAGCAGCAGTAGCTTGTGGGACTGGCTTCCTGTCATACTGCTCATTTTGAAAAGGCTCTTGACATCCAGGCCAATGGAGTGAGCAGATCGCCTGAGAATTATTTGGTACTGTCCTAAGAGAGATCATAAAGCACGCATGGGAAAATGGAGGGATCAGGCCCAGTCAGCATGAGGTCCTGCTTGACCAACCTGATATCCTTCTATGATAAGGTGACCCACATGGTTAGTGAAGGAAAGGCTGTGGGCATTGTCTGTTTGGACTTAAGTAAAGCATTTGACACTGTCTCCCACAGTGTTCTCCTCGATAAATTGGCTGCTGATGGCCTGCATAGGAGGATTCTTTGCTGGGCTGGAAACTGGCTGTATGGCCGAGCCCAAATAGTGATGGTAAATAATATCACATCTAGCTGGCAACCAGTCACTAGTGGTGTCTCTCAGGTGTTGGTGTTAGGGCCAGTGTTGTTTAGTATCTTCACTGATGATCTGGATGAAGGGATTGAATGCACCCTCGGTAAATTTGCAGATGACACCAAATTGGCTGGGGGTGTTGATCTGCTGAAAGATAGGAAGGCTCTGCAGAGGGATCTGTACAGGCTGGATTGATGGGCTGTGTATGAGCCTTACCAAGACAAAATGCCAGGTCCTGCACTTGGGTCACAACAACTCCATGCAATAGCACAGTCCTGGGGAAGAGTGGCTGGAAAGTTGCTTGTTGGAAAAGGACCTGGTTTGGCTGATTGACGGCCTCTGAACATGAGCTAGCGTTTGCCCATGTGGCCAAGAAGGCCAACAGCATTTTGGCCTATATTATCAATAGTGCAGCCAGCAGTGCGAGGAAAGTGATTTTTTTCCTGTACTCATCACTGGTGAAGCTGCATCTCAAATCTAGCCCTGGACCTCTCACTACAAGAAAGACATTGAGGTGTTGGGGCAGGTCCAGAAAAGAGCAACAAAGCTGTTGAATGGTCTGGTGCGGCTGAAGGAACGGGGGTTGTTTAGTTGGAGAAAAGCAGGCTCAGGGGGGGTCAGTCTCTTCTCCCAAGTAACAAGTGATAGAACAAGAAGTAACAACCTCAAGCTGTGCCAGGATGCATCTAGATTGGATATTAGGAAAAATTTCTTCACAGAGAGGGTGATCATGTATTGGAACAGGCTTCCCAGGGCAGTGGTGGAATCACCATGTCTGGAAGTGTTCAAAAACCATGTAGATGAAGCCCTCAGTGATATGGTTTAGTGGTGGTCTTGGCAGTCCTGGAGTGAAGGTTGGATTTGATGATTGTAAAGCTCCAGCCTAGCTGATTCCATGATTCTGTGATTCTATGATTCTTGTTGACACAATATTTCAAGTCCTCCTTCTTTGATTCCTCACTCCAGTGGTTTCTGACCACTGGCCTCTTTATTCTGCCTCACTCACTTACGACCATCCGGTCCTTCAGGAGTATTTGCTCCACTGCAACTAAAATGACCGCCTGTCACAACCACATCATGGTTTACTCTCTTTGATCTTTGGACCTCGTACAAATCTGGATCCTTAAAAACAAAATGTTTCTACAACTGCCGTTTTGCAGGTAACTTCTCTCAGGATTGCTGTTTTGACATGCTTGGGATATACAGGTGCACAGAACTGGAAGAGATCTCTTATCAAGGTAAGCTGTGTACTTTGCTATCATAAGGAAATAATAGCAAATGATCACTTTACAACTGGATTGATTTTACAAGTCATTCAATTATAAACAGAAAACATTGGTGGAAATGAGTTTTAGGGTAGCACACTAAGGCTGTGACTGCAGGGCGTTGTGGTTCCATATTTTTAAGTCTGGCGTTTACATTTAGCATGACTATTCAAAGTGATTTTGAGTTCAATAAATTAAATTTTATTAATAATAAGTGAATTAGAATTATTTGTGAGGATCGGAGATCTGGCAAGCAAGTAAATTTACTTTACAGAAACCAGAATCAGCTTGTTGTCTCTTACACATCAGAAATATTGAAAGAAATCAGGAAAATATGTAAGCTGCATGAGGCAAGTACATTATTTTTCTTGTTTTACAGCACTTTGCCCAGAGATGACCTGGTGTGTGACAGCAGCGCTCATAATCATAGAATCATAGAATAGTTAGGGTTGGAAAGGACCTTAAGCTCATCTAGTTCTAACCCCCCTGACATGGGCAGGGACACTTCACACTAAACCATCTCACCTAAGGCTCTCTCCAACCCCACCTTGAATACCGCCAGCGATGGAGCATTCACAACTTCCCTGGGCAGCCCATTCCAGTGCCTCACCACCCTTACAGTAAAGAACTTCTTCCTCATATCCAATTTAAATTTCCCCTGTTTAAGTTTGAATCTGTTACCCCTTGTCCTCTCACTACAGTCCCTCATGAAGAGTCCCTCCCCAGCATCCCTATAGGCCCCCTTCAGGTATTGGAAGGCTGCTCTGAGGTCTCCACGCAGCCTTCTCCTCTCCAGGCTGAACAGCCCCAACTTTCTCAGCTTATCTTCATACGGGAGATGCTCCAGCCTCCTGATCAATCTTGTGGCCCTGTTCTGGACTTGTTCCAACAGTTTCATGTCCTTTTTCTGTTGAGCACACCAGAACTACACACAATACTCCAAGTGTGGTCTCATAAGAGCAGAGTAGAGGGTCTGGATCACCTCCCTCGACCTGCTGATCACGTTCCTTTTGATGCAGCCCAGGATACGATTGGCTTTCTGTTCTGCAAGCGCACACTGCCAGCTCATGTTCATTTTCTCATCAACCAACATCCCCAAGTCCTTCTTCGCAGGGCTGCTCTGAATCTCTTTTCTGCCCAACTTGTAGCTGTGCCTGAGATTGCTCAGACCCAGGTGTAGGACCTTGCACTTGGCATGGTTAAACTTCATCAAGTTGGCATCAGCCCACCTCACAAGCATGTCAAGCTCCCTCTGGATGGCATCCCTTCCTGCCAATGTAGCAACCGAACCACACAGCTTGATGTCAGCGGCAAACTTGCTGAGGGCACGCTCAATCCCACTGTCCATATCACCCACAAAGATGTTGAACAAGACCGCACCCAGCCCCTATTCCTGAGGGACACCACTTGTTACTAGTCTCCAG
Source organism: Amazona ochrocephala (assembly GCA_039720435.1). NCBI lineage: Eukaryota > Metazoa > Chordata > Aves > Psittaciformes > Psittacidae > Amazona > Amazona ochrocephala. The sequence continues at coordinate 22,273,977 of CM077878.1, forward strand.
CTGGACATTGAGCCAGTGAGCACAACATTTCGCGTGCGGCCATCCAGCCAGTTCTTTATCCACCGAGTGGTCCACCTATCAAATTGATGTCTCTCCAACTTAGAGACAAGGATGTCATGTGAGACAGTGTCAAAGGCTTTACACAAGTCCAGGTAGATGACATCAACTGCTCTGCCCCTGTCCATCAGTTCCGTAGCCCCTTCATAGAAGGCCATCAGATTGGTCTGACAGGATTTCCCCTTAGTGAAGCCATGCTGGCTGTCACCAAGCACCTTTTGTCTTTCATTTGCCTTAGCATGCCTTCCAGGAGAATCCGCTCCAAGATTTTGCCAGGCACAGAGGTGAGGCTGATTGGTTTGTAATTCCCTGGCTCATCCATTTTCCCCTTCTTGAAAATGGGTGTTATAGTTGCCTTTTTCCAGTCATCAGGAACTTCATCTCACTGTCATGATTTTTCAAATATGATGGACAGTGGCTTAGGAACTTCATTTGCCAGCTCCTTCAGGACCTGTGGATGAATTTCATCTGGTCCCATGGACTTGTGTATGTCCAGGTTCTTAAGATGGTCTCAAACCAGATCCTCCCCTACAGTGGCCCTACGGTCTTCATTCTCACAGTCGAGATAAACGTTAATAATAATTATCTGCTATATTTATGGACAGTGAACTTTTTGTGGTCTGTTTTTTATGATTTAAAATTTAAACACTTGATACTGTTGCCAACTGTGAAAAATTAGTTAACTGATATTAAGAAATAAGTTGCTTAAATTTTTTGGAAAAGTGCTGTCAGATATGTTCCACACATGGATCCTTTGAAAGACAAGTAGCTTCTTGAGAGGAAATTCTGTTGCTAGGAGACCATAACCATAAAGTTTCAGGATAAATTATTTTTTATTTTAAATAAGAAATGTTGATTAATGAACATGCTTAACGGAGAAAGAACAAAGCTATCACAGTTATCTCCACTGTATCAAAGACCAGTTGAAACATTCAATGGATATTTTAACATGGAAGTATAAAGAGGATGTTTTCAAAGGTAACCTAGCTAAAGTTAGAGAACCAAGGAGTCCAGAGCATGCTGTTATAACAAAAGTGCCCACGTATCTGCAGGGGATATTAAATCTCACATTTGAAGTTTTAAACTTATCTCTGTCAGCAGTGAAAATTAGGTTTACCTCTGGAAAGAAATAATATCCCATCTGTATTTTCCCAACAGAAAAGTTTAAGTGAAATGATCTCTTGTGATTTCTTCTGGTACTGCCCACCTGAGTTTTTGAAACCTGAACTTCAGGTGTTGTCTATCAGTGAAGTGTAAACATTGGGCTAGAAGGGGTTTGGTTTCCATCCACTCTGGAAATTCCTATGTATGTCAGCAACAACTACCTATGTACAAACTTAGAAATGTTTAGGATACAGATAAATAATTCTGGTCTCATAAAGAATTAGCTGACTGTAACTCTACTGCAGTATTGATCATCTTAGTTTCACTGAGTAGCACCTTAACCCACAAAACCACTACTGAATCATAGGAATGTTTCTTTTGGAAAAACAGCACAAATACGGGCATTAAAATCTGGCCCCTCTGGCTCAATATTTATCTAGTTGTTTAATCCCACAGGTCTTGATCCAGTTTACAACTGCTGAAAATTGACTCAAGAACAGACTAATTAATAAGTTCATAATAGTATCAAAGAGCAAGAAATCTTTAGACTGGCTATTTCTGCAAGGGAATCAAACTGCTTTCTGAGAACTAGCAACATGAAACAAAATGCAGACCTCTTCAAAGCAAGTTACATCACTTTCAGCTGTAAAACTTTGCGGCTGTGTGTTCTGTCAATGTCCACATAGTAAACATTTAGAAAAGGATATTCTCATCTCACAGACTTTGGTTTCTTGAACTACTCTACTCCCAGAACAGAGGCAGAAGAAGTGAAGAGAAGAAAAGTATTAGGAATACTATAGATATTGCCACCTGCGCAAAGAGCAAGGCATTGCAATTCAACTAGGAACATTCTGAAACACCAGAAAATGTTTCGACTCTCACACATGCTCAACAGCTTTTATTGATAAGGTTTTCTTGGGAGATATCCTCCTGGCAGTCCACATCTAGTTATCCTTGATCAGCTGAGTCAGTCAGGGTGCAAACTTGCAAATGAAGAATGAAAAGGCAACTGTGTGACTTGAATCTCCCCCTGACACAGGCTGAGATGTGCCTTCTGAGAGGGACAGTGCTTGAAAATGCTTCACTAAAAGCTGAGGACTGATCCCCAGTTAACTGCAGACCTGTGCCATATTGCTTGTTTGCAGTTAGGATAGAATCAGAAATATTACAGTTCTCTAACTTTGAGGGGGACAAAGAAAACATTGCTGCACATTATTGTCACCTTTGGCTCAGAAGGGAATATGTGTATATTTCGGCTGAAGTACAGCATATGTGCCGTTTAGAAGGTTTTCATTTGAATATACATAACATCAGTGAGGTGTGGAAGTCTGTCATAAATAGCAGTTTACGGTTTGATAGTGTTTGTTTAATATACAAATACTGTTCACTGCATTTCAGACTGGCTACAAGGTTTTAGAGGTGCCTTAAATATTTGTTTTACTAATGCTAATATGTTCTTCTCTCAGAATTATTAACAGGTCTTTATCAGAAATTTGCATGAACTAATCCCTTATAATGCTTTGAAAATTCTTGAATATATGAAAGTCTGGCTTGTGATACTACAAAGAGTTAATCTCAAATGCCAGGCTACAGAGAGTAAAACAGCATTTATGTATCTCTGAATATATAATGTCTACATTCTGTTATATTTGTATTTCAAGTTTTTGGAACTTTGGTGTCTGGAAACCAGTGAGAAAATTATGCTGTTCACCAAGGAAAAACAAAAAGAAGGTGCAAGATTTTATCTTTGTTCTACAAAGAAGAAGAAAAAGAAATGGTTCAAGAAGTATGATTTTTTCTCTGACAAAGAGGCCTTGGCCAGGATCGTGCTGCTCCACAGCAGATTTTTCAAAAACGACAACTAGACATCTAAACGCTTATTAGCCCTGCATAAAAGAAGCTTAACAACTTCAACCAATTGTTTCCCACAAGGTGAAAACACCCAAACAAGTTGGGAATGAGAGCTAAATCAGATTGCTGACTGATAAGGATTCTTCCCAAGGCTAATAACAAAGGCTTACCACAGACAAGCAGCAGATTAAGCGTTTTAAGCCTCTATTGGCTAGTGCCAAGGAATCTGGTGTGGTAATTCTGCAATCTGTAGTTGTTTGGGCAGCTATCAAAAACAGTGATGAATAAAGCACACAGACATGAAAGGAATTTGAGGTATTTTCTTCCATTTTGTAAGTGAGGTTTGGTCTCTGTAGAAGTGGTTGCTCAGGATGAAGAAGAAATCCACCGGTTAAAGTAGTAGAGCAGAACATGATGAGCATGAGAGGAGGAGGAGGGAGAGAGGCACAGCCTGAGAGCATTGCTTTGCCAAAGTAAGAGAGAGCTGTTTCCCTTCATGAGTGCTTGGCTGTACTGTGTGTTTAGCTCCTGTTTGGGGGGTTAATGGGTGTCTACATAAACTACCTTTGAAAATTATCGGCACTGAGTGTTTGAAAGCTAATCATTTACTTTATAGCTGTGTGTTACCTGAAGCACAGTGGCTGCATTGCTCTGGGCTCTGTCAGGCAGCTGTTTTTGTAGTAAAGCAGAATGTGTACTATAAAAACTTGCGTCTTGGAAGATATTTGAAGGAAATGGAGCTTTCAATGGACTTATGTGATAGATCTTCATTTTGGCTTCATTATTTAAGAGACATTTTGCATGACTTGTAGCTTCTATGTGATAGCACTTTTCAAATCCAGTTACGCTGAGCAGAAATAATCTACAATGAGGTGATATAAAAATGATTGATTGTGACTGGTTTCTCTTTTGAAAGAACCAAGTATTTTGATAGCCAATGAAAGAGAAAAAAAGGCAGTTATTGGCCCAGTACTTTTCTGCATGACCTCTGTCTGAAGACCATCACCTTCATTTTAATAGTCTGATTTGTGTTTCAGATAAATTATTCAATAATTTCAAGCAGAGAAAGCTCTCTGTCTCTTTTGGAGTGTGACTTCTTTTTTCCACCCAACTGAGTTGCAACTAAATGCTTTACTGTGCTCTGGGCCCACTTTGCAATTTACTTCTGAATCTCTAATGCTCTCACCACACGTAACAGCTTTCACTGGTAACAGAGGTGGTCCTACAACTCAGCCTTTTGCTGCCTTTTTGAAGTCAGTGTCAGATAAAAAAGAGAGTAAAAAGTTATTCAGAGGTGAGAGAAGGGCACTGTGGATTAAGAAATAAAATGCTCACAAAGCAAATCCTACAGTACCAGTTAATTGAATAGTTAAAATATCTCATCTTCCATTTGTAAGTCCCAAAATAAAGGCTTCTGTGATGGCCTTTTTTTTTCCTTTTGCTTCTAAAGACTTCTGCTAAACTTGCAAGTCTAGCAAGCACTGAAATTAAGTGAGCTCTATTCGCCCTATGGATTTTTCCAAGATATCACCAACTTCTGGTTTTATTCTACATATAAACCTTAAATGCAGTGGGGCTGAAATTGGTGTCTTGGACCTCTCAGATTTCCCTGTGTCATGGAAAAGAATAAAGAAGATACCTGTCTGTGCTGGTACCAGATTTGTCTCCTGTCTGTCACTTGTAAAGCAGGAATGGTGGAATAGTGCCTTTCTCTTGAGAAATTCTCTGAGCTCCTTCCCTGTGGGAAATAGCACAGTATTGTGATGCAGATTTTCTGCCAAATCTCACAAATCCCTCACTGTGGGGAGTTCCTCTTTTCAGTTGTCTATCGTCCTGTCTGTAGAGAACTCACATTCAATACTGAAAGCTTATCACTTCCTTTTTAGAACTGTAAGAACCAACATCACAGCCTGCAAAAACCCACCTGGTGAGCAAGATCTCATTTATTCAATTTTTGAATCTCACTAAGGACTGCTCTAGAGAAGAAGAGCCTCCGATAAGTTACTTGCTGTTGCCTTTAAAATATGCCTGCCTCAGCTGAGTTTCAAGAGTCTTCTGCTTCTATGCACCGGTAGACAGAGCGTAATTATATTTGTTGTTAAGTGGATAACTGTGATGTCCGATATTCATTTACTACCACATCTCTAGCTGGGTATGTGTATGACTGCAATCGTAAATTATGCCAGTGTCTTTCAGTCATAAAGAAGTGGAAGCAAGGACAGGTGGCCTGGGAAGAATACAGGGATGCTGTCTGGGAAGCTAGGGACCAGGTTAGGAAAGCTAAGGCCCATTTAGAATTAAACTTGGCTAGGTAGGGATGTTAAGGATTACATGAAGGGATTCTATAGGTACATTGCCAATAAAAGACAGACTAGGGACAATGTGGGCCCCCTCTGGAAGCTATCGGGAGAACTGACTACCCTGGATTTGGAGAAGGCTGAGGTTCTTAATGACTTCTTTGCCTCAGTCTTCACTGGAAAATGCTCTGACCACACCACCCAAGTCTTGGATTCTATGAAAACCAGGCACTATCGTTAAGGGGGGATACAGATTTATGGGCTGATTCTGGATTGAGAGGCAGGTTCACACTGGTAGTTCAAATTAACACCAGACCAGAGCACATGAAATTTGCTGTCCACTGGATGCACTAAAGCTTCCCTCCCATCTGTGACTTCTGCTTTTTACAAGGTTTCACCCTTACAGTGATGCTGCCAGATTATAAAAAGAGATTTGGGTGTTCAGATGTGCTCCTCAATCCATATTTCAGATAGGGCAAAAGATGTCATTGAGATGTGCGTTGGGTTTGCAAGATACAATGTGCAATATACAATATACAAAAAGCCCTGCATCACTCTGCTGATGTAAATAGGCTCCTACGCATTCAGGAAAAATTTCATTGTACGTTATTCTGTGCTTATGCAGGATATTCCACTTACAGCAGATTAGAATTGAAAGTTAGGCTGCTGAGTTTGCTACCAGTGGATCATTTTATTTTTTTATTTTCTAATCTTTGCCTGACTTTTTTTGCAAATTTGCAAGAATGAGTTGAGTTACATGAGTTAAAAGACCAGGTTGGATGGGGCTTTAAGCAATCTGGAAGGGGCCCCTGCCTGTTGCAGGGGGTCGGAACCAGATGATCTTTAAGGTCCTTTCCAACCCAAACTGTTCTATGGTTCTATGTATAAATTTGCATACCTGTGAATACAAAGCTGCAAGAGCCCAGGTGCTGCGAGGCGCTGTAATAAAATGATAGTGAACACGGTAAGCACTTAAGTTAGATCCATTTAAAAAAACATCAATAAATAAATGCATTTATATCCTTTCACATGCAGGAATAAATTGATGCTTTTTGTTAGGATAAGCCCTATTTTTCACTGAGAGAAAAAAAGCACGCACGCAAATGCTGAATTGAACATGAAATGGCTGATAGTTAACAAACTTGGTAAATTACACTAATAGCCATTAACAAGATAAACTTCATAGTGCAATTATCGCAGTTGCGGTTTGACATAGATGCTAAAGATAGGCACAAGAATGTCAATGACTTCTCTGCAGACTCCAAACGACTAAGATTTAGACCTTAAAATTCACCAGGTGAGCAACAATGATATGAAGGTCCAAGAGTATGACAGAGCCCTGGTTCAGCAGAGACCAGGATAAGTTAGTGTCATTTGCTAATATCTGTGCAACACCCCGGCAGAATCTATGGTAGGAATGCTTCAGCTCCATTTGATATGTGCTGCAGTTTAAAAAGAAAAGTGAACAGCCAGCAGTAATAGCACTGTCATAAATCTGGTAGTTTTAAGCCTTGTCTTCTATCTTCTGGTTTCTTAATTTTGCCAAATCATTACTTTTAACACTTAGAAGAATACAAACATACTATGTTATTATAGGTGGGTCTCTAAATAGCACCAGGTAATAGGAGAGCAGTGTTTAAATTTTTTCAATTCTGATTAGAGCTTGTATCCAATTTACAGGTATTTCAGACACTTAAGCGAGGTTCTTTATTTCAGAAACCAAATGGGTTTTGCTCAGCTTCATTTCCCCTCCCTTTCTAATCTGGCATTTTAAGGTGGTGGGTTGTTTGGTTTTGGTTATTTGTTTGGTGGTTTGCTTTTTTTTTTTTTTTTTTCCTCCCCTGATCTGCACAACTGTCTTAAAAACACTTTCAAAGAAGAAGTAACTGAATTTTGGGAAAAGCTGAGGGAGACAATATTGTTTTAATTGTAATGTCTTCATTCTAGCATTATGGTCTAGCTTCACTTTTACATTGAAGATTATTAGAATACTCCTTTCGACAGTTTATACTATCTGTTGTGGTCAAGCCTTTCCTAACAGTGAGGGGAGATAACTGTTTAGCTACTTGACCTTCCTGGCAATAGTCTGGTAGAAGATTATAATAATCTTTCTGCTTCCAACAGTGATAAGCTAGTATCCAGGCAGTGTTTTCCACTGTAATATTTATGAGCGATCTGTGACTAAAATTTAACTAGGAGAGAGACTAACATATTTCTAGTCTAAAACATGTATTCAGCCAAGTAATATAATAATGTAATAATAATTTATTTTCAAAGTAAAAGGGCTTTTTCCTGCTAGCTGCTCTAGAACCAGAGAAGAATTGACACTGGAAGAGATCACTGGAGTTAAGGCACTGAGGCAGGTTAATCTTGTTTGCCTGTTCCAGTGAAGAATTCAATCATTCAGCTCCAAACACAACTACCCATTACTTGTATTTACAAAATACTTTTGTACCTAATTGTTAATTTAATTTTAACACCCAAAAGTCTGTTTTACTTTTTTTTTTTTTTTTTAAATGTGTGTGTGTGCATGTGTTGGGAGCTTAACTATGTCCATGCACTGCAACTTTGTGATAGAGTGAATGCTATTTTGGAAGGAATAAAAAGCTACTTCCACTTAAAAATATTTCCATTTATTCTTAATCCTGCTTAGTTTTAATACTTTTCTAGTGTGCCAACAGGTGCCCCTCTGTTGAAATGTTAATTATGAATTTATTCTGTGAAAATTAGAACCTCAGACTAAGAAAATTATGATGAATTTGAACATATGCAAGATTCCATCATGAATAGAGCAGCCTTGTGAATAAGATTTTCTCCATGAATGACATGCTGGAATACTTGGCTTTGATTTGCTTGAGTTAAAATATAATTAAGGCAGTGCACAAAGTTATGATCTCTGTCTCTTTCATGAACTTAAGCTTTGACTGAATTAATTTTTCCAATCTTATATAAGCATATTTATAGATAGGTACATGTAGAGCCTGATTCAAAGCTTTCTGAAATCTGAAAGACTTCTGCATATCACAGCCAGGTCTGGAGGAGCATAGCTGCCATGATCCTGCACGACAGGGAACCTCATGAAGCCTGTCATAAATCCACAGAGACCGTTGTCCATACTGATTGTTCAGTTTAGGAAATTTGAATGATTTAGGCAGTCTAAGCACTGTTTAGAATGCACCCTGCACTTTTCATACCAATCCTTTCTCTTCTCTTACATTTGTAAGCTTAACAAATCACGTTCAATACCTTAATTCTTGAAATTCTTGGAATCCTGGAAATGCAGAATTAGAAATGGTTTCTTAACTTTAACATGCAACCCTCTGACATTATGGACATGGTGTCATATACTTGCTTACATAATTTTTTTGGAATAGTATACATATAGTAATTAGACTTTTCATCCCTGGTGCTTTACCTGGCAGATGGTTTCAGAATATCCCCTGCTTCATATCTTACAAGTTAGCAGCAGCCTGTGATGCTTTATTACTGTGTAAACACCCTCCTTGAGTTTAAATAACTCTTTTCTCTCTCATGTCTGTGCACTAGTTTATGTCTAGGCACCACTAACATGCATTTGGATTACAAGAGTAATTCTTCTTTAGTCTGATAAGCTCTTATTTCCCCTCATTATCTTAGCTGTCCTTGGCTATGCCTATTCCAATTTCATATCTTCCATGAAAATAGATGACCAGAACTGTACACGCTATTGCAAATTAAGTCTCATCAGGGCTCGGTATAGTGGAATTAATGCTTTTGTATCTCAAATGGAAACACTTTTACCAATGTGTTGCTGGATGGCATTTGAATTTTTCCATGTTTGTCATCCCTGGCTAGCTTATAGTCATCCTGTAATCAGCTTGTACACCTGTGTCTCTCTCTTCCCAGTCACTTCTAGCTGACAACTTCCTAGTCAGTAGCAGAAATGCTCATTCATAGTCCTCAGTGACCTTCCTCTTTTTATTATAAATTTAATTTAATTGCGCTTACTCCCACCCTCAGGGCCATGCAGCTCTTTTTGTGAAATACCCTAATTCTCTACAGTATTGACAATGCCTTTTAGCTTTTTTGTCTTAAGAGTGCTTCTTCTTCTTCTTCTTTTTTTTTTTTTTTTTTTTTTTAATCCAAGGTTATTTACACATAAAATTAATAAGATTGGTCCGAGGCCAACCATTGGTTACCTCTTGCCAGACTAGATTTTTCCTGTTCAATACTTCTTTATTAGCCAGTTCTTTACTCACAGCTACAGTATTATCCCCATTTTCCCAACCATCATTAATGCTTCTTCATATGACCCTGCATTTGCTATATTTGTCACATTTTCTGTATTTGTCACATTTGCTTATGACATTGGTATTTTACTGAACTCCAAATGGATGTAAGCTAATGCCTTCTCTTTGTTTAGGTTACCTAGACCAAGCAACATAGGTGACCTAGCCTGGCTGTTTTTTTGTTGTAAACAGATTATGTATTATCTTATTTTTTCAACTTTAATTATGCTAGCTTTGAAAATGCGCACTGCATGCTTGCATGGCTTAAAGATTAAGCTGTATACCCTGTTCTCTAAACTTGGTGGTCCTACATCTAGTGCTGTACATGAACTAAATATATTTATTACAGACTTAGGTGTCATATCACAGTGCTTTCAGACCTTTTGTGGGTCCAAAGTAGTTCAGCACACAAAAAACACAATTAATTCAACACTCTCTTGAGTGATACTGAAGTAAAAACAAGGGCTTGGAAAGAATCATTAGCATAAGGCCTAAAGCATTTCTGAAGTAAAAGACAAAAGTAAACCTTTGAAAAAATGTTTTCTACACTGCGACAGCAATAGTTAATTTCTCAGAGTGTTGGTAATGATGATCATACATCAATATTTTTCCTTTGGAAGAAATCTATGTATGCTTTTTGAGGAGAGCTGGGCATTCTTTACTACCAAACATTGAACAGGATTGGACCAATAATGAATAAAGTACAATTTCACTAAAAGTTATTGTTTCTGTCAGGATCCTTAATCATTGCTTAAACTCAACATTTTTCTTGCATGAAAATTGTTTTCATAGTGGAAAATATCCAGAAAGGTTGATAATATAAAGGAAAGCAGTGAACACTGAATCACTTCAGCATCATAAAACTAGGTCAGATTTCTCTCTTTAATATATTTAATTTCAGACAGCTTTCCAAATTAAAGATGATCATACGTTTCCAGAGTGTTATTATTCTTGACTTTACTGGAACATACAGTGCCTCTTTGACAGCTGTACAGCTGAAATTCATTGTTATTGCTTCTTCTCTTTTTTTTTTTTTAATTTGCAAATGCAATTTTAAAACTCTTGAAAAATGATACAGCAAATTTCAACACCTGAAGAAACAATAGGATGTAGAATGGGAGATACCTTGCAATAAATCAGACTGCAGAGATACAGGGGAATAAAAGAGTCTCATTGGCATTAATTTGTCTTTCTTTTTTCTTTCTTTTTTTTTTTTTTCCCTTTTCCTAAAAAGCCCTCAATTACAATATAAACTGAATAAGAAATAAAAGGTTGGTTCAGAAGCCAGGTTATCAATATAATACAGAAAGCAATAGTAAAAGCTAATAGATGAAGTGTATATGACCTTCACATCGGATTACTGACCTGGGTAGTATATTAGCAAAATACTGTGCATTGTACTCAATAACATAATATTTTTCTTATTATAGTACAAAGACATTAATGTAATACAAATATTCATTCTAGCCAGCCTTATCAGGGATTTCCATGTTGTATTTCTAGCGCAGTCTTCTGCTTATTGTTCTGGTTTACATAATGGTATAAGTGTAAAATGGAGCACGCTTTTGAAATGAGAAGGGCTAAGGTAATGAAGGAGAAATAAGGGAATGAAAACAAAACACAGAGGAAAAGAAAATGGGAGAAAATGAGAAAATGGGAGGAGAAAATGAGACAGACTGTGTCAAAGTAGGAAGGTAAATATGAAAACATTTTAAAAATAAGAAACGAAGAAGGAAAATTAATGTCAAGAGGTAAGCTTGTCAGATCTTATGTCCAAATGTTAAGATCTAATTTTCACTTCTGGCTGAGCTGATTTCAGCTCAGGTTTTCAGATGTTAAATGTGCATGGAAATGTCCTTTTGTCATAGTTTCGACAACTTGCTTCTTGGAAATGCACTTACAGAAGGAAATTAAAACTGATGTATCATTAAATATCAGAATTCAGATTCAGGTGCTGAAAAGTCAGATTTTGTTAACATGAAGTTTAAGACAATGTAAAATGCTCAATATTTTGCTTATGCTTTTGTCTGTTTGGGTAAGAAAGCATCTATACATTGATATTACTTTTGTGTTAATGCAGCTTATTTCAATGATCTTTTGGGATAACTATTCTCAACGCAATACTTTCAACAGTTTTGTTTCCCTCTGAAACCAACTTAATACTTACAGGAGATGTCACTACCTCTGAAGGTATCATTAGATTGTTCTTATTATGCATGTGTTATCTAAAAGAGAGAATTTAATTTTTGATTGATTTTCATCTATGTTTAAATGGAATGAAAAATGCTTCTGACTAGTTATTCTGCTACATTAAGTCCTCATTCTCCTGATAATTGTGAACATGGAGTCACTCTTAATTCTCCTGAGGGTCGGGTCTTTAAGTCACAGCATTAGTAAAATCACAGTATATATGGCTGCACATAAAAATGGCCAAATGACTAAACAAATGAGCCACCAGCAGTATGCTAAACTGTCAATATATGCACCCCCAAAAGCTTTCTTGTGCGCATGCATGTCCAAATCTAGACAGCATATTTCAAGGTTTAAACATGTGTGCTCTTTAAAAATTTCTCTATATGCAAGACAGTGATTGATTGGGTCATAAATGTGCTTGTGATATGAAAGAAAATAATGTTAGCTAATAAAAAAGAAAACAAAAAGATTGCTGTTGAAGTGTTAAAACTCAGCTGTTTGCTTGCTTCTTTTCACAACTGTTCCTCCCTATCTTATTTGCAAGCTCTCTTCCTTTTATAAATGCCAAGCATAGATCATTACTGGCGCCTAGTATTCAAGACCTATAGAATAAACATCTCATCAAAAGCTCAGTGAGGTTTTCCGATAGTTTCACAGAAAAAAACCTTATATAAATGCTTGAAAAGCAGCTCTATCAATAAGTACCAATAGCATTTTGCTGCCTGTGGCAACTACTGAAGAAGATGCTAGACAAAACCTTTTTTGCAGTTAAAAAATTGTTAAATTGGTCAGGGTTTGGAGCCAGCAATTTTTCTGTGAATTCAGCGAAGTCACTGCTTCACTCCTCTCCAAAAGTAAAAAGTATTCATTTTAGTATCAGAAAGTATGCGTATTGTCTTGTTAGGCTATTTCGGCCCAATACCAAGCCATCTGCTCTTTAATCAGCCTTTACAGATGTTTATCTTGTTCATTCCAGTGACGTGAGTTGAGGGCTGCCTTCTGTGGTCTGTGAAAATATGTAACTATTGTCTCAGCTAGAGAGTTATTGCTAATATTTCATGCCCATTGCTTCTATTTAAGTCAATTAATTCTTGCCCTGTTTCTAGGGGACATAGAAATAATCTGATTTCTTTTATAAACCTTCTGTTTGCATAGCCTAAAACTCACCATTTCTACCTTCAGCAGTCTCTGCTTTGTATTAAGAAAGTAAAATAATTTCAGGCTCACTTCAATAATCCTGCTTTACAGCCTCTTCTTTTTTTTTTTTTTTTTTTTTTCTCTTCTGTAGACCTTCTCCCTGGAGCTGGGTCAGGATTGCAGTATTTGTCTATGGCAAGTGAACACAATGGAAGCAGCTCATAATGTCTTATATCTGATACCACTGGTTTACCCAGTTCAGTTTGATTGCTTTCTTTGGGCAGGATATGTGCTAAGGAGTACAGTTTTATGTGGAGAATCCAAGTTAGGTCTGAATATGATACTTTGAGCACTGGAGCTATACAAAGACATTAATTGCATTTGTACAGTTCTCTGCATGCATTAACTAACTCTGCACTAAAACAACAAAACTGCTGCTGTTTTGTTCACAGTTCACATGAATATCTCTACATGACAGACACTGCTTGAAATGGTATGGAAACATTTGTTTGTAAAGCACCTTGCACACCTGGGGAGAGATAGGTAAGGCAAAAAATATCCTGAAAAGTACAGATATTTATTTTTGTAACTTGAAGAATAAACAAAACTTTATGTATTAAGAAAAACAAATAGTCACTTATTACTCATGATACACACTATCTGTCTTCCCCTACCACTTTCTCAATGAATGTATTGCCTGTATTGCCAGAACATGCATTAGAAGTCTGAAAATTCCCTATTTGCCTAATGAGTTTCACTCATTTCACAGTAGTCCTAATATTGGGCACACATTTGTTTTAGTTGTTATGTTTGTCAATTATCCTGGATAGAGCTCTCAAAATAACCTTAAATGCTATTTTAGGGTCAATAACAAATAGATACCTGAATCTTTTAAGAACATTTGACAATTTAACTCATATTAATTTATTCAGAGGCCAGTTACATCAAGGTCTTATTTTTCATTTTTTGTAAATGAGGTACTTTTGATGACAAAAAAAAACAGACCTCCAAACTTCATGCTGTTACTTATAGACCTAGTTTTAGACATAATATTTTCTCCTGAATAATGAAGTCAGGAGTAGAGTACAGACTTGCTGATACTCCTCCACAAAAGTGTACTTGCCTATTGAATATTTCTCGTGTTTCTACTTTCAAACACAGAGGTTCGGCAGAATATTTTACTTTCATTTTGGTGGATTACCAGTTACTTATTTAACGAAGGTGTCAATGTTCTGGGCTTCCCTTTTCTGCAGAAAAGCATCTTTGAGGGGAGATGGAACTTGGTGTCTCCTAATAAGGGAAATGTTATCCACTTTGTGTATGTCCACTTCTTCATTTCATCCTGAGATATGCACAAACTTGGTCATAACAAACTGAACCAGGATCTCCCTGATATGTCTGTGATTTTCAAATTAGGAATTAGAAAAAAAGAAAAAAGAGAGGGAAATGACTATTTTAAAGGTAACTTTTGCATGTGTGCCCTTCACAGTAACAGCATTTTTTTCCTGTGGTGTTTGACAAAGAATCTGCCAATGCTTAGTGAGGGCTGCAAAAATCATTTCCTGCTGCCTGAAGCAGCCTGTGCTTCTGGTGAGGTGAGAGCACAGTTCAGAGTCATCTGTTACACGAATGAGAAGATGCACACATTTCAGGAGGAAAGCAGATGAAGAGGGTTTTCTTTCCACTTCAGTAACTCACAGCAGGTATTATAGATTTATTTCCCCTTCTCATGTTGCTTTCATTTTGCTGGATTGTGTCAAGGCATTAGGATGCACTATTCAACTTTAGGTGTAGGAAAAAGACCAGTGGTGGTTACTTCATTCAAACTAATATTTTCCATTGCAGTATTTACTTCTCAGTTGGAGGAAACTGTAGAGACACTACATCACTGGGTAGCAAGTAATTTAAATTTAACTTCTCAGGACTGCAAAATCTGTTGCTAGATCTCAAGAAAACCTACAAGGCTCATATAAATCCTTCTGATTGAACATGCAAAACTTTTGCCAGCAGTCTTACACTTGCCCACTGCCCTTTTGTCTTCCATTCATTCAATTTCTTCCCTGTTCGTTGTCCCTATGCATAAGATCAAGGGTTCCTGACCACATCTGCAAAATCCCCTCACTGCTTACCTTCAAGCATCCCCTTAAAATTAAGACTGGTCAAAAGATGGGATTACCTGTTTCTGCTTTCTTCCAAATCTACTTCCTTCTCATCCAGGTCCTGCTGACCCTTCTTCTGACTCCCATCGTACCCTGATATCACTTTGTCTCTTACATCCTCTAGGGAGAGGATTAGAAGGAGCTGAGGAAGGTGGTACAAAATAGTCTGGAAGATAGGAAAGAAGATAAAACTGGAGAGGAACTTGGGAGCAGAGGAGAAAGATACAGAGGGAATTTGCGGGAAGTATTTGCTGAATCAGACAAAATTTTCACATGTAGTGGACTATTGACAAACTCATCAACTCTTCATTGTTTTTTTATTCACTATTTCTGTGCTATGATGACAAAGATTTTCCTGCTCATTGGCTGGATGCCTCATGGCTTTTTAAGCAAGTATATAAAAAAGAATAAGTTTCAAGCATCATCCTATGTGTTGGAAGGTTTTGAGCTGCCGCCTGCTTTAGCAACTAGATCAACAGGAAAATCTAGCCAAAGCTGCTTCTATTCCAGCAAGAGCATGTAGGGCTGTTCTCTCACTGGATGGCCAGCTGGCTTGCTTCAGCAGTGTTTGGGTCATTACATCCTCTTAGCCTCCAAAACAGGGTGGTGACATTCACCTTATCTGTTGGAACTGATCCCCAAACTCAGCTAACTGCCAGACCGCATCTGCGAATTTGTTAGGGTTTGGCTAGTTGGCATAAGCCATGACTGTCCCAGGGACTGTTCTAGCAGTTTAACAGTCTGAATGATTAAATTCCAGGAATGCTTCCTGCCACTGATCAATTTAGAAGTGTAGATTTAGTTAAATACTATTTTTTCTCTAGAACAAAGAAGGAATTCTTTGCTATTAAAGGACTGGAATTTAAAATGCTACAGACACCACATCATGCTATAATTTTATGTTAATATTTTAAAAAGTGCATACTCTATGACTGTTGAGGTAGAATTTGGCATTTTCCAATTATTACAAGTAACGATGAAACTTGGATATACCTGGAATACCCATGTGGGCTATATTGGCTCCTTTTAGGGTGTGTTTTATTTTTCAAATGCCAGCATTCTTAAAAAAATTGAGGAATTGTTGAAGTTTTGTAGGTATAGCATGAGCTACCTGTAACTGAAGCATTTATGTTTCGTGAGTTAACAGAGCTGAAACAATAATCCTGAATAGTGAGCTGCTTAGGAATGGTCTGCATGCACAAGCATGTTGACTGGGTGTGCTAAGGTTGAGTTAGCCCACTGCCTTGTTGGGGTGTTTTGGATTGGGTATAGCTCACACGTCCAAACTATTTCCCAGATCTCATCTAATGAATGCAATTCTACTGCAGGTGTCCCTACAGGGCACTTGCATTCTGCCTGGAGGAGGTTACACCTTGGAGAAAATACTCATCTCTACACCAGTGCACTAGATTTTCCTGCGCTCCTAATAGCAGCAAGTGGAAATGAAAAAAACAGTTGGAAGACCTTACTATTGATTATGTTTGGAAAAATTCACCAAGATTTACAATGTGGACAAGAATGGGCTTAGCAAGCAGTAGAGTTAAAAAAAAACCCCACCACCAGGGAGTGTGGTGGATTCTACTCCATCACCTTATTTTGGATATACGGGAGTTAAATGTTCCTTACATAGAACTTATTTTGGGACAGTAGAGCTCCAACTTCTGAAAAACAGGAAACTATGGAACTTCTGGTGGTGGGATGGATGGGATTTAAAATATATTTTTCTGTTCCATTTTAGTCAGTCCTACAGTTAATAAAAATTTTCATATTTCAGGGTGGAGGTCCTCATTTCTTGAGGTGAAGGATCCCAAATTGTTTCACCTTGAAGATTTAGCTGAATAGCTATGACACCTTTCCATATGCAGATACAATTTAGTTATGAATCATCTACCTGTGTCTGGGTCAGCATTATAGCGGCCTCAGCTCTCATTAGTGTATGACAGCAGATGAGAGAAGACTAGGAAGACAGAGCTATTCTAACCAAACATATTCTATCTTTCTTTGCTGCTTTCCTTGCTCATTGCCAGCTCTATTATTTCTACTCTCTGGTTTTGTGTGCTTAAATTTCCCTTCTGTGTGTTTTTAATCTTTCCTGTATTACCTTGTTTTCCATTTGGCATAAGTATACTCTGCTTATTTATTCCACATAGTTTGTATACCTCTGGAGAAATTACAATGCTGTAATTAATTTAAATAATTGCATTCTAAGTGCATGAGAAACAAACCATATGATCCTGGTCATTCTTGCCATATGTATTGGAACAACTTGCAGTTACATGTTAGCAACCAGACTCCTGTAAAAATTCTGCACAGAAATATGTACAGTGGCCTATTAGACACTATTTCTTATGTTTCTGTATAGTTTTGAGTAAATTTGTGTAAGCTTACACAGATAATTTGATATGAATGACCTGCTTGTTGGCTTGTTTCTTCAGCTCCACTAACAATGTGCACAGTATTCTGCAATAAAATTATATTTAGACAAGTTTTAGCCTCTTTGTAAGAACTCCTGTCCAGCCATATGCCAGACTATCGAGAATGCAGCAAGCTAGTGAGTGAAGATTCAGACTCCTATGTCTACGGATGCCAAACTATTTTAAAATATTGACAGAACCTCATTTATGTGGAGGCTGTGGAAAATGAATGGCAAAGTGACTTATTTCTAGGAATCTCAAAAGATGCTTGGTACAAACTTTTTGAAAGCTGAGTGACTGAGATTTCAGTGGTGTGTCCACAAAAAAAGGACAGAAAGTGGAGGGAAAAGCTGCATCTCATGGGTCATTTAGGACTGAATCCAGGATTCTACATTTGTACATGTGAGTAATTCTTTTTAGGTGATCATTATTATGAAGAAAATATTCATTTACTCCGATTTTCATATTTGATCTCAGGCCATTTTTCTTTTTCTTTTTTTTTTTTTTTTTCCCATCTTGTTTTCTGTTTCTTCTTCCACTACCTCTGTTTCTCTCCTTTTATATCTTTCACTCCTTTGTACTCTCCTCATCCTGAAACACCCCAGTAAGCCTCCAGCTGAGCTACTTCCAATGAAAATGTCAGCACACCATACTCTGTTCCCAATTGTGCTTTTACCTTCAACCAGGGAACTCATACAAATGAAGAAGAATGCCTGATGCCTCGAAGTCTTGGAAGTTAACTTTTTTACAGAGAAAACAAAGAAGAGAGTACTTAGTGGCTCTTGTGGGATAGCTAGCGGTACTCAGCTGCCATTGGGCTCTGATGTTTCTGGAAGCAAGCTGTGCACCAGAACAAAATCCAGAGACTGAGCTTTTAACTCATAGACTTGTCCTATGCAGAGTAATTAGTATTGATGGGGTACTTAAACTACCCACACATCAGCCAATATAGAAACATAAAAGGAGAAAACTTATTCAAATTTATAGGTGAGAACAAGTGACACTAACAAAAAAAGAAGAAGGAAGAAGTCTACTCTTGTAGACTGGATCCTGATTAATGCAAAAAAAACTAGTCAGGAAAAGGAAAGTGAAAGGCCACCTGGGTAACCAAAAGCATTCAATACTAAATTCTTGATTTACAGGAGTAACAAGGATGGAGAGTGATAAAATACGGTTTTCAGGAAAGAAGTCTTCAATCGACTGTTCAGAATGACCTGCAGGGAAGCAAGCATACTAGAAAGTGGTCTGGAAGTATTTTAATGAAATCATTATCCTATCATGAACAACATCACTGAAGGGTAGCTATAGTGACTTAGCAAAATCATGATGTCTTTCAAAACATGGCCATTTAGCAGGCACCATACAGAAGAAAAAACATCCTCAGTAATTAGGAACAAATGTAATAGCACAATGCATGTAGTAAAAAAATCAGAAAGTTTAGGAATCAGGCAGAGGAAAATAACCAAGCACATTCTCCAAATATGTACATTGAAAATAAAATTATAATGTAAAATAATTCAGTGGGGAAAGTTGAACTTGCTACATACAGTAAAGCAACTATTACTTTGAACTCTTTAAATGGGAATGTTGTGTCCAAGCTGTAATCTTCTCTTCAGGGCTGATAAGCTTTCGACAGGACACCACTCTTCAGGCAAGATGTGGATCTCTTAAAGAATATCTAGACGAAAGAAATGAAAATTTTAAAATAAGCCTGCAAGCTTGGAAAAATGGGTTTGTCTTATCTTGAGAAGTCTGATAGGGGCTAAAGAGATGATCTGAAAACAACTTTCCAGCACATAAAAGGTAGCTGCAAAGATGAAATTAAATGAAATAAACAGTTCCGTGCATCCACAGTGGGTAGAGTAAGAAACAATGAATCTGAATTGCACCAACAGTCCTTAGAGTGACGTGTCCTTTCTTCAAAAAAAAGCTGAATATGGGAGGATATTTCGCAGAAAGATGGTGGATTCTCCACATCAATGGAGGATTCAGGATGAGAGATTCTCATGTTCAGACTCAAGTTTTTTCTTGACAGTTGAAGAAATTAGGAATAAGGAGGCAGACAACTGCATGTGTTTAGGCAGAGCTCCTCTCCTATATGAGGCTTTCATATTCACAGAAATTCATTAATTAAAATGTTGGAATAAATTGGAAGCAGATGATTTTTGTACTAATTGCTGTAAAGATGCCAAAATAAGAATCTTTATTGATATTTAAGTGTATTGCTTAGTACTCCAGCATTTGGGAGCGTAATAATGTCAATATTCGCAGTATCTGTGTTTTTTCCTTTAGAATTAGACTGTTATGCTGAACAGTTTATGTGTCTCAATGACTGCAGCTGCACTGCTAAAGAAAACACATGGGAATTTGTGGCTCTCAGACCTACCGGTTTGGTCTAGCTCATGTCC
The DNA here is from genome assembly GCA_039720435.1 of Amazona ochrocephala. Lineage (NCBI taxonomy): Eukaryota > Metazoa > Chordata > Aves > Psittaciformes > Psittacidae > Amazona > Amazona ochrocephala. The sequence goes on from CM077878.1 coordinate 22,293,865, forward strand.
ACACTGTGAAAAATTTCATCAGAAAAATCAAGTTTGGCTACACCCAATCTGTCATGGCAATGGATACTGCTTCAAATATACACTCCCAGAAAATATCTGTGAAAAATACAGCACATAACACAGACCAGGGCTAATCCTGACAGGTAATTGAACATGACGGTTTGCATTTTGGGATAAAGAGAAATTTTACTGATGCTTTTTCTTATAGACAAAAGAATCAGGAAGTTGTATGAGAGACTCAGATTTAATTTTCAAATACAGTATGTTTATAACCCTGCCCCTTGTAAAGTAACTTGTGTGAGAGAAAAGAGAACTATTATTTACAAAGAGAAGTATTTAAAAAGAGAGCTGTTTACTAAGTTGAAAGAAAACAGAGAACACAATTTTAAAGCCAATTTCATGATTTTCATGGCTTGACTCATGATTTTAGAAAGCTTATGGTTGGAAACATTTCAAGATTTACGAAACATTTTCAGCTAAATATTATTACATCTTTAATATATAAATCCAAATCCTTTCCCAGCAAACAAATACTCTTCCTGCTGAATCTAACAGAAGCTGCAATCCCTTTGAGAATTTGGCTCCAGTTTCTGATAGAAAATATGGACCTTGTCATGATTCAGGAATTTTAAAAAACCATTACTGAATAGGATGCCTGACTGAAACTGAGCTACCTTATTTTTCTATGATGATACTCATGCAATACACCTCATATACATATTTTACTCTTACTGTTAGACCTAAAGAAGTTAGGTATGGCAGGTGGGCTAGAACTAGATGATCTGAAGGTCCTTTCCAACCCTAACCATTCTATGATTCTATGATACCTCACTTTGCTTTTGCCAGTATGAAGGTCTGTATGAAATGCACAGACTGACCGAAGTCCAGAGGAGCTCATATTGCAGAATTGTGACAATGCACAGCGGTTTGTTGGAACTGGGCCCTGTTTCAGGAGTTGAATTATATAAATTATATAAAAGCCATCTTAATATTCACCTGAAGAGGTCTTCTGGCTAACCAGTTGTTGCGTTAAAGAGTGGGGGGGGGGGAAAACAAACCCCTTGTTTCACTTTCGGATATGCTGCTATCGGTCCGACCGCGTTCGCTTATATTGAACCTCTAGTGGTCTGGGAGCCAATCCGACCGCGTTCGCTTATATCGAGCCTCTAATGGTCCGGGTTTCAACCCAACCGCGCCCGCTTATATCGAACCTCTAATGGTCCGGAGGCTAATCCGACCGCGTTCACTTATATCGAACCTCTAATGGTCCGGATTTACCGATAGTGACAATTAGATATCAAAACAGTATGACTTATTAACTAAATTTATTGGTGCAACAGGTACAGGTTCTTATGGATTGCCGGTGATAAATACTGTCTGCAAAAGCACGTGCATATAATAGTTACATGAATACAAGCGCTTGATAAAGTTGACACAGTTTAGCTCTAAAAGATACAGGTGACAAATAAGAATAACTCTATAGAGATTCTAAGTTTTTCCTAGGAAAGCACTGGATACAGTGCGAGTCTTACCCACAGGCGTCCCTATGGGGGGGGAAGAGAGGTCCAGCCCGTCGACCGGTCCCAGGAGTCGGTTGATGTTATCTTCCTTAACTCGTCCACGATGGTATCTTCCCCTCATATCCCCCTCTTTCTTGGGTCTTTTTATATTATTTTTTATCTTTAAGGTGGAGCTTGAGTGACTCTAGTCATACGTACTATTATTATTACTCAGAGAGGGTTGATCTCATTTTGGAGTGGGGGTCTCATTAGAGATGAGTGAGTAATTGCATTATAATGACGTTATAATGAAGCAAAGTCCACACTGAGGGCGGCATTCTGTCAAAAGAAGATAGGCTGCTGGCCCAAGGTAAGAAGTGTACAGCTTATCGGCTTCTTGCACCATCTCGTTCCGGTCTTTGTTGCCAGTTACACAGCTTATCAGTTTCTTGTACCATCTCGTTCCCGTCTTTGTGCTGAAGTTAAGACAAAGCGTAACTGCGAGATCTCCACCTCGCCCTACGCTTCGTCTTCGCGTTGCCACGGGAATTGCGGTGGAGTGCACATTCCTGGCATACCCGGTGCGGCTGCATCTTGCCCTGAGAGGCCTTGAAAGTCCGTTTTCCCTTATGTGTGGACAATGCTACATTTAAAATATAAGTTTAATTCCTAATTATCCCGTATTTCCTAATTATTCCACATAATCCACCCCGTGACTATAGTCACTCAAGCTTCACATTTTTTAAGAGGAATTTGGAATGTCCCATACGCCTTTTGGGTGAGGGTTGCTAAGTATATATATATCTTGCGGGGATACCAAATTAGTTAAGCGTTTTAACATGATCCAAAGTCTAACATACAAAGCGATTGTCAAAGCAAAACCTAATACAGTGAGTATTAGCAAAATCACAACAGGGTGAAGCATCCTATTCAGAATTCCTGTGGCAGTTGGTGACCATCCAAAGAGAGTGTCCCACCATTTATGTTCTGCATCTTTCTGGACTCTTTCCAACACCTGATGAACTTCTTCGGTATCATGGTGGACAGTGATCAGAGTTCTTTGTCCTCTTTCCTTGGCCTGGGTTAGCAACTGCTTCAAGTTTTCATGGTGTAATAGCTTCCTCACCAATGTGAGATTCATCCCAATAGGAGTGAATAACAAGTCATTATACAGCGTGTATCTTGATTGCAACAATTGTTGAGAAGTAACAGGAGCTGAGTAATTAAAATCACAGCCAATGATATTAGTAAAATTGCAAATACAGAGGTTTGAGTGATTGGTGATATCTATAGCAACACTATCTATTAGTATGGAGTTACAAAGAGTTCTCATGCAAGCACATCCTTTCCCAATATACACAAGCATGGTTTCTGGGTTCTCATTTGGATGTATTTCAAAGTGACAAACATTTTGTTCAGTGTCAAGACAAATGTCTTGTGCTTTTATGATATTACTTTCACAAATGAATCCTTGTTGGTTTCGTGTAATGCACGCGTCAACGTCAACAGTTTGCCATTTACTGTTATATTGCGCCCATACTCCATGTTCAATTGGATAGAGCACAGTCCCATGGTGATTTAATCCCAGCGCAATGACCGGGTATATGGTACATACCGAAGCATTGCGTATTGTCAGGACAAAAGCAGTGACTTTACTCTCAATGGGATCATAAGTGAAATTAATCAGGTGCCACCAAGATTGGAATTTTCTTTCAAATTCAATTGCGTTATCCCAGACTACTTTTCGAATTTCAGTGGGTAAGGTACCTGCTTCACCTTCCCTTATGATTGCGGCTGTCATCGATTGTATCCATATCTGGGCTTGGATACAGCTGAGAGCCAGAGACACGTTGTTTTGGGCGACATCAAGTGCGTCTATAATTAGCTGGTGGTCCTTTTCACTCGTTCCTTCCCATTGAGGTAATATATTCGACAAAAACCATTGGTGATTTCCCAGAGCCAAAAGAGAAGATTGTAAAGAGTATTTCAATTTAGTTAAGTCACAAGTTATTGTGGCAAGTTTGTTGGTGAGAATTTCCACGTCTATGCTATTTAAGACTCCTAGCCCCGTTCCTAGGATACCAGTTAAATCTCTCTGATCGTCTTAAGGGGGTGAAGGTTCGCCCATGTAACCATGTTGACCATCCAGCATACGATGTACCCAGGAATGGTGAACATGTGGGTTTGATCACAGAGATGTTGATCTGCATTGATAACTCCACACGTTTGAGGGAGTATGATGGGTTATTTTTAATGACATAAGGCAAAGTACAGCCCTACGTTGTCTTTGGTCCAGCTGGACCAACAGTCCCATCTCTCCACAGTACAGATTTTTATTTGTTATTTCTATTTTGGTTATGGAGATCTGACTAGTTTGTTTGTGGGTGGATCCATTGCTAACTCTACATCCTACTTTTATTTCTTGTCCCATGTATCATCACTGTTGACAGATTTAAGTCTTTGTTAGAATCTAATTCTACATTCCCTGTGTTTAAACCCATGTTCCTGGTGTATTTTGCATGAGTCTCAGACCAGAGCTACTGCAGGTCTGTAGAAACATAATATTGATTCAATTCTGCGGTTTACCATTATTTTTTTTTAAAAACTTAGGTTGGCAAATGATTACGAATGTAAAGAATACTATCACTATTACGGCTAGGATGAGTGACAAGACTCCTTGGATGCACTCCAGTCCAGTGTAGGCCAGTCCGTCTGCCCACGTGCAGTTCATCTAGAATTCCTGCAAACATAAAAGAGAAAACATGCTCGGCCTTTTGACCGACGGGGTTAAAAGGAAGGTGAAATCCACCGGGTATTAATCTAATGTACTTTTCCTGAACAGTCTTTGGCTTCCCGTGCATAGGGATTTTTAGGAGTAATTAGTACCATGGGTACTTGAGGCATTTTTACCAACACCGGTTGTCCTCACAAGGAGGAAAATCATGAAAAACATATCCTTAACATCAATTTCGGCAATATTTGGGACTGCTGTACTTAGAGGTGTAGTATTGGCATTTAACTGTGGATAATCTACTATGAAATGCCATTGTCCGGTAGGTTTCTTTATAGGCCTCACCAGGGAATTATAAGTGACTGAATTTGTTTAATGATATCCCTCTTTTCCAATTCCATTACCACCCCGTCAACCCCTGTAAGTGTTGCTGCAGGCAACGGGTTGTCATGAGTTCAGCGCTGTGTTTTTGACCCTGGGCCCAGGAACAGCACCAGTGTTTTCAGTTACTGCTTGGTGATGTTTAGGCTGGCCAAGGACTTGCTGAGTCTCATGCTCTGCCAGGGAAGGGGGGAAGCCGGGAGGAAGGAGAAACAGGGCACCTGACTCAGACTAACCAAAGAGATTATTCCATACCACAGCACATCATGTCCAGGATGCAAAAACGGAGAGCAGAGACCCAGAAGGGCGGTGAGGGTGCACGGCGGGGGTGCACTGCATGGTCGGGCTTGATATTGGATGGTGAGAATCTGTATTCTTTTCCCTTGTACTTTCCCCTGTCATTACTATCATTGGTGGTAGCAGCAGTGGTATGTGTTATACTTTAGTTACTAAACTGTTCTTATCTCAGCCTGTGGGAGCTGCACTCCCCCGATTCTCCCCCCCATCCCTCCAGGAGCGGAGGGAAGAAAGAGTGGGGAGTGAGCGAGAGAGCGGCTGCATGGGTTTATGAAGCTTAAACCACGACACGGGTATTGCCAAATATTGGTAATTTTAGACGGAGGTAAGGGTATGGCTGTTTGTGACAGATTTAACCTCATTGTCAATGCAGAATTTCACCTGCTTTATCCAAATCATTATTATGGCAAAGCACATACAGATTTACATTTGTGGTATGTATACTACCAGGTGTAGTAGCATGTTGAAAATGCCAGTGGCAGTGAGGGACCAGCCAAAGAAATTTCTTACCAGTGGAGTTCTCTTACCCTCTTTGCTTGCTTTTTATAACACTATCATTGTATTAGAATCTTTCTAGCTTTTGCCTTAACATTTTCTAGCAGTTGCTGCAAATTTGCATGCTCTAATATCAGTTTTACAAGTGACAAATCCATACAATACAAGGTGTAGTTTCTTGTTAGCCACTGGCTAGTAAATACAGGTGGTTTTATACACAAAATCACAGCCTCTATTAACAGTTACTTTGCAAGCACACATATTTAAGCTGTTACTTTTCAGTTGCCCCCAAGTGATGTTTTGCAATCATTTCTTTTTCTCTTCCTCTGTCTCATTCTGCTTGGGGTATTCACAGTCAGCTCTTATAGCTGAGGCACTGGGTTTTTCCACTCGTCTGTCCAGCTCATGGCGAGGCTTGACAAACTTTGCAGGCAGCCGCTATGGACCTGTAGGTAGGAGGACACAAACATACCCTCTCCCCAAGGTTATCAGTTCTTGAGAAGTAAGACAAGTTAAAGTGATTCCTTAAAGCAGAGGCTTTCCGAGAAAAGGAATGTGAAGCAGCTGCAGACGCAAACTGCACGGTGTTAACAGTCAAGGAGTTTGCAGTGTCATTAACCATTTTTTCTCTTCCTCTGCCACCCTGATGCTGTTTGGGTGGAGGTTGGTAAAGCTTGTGGTTGCACTACCCCTCTTGTTTTTTCTATTAGCAGTTTGTATTTTAAGTAGGCTTTGTTTGTGGTGTCTCTACAAACTGCTCCAATACTTCCGTGGATCGAGAGGTGTTTTATACCTTTTTTTTTTTTTTTCAAAGTTGCTCACCCTTCTTTGTGCGGCTACAAACACCTGCCTGCCCAGCAGCAGCTACAGCTGCCAGCCTGCTGAGCAGAACCACTTTTCTATTAACCCTTTCTTGCCCAACATGTTAATCTGCTACCCGTTAAAAACTTTTACATGAATCCGACAGCAAATAAATACACAGAACACTGTCTGCCCTCAACAGACACACACATACACACACATACACACACATTCATGGGATCCCATAAACACACTCCATACAAATACAATATTTAAAACACAAAATTCAGACAATCATTACTCCCACTACATGGTCCCACGCACAGAACGTGGTGCAATGACCCTGTGAAGACAATCAGGAAGCCAGCTCCGAGCAGCATCATCTCAGTGCAAGGTGGCAGGCTCAATCTCAGCGGGCGTCCCCGCAGAGGCTCTGCCTCCCCCACATTGCATGAGGCTTGGGCTTTTGTACTGACCAAAATGCACACTCATTCCAATGCAGGTGGCCAGCCTACATCAGAAGAAGTGGCGAATAGTATCTATAAAGGTCTGCAAGGGTCAGTAGAAACACGGACATACTTCTATATATAACCTCTAGTACATAAATATTACAGAGAGACTATATAGAATGAGTTATATATGGGGTTTCAAATCTATGGTCTGTTGCCATTTGCTTAATATCTTTTGATAAGAGCATACGAGAGACCTTCCCACCTCGGGTCTCGATGCGGCACATATACCACCAGGAAAGCATGCAATCCATCTGCATCCATCTGCATTCATCTGCATCCATCTGCATCCATCTGCATCCTCACCCATCTCACTTCTCCCTCTTTAAGCTTCTGTAAAGCCCAACAGTGCTCAATACGTTCTACCACTCTCTCTTACATTCTACCACTTTCTCTTACGTTCTACCACTTTCTCTTACGTTCTACCAAAACTTTTGGGCCCACTCCTTCCCAGCTGGGGAAGGGGCACAATCATATTTTTGCAGCAGTTTATCCATGGCAATCCTGCCGACTACGCCAATTTTCTGTTGCGTTAAAGAGTGTGTGGGGGGGAAAACAAACCCCTTGTTTCACTTTCGGATATGCTGCTATCGGTCCGACCGCGTTCGCTTATATTGAACCTCTAGTGGTCTGGGAGCCAATCCGACCGCGTTCGCTTATATCGAGCCTCTAATGGTCCGGGTTTCAACCCAACCGCGCCCGCTTATATCGAACCTCTAATGGTCCGGAGGCTAATCCGACCGCGTTCACTTATATCGAACCTCTAATGGTCCGGATTTACCGATAGTGACAATTAGATATCAAAACAGTATGACTTATTAACTAAATTTATTGGTGCAACAGGTACAGGTTCTTATGGATTGCCGGTGATAAATACTGTCTGCAAAAGCACGTGCATATAATAGTTACATGAATACAAGCGCTTGATAAAGTTGACACAGTTTAGCTCTAAAAGATACAGGTGACAAATAAGAATAACTCTATAGAGATTCTAAGTTTTTCCTAGGAAAGCACTGGATACAGTGCGAGTCTTACCCACAGGCGTCCCTATGGGGGGGGAAGAGAGGTCCAGCCCGTCGACCGGTCCCAGGAGTCGGTTGATGTTATCTTCCTTAACTCGTCCACGATGGTATCTTCCCCTCATATCCCCCTCTTTCTTGGGTCTTTTTATATTATTTTTTATCTTTAAGGTGGAGCTTGAGTGACTCTAGTCATACGTACTATTATTATTACTCAGAGAGGGTTGATCTCATTTTGGAGTGGGGGTCTCATTAGAGATGAGTGAGTAATTGCATTATAATGACGTTATAATGAAGCAAAGTCCACACTGAGGGCGGCATTCTGTCAAAAGAAGATAGGCTGCTGGCCCAAGGTAAGAAGTGTACAGCTTATCGGCTTCTTGCACCATCTCGTTCCGGTCTTTGTTGCCAGTTACACAGCTTATCAGTTTCTTGTACCATCTCGTTCCCGTCTTTGTGCTGAAGTTAAGACAAAGCGTAACTGCGAGATCTCCACCTCGCCCTACGCTTCGTCTTCGCGTTGCCACGGGAATTGCGGTGGAGTGCACATTCCTGGCATACCCGGTGCGGCTGCATCTTGCCCTGAGAGGCCTTGAAAGTCCGTTTTCCCTTATGTGTGGACAATGCTACATTTAAAATATAAGTTTAATTCCTAATTATCCCGTATTTCCTAATTATTCCACACCAGTGTAAATAACAAGATACCTTTTTAGTTATGTTTTCTATTAGACAGCTAACAGTTAATGACAATGTTATTTTTTTCAACACCCATTAAATAGTACACAGCCAACTGCAGCCCAATTACTAGCATTTGTACATGCTAGGACAGTGGCAGTTCTGATTTTCATGGTTATTAATATTAGTAGAGTTACTAGTGAATATATGAATTAATAGTTTCAATAATCACAAGATTCCAACATCATCTATGCCAATGAATGAATCAGGGCTCTTCAAGTAATATTGAAATGCTAAAATAAATACAAATTTGGGTAAAAAAGGTCAGGCAGACAGCCAAACTGGTACTGGACAGGTGTGCAAAGTCAGATTCTGAACTGAAATTCACATTTTTCTTGTTATAATATATTGCTATAGAGATAAGATTCATCTGGTGCCTCAGAAGTTTAATGCAGTATCATTTCTGTAACTAAAATCACAGTTCACGTTTGAAAAGCAGAGTTGGCTCTTTTAGCACATACCTGCAAGCATCTCTAAAGTTAATACAGTCTCCACTAGTTATTTTTCCCCTACTAGACTGTCTCCCTGCCTTCTGCTTTTTAAAGAAACAGTGTACAATCAGCTAGCTTTTTAAGGGGCTTAACAAAGTGAAAAATATTGCAATCACTCTCCTGGTTTACAATGCCTTTGCCATCCTGTAAAATAACAACATGGTGCCTGTCCTCACCTCCTGCACTGATTCAATCTCTTAGAGTTTAGTTGAGGCAAATTCTGCTAATAAAATGTTGTTCTGAATTAGTTTTTCTGCTCACAATCTTCTTTTAAGCAGAAGAGTTTGTGTTTCCGCAGTGGGTCCTTCCTGCCTGTGTTTTCTCTTTAGCTGAGTATGATACACTATCACCTTATCCAGTTGGATTATGAGCTGCCTTGTTGATGTTAATTTATTTAATTTATTCATCATCCTTGCTCACTCTAATGATTTTTCAGGTTTCCTCTTCCACACTGACAAATGATAAAATGATAAAACAGTGTAGTAAGCCCTATTTAAACACATCACCAGAACCCCGTGTCTCTTTTGTCTTCAGATGCCTGGTACAATTTTGGGTGTTGTGCATCCCTGACACAAGGTAATGCTTTGAAGCAAATTCAGGCTAGTCTGACAGCCACCATCTCATCTGACAAAAGCAAAGCTGGAGATGACAAAGCATTGTTTATGCTAATAAATTAAACATGCCTGGGACTGTTCTTGGGTGCAGAGGCCAATGGGTGGACGTACTGTTAGACTCGATCTCTCTCCAAAACAAGAGGGTTTGCATCTGGACTGCTTATCAGAAATGGTTCCTCCTGCTTCTGACAGACTCAGTTTGAGAAGTTGTTCGTTGGTCTGAGCCAAAACCACTCCCGGCGACCAACCTGACAATTTTACCGGCTGGTCAGTTGGGTTTCAGTATCCCAGGGGAGTCCCTGGCACTTTCAGAGTATCAGGCCAGACAAAACCTTGGAGTACTGCTCTCAGAGAGATACTTTAAATATAACCCTCTTTCTTGCAAGTCAGAACAAATTTTCATGTTATTCAGTGCAGCAGTTCTTGCTCAAAATCCATAAATATTAACAATATTTGCCGACCAGGCTTCTGTAACCACGCGTTTTAATTAGCTTGCATCTTCCTTGCTTGGGCATCATTGAATGATTCTGTCAGCAGTGCTGAACCATTAAGTTGACTTGAAAAAAAGAAAGGCTTTTGTTTATGCTGAAACATGAACATTGCTTTCCTGAGTACATTGTGCCCGAACATTTTTTTGTTTGTTTGTGTTAAAATGGTGAAGTAGTATATTATTAGATCAATAGATGAGAAAGGAGACCTGATAAGAACACATTATTGTGACATGTATTAAGAGAACAGTAATAGTGACACAGGTTTAATGACAGTGTGATACATAAGATAGAAAGTTGAGTACATACCGGGTGTTCATGCATAATAGAGTAGGAATGCATTGTCTGCTGTACTTTTTCTATACCAGTAAATTGTCTTTGGATAAAAATACCATGCTTAGCTATTCTAGAGAAATACTGATGAAAAACTAATGATAGTGGAGGAATGCTTGTGTGTAAACAACATCAGTTAGGCTTTTCCAAGTCTTTTCTGGTCTTTTTGCTTATTATTATCACAAGTAGCTGAGGAGCAAATGGTTGGGAAATGGAGTTAAAAATTAAACCAGATTTGTTTTTCTCAATGTTCCCCAGCCCATGAGTGAGACTGAGGTATTTCAGGGCTGGAACAGATTGGGAAATACACTAATTCTTCTGCCATAATTCAGAACTACTCACAAAAGAGGGAAAAGTTGGGAGGGATGAAGCATTTCTCCTTCCTGGGCTGCATCCATTTCTCTTGTATAAAGATGCAGACTGGAATAGTGAATCTGGGTCCATGTTTGATACAAAATCGGGTACAACCTCCCTGGTGCTCAGTGTTAGTAGGTGTTATTGCAACACACATAACAGGAGATTAGGATTTGTGGACAGCATTCTTAATATCCACCGAGAAGGACGAACAGCTGTTTCTGGAAAGGGTTGTTGTGGAGTAACCTGCTTTGTGATCAGCACCTATTAAAAAATTGGAAAAACTTCACTTGGATGTGAACCCTGCTGTTGCCTTCTATGCACCTCAAAACAGGGCTGCAGGAAGGAGCTCCCTGGAAATAGAATACAGAAGAACAGGAAAATTTCAGTGGAAGCAGAATACATCAGATGGTATCAATCCACATTTCTCACATTAGATGGCACCTCATTTCCTTGCACACTGTTTGGTTGTAATGTGGAATGTAAGTTATGCAAACTGGTCCACAGATAAATCTAAAAAATAACATAAGGTTTGTAACCATGAAGTGGGTTACAAACTCTATGTTTGGAAGTGGGTAACTGTCCAGACTCTGTCCCAGCAAGGTTGCTGGGTATAAGAATTGTCAAATAAAACTTACCAAAGGAGATTCGTCAGTACAGTAACTGCAGACTTACTGAACCTGGGAGGACCTTTCTAGTCCATGCTCCTAGGCTTTGATTTTGATGCATACATACTTTCATAAGATATTCATAGGTGTTTTTTGCTTCTCTTCCATTGTCTTACCATGACAACTTTGATTTGTGTAACTTCTCAAGCACATTTATATTGAATGCAAAATGTATCTAAGAGAGGGAAAGTTCTTCTGGGATGCAGCATATTATTTTGTCCCTGTTGCAGCTCTGCATAAAAGACTGGCTCTTCCTGGGCTTAGGATGCTGGAGAGCTAGGAGAAAATACATCCGCTGACCATGATTTGTTTGGAAAACCCTAAGTATCCCCATAGAGTGGAAATAACATTTTCTTATCCCCATGGCCCACTGTGACAGGCAAGTACACAAAAGTCTTTAAGTTATTCAGACACAGCATAAGGATACACAAGTTTTTGATTTCTGAATGTCTACAAGTGGGAGAAGACCAGAGAGGGAAACAAGATGGTCAGTGAATGGGAGGGCCTCAGCAGGCGCTTATTTTTTTGTTGTTGCTATTGAAATCAGTCTATAGGACAATGCTGCAGCAAGTACCACTTTTTATTTCTGATTTCCCAAAGATGTTCTTGTACAAGGTAGCTTACCTTCCCCTCGCTTTCTGGCTACCTGTGGCGTTTCCTCCACAGCATCTGAATATCCTCCGCATGCACTTAATGACCAGATGTTCTCTGTCTCGCTGTTCCTCCAAAATTAGGTTGTGGAGAGGAAAAAAAAAAAAAAAAAAAAAAAAAAAAAAGGGACTCAAACTAAATCATGCAGGGATTACTCTAACAGAAAATGATGCTCTTGCTATGGAAACTATTAAAGAAAACCTGATTTTGTCTTTATATACTAGGGTTCATTAACTTTCTCTCTGGTACAGCTAATGACCTGAACAGAAGCTGTGGTTCATTAGTGATCTTTCTCTCTCTGCCTGGCAGTTGAACAGAAAAAAGAAAGAGCTGGAAGGAAACACAGAGACTCTAAATGAGCCAGAACAGCGTTACATGATTTCAGGTTAGCGGAAGCAAATTTTCTTCTGTTTCTGTCCTTGAAATAGGAATATTTACAGCTAAACTCATCCTTTATACCAGAATGGATTTAGTCCTCAAAAGAGGAGAAAAGGCATTTCGTTTATCCTCCCTTCACTAATTTTTTGTCCAGGAGCTGCCAGGATCTGCTTTGATCTCTGGAGTTTGTAGGATCTTAAGGTTTGTTCTGCCTTATGCACAGCAGCTCCACGGGGTCATTTTGGCAGCAAGGAGCAGCTGCAGAGATGTTCAGGAATATCCTAGCCTGATCTGCTTCGCAGGCACCCAGCTCCTGCAGGAAATGCCTTGCCAGTTTGCGTTGGTGCAGCCATCTTCAAACTGCCTTTGTAATAATGTTCATCCAGCAGGATAAGGAAATGGTGGATAGTGCTGTGTGCCTGGCCCAGGGGTGGTGCTGATGCAAACCAAAGCAAGCTCAGGGAGCTGTGAAAAGGTGTTTCTATTTCCCTTAATGGAAAGATTCCCACTTTTTGTATGTTACTTGTGAAAGCGTTCTTTGTGGAGCTGTGATGATCAAGGAAACCAATTCCTCTTCAGCATGCCATTCTTACAGCACAAGAAAAGGTCTTTAACTTCTATTGAGGGGGAAGAGAGGAAATGGGCAAAAAAAGAGAAATATTAAAATATTGCATAAGCTGCAAAATAATGCACTAAAATATTCTCCCACTCAAATTTTCATGACTGTTTTTCTGAACATCATTGCACTTATTTCTTAATGTCATAATAAAATTGAATACCTCTCATCACCTCTTGTATTTAAACTCAATTTTGCCAGGAAAAGGTGTGCAGTCTACTGTGACGTTACCAAATGTAGCATGTGAATTCCAGGCAAGTAACCAGTGAAAATTACCTGCCAGTGAAGGTAATTTTCTCTTTCCCTATTTTTTGATACGTGGTGCAACACTACAATTTATATATCTTAAATGTTTTTAGAAGAGTCATTCTTAATTATTATTAAATGGAAAGAAGCAGTTAGTTAAATAGCTAATATCTGCAGATGGCTATTGAAATGTCAGACCTGTAAACATAAACTGCATGTTTTGGTTTGGGTAGTTAAATGTTTTCAGAAAGCTCTAGGTGAACAGAAGAATGAATGAATGAATGAATGAATGAATGAATGAATGAATGAATGAATGAATGAAGTGGACCAAGAGCTGGTGACATACATTTTTTGACTTTCAAGGGATTCTGAGTCATACACAATGCTAACCTATAGTCACCAAAATTGGACATGGAAAAGACATGTCAGACAAAACCGACTGTTTTTTTTTCAGTTCCCTGAATTATTTTGTCCAATCTAATTTTAAGCATCGGAAGCAACAGACAGTCCCTGTGGGACAACATGCCACACTCACTATTGAATTTTCAGTGATATTCAGCCTAATTTTCCCTTTGTTTAATTTCTTGATGTTGCTTTTACTTATATCTATATGCTTAAGCTTTTATTTATTTATTTATCTATTATCTTGTTTCCTTTGAACATGCAGAATAATGGCTTTGTTATTATTCATCTTACAAGCATTTTGGGATTCAGAGTACCTGTGAAGTTGCCCTCAAAACAAGTGTTGTACTGCTTAAGGATCTGGCTGCCTGGATGAGTTAGGTCCCTGGCACCCATCTGCACATAAGGCAGTGATTAGACTTTGAAGGGCTATGCCAAAGAGTATGGAAGTTATCCCTTACAGCTAACCAAAAGAAGACACTAGTTTGTAAGCGATGTCTGAGCTTATCCACCCCCTGTCTCGTTGTTGTTCAAAACACAGATGACAAAGCTGTCATCTACTGCTTGTAATTTAGGCAGCCCACATGGAAAATAAGATTAAGAATGGTACCACAAGGCCCTAATACAGTTTGAATTATTTGTCTGTTTTGGATTATTTTTCCTATTAAAGCATCACTTCCTGTTGTGGGCTGCTTCCCATTTTACCACAGATTGTAAGAGTGGCTCGGACACCTGCAAATAGCTGATGTTCAGTGTGTTGCACTTCTTAAAGGCAATGATGTTAGCCTGGCTGGCTGGACTCGGACCTTCCTGGAAATCAAAGATATGAGGTACCTTCTGTGGCTGTACACGTGCACCTGACATATTTGAAAGGGGCTCACTGTGGTGGGTCAGGGAGATACAGGAAAATGTTTCCATGTTAAACTTTTACAAGTGATGTTTGGGATTTTAGCATGATTTAAGTTGGAAGGGACCACTGTAAATCCCATGTCTCTCTTTTGCGCCATTGCAAAGCGGGCCCAGCTTAGATTAGGTTACTCAAGGCTGTGTCCAGCTGAGTTCTGACTGTCTACAAAGATAAGGATTTTCAGCCACTCTGGGACACATGTTCTGGTGTTTGACCCTGTCATGGTAAAAAAATTAACGTATAATCAGAATTTCCTTTGCTGTACTTGTGTTTTTGTAAATCTTTGTTGTACTTCCAAGTACAGTAACAAGGTTGTTTGTCTGTTTGTCCAAGACTTATAAAGGCATTTTGTCTGTTTGTCCAAACCTTTTTAAGATATCAGTTAAGTGTAGTTTTATGTTTATTGTATTGTTTTCTAAAAGTGTGGTCTTAGGTCATACTATCATACTATCATCACCTGATATTCAAGTGGAAATTTGGGGGCCCTGGCATTGACGTCTTGAAGTCCTAATATATCCTTATCATCCTATTTGCCCTCTGTAGGTGTTCTCACCAAAGTGCTGACCTGCAATACTTACATACACCCTCTCGTCCTCAACACTGATTGCATTATTATAGAAATGCTTCAGGCACTGGGGCTTCTCCATGTGTATATTGAAAGTGCAGTAGTGGTCTTGTTTGTTTGTTACTCACCAAGGACTCAGAAAAGTATAATGAATAAAAAATCAGTAGGGAAAAGGTCCATAAATGCCTCCACTTTGAACCTCTGTGTGCAGCTTACCGACAGCACAGTGATCTTCAACATTGTCCACAGCTCCCTGAAGGCGATCAGTCTGAGAACAAGTTGTCCTACTTTCAGTAACCTTTCTCGTGCATCTTGCGACCTGCACATACTGTGTATACCTAGGTTGCTTCAAAGAGCTGTGGGCTGCAGCTCTCCTTCTGATGCCTTGTTGCAATAAGCTCATTATAATCCTGAGTGGCAATGCTTGGTTCCAGAAGCTAGTTAGCCAAATACCTTTCTTATTGGCAAAAGTGACACACATTCATAATTGAAAAGCAGGAACAGTTGTCCTGTATCTCTGTTACTGCAGTACAATTCATAAATAACAATAATAACAACTGGGCTGAAGGACCGAAGGTGAAAGGAAGTCTTTTGGAAAGAGCTCTAATAAGAAAGATAAAAATGAAATGTCGTGGTGCTATATGATGTTATAATTGGCCAGTGCAATTGCATTTTGTGTACCTTATGGTAATGGAATTTATTTTCACAGATAGATACACTTTTTCATAAGTGTTAGATGTACTGCAGAAGATATCCTGTTTGCATTGATGCATTTCCCTTGGACTTCTGTGGGCTTGGGAAGAATAGGATTACATGCAAACAACTCTTGATGGGTTATGTGTCATTGATTTGTAAAAGGGGCTGCTCTTTGATTGTCTGAGTGTAATTACAGAATCTCACTGTTTTCTTTCTCTGTTATTGATGTTTGAAGGGCTTTCATTGCAGTGAATTCCATCTCAGGAGAACTGTGATCTCTACTTTTCCAAATTGTGGTGACATGTTGCCATTGTCATTTGTACTAACAGCTGATATGGGTTGCAAGGAATCACTGAATGAATAAGAAATGTATTTTCATTTTATTAATGAAAGCAGAAAAGGAGCTCATCTGGCTTCAGATTTATAGAATCATAGAATAGTTAGGGTTGGAAAGGACCTTGAGATCATCTAGTTACAACCCCCCCAGGGACACCTCCCACTAAACCATGCCACCAATGCTCTGTCCAACCTGGCCTTGAATACTGCCAGGGATGGAGAATTTACAGCTTCCCTGGGCAACCCATTCCAGGGCCGCACCACCCTCACAGTAAAGAATTCTTCCTTATCTCCAATCTAAACTTCCCCTGTTTAAGTTTGAACCCGTTACCCCTTGTTCTAACACTACAGTCCCTCATGAAGGGACTCCCCAGCATCCCTATAGGCCCCCTTCAGATACTGGAAGGCTGCTATGAGATCTCCACGCAGCCTTCTTTTCTCCTGGCTGAACAGCCCCAACTTCCTCAGCCTATCATCATATGGGAGGTGCTCCAGTCCCCTGATCATCCTTGTGACCCTCCTCTGGACTTTTTCCAACAGTTCCATGTCCTTTTTATGTTGAGGACACCAGAACTGCACACAATACTCCAAGTGAGGTCTCACGATAGCAGACTAGAGGGGCAGGATCACCTCCTTTGACCTGCTGGTCACACTCCTTTTGACACAATCCAGGATA
Organism: Amazona ochrocephala; assembly: GCA_039720435.1. Taxonomy (NCBI): domain Eukaryota; kingdom Metazoa; phylum Chordata; class Aves; order Psittaciformes; family Psittacidae; genus Amazona; species Amazona ochrocephala. The sequence goes on from CM077878.1 coordinate 22,310,753, forward strand.
CAGTTGGCTTTCTGGGCTGCGAAAAAACTCTGGAAGCTCTGGAAATTGTAGAACTTCAGAGTAGTCTAACTCAAGTCGTGGAAATTAAGGCTACCTTATAGTATCCTAGGAAACATATTCCCTAGGGGAAGGCTGATGCTGGTCATCACAGACAATTAATACTAGTATAATGTGGGCAATTATCCCTACCACTGAGCTGTATTTGGTCTGGAAAACCTGAGTCCAGATTTGGAGGAAGTTAAAAATTGAGGTACTAAAGTGAATTTTTATTACACACTATCCGAAGTTTGAAAATGACTTTTTTTGTGGATGAGATGGAACAAATTTTTCATCTGGGATTTTCAAAGATTTTCAAATAAGTGCTCTGTTTTCTTGCCAGCAGCATCTGAGCACCAGTAACTCAGGTATTCCTGTTTTACTTTGTAAGCGATGCAATGGATAAGTTACACAGCTGCTGGAAGGCAATGCAGGTCCTGAGAACTGAGAAGAATAATAAGGATTTACAGGCAATATATAGCTCTTGCTATCTATCTTAAATTTCACCACTACTTCAGTCCAAAGACCTCCCAGACTTTGGTGAGGCTGAGTGGCTTGACACCTGAACTCCTTTTCCTGCTGGGCACTGAACTGAAATTCTGCTGGCCGACCCAACAACCGGAGCTAACTATGAGTCGGTGACATGGGCACTCCATGCAACACGCTTTTGCAAGGTGAGAGGAAAGGCTGTTTGACTGATAAAAGCTGCATCCCCTTTCATAGGTGAGCACAGTAAATGTGATAAGATAATTAAAAATAAAAATGGCAAGTCATCTTTATTTTGCCATAATAAAAACGTGGCAAGTCCACACCTTGCCACTGCTGCCCCAGCCCTCCTGCAGAGCTGCAGGAGCCCTTCTCCTGCTGATTTGTCTTGTTTGTACTCAGGTCACTTCACACCGTAATGTGGTAAAAAGCCATCTGTGTGCCTGGGGTTACAGTTGGCAAGTACAGGTTGGAGCTGGCTGAACACAGGCGTGAGACTGGGCTGAAGTCAGACTTCTGTTTGGTTGCAATTCAGGAAATGCTTGTGCTGATCCTGGGCTGACACAAATTTCGCAATCCCCTTTACATCTCTTCCCTTCAGATTCCTGGTTGAGCTGAGCAAGTGGTTCCCAGCCAGGCTTCAGAGTGAGAGAAAAATAGCAGTTATGTTTTCAAGAGCTCTTAAAGAGTTCTATTTTTCACATTCCTTTCAAGCTACTGCTGTGCTTATTTGCCTATCAATTCATTTTCTCTTTGCTGGTACATTTACTCTATATTTAGCACATTTTAAAATAGGGCAACTAGATTGTACAGCCACAGAATCATACAGTAGGACCTTATTTACTATACTTCAATAACTGTGTTCATAAATCTAACTTCTCTTTGTCAACCTCATATACCTGTCTTTTCTTTCTCCCCTTTGATTCCTATCCTTGATTTTCTCTGCTGATAGCAGGCAGTAGGAGCTGCTGTCATTCAGTACCTCCAAGTATTATGGTCCATTTACTTAAACACGGATGCCGATATTAAACTTAAGGCATCTAAGTCTGACTCTTTTGTCTTACTTACATTTTTGTGTCTGTCTATTGTTTATACATTTGCAATGAAAGACATTTCTGGGATATTAAGATTTATAGCAGGCAGGAAAGAAGAGAGTGGTTGTTTATCTCAAATACAGTTTCCTTGGTTATCTGAGTTTTGAAGGGATCTTTAAACATTAAAATGAACTTAGACTAGCAGGCGATAGTGTATTGAAAGCCTTTCCTGGAAAATATTTAGCCCAACATTTTTAAGGACGTACACTTAGTTTTAACTTTTATAATACTGCAGTTGTGAAGTACTTATAAGATAATGTACATTATATAATTAATAATTAAATGTTACAATATAACTAAATATAATTTATTCAAATATCTTTTAGATATCTAAAAAAAACCCAAAAAACAACCCACACAAATCCACTGAAATATGGTAAAATTGAAAGCTGTGAAAAGCAAATTTTTTGCTTGTACTCAAATGTCTTGTAATGATGAAACAGCGGGAACTCAGCACGGGCCAAACTGAAGCCAATTTGATATAGGATATCCTAAATTTGATTTAGCAAACCACTGTTACTGGTCTTGAGTAGCAACTCTTGAACTAGTTTGTGAGCCATACTGGTGGGCTGTGGAGCTGTAGATCCACAGATGCTCAAAAAACTCCATAATTTCTGTTCCATTTTCAGTAAAAAGCTTGAACATGGAGGGGTATAGTTATTCATGGTAAATATTGAACATAGACTCATTTCTCGAGATTTTGGGGAAGACCACTCCTATATATGGAAAATGAAACTGCCATGGTTCTGCTTTCCATTTGCATAGCTTCATCTTGGTTATCCCATTTGGAAAATGAAAAGAGTAAAACTAGGGTATATCAACCAAACAATGAGAGGAGAAGCTAGTGAAGGAGCTGGGAACCACTATATACCATGCTCTGAGAAAGCTGAAGCATGTGTGCTTTTGCCACACAGTGCATGACCTGTTGCTGGCTTTGGGTAACTATAGGAGTTACATACAGCTCTTCCTGAGACTCAAGAAGGATAAGGGTACCTAAACCCATTAAACTAATCTGAAGATGCCAGTCTTAAAGATTGCACACTGTTTCACACACATTACTGTAGAGAAGCATTTCTCCTAAATCCAAGTTTTTCCTGGAATAGGAAAGGCTATTAAGCAGCTACTGAACTTTACATGTGGTAGAACAGAAGAAACATGTCCTTTCAAAAATATTCTGTGCATGTAAATGTGCTCATGGTCATGTGAATTTTATGATCATTTTATTAACCAAGCAACAAATACACACAAAAGGGGTGGGGAACAGAGGTCATAGTTTTGTCCTACCAACTCTTAAGATAATCTGTTTCATAGGGCTATATGTAAAAAAGTAGGCATAACTTTCAGTATCTTTCAGGTCCATCACACATTACTTCCTTGTGGTGGTCTTACCACACTTAGGGAGATAAATGGGTATATCAGAAAATTATCTACACATAATTTGTCGTATTTGGGCACCAGCAACAACAGTGTCTCTACTTTGGAAGAACCCAGGGTTAGTATGGTTAGGAAAAGAAATAACTTTTTATCCTGAAGGCTTAGTTCTTCCCATGCAGCACAGAGGGCAGCTGAAAGCTCATATGGAGAAATTAAACTGCTGAAACATTGCGTGTTTAATGTGGAATGAGAACACAAATGCGACAATTTGCTGTTCACCACTGCCAATCCTTGAAAATAAGCTTGAATGAGATCCTGATGGAATTACCACAAAAAGTCCTCCTGAAGAAAGTGGAGAGGTTTCAGAAACAAAATATTATCTCTCATCCCATCATTAACAAAGTGGAAGAACTGGCAGAATTGTTGGCCTAAACTCGAGATGTCAAAAAATAGGCAAGAAGAATATGCAGGGGAAATATTCCTTGGGAAGAGTCCTGCCCTGGCAGGGGGAGGGATTGGACAGTTTTGTTGGCCTTTTTTGTCACTCCATTTTAGGACTCTGTTATGTTATTTTGCAGAGTGAAGAGTGGTTAAAATGATTAATGGACCTCAGGGTTGGTGTACAAGCAGCCAGCCAGCCAGTCAAGTGAATCTGTATAGCATTCTCAGTGTGGAGCGGAGTGGGGGATGCCTGAGAGCGGCTGGGGTGGCAGGCAGGGGCACTGCACCCTGCAATCTGAGGATGTGTAATTGTCAGAAACAAAATGACAACTACCATAGAAAATCTTTTGGCCCAATTACTGTGCCCACTTGCAATCCCTGCCAGCAGCAATGATGTCCAATACTAGTCCAATCCCTCCCCAGCATCACACCAGAGCCTTTGGCTCTCTCTGCACCACGCAGCTGCAGCACTGCCACCAGTGGTTTCTTCCCTCCCTCCTGATCCGTGCTGCCCCTTGCCATGGTTCAGGGTATGTGCTCTACTCCCGACTCTGGCTCTGCAACCCCTGACTTGATAGAGAGCCATTATGGTCCATTTGCTGGCAGCACTGTGAAAAGCTGGACGGTATGTTGCATCAGACACCAAGTTAAAACAAAAAGGAACCATAGGCTAAAGGGGAAGAACATCCTCAATAAAGAAAATAGGATGGATTATATGAGAAGGTGTCAATTTATGAAGGTGTTCATAATATTTGTTTCAGAAAGTTCTCTGCAGGTATTAGGGCTCTGCTGAGACTACCCCTAGAGAAACCAGCTGGGGTAGAAGAATTCTTCCTTCTCAGCCATCAGCTCCTACCTACCATGCCATACCAGATGCCAATTCACCTGCAGACTTGGAGCAGAAAATTAAGAGCAGCAGATGTTGCAGCCTGCTGAAAGCCTGCTGGTAGCTGAGCGTTTGAACTTCTAGAGAAGAACTCTTGCAGAGAAGGCCACTAGCCGACTGCAGGATTGCAGCACATCGTGCTTTTGGACGATTTCAGTGTTTTACTGTGAAACCTTCTCATGGAGGAAAACCCCACACGTATCAGGATCTTCTTAGCACATTGTTCAACCACTTGTGAGTTTGTCCTGCCAGTCTACTGCCTTGCTAGAGTCTTGCGCTGCAGTGTTGTTGGCACTGTCCTTGTCCTGCAGTGTTTTGGAAAAGTGATCAGACTTTTTCCCTGCATGGTTAGATTTGAGCCCCTCTGCTCCATAAGAGGAAGAAAGAAGAAATTATATTGTGTGAGCACCTTTGTGAGGGAAGGGGGAATATGTTTTTTAATCTAATGAAAAGAGTAAAAGGAATATTTTCTGGCTTTTTCATTCAAGTTTCCATCATGGCACAACGATGTCTGTTATGCCCTTAGATATTAAATAAAACGTATAGCATTTACTCTTGCTTTAAACCCATGTTTTACCCAAATAAATCCTATAGAATGCAAAAACACCCAAACTGCTCCACTGTGTCAGATCGGAGTTTCAGCTGCCCCAGCACTACCCTAACGATACCCTATTATGGCTGCCTACAGAAAGTTTCATTCTTCACACAGTGGATTTGTACAACAACATCATGTTGTTTTCCATTTTATCCTCTGCCTTATGATGCCAGCTTTTAATGGTCTGTTTATCATTCTGACCACTGCTGAACATCAAGCTGAAGTTTTCAAAAAACTATCCAGTGTGAGTCACTGATGGTGATGTAGAGTTGTTCCTCACCGTGTTCATTGCTTGGCATCTGTTAAGTCTTAATTTTGTCTGCACTCCCTATTGCTGGCTTTGGTTGATTGTAGGTTCTTTGAGGCAGGCACCAAGCAGGGTGCTGGACTTGCCTGTGATGCTGCATGATGACAACTAAATTATTCAGTTTTTTTTCCTCTGTTTGCTGATGAAAGTAATTAACTTCATACAAAACATGATAAAATAATATATTAATGTCACTTCAAACCTGTCCTATTCTGCTTTTTATAAAGCTGTGATGTTTGTCTCATAAGTGGATGAATACAGTGTTTTATTTTGCATGGCAAAGGATGTGGTGGAGACTGACAGTGTTATGTAAAAATAATATCAGTGTGGTCAGCAGTACATAGTGGGTGTGATGTTCCTGTTTTCCTTTTTTTATTTTACGTCCTTAGACCTTGTAGTTCCTCAGTGATTTTTTTTATTAAATTATTTATGGTAGCTGGATGATTGATGTTGTTTCACTTTGGTTCTTTGCAGCTTCTTGATTCTTTAGTTGTCAAAATGACAAGCACTCTGTGATTAATTAAAACTTTTATCTTACTCTATTATTGCTCAGCTTCAGTCAAACCTAAATTTTTACGGATTCCAAAACATAATAAATATTCCCCTAATATAGGTTGCTAAAATTTACATCAAGGAATAGCTTAATTTATATTTCATTATTATTATTTTTACTGTATTAATTTTTTATACATGCACACATGTATATATACATATAATATTTCTTGTGAATGATGTTAAATTAAAACCTCTATACAAGAAACCTGGCAGTATGGCCTGATGATAGATGGTCACTGCTGTAAACTTCTTCACAGAGCTCTCTTTTTTCCTAAGGAAGAAGAGAATAATTAAGAGTGGCTCCTTGTCAGGACTGGCAAAACTCCCTCTCTCTAGCTGTCATTAATTGCAGTGCTTTTTTTGGTGTTGTGTACATACAGCATGGATTCCTCTCAGCTACCTTTAAGTGTTTGGTATTGATATGTACATCTGAATTAGTTACCTTAAGATCTCTTTAAAGTTGGTAGAAAGTAATAAGCACTCTCAAAGGTGTAATTAATCTCATATGAAATCAGACATCTAAAATAGGGCTGCTGAACTGCATCTTATTCCCTGATAAGAAAAGGATGAGCCTACACATTTGGTCAGATAATTCCCACTCAGACATGCTGGGACCTGGGCTAAGATCATAGAATCATAGAATTGCTTAGGCGGGAAAAGATCTTTGAGATTGTTTAGTCAAACCATTAACCTAACACTGCCAAGTCCACTACTAAGCCATGTCTGTAAGGGCCTCTGTTTTGAACGGTTTTTGAAAACGTTCATGGGTGGTGATTCCACCACTTCTCTAAGCAGCCTTTCAGTGAAGAAATTTTTCCTAATATCCAGTCTAAACCTCCCCTGATGCAGCTTGAGGCTTTGCCTCTTGTCCTATCCCTTGCTACTTGAGGGAAAAGACCAGCCACCTTCTTGCTCTATCCGCCTTTCAGGTAGTTGTAGATAGCGATAAGGTCCCCCCAGGCCTTCTTTACTATGATGTCTGATTTATTTTGTGTAGCTGGACATAAAGAAAGCAACATCTCCCAGTTCCTCTGTTGGGCCTGGGTAGAGTGCCATCTCATTCTTAGTTTCTTGTGACATTCTCTTTCTCAGAGAGAAATGCCTCATTCTAAAATATGGGTTTTAGCATCCCTTTTCATACACTTTTATGTACAAAAAATTCAGTTGCAGTGACAACATCTGTGAATGGCAGGATGCATTCATTTGAATGAATTCATACCACTGAACATACAGAAATACATTAAACTAAGATGGCCCAGCCTTTGCAGTGTTGGGGTGGACCTCTGCGTAGTGGTTTTTGGTGGGTGTGGCAGGGAAACTATTGCAGTGGTGAAGTGACCACAGGCTGTGGGTGTTCTCCACAGGGGTAGGTGATGGGGAGGCATGGGGGTACATGACCAGCATGCCAATCAGCCTTTACCCCTGGAATAGACATTCCTAATTCCTCTTGGGAAGAGACGATGGGTTGGCTGGAAGTGCTTTAAAGTGTGTTTAGCTTTCTGGAATTGCTCTCACAGACCAATTTCTTTTTCCTGGGGTCTCGTGTGAGAACAAACTCATTAGATTTTTGATATGATTCCTCGAATGGCTGACTCATGAATTCTAATGTTTCAAATTGCCATGTATATAGCATATCAGATTTTGCTGGTAAACTGAATTTGGTTTTCTTTTCAATCTTTGTTTAGGATTTTTACGTAGTTAATTCTGGCGCTTCTCATTTCTTGCTCCCTCTTTTTAATGTTCCCAAAGATGTAATTGACTGGACCTGAAGTTACAGTTACTTGGTCTGCTAGAAAAAGAAATAAATTGGCTCGAGCCAAATTATGAAAGTAGAATTCAAATAATAATAATAATTTTGCTGATTGGTAGAGTCTTCCATTGCAGAAAATTCAATAAAATATTAATTAGGAAAAAAACCCAAACAGATAAGCAAAATGCAATTAAATCCATTTCTTAAAACATCATGAAGTTGCAGATTTTATATCAGTTCCTCTGATGGTATTGAATACATACTTACTCTGCTCTGGAACTTTAGAAATACCATTCCTGAGCTGCTGATTCTGCTCAGTAGAAGGGACTAGGATCAGATGTGGAAACACAGGTACACAAGAGTGTATCTGCTGCCAAAATGACTATCTGTGCATATTCCATAAAAGACCACTGCCTATGTGATTTCCAGATTTTTGTCAGCCACTAGCATGTTTTCTTGATGTATTGCTATACATGGAATGACCTTTTCATGTAATTTCCACTTTAGAGTGTAAAGAAACCTCCCCATCATTCTATGCAATAAATTTACACAACAGAAAGGAGCAAAGAAATTTCTTCCTGTTATAAAATCTGTTTGACTGCTTTGAAACCAAAAAAATGAGACAGCAACAAAGCAAGTTACCCCCACATCCTTCTTTGCTATATTTACACATTTTTCTGTGAAGCAATTGCTTCATAAAAATCTGATCAAATGTTTAGGGCTGGTAAGTGTCAATGTCTTCTCAGGCTATACTAGGGACCAGGGTAGAGTCCATCCTCTCTCTGTGATGCCATGGAACAGATGATTTTGTTTGGGTAAACCGACTTCAACACTCAGTTCAACATGTTTCTTCCTAGTCCATATAGCAAAATTTCTGCTTTCGAACTTTTTACTGGGATCATCCTTGGGGTGGGATATCTCCTGAAAGGTGTCTAGGCATTGTCAAGGGCACAACAAGCTTTCAAAGGCCATACCAGGAACAGCACTAACACTTGAGATACCTGGACGGATGCTAGACTGTGCTAGAACCTGTGCTCTCACACTGTTGTTTCTTTCATCTTTCTCCTTTTGTTTCCTCCTCTAAGGCAAATATTGCACCATATGGATTAAATGGGAAAATGCTAGGAAACTAAAATAGGTGCATAGCCAGCAAGGGGAGCACTGGGACACCTAAGACAAGTAATGAAATCCAGAAAAGCGAGATCAGTGTCAGGAATGAGTGTGCTGCACGGTATACAGTCATAAAAATACAGCTGTAAGTCAGGAAGAAGACACCTGAATATCAGACCTACCTTTTCTTAGCCAAGTTCTCTCATGCTGGGTTGCCATCAAGCTTGATCTCCCTCTGACACCGCCTGTTTTGCCTGCACAAAGCTACAGAGAAGTTTGTCTGTGGTAGCAGGGTGAGAGTGTGCACCTGCTCAGAACACCCTGTCATCTCTGGTTAGTGCCCTCTGCATAAGGTGGGAGCAGAAATGGGAATGATCTCAACTCCCCCCCTTCTTGGGCAAATATGTTAACTGGCAGGTAACTCTAAACTCCTGCTACAGTTGTTGCAAAATACCTCCCTAGCCACAGAATTAACAAAAAAATGGTTTTTCTAAATACTTTAGGCAACTGATCAAGTTGTGAAATTATGAAGTTTTTCACTGTTTTCCTGACCATAGGAACCTGAGCACTGTAATTAATATAGTTTAAGTTCTTTCAACATCGTTAATTGTTGATGAATCCATGCACACTAAACCCTAAAAATAATGTGTTCAGTTAGATTTTTACTTCATTGATCAGATCTGTCTCAGACTGCTCTTCATAGAATCTACAGTTTATTTGGCTGTATTTCACAAGAATCTGTTCATAGTTATAGAATTACAAACTGACTTTTTAGGCTGGTCTACCAAGCGGTGTTATCAAGTCCTTCATCTCAATCCATAGTGCTGTAAAGGATTTAAACCCACTCTATCTGCTGTCTTTTCATAATAGTATTGAAGTTTGGAGCTGGTTGTAACTGAAGAACACTTTTCTGTCTTCCCACCTGCTGCCATTATGGCAACAAATAGACTGTATTGTCTTTTAAAACATTTGCTCTTTACCCTTATTAAAGATACTGGGAATTTTGCCCATGTCATGGGTTCAGCAGTAGCAGTCGTTTTTCTCCTTAGTAGCTGGTGCAGTGCTGTGTTTTCGACTTTCAGCCTGGGAACAGCGCTGATAACACTGATGTTTGTAGTTAAGGCTTCGAATGTTTTGGTCTGACCAAGCACTTTCTGAGTCTTATGCTCTGCCAGGGAGGAGGGGAAGCCGGGAGGAAGCAGAGATAGGACACCTGACCCAAACTCACTAAAGAGAGGTATTCCATACCACAGCACATCATGTCCAGGATGTAAAAACAGAGGGCAGAAACACAGAAGGGTGGGGGTGCACTGCTTGGTTGGGCTGGGGATTGGTGGTGAGCGATTGTATTCTTTCCTTGTATTTGCCTTGTCGTTATTATCATTGGTGGTAGCAGTAGTGGTTAGTGTTATACCTTAGTTACTAAACTGTTCTTATCTCAACCTGTGGGAATTGCATTCTTTCAATTCTGTTTCCCATCCCCCCGGGACTGGGGGAAGAAAGAGGGGGGAGTGAGTGAGAGAGCGACTGCGTGAATTATAGAGGCTTAAACCATGACAGCCCACATGCCAGTAGAAGGTATCTGTCAGACTTGAATGCAAACAGCATGTAGGTGGGATCAGGATATAGTCATTGTATTTTCAAAAATATGTTGCCAAATATTTAGATGGAAGTAGTTAAGTGCTACCAGATTTAGCGTGGCTTTTGGAGATATTGCTTATCATTTGTCTCTTCTACAAAGAATAAGGCTGAGGTCTTCTGAAAAATGATTACATGCTAAAAATAATCATCCTTGTGCACAAATGAAAATTACATGGAAAATCACAAATCTAATGGTTCCAGCTCAGTGCATTTTGATTTTTTAAAATGCATTTTAGCTTTTAAATTGATCACATTTTATGCGGTTTTTTTAGGTGCTTTCAAAGATAGAAAAATATTTTTACATGGAAACTGAACAACATTTTCAAGCTATAAGCCTTCAGCACTGCCTAATTTTTCTACAAGAGCTAACCAGTTAGCTAAGTGCATTTGTTATATCACATTTTGAGCAGGAAGAAGAGTGCAGGGAAAATATGATTCCGACTTCTGGATATATCTTTGGTGAGCTGAAGATTTATGTTGGAGTCTGGTTTGTGTCTATCTTGGTGCATAGGAAATTGAAAAAGCTGAGGCAGAGTTTATATGTGCTGAATTTAAAAGCTTCATGAGGAGCCCAGGAGAGGGCTCAGGGGCCATATCACAGATCTACTGTACTGCATGTTGCATACATAGTCAATTGTACACAAACTGCTATCCCAATTAGTATAAATGATGAAGAGGAAGAAAATAAAAATGACCTGCTTTGAGTAGACTTAGATATTTCTGACTCTCCAGCCTGCATGAAATCCTTCTCAGGTCCATGAAAGTCCTGGCTGAAGCAATCTCAGCACTCTCCCAGTGTGAGGCAGTGTGAAGGTGGATCAAGTTCTGGAAGACTGGAAAAGAGCAAACATGGGACTTAGATTTAAAAAAAAAAAAAAAAAAAAAAAAAGCAAAAGAGTATGCTGTGGAAAGATAGTTCCGTTTGTGGGAACATACTAGATTAAAAAAATCACACAGTCTTTTTATAGGGGACCTAAAAGAACACCAGATGAGTAAGTAGCCAATGAGCAGGCAGCAAATGCAGCCAGTTAACTCATTTGTCAGGATTAAGTTGTACCATATCAATCCAAAATCTTTTTATGCAAAGTAACATGCCTTAAGGGTATAGACATGGTACAGCTAGGCTTTGCTCAGACTTCCTACATTATCTCACATTACACGAGCAAGTTGGGATTATTGTAAAACAGGGACAAAAGTGTCTGTGGATGCTACATACAAAGCAGTTGTTGGCTCTTCACTGTCAAACTGCGAAGATGAATTGAGGAGGGCTCCACGATCTATCCTAGGTTTAGTATGTTCACTGTTTTCACTATAATCCAAAACTAGATTGTTAGAATATGCTTATTAAATCTGCAAATGAAATGAATCTGAAAGAGGCAGCAAACAGATTGAAAGATAAGAATTAATTCAAAATGATCACAACAATTTAGAGAAATGGTCTTGAAAACAGCATAGAATTTAATTAGAACAAATGCGTGGTTCTGCACTGAGGCAAGGATAAACAACTGAGAAAATACAATGAGAAAAGTTGAAATAAGGTAGGTAACAGTTTTGCGAAGAAGTATTTGGAGGTTACAGTGGGTGATGAACTGAATGTAGGTTAAGAGTATTATGCTGTTTGTATTAGTTTTGTGTAGCAAGGTTTCAGTAGCAAGGAGATCCCAGGGGTGGCTTCTGTGAGAGGCTGCTAGCAGCTTTCTCCATGTCCAATGGAGTCAATGTCAACCGACTCCGAGACAGACCTGGTCAAGAACAAACCCTTCAGTGATGTTTGTAGCATGTCTGCGATAACATATTTAAGGCAGGGAAAAGGTCTGTGAAGAGCCCTCCTTTGAGGAGGAGAGAGCAGCAAAAACATGCGATGAACAGACCACAACCCACATTCCTCATTCCATTTTAGTACTGGTAGGGAAGAGGCAGAAAAAATAAGAAGTGATGTTGAGATGGGAAAGAAGGGAAAGAGGAAGGTGCTTTTAAGATTTTATGCTATTTTTCATTGCCCTACTCTGATTTGATTTGCAATAAATGAAACTAATTTCCCTAAGTCAAGTCTGTTTTGCCCGTGATAGTAACTGCTGAGTGCCCCTGCCCTTACCTCAATCCACAAGCCTTATGTTATATGTTCTGTCCCCTGTCCTGCTGAGGAAGGGAATAACAGAGCAGCTTTGGTGGGCACCTGGTGTCCAGTCAGGGTCAACCCATTACACTGTTGCACAGAAGTCAAACACAGCACTGGGATTTATAAACAGAAGCATAGCCCATAAAATTTGTAATTTAATTCTTCATCACAACATTGTTATGGGTTTGAGATGCGAACCAGCTGGAGGGAGTACAGAGGAAGGTTAATGAGGAAAGTCTGGGGATCTACAAAGGATGGGATTTTTGGTCACCTTAGAAGACATAAGATAGAGAAGAGAGGTTATAACAGCACCAGGTTATGTAGAGCAGCTGCAAAGAGAATGTTTTCCTATGGCCATGAACGTTAAGGCAAAAAATAATAGCTCAAGGTGCAGAAACAGATATATACTTTAAGTGTTAGGAATGGTTTTGTAACAGTAGGAATAAGTAGGCATTGGGGCTGCTTAAGAAGGTTGCATAATGCTCATCATTAGAGATATTAAAGAACAGGTTAAGGAAACGGTAATAAGATAGTTTGGGGATATGACAACTATATTAGTTCATTGCTACAGTGAAAAAGAATGAAGTAGATGATCCCTTCAAGTCCCTTCTAACCCTTTAATGTTTGTACAGTTTTGTGTTCTTTCTAGGCCCAGTACAGGGAAAGAAGGTGTAATGGGAAGCTGGACATAAGCCAAAGTGTGCCCAAGTAGCCAAGAAGGCCAATGGTATTCTGGCCTGTATCAGCAATAGTGTGACCAGCAGAGCCAGCGCAGTGATCATCCCCCTGTACTCAGCATTGGTGAGGCAGCACCTTGAATTCTGCATTCAGTGCTGGGCCCCTCACTACAAGACATTAAGGTGCTGGAGCGGAGCCAGAGAACAGCAATGAGGCTGGTAAAGGGCCTGGAGCACAAGTGTAATGAGGAATGGCTGAGGGAACTGGGATTGTTTTGGTCTGGAGAAGAGAAGGCTCAGGGAGACCTTATTGCTCTCTACAACTACTTGAAAGTACGATGTAAGTGAGGTGGGGGTTGGTCTCTTCTCCCAGCTAACAAGTGATAGGACAAGAAGAAGTGGCCTCGAGTTGCACCAGGGAGGGTTTACATTGGATATTAAGAAAAATGTGTTTACCAAAATCATTGTCACGCAGTGGAACAGGCTGCCCAGAGAAGCGGTTGAGTCACCATCCCTGGAGGTATTTAGAAAACATGTAGATGTGGCATGAAGTTACATGGTTTAATGGACATGGCAATGCTAGGTTAACAGTTAGGCTCAATGATCTTAAAGATCTTTTCCAACCTAAATGATTCTATGATTCTGTATTTGTTGCTGGTCAGCAGTTAATGAAGCAAACCATTTATTCAGACACCTATACAAATGTTCTGACTCTCCCAAAGGTTGAATGATTGTTTGTTCTACTGAAATTACTGTGAACTTCAAAAATCCGTACTTCTGTAGATTAGTTTCTTCTCCTGAAACATTTAATGGTCTTTAAAAGGAAATTTTATTTTTATTAAAGCAGTTGTTTATGTTCAAATCAGAGCTGATATTTTAAAAAATACAATGAAATGCCAGAAAAATATTTATTAGACTTCTTGTCATTTGCGATCATGTTGCCCCTACTGTTTTTCTAAAAACAGGAAGATATTTACCTCACCTGTGACTGCAGTCAATGTAAGAACTCCCGTTCCCAAGTGATCTTCAAAGCAAAAGTATTAGGAATAAACATGAGGACCGTGCTATATCATAAAAAGTCATGAATCTTCCTTTGGGACAGATTTTAAGAAAAACAAGCAAACTGCAAACAAAGACCATGACAGTCTTTCCTCCTGATGTTTATACAGTGTATTGGTGGATCTTTCTTTTGATGCTGCAGTAGTAAATAACCGATTTTGCTGTATGCTTAGAATACTTCAAAGCTTCCTGATGTTTTCAATTTTATTAAAACATTCTGCAGTCAGGTTTGTTCAATATGCTTTTTTGAATTTCACTGGCAATAGCACACACCATCAGTGCTTTGAAATGTTGTTTTATTTTAATATTTGGTTACTTCACCATAGCAGTACCATTAAGACAGCCAAATAAACCGCTAGAGAGAAAACACTATCCCTGCCAGGTGTTGCTATTGTTCTGGAATAAACACTGTAGGTCCAGTGCAGGAGCACAGGTGGTCAGAAGGATTCTCCAAAGGTGAGTGGTTGGCAGCTGGATAATAAACTCTGTTCCAAATCAGTCCTTATTTAGAACTGTGAAGAAGGTGGTGAAAAGGGCTTATTTATTTTTGATGGTGTGTACAAGGGCCAGATATAGCTGAATTCTTTGTATATAGTAATATACAAATTGCTGCCCAGCTGCATTCTTTAAAACTGAGCGTAATCTGCATCTATGATCTGACATTACTTCTCCCAGTAGATGGTGGATTACAGTGAACATAGATGTCTGTTTCACTGTCTGGAGCCACAAAGAGCTCCCAGCATTGTCTGGCAAATAAGTGAAGAGATAAGAGACTCCATGATAGGAATGAGGCTAAAGAAAGTCTCAGGTGAGTCTCAGGAAGGGATTCTATGGGTTCTCCCGATAGCTTCTGGAGGGGGCCCATATTGTCCCTAGCCTGTCTTTTATTGGCTATGTACCTATAGAATCCCTTCCTTTTATCCTTAACATCCCTAGCCAAGTTTAATTTTAAGCAGGCCTTAGCTTTCCTAATCTGGACCCTAGCTTCCCGGACAACATCCCTGTATTCTTCCCAGGCCGCTTATCCTTGCTTCCACCTTTTATAAGCCTTTTTTTTTCCTTCGAATTTTGCTCAGCATCTCCTTATCCATCCAAGGAGGTCTCCTGGCCCTCCTGCTGCACTTCCTTCTAGTAGGGATGCATCGCTCCTGAGCTCAGAAATCTTTTGTCCTTCCCTTCGCTGGTGATGTCACAGCTTTCTGGGTTATGGAAGAGATCATCTAGCATAATTCTGAAGTCTTTCCATAGCTAGCCTTGGCTCTCATATACTTGTTTGCAAGAATGAATTCTCAGAACTGCTTCACTTACTACGCTTTTTTTGTAATTAGTACTAAGTCAAGCAGATCAAGGGGTCACAAACCCCTTTACAAGTGCTTATGTTTTACATGGAATAGCTTTCATTTTCCAGCTGTGGCCAAAATCTTTAAAGTATGTGTACTGTGTTTATTAGAGCAGGCATAAAACACAAATTTTTGATGTGGATTTGAATTAGCAGTTTGTAATTTTGGGGAATTATTTTAAGGAGGAGCTAGAGTTCCCAGAGTTATAACCTATTGTTTTGATTTGGACCCATTCCCTAAATTTAATTCCGACTTATATACTGTCACAAGAACAGAGAATATCTAAAATAAATGGCAAGTTCAGACAACAAAATATCACAAGAAAATTAGCCTGCCCTTCCCTTCTTCCAAACTTCTCTTTTATTAAATGTTGCATGACACTGAAGGTCTGCAAAGGCTTTTATAATCAGAAGAGCTACTAGGATTCCACTTACGCTGTAGCGATGCCCAGGCTGTCCTTCTGCTGTGTCTATCATACATAAGTATCTCAGATAGTCCACAGATGTATTACTATTGGTATACTATCATGATTCTTCAACCTGCTTGTTGTTCTTCATATGTCAGTAATAAATCTGTATTTGTTGAAATGTAAAAGTGATTATTTCAAAATGGATAAAAGAAGGGAAGGGCCAAGCAACCCAGCATTTGAGTGTGGAAATCCTGGAATTTTACAAGGGTTGGGCAATTTAAGAGATAACAAGGTTATCTAGAATACAAGCTCATACTACCAATATTTCTTGAAGGAAAATAAGAGCTCATACTGAAGGATGTAAGGATAACTCTAACTCCAAAAGATTAGGATAAGATCTTCATGGAAATGGATTATTTTTACCTTTTCTTAAATCTTTCTCCGAAGCATCTTGTGATGGTCATAAATAAAGACAAGCATTGTAATAGATAGTGTGGGGTGAAGAGACTATTACTGAATGATGCAGTCCTTCATATCACTATGGCTGATCATGGACAAAGGAAGTTGAGGGGAGCCTTTTGGTACTTCTACTGTCCCATCCAGTGTACAATTTTGCTGCAAGCTCTTTCCACGCTGAGCAATGAAATGTTTTATATTTCTTTTTCTCTCTCTCGACCACTGCATCTTTTATCTAGGTGCTTTCTTCTTCTATCTAAAAGCACCCCAAACTATCAGTATTTAATATGAGGATGACAAGTAGGCACTGTTCAACAAGTGCAGAAGAAAACTGACTCAGAGTAAAATAGAATTTTTCAGACACTGTCTTTTATGTTTATCAGGGTGGATATACGTGAGCATTGATGATTGCCACTGGCAGTCATGTGAGATCATGGAAGACATAGAGCTGTTGCCCCGGCTGCTGTTGAGAACAAAGTACTGGAGAAGGGCTAGGTCCTTTGGGATGTCCATGGGCAAAGAAACAAGAGGGTTTTCATCCCAAAACTCCTTAGCTGTCTTGTGATTTTTTAAAAAATTCACAGCTTTAAGGAGACTAAAGGAGAGGCACCTGCAGATTCACATGGGCAAAATCACTAACCTCTGTGGGTGAAGACTAGCAAGGCAAGCCCCCGTTTTGTGCAAGCCCTTGCCCCACACTTAACTTCTTTGTATATATCAGTACCGGGTTATCAGCAAAAGCATTGTTCTGTCCTCTTCACGAACTGCTTATCATCAAAGGCATGAGCTGTGCATGCATTTTCCAGCCCTTCCCCCAAAGCTACTTGTCATTAAATGTGACAGGCCTCTGAAGAAGTATTGTTACTTGTAAATAAAATATGGTTGCTAAGAAACACTATGATTAACATGCTGACAATACAACCTTCTTTGATTGTTTGGGCACCAATTGTCTGCGTCTCTAATCAGTGAGGAAATAATTTTTTGGAGGAGATTTGTCAGGCTGCAGAAAACTAGAGGGTTTTTTTTGAATTAAATTAGAATCCAGTGTTTCCAAACAAAGAAAGGGTCTCCAAGCCATAACTCTTCCTTTTTTTTTTTTTTTTTTCCATTGGCACATCATAATTTTTATGTTCTGTTTATGTTAATTTTTCAGTGAGGAAAATAAGGTTAGCATTAATAATGTATCTGCCAAAACATTCAAATAAAGGAAACTGGAAGCTCAGACTTATTAATTTTTTAAGTTTAAATTCTATATATTAATTTTCTTTTTGCTGTTCCTAGTCTGATTTTTAATTTCTCCTACTCACAGATTCTTTCAGTTATTAGGGACCTTCGCAATGAACCTTTTCGGTCTACATGTAGAAACCACCTGTGCCATCATTCCAGTGCAGAGCAAGGGATTTGAGTCTCTTTTTCCATTAGGGGGAGACAGAAAAATAGTGACTTTTCTTCATTTTTCAGTAGACTGTCTCTGGTGCTAATGGCTGAGGCTTGGTGAAAGTTGATGATCAGACAGGAACCATACTTCTCAGATAGAAAATCACCCTTCTCACCTCCTATAACCGAATGTGTAACTGCACTTGCATATGTTGTAACAGATGGTGTTTCACTGAAGAATGGCTGAAAATGGCACCTTCCTACCCAATGTCTCTTCCTGCTGTGTGCATTTAGAGTCATGTCTGCTTACTAGAGTGTTTAAAAAAAACCTTGTATTGCCTATTAGTTTTGCAGAGCCAACTGAGAGATGACATGTAGAATATCTTTTCTGCTATGTTAACGGCGCACCAACCACAAGGCACCTGTGCTAGCACAAGGAAAACAATGGTTCTACGCAGGTATCTGTGTAGGCACAGCGTGCAAACAGTGGAGATACCTGCTGGAGTCCAGTTCAGCCAGGTTGTCCTCTATGGTGGAGATGGATACAAAGATAAAATCTGTTCTGAGACCTTATCGTAAACTTTCATTTCCTCAATTTCAGAACAATAAACTAACTATATTTTTATTTCTGCTTGGAGATGGACTAAACTACAGCTGTTGTAATACAATATCTATGTTTTCACTGTTCTTGGGTTTGAAAGGCAGATGATTATGCCACAAGTGAGAGAAGGACACTTTGACATAGTTATACTTGTTAAAAATAAAGGAAACTTTAACACATACACATTTGCCTAATGATTGAAAAGTATTGTGACTTTCAGGAATAATTGAATGCCCTAGAAGACACACAGAAGAGTAAAGAAAATGGGTGACTTGCAGTCTATCAAGACGTAAAAAGAAAGGTAATCGTTTTTCCGTTAAACACACGGATGTAAATTCAAACTTTCCCTTCCACCCAGTGCAAACAGATTACATCTAGACAGTGTATCATTACTTAAATAAATGTTTCTGGATCCCATTGCACAGCTAGCTGAAACCCTTAGGTATGGCATTTGAGTACAGTCGTTGTCTATGTGCACATATCTACCCATGTAATGATTATGCTGAGTAATGTAGGTAATTCTGGTTATCCTGTGGTACATAAATATTGAGGTTAGAGAAGATGTAATTTATGGTGTGACCAATTTCAAGGCCAGATGGGTAGCCTATGGCTCTCTTATTGAAAGCCTTTCATAGACTGGAGATGTAATTTCTCTGAAAAGCTGAATTATACCATCTGTTTTACGCAGCTATCTAAACCCACCTTAACAAATCGGACTAATGATAAGTTGCACCTCTCCTCATGAAATTTAATTTTTTGTGTTGTGTCTTATTTCAAGGTTAAATTTTGTAACTCCAGCTTCTAGTCATTATGTCTAATTATGTCTTTGTCAGCAGTTTTGAAAGCAATCCTACAGGGTGGGGTTTCTGTGTGAAATATCTATATGCATGGGTCAGTCAGCTTTCAGCCTTCTCTGATAAATTAGTTGAGCTCTAAGCCCCACAGATTTGTTTTCCAGTCTTTGGCCTGGGTTGGTTTTGTGTGTTTCCTTGTTTGTTTTTAATTTCCTCTGTGATCTCCATGTTCTTCTGGGAGATCTGACTCCAGACTAGGCGTCTTATTGTAGCAGTAGTTTTATTAAAGCAAAGTAGAGCAGCAGTAACACTTCCTTACTTCTGTTTTATAATCACCTTTGATGTAGCCAAGAGCCATATTAGCTATTCAGCCAAAGCACTACTTTGAGAGCTTATTTTGAGGTGATTATCTACACCGACTCTCAAGACTTTTTCTGAGCTACCACTTTCCAAGAGTCTCACTTTCTGTACCTATAATTTGCATGTCCTGAGGGAAGGGTGAGCAATGGGCAGGGCTGCACTCTGTGCTCCCTGGTGGAGGTCCTCCTGCAGCAGGTGGCTGAACTGCAGGAAGCTGTTGCCAGGCTGAAAGGTGTCAGGGAAGCTGAGGGGAAGCAGTGCTGCTTGCTCCGGGACCAGACTATTCCGGGGCCTCGAGGGTCTACTGTTGCCCATGCAGGAAAGGAGGCTGCTAACTCAGGAAGCTGGGAAAAGGTAAGAGAAAAAAACAACAAAAAAAGGAGGAAGAGGGCAATTAAAAGCAAGGGGCTTCCTCCTACATCTGTTGTCCCCACCCAGAACCGCTTTGCTGTCCTGCAGGGGGCTGATGAGCAACAGCACTCCCACCAGGCGCAACCAGCTAGTGCACTGGTAAAGAAGGTCACTTCTGGTGCTGTCAGGAAAAAGCGGCGGGCCGTAGTAGTAGGGGACTCTAATCTGAAAGGCACAGAGGCACCCATCTGTCGGCCTGACCCAGGCTCAAGGGAGGTGTGTTGCCTACCAGGGGCTCAGATCAAGCATGTGGCCGAGAAGCTGCCTGCTCTAGTCGGTCCCACTGACTATTACCCACTCCTGGTAATACATGTGGGTGCTACTGATATAGATAGCAGTAGCCCAGAGGCCATAAAGAAGGACTACAGAGCTCTGGGAGAGGTGGTTAGGGGCTCTGGAGCTCAGATCGTCTTTTCGTCAATTCTCCAGGATACAGGGCAGTACCTTGAAAAGGCTAGGAGGATTGGGCAGGTTAATAAATGGTTAGAAGGGTGGTGCTATAGTCAGGGGTTTGGGTACCTTAAACATGGGACTCAATATAGTAGGCCAGGTCTACTGGGGGCTGGTGGAACTGGTGTGACAAAGAAGGGGAAGAGTGGATTTGGTAGGAGGCTTGCCAGACTGGTCAAGGATGCTTTAAACTAGATGTGTTGGGGGAGGGGGCATCATTCCATCCAAACACACCCAGTCGGTTGGCAGCACCTACAGTAAACGTTCGGAGCAATGTAGAGATATTCCAGCTGCTCCAGCCAATGACCCGGCTTCAATTGGATCTTGCCTCAAATGCCTCTATACAAATGCCCGTAGCACGGGGAACAAACAAGAGGAATTAGAGATGTGTGCACGTCTACAGGTGTATGATATTATAGGCATCACAGAAACATGGTGGGATGGCACCTATGACTGGTGTGTTGGAATGGAAGGTTACCAGCTCTTTAGGAAAGACGGGCCTGGCAGACGGGGAGGGGGAGTTGCTATTTATGTTAGGGATAGGCTGGAGAGTATGGAACTCTGTCTGGGGACAGGTGAGCAGTCGACAGAGAGTTTGTGGGTCAGGGTTAAAGGGAGAACAGCGATAGGTGACATTATTATGGGGATCTGTTACAGACCGCCTGACCAAGGGGACTTGCTGGATGAAGCGCTCCATAGGCAGATAGGAACAGCCTCACACTCGCAGGCCCTTGTTCTCATGGGAGACTTCAATCACCCTGATAGCTGTTGGAGGGATGGTACGGCCCAGCACAAGCAATCCAGGAGGTTCCTCGATTGTGTGGAAGACAACTTCCTTCTGCAAGTAATTGAGGAGCCAACAAGGAGAGGTGCCATGCTTGACCTCGTCCTCACCAACAGGGAAGGGCTGGTTGGGAAATGTGACGCTCCAGGGCAGCCTTGGTTGCAGTGATCATGAGATGGTCGAGTTTGAGATCCTCAGGACAGTGAGAAGAGCGTGCAGCAAGCTCACTGCCCTGGACTTCAAGAGAGCAGACTTTGGCCTCTTCAGGAACCTGCTCAGTAAGGTTGCATGGGATACATCCCTAGAGGGCAGGGGGGCCCAAGACTGTTGGTTGATATTCAAGGATCACCTGCTGCAAGCTCAGGAGCAATGCATCCCAATTAGAAGGAAGTTCAGCAGGAGGGCCAGGAGACCTCCTTGGATGGATAAGGAGCTGCTGAGCAAAATTTGAAGGAAACAAGAGACTTATAAAAGGTGGAAGCAAGGTCAGGCAGCCTGGGAGGAATAGAGGGATGTTGTCCGGGAAGCTAGGGACCAGGTTAGGAAAGCTAAGGTCCACTTAGAATTAAACTTGGCTAGGGATGTTAAGGATAAAAGGAAGGGATTTTATAGGTACATTGCCAATAAAAGACAGGTTAGGGACACCGTGGGCCCTCTCCAGAAGCTATCGGGAGAACTGGCTACCCTGGATTTGGAGAAGGCTGAGGTTCTTAATGACTTCTTTGCCTCAGTCTTCACTGGCAAATGCTCTGACCACACCACCCAAGTCTTGGAAGGCAGACGCGGGGACGGTGAGGGTGGGGACCCTGGGCCCACTGTAGGAGAGGATCTTGTTCGAGACCACCTTAGGAACCTGAATGTATACAAGTCCATGGACCTGATGAAATCCATCTGCGGGTCCTGAAGGAGCTGGCAAATGAAGTTGCTAAGCCACTGTCCATCATATTTGAAAAATCATGGCAGTCAGATGAAGTTCCCAATGACTGGAAAAAGGGAAATATAACCCCATTTTTAAGAAGGGGAAAATGGATGAGCCGGGGAATTACAGACCAGTCAGTCTCACCTCTGTGCCTGGCAAAATCTTGGAGCGGATTCTCCTGGAAGGCATGCTAAGGCACATGAAAAGCAACAAGGTGCTTGGTGACAGCCAGCATGGCTTCACTAAGGGGCAATTCTGCCTGACCAATCTGGTGACCTTCTATGAAGGGGCTACGGAACTGATGGACAGGGGCAGAGCAGTTGATGTCATCTACCTGGACTTGTGTAAAGCCTTTGACACTGTCTCCCATGACATCCTTGTCTCTAAGTTGGAGAGACATCAATTTGATAGGTGGACCACTCGGTGGATAAAGAACTGGCTGGATGGCCGCACGCAAAGAGTAGTGCTCAGTGGCTCAATGTCCAGCTGGAGACCAGTAACGAGTGGTGTCCCTCAGGAATCGGCGTTGGGACCAATCTTGTTCAACATCTTTGTGGGTGACATGGACAGTGGGATTGAGTGTTCCCTCAGCAAGTTTGCTGATGACATAGAATCATAGAATCATAGAATAGTAAGGGCTGGACATCATGCTGTGTGGCTCGGTTGATAAGTTGGAGTGAAGGAATGCCATCCAGAGGGACCTTGACACGCTTCTGAGGTGGGCTGATGTCAACCTGATGAAGTTTAACCATGCCAAGTGCAAGGTCCTACACCTGGGTCGGAGCAATGCCAGGCACAGCTACAGGTTGGGCGGGAAGGAGATTCAGAGCAGCCCTGCAGAGAAGGAGTTGGGGTGTGGGTTAATGAAAATATGAACATGAGCTGGCAGTGTGCGCTTGCAGCCAAGAAAGCCAACCGTATCCTGGGCTGCATCAAAAGGAGTGTGACCAGCAGGTCGAGGGAGGTGATCCTGCTCCTTTACTCTTCTCTCGTGAGTTCTCACTTGGAGTATTGTGTGCAGTTCTGGTGTCCTCAACGTAAAAAGGACATGGAACTGTTGGAAGAAGTCCAGAAGAGGGCCACGAGGATGATCAGGGGACTGGAGCACCTCCCGTATGAAGATAGGCTGAGAAAGTTGGGGCTGTTCAGCCTGGAGAAGAGAAGTCTGCGTGGAGACCTCATGGCAGCCTTCCAATACCTGAAGGGAGCCAGTAGGGATGCTGGGGAGGGACTCTTCATTAGGGACTGTGGTGAGAGGACAAGGGGTAATGGGTTTAAACTTAAACAGGGGAAGTTTAGATTGGATGTGAGGAAGAAATTCTTTACTGTAAGGGTGGTGAGGCCCTGGAATGGGTTGCCCAGGGAGGTTGTGGATGCTTCATCCCTGGCGGTGTTCAAGGTGGGGTTGGACATAGCCTTGGATGGCATGGTTTAGTGGGAGGTGTCCCTGCCCATGGCAGGGGGGTTGGAACTCGATGATCTTGAGGTCCTTTCCAACCCTTACTACTCTATGATTCTATGATTCCTGGTCCCCACACATTATATTCTGCATTTAGTCATCCTTAAACTTATTTTGTTGGAATTTAACTGTTTTGGCAGACTTTTCATATATTTCTGCAGCAGAGGCTCAACTTTGTTATTTAGTACCCTGCTATGCTTTGTGCATATGCTCTTTCTTTATACATATGTAACAATGACAATTTGGAGGAACCTTGTAGAAGTAGCTGTTCTCACTGATTTCTTAATTACTGGTTTCTGAATTCTGAGGTATTTGTTATTGTATCTAACGTGCACTCTGTTAATTCTGCAGAATTCAAGTTTGTTTTTAGACCAAAGTGTTTCGTGGCACTAAGTCAAATGCCCTGTTAAAAATGAAGAATGTTGTGCCAGCATGGACACTTTTATCAATATGACCTGTGACCCTGCCATTAAAAAAAAAAAAAAAAAAAAAAAGATTTGTTTGACAAGATTTATTTTCTATGAAGCTGTGTTTACTGGCATTAATTGTATGCTTAGCCACTGTTTGTTGATAGAACCCTAATTTAACTGTTCTATTATTTTTTCTGGAGTAGACATTGATGTAATTTTTCTAATGGTTCCTAGGTTATATTTTTTGCCCTTAATAAACATAGGAATTACTTTGGCAGTTTTCCAAGTCACTTCGATATCCCATCTTTCCAAGATCTGTTAAAAATTAAAATTTAAAAGGTGATTAAAGCCATTTTTTAACCCCTTCAAAAAATGTTTGGCACTAAGGTATGAGTTAATATAAAAGTTTCTGTTTTTAGCAGATATTATCTCATGCAATCCTTTTGCTAGAGATGGTGTTTAGATGGAAAAGGTGTATAAAACTTCTTTGTTTCAGATATCAAATATATTTATAGAAAATATTTCGCTTTTCTATATCACCGTTTAGAATTATTCCATCTACATCTCCTGAAACAAGACTTACAGCTGACCTAAGATGACCCTTCTTCCTAATACATATGAACATTAATTCTAATTTCCTGAAATCCTAGCTATGCCTAATAATAAATTGATTCAACTAATTTAACTAATTTAAATCAGAAGTCACCTATATTTTAAGTTGTGCACCATTCATTTTTTTCCAATTTACCCATGTTACATATGATTTATCATTAATTTAAATCTAATTATAAAACATAGGCCTTCTTGTAGTAAGAAAGAAACTTTTCTGACCTGAGAAATCATTTTACAAAACCATGAGTGGGGTTCATCCCTACTTCTTTTAGATTTCTCGGAATTAGACAACTAAATTTCAGCTAACCACTCTGATATATTTTGCAGAGAGAAATAAGCAACTTCCAGGGTATGATCCAATTCATTTATCTTAGACATCTATTTTAGGATGGTATGAACTGTCCACTGGAACTTCTTATTTCTCCCCTGAGGTACCCAGGTGAGACTTAATGCTACTGAGTTTTAGACATCTGTGTTATGGTGCTAAATTTCCACCTTTATGTTTTTAGTGACAAACTGAGCCACTTGTCCAGCAAATAGCACTTAAGTTAAAGTCACCCATCACAAAGCAGGCTTCCTTTCTACATCCTTATGAGAGGAGTTTAGGGAGGCTGGGTGCAAATGTATGCCCATCAGTAATTTTTCTTTGTTAATCCATAATCATAGAATCATAGAATGGTTTAAGTTTGAGGGGATGTTAAAGATCATCCAATTCCAAACCCCTTTCTATGGGTAGGAACACCTTCCGCTAGAACAATGATTAACAGTGACCTCCACCTCTTCCTTAGCTGTCATTGAGCCTTCCGAAACCGGCACAGAAACAGATTTTTTACTATGAAGCATTGATCTTTTATAAGCATGGCTGTATAAGACCAGCTGGAATACGTCAGTATTTTTATCATGTTTGCCCTCTTACAACCTCTTTGTGTGGCCCGCCTGGTTTAAGCAGAGCAGCAAATGATGCTGGGATGAACCACTGGAGCTGTAGATCCTTCCAGCCTGTTATTTTTGGCTGCTGTGACTTTCCAGTCATGGCACTATCTTATATTCAATGGTATTAAAATTACACTCCTGCTTTTTCGGCTCCCCTATCATTCCTCCCTGCCTCTCTGTCAGATTTGTACAAGCAGTGAATGACCAGCTTGAAAGCATTTATAGATCCCAGTGCTATGCCAGCTGCCCAAACTTTTTCCTTCGGCAATGCTGCTCTAAAGTACCTACTGCTTGCTATCTTTCTGCACATGGATGTCAGCAGATGCATCCATGAGAATTTGCAGGAGGACAAGCATGGTCTGTGATTGTGCTCCGAGGTAGCTGGATGAAGTGGTGCAGTGGTGCAGCATGGCTGAGGTGGGATGTGCTCAAGCTGATAAGGCCTGCAGGGGGGCAGGGTACATTATCTCAGGCTTGGCTGGGTGACAAATATGCATACTGGCTCCCAGATTGAAGCTGGCTCAGGAGGTGGGTAGAATGAAATGGCTTCTGCCAGGAAAATGCTGTGTAGACATAGCCCATGTCTGGCTAATGAAGGAAACAATGAATCTTTGATATTTGATTCTCTCATAGATGCTGGTAGTTTGTTGTTATTTCTGTTCAATCAAACAAACGAGCACAAATTGCTGCCACCCATACTTGGGAAATGGCAATAGACCTTTGGCCAAGTCTAGAATTTAGTTGCTGAGTTTTTTGATTATGTGTTTTCATATACTTTTCATTTTTTAATTTAGCTTTTCTATGATAAATCAATTCAATAACAAAAAGTATGTAAGTTTCAGTAAATACAGAAATAGTCATGCCCATGGGAAAGGGGGAAGAACACATATATCTAACAAGGGTTTAATTTTGAAGTTGACCCGGAATACTGCCACCTCTATACCAGTTGCATCTAGCATAACTAGACAACCTGATCTATTTGAAGACGTTCCTTGCAGGGTGGGGGGTTGAACTAGGTGACCTTTGAAAGTCCTTTCCAACCCAAACAATTCTGTGATTACATGATTCTACACAACTTCAGTGGTGATAGCTCACAGATTGCAATGTTTACCTCCCAGTGCACTTATAACTTCCCTGGGTTTTCTTTCTTGCGTTGTCTGTGCAGCCAGACCTCCTTCAAGGCTTCGTTCTTTTATATACATTATCAGTTCTTCTTCCTGAGGATTTGCTCCCTTGGAAAATATGTTTCTGCTCCTTTGCCCTTTTCTACATCATGACGGCTCTCTGATCTCTGTTTTCCTTCTTCACATCTTATTTTGCCTATTATTTGCCCTTAGCTAAACTCTGGAAGGAGTATCAGTCTTATGGTTCATTAGTGAAAACAGTTGTATCTTCTAGCAATGAACATACTCATTCCCAAATAAGCTGGCTTTATTAGTCGGATAATAATCAGTATTCAGATCTGACATCCAAGACAAACATAAGTGTTCAATGTGTTGTCTTTCCTGAAAAACAACAGAATGCTTTTCTCTGCCTCTGCATTTCATTGATACTGACCTGTAGCATGTCTTAAAAACATATGCATCACACATGTCAGATTTAGTTTTCTTTCTTTATTTGGGGGTTCCTGACTCTCCTGGTTTCAGCTGCAACAGGGTTATTTTTCTTCCTAGTAGCTGGTGCAGTGCTGTGTCTTGGCTTTACCCTGAGAATAATGCTGATAACACACTGATGTTCAAGTTGTTTCTCAGTAGTGCTTACTTTTCACAAGGACTTTCCACAAGAAGTCAGGAGGAAGCAGAGACAGGACACCTGACACAAACTAACCAAAGGGGTATTCCATACCACAGCACGTTATGCTCACTATATAAACCAACAGGAGTCACTTGGAAGGGAGGGATTTCTGCTCCGGTAGGACTGGGTATCTGTCAGTGAACGGTGAGCAATTGTATTGTGCATCACTTGTGTTTTCTGAATTTTCATTTATCTTTTTTGTTGTTCCTTACTATTATTATCAGTATGGTTATTATTGGTATTCTTTCTAGTATCACTGCATTTTACTTTAGTTTAGTTATTAAACTGTTCTTATCTCAACCCTCAGGTTTTACATAATTCCAATTGTGCTCTCCTCATTCCACCCAGGGGAAGGGGAGGGTGAGCAAGTGGCTGTGTGGTACTTAGCAGCCAAGTTTAAACCACAACACTTACCATCCAAAGACCATTCCCACCTGAAACAGTCTTCCCAAGTATAGTTCCTTAATTACAGGGCAGAAATTCAGGTCTTCTGCCCAGTGTGCAGGAGGACATAGACTGTTAGGAATGTAAAGAAATTTTGCAACTGGAAAATATTATCAAAAGTCAGATGTGTTCCATTCTAATTCTTTGCTTCCGATTCTTCACAGAGACTATGTTACCTTCAATGCCCTCTGCGGTTACATTTTGCCACAGAAGTCCTGCCTTATGCATTCAATGTTACCCTCTAAGCTTTAGTAGGCTAGGTGATTTTCCTTTTCTTCAGTCAGAAACCTGAAGCCATAATTCTTGCAAATCCAGTAACTAATCCCTCAAAACATGTTCTCACAATCGAAAGTTGACTCTAGGCAATATGCAGAATAAACACAGTAGAATTCTGTCTCTGCCACCTCCACACACACACTGGAGGGATTTGTTTTCCGCAAATCACAAGCTACCAAATATCAAATGATTATTTGCTAAATAATGAAAGGAGAGATTAAGACATTTCTTAAGCTCTGGTGAGTCTAGGAGCACAGTCCCTAATTAAATAATGCAGTGTTGGTTTGATAATGCTTAATTCACTGTGTGAATCTGTCCCCAGTGATGGCACTATTGTTGAAGGGCCCTCTGAATACTTATTTGTATTATGCCCCTCCATTGAAATAGAAATAGAAGCTTCCTGAAAGTGGAGTTGTATGAGTCTAGTAGAAGACAGGAAGACCCACTGAAAAGAGTGACTTGGATTTTGTGGCTTATTTCAAGCTGGGATGCTCCCATCATATAGAAAAGGTGAAGGTGAGGGTGTGAGAGCTCAGAAAGGGGATGTTTGTGTCTTGTCATAGACTGACTAAATGGCATGATTTACTCTTAGGACTGAGGGAAAATGTTAATGATGTGAGACCTCTGAGGGAAAGGAGTCCTTACATCATTGTAGTATCTGCCACTAAAAAGAAAATTTTACTGCTTTCCCATGTCTCTGTCCTTGAGGCTGGATCTAAGGATGCTGTCACACTTGTAGTCCTCAGGGACCCAGCCCACTTACAAACACATTGGATAGCTATTACCATGTGGCATGAGCTTTCCTACTCTGAAGACTGCAGGGATAAGAACTTGAGTTCTGTGGGCAATAATCATGTCTCATTTTCCTTTTTCTTGCCATTTTAGCAGGAAGGCAATGAAATTTCTGCCCACAGTTGCTTTACTTGTTCCCGTAGGCAGACATTTATGCAGTAGTTCTTAAGTTATTCTCTAGTCATCCTTTGATGCTGTGGCTCTGGTATAGTCTGAACCATTCCTTACTCCACCCTGTCAAAAGATAGGCAACTTAGGTCAGATGAGGACTGAGAAATAAGCACAGTGAAAATTAACCCTTCCAGTCAACAGCTCTGCTTAATGTCTTTGACACTGGATTTCCTTGTCCTGCTTATCATTGCTTCTACCACTGGAGGTCAATGCCATGCACTCCTTTGAATATCTTACTACCTAGTAGGGTTTGTGTTCATCTACACAGAATCATCTCTTCTTTTGCTGCAAGTACACCTACAATGTGATTGGCACCATGCTGTAAATAATTAGTGAAAGTAATTATATAAATCCCAGGGGTAATCTCTTCCTAGTTAGGATACAACTACAATCTGCACTTCAATAACACCTTTGACATAATCAAACATCCCAGAGCCCTTTACAAAGCCATAAATTACTCACCTGTAAAGTAATGACTTCAGGGAATTACAGTAGGCAATGAGTCCATTGATCGGTGTTGATAAAAAATGAGGGAGAAGAAGCACAGCAGAGGCCACTCCAGGACACTTTCTCTTTCTTTGGAAATTCCCATAGTATCTTTAATTTCTGCATGTATCTCTTCCCTTCCTCACAGATGAGGCCACTTTGCTCTGACACTCAAGGACACCTCCTTCCATGCTGGTCTGTCAGTGGGTAGAAAGTGATGGGATCTTAGACAAGATGCAAATATATGGTTTTAAAGCCTGTGGGGAAAACTGCTCTTTAGCCAGTGATGAAAATACACAGATAAGTCACCTCCTTAAATTTGCATGCACCATTACCAAAACCAGAGTTTTTTCTTTTGTTTTTAAACACAAAATAGCAGAGATTACTTTGGACTCCCCACATGCTATGCTGCAAGCAGAATCAGGAATACCTCACCTCCTGTTATAAAGCACCCTCTCTATGACTCAAACTTGCCTTTTCATTATCAAGTTAGTAGGAATTTTCTCCTTTATCAATTTTATCTAAAATGAGCCCCAATTCTAAAAGCTTTAAATTAAGTAGTCCATATATCCATAAGCACTTACTGAAAAGAATGGGATTAGTTTGGCAGGCAACTCCTTAATGTAAGAAAGGATTGCTAAATCAAGAATTCTATTATTTATAAGAGGTTAATGAAAAATAAGGATTAAGTCACTTTTGCAATTAAAAACACCACTGTGGTTAGGAAATGTTTTGTATTACATGAAAAATCTCAGTTGGTTTGCTTTTTATTATTTTTTTTTAACCTGAGGGAAGATGATGGGATCAGGCCTTATATTTGTAACATAAATACATATTTTGTAGCACCACCTGGAGCTCTTCTTGGTTTTGTAATGTTCTGGGACTACATGTTTATTATAGTCCTATTCTGGATTCCCAGAGTATTATTGCACTTGTTATTGCGATGCCAGCTTGACACCAGTGGGACTACCTTATAAATGCCATTGAGTGTGGATCTGAAAAATTTTGACTCTGAGATAACAAATATTTTGGCAAGATGGGAAAGTTACAGTAGCAAATATTTTGACTGGCTCTCAAAGGTATACTGCAGTTTTATAACTTGTGCCTTAGTTTTAAACTGTTTCAAGCTCTTAATTGCTTATCTTGGGTATTGGACATGATGTTGGACTGAAAGGCGTGGGACCTCTCATGGAAAAAGACAGCAATGTTTGGTCCCAAAGGCTTAATTTTGAAATCCAGCAAAATTGTTGTCCTTGCCCTTTGGATATGACTATTGAAAGAGAGATTCATGCTGAATTCAGCAGGTATCTTGTGATGGGATAAGGCTTCCTTGGAATTACACATTAATAGAATAATTTAAATTCTCATACTTTAAAATATGGCTTTAGTTGGATTACCTTTTGTGGTCTGATCCAGTGAATACTGAAGCCTGCAGAATGATTTCTACTGGAGTCTGTGGGCTGTGTAGTGGATATTTACTGGATTTTAGAGGATAAGGTAAACTTTGCAGAAGCTACCTCTGAGTTGTCTACAGTGTCTCAAAGTAGTCACAAGAAGAGACAACTAAGCTTCTATGAGGCAGGATGTCTACAGTGCTCTCCTTGAGACATCCTCAACATTACACTTTGAAACAAAACTGATCTTGGGAAAAAGCAAATGAACAAAATGAAACAGTCTACCTTCTGATCAACTGATATGTGTTTTTCTTTTTAATTTCCAGACTTTTTATTACTTTATCACGGTATACTGTGTCAGATACATAAGAAACATTGACAGGAGAAGATAATGGAATTTCACAGAAGTTCAAAGATATTTGCTGGTTTTGCTAGCTATGAGTTAGTCCCAGCACTTTGAAATTTACTGATTCAACAACTTTGCTAATTTTTTTAATACTGATAACTTTCATTTTCTCTGCAGTCTAGCACCAACTGAAGGGACCAAAAATGTAACTGGGTGAATACTGACTGATAAATGTAATGAGTCCTTGTCTCCTGAAATCATCCAGATGAAAGCTTAAAGTTCTAGCTCCTGAAATGTGGTAATTTTCTTTGCAAGCTGCTTGGTTATATATTGATTCTGCTTTTGCATTCTGTGAGGAACCATGATGTCGCATTTATTAGCATCTTTCTAATTGTCCTGAGTTAGTATTCATTTGTTATCTGCCATGAGGAGATCTAGCTAATTAGAATTATACCAAAGACTGATTATTGCTATGTTTCATATTTAAACAAAGGAGCTCAACAGCTTTTTATACTTCAGTGGAAATGATTTAAAAATGATTAAGTCAAATGAAATAAGATTGATATAAATATTTTTAACTGTCTAGAAAAGAGATAGCTATTGAAACTAGAAAATAGTTTGCCTTTGGTACATGAGAAAACAGATTTAAGTTGCTGTGTAGTATAACAGTTACAATTTTGCAAGATGAAAAATTATTGTTTCACTACTGCCTTGTCCACTGTTTTTTTTCCACCCATTCTATCCAACTCCTTGTTTAGAAAGTAGTCCCTCTGGGGCAGGGAATTATGGTTTTTATTGAATATGTGGCAGGCATCCAGCACAGAAGGGCCCCTATGCTGGCCCTAAGGCTATGCATTAGTGCAATACAAGTGATAAATATAGGCCATATCAATCAGCAGTACTGTAAAAATATGATTTATTAAAAACCCCTATTTTTACTATGCTTGTAAGGTGGAGGAGGACAATTACATGCAAAAATATGACCTGGAGAACAATTGTTTAGGCAAAATGTTACAAGAAAAATAATTGAATAGTGACAATCTGCTGTGAAAATGCTGTATTATAAAAATGAATGCATACCTATCTCTGCTTCTTACCTTGAGGTAACACTTTCACCATGTACATAAATTAGTTGTGAGATGGGCAGGTTCCATGTTCATCTGAACAAGCACATCTAAACATGTGTGGGCCAAAAAAAATTCATTACACAGGGGCCTTCCAAACCAATAAGGGAGAGTTCTGGTGAATTTTGTTGCCTACAGGTTAGAAAGTTCAGGAAATGAGTTGTACTTGATAGTTGTCATGCTCTTGGATGAGTTTTAGATAACTTAGACATCATTCTTGGAGTATTGACCATAGATACATGTGTCCTGAAAAAAAGAATATTGAAAAGAAAACTAGGGAGCAAACAAAGCAACACAAGCACTTAACATTCTCTTGTAAGAAGGAGTAGTAAAACTCTTTGAGCATAGATAGTGAAACAATGATTGGGAGTGGGAAGCAAGACTTGACCTGGAAAGGCTTATATTGGAACACTGTGTGCAGCAGACATGTTTCAGGTTTTAAGATAATTTTGGAAAGCTAAGACAATGTAGAATAGAACCAGAAAAATGAGGTGAAAAAGCAGCTGGTCTAGTTTATGAAGTGGACTGTATTGTCCAAATCCAGCAATGCAAAGATAATGCTTGATATTACAGGCCAAAAGTTTCTAAAAAAAATAAAAAAATAAACAAATTTGGCAAGGCTGGGTTTTCTGGGTTTCTGATCCATTGAATGTTTTCACACATTTCTGAAGCATAAAATCTGATCAAACAAATGGTATTCATAGTGCAGGGATAAAGAGGTAATTTTTATGTAAAGTCAGGGTATTTGATCAAAAGGTATTTTTTGGCCTTGAAAGCTGTGATTCTGATAAACCTTTCAGATTCCACTGAAAGAAACTGGGTTTGAAGCCACAAATTACAGATACAAGGTTTTGTATCCTACTAAACTTTGTCTTGGCTAATCAGCTCTCCATTCTGACTTTAATATTTTAAAATGTGAGTTGATGACATTCTGATATTTTTCAGGCTAAAGATATTATTATTTTTTTTTTTCTTTTCCAGTGGACACATGCTGAATTAAATGCTCAGGAGGAACAAAATACCATTATGAATGTTTTCATTCTTCCATACATGCTAATTAGAACAGACAAACCTTTTTCTACAGCATTTACATTATTTGTGGGGATAATGTATCTGGGAGATCATAAGGGACAATATTTCACAATAATTTAAACATGAAATATTTTCCATAAGTCATCTATGGGGAATGATTCAGTTATTAGATGCTGAGGCAGCAACGCATTTATGAAGCATTATTGTAAAAACACATACAGCAATGGCAGACTGTAAATCACAGCAAGTCACCCAAGTACTGTTATAACTCTTGGTGGAAATCTATCAGTTCATTATGGATCTGAACTGTGACACTGCCTAGAGCTGCACAAGCAGCACCTGGTAGGTTATTACAAAACTTGTCCGGAATTTTTATGCTAGGAGTAAGAGGAAGGAATTGGAATGAAATGTCAGAAATTATGATTGCCTTTCATAGTTTAGTCATCTGTGATAAATCTCTTTCTATAGTTATAGGATCTTTTTTATTATAAGGATTAAAAAAGAAGGGTGAGAAAGAAAAAAGACCATGAGAGCTGATGAAGCTTTATAAAACTTAACTTATGCTATATTTTTTTTTCTCTTCAAATCTACTTAACTTCCTGGGATTGCTGTAGTATCTTTTAATTTAGTCTGACTGTGCAGAGATTATATTTTAGTCTGACAGTTTAATTCTTATGGGTTAAAACTTAAACAGGGGAAGTTTAAATTGGATATAAGGAAGAAATTCTTTACTGTTAGGGTGGTGAGGCACTGGAACGGGTTGCCCAGGGAAATTGTGAATGCTCCATCGCTGGTGGTGTTCAAGGCCAGGTTGGACAGAGCCTTGGGTTACATGTTTTGGTGGGAGGTGTCCCTGCCCATGTCAGGGGGGCTGGAACTAGATGATCTTAAGGTCCTTTCCAACCCTAACTATTCTATGATTCCACGTTTCTTGCATAAAATGAGAGCTATTTCTTTTGGGCATTCATCTGTAAATACATGAGGCTAGTTGAGCAGGTGCTAGAAAAATGTGAGGGAAGTTGCTTTGCAGTATTTTGCTTTTGTCTATAAAAATAGAAAATGCATACATCCTGAATTAAATGCATTACATTGAATGGTTAATTTCTATTTTAAAGCAGAGCTCCTCCCCTTTTTGAAATCCAAGGTTGTAAAATGAGCAAGAAAAATATGAACAATGACAAGGGAAGAGTAGAAATGTGAATTAGAAATATGGTGGGAAAAATGACAATAAATGATAACATGGGAGATTCTCCTTACATAAATTTGAATTGATGACCTGTGGTAATGACAATTGTTTTAAAGTGAAAACAAACAAATTTTAAACAACCACAAAATAATTGTTATACTTTTGAATAACTGAGTACAATTTGTGTCCCACAGCCAAGTATTATGTGGAGGAGGTTGGTATTTGCTGATTTCAAGTTTCTGGTTCTGTTTTCTTCTAAATGTAAACATGCTTTTACAGTTCTAGTATATAGTCATTCTATGATTCTATGATCTTCAAATACTCAAGAGGAGTGGAACTGGATTCCTGATTCTTTTCCTCCTCCACAATCTGCAATCCATTATAATACCCACTACGGGAGATTAATGTGTTTAAATATGGTAGCGCTGTCAAGAAATAATTACATTTCTTTCAGACTGTCTTTCTCAGTAAGCATGATGGAAAAATATGTATCCTAAAATAACTTTTGGAGTTAATACAAGGAAGTGATAGCAGTGGTTAAAGTTCTGGAGAGGTGCTAGGTGGTGACAAGGTAACAAGACTGGATGACGCGCTGAGGGATTTTAAAGAAAATGCTGTCAAAATAGATGTAATACCTCATTAAATTAATCAACCCCACCTGAGGAGTTTGATGGCAGAAAGTATAATTGCCTTTAAGAAAAGTGTTAGAAATTTTAGATTTCAGATTTGCTTCAGTACGAAAGAAAGATTTGAATTATAAATTAAGGCCTCTTGTTTACAGAACATCTTGATTGGTATCAAATGGTAAAGCTGAAAAAATACAGCTGCCATAAAATAAAATCACACTTCTCTATCTTCAGAGTATTTGAACTGAATTGTAGGTACAAGAAGGCAGTTATTGTAGCTAATTTGGAATTTCAACAAGCCTTTTATGAAATCCTTGAAGGAGTCTTTCAAGGAAATTAAGTAGCCGTAATACGTTGGAAGTGAATTGCACTTACATACCAGAAACTCCTAAAGAGACAGAAAACAAGGGACAAATCGTCTTATCCTAGATGAGATGGCTCACCTTGTGGAAGCGCTTCGTGACATCCGGCTTTCTCTAGGGAGCTTTGGTGACTAGTTTGGACTACATATTCTACTTTTAGACAACAAAAACACTTAATGAGGTAAACTTCATCCTTACTATTCAACATAGAGGTATCTGATGAAAAGCACTATATTCTGCATAGTTTGATGCATCAGTTATTAATGAGCTGGAAAAGAGATAAACTGTGTAAGATGATAACACTTGAGCAAGGTCAGACGGCCTGGGGAGAATACAGGGATGTTGTCCGGGAAGCTAGGGACCAGGTTAGGAAAGCTAAG
The DNA here is from genome assembly GCA_039720435.1 of Amazona ochrocephala. Lineage (NCBI taxonomy): Eukaryota > Metazoa > Chordata > Aves > Psittaciformes > Psittacidae > Amazona > Amazona ochrocephala. The sequence goes on from CM077878.1 coordinate 22,346,611, forward strand.
GCCCATTTAGAATTAAACTTGGCTAGGGATGTTAAGGATAACAGGAAGGGATTTTATAGGTACATTGCCGATAAGAGACAGGTTAGGGACACCGTGGGTCCTCTCCAGAAGCTATCGGGAGAATTGGCTACCCTGGATTTGGAGAAGGCTGAGGTTCTTAATGACTTCTTTGCCTCAGTCTTTACGGGCAAATGCTCTGACCACACCACCCAAGTCTTGGAAGGCAGACGCGGGGACGGTGAGGGTGGGGACCCTGGGCCCACTGTGGGGGAGGATCTTGTTCGGGACCACCTTAGGAACCTGAATGTATACAAGTCCATGGGACCGGATGAAATCCATCCAAGGGTCCTGAAGGAGCTGGCAAATGAAGTTGCTAAGCCACTGTCCATCATATTTGAAAAATCATGGCAGTCAGGTGAAGTTCCCGATGACTGGAAAAAGGGAAATATAACCCCCATTTTTAAGAAGGGAAAAATGGATGAGCCGGGGAGTTACAGACCAGTCAGTCTCACCTCTGTGCCTGGCAAAATCTTGGAGCGGATTATCCTGGAAGCCATGCTAAGGCACATGAAAACCAACAAGGTTGTTGGTGACAGCCAGCATGGCTTCACTAAGGGGAAATCCTGCCTAACCAATCTGGTGACCTTTTATGAAGGGGCTACGGAACTGATGGACAGGGGCAGAGCAGTTGATGTCATCTACCTGGACTTGTGTAAAGCCTTTGACACTGTCTCCCATGACATCCTTGTCTCTAAGTTGGAGAGACATCAATTTGATAGGTGGACCACTCGGTGGATAAAGAACTGGCTGGATGGCCGCACGCAAAGAGTAGTGCTCAGTGGCTCAGTGTCCAGCTGGAGACCAGTAACGAGTGGTGTCCCCCAGGGATCGGTGTTGGGACCGGTCTTGTTCAACATCTTTGTGGGTGACATGGACAGTGGGATTGAGTGTGCCCTCAGCAAGTTTGCCGATGACACCAAGCTGTGTGGTTCGGTTGATACATTGGAGGGAAGGAATGCCATCCAGAGGGACCTTGACACGCTTGTGAGGTGGGCTGATGCCAACCTGATGAAGTTCAACCATGCTAAGTGCAAAGTCCTCCACCTGGGTCGGAGCAATGCCAGGCACAGCTACAGATTGGGCGGGGAGGAGATTGAGAGCAGCCCTGCGGAGAAGGACTTGGGGGTGTGGGTTGATGAAAAAATGAACATGAGCCGGCAGTGTGCGCTTGCAGCCCAGAAAGCCAACTGTATCCTGGTCTGCATCAAAAGGAGTGTGACCAGCAGGTCGAGGGAGGTGATCCTGCCCCTTTACTCTGCTCTCGTGAGACCTCCCTTGGAGTATTGTGTGCAGTTCTGGTGTCCTCAACATAAAAAGGACATGGAAGTGTTAGAACAAGTGCAGAGGAGGGCCACGAAGATGATCAGGGGACTGGAGCACCTCTCGTATGAAGATAGGCTGAGAAAATTGGGGCTGTTCAGCGTGGAGAAGAGAAGGCTGCGTGGAGACCTCATAGCAGCCTTCCAATACCTGAAGGGGGCCTATAGGGATGCTGGGGAGGGACTCTTCATGAGGGACTGTAGTGATAGGACAAGGGGTAATGGGTTTAAACTTAAACAGGGGAGGTTTAGATTGGATCTGAGGAAGAAGTTCTATACTGTGAGGGTGGTGGGGCCCTGGAATGGGTTGCCCAGGGAGGTTGTGGATGCTTCATCCCTGGCGGCGTTCAAGGTGGGGTTGGACATAGCCTTGGATGGCATGGTTTAGTGGGAGGTGTCCCTGCCCATGGCGGGGGGGTTGGAACTCGATGATCTTGAGGTCCTTTCCAGCCCTTACTATTCTGTGATTCTGTGATTCTGTGAATGTGATGCAATTATTTCTGCAGAGAGGACTGAAGAATGCAATGTTCAGAAGTGTTTGTTTAGGTATAACAAATGTAAATTAATTTTCAATTCCAATTGAAAAAAAATAATAATTTGAAGAAATTGTGAGTTAAAAATAAACTCTAACTCCCCAACCTATCAACCCTTCTGTCATTTCTGTAGCTATGTGACTCGCAACCAGTCCTGGAGAAATTTTGTTACAGTGGTTTCTCCTAGTGCCCACCGCACTACCATCATCTCCAAAAAACCCACTACTCTCTCTCTCTCCACTTCTCTCCACCTCCTATTTCAAAGCAAGATGCTTTTTTACTCCTGCTCTCCCTGCTCAACATATCATCATTGCCTTGCACCTCTCCTGCTCACTGGAGCTAAGTTACTCCAGTGAGCAGGGGGGCAAACCTAGGGTGAGGTGAGCAGGTTGGCCAAGCACCACGTACAAGGAGGCAAGATTTGGTGGAACAGGTGACACTGGTCTTTTTTTCCTTCTTGGTTCTTCTGTCATTGTTCACTGGGGAAGACAAATAGGTAAGGGAGATATGAGAGCTGCAATTGGCTTAAACTGCTGAAGTGAGAGCAAGAGGGGAAAACGATGCTAGCAAGCTGCTGGTATTCTGCAGATTGTGTGGGGAGATCTTCTGTTGAGTGGAGGAGTAGCTGAAGCAAAATACCACGTTGTGATATGGGTAAGGAATAGGATACAAACCAATCCTGAAGATAATGTTATGACGTTGTATACATCATGTTTGCCCTCATGTACTCTTGATATTCTGGTCTCCTGGTCATATAAAAGAAAATGAACCAAAAAACAAAACAGCAGTGACAATATAATTAGAGGGTAACAAAGACTTTGGTGGAGGAAAAACTGAAAAAATGGAGTTGATTTTTTTTTTTTAATATTGAGAAAAAAAGAATGAAAAAGTCATGACAGCAGTATACAAATCAATGAACTGCTTAAGAAAAATAAAGAAGTTCCTCTTCCTTGCCCTTTTTGCATAACAGAACTAGGACAGTAATTTTCTAAAGGCTCACTGGTTTCTGTAGAGCTGGCAAGCCTTACGATAGATTTCTGATGTACTCTGTCCTTATTTTATTAACTGTATGCTTGGATTGTAAAACTGCATTGTAAATCAAGAGAAAAAAAAAGCAGTAAAGTTAAATAATTACATGTCAGGTTAGTTGTTAGGAGTAGGCAGTGCTGACATTAACCTATTTGTATAGTAGCTTGAAATGCTTCGTGCTGATCTCTGTTGTTTATTAGTTCCTCAATCAAACACAAAGAAAATTAGGTGTCACGTATGCCAATTTGTACATTTTACAGGGGAAGGCTTTTTCTGTTCAATAGCAAATGTTTCATATTTACTGATCTGTTTTTCTGCAACATTTTGGTTATTTTTCAGGTAGGAGGTAATTTTATCTATTCTCAGATATAACCCTGGAAATGGAAAGGTTGGCCAATCACCAGTGAATCTTTACAGCTGTTGCATTATGTGTTCTAGAAGATTTAGACTAAATTATACAACCTTTGAAGACCACAATCATTTAATGCTAGTATTTTGATCTGGAGCCAGGGCTGAGTAGCTATTTCAAAAGCGCAAAAGGATTAAGCTTTGCGATTTTCATGTAAGCTTCCACACACATGCCATTTCTCCCCCAATTAATGTTTAAGGTGCTTGTATTCTAGTAAGGCAAAGACACAGAACAGCTCATTAAATAATGTTGGGATGGAAAGCCTCTAGCTACTCATGTTAAAAGAAATATAAACAGCTAAGATTTCCCAGGTATTAAGTAGTGCCATTTATATGAATAAAGGCATCTTTCCTCACAACATACCAGAAATATAAGCTACATCTGAATGAACTTGAAAAAGTCACTCCTAGAAAGAAGTTTAAGTGATTTAAGCTTTTCACAGCTTACATGAAGGCAGAAAAAAAAAAAAAAAAAGAAAAAAAAAAAAAGAAAGTAAGAAACACCTTCAACCTTCCTGCAATATGCCAAACTAGCACAAAGGAAGATTTTTTCATAGCTTGCTAAAAATGTTCCTGAAATAGATGAAAAGCCAAACCCAGACATTTGAACAGACAAATGGGCAAATACTGAAAAAATGATTAGCAAACATATTGGTGAATTTCAAACAGAATTTCCTTTTGTTGGTAGCTTTTGTAGCTAAACTTTTTCTTCTTTAACAATTGTATAAAATGAAGCTCACAGATGTTTATGAAAAGCAAATTTTAGATCAAGAATCAAGATTTGCTTAGGCTTTGAGACAGCAGACTGCTTAAATATATGCTTAACTTGGAGTCTGTGGAAACATTTGCATACCTACAGTTAGATCTATTCTTATATATTTTGCTGAATTTGGTCTAGATTCAGAAAATCATGCTAGATTTATGATTAATCACATTGTGAGAAGGAGGTTGTAAGATTTAAGTCAACAATCCACGTGATAGATAACCAGTTACAGTCCAAATACTGTACAACACAATTATTTCTATATTAAGCAATCCAATGAAGTACATTTATTGGCATATGTCACTTGAGTGGTAAGTGAAATTCTTGAATAGAAAATTACTGAAAACAGCGCATCCCTCATTCCCAAGTGCTTACGCAGGCTTACATACTGTTAGGTAGAAAATTCTGGGGCAGATATAAGCCCTTGCATCCAAATGTAGATGAACAGTAAAGCTAAAATGAGAAAGAATTAGGTTTATTTTGTTGAAGTCTGATGAAACATCTGTAAGTTGTAAATGATTTAATCAAAGCTTTCAGGTGCTAATGACTGCAGCTGAGAAACTGGAATTGTCCCAAGGGTGGAATGAGCTATGGAAAGTTTCTTGATCAAATCAAACTGTGTTTCCACAGTTTACCTCTTAAGCGCAGAAGAAAATGCTTCCTGCATTCAGTACTGCTAACCTTGGATATGACATTTTTCTATTTCTTTAATGAACTTGAAGCTTGATCAGCCTGAAGACAAACAGAATATTCAGATATCTTTTTTTAATATAGATACAAAAAATGCCTTCTGCTAAAACTTTCTAACATATTTGCCCCATTGTTTTGCATCAATTTACTATAGCTGGAATTGGTAGATTTTTGAACTCTATTAGATTAGGTCTGAGTAAAATTCTGAGCAAAACGTCCCAAGCATATCATTTTATGCTTCCTAAAGACTAACGTAACATGTTCATGTGCAGTACAGAGTCAAAAAAAAAAGTAGACAATGCTTTTCTCACAAACTTGTAAATGAAAAATGTTCCAATGTTAGTGAAATGACATCTCTTGAAACTTCAATATAAAATCTTGAATAACTTCTTATCCCTTGGTGTTTGTTGTTGGAAGTATGTTTGGCATCTATCAGAGCTTAATATTAAAGACTCAAATTTCTGTTTCAATTTTATCTTGGAAACTCAACTGGGTTGTTGGTTTCTCTATATTTATCTAAATTCCTACCCCGAATATTTTAAATTAGATCATGTTAGACAAGATCTGTTTTTCTCATTTTGTATCTCATTTTGTAAAATTACAGAGCAAACGAGATCAAAATACCATAGCCACCGAAAGTCACCCTTCCTGTTAGAATGAATCAGCTTTAGGATTTTGGATCTGCATAAATTCTTAAGATGGTGAGCTAATATCTTGCAAAGACTTTAGATAAGACATTCAGCCCACCTAACTTCAAACACTGCCAGTGAATTGCCATCCTCGGCTCCTCTTATAGTCAATCTGTTGACTACACAACAGCTGTTTTCAGCAGTGACTGTAAGACTCATTTAATGTGTGGTTCAATGGGATTAATATTTTGCGCATATTTTAGGAAGACTAAGAACAATATTTTAAGACAATGAGTATCTGTACTTCTTCTTTGATGATACAGGCATACTGTGCTCACTGGTTCAAGACTAACCCTCTGTGCTGCAATTATCTGCCTTGGGTTGCATGGATTGCGCCTAGCTCTTTACCTTGTAGATGAAGACCCAAACCCCAGAGTATTATGCAATTACACATAGCAAGACATACAATGGGTCTTGGGAACTACTGCACTGTTGCATTGTTGCAATTTATTTTGTTTCAAATGTTATATTCTACTTTTACCAGTGAACTCACATCCTTTAAAAAACTATCCCAAAAAGGAGACTCAAAGCTAACTTCATTTCCAAATATGGGTGCCTAGTGTCATTTGCAATGTCCAAGATTTAATGCGGTATCTTCGTATCATCAATTAGATGCAAGGCCTAGATAAACACTACTGGTCTCTCAGCTGGAGGCCAGACAGGATACCCTAAACATTTTCAAATTACCTTAAATGTCCATGTATGGGCGATTGAAGTCAACAATCAAAGTGAGGAAAGTCAGGCTCAGAACATAAATCTGTCAGGAAGCATTACCTCTGAGGGTTAAAAATATATAAGACATGTAATAGTGAGGTGAATTTCAAGTATTTGAATGAAAAAGTAGGTATGGTAATTTAAAACTGTCTTTTATTTTGCTTTATGTAATCTGTCCAAACCATCCACAAAAGAAGAGTTTCTTACTTCAAGGAGTAAACTTTGGCTTTGTCAGGATGTGCAAATGCAGCCAGGAGTGGTTCACATTGTTTAGCAATGATAAGACCATAGGCACTAAGATGAATTTACCAAGAGCAAGCACCCTGAAAAGACTAAGGAATTGTTAAGCTATGCTACCTCTTCTTAAGTGCTACAGATCTGCATCTATCCAGTTGCTGACTTACTCCCCATCCTCAGTGCTTGTACAGCGTCCAGACATTCTCTCCCCCTGATGTTTGATATTTTTTCTTAAGCATGTTTTCACAGAGGTGCCACGGACTTCACAATGGGCTTAGCTTTGTTCTGCAGTGAGTCTGAAGTTGAGGTGGCTCGTCTAAACTGTACAGCATGGGTCAGCCCCAAACTTCTCACAAAGGCTACTCCTCATAACCTTGCAGGATAAATGCAGTGCAACAAAACATTAAATAAGTCTTTCACCTTTGTGGGTCTTAGTTACTTTTGTTGTCCCTGTCCTCCCTTGAATTTTCTGTTAGTCCTCAGACATTTCCAGTTTCAATATTTTTTCTCTTGAAAGTGTTCCTCATCCTTCCTCACTGCATGGCAGCCTCTCTCTGCAACACAGCACAGACTTTAAGCCATGTCCCGTACTCTCTGCTGAAAATAAGCAAATGAAAACAAATGCCATTGTCATACTTATTATGGTTTTCCAGGGAAAACATATGTACAGAAAATGGAACCCAACAAATCATAATAGTTTATAACTCCTTGAAAAAAATGGATTATGACTATTTTTACAGCCTGAAATACAATGAGTACTTCCTGAAGGTTGGAGTACTGGGATTGCCCTTATAAATCCTCCTGGTTCCCTATGTGTTTTATTTACAGTCAAAGTTGTCAACACTGTAATGAGAACTTGTGTTGGGCTTCTGTGGCAAGTTCTTGGTAGATGGGAGGCTGCAGGTGTGGAATCTGTGAGGAAAGACTAAAGGCTGCCCCTGTATTGGACAGAGCCAGTTCCAGCCAGCTCCAGAACAGACCCACTGCTGGCCAAAGGAGAGCTTCCTAATACCTGCCCATGTAATATGGGCAATTATATGCAATTCATATATTTGCTGCCATTCGCAATCTAGAAAGCCAACCATATCTTAGGCTGCATCAAAAGAAGCATCAAAAGAAGTGATTTCCCCCCTCTACTCCACTCTCATGAGACCCCACCTGGAGTACTCTAGCCAGCTCTGGGGACTCCAATATAAGAAGGACATGGACCCGTTGGAATGATTCTAGAGGAGGCTATGTAGATGACCAGAGGGCTGAAGCACCTCTCCTATAAAGACAGGCTAAGCACATGGTGGTTGTTCAGTCTGGAGAAGGCTCTGGGAAGACCTTAAAAAAGCCTTCTAGTATCTAAAGGGGCCTACGAGAAAGCTGGAGAAGGACTTTCTGCAAGAGCATGTAGTGACAGGACAAGAGGAAATGGCTTTAAGCTGAAAGAAGGTAGGTTTAAATTAGATATCAGGAAGAAACTCTCACTACGAGAGAGGTAAGACACTGGCACAGGCTCCCCAGAGAAGCTATGGCTGCCCCACCCCTGTCAGTGTTCAAGGCCAGGTTGAATGGGTTTTTGAGAAACCTGGTCTAGTGGAAGGTGCCCCTGCCCATGGCAGGGGGATCTAAACCAGATGAGTTCCATGTCCTTTTTACGTTGAGGACACCAGAACTGCACACAATACTCCAAGTGAGGTCCCACGAGAGCAGAGTAGAGGGGCAGGAGCACCTCCCTCCGCCTGCTGGTCATGCTCCTTTTGATGCAGCCCAGGATATGATTGGCTTTCTGGGCTGCAAGAGCACACTGCCAGCTCATGTTCATTTTTTCATCGACCAATACCCCCAAGTCCTTCTCTGCAGGGCTGCTCTGAATTTATTCTCTGCCCAACCTGTAGCTGTGCCTGGGATTGTTCCGACCCAGGTGTAGGACCTTGCACTTGTCATGGTTAAACTTCATAAGGTTGGCATCAGCCCACCTCACAAGCATTTCAAGGTCCCTCTGGATGGCATTCCTTCCCTCCAACGTATCAACTGAAGCACACAGCTTGGTGTTATCGGCAAAGGGACATGGAACTGTTGGAACAAGTCCAAAGGAGGGCCACGAGGATGATCAGGGGACTGGAGCACCTCCCGTATGAAGATAGGATGAGCAAGTTGGGGCTATTCAGCCTGGAGAAGAGAAGGCTGCATGGAGACCTCATAGCAGCCTTCCAATATCTGAAGGGGGCCTATAGGGATGCTGGGGAGGGACTCTTCATTAGGGACTGTAGTGATAGGACAAGGGGTAATGGGTTTAAACTTCAACAGGGGAAGTTTAGATTGGATGTGAGGAAGAAATTCTTTGCTGTAAGGGTGGTGAGGCCCTGGAATGGGCAGCCCAGGGGTGTTGTGAATGCTCCATCTCTGGTGTTGTTCAAGGCCAGGCTGGACAGAGCCTTGGGTGGCATGGTTTAGTGGGAGGTGTCCCTGCCCATGGCAGGGGGGTTGGAACTAGATGATCTTAAGGTCCTTTCTAACCCTAACTATTCTATGATTCTATGATTCTATCCTTAAGGTCCCTTCCAACGCAGATCATTCTATGATTCTATGAAAACTGGCAGAAGGCCCATTAAATAATTACACATGGGGTCATATATTCAGTTGGAAGGTCGAAGGTATTGGGATGGTTTTGAGCTTTAGGAAGATAGATCAGTCAGAGCTGATATTGCCAGTGCCATGAGGGATTCAGAACAAGGTACAAAGAAATATTAAAAGAATATAATGTAGCAAGAAATTACAAAAGTAGATTCAGAGACACAGCTGTGAGTCGTTTTGGGGAATACAATATAAAATTTAAAATCAAGGAAAAACAAATTAGGCTGGGTGGCAGGAAAGTCTATGTGACAAAGAAAACTATGAAAAGATGGAAGAGTTCCCTACAGGGAGACATGGGAGCTCCTAGGCAAGATAGTAGAACAAAGTGGTAATTAATCTGAATTTGGCAAATGACTAGGCTGGATTAATTGATTTGATGTTCAAGCCTACATACCCACTCTCAGTTAAAGGAACCTCCAAGTTACCGGGTTTTGGTCCCAAGAAGGTGCTGGCTGGATTAGAATTAAAAAAAATAACATTATGAAACCCTTAATGAAAAGAAACCTGGGGAAATTCCAAACACAGATTCATGCCATTTTTTCTCTTTCCTTTTTGTGGCATACTTACTGTGTGAAACAATATAAATCAAATAATAAAATGATATATTAAGTGCAACGGAGTAAAAGCATATCTAAAAGCTATTACAGGTAAACCAAGGACACCCATATCATGCTCTTCATCCAAGTAATAATATAAAGCCTATTTGAGTCCCTTTTGGGATTTCACACTTAGAAAACCAAATGTGCAGTTTATTCCTGCTGGAGAGACTTTCTGTCATTATGAACCCTCAGACTGCTGCGTTAAGCAAAACGCTAGAGCTGCCACAGGCTGAACTCTGAAGCTGACTTACCCATTTCATTTATTCTCTCAAATTGTTTCATTCCATACATCACCAGAGCATCTGAATCCTAGGCTTTCTTCCCCAAATCTTCATTGAAGATTTGCTTTACTGCTTCACTGAGTGTCACAAGGCTCTCTTCAACTGGGGCTGGTGTTGACTGTCTTGTTGGCAGCATCTTTACCTCATAACATTGCAAGAGAATACAGCAAGACTATCTGTTTATCTTTCATCAGCTTTGAAGTTGTCTCAGTGTATAATTCTATTGAAATTATATAGAATAGATTCTATGATTCTATAAGCACAAAATGTTAATGTGCTTCTCCATTGCCTTTCAAGATTAGAGGATCCTCCACCAATATTTTGACTATTAATACACTGTAGATAATTTCAATAGAATTATACACTCCTAGAATGAGTTGGAAAGGATGTCAGGGGATCTTCTGATCCAATCCCCAGTATAAAGCAAGACAAAATTAGAGTAGGTAGAAGAGCACTTTGACCAGCTGAGAACTGAACATCTCTGAAGGCAGAGATTTCACAGCATCTCTGGGCGTCCTGCCGCAATATTTGCCTGCCCTTATGCAAACGTTATTCTCCATAAATCAAAATATCTGTGGTTGTATCTTCCATCTTTTGCTGCTTCTCCTGTAACTGCTCTTCTCTGAAAGGAGCCTGACACCATCTTCTCTGTAAGTTTCTTTGGAATTCCTCAGTGTACTATCATTTGCTACTTGCTGTGTTAGAACAAAACAGTGCATCTTCTGGCACATGTAAATTTTGTAAACAAAGGAACTAAGTTGTTTGGATTTAATAGAAAGCCAGAGGGACACTAACGAAACCATGCGACACAGAAGAATCAAACTGCAGGAAGAGCTTCTTAATTTCAGATCAATCACCTATTTCAGGGAACATTATGAAAACAAATGTTGATTCTAGAAAATCTAAAAGGTAATTGGGAGCTTCTCTTGCAAATTCTAGACACTGCTAATGTGAAAATATTTCTTGAAGCTCCTTGCACCCATGACAACCTCAGAATCTGCCACTTTCACAGATATCAAGTATATACTGTAAATATTTTTTTCTCCCTCAAGTCAAGATCTCATTCTTCACCTCTATGCAGCTACTAGGGATGTAGTATATATACATGAAGAATGAAAAAGAATCACATGATGGAAGTAAAACAAAATCCCATTAGAACACTTCAGATGAATAAATCCAGAGCTTCTCCAAGAACTGGATTCTGGGGCTGGAAGACTTCAGTACAAGGTTAGGTTCTTAAATTAGTGATTTTATTCCACTTTAAAAGAAGAATGATATACAGAAAATGACAGAAGATAAATAAAGAGACCACATGCTAACATATAAATGGACAGACAGAAAATTGTTTTCTTATGGGTTTATTTAACAGCTTAAAACTAGCAGCAGCTTATTACTCCATATTTGAACCATGCTCCTTTTAATAGGTCATAAACTGTTACATCTAATGTCTTTTTCTACTCACTGTTTAAAATTGATGGCAAATGTTCCAGTTTGACTATTCTTTTTTGATCACCCAGTAAGTAGCAGTCAGGCATCTGAATAATGGTTTCTGCATATGCATCTTTTTCATTACAATAATGATGCAGTAAAGCTGTCTTGAAGCTGACGAGGCACAAAGTCTCTCCTGATACCAGCAGACCACAACTCCCTCTTTCCTAACTGTCTCATTTAGTCCAGTGCATTTTCTATCTCTAGACCTTATGCTATTTTCTTCACTGTTTAAGACTTTTACCTAGTCCACAGGTTTATCCTTAGCCTCACTTCCTGGACGACCGTTCTTTTTTCCTTTTCTTCTGGATACGAGGGTCTCCATTGTGTTCTCCCTTCTATATTGCTTTTAAAAATACCACTGTTTCTTCCTTCTAAAACTACCCATATCCTTCTTCCCTGGTTTTATTAGGCCAGCTAAGTGAGAGAGTTGGGAAGGGATATGGAGGAGCGAACTTTATATCTGTTTTCTTCTCAGACTGGCTTAAATTAACAGGGTTAGAATTTGAGGTCTTAAAAATATGAGGTTTTAAAAATCCCCTGGGAAATTTAAGAAAACCCACAGAGGTTTAGCTGAACCTTAAGATTAATAGCCCACATATTTTTTTAACTAAGCTGTTTATTGTATGGAACTTGACTTATTTTACTGAAACTAGGGAGAAAAAGGAGGATAAAGACACACAAAAAAGTATTTTTCTAGGTAGGTGAAAGTAATTTATATGTGTGTGTGTGGCTAAGCAGACAGATACATTATATCTATACCCTTTCACAGACACAGACAGGTTGGTTTGTATTTAAATGTAACTCAATAAAGGCATTTGGGGAACTAATTTTAGGCTGACAGTTTGCTTGTTTCAGGTCATTATGCTTTCAAAAAGCTAAAATCCTGTTCCCAATATCCTGGCCTTGAAACACAGCAGCCATAATATGCTAGTACAGTATGTAATGCCTGTGTCACTGTATGGCTGCCATAGCAAGAAAGAATTTTTTACAATTAAGTGCATTAATATAATCTTCTCTGGAAGTTCAGATTTCGTGATATTAGACTCCACACCTGAACTGTTCAGTTCAAACCCTTCCTTTCTCTTTTTCTTTTTCCTTTTTCTTTCTTGTATTGTGCAAAAAGCAATTTTAATGCTAAATTTGCCTTTGATACGGTCAAATAACAATGTAAAATGGATGAAGTCTAATGAAATAACTCAGAGTTAAAGGCAAGTCTGAATTCTTGGTTTCACTATCATTTTACCTGGACTTGATAGATGATGTTGCCTGCATAGTAGGCAGTATGAGTTGTCATATTTTTCTAAGGTCTTGCCTAGTGGAAAAGTTAAAGCATTTTTTTCTCCATCTGAATTTTTCAGTGCGGTAATCGTTATGTATTTTTTAATTTAATTTAATTTCATTCTTCTAGATGAGAACCCTTAAGTTGTTCTGTCAGGATGTCCTTTGATGCCAGGTGCATGTCAAATTTGTGGGCACACTCTTGGGTTAGAGACTCTATTCATACTTTGCACATTAACAAATGAATCACCTAGAAACCATATTATCAAATTTTCTTTGACAGACACAAATTCATTTACTTGACATTAGAGGTTGTTTTTTTCTCTAAAAAGCTTGCATGAATTTTTCCTTTAATCTATCCATTTGCTATGAAAGAAGGATGTAAAGAATTTGAACTAACTGATTTTTCTTCTTTTTTTATTCCCCCAACCCCCCCCTCCCCCCAAAAAAATATATATTTTAGGTATGTATTAATATTTGGATTTTGGGATTTTTTTAGTTTTGGATACTGCTGAAGATTAAATATATAAATTCAAACAGATTAATAGAATCACACTATATTGTAAGGGTTTTTTTTTGTTTTTTTTTTTTGTTTTTTTTTTACAATTTTGTAATTTTTTCTAAATAAAGTTTCAATAAAGAAACAAATTTACCTTGGTTTTGGGGAAATCATGTTGACAAATCCTTTACAAATCCTTGTAAAGAAAATGGGGAAGATGAGCTAAAAGAATTGTGAGTCACAGAGGCGAAGGAATGTAGGCATTTGGGCTGGGGTATTAATTCTGCTCATAGTAGCTCTTAAGTTGCTGTGTTTTGGATTGGTGACTAAACCAATATTAATAACATACCAATGTTTTAGCTTCTGCTGAACAGTGCTTACACAATACGAAAGCCTTTTGCATTTCTTGCGCTGCCCTGCTCTGAGTAAGCTAGTGGTGCACAAGAAGTTGGGAGGGGACACAGCCAGGACACCTGACCCCAGCTGACCAAAGGAATATTCCATAGCATGCAGCATCATGCTCAGGAACAGAAGATGGGGAAATAGGAGAAGGCAGGACACACACGCACACACACACGTTCAGAGTAACGGCATTTTTCTTCCCAAGTAACTGTTCTGTGTGATGAAACCCTGCTTTCCTGGAGATGGCTGAACACATGCCTGCCAATGGGAGGTGGTGAATGAATTCCTTGTTTTGCTTTGCTTGCATGCATACCCTTTGCTTTACCTATGAAGCTGTCTTATCTCAACCCATAAGCTGGGTTGCATGGCCTTCTTGGTGGAGGTTCACATTCTCAGAGTCAAGTTGATTACGAGACATCTTTTAAGAAAGAATTTTGTTTCACATAAGGCTGAAAACAATAACTTTTTTTCTTTTTAGCTTTCTTTTCTAGTACTTCGTGACCTACTTCCTTGAACTTTCAGGAATCACTTTGACTTAAGGATTTGGACAATGCCCTTCATCTCTCCTGTTCTTCCCCTGTGGGTTTGGTAATTCTCCAGGTTTATGGTCGTTTGTTCTCAAGGTTTTGAATCTGACTCAGGGTGCTTTGTAACATATGTTTTATAGCAGACATGAATGGATATTCATTTGTGGACACAGATTTTGCTTCTTGTCATGACAGCAACAGTAGAGAGAATGGACCATCGAAGCAGTCAGTGTGACCCCTATATTCCTCTGGAAAAACAACTATTTGCTGAGATCAAATAAAAAGTTCAGAAATAGGAATGAGATCAGTGATTAAGAAGAGGGCTGTTAAGGAGTGAAAGCAATCAGTGAGCCTAGAACCATTCATTGCATGAACCTGATTACATCAAGACTCCATTCCCACCAATGCCCTGCAGAAGTACAAATAGCTAAGACTAATAGTAACCTAGTGAGGGAAAACTGAGTTTGAGATATATGAGCTTCCCTTGGTTGCTGCAATACATCTATACAATACTTCAGCTCTCGGTAGAGCTGCCTGACACCACTGTTTCTCCAGGTTATATAACCTTCAATTGCATACATGACTAGAAGTAGGAATTAACCTATGCAAATATGAGAGAGTTGGAAAGTATAATGGGAAAAATTGCACACATTACACATTTTTTTTCTCAGAAACTGGATCCTTTTCCAAACCAAGCTACCATACTCAGTTCATGTGTGACTGCTCTTCTGATTATGTTGAAGAAAATTTTCCTTGTTTAATTTCTGTTTTTTTCTACCAGTTTCTTTTGCACCAACCTTTCTCTGAAGAAACATTGCCTGCATTTGTTCTTGTGAAAGCTACTTCTCCTGCACAAGTTTAACATAAACTTTAGTATTATAAAGAAATTAATTACTATTCTAATCATCTTGCTGGTGTCTATCTGATCCCTTTGGATTTGTATATACTTCGAAGACAGCCTTTTTTTCTCTACTATAAGCCAATCTTCCTTCATAACTTATGCACTCAGACCCTTAATCATTTTGCGTGGCCTTTGCTGTGCCTTTTCATTATCAGCAATGTCCTTTCTATAATAAGTAGAGTTGATTCAGCTGATACTCATTAGATATGCTGTCTCCTCCAAATACCAAATGTTCCTGCAATATCAGAGGAAATTCAGTGAATGTGCTATGGGAGATGAAATTGAGAGAGGCAGCCATCTACTCTTCAAAACTTAAGTGTCATCTGGTTTGCAATGACTTTGAATATCAGTTTAGGTAGCTGTGAATCGGCTGTTGTGCTTGGTTGTACACTGTGCTGACTCTATGTATGATCCTGCCCCTTTTTAGCACCTTCTCAATACAATCTTAGAGAGGGGAGAAAATTCTGCATTTGCTTCAGATGAGTTAAGTGAGTTAATGGAGCACCTTCAGCCCCTCCAAACAGATCCCAGTTCACCCTGTTAGGAGACAGATGGGGTACAGATATCACCTTCTGAAGATACTGGCTTATTTCTCTGCCCATGGACTTGATCTGTAACTAAATGATATCTCGATTTGGTCTTGAATTTCATTAACAGTAAGATCAACACTAAAAATATGATGACAAATTATGGCCTCTGTAAATCTGATGGATTTAAAAGAGCTGTGTGACAGGTAAATTAGTAGGGAATTTGGCTTAAGGAAACCAGAAGTGCACAATATTCTTAACGTAGTCTCATTACTGCCCTATTTAACAGAAAAAGACACTGATTATATATACAATATAAATCCCAAGGCCTTTTCTGCTTCTGCCAAACACTGTAGAGAGGGATTTACTGCATTATCCATTATCATGTCCAAGTCTATTCTAGGCTATAGTCTCTGTGGATAGTTTTGATCCTCCCTGCTCTCATTACTTTATACTTCTCTATGCTGAACTGCATAAGCCAATTATCAGACCATAAACCTCATCTATCCAAAACATTTTGAATGTGTATGCTCTGTGCCTTTGTGGCTGTTGCCCTTCTATTTTGTGCCATTATCAAACAAAAGCATATTTTAAATATTGTCATACACGCCCCCCCAGCCCTTTTCAGAGTCATTCTTAATTAGATAATGATTAATTAGATGTTTGTAAAGTACTTCAAAAAACCAAAATGCTATGGAAGTGCAAAGTATTATTATTAATATGCATCATTGTCAATGTCATTAATACTGAGCTTTGCTGCAGCAACCCTGTCATTACTGTTCGTCATCTTGAATTTTCCGCTCCTTTCCAGCACAAACCGTTTCCTCTTTACAAGCCAGCTTTTAATCCAATTCAGTGCATTTACCCTTTGTAATGCGTTCTCTGACTTAGTAAAAAAATCTCTCTGTAGTGTCATGTGGCACCAGGAGCAGTTGTGAAATGCAGACAGATTATATGACCATCCTTTTTCCCCTGCATTAACAATCCAGCAATGTGTTCAAAGAATTCAAGCCAAATTGGCACACATACTTTTCTTTTCAAGAATCCATGCGGTATCATCCTTACCAGGGGGTTGCACTATATTGTAAGTACCCCTGTTGTGCAGAAAAAAATAGAGAACAAGACTGCTGACCTCGTCAGATGAAGCTCGGTAGGAATGCAGAAGATTGTCTTGGCTAGTTTCAGATGGTGAATTAAAAGAGAGAAGAGAGGGAAAGCATGTTTAAATGGGACCATGCTCTTTTCTATGATAATGCCCTGTTCCACTCCAAGACATGACCTAGCTCTAAGTTTACAGAGGTCCTGAGTTTTAAGCTAAAAATCTGCTAAACGGCAGTAAACCAGTTCTAAGCCTAAAGCTTTCTAAATTGTAAGTAGCCTTTTCAGCTGAAAATTATTTTTTCAGTTAACACAACTGATGCAAATGCAGTCACTTGGCAGTCTCTGCTCATCTACACCTGTTAGAACAGTGTGAGATCTGCTTGCCTGTTGGTCAGAGCCTTGCTCCAACATTCAGGTTCCAGACAATTATAAGTTTACATGAGCAGACTTGAAAACACCATGGAAAAATTCGCTTTACTTCAGGAAGTCTCTTCACTGTGCCAACTAAACAACACTGGCAACATATGCCAGCTACAGTCAATTGCACTAGCTTATACTAATATGACATGCTAAAGTAAAGGCAGGCAAAAGAGTCCATGGCTCTCAGTAGCTGCCAAAAAGGAAAGCTGTATTGCCCTAGGTGGTGCAAAGCCCATAAAGAGTACATTGGGGTATAAGCATTAGAGCCAGATGGAAGGAAGAAATATTGAAATGGTTAATAAAAGAAGTTGAAATTTGGAACTCATCCCAAGAAATAGCTGACAAACTACGAGCCCAGAGCTCTGTGGTAATCAGCAGCAGCCCTATAGCACAGAGGAGTAGAGAACAGGATCTATAGTCAATAGCCTTTATGTCTAGGAAAAGATCCTGAATGGGACTGTGCATAGTGCAGTTATAGCTTTTCCTAGCGGGATAGCCATCTGACTCCTAGTCCACAGCCAAAGCTGAGACAAAAATCAATAGGACCCCCCCCAGTAGCTACATGATCCAAAGCTGAAAAAGCTGGGTACATTTTCTGGAATGAAAGTTGTTTTGCTTTTATGCTGCTGACCTTCCTAAGGCTAAACATGTAATCAGTGATTCTACTGTTTGCTGTGTTCCTTTTGTTTGTCCTAGTACATGTCAGTCTCTGCAGAACTGACCCTTTGTTCCCTATATTTAATAGTCACTATTAACACTAGATGTCCTTTTAAAGACATTTTTAAAGACACACATATGTTTGTGAAAATGGCCCATAGGTGTGTCCTGTTTTGGCTGGGATAGAGTTAAATTTCTTCATAGTAGCTGGTGTGAAGCAATGTTTTGGATTTGTGCTGGAAATAAGGTTGATAATGCAGGGGTGTTTTAGTTACTGCTGAGCAGTGCTTACACAGAGTCAAGGCCTTTTCCGCTCCTTACCCCACCCCATCAGTGAGCAGGCTGAAGGTGCACAAGGAGTTGGGAGGGAACACAGCCAGCAGAACTGACTCCAGCTGACCCAAGAAGTATCTCATAGCATATGGTATCATGCTCAGCATATAAAGTTGAGGAAGAAGAAGGAAGAGGGGGACAGTGTTGGTGAAGCCATTCATTTTCCTAAATAACTGTTACGTGTGATGGAACCCAGCTTTCCTGAAGATGACTGAACGCCTGCCTGCTGATGGGAAGTGGCGAATGAATTTCTTGTTTTGCTTTGCTTGTGATTGCAGCTTTTGTTTTACCTATTAAACTGCTCTTATCTCAGCCCATGAATTTTCTCTTTTACTCTTAAGATTCTCCAGTCCCACTGTGGGGGAGTGAGAGGCTCTGTGGGCTTGTTGCCAGCTGGGGTTAAACCATTACAACATGTTAGAAACAGCCTTCAAGTGAACTTGTAGATATCAACATGTGATGACCAATAAAAAGCATCTAATACAGATGTTTCAGGAGAATGAACGAACATCTGTAGGAGATAAGCTTAGTGCATAGGATACACCTCCAAACCATAGTCATAGTTTCAACTGTTTCACCTTGTAACTTCTCAGGATGGAGTCTGAGCTAGGTTGCTGATGTTCATTTGTGTTCTATTCTCATTACATTTTAAGAAGAAAGTCTCAGTCTCAGTTGTAGACCTTCTCAATAAATAGAAAATATTATTTTAAAGACTAAGTGGTTATGCAGGGTTTCAAAAAGACACCTCATGTTTTACTGCAGATATTTAGTGGTGATGATGAAGCCAGATGAGCTTTCAACCAGTAAAGGCTATCTGGTCTCTACTCTACAAACATGTCTCCCTTATTTGTTTAGAAAAGTGCCACAGAAACAACACTTCCCTGCTGCTGATTGCAGTAGATTATGTTGCTTTCTTCTGGGAGCTCCACAGGAATAAATATCACAGAAGGAGATGTGCTGAGGTCAGCCATTGTATCCAGGATAGTAGCAGCTGCACAATCTGAGTCTCTGCCTCGGTCTTCCACTATAAAAAATTTATAAAAAGAAAAAAGGGAGCTTAATGAAAAAAGAATTTCAAGCTGTGGAGATATTCAGCAAAAACTGGTTTTAGCTGGACTTCTCTATGCTACCAAAAAGCAACAGTCAAAAAATGGGCAAGTTCGGGTGCGTGCATCAACCTGAGCTGTGCAGCCTAACCAACTTCTAGAAGGCTTGCAACCTGTAGTGGTGAAGAGACCCTTGTGTTTGTCTTAAAACAGCTCAAGAGAAGGAACTGACAGCTCGTTATCCCTCGGGCAGACGGCCTGGGGGGCAGAGCAGGGATCGGCTCCTCCAAGGTGGGAGGTGATGATTCCCTGTGTTGTCTGCCCGGAGGTCGAGGAGATCAACTGCCGGCAGCAAACTGCCCGGAGACAGCGGCACAGAAACCGCGGCGCCTGCCAGGGCACAACGTGAGTTGGGTCTGGGGCTCACCAGATCACCTGCGGATGAATCTTACCTGGAGGAGGGTTTCCGGAGAGCCTGGCCCTAGAAAAAGGTGAAACCGTCCTCCACCTGTGTGGTATGTATTTTGGACCACAGTGGACTCTCTAATTACAAGGACTATAGCAGAAAGAGCTTCCACTCGCTGACTGAAACGTGGACTGGATCCATGGGGTGGTGAGCCTATTTTTCTGTTTTCTATCCTTCTTTCTTTCTTTTCTCCTTTTACTTTGGATCTTTTATAATAAGAAGAATTTGCCAAGACTTTTGTTCCTCCTGACACAATTTAGGGAAGTTTATTCTAAAATTAATTGTTGTTTCGTTTTTCAGTCTCTAGAGGGCCTGGGGTTTCTCCTGTGGGCCATGCAGGGCAGTAAAAGTTCTGCTTCTGGTCCCACCAAACAGGAAGGGACACAGCCCACTCCAAAAACAGCTGTGAGTGACCTGTGTCTGAAGCAAATCTATCAGTCTTTGTAAATCAGACTCTTTATGCCTCAGCTTTATTTTTTGCATTTTGTAGGTTCTATTCTGCTCTGTACGTACACAGGTAAAATCTCCTACTACCCCCTTCTGGCCTCTTCTTATGCTCTTTTCATCATTTGCTTAACCAATCGTTTTCCGGTTTACTTGCACTTTCTGCCCAGGTAGCTGATGGCATACTCCCTTTAGTTTTTTGAAATGAGGCCAAATTCAGGGTGACTCCAGTTCTACGGGGAATGGGAGAAGGGAGCCTGTTAGCATATCTCGCAGAACTAAGTCAGGAAGAGGGTGTTTTATCTACTCCTCAATTAGTTTCCTTACCCTCTATTTATGCCCTACAGATGCTGGGGCACCCTAACGGGACCAGAAGGCACCAAGGGCCAATTCTGCAGTAGCGTAGCTGAAGTAAATCGGTGCCAATGTACCTTAAATCAGAGACGAGTCCCTGGCCCTATTTTGTTCAGTGTTTTAGATGCAGCCTAAGGATTCATCATATAAGCTTCTGCTTTGTGAAAAAAGCACAGTCTTCAGGGTAACTTAGAAATTTTGGCATCTATTTACAAAAATAGAAAAAAAGTTTAATGGAGTGACAGAGGAGCTCAGAGATGCCTCCTGTGAGTCAGTGTGGTCCATCCCTACCAGAATTTTATGTCCTTTAGTAACATTTTTCCAAGGCTCACTTGCCTCTTTTACTGAGTGTGGATGGTAAGCATAGCAGCACCAAGGAGTATGGGAGGTATATGCCATATGGGAGACACATAGTACCTATATGGCAGCTCTCAGAAGGCATTTCCCTGGTTATTCCCTAGCTTGAAGAAATGGATATGGGGCAACTTGAGCTCTTTAGCAGAATGTTAAGAAGTCCCAACAGCGCATATTGTGAGATGTTCAAGATCCGAATGGTGAGATCTCATTATGCAAGTGTGTACTTCAGCCCTACTTTTTATGATTACATTGGTTGAAGCAGATTTTTTTTTTTTTTAAGAAAAAAAACAAGTTCAGTAAATGTGCTGCAGAGTTCTTGAGCATTTGTGTAGCTCTTGCAGATTTTGCAGGCTATCCCTAAACTTGCAGACACAAGTATATGACAACTCAGGCTGAGTGTGAAATGTGGTAGGTATGCAGGAGAAACCTTACGAAGCACCTTGAAGTTTATGGACAACTTTTCAGTTTCCAATAGCAACTACAAAGTCTTAGCTTGTTGTATTATCTTGAAGAAATAATGAATCACATATACTGTTTTTTTCTGCATTTACTTTTCTCTTAACCCTCCCTTGTGTTTTTTACACCCCCACCCTTCCCTGCCAAGTTCACTGCAATATTTTCCATTGAGACACAAACAGATAGAAAACATAAAAGTCACAACTGCTTGAAAGTGTCAGAGATAATATAAAAGCTGTGTTTCAAACCATGAGAGTGATGTTTTCATACCAGCAAAAGAAGTATTGTATGTCCTGGTTTGTAGCATGAGGTCATGTGGAAATATCTGAGGATGCAAAGTCTGCAGGGGATATGTAGCAAACCCTGAAAGAAAAAGGAGCCAAACTTGGTGCAGTTTAGTTCTTATTACCTGTAAAAAAAAAAATCTCTATCATGCGTTAGCTTCTGATCAATGCCTGTGCTCTACTTGAAAGAATGCTAGCTCACAAAAGCATGATGAGAGTTTAATGCTCTGGACAATCTAATACTAGTGCTTAAGCTTAGAGCCTGTTTTTCTGTCTTCAGTTATTTCTAGTAGCAGGAAAAACAGTAATAGTATCCATTTTATTATTAGGTATAGCAGTGGAAATTATTCTCCTTTTTTGGGATTAATACCTTTTGGATCCTTTTTTTGATAATGACCTTGAATTTAGACCAGCATTTTGAAACTTAAAGCCAGAACTTAAAATCCAAGTTTATCTGCTTAACTAATCAAAGCTTGGATCTGTACCATTGAGTTTAGGCAAATCTTAAGGTCAGTGTAAATTAACTGAACTCTATCTTAGGAAAAAACAAAACAAAACAAAACAAAACCCAGGTGATCCCTTTATTTGAATAAAGAGAATTTAAGAAGTGATGACTAGTTCTTAATTTTTTTTTTTTCTTTTTCTGGCTCATATTCAACAGCTACTCTTCAGTTATTTCTTTCAGACATTAAAGAAAACATTTCTTCAGAAATCAGAATACAGGGAAAAAAAGGGTGAAAAAGCTCTGGGATCACAGTTGATATTTCCAAGTTAGACAATATGGCTTGGTTCATTAGATATGAAGTATATAGAATGGATACAATACGGTGTCTCTTGAAGGAAAAAGGCTTCCTGCTGCTTTCTTGCACTTTTGGGCTATGCAAAGTGAAAGAAAATGCCTTTACCACTGACTAAGAACATGTATATTGATAGCTCTTGTGGCACAGACAATACATAATAACTTGATTGTCATAGTAATTTGATTGTCTAAGTTTTCAATTATCCATAATATGTCAAATATTTTTGCTTACATGCAATTTTTATGTTTCTTTGAACAATGCATTGCATATTTTCCTCTAGGTTCTCTTTTGAAAGGTAAGAAGGCCCCTTCTCCTTGCTAAATCAGAAATGTTTGTAAAGCTATGAATTTAATGGCAAAAGTCTCACAAATGATTTTAGTTGTTTGGCTCAGAAAAAAGTATACTAGATAAATTTTTCTGTCACTTTTGACCTATTCTGATTGTTACCCAAATAATAAACAAAATACACACTAGTATATTTGTGTATAAAAATGATTTTGGGTAGCAGTTTCAAACAAAGTAAACATTCCCCAGTATTTTTTTAAAAGGAAAATAATAACATTATTGCGATCTATTCAATGAAAAAAAAAAAAGAGTAAATTTAAAGTTATTTTAATAAAAAAATTCTAGTTCCCTAGATTTTTGTTACCCAGTTTAATATTATGAATATTTCCTTTGTTGAGCTACCAATGGCTGGGATTTTACATGGCAATGAATAATCAAGTTTCTATTCCTCATTCCACAGCAAAATTACTTTCGTGAAAAGGTCTTATAGTATGGATGAAAAGAACATTTAAAAGAACATTTAAAACCATGCTGGATGTGGTTCTGGGCAACCTGATCTAGTTGAAGATGTTCCTGCTCATTGCAGGGGGGTTGAACTAGATGACCTTTGAAGGTCTAACCCAAACTATTCTATTATTCTATGATTTATATACCACGAGGATACAATCTGAATGCTCTGTCTGAATGGGATAACACAATTTCAGATAATAGGGTTGCCTTCATCTCACTTCATCCATACAGAAATTAGCTACCTATTCAGAGGTAATTGTCTAGCTTCTGTCTGTTGTAATTGTTGCCAGAGAAGAAGCAGAAGGAACCTGCAGGCAGTTATATTTTTTTTTTTTAATAAAAGCACTGCTTGAAAATTATTAGTTAAACTGAAAAAGAGAGACCAGAGCAATTTCTGAGGTATTCAAAGAAAAGGACATTTGGTTGTGCTGAAGGAGAATGTAATGGTCTCAAGAGAAACTGTTGTTGATGTTTGTTATGGACTGTTTTTCAGATTCATCTTATTTAATATTTTAACTAATGTCTGTGAAAAAATTTAGAGGTTGCTAAAAATGGGAAGATGACAAAAAACAGGTGTTGTAATACATAGGAATATAAAAATCTCTGAACTGGTTGACCTTGAGACCTTTTGTGTAATAGAAATGGTCTGACTATAAATGTAGAATGGAAATTAAAGTTGTAAGTCTACTTGCAGAGAGAGTTTTTTTTTGTGAAAACCAGAGGCCCATCAGCAAGAATTAGCAAAGGAAAGGAAGATTCTGGGAGCACAAGACTATTTTAGAATGACTGAATGACCATGAATGTATAATGAATCTGTGAAAAAGTTGAATGTATTCTTTTTATGGATCAGTAGGAGCGCTTCCAAATATTGCAGAGAAGTATATTGACATTTGAAACTATCATATGAAGCTCCATCTGAAATTATGTTCAGTTCTATAGTTGATCATAATAAGGGTTAGATCCACACTCAAAGGAAACTAAAACAGATGCCCAAAGTTGCTTAAAAGACAATTTCTCATGGGACCTAGAGGAATTCAATCTAGATAATAGAAAAATTTTGACCGCCAGAGACATGAAGTTCTCAAGTAGCCTTCCCATAGGATGAGTGAGAATAAAAATGTGAAATAATTTCATAATGGAATTTATTACTTTTTTAATGAGATTATATGACATGGTCACCAGAACAGGAAGATGCTTCAAAACTTTGGTTATCTCTTCCACTTCTGTGTGTTGTCCCTAGATGCTTGTAGGGTGGGTTAGGCTTCATTAGAAGAACTGGTGGTATTCTAAATGTTGTAGACTACTTCTCCCATGCAGGAAAGATACACTAGAGACTTCTCTCCTGGGTTTTTTTGACAAACACACTGAGTTCGGCATGGTTAAAAATAGGTGTTTGTCAGACAGGTTACTTGTGACTTCTGTGGAAAGAGGTATTCTAAGGAAAAAAAGCAATTGGGTAGAAACATTTTGGTTTAGAAAATAACAAAAATACCCAGAGGTGTGGGTTACATAGTGGAGTGGATTAAGTTGAATTTCTCCTCTTATACTCAATTCCTTTTTTTTTTTTTTTTAACATGCTCAGTGTAATAGATTTTGAGCTAAATTTTGAACGCAAAGTTTGAAAGGGGAGATATTTTCCTCCACCTACAATCTCCTATTGGAATGTATGGCAGCAAGGTAAAGGAGAGTCAATCCTGCTGCTGGAAGATTAGGAATTTCTTCTGCTACAAATGTTTGATTTACTCGTCCATTTTACAGATTTTATCTAAAATAAAGATAAAAAATAATTGTTTGCAATGAAGCATAAGAAAACCAAGCCTTTATTCTCATGTAAATTAATGTTGCAAGTTTTCCGCATGTGAAAGGGAGAAAGAGAAAACCAGTATTTCTTGCAAATGTTTTAATCTATGAAAGTTACAACTAGCCAGAAGTTCCAAAAAGCAATTGCATAAATAAACAATTGCCTTTTAAAATAAGGCGTAAGCAATTCAATTGAGCTATGGGAAATCCAATCCAAGTTTCGTGCTAATGAGGAACTGTCATAAATATTCACATTTTCTTAGTATTAGCCTTAAAATTTACTACCTACAGGTATGGAGATGGATGAAGAATCTTACACTTAAACCTTCACTGCGAGTAATGAAGAAGGAAAGAAAGAAAATTAACTCACCCAGCTACATTTTTAGTGAGCAGCCACTAGCAACAATTGTTGCAGGAGCATCATTGATCTTGGGTAGACAGACTGAGAAGTCAGGAATAGACCAATATAAAAAGTAGAGCAGTGGAAATATACAGTGAATGGCTATGCTGGCATGATATGCTGTTACAGTGATAGGAGCTCTGAGGGTGCCTATTTATTATTTGTATACGATATCATGAGGACAGAGTTCATAGAAATTAAATTTACCAAGACCAGAAAAGTATTCTATTTCTGCATCTGTACTGCTGAGGCCAGCAGCTCAAATAATAATTTTTCCTTGACCCTGTACATTCTGCAAATGGTTTATGAATGGGAATTATAAAGACTCCCTGTTTTGCATGAACATTCACTCCCTTTGTTTGTACACACAAAAAATGGTGATGGACTATCATTATCCAAATTGATAGCAGCTGTGCTTAGTAAAAAAATGTTTCCCTCAAATCTGTTGACAAGTCAGTGGTAATAAAAAAATAAAATGTCATATGGTACACTGAAACTCCTGAATTACTTGTCACAGCCCATTTAAATGTGGACTGCATTCAATCCAAGGAATTTTCTGTAAAATTCATATATTTACTAGGCCCTTTAGTACAAATTCTACTATCTTCAGGGGAGATATTTTGAACATGTCCTTAAAAATCTAAATATTTAACTTCCTCTTACATTTGCTTAATTTAATTAGAAGTTCCTTTTAGCCTTTTTTTTAATCATTTTTAAGGTGTCTACCATTTTATTGTTTGAAACTAATGTACTGCCATATTAACTCACCCAGTGAATGACCCACGAACTCTCTCTGTGTAGTACCAAGTGGCTGGAAATTTATTTATATTGTATTTTGCGGGAGGAAACAAACCAGCTCTTGCAGTCAAAACTGACTGGAACTGATGTGAATAAAGTATTGGGTCAGGTCCTAGCTAATAAGCTTTTCTGAGTAGTTGGGTGCATTAAGTGCTGCTAGCTTATGTGTGGTGCCAGGCTAATCACAGTCATGACATCAGTGGCTGCTATCAGCTCCCTGTCAGAGGCCACCTGCAAAATATCACACCCTAAAAAAAGCACCTAGCACTGCTTGTAGGTATTTGCAATGAGGAGTTGTTTACTACAGCTAAATATGAATATTTAATCTTATATTTTGAAGTTTGCAGTCACAGTCTATAAAATTTCATACCTACCTTTCTTTATGGGCATAAACTTAGGTTTCTGGTGGGATACAGACATGGCCAGAGGCAAAAAGCAAATGAGGGAGAGAGTTTTTAGAGGACATGTTGCAATCTTACAGGAAGTGTAATACTACTTTGCAGTTCAAAAAGTGTGCAATTTCTGAAGAAATCAGTGCCTACTACATAGGGAAAGCCCTTTCCTGTTTGGGTGTTATATGATGGTATGTCAAATTTGATTGCATGGTGCTGACAGACAGCAAGTGTAATTGAGACCTTTTTCCTAATGATAGTATGGACATAGGCAGTGGATGTATGTCCTTGCTTGAGGCAGTTTACAGTTCCATTGAACAGATAAGGAGACCTCAGGGAGATGGAATAACTTACCGTTGTTCAGGACCTGAGCCAGATTTAATGCAATTCTTCTAAACCTGAGTGCAGTGACTTGTCTAGTACATCACTTTACCTTATAAAGCAAAATAAATGTACAGAATCAAGTGCTGTAGATAAGAGAGACTTTAAAACAAGGAGATCAGAGACAGGCAAAAGCCACTAGAAACCTAAGTTCAAAACAGGGAGCACTGTGGAAATACAGAAGGTCACAGGCAGCAACAGAGACAAAAAGGAAACTTATTGTAAGACAGCAAATAGCATGTGTATTTCCTATTCTGAGAACAAAATACCTGTCTGCTGGCTGTGCTTTCAGAGGTTCAAAACCTCAAGTAACAGAAGGCACCATAAAGCCAATTTTACTGTTCACATCATGACAGACTGGCCAAGTCCTCCCTTCACAGGCTTGGAAACTGACTCCTTGCTCCTGGAGCAAAATCAGGAGATGGGGTCACTCATTACCTGATTTCTGTGGCAATAGAAGGCACTTCAGCCTCTCATCTGCTCCTCCTGCTTCTCCCATTTTTCTGGGGGACTGAATTTTCTGGCTGTGGATTTATACTCCAGTTGAGGCTGACATTACTTCTGATGGGTGCTGGTTTTGGCTGGGATAGAGCTAATTTATTTCAGAGTAGCTAGTATGGGGCTATGGAAAAATAAGAGGCTCCTTTAGAAACAGGGATATGAAAAATTCAGGAGAATGAAGCTTTCTTTCATCAAGTATTTGAAAACAGAAAGAAGGTGGTTTTGAAGGAAGCAGGTTGAAGGCAGAGGTTACCTATTTTTTGTCATGGCAATGCAAAGTGTAAAGATATGTGGAGAAAGTGCAATTGTCAGTCACTTTCACATGGCAGATATTATATGCGGTAATAAGTGAGACAAACAGGTACTGAACAGGGCTTTATGGCAAGCAGTTTTGGCTCAGCTGTACCTCTGCCTCTCAGGGTGTCTCCCATTAGTCACGCAGCTGATGAATTTGCTCAGCAGTGGTGGCAGTTTCTAGAAAAGAAGAAACAGCTCTCCAAAGACTCAGCAGTTCAGTTTAAATACATTTCCTCTCCCATCCCTGCTCCATGCTGGGCTCCTGCCTCTCTCTCTGCAGCTGTTGTGTATTTCACGAATGCCCTCTCCTTCATGTTAATCATCCCCATCCATCCTTGGAGGCTGCTGGAGCCAACCAGCACCATCTTTTTACAGCTATGTCATGGGAAGTTATTGAACTTTTAGAACCCACAGAATTTAATCTAAACCTAGAAGCCACCAAAATTTTTTTTGGGATTCAGGAGTGTTCAACAATTTCTTGGGATTCAGAAGTTTTGAGTTCAAGTCTGATGTCTCCCTGGAGGTTATGGTCTGGTGTGGCTGGCATGGTTATCTGGTATGTGTAGCCTCATCTACATGAACTGATTCTGCATGAGCTAACCATAAACTGCTAGTGCTAAAAATGGTGCAGAAAAAACTCAGGCTGTCTTTGCTACAGCCTGCTTGCACCTGCAATCTGCATAACTGCATTGCATGGTGTTTTTCTCAATAAGTTGACCTGGTCATGAATACATTTTGGCTTGAGTTGGCAGCAGTTTGAGAAGCTCTACACTACTTTCTGTGATTTGTTATAGGCACTGTTTTGCCCTATTGAAAGTAGAGGTAATGGTACTTGCAAAACATGCTGAGGTTTGTGCTGAGATGTAAATTCAAGGTAATATTGCAATTTCTTTAATGGCTTCCTTTCAAACTCTGAAACAGGGCCATGTGAATTGTTTCTTCAGCTGAGTTTTGGGATTTAAGTCTATTTTTGTGACTGACGAACACTAATCTCTCACACTACAATATGATTTTTCCATTTACCCTTTACTTGGCACTTGGTAAAGTAAGCTATTAAACAATAGCTGTAGTGAAGGGCAGTGTATTTGCCCACTTTGAGAAATTTCTGAAATGTTAATACATGGAGCTATTGCTGCAGCTGTCTTGGATGTGCCTGCCCTGTGTATGGAATGTACTGGATGCTCTAATTAAGCCCATTTTCATTTAGTCAGTGGGGAAAAAAAAAAAAAAAAAAAAAAAAGAATCAAAATTGCTTTTTGCACCAGGTTGGTTTTTTAATTGGGATGGGGAAATGAGGAAGCAGAGGAAGAACAAGTGAGTTATCCTCAGCAGGGGACTAAGAATAAGCACTTTTTTGTTTGGAAAATCATTTGATATCAGTCATAGTATTAAAATTAGCCCTTAATGCTACTCACTGGATTTTTGTCACAAGCTAGTACTGGGATCTGCAGATGCCATTGGAGTTGCACAGCTGAGGTATGATGAAGTGTTTTCTTCAAAGATAGTGGCTTCCACTGGGATCTGGATAGCTAATGGGTTTGAAGAGTTTTCCCTAGAGGTTGTCAGCTGTGACTGAACACATTAAAATGAGAGAACAGTTCAATGGCTTATGTAAAATGAGATGGTGGCATAAATCCAACAATTCAGTACACAGGTATCTCCATCTACATGCTAATACTGGAGATTTAGGCTTTTTGTGCCAGGAAAACAATTCACAATGAAGAGAGACCACCTACTATCAAGGACTGCCAGATTCCAGCTTTCTAATTCTGGCTGCAGAGTGGATCTCATTTTTCTAGGATGTGCTCTAGCTGTATAAAAATATTTATATGTTATTAAAGAAGAGATGGGAAACTATGCATCTCTCACAGAAAATTATTCCCACATTTGGACACAGAGTTGCCTTCCTTTATGTTAGTCCAGGGTACCCCAAATTCTCCCATACCAGTTAAAACAGTTTCAAGAGATGGGACTGAGAGACTACTCTGCATCTTGGCCACCATGATATGCAACATGGCTACAGAAGCCCCTGAGAACTAGAATCACAAGCACCATCATAGCTACTTTCAATCCCAGGTGCAATTTTACCAAAAATGCCAAACTCTTAATATCTTAACAGGGAAAATCAGGAGGCTTTTATGGGTTGGAATGAAAAATATGTATTTTATTACAGCTCGGTCCAAAATTCTCTAGGAAGGATATAATTGACAATATATGCTTTACAATGTACCTAAAGATAAAGTTCTTCATTAAATTTCTAGGGTTTTCCATAAGGGCTTGCTGGAGTCTGGAAGTGTTAAATCACCTTACTTGTGAAATACCTCCTTCACTGCACAGACAGATGCTTGGGGAAGCTTCCTCTCATGCAGATATATGGACCTCACCTTTTTACTGAGTTAAAAAATAAGTGTCTTTATAGGCACGATTACCAAGTAAAGTTTTGTAAGAAAGATAATACTGTTTATTAGCAGGAACCTTCAAGATAAGTACAGATTCAGGAACCGCTGTTCTGAATCTAACTTTCTGTTAAATAAATGTTTCAGTAGATATTATGCCTCCTTTTCTGGCTCCACAGGCACCAATTGTTTTTTCTCTCAATCTTTTTAACCAATTAGTAAAATCAAGTTGAATTCAAAGCAGTTGTTCTCTACCTGTATTTAGCTGAAAGGCTGGTTCAAAACTGGGAAAGCTAAACATGCTTCAAAACTTGCTTTCCCCCCCCCCCCAAACTTCTGCAGTTAGTTGAGAATTTTAAAATGCGAACAAAAAGCCCTCTCCTTGCAAATCAACCTTTTTTCCCTTTTTTTCCTATCATTTTTTCCACATGTACTGCTTTAAAAAGAAGCATGAAAATGCGTTTTACTGTGCTAAGAGTAAGGTAGAAAGCAGCCTCACACTTACTCCATTGACAGAGTCATCTTTCTGACTCTGACCCTATAGAAGCAAGTCATTTCTGAGATGTATTGTGCTTACAGGGCTTTTAGAGAAGAGTTGAGACCTATTGTGTAACTAACTGTCATTTCACTGAAACATGCAACTGTCATGCAGCAAACAAATTATGAAGTGCACTACAGGCATGGTCTTGTGATATGTTTTAAGTTTTTTCTTGTTTTCTAAGTGAATGTCTTCAAGCTGATTGACAGTGAAGCAAAAGGATTTAGCCAGTTTGGAACTTGCTGGAACTTCATTTTCTATGATCTCAACAGAGACTGAGTCCCTTTATTATTAATGCTTTCCTTTCAAATCGACTAAAACCTCATCCATTCCATTTGCGCTACCAGCTATAATATCATTATCTCTCAGCTGTCCTGAATGTACGTGTATACATATAATATTATGGCTCAACGACTTTTCAGGATATGGCTAATTTTGGGGGAGGTAAATTACTTCTTTAAAGCATAGTTAGTATTCTGCAGAGAAGTGAGAGCTGTATTTTTGTTACATGCTTAAAATAAACCAAACCAATGACATCTTAATGTTTACATTGACCTGAAAGTAAAAATAAAGTTTCGATTAATTGAAGCTGTGGGAAGAGGAACAGTGAAAAGTGAAGAGTCACTCCATATCTTGCTTCATTGAATAAATACTTTACAGTAGATAGAATCGAAGAGATTGGGAAAATCCCAATCTCAGTTTTGACTTGCATTTAATCATGAAGGTGGTAAACAGGAAAGATCATCGATTCAGGCTGGCAGACAGTTTAAATGGGTGTCTTAATTGTATAATAGAGCATATAAAGACTTTTTTATTCAGTCCTTACTGGCCTTGTGAAAGCCATCTAAAGCCTATGGCTAATCTGTCCTGAAAAAGCTAAATATTTAGGGAATATTAAAATAAATCATATTGACATTTTCAGAAAATCAGTGTCTGGTTTTAGCTGAGTTGGAACTATTTGCTGAATTAATGTTTAGTTTCATCCTAGTCCAAACCTGCATTTTTTTGTGATTAATCCATCCAAACTACTGGCCAGGCATTCTTTCAAGTTTAAGGGAGAAATATTTTCCCTTAAATCTATCTAGTTCTATTGATTACTTGCCCCATTCACATAACCTTACTCACCAATAATCCAAATCAAGGATTTTGTGCTCTAATTCTAGGCAATATACACGTGAAAGGTGACATCTTCCCCAGAAGACATTATGATGTTATCTGGGAGTTGAGGAACAGTTGATAGAACAGACAGATAAGGGAGAAGAAGGAAACAAAATGTGATTAATATTAGTGTAATAAACAGTGATTAAAGCACAGGAAGTTTTTTCTCATGTCAAAACATATCCCAGCAGAAGTGACATTTAAAGACCTCAGCACAACTACCCTATAGGTGTTCCACAGTCCTGCTCAAAGACAGGGCTAGGACTGAAATGTCCACATTCTATGGCTCTGACTAAGCCAGGTTTGTTATCTCTCCCACTGCAGGGATGAAGACCAAAGAGAGCCCTTTGAAGGCTATGAGTCCCACCAGCTGTGGGACAGCTGTGGGTGCTACAGGCATTGGGGCTGCCCAGGGTGCTCCCAGGCAGTTCACAGGGCTGCTGAGAAGATGGGGTGCTCCATGTGTTTCTCCATAGGCTTTAGAAGAACAGAAAATAAACCCTTATGCCCTTTTTTGTCACAGAATTGTTAGTGTTAGAAGGGACCTCTGGAGATTGTCTAGTCCAACCCCCCTGCCAAGGCAGGGTCACCTACAGCAAGTTACAAAGGAACATGTCCAGGCAGGTTTTGAATGTCTCCATAGAGGGGGACTCAACAACATCCCTGGACAACCTATCCAGTGCTTTGACAGCTTCAATGTAAAGAATTTCTTTCTTATGGTCTGTATTAGCTGCAAAGCACCACATAGGTGTAGGATGTGATTATAAAATCACAATATAAATGCACATTCCCAGATGTTAGAGTTTTTTTATTGTTGTTTTGTTTTTGTTTTGTTTTGGTTTGGTTTTTTTTTGTATCTCTGCAAAACTGTATTTCCTAACATAAAAGTTTCGTTTGTTTTTAAATTACATCCATAGGAAATAGGCTTATTTTCAGCTTCATGAGGGGTTAGGAACAGTATAGGAAAAAAAACTTGGGTGAAAAACTATGATTCTAGTGTGCTTGCTGCTGAACTATTGTTTTGTGATTTTGGCCTCTGCAGCATAAGAACTTTGTAATACTTCAAAACAGGGGTAAGGAAACCAATTCTACTACTACTGAGAAATGAGCTATGATATGAATGTAGGATTAAAAAAACCCTATAAATCTACAGTAGCCTAGAATTAGGGAGAATGAGGGGGAAGTTTAAAATCTAAATGGTACAGAGTATGTCAAGCCAAGTTATTATTTTCAGCCATGTACAGATAATAGAGCAAAAGAATTAAAATTAGAAATTAAAAAGAAAAAAAAAAAAAGGCATTTAGAGGAGATGTGAGGAAACCCTCTTCTATTCAAAAGAGCATAAATGTATAAAGTGGCCTACCAGGCAACACTGTTGAACTTAAACACTAGGGCTATTCAAGATACTATAAGGTACTGTCTCAGAGGGATCATGGTATTGAAAATGTAATGAGGCGTAACTTATCCCCGGAGATCTCTGATCTTATATTATATATGAAAGCTATTCTTGCAAAACAGTAGCTGAGCCTGCATGCAGTGTTGCAGGAGCATGCAAAGGCAAACCCACACTCCCTATTTTCTTGTTTTTCTGTGAGTTTATTGTGGGGTATTTGGTTTGGTTCTGTTTTGGTTTGTTTTTTTTAACACTACTTATTTGTATCCTGAGACTTCCAGCATTGCAGGGAAACTGCATGCATATTTTGTCTCTGGTACAGCTTCATGTACAATTTTGGCAGGAGGTCCAACAGGTTAAGAATAGATGAAATCTTAAAAGGGAAGGTTCAGGCAATTCACATCTACATCTTTCTGATCATGCTGCTGCTGGGGTTGGAGGCAGGGTTTTGTGCCAAGAAAAATTCTGATCTGTTGAAATGTAAAGAAGAGTCAGAGATGTGATGTTAAAACACTCTTCTTATTAATGTGGCCTCCTGTGATTTCAATGCTGATTTTCCTTATGCTCAAACATTGTGAAAAAGGTGTAGCCTGTTTAGCTTTTTCTCTTTTTTCTTAATTCTTGCTTTATTTTCTTCAAGTTCATTGTTTTTTTTTTAGCCTCTTGGATCTGGAGTCGGTTCAGCTTGTATAGGGGGGGACAATTTTCTGTACTTTGAGGAAGCTTAGGTTGGAAGCCTGAGGTCAGATGGGGCTGAGAAAGAAGTAGAAGGGCAGAGAAAGGCTGTAAGGAGGGGTCTGGGAAAGCAGAATAATTGCATCCAGATCCTGGAAAAGCAGAGGAATCTGCATCCCAGCACTTCTCTCTGCTGTTGTTAAATGGGGCAGGGAGATGCATGTTGTTCTATTAGCTGAGCAACAAGTA
Source organism: Amazona ochrocephala (assembly GCA_039720435.1). NCBI lineage: Eukaryota > Metazoa > Chordata > Aves > Psittaciformes > Psittacidae > Amazona > Amazona ochrocephala. The sequence goes on from CM077878.1 coordinate 22,380,671, forward strand.
GGATAGCAGCCCACTTCTGCTGCCTGTATTAAGTAAAAGAACAAAAGAAATAAAAGGAGGTGTATGTTCTTGTGTGTTCCATTTACCCATGGATTGCAGTGCTGTCCTCAAAAATGAAGGGGAAGATGCAGATAGCCTGTTGGTATAGATAGTGCCCAAACCCCAGGAAACAATGAGAGCTTCCTTTTCTCCAGCAATTTCCACATGTGTAAGACTCAGTGGGTTCCTTCTAAACATCCTTCATGGACAGTGGAGGAAAAGCATCACTTTCCAATGTATGTTTAGTTGTGGACCAGATTTAGGCGGGTCATTAATCTCCACTTTTCTGCAAGGGAGACCAAACAGTGCTAAATCCTATTGATGTCCTGGTTGGCACAGGTGAATGTGTTTGGCCCCATACCTGGGGAGCTGCAGTCTGGCCCTTTCTATCCTTGATGGGTTTTCAACCCAAAATTTCTGATTTGCAGCAGTGTCTTAACTGCTGCATTGCAGACCATCCTTGGGGAAAGCACTTTGTGTCTCCTCTAGTGTAAGAGTGTTTCAGACATAGACTGATGGTCCTTTAGGTCATTATTCTTATTTTCAACATTACTATGTAGCGACTGCTATAGGAATAACCGCAGGAACTCAGCAGCTGTATGAATCAGTCCATTCCCTAATATATCACCTGGCTATACAGCAAATGTGTGAGGGTGTTTCTGGAGTTTGCTTTCAGACCACCAACTTGTTAATTTTACAGATTTATTAAAATCCAAATTGTATTAGTTGTTTCTCAACCTCATCTTGTGGCAAAGAGGCCAAAGTTTGTTTGCATGCCACATATAAAAAAATAATTCTTTTCACTTAAACTTGTTGTTTAATCATTTCACTGATACCTCTGTCACTTGTTTGTAACTTTGTTCACATGCTCAGTGACTGTCCTATCTCTTATCCATGCTTAAGTAAGCTCAGTCTGCTTTCATTGAAGAGACAAGCCACGTTTTTAATTGCCTTCTTTGCCTTTTTTTGTATCTCTTCAAGTCCTGCTGTAATCTTTTTGAATTGGGGTGGCTGCAACTGTGACAGCATTCATGAGGCAAGTACAGCCTACGTTTACATAGTAGCATAAAAATGATTTCTGCTTTGTTCTCTTCCTCTCTCCCTTCTCCCCCCCCCCCCCCCCCCCCCCCCCCCGTGCCTACAATTCTATTGCCTTTCTGGCTGCTGCTGAGCGCTGAGTTGGTGTTTTCAGAGAACTATCTGCAGTAACTCTTAAGATCTCTTTCCTGAGTGGCAATAGCTTATTTACAGCCCATCATTGTGTTTGTAGAGTTCGGGTTATTTTTTTCCTATGTGTACTTACCAACATTGAATTTCATCTTCCATTTTATTGCCTATTCACTCAGTGCCATGAGCTCCTTATGCAAGTTCTCACAGTCGGCTTTAGAGTTAAGTAACCTGCATAATTTTGTATCATCCACAGCCTTTTTTACCTCTTTATTTACCTCTTTTTTCCAGATAATTTTTGAATATGCTGCATAGCACAGGTTTTCTAGTAATCTTTCTCCATTGTGAAGACTAACCATTTATTTCTACCTTTTGTTTCCTATCTTATGCTGGGTATTAATTCATAACAGGACCTTCCCTCTTACGCAGACAGCTCAGTTTCTCCAAGAGGCTTGTGTGAAGGATCATGCTAATGGCTTTTGGAAATCAAAAAGTGCTGCACAGATTGGATCACTGTTTTCCACATTCTTTTAGGCATCCACAAAGAGTGCCTTCTGAAACAGCTTCTGTACACAGAAATTATATTGCTATTTCCCAACCATGACATATTTACTGCTGTCATGATTTTTGTTTTTCTTAATTCATGCAAAAAGAATACAAGTTACTGGACAGTTCTTCAACTGATCACTCCAAACCCACTGCTAGTAGGTTTGGCATCTCCCATTTCTCTGCAATGGAAATGGTTAGGAGATAGGATACAACTCTGTTATTAATTGAGCAATCTCACATTGAAGACCCTAGCAAACTGTTAATATTCAATTTACTCTTTTTTCTGAAACATCTTTGTCCAGTCAGTTTGAGATGGTTCAGGCTTATTTCCTATCTGACGTTGTGCATTCTGAATGGTACTTTATGCACATTGATCACCCACTAGTGAACACTAGCAAACTTCCTGCTTCTGATGTGTTTTATTATTAGCTTCTATGTCTTTAACAAGTTCTTCCTCAAAGGGTATTCTACCTGTCTTTTTACAATTCTATATTCAGCTTCCTGAGCTTATATACTTTTCTGTTTTTCTTAAGTAGATACAAATTCAATTCTTCTGAAGGATTTTTGAGTCTAATAAGCTCCTTCACCTTTTAACCAGGCTAGGTTTTTTTTTTTTTTTTTTTTTTTTTGTTAATTCCATCTATTTGGAGGTGGATTTTTGTTTGTTTTTTATCTTGAGCTTCTAGTATATTGTTTTAAAACACTCTCTAGTGCCAACTGCAAACAATTTATGATGTTACATATCCCTGATGTTTTTCAACTATTTCACCTTTTTTGTAGTTCCTCTTTAAAAGTAAATATGGCTGTTACAGATGTTTTTGTGGTTTTTGTTTTGGTTTGGTTTGTTTTTCTGTTTATTTTTGTTACTGAATGTTTTTAATGTAGTCTTGTTTTGAAGCAGGCCCTGAAAGCACAGGGGAATGCTTACTGTCACCTGGGTTTCTGGCTTCAGAATGCTGTTTATGATTACTGCAAATGTAGACTTCCAATAACATGGGTGTTTTTGTTGTTTTGTGGGTTTGTCATTGCTGTTTTTTTTAAATCTTCTCAATATCTTTTGGAATCTATTGGTCACTGCTATCAAACTAACAGCCTTCAGTCAGTAGTACAGCTCTGGCAATCCCCTTATTTGAAGAGGAAAGTGAGTCCTATGGGTTCTGGGGTATGATTTGGTCTTGTGAACTTATTTTGCTTTTGATCTTGTTAATTTATTTCAGTTTTTGTACTGTACCCTTCTTCCTTATGCTACCTGCACATTTCTCAGTACTGTCCTGCAAGCCATGAGCTGTCTTTATCATCAACACACATAACTCATTGTTCGTCTGATACCCCTACAAACAACCTTCAGTGTGACTACTTGGGCAGCTACCAGTGTTTTGTAGCATGTTTTAGTTTTACATGATGTAGGCTTTTCTTCTTTCACTGGTTTGCTATTTATCTATTCATTTCTTGTACTTTAGTAATTAATATGCAGTCGAAGAGTTTCTTTAGTTCACCTCTCCTGAGTATTGAACTCCCAGTGTGTCTGAACTTTCCTAATCTTGATGACTGCCTAACTTTGAGCCTTCAAGAATTCAAGAGTCATGAGCTAGAAGGACATCAACTAAAGGAAAGACTTGGAGCTCTGTTCAGTGTTTCTAGAATGCTCACTTCATACTGGATCAGTCCCAGGAAAATTAAACCTCAGTTCCCTTCTGAGGTTTTAACTCTCCAAATAATATGAGAAGTCTGGGTTACCCTGGTGAGATTAAGCAACAAAAGTTTTAAGTATTGCATTGCCTACTGCCCATGATTTTTCTCCTTAAAAATTATACATCCAATCTCACAGTCAGAAGCATTTTCCTGAAATTTATTTTAAGTTTCCCTTTTTTAACTTTGACCTACTATTTCTTGGAAAATTCTCTGGTAACATAGGAAGCAATTTCTTTCACGCCTAAGGGTAACACAAACATCTTTCAAACATTTGCAGATGGTTTCATGCCCCCTAGTCATCCCTCTGCATGCTATATATTATGTCCTTTCAATCCTAAGGCACAGGTTGTACTATAAAGCTGAAAGCTCACAAGAGCACTAGGGAATGTCTCTCTTTTTTTCCCCCCCCTTTTTCTTTTTTTCTGCACAACTTCAGCTGGCCTCATTGAAAGTGGCATATATGCATCCACAGGCAGAATCTGTCCCTGTGAATATGAAGAAAGCTGTGGGCCAAATGATGCTTTTAGTCACACCAGTGGGACCTTGTTGACTTCAGTTTTACCTTCAGGAGGTAGCCTTTTGTGTGTGCTGGATGAAAAGACACAGCTCAGACAGTTCTTAAAAATATTTGCTCTGTTCAGGGCAAAGTGCCACAAAAGCTAAATCTCAAAAAATCCCCTAAATTGTCCATCTGGAACAGGTGTTTACAGTCATATAAACAAAATAAAATCGCTTTTTGCAGACCTAGAGTCAGCCTGCTACTAAAATGTCTGGTATCTATTTGAAAAGCAAGCAAACAAAGACCTGACAACCAACCAGAATAGCTGGGGGGGAGCAGAGGGGTGAGGGAAGGGAATAGTGCTGAGAGACGAACTAAAAAGCTCTTCAAAGATTCAAAGAGGGGAAAAAAAATTGATCAGGCTAATGAGAAATTCCTGTTAATAACAATGTCATTTATAATTTTCCCACAAGTTTTCACCTCATGGCAAAACTTAGAATCGGCAAACTGAATGTGAAATCATCCCCCACAAAAAAAAAAAAAAAAAAAAAAAATCATATCCTTTTAAGCCACAGAATTGGGATATCCCTACTTTGGGCAGATAAAAATTTGTTGTGTGGTCAAAGGAGGTTAGAATAAAGAGTGACATCAGAAGAAATCATCTTTGTCCACTCCCACCTGACCTAACATCTTGCTATTATCTGCTCCTTTTTCCTGCAGTAGGTCAAGTTTGCCTGCCTCCTTTTTTTTTTTTTTTCTTTTTTTTTTTTTCCCCCTGAGCTCTTTAAACTAAGTTAAAGACTGTTCTCTTTACCATTCTTGCCAGTTGTTAAAAGATGACATGCTACTTGATGTCAGAAAACACGAAACCCTAGCAAGACAAGAAATAATATTATGTTATAGGTACAGAGGGTTATAACACCCTGTAACAAAGGAATAACAGATTTGGATGCCCAAAGGTCTGAATTTTTATAACTCATCCGTAGTTACAGAGCTCTTTACAGAGCTGATTACAGATGCAGTCAGGGATTAAGTCCAGGTTTTCAAGGGATTCCTGAAAGGAAAACTGGAAGTGGGTAAGGAGAAGGAAACGGGTGAGACACAAATAATGGTATTAAAGGATGAAGACAAATAGAAGACAGTTTCCCGAAGAAGTGTGAACACAGTCACAACCTAGAGATAATGAAAGACTAGAGCTGGTAGACTCAGGATTCAGAATGTCTTAATGCTTTATTTATGTTTTTGGGAATACAGTTCTCATGATTCCTGCTTTACGAGTTTACATCTGCAAACATAAACGGAATTAAATAGTGCTGTTTGTTTTTTTGGGGGTTTTGTTTTGTTTTAAGCTTCAAAGAAAGATTCACCAAATTGAAAAGACTGAGGACCAGTAGTCTAGGAACATGTCTACAGATATCACTGCTTTTACAGGCTCACCTAAGCTAGCTTTACACTACTTAATCCTGATTGGGGTAATGCAGTTCTGCTAACAGTCGATTGTAGGCAGGATCATGCTGAAGTACTTACCCAGATGTCACTCAGGCTTTGCAGCTTGAGTTGAGCTTGGTGCTGCCTGATTTCCTTGGTAGTGGTACTTAGCTTAACTAGTTTGGAGCTATTATGGTTTGATATATCTATATAACATTGTAATGTAAATGTAGCTACAGTAACCAAACTCTTCAAATGCCTTTAACCACTAGGATGCAATACTGCATCTCTCCCTTTTAGCTTTCATATTTTTTCTGTAATGTTGCACTTCGAAAGTAACTCTATTTTGGCAACATTTTAGGCAATGTCCATCTGCATTGAAAATATTTCTCCCACCAATTCATACCAGGGGTATGAATTTATACACATACAGTTTAATCAAGGCATTTCTCTTCCTTTTTATACCACCTTGACAACTATATAAATGAGATCAATTTTTGCACTATGGTCTACCACTCCCATAAAACGTTAAAGTGTTGTGCAGATTTTTGATGATTTTCTGTTCTACCTGCATTAAATTATACATTAAAATTACTTTGACATGGTCCCTTAGCAATACTTCCAATATATTTCTCTCAACTGAAATGAGACTTAGCAGGGTTGTCCCCTGAATCTTCCATTTTCTTGAATCTGGGAATAGCTTTAGGACCCCTTAAGTCCTTGGGTATGATTACGCTCCTTAGTGGCTTGTCAAAAACCTTTGCTGAAGGCTTTCCTATTTCCTTTGTTGCTTCCTTCAGGATTCTGGAGTACAATTCATCTGAGCCTGGTACTTTGTCAAATGTAACAGTCCTAATTGCCTTATTATCTTCTTCAGTGCAATAGCAAAGCCTTTTAACATTTAACTTTCCCTCCAGGAAAATGTCTCTCAGTCCTCAAAATGCTACCTTCTTTTTTTCTTCCCCTCCACTTCTCTCCTGCCCCCCAAGTGAATAAAGAGGCAAGGAATTCATTTAGACTTAGAGCAAAATCAACCTAATCTGTCATTAACTTTACACTTACGTTCTTCAGTGTCTCTACTCTTTCACTGCCTCATGTTGAATTCCGAATATATGTTTAGAATCATAGAATCATAGATGTAAGGAGTGAAAAAGAGCCATTAGGTAATCCAGTTTATTGCGGTACAAATGGAGGATTGTTCTATGCAGTGTATTTCTTCCTTCTTTGTTCAATCAGTTTTTAAGGTCCTAAATGTTTCCTTCAGAGCCACTTTAATGTTTCTCACAAGCAGTAAGTTTTCCCCTGATAGTTAGCTGTTTTCCCTTTCTTAACGTTAAGACTCTTGTCTAAATTAAATGGTCTTTCATAACTTCATTTGTATTTTTATTTTTTATCTGTTCATCTTTCATGTTTTTAAGCTTTTCAGATAGGTACAGATGACCATTCTCTTTCGGGAAGACATTTTGACCCTATTTGCACACTAGCTTTCTGGAGACTGAATTTCTCACAATGATATAAAAATTGAATCAGAATACCAAGTTGGAAAGGGCCCTCAAGGATCTTATGGTCCAATTTGTCTAGGCAAAGCATGACGTAGACTAGATGGTCCAGATATAGTCCAGCCAAATCTTAAGTGTCCAGTGTAAATGATTTAAAAGATCTAGGATAGATGGCACAGAACGGGGTGACTGGCTCACACTTCTCAGTAGCTTAGGGACAGGCTGCTAGCATAGACTCCACCAAGTGTAATAACTGCCATAACTGCCACATAGTTTCTGACCTACCTACAGGCTCTTCACTGATTTCACAGCAAACCGCTGCTGAATAATCTACTAAGTCTTGAATTTATATGCTGCAACTGGTCCAGAAATCTATTGTAGGAACTGGACTGTACCCCCAAATCCATTTGGCCTTTGTCTGGCTCGGATTCAAGTATCAGAAGTGAATACAGTACTGTAGATTCCCAATTATTAGAGTCATATTGGCAGCTTGCTGTAATCCATGAGATTTTTAGTAGTTACAGATTATCTTTCTTTGCTATTTCATATAATTTATTACTCTACTGAACCTTATTTCTTTTTACATTTCATAAGTTTTTCAGGCTTTCCTCCATTTATCTTTTGTTCTTTGATATTTTCAGGTGTTCAGCATGGTTCAGCAGGGTTTTAATTTTCCTCATCAAGCTGTGAACCTCTTCCTTTTTCTTTCTAGACAGCTTAATATGGTTTGACATTTCCCCACATTTCCAACTGTCTGTAGCTGCTCCTACATGGAGCCACTGTGATTGGAAATGACTGCATATGATTATTGTTAGACATAATATTGTGATTGTACTGCTGCTGGGCATTGCTTTGAAAGAATGGGAACCCAAAAGAAAGCATATTCTGCTCACAAATATTTTATTCCTGAAAACAAGGCCAAATCATGAGCCAAGTAAGCTTCCCACTCAGCTACAGTGAAAAAATGCCGAGCATTTAAAAAACAAGCAGCCAGCATTATAAATCTTTGAAAACATTATAGAGTCAACCTAGTACACTTCTAAAATAGGAAACTATGAAAAGCACATATTCTGCATTTTATCTTGTATCTTTTCACTATTCCCATCCCAGCACTTTAATAATTCTCTTCAGGATACACAATATGTAAGGAAACATATCATACACATCCTCACAGTATCTGCATGGCCTCCTGTATGAAAAAAGAGTTCCACCTGCATCATGCATTCTGATTTGCACCATAATTCCTTCCTCATATAGTAGGAGAGAAATCTGAATAAGGTGTTATTACCCAGCACTCATTTGCTTGTAACTTCCAAAATTACTTATATGCTTCTTATAGTCAGACCTAGTAGAAAAGGTATTTTTCTAAAAACTCTGTTGGAAAGTATTGTCCTGATGTGGCAGAAAGTTTTACAATTTAACCAGATACTTAATGAAGAAAAATTTATATTTATTTATTTATTTATTTTAAACCTGAAGCCTCTGAGTCTCAGTTATCTTTCCTTCATTTATGTCAAGCAAAAATACTAATGCATAGTAAAATGCTGGTTCTTACTTACCTTTTCCATGTTATTCATGTATTTTTACACCTCTGCAAATATGTCTCCACAATCATGTGGTAATATTTCTGGGTAAAAAGAATTTCTCATTAAATCAGGGTCATTCAGGCAGGGATGGATTTAAGTATAACTGATCTCTATTAGAACAGAGGTATGTACTGAGTGGTCAGACTCCTAAACTGCATGAAAGCTGTGCTGAGCTGCTGTGGGTTTTTATACTACCTGGGTAGTGGTGTCTGAGTGGAGATGGTGCTGTGAAGTCAGGGATTACAGCTACTTTGTGCCAATCAAATAACAAAAAAAAGCTGAGTTAACCTACTTTTGACCAGAATCACAGGCAATTTGCAAAACCTGGGAAAGTCAGGTCAATCCTAGGATCTGAGAGTTTAATTTACACTGGTCTGATATGTGAGGGAATTGATAAGACTACACAGGTATGGATGCTCGGTGCTGAGATCAAAAGGAAAAGGTATTATCTGTGAAAGCCATCGGCAGCGTTTTGCGGATGGATAGAGGGTGTCTGGCACATGAGGAGTGCAAGAGTATAATATGTGGCTTGTCAAGAGGTCAAACAGGTGCAGTTAGCAAAAGGGGTTTCCCAGCTATAGAGAGCCTTTTTATTTTTTTAACAGAGGCTCCCTATTTATCATGATTTCAGAAGAATATACCCAAGAAGTAAAGGCACTTCATAAAGAAAAAGTGATGAGACAATCCTAAACTACTCTTTTAGAAATTTAATATCCGTTCTATTTGGCGGTTTCTGTTCAGAATGGAGATAAGCACACACAGCTGCAGATCAAAAAAAGGCTTGAAGCTAGACATGCTTACTTTGTTCAGTGCCAGACTATTTACCAAAGAAGCTGCCAGTGCTGTGAGTAAATACATCCACTTTGCACATACTAGTCAATCTAGGATTAAACCTGTTTAACTCTGCACCAGGGACTCAATGCACCTGCATAGCACCTGGTTTTATCAAAACAGTTTGTCCATTAAACTGAAGAAGGCAAGAAAACTCTAAGTCCTTGTCTTCAGACTCATTGCTTTTTATTATGGATATGCTGTCAATTAGCATTGCCCTCATCAGCATCGAAATTAACTGTGTCATGCGAAAATGATGGAATTGAAAAAAAAAAAAAAATAGTATTTACCTGCCATTTTAGTGTAAGTCAAGCCAAAGGCAAAAATCATCATCACAAATCTTGCAGTGTAACTGGCACAGATTAAACCACTTTTTTTTGCTTTTTTTTCTTTTCTTTTTCCAAAAAGCCCTTTATAAAACAAAAGAAACAACCGCACCCCCCAAACAAACGAACAGGCAAACCACAGAAGAAAGGTGATCTGAAGATAGTCATTTAGCTCCAAATTCCAGCCAGAGAATCATTTCAGCCAGATTCCAGACAGAGAAGCATTTCATATTTAATCCAAAAGCACACTTATGCCTAATTCAAATCCTTTCCTCCCCTCTACACTTGATAGTTTCTGTTCTAAATTTCTTTAAAATAAGTATTATCTCCCCCAGAAACTTGCCACAATGGCAGCTGTTTAGGAAATAAATTCAAAAATAAAAATGTTGCCATTGTGAAATAAGATATATTTAATTAAATAAAATAGAGAAAGAAAGTGCTATTACAAGAACATAAAACTGTAAAGCACGAGATAAAACTAAATTACTACATGGCTGTTCAATTCAATCTAATCCCTGAAGATAAAGATGGAGCCAGAAAATTGCATGTATTGTGAAATCAACATAAACCCTAAGCAAACATTAACTAGGGGTATATAAACTGATTTATTATAAATACAAATGTGAATGTGTTAAAGTGTGGCTTTCCTCAGGGGTTGGTCTGGGGACCAGTGCTTTTAACATCTTTGCTGATGACATAGACAGTGAGATTGAGTACACCCTTAGCAAGTTTGCCAACAACACCAAGCTGTGTAGTGTGGTTGATACACTGGAGGGAAGGGATAATATCCAGAGGGTCCTTGACAGGCTGGAGAAGTGGGCGTGTATGAGCCTCATGAAGTTCAACAAGGCCAAGTTTATATACCTATACCTGTGTCAGGAAAATTCCTAGCACAAATACAGGCTGGGAGGAGGATAGATTGAGAGCAGCCCTGAGGACAAGGACTTGGGGGCGTTGGTTGATGAAAAGCTCAACATGACCCAGCAATGTGCTTTTGCAGTGTGGAAAACCAGCCATATGCTTGGCTGTGTCAAAAGAAGTGTGACCAGCAGGTTCAGGGAGGTAATTCTGACTCCCGGCTCTACTCTTGTCAGACCCCACCTTCAGTATGTATTCAGCTCTGTGCCCCAGACATAAGAAGGACCTGAACCTGTTGGAGTGAGTGCAAAGCAGGTCACAAAGATGATCAGAGAGCTGGAGCATGTCTCCTTTGAAGACAGGATGAGAGAGCTGAAGTTGTCCAGCCTGGAAAAGAGAAGGCTCTGAGAAGACCCTTTTTTTTTTTAATTGTTTGTTGTTTATTTTAGTTCTACTTACTAAATTACTGGGAACGTATAATGCACATTCAATACCATGTAAGAGATGCTTCACAGTATCGAAAGACTCAGATGTTTTTATAATTTAAAAGTCTATCTAAAGCAGTTCTACTTCTTACTTCTATGTCTTTCCTGAGAAGTTTGCAGAACATGTATGAACAGGAGAGAGATAAGGCTAGTTTGTGTCCATGATAATAGAATCATAGACTAGTTAGGGTTGGAAAGGAGCTTAAGATCATCTAGTTCCAACCCCCCTGCCAACGACAGGGACTGCATACCCTAGACTGTGTCACCCAAGGCTTTGTCCAACCTGACCTTGAACACTGCCAGGGATGGAGCATTTACCACTTCCTTGGGCAACCTGTTCCAGTGCCTCCACACCCTCATAGAATAATTTGGGTTGGAAAGGACCCCAGAGGTCGTCTAGTCCAAGTCCCCTGCAATGAGCAGGGACATCTTCATTTAGATCAGGTTGCCCAGAACCACATCCAACCTGGTCTTAAATATCTCCAGGGATGGTGGTGCATGCACCACCTCTCTGGGCAACCTGTGCCAGGATTTTACCACCCTCATTGTAAAAAACTGCTTCCTCGCCTCCAGCCTGAATCTCCCCTCTTTCAGTTTAAAACCGTCGCCCCTCATTCTACCGCAACAGGCCCTGCTAAAAAGTCTCTCCTCATCTTATAGGCACCGTTTAAGAACTGAAAGGCAGCAATAAGGTCTCCCTCGAGTTTTCTCTTTTCTGGGCTGAACAGCCCCAACTTTCTCAGCTTTTCCTCATGGGAGAGGTGCTCCATCCATCTGATCATTTCTGTGGCCCTTCTCTGGACCCTCTCCAGCACATGCTACATTTCTACCCTTCCCTCTAGGTTCTAGTGGAGGGGTATCAAGATCAATTTCGAATGATGCATATGCAAGCAGTAAGGTCTCAATTCACTGCAGATCATCAGGTATTCCCTTGACATCCAAACTACCACCCAAATCACCATGAGACTCAAAAATAATAACTCCCATGTTTCACGAAGCTCACTGTCAAGTGCAAAAGGTGCATAATGGTTGCATAGTGCAAATATTTACATGTGCTTACTTGAAGTTAAGTTTTTACCTTTTTGGTGAGCTAAAGATGCAAAATCCCTAGCGCCTGATCCATCTCAGTCACAAATTGCTGATGTTGGATTTTGTATTGGATGAATTACATTGATCTGCAAGGCAGATTAAAGCCTTTTAGACTGACCTTACTGTATCTGCAGTGAGTATTTTATGTAGTTTTCAGTGGATCTTTCTTGCCCTTATTTATTTTTACAATACTCTTTTTGTAGAAGGGTAAAAATGATAAATTTGAGCTGTAATGGTGTATCTTGGTATCTTATTTAATATTACAAGTGAATATCCTGAACTATTTTGAAAGACAACTGCTTTGTTTCTGAAGTCAAGCATCCAGAAGTAATTGCCATGGGCTATGCACTGGACAATGACCAGAGATAAAACTGGCATGATTTGGGCACCATCCATTCTCTGCCTCGAGCAAAGTCAAAGTTCCAAGGCAGAAGGTCTGTATGTGGACCTGTGTGCAAGCGGAAATGAAGCAGTCAGGCATCATGCTGGGACACTTCTATTCTACAGTATGGCTGAACCCTGTACTTTACCTTGCAGCTTTTCTCTGCTTAGTAATTGGAACCTATAACCAGCTTTTATTTCCTCCCAGGCTAATCCCCCCTAGTCCTGGACCCTCACTTGTGTACAGTACCTATGGGTTAGCTGAAAGACAAGCTCTGAACTGCATTAAGGGATTTTTTTTTTCCCCTTTGGCAGTGGAAGCTGTTAGTGAGCAGTGGGATACTCTTACGGCCAGTGTGGACTCCTCAGCTTGCTCTGGTTAAGGGTACTAAAAAACTCATGCATCCTAGGCGAAGAGAGAACAGAGGTTTTCCACAAAGTCCTGGATTTCAGTAGGAGGAGGTATTATGGGGTGGTTCCAGCTCTCTGAATGTGAAGAAAAAGTATGACCTACTACCCCAAGGGGCCTGAGAATGAACAGCATATGTGTGTGTAAATTATATGTTTCATAGGAACGAAATATCAGCAACAGGGATGTAGCACATTCAAGCCAGGTTCCTGATGTGAACAACTGGGATTGTGACTACTAGGTGCACAACAGGAAGTACATACTTAGGATCATAGAATCATAGAATAGTTAAGGTTGGAAAGAACCTTAAGATCATCCAGTTCCACCCCCCTTGCCATGGGCGGGATAGGTTAGTGCACCTGTCTGACTTCCCAAACTTTGCTGGGAAGTCTTGTTCTTCTTTCTGTTTTTCATTTATTCTTTTTCTTACTGCCCTTATGTAGCTTTCAAAATTGCTTCCTAAGCAAGGACTCTTTCCTTAGGAGTCTTAGTCTTCAACTTCTCTGCTTCTCACACTGGCTCCTACTCCAGAGGGCTCTAATTTGCCTAACCAAGTTGATTGAAGCCCTCTTTTCCTTCATCAAATATTGGCTTGTCTTTTTTCTACATTGATGTTCACTGCTGGTCTCCTTGCATGTTCAGTCTTATCAAGCAGTTGTCTTCTGTCCTCTTTATTTAAGCTTCCTTGCATGATTAGTTCATCCTGTCCCCAAATCCCAGTCATCTCTTTCTCTCTACCCTCCAACTTCTCCTTTCTGGTTTGAAAATAGATCTCTGAGCATTCACAGAGCACTTGCTTGGGTGCCAGTTGAAACGGGCTTAGGCAGTCATGTTTTATGTTCCAGTTTTCACTCCTATTCAGTTTTATGCAAACTTCAGAGCGAAAACCTTCCTAATTTCCTGGAGATTTGAGCCTACTTAGCCATTTAATGACAACAGGATGGTGTGGAACATTGGAAAAGGGTGAAAAGTGATCATGGAAGAGGGAATACAGCCTGTTGCTGTTCTAATTGCAGAAGTCCTTTATGATGATATAAAAACTGAGTTATTTAAAAAAATACATATTTATTTGTCTTTGACATCTACTTTGGACAAATTCCATCAGGTTTTCACAGAAATGGCAAGAAGAATGTCAGACATGACAGACAGTCCTGTCTTGTTAAATTTTTTTTCCCCACCCCAACGGATGATCATCATATCAAAGAAGGGTTGTCATGAGTACTTGTATGTGGCTAAAAAGTATATGTACTTATGCTAGTCTCGGTCTCGCAATTAATTTAAATTTGGCTGAAAATTAAAATGCATGTAGAATAGCATAGATGATGTCAACATGATAGCTGATATTTATACAGTTATGAAAACTGAGAATTTTAATGTGGAATTTGGGGCAATTTTACTTTAATGCTGGTGTGGATTTTATGTATTCTTAATTTTCTAAATTTGTTTAGGACTTTAAATTCCACTTTCCACTCACAGCACATTCTGTCATTATTTGTTTAGCATGTCTTGAATATCATCCATGAGGTTATTCTGAAAGTTCTCACTGCAGCACAAAACCAGATGAAGTTCTTCAACCTTTCCTCTAGAGGCTTAGATCCATCATGGTTTAACCTATATATGATTTGCTGCTCCAGGGGAAAAAAAAAATAAGAATAAAAGGAGGAAAAATGTGGACACATAAGGCACGGACCCCGTTTCTGGTTACAAATGAAATAGTTTATTTTGCTTCTGGGATCCCTTTTATAGTCTGCTAAGTGCTAAGCAGTAACTTTCCACTCTCTTACTTCGTTATCATCCCGATTCAGCAAAACTACTAAGGGTTACAAGTATTCACATTGTTTGGTCTGTCTTTGAGATGCACATCCTGCTTTATCTTGCAAACTGTCTGCTTTGTTTTGCTAACCGATCTTTACCCTTCATTGTTGTCTTTACAGTTCCCCAGGCTTAGGCTGGACCAGGGCAATAGCACCTGGTGTTTTCTTCACTGTTCCCAGAGCTGGAGCAATAATGCCTGAATCCATTTCGTTAACTATTTCTATCCCTTCATCCATTAAAAAAAAAAAAAAAAGAGAGAGAGAAGAGAAAAAAAAAAAAGAAACAAGAAGGAATGCTAGATGGAAAATGAGAACATTAAATGAATGGATTCTGATCTCTTGTTGGACAACATTTTCATTTCTTTTGACTGCTGCTCCATGAGCCTGATATCTTTATGCAGTAAGCTGTTACTGGCTTTTTGGTTCCCAAGTTCACTCATACTGACACATCTTTCTTTTCCTTCCCTCTTTCTCTCTTTCCATCTGCCTGTCTGCAGAAAACTTATGCTTTCAAGATTTCTTAGAAGACTTTTTCTTAGTCACTTCATGGCATGGATTTTTCCATTCAGGATTGCTCTGGAAGACACCTCTTTTCCATTATTTTGCCTGTTCAGATGTAGCTAAGGAAAAATGATGTACTAGCAGAAGTTAGAACCAATAGGCAGTTTTTAGTTCAACTTTTAAATAACAGGAAAACAACTGTGTGGGGGACTATGTGACTGAGGGCATGAAGTTAGAACTTACCTTAAAGATATCAAAGCTTATCCATGAAGAATGAGGCACCGAAGGTATCTGGATGGGAAAGCAGAAGACATCCGGAGGAACAAGCAAGTCAAAGCGAATAACTAACTGCAGAACAAGAGCTTGGCAAGATAACAGACTTTAGTAATGTGGAAAAGGGTCATCCAGTAATGTGCTGTTGCTAACTGATGTAACCAATGGCTAAAAGAATGTTAGAAACTGTATATAAGTAAGGGTTTGTGATAATAAAAGAAGAACTTCTACTTAATCACCAAAGAAGCATGTCACATGTCGTTTGTCCATCTCAACCGTGACAAACTGAAGAACAGTAAACATCTAAGAAGCTTCACAACTGGGACAAAGTGAATGCTTTTATTGTTTCATTTATCTAGGAGGTTATTATATCTCTGTAGCTTGGATGTTATTAAGCTAGATCGGTATCACTATCATCCCTTCCAAAACACTACTAGGTAACAAGAATACTCTGAGGACAGGATATAGGAAGAGACTTAGGCATTGTGACACAGAATACTAAGATATATAAAATTTAGATTTCCAGTTGTGTGAACGGAAACTACATTGCTCAGTTGGGTTAATGGAGTGGATGAAAAAGTGAAGCATCTTGTTTGCAGTCACAGCAACTGGAACAGAAAAGACTCAAATTTAAATTCTTAATTTCTTCCTCAATTTACAAGGGTATGAAATCTTTCCAGAACCTGAAAAGTTTTCCAGCATCTGTGTGCTTGGATGACATTGGTACTCTTGTGCATGATAGCCCTCTGTTTCTTTTAAAGTGCTGGCAGTGGTGATTCTGCTTCTCATTCTTTGCATGGTAAGCAGTATATGCATTCAGAAAGTGCTAGACTTAGACGAAGCTTTCCTTGGGCTCATGGTGGATTCTGTAAGGTTGCATGTTGTCTGTTAAATTATTTTATGCTGTGGGTTATTCAATACCTTCTGATTTGCCTTCTGATTGCAATTAACTTCAGAATCTAAAACCATGAGTGAATAAAAAAGAAATCACTCCTTGTGTTTCTTTCTTTGGGCAACCTGCTATTTCAGAACAAATGTTAGGACTTTCATACACACATTCTACTTGATTGCAGCCTCCTGTGTGATTTTTTTTTTTTTTAAACCTTACGTATTTACCATGAATTGATTCAGTCCATTTTGTATCAAGTAATGTAAATCTTAAAAAATCTTTAGAAAATTCAAACCCGAACTGGCCAGAGCCTGGTAAATATTTTCCAAAGTATAGTTTTGAAGATGTGGTGCTTAGAGATGTAGTTTAGTGGTGGACTTGGCAGTGCTAGGTTAGCTGTTAAACTTGATGGTCTTTGTGGCTCAGTGTTAATAACCTTGTTCTATCTTATGTAGTGTTGCTTTCACTTCTGCGCTCTGCTCCATCTCTAATGCAGCCTCTAAAATTATAACTGTAGAGTAATTTAGGTTGAAAATGTCTTCAGGAAGTCATCTAATGCAACCTTCTGCTCAAAACATAGCTCACTTCAAAGTTATATCCAGTTTTTTGCGACTGAATCCAGCCAAGGTTTGAACACATCCAAGGACGGAGATCCCACAGACACCTGGGCTCTTATGTCAGTGACTGACCCCTCTCTCCTTGGAATTAAAAAATTTAAAATCAATAATATTCACTCTTTGGACTATCTCTCCCTCTCACACACACACATGACAGCTGTTAGATGAAAATTAATGTGGCCTAAATTCTATCTCTGTCCCCATTCACAGTACTTCCTATTGTCTGGCTGTAGACCCTCAGAGACACACAGTCAATAGAAAACAGCAGGGGCCAGGGCTTGGTTGAAATGTAGGCCACCTGAATCCAGGCTTTTGACTCTGCCATGCCCAGCTGCAACTTTCTACCTTTCCTCTAAATACCAAGCACTTTGTTTCCTGTGTGTAAATCAATCAGAGCCAGATTTTTCTATTCTAGCTGGGTTTGTGTGCCTTCCTCCTCACTGGGTGCCTTCCAGTAGTGCATTAATCAATATGACTCAGAGCTGTCTCTGGCATTTTTGTTGGTTTAGTCAGCTTCTCCTCAGAGGCTACTGCCTGGCCACCTTACAAGAAGCACTGCTTCTCTTAGCCTTTTCCAGTTGTAGGAAGGAAGGAGCATTGGAAGAGAGGATGAAGTTGGTTAGGGAGAGATGGGACACTTTTATTTAAGACATTCTTTCTTTTGATCTTGTGCTGTCATTTTCAATGTGAATTTCTGCTTTTACATTATCTGCTAGAATGTCTATCATTGTGATAGAAGCCAGATACTGAGCTAGATAGATGCACATACGCAGGAGTAAAGACATTTAATTAAGACCAGTAGAAAACTAATATTGTGGTAATATTTAAAAATGGTATATGGGACAACCCAAGTAATTATAGGCCTGTCAGGCTGATATTGATCTTTGACGAAACAAGGGAACATCTGATACAGGGCTCAGGTACTAAATAGCTGAAGGATGGAATTAATGCCAATCAACATAAGTTTATGGAAAATAGCTTCTGTCAAACTAACCTGATATCTTTTTTCAGATTACAAGCTAGTTTTTAGAATAATAGTATTGATGTACTACATTCTGCAAGTTATTTGACTAGGTAGTGCATAACACTTTCATTAGGATACTAAAAAGACATAAAATGCACATGGCACACATTAAATGGGTTGCAACCTTTTCTTACTGATGAATGATAAAATTGTAAATGCACTGTCATTCTATGGTAGAAATTGGCAAGATATTTTTTCTTGGACACATGTATTTTAACACTTTTTTAGCATGTAGGAAAAAGTACAAGATGATCATCGATGATCAAAGTAAAATTTACTAGTAAGGAGCATAGTTCACTTTTGCAGTTAGACTGTGTGTTTGATAAGCTGAACACAAATCACTTCTAAGACCAACTGTGAAGATCTACCTCTAAGAAGAAAGAGTTTACAGTAACACTATTTTTGTATGTTTAATGGTTGAAAGCATTAGAGAAATAAGAAGGAAGAAATCATATCCTTTAGCAGGCCAAAGAATGAAGTTAAAAATGTGGACTGTCTTCTTGGTTGAGTGTGTCTTTGCTTCTCCATCTATATCATCCAGTTTAAGAAAAAAATTTCTTTTACTATAAACCTTTCCTTGCAAAGTATGCTGATCATATGAGTTTGAAGATTACCTTGGAACATACCAACTTTGAAAAGGCTACAAGGTTAATCAGTAGCTAATTTGGGGTTAATCAGTCCATTGCAGACTGGTTAAGTAAGTTAGTCTGATTCTCAAGTGCATAAGCAAGAAACTCCTATGCTGCTATTCCAGGAGTTAGCTCTTAAAAATATGTTGCAAATTTAGGAAGAACAAAATGCAGGGATATTTTTTGGTTGGAAAATCTACCTGGAGCTGGGATGGCAATTGCTTAACAGGACTGGATGATTTTCTAAAATACACCCCTGAGAAACTACACAGGAACTCACTTGGGGTAGCTCTGTACTTCCTTTCTTACTGCACATTTACTTACAATCCCATTTCAGCCTGCCTGAAATTCAAGTATCTCAGACTGTGGTTTTCCATCCTTTCCCAAGAGGTAATATTACACATAATATTGGTAATAGGTTTTTTCCCTTCTTTTTTTAACACACTCCCCCAAATCTTTGTACCTTGATTTCCACCAAGACCATCCCTGACTAGCACGTTCTTCCCTTTCCTCCCCTAAAGTACATGCTGTTTTTTAGTGTGCATCAGAGTATCTTGGCTCCCCTTCAGTCCATCCCTCCATCTTTAGCCAGTCTTACCTGTAGCACCTGAACACCTTCAGAGGCTTCTTGTAAACTGACATGCCATCACTGTCAAAGAACAAGATAGTGTTTATGCATCGTGTTGGTGAATTAAATCAGGATATATTGTAATACCTGATCTTATCTGACACTACTGCATGTGTGCCACAAAGCAATAAAGGAAAAAAAAATTAAAAAGTGCATCTAAAGACCTGGATGAGCCAATCGACTGCAGGGTATTTCTATTATTTTGGCATTTTATCAATGTTTCTCTTAAGAGTTCTCTGCAGTTGCAAGTTAATTCAAGCAAAGGTGGGCTGTGAATTTAAAATGCAGTAGGAACTCCTGGGCAATTCCATGTGCTCTTCTGCTGGAAAAATACAGTGGCCTACTTTTCCTTAGTAGATCTGGAGGTTTCCATTTTTTCCATCTGAAAAACTTCAACAAGGCATTTCAAAGTAAATGCTGACCCATGGTGTTTTGCAGCAATAGAATAATTTCTGAGTAATTGCGTGAGTAAAAAGCACTTTTCTTTCTTCAAAGTCCAAAACTGAGTAGGATCTACTCTGTGTCTATCCTTCCTCACTTCGGCATTGTCTTTCAGCCCTACTGAAGATTTCTTCATAACTGCTGGCTTTTTTTCAAGTAACAGCAAGTGCTCCAAGAGATACCTTTTGACTGTACTCTAGCAGGTCCCTTTTTAGCTTCTCTAAAAGCAGGTAGCTTCTGCTTTTCCATCTTGCTTTATGCCATCTAGCCATTCATTTGCTATTATAAGTATATTTCCCCTAAGAGAATTCCCCATTCTACTGTTATGAATTTTCATATGTTTCAAGACCTCCTTTTGGGGAAACTTTCCACAGACTAGTGGATAGTATTTTGCCTTCTCTCATTTGTGTATCTGAATTTCCTCTGACTTAATTTTTTCTAATGCCTGTCATATCCATTTCCTACTCTTTCTTGGGGCTAGTTCACTTTTGAAATTTATGGACTGGAGCTAGTTCATTTTTGCTGTCTATGGACTAGTTTTGAACCTATTGTTTTCTTTTGTTATAATTGTCCAATAGAACAATTCTTCAGCCTGAAGTACAGAACATCAGCATGTGTCAGATATCAGGCTTCCATAACTAATAATAAAATTGTATAAATTGTATTCAAATGTTATAATTGTGCCCAAAGGCCAGAGATAAAAAACAGTCTGGTGTTGTGTAAATGCATAGATGATAATTGCCTATTTCCCAGTGGTCATGCAAGCCAAAACTTTTTTTTGCCTTTTAACTTAATTAGAAATAATTAATATTTATCACTTTTGACATCAAAATCCCAGACTAGGATCTGTTTTCTCCCACTTCTCATCTTGTACTTCTGTCTGTTTACTGAATCCACCTAAGAAATAGTAGGCAAAAATAATGTTTTAATAAGCCATTTTAGGACACACTAAAGAATATTCCTGACTGGGAATGGTAAAGACTGTCAGATCTTCCTTTTGAAAGGAGGGTCAAAACTATAACCTGGATACAGCCGTGGTATGATGGAGGAAAGAGGGATGAAGTCTCCTTCCTGTACTGTGTTATATGATGAGGTTGCCTCGTCTGTAGTGAGCTCACACTTAGTTTGCCACTTGCCTCTTGCTAAGAAAACCGGCAGCATTCTGCTGCTGGGGTAGCTGGTATGTTGTGGTGTAGCTGGAAACAAAAAATAGGGTTAGTGAGAGAATCAAAACCTTCTTAAGGTCTCTGAAGCTGAGGATACTAGTACAAATTTGAAGGCACCATGAGTTTATGTAGTAGCATAACGACATTTTTTTGTTTCCTGTTTCGTTATCAACAATCTCTGGTACTCTGCTTGGCTTTTAATTTCGATGACGTTTGTACAATGAGTCTATGTTATAGAATCATAGAATCATAGAATAGTTAGGGCTGGAAAGGACCTTAAGATCATCTAGTTCCAACCCCCCTGACATGGGCAGGGACACCTCACACTAAACCTTGCCACCCAAGGCTATGTCCAGCCTGGCCTTGAACACCACCAACGATGGAACATTCACAGCTTCCTTGGGCAACCCATTCCAGTATCTCACCATCCTTACAGTTAAAGAACTCCTTCCTTATATCTAATCTAAACTTCCCCTTTTTAAGTTTGAACCCATTATCCCTTGTCCTATCACTACAGTCCCTAAGGAAGAGTCCCTCCCCAGCATCCTTATAGGCAACCTTCAGATACTGGAAGGCTGCTATGAGGTCTCCACGCAGCCTTCTCTTCTGCAGGCTGAACAGCCCCAACTTTCTCAGCCTGTCTTCATACGGGAGGTGATCCAGTCCCCTGATCATCCTCGTGGCCCTCCTCTGCACTTGTTGCAACAGTTCCATGTCCTTTTTATGTTGAGGACACCAGAACTGCACACAATACTCCAAGTGAGGCCTCAAAAGAGCAGAGTAGAGGGACAGAATCACCTCCCTCGACCTGCTGGTCATGCTCCTTTTGATGCAGCCCAGGATACAGTTGGCTTTCTGGGCTGCGAGCACACACTGAAGCTGGCTCATGTTCATTTTCTCATCGATCAACACCTCCAAGTCCTTCTCCCAGGGCTGCTCTGAATCTCTTCTCTGCCCAACCTGTATCTGTGCCTGAGATTGCTCTGACCCAGGTGTAGGACCTTGCACTTGTCATGGTTAAACTTCATCAGGTTGGCATCAGCCCACCCCACAAGCATGTCAAGGTCCCTGTGAATGACATTCCTTCCCTCCAGCATATCAACCAAACCACACAGCTTGGTGTCATTGACAAACTTGCTGAGGGCACACTCAATCCCACTGTCCATGCCACTGACAAAGATGTTGAACAAGACTGGTCCCAACACTGATCCCTGAGGGATCATATTGTCATGGAGCCTTCCATAATTACCTATGCAAAGCAACAGTATGTCCAAAGGAGCTATTATATATATGCAGGTTACTTTTTTCTCCCTGTGCACCACCTTCTACTTACTAATACTGAATTTTAGTATTTTTTTTCATCCAGTCACCTAGTGTCGCCAACTTCCTCCACAACTCTTCATTATCAGCTCCAGATTGACTATGCTGGATACTTTTGTATTGTGAGATTTGTGCATCACAGCTATTTCTCGTTTACTCTAAATATTCATGAACAAGTTGCACCACAGCAGCACCATGCAGGGGCACAGCGGCACCTGAGGGAAATGAGGATTTGGAGGAAGGAACTGGTCACAGCTTGTCCTAACTGTTCCTTCTTTCACAGTCATGACAATCTGAGAACAGGAAGCAGTGAAGCTCGGAGATGACTCCAGCAAGAGCCTTGGCTGAGTCAGGAAGCATCTGTTCTACAAGGTATCATCCAAGATGATGACTGGATCTGGCTAGAGCAAGGTTTATTTGAAGTTATATCAGAGCTACTGTAATATAAGGCAAAAACTAAAGGAGAGTCAGTTGCTACAGTTACTGTCACGTTCCCTGCCTTCTGAGATTGTTCTGATAGAGGGGGTCACAGGCCTAGATTTCACTAATGAGGTTAATCAAGACCCTGGGAAATAGACACAGACACTGCCTGCAGGGTTAGATTGTACAAACAGGGTCTGGTACCACACTTCTGAAGAGACAGTTGCAAAACTCCTCTGGTAAAGGATAAATCATGGGCCATTTATTTTTATCTCTTGTCATTAATCTATAGAAGGTCTTAAATTCTCTAGGAAATTTTAGTGAAGAAAATCATAGAATCATAGAATCATAGAATGTTGCATTTCTACTTCTACAACAACAGGTTACAGTCCCAAAATATTTTATTTAATTTTTCCCATTCTTGGTAACACATTGTCAAATTATTTTAATAATGATTAAATTATCCAGCCATTAACAAATTAGGAAAACAAATAATCAATGCTGAATCGTTGTGGTTTACTGTGTTGCTTTCTTCAACACTAAATGGCTTAAAATGGAACACATATCCATATCCATACTCATATCCATCATTTTTGCTTCCATTTTAACAATATTGGCTTGTTTTAGAAATTCCTTATTTTTCTACTATAGGGAAATAGGAAAAGAGATAAAATTTTCAATATGTTCCCTGTGTTCTGAGTTTTCAGTGAAGGCTAACATAACTGTTATTTAGTAGATTAGGAGTTTTGTTTTCATCCTACCCTGTAAATGGCTGATACCATTCTGTGTGGTAATCTAGGTCTTTCAGTTATATGGGCTTTTAGAGGAACAAAATATTAGAGATCCCATGGATACTGGTGTGTGGTAGAAATTCTGTATCACTGCTGAAGATTTTCTTCTCTGTGTTCCTACAGAGCAGCCAAAGTTCCTATGGGACGAATAACTTTGAATTAAAGGCAATAATTATGAATCGTATTTGTCCTTGCGCTGGACAGGGATGTTGGTGGAAAAATATTTCAACCTGTGGGTTGGAAGACTGACTAACCATCAAACAAAGATGACCAAAAAAAGGTATTGGGTCTTGTATGAGAAAATCTACCCCAAATATAACTGCAAGACATAAGCACCTTACCATGTAAACCCAGTAGAGGAGGAGAGCAGAAATTATTTAGTAGGGGGTTTTAAGTTGCCATCACTATGCAGATGCGGAAGAATGGCTAGACCCACAATTTCTCTGGTGCATTAAAAGGGACTGCTAGGGGCAGCTCCAGCCACCACACCCATGTGATTCCACCCTGTAAGCAGAGTCCCTGTTTCTGGAGTTTGATGGATTTGTACCATGCTGGAAAAGTGAAACCTAAGAGATTAAGTGACAATAATGCAGTCTTATCTCACCTTTCCTAGAGAACAGGCTAAACAGTCCAGTCCTTAGCTGGCAAACATTTGTGTTGCTGCATTCATGCAGATTATGTCAGTTTAGCTGAACGCAGGCTTGCTCTGGAAATGCAGGCTGCATCTGCACTACTGTGTAGAAGAGGCTAAGGATCACCAACTGGTACAGCATAGTTTGCACCCATACAGATAAATTTCCTCACCTCCTAAAACAGGACAGCTGTATCCAAGTTTTGGTTTGGGGATGCTCATGAGGCTACACCAGTCCTTGAACAGTGCCTATGTATTCCCTTTGGTCAGACACACCAAGGACTGTGCTGGCAGTGAAATAATTAATATGAACCATTGTGTAATTCTTGGGCAGTGCCCAGGCTCTGGTGGTTCACTGTTATGGATCCAGCTCCAGGTGCTTGATACACACAGCCTACATACCTCTCATAGGCCAGGTAAGTGGCCCGAAGAGACTTGTTCTGGATGCAGCAGAGACATTCCACTGTGGTACATGGCCCTGCTCCTGAGCCTTGGAACAACTCTGAACCCATGTACCTGCATGGCCTTTGTTCCTGGAGGTACCCGATATGGTGGTGGGCTGGAAATATGCCTTATTTGAGGAAGCCTGGCAGGTTGTTGGTGTATGCGGCAGTGAGTAATTCAGTGAGGCACCCACAGAGCAAAACTGATTTTACATTAAGCATTTCCCATCCAATTTTCAGTGGCAAGCAAATTAATGATAAACAGAGTTTGCCACTGGATAAGTTATAAACAAAGAAAAGGACTGTATTTGTCAAATTGGCGTTTTTTTCACCAATTCCTCACTCAGCTCCAATTCTCAGCTATCTCCCAGCTGTTCTGAGGATTAATTAATTAATATTTATGGAGCATTGTGAAGATGAAGACTTCTAGAATGGTGCTAAATGTTTTATTTACATGGTTTATAAACAGCAGCCCAGTGATCCCAATTCCCTGTTCAGAGATTTCCACTGGGGGTTGAATCAGGATGGCTTTTATCATGACGTAATGTATTTTTATTGTGGTACTAGAGCAAATGTACCCTTTAAATTATGTGATTATTTTCAGTGCAGCTCACTCTCCAGAATAGCTATCATAAAGCGTGAGACTTTGAAAGCATTGCCAAATTTAAATTTAGGCTTCAGTCTATGATTTCATGTCAAAAATTTATGCACAGCCTCATTTGTCAAGCAGTATTATTGATTTTATAATGTGTAATGTTTTTCATACTGAAAAAGTGTTCCCAGGCCTGAGCTTATTAAGACAGTGTTGATTATTCTTTGGGGGCATGCAAATGGGTTTTCCATTTATTAAAGATGGTAAGAAATGGGAAATCATGTTTTTTATGTACACATTATGTGAATGAAAATTATGGTTACTGAGTAAATAATATGAGGCTTTAAAATTAAAGTGTAACACAATGTTTCCCCTTTATAAAGTTGTGTAAGTTGCTAGAAAGTCTGTCTGTATTTTACACACCTATTGCTACTGTTACTTTTCCCCCTTTTTTACTGCAAAGATTACATAAAAGCACAGTACTGCATATGTCTTTTCTGAAATTCCTGAAACTGAAATGATAACTCTCTGCTTGAGACATCATCATCATTCCCATAGCTAGCAGATTCAAACATACCAAAGGATTATAGTTTTTGTAAGGAATAAACAGTAAGAGAGAAGACTGCTAAGAAATCTGAAATTGAAGGGAATTGTTTTTTTTTGAGGGGTGGGCACATTGCATTGTTGCTCTTTTTTTCTTTTTTGTTTGTTTGTTTGGTTTTGCTTTTTTTCTAGTTAAGGTACCCAACTTTTTCTGGTTTAGGGTGATGATGTCTTGTGAAAATCTCAGTTAATTCTCCTACTGACTGAATAAAGAATCAAGCAGCCTTCTCTCTTTATCAGCAGTTCCTGTATGGTTATAATGATGTAAAATGTACAATGCTGCAATGATGTAGCATAGCAATATTTAATGAGTGAGGTACAGATCAAGCTTATGGCCTTTGTGGCAATGTCTAAACACTTCTGACTTCAGTATGGCCAAGTCTTCATTTGTTATTTCTCCATGACTGTTCAGGAAGTACTCAGTCCTGTATGCCCATACGTGTGTGTTCAGTTCTCAGTTCCTCAGATTAAAGTTCAGATAGAAAAGATGCTCAGTTTGTTTTTTTCCCTAAAAGCTGTCTTATTTGCACATTCTGTTTTTCACTAGGGAAATTACTGGCAGAAACTCCTCTTATGTAGTGTAAACACAAAAATAAGCTTTGCAGCAATTAATCTTGGTCAAGTTTCAAGACTATCCCCCCATCTTCACTCTTTTGGAATCCATTATCAACTTCTTCATTATTAACACACCACTCAATTTAGATTTATAGACTGCCTATAAACTCCATCTATTATGCCATGCTCGTGTTTATATCCCAAGTCTTTCTCCTCCTCCCAGAGGACTCTGTGGAAATACGTTACTTTCAAAACATGTAGCACTGGGCTATTATGTTGCAGGGTTGATAGTGGCTAAACAGGCAACTTTTAAGAAGCAATCCTTCATGCCCTCTCCTTGATAGCTCAGAGTCTAGGTCTTCTCTGGAGACTCAATGGCAGATGGCAGTAAAACTGAAATTAGCTGAAATCTTGCATTCTTCCAATGATTGCCTTTCTCCTTAGAATGCAAAACAAGGGTAGCTATCTCCCTTGAAGGAATCTGATATGGGTCTTGGGCAGGCACAACAGGGAATTCATTGCAGTATGTTCTTGTGGTTTTTCAGCTTTCTCTCCTGCTTAAGTCCACTTGGATTTTTAATTATCTTTCAGATCCTCTTTTCATTTGCTTGCTCAGAAATACAGAATAAAGCTTACCCCCTGTTTTCCATCCAATTCATTCACAGTCTTCTGTCACAATTATTGTACAATAATCCTCTCTCTCTGTTGTAATCCTTTTCCATAGTCAGTTTATTTCAGAATTAGGATTCTTATCGTTTGATCTATGCATTTACAGTTTAACCTTTTGCTCTCTTTTTGCTTTTTATTTGGGTCATTACTGAAGGATTGCTTAAGTGGGGAGGAGAAGGCAGAGCAGGGCCTTTTGTATTATACATTAAGGATCTCTAAAAGGAAGGCATTAGAGGAGTCTTCCTAAGGGATGGCTACTGAGAGAAAAATGCGATTTGGATTTGAAAGCTAAGCAGAGTGGGGAAGCTAAAAGTGGAAAAGCTTGGCAACATTACTCTGATGTTCACTCACCGAACAAAATGGTTAAATTTCCTGAATAGCTTCAAATAAGATACAGCTGATGTCTTTATGAAAGCAAAAATCCCTTCTCAGCACACACACCACACTCTGTAAATTGTTCTGATTTTTTTTTCCAAAATGAATAATCTGTCTTTGGTATTAATGCTTGAGAACAAAAAAACACTTTCCTTTTTTTTTTTTTTTTTTTTTTTTTTTTTTTTTACACCCCTGCCCACTCCTCTTCCCCCACGAAACACTTGGGAAGGAAGTGAAACTTTAAATTGAACTAAACTTTTCCCTTCAAGTTGAACAATCTATTCTTTGCAGGAGCCTGTTCATGTATCCACAGCAGCAAGCTTAACAGCAATATCTTTAATAGAAAAAAGGGAGCACGCAAAAACTGAAAGACAGAGTGGTTGCCTGAGTAGACAAGACAGAAGGAACACTACGCAGTTAAATAGGTGGGCTTAGCACAAGCACCGAGCCATTCCAGAAATGTGTACCAATTTTGCCTTGTTTTCTTTTAGATGCAGCTGCTGGTCTCCTCCTTTGGAGAAAAAGGGGCAAGGAGTGAGGGTGGGATCAAGGAACTGATTCATGTTTAGGTTGCCAGAGATGTCCATCGAGAAAGAGTTTCAGGAGCCCTGAGCTGAAATACTGCTTTAGCAGCTTATTTCCCATGTAACTACAACCCCACCTGGCCTCAACAACAACCTGTGCAGGATGCGAGTTCCTTTCATAGCAGCGGACAAGTACATGTTTGAAAAACCAATAATGTCAATGTAGGATTTTAACAGTAAATAAAAAAAAAATAAAACTAGAAAAATGTTGCAAAGACTTCATGAAAATGAGAGTAACAGCTTCTTAGGAGTCTCTGCAATCTGTCGTGTAAATAGAAAAGATAGAGACATATGCAAGAAACTTCTAGTAAATATGGGGATACATTTCATATTGTCTATCCTGCGTCCAAAATATTGCACTGTGTTCATCTGTATGTTGGTATTTTAGCAGCAAGTGAAAGTGAGAAAAACTGCAGTCACCATCCTCAATTTGAAGTGTTCTTTAAAGTTTGCCCTTAATGACTTAATTATTTGTCCACCTGATATACAGTGTTCTAAAAGTGTGTGCCTAGAGCTGAGCAACACCTCTACGGAAAGAAACCAGTTTGGCAAAATATCAGAGAAAAAAAAATTCTGCTTCAAAACCAGCTCTCTGCAGGCTGTGACTTTTCCCGAGGGGTAAAATAAAAAATCATGCATTTGCTAATCCAGATAAAAATGGTGTCCTTTCAAAAAATATAAAATTCTTAAAAAAAAAAAAAAAAAAAAAAGAAAATACAACAAGTGGATCAGCTCCTTTAAAGTCACATCTTTGAAAGCAGAAAATATTGTGGCCTAATCTTAAAAATTCTTGCCTGTAGTGAATTGTAAATATTTTAAATTATCAGACAATTCCAGTGGTTGCTCTTCATCTCTTCATTTATCTGCCTTTTTTTTTCCCCCAATCACTTTAATGTCTAAAAATCTTGATGCTATAATGAATGCTGATACTAGAGTAGATGTGTAAATCCATATCTGAAAGTTTATTGTCAGATGGGAAGCCTTACTGGTCCTTACCCTTCCTGGTGATATTCTGCTGTAATGATGCCAGTGGTCAACACACAGTAAGAGTGACCTCTCTATCTGTACACAAACTGCACATATATTTTCATATTTTTGGGGGCAGTTGCTATAAACATTAAAGCAAGTCTCCAGATCTTAAATACTTGAAAAGTGACAGCAAAGACAGAGAACTCTTCTAAGACTTGAAACTGGCTGTGACTCCTTTTTCTGCGCCAAGTGATCTTCAGAGTGTCAGGAGGCATTTTGCTGAGCAACCTTTGGTTTTTCTCCTCTGGAAAAAGGTTGGTGGTTGGCTGGTTCTCTTTACATATTGTTTTGTGGCAGCTGGAGAACCATTAGCGGTGCATATACCACTGCTTTATGGTATATAGACACTCAAGGAGATGGGAAAAGATGCCTTGTAGTCTAGCCTGTTATTAATGTGTCTGCTTCTTTAAAAGGTCAACCTATTTTAACAATCAATTCTGTGCGAGAAACGTTTTTTGAAATGAGTGCTGTGATATTCTTCTGATTTTGATTCTCTTAACCCCCCTGTAAAGTAATAGAAGTATAAATATTAAACATTTCATTTCCTTTACAGCTTGGATTAATTGTGGGTGGAATTCTGACAGCCAAAGTGATTCATTCTCCAAAAGCAAAGAAAATCTCTTTATGAGAGAGTAATAAAGTACAACAGAACAAATAAGGGTGTGCAAAATCACCAGTACCAGCCCAAAACCTAAATTGCTATGGTGTTAGAATTCAAACAGCTGTTCTGCCTAAGGGAAAGATGTGGATTTGTCCCCACAGATCATGCTTTCTGCTCCCTACTTCAATCCTTCTCTGTTCCACTTTCCACTGGGATCTAATACTTGGACCTTGGTTTTGCATTTGAGCTCCACATAAACATAATTCCTTATGGGACACTTTCATAGGCTCAAAAATTTGTTGTGTGGGTTTGATTGTGAACCAGGAGCTAATACTGAAAAGAGCACATTCTACAGTGATTGTAAACCTGAGTGCTGAGTTTATTCATTCTTTTCTAAAAGACAAATTTTGGCAGGAAAAAAAAAAAAAAGGAATGCGCATTTTTCAACAAGTACAAATGCTTTCCTATCTTTTTTGTGCTTGTTTGTTGCAAAAAAAAAAAATGGCTTTGACGGCTTAGCATCTTCGAGTGGAGTGTAATTTAACAGTATTTGTCCTATCGGCAGTGAGAATCTCAGGATCAGGTTGCATGCCAGGGCAGCAGCGAAACTGTTCTAATGACTATACCCATTCAGCTGTGGGCCCTATTGTATAACCAAATGGTAATTGTCTGACTTTCAGAAGTTGTCTGACACACTGAGTTGCTTGAAAATGTACTCTTTCCTCCTGTATTTCCAAATTCCTGGGCATGAACACCTTTATTTTTTGCAATTTATTTTTGACAAAGGATGAGGAAAAGGCTGAGGTACTTAATGTCTTCTTTGCCTCAGGCTTTAATAGTAAGACTAGTTGTTCTCTGGGTACCCAGCCCCTGAGTTGAAGACATGGACAGGGAGCAGAATGAAGCTCCCATAATCCAAGGAGAAATGGTTAGTGACCTGCTGCATCACTTTAGACCCACATAAGTCTATGGGGCCAGATGGGATCCACCCAAGGGTACTGAGGGAGCTGGTGGAACAACAGGAAATCAGATGTCTTTTTCTACTAAGACATAGAGTATGGCTAGAAACAGTATAATAGTACCCATGCTCTGAGGCTGATGGACTTTGACATTTGACACAGTCACTTACCAGTATGGTTGGTATGTAGTTTGTCCTCCTTGAAGACAGTTTCCCTGGCTAGCCTGCCAAGGAGGAAATTACATGTTGATAATGTGGTTTGGAGGCTATGACCCTTTGTTTAGAAATTGGATTAAAGTCATCCGCTTTTTCATTTTATTGCCCAACAGAAAGCTGTTGGATTAATACCTTTAAATCACGTGCAAGTAAGTATCAAGATGGAGATGAAAGAATTTCATATTTCAGCACGTCTCTACCATTTTTACCCTTCCTCACATCTTCACATTATTTTTAAGGATTTAAAACTAATTAAAATGAGAATTGATCTGAGAAAGAGAGTTTCAGTGATATTCATTTTTATGATTTCTCAGTGAATCTCTTGCAAGGTCTCTCTTCCCTAGAAATACAATGGAGGGGAAGCCGGATTGCTCTGGAATTGGTAATATGATGTAGTCTCTTTTATTTCTGCATTGTCAGTACAATGCCAGTCTAAGTCTGTGTGACTAAAAGTTGTTACTATCTGATGGCTCTTCAGTGGGCTATTGGAAATGAGTTTCATGGTTCCAGTTTCCAGCAGTGAGACATCCACATCAGAAAAGCCATCATTGTGCTTGGCAGTACTAATTGGCACCCTTGCTACCAGCCAAGGAGTATAATAGGCTGATGGTAGTCCCTTCAGATCAGAGCTTAGGGACACTGCTGTTGAAGCTTTTATTTCTGCTCCCTGAGCAGTACATTTTTTTTTGTGGACAGACAGAGACATTTCAAGAGCTGTCAGTCTGGTACTTTTTTTCCACAAGTTACTATATTCTAATACAAAACCATTTGACAAAAAATAAAATTAGCAGAGATTTACAGTGATTTTGTGTTTTAAGTACTGCATTTTTAACAATGATGTTTAGAACATATTAGAACTTGCTATATTTATACACTTAAATGTTGATAATTTTGGGGAACATTATTAAAATCATGCAGTATCTTAGGTACCTGTGTGGCTTCCACAGTGCCACAGAACTCTTGTCTTCTTAATGCATTCTTACTGCATCTTTTTGAGTCTTGAACGCCTAGTCTTGTCATTTTAGAAAAGTGAAATAAGGGATGTGGACAGATATCCTCCTCCATATCCAAATTCAGTGGCCTCTAGAAATCTGTCTTCAGCTGCCCTCCTCCTAGAAGTTACTGACTCCACTACTGCTCTGGCAGTGCAGTTCATATGATGTCCCTGGTGTCACTTTAGAGAAAATCAGACTAACTCTTTTAGACCACCCACTTATTCTACTGGAAGTAGCCTTTTCTAATGTTGCTTGAATACAGTTGTATTGAATACAGTTGTATTTCATACAAGCCTTCACCAGCATTTACATAAACTCATTAAATTCTTGAAGTGTATAACAGTGAGGTCCTAATCCCTTCTTCTGCCAAAGGTGGAACCAAAAGAGAAAGCTTTTCCAGACTGGGAGCACAAGAAACCTAACTTTGATTTCTAGGGCAAAACCGAAGAAACCTAGGCAAGTGCACATTTAGGCAAGTGTATGTTTAGATATTTACTACTGGAGAGATAGTTAAAAAGGATTGATGCTATTAACAGAACTCATTGCAGAGTCAAAGTAACACCCAGTTCAGTAGGATACATATTCTTTTAGGATATGAATGCTTCTTTAAGGTCAATAAGATCATTTACATATTTAATCTCAGGCACTTGCTTATACGCCTTGGTGAATCGAGTTTTACAGTAATAACATCGATAAAAAAACTATTAAAAGGGTTAAAAGGAAAAGAACAGTGCTTGGGGAAGAGATGGAGAGCAGGAGAGAAAACAAGAAAGAAAGGGAAAGAGAAAGATGGAAAGAAGAAAGCAAAATCAGGAAGAAAAAAGCCTTACATTTCTATTCTTTTGCTAAAGCCAAACATTTAAGATTCTATAATGTTTCAAAAATTACTTTTTACTTTGAATATTTTCCCTGTTATCAGAGCAGGAAGTGCCAAATACTGAAAGAAATATTTTAATGCTAATTTTGGCCATGGACACACCAGAAGTTTGAAAAATCTCACTACCAGCAATCTTTCACATTACATTTCTTTCCAGTTTGAAGTTTCAAGCAGTTAGGATTAACACTTGATTTTAGATCCTAATCAAAATTGAACCTGAACCTTTTCAGGTACTGTCATCACTAATTAGGAGAGATGAGTCTGTGTTTACGTAATATTAAATAGCTATTGAGAGCTACTTTTGTAAGAGTATAAGTTCCAATGAGCTTCCATTATGTCACTCATCAGCAAAGTGTGATAAATTAAATGGTGGAAGTCAATATCACAAGCTCTAATCAGGGTGAAAATTTCGTGCTTATAATAAAAGTCTTTTATACTCTTAACTGCTTAGGTCCTTTTTACAGTATTTATAACTGTGATATCAGAACAATACCCATGATCTCTGGAAATCTTCTTTTCCAGTCACTGGCATTCATTAAGAATGAATCTGACAGTTTGTGTTCTAATAATTATGATGCAGTAAAGAGTAATTATAGAATTTTATTATTAAGCAGTCTATGTTCCTAATGAGAATAGTAGCTGAGAAAAACATTAATGAATTGCCTGTACAAGAAAAATTGCTTTCAAGAAAAAAAAAGAATGGCAAGTAACTTATTGGAAGAGAAGGAGCTGTCTGATATCCTTGGTTTTACAAATTACCAGCTGTGAATTTTCATACTTCCTCTGACGTGTGTGCCATTAATCTCTATATGAACTGGTATAATAAACTTGACACAGGCTTGAAATGTTATATATATGCTTGAATGTATTATCTGTAAAGGAAACAAAATCTGTACTATTACAAAGTGCCTTAACAAATTGACAAGTCCCCTGTCATACTTACAAGGCTAAAGGAAAACATTAAAAAAAGACTATTTCCAAAAGAAGATAATCAAGATTGAAATCTCTTTTAGTAATCAGAGATATCTGAATTAGAAAATAATAGACATAGGTGTTTCTTTTCTAATAAGTATTCTACAACACATATCATTTGCCAAAATAAATATATCTAGACCTAGACCTGTTTTTCCTGTAAGTTCATTAGTTGAAAGATGTTCAATCATATTTTGCCATTTTGAGTTAGGGTCATTGCTGTTGCTGATCAGTTTTGTTGAGGTTAAGGAAAGCATGGTATCCCACACTACCTGAAGACCTATAACCTTTAGTAAACCCTTTAATAATACATGGGTTGCTGTGTGATTGGTGGTTTTGCTGTCATCTGTTGTTCCTTATCAATATCTAGCCTCCAACAAATATATTTTTCTTCCACTGGAATGGCCACTGGGAATAAGTTCAATAGCATATTTTTGTAATAGCTAGACCTATGATGCACTAAACCTTTGCCTATGATGCAGTAAAAGAGATTTATTTACCTCTGAGTCTTTCTACTGGCCATAAGTGAAAAACTGTCTTCAGAACAATTAAGCATCAGATTCATGCTACATGAAGCCCCATTGAAGCCTCACAGAAACCTTTAAGCATCATTCTGTCTGGAGAAAGTTTTGTTTATACATATATCAATGTATGAGTCATCTTCAACTGAGCGCCTGCATGTATGGAAAAATTGATAGAAACATATCAGAAAGTTTTGTTTTGATATACCAAATCCAAAAAGAAGGAATTGAAAGAAACTACATCTGCTTGTGTGCTATATGCTCCTCTCTTTTTTTTCAGTCTATGCACAATGCTGAAATGCTGATTCAGCTTGAGGTCTTTTTAAAGATACTATACTGGAAAAAAGGGACTATTTGTGGTTGTTATTTTTGGACTGCAGAGTAAAATAAAAGCTTAGTATTTAGAAAGCCACATTTCCAAGCTATGCTGTGTGTTGTCATAGTAGCTTCCACCAAAATCAGTCATTTTCTACTAACAGGTCGTTGGGTGGTACTGGAATATTGTCTATCTTCATGTTGTGATCCTGCTGCATGCCAGCACAGCTTGCTGCTGCGGAATGTAAATGGGACATCACACAGAAGTCCTTATCAATTCTGATTTTGCTCCTAAGTAACATCTGAGCCTTTGCCATTAAAATATCATCCGAAATTAGAATCAGGGAATCATAGAATCATAGAATCATTAGGGCTGGAAAGGACCTTAAGATCATCTAGTTCTAACCCCCCTCCCATGGGCAGGGACATATAGCCCTAAACCGTGTTACCCAAGACTCCATCCAACCTGCCCTTGAACACTGCCAGGGATGGAGCATTCACAGCTTCCTTGGGAGACGCATTCCAGTGCCTTACCATCCTCACAGTAAATAACTTCTTCTTATATAGAACTCAAACTTCCCCTGTGTATGTCTGAACCCATTACCCCTTGTCCTATCACTAATTAATGTTACTTACACATTACTGTTACCACATTGCTTGTGATACTATGTAACAGACAAAGGACCACAAAGAGTCAATTGTAGATAGGAGGGCCAAATAACACCCAAATCCAGCTACTCCCAAGCCCATCTCAGGAGTCATCAGCCAAATGCTTATCTCCAAAAGAGCAAGGGAGCACAGTCAGGGAATCAGTGTCAGCAACTGAAGTCACCACAGATCAGAGGACCCATGTGTCTGTGCTGCCAGTAACTGCAGAGACTGGAATGAGTGGATTACAGTGTCAGCATCTGGAGGGAGAGGAGTATTCATCGCAGTGTATGGGCACTAGCAAGCATCAAACATCAGCAGCCAGTGAGTAGGTGAAGTGACCTGGGGGTCGGGGAAGTGTGTGTTTCTCTAAGGGCGAGACCACAGGAGCACTAGGTTGTTGGAGGGATGAGGGGAGTCCCAGTGAGGTGACAGAGACCCTGGGGACTGGGGATGGCCTGAGAGAAGTGTGTGTGTGTGTGCATGCACATGTGCACCATGTCTTTGTAGAAGAAGCAACTGGGGAGAGATAGGTTCCATGACCAGCAGGATGAACTGTGTATCTAATTGCAGTTAGGATGGACCAAAAATGTGCGTGAGCCGGTGTGCACAAGGGTGTCTGCAGCAGCAGCTGGAGTGGGTCTGTGATTTCAGGGCTCATGTATCAATTTGCTGCAACTGGGGAGGCTGCGACCCAAGCACAGCTTTTGGGCGGACTGAAAGTCTGAGCGTGGCTGCTGGAGCGATTCACATTGCTTACCTGTTTAGATACATCCCTGCTACGAACATTCATCTTGGTCAACCAGAGAATGGAATAGGATGAGAATGTAGTGCTGTTTCCCTGTGTGTTGATTTGGGTGAGCAGAGGCGTATATGTGTGTATATGTGTTGAATAAGTGTTTTTGTGTGCATGTGCCTATCATGTTTGTGTACATGCTGAGCCTTGACACTGGCTTAACCTGAGAATCAAGCTTGAGCTGCAGCAGTCTTGCCTCTCTGGGGCTGCTGGATTCAGCAACTCCTAGCATTAAGGACTTTCAAATGGCATCTATCAACATACTGATATTGATATTTCTTGGTAAAGCAAAGTGAGAGGAAAATTAAAGAGAAAAAAATTATGGACACCAGAGAAGAGAATGGCTTTCCTGTGAGGGCAACATAAAAACAAGCTCAGATAAAAAAAAAAAAGAACTTGGAAATCTGACTTTAGATTTTGGTTGTTATTAGTGTTTGTTATTCCCTTGTGTTATTCTGACAGTGAATGAAAAGTTTTTCTTGTAAACTAAGGGTCTGATTATAATTTTGGGTTATTTTCTCAAACTGAGGGGACTGCTGCAAGATGGGTGAGATGCCACATACATGAATAGATGGACTTACAGGAAAAAATGAAGCTAGACCTAGGGACTTCATAGTCTTTAAGACATTTGTTTTCTGAATCCTATGTGCTTGCTTATACTTGATGTCTTATGGAACAAGTATTTTGCTGTAGGATGCTCTGCAAATTGTTGTGTATCTCTTCTCACATGAAATCCCTGAAAACCACAAGACTTGTGTTTTTGATAGGATTCTGGGGAGTGTAATAGGACTGGAGAAGCTGCACTGATGGCACTCATTTCAGAGCCAAGGCATTGGCCTACTGCAGTCACAGATGCTACATGTTTTCTTACTCAGTGGTTAATGCAAGGCAATTCAAGGCAGCTTATCTCAAGAAGAGTATTTGCCTTGAGTGCTTCATTTAAAAGTACAGCAAGAATAGTTATTGTGAAAAGTGGATGCTCCTGTGTAAGGTTGTGGTTTTGTCCAAAGTCTCAACAAATTTCTGGTGAGTATTCACCAGAATGATTTGACAAGATCACTGTTATCTTTATGTGCTTAATGACACCCTTCAAGGGTGTGTCTTGAAATGAACCTTCATGTTGCAAGTCATGACTTAAATGACTTTCAAAATACAGATACTGGTGTCTGTATTAATAGAGATACCAGTGTCTCATACAGTGTCTTTTACAACATTAGGCAAAGATATATATATGTTTACTTTTATATATATGTATATATTAAAGGGAATCAAAGCAATTACATGATTAGTAGAAGATATTGAAAATAATGGCATGGAGACTTTTAGTGGACTTGACTCTCTAGAATGGTGATAGAACAGCCAAAATAATTCCATTTTTTTAGATACTGCTCTGCTTGTGAGGGTCAAATTCTCCACAGTTTCAGCACAAATAGTGCAAAAGAATAAGTGGTTATGATGCTATTATCTTCTGCATTGCCGCAGATAAGCTAAAAATGAGAAGGTACTAAACAGATCTTTTGAGTGTTGAAATCTGAAAATTGTAAAAGGAGAAATTCAGAGCAGTGTCTTTTCCCTTATTTCTGGAGCTCATAAAATTGCTCTGAAGAAGAAATATGTGCTTTTATAACAGACTAGGTGGTGATAAGCAGAAATTTTTGAAAATAGCCTACTGGGAAGAAACCCTTAGATAACTCTCCAAAAGTTTTTTGTGAACCATCTTCCCTTTCCCACACA
Organism: Amazona ochrocephala; assembly: GCA_039720435.1. Lineage (NCBI taxonomy): Eukaryota > Metazoa > Chordata > Aves > Psittaciformes > Psittacidae > Amazona > Amazona ochrocephala. Next base: position 22,418,136 of record CM077878.1, read on the forward strand.
AACAGAACACTGTGTCAAGGAAGAAACATATTTTCACAATAAAACTTAACCGCTGCTAGAGAATGCAATTCCTTTATCTCCATTTACCAAGGACTGCTTTCCTATAGAATCATAGAATAGTTAGGGTTGGAAAGGACCTTAAGATCACCTAGTTCCAGCACCCCTGACATGGGCAAGGACACCTCCCACTAAACCATGTCGCCCAAGGCTCTGTCCAACCTGGCCTTGAACACCACCAGCAATGTGAATACAGCTTCCTTGGGCAACCCATTCCAGTATCTCACCACCCTCACAGTAAAGAACTCCTTCCTTATACCCAATCTAAACCTCCCCTGTTTAAGTTTGAACCCATTACCCCTTCTCTTATTGTTACATTCCCTCATGAACAGTCCCTCCCCAGCATCCTTATAGGCCCCCTTCAGGTATTGGAAGGCTGCTATGAGGTCTCCACGCAGCCTTCTCTTCTCCAGGCTGAACAGCTCCAACTTTCTCAGCCTACCATCAGATGGGAGGTGCTCCAGTCCCCTGATCATCCTCGTGGCCCTCCTCTGGACTTGTTCCAACAGTTCCATGTCCTTTTTATATTGAGGACACCAGAACTGCATGCAATACTCCAAGTGAGGCCTCAAAAGAGCAGAGTAGAGGGACAGGATCACCTCCCTCAACCTGCTGGTCACGCTTCTTTTGATGCAGCCCAGGATACGGTTGGCTTTCTGGGCTGCAAGCGCACACTGCCGGTTCATGTTCATTTTCTCATTGACCAACACCCCCAAGTCCTTCTCTGCAGGGCTGCTCTGAATCTCTTCTCTGCCCAACCTGTAGCTGTGCCTGGGATTACTCCGACCCAGGTGTAGGACCTTGCGCTTTCTCCTTTACTTCAGTTATAACTGCGTCACCTTTTTACTCTTTCTATTTGGAAACACAAGCTGATAGATTTGCTTGAACTATATTCTGCAAGCATGTCCTATGGGGACATTACATGGAGGCTATCACATGCTCAGCAGATGATCTGTTTAGATGACTTTTTCTACTCTGCTAACACATTTCTGGTGGGAGTGGTTACCTGATCTGTCTTATCTAACACAGCAACAAGTCATGAACTGACCTTGCTTGCTATTGGACAATTGCCGTCTCTTAGGATATCTTTTATTATTACAACATGCCACAAGTTTTCCACATCATGTTCCAGGTTACATGTACGTCAGAGTCTTCCTTAAGTCCTTTCTGAGTAGGACTGATTCACTTCTTTATGGAGATAAGAGAATCCTTTGTTCTCAAGCAGCTGTCATTTATCAGTGTTTCTCCAAGTGTGTTCTGTAGACTATTGTCAGTTTGTAAGACCCGAGATGTGGGTGTGAGAAATGGCATTAAAACCTTACCTTTGTGCTCCATATAAAAGTATCTCTACCCATCTGGGTGAGCAAACAAGCAAACAAAATATAAACCATAAATAAGGATTCAGAAACTAGTCAGCTAAAAATGACGTTTGAGGCTGTTTGAAATATTATGTGATCTTTTACTGTAGAAGAAGAAAAAACTGAAGGAGAAGCGCTGATCTAGACTCTACTGAGAATACTAAGCCATGTCATGTGGACTCACGCATAAAGAGGGAATAAAAATTATTTTCTACCAGTGATCTGTGGCCCCATGTGCCAGTGAATTTTGTCATAGGTCTTAAAAGGTAGCTACTAAAAGTAAGTTTTCAGTAAGGTATATTACCTTGCCCAGGGTTTGACCACTGCTGGCATGTGTTGAAGGATCTGCACAGTGAGCTATACCTAGTCATGTGATGACTCCAAAAAACAGCAATTTGCCTTTCTTTATAAATTTTTTTTCTAATCTTTTTTTTTGTTTTTTTTTTTTTTTTTTTAAAAGTCATCTCAGTTACTGAACAAGGTAGTGACTGACCCAGGAAAGACATGAAAAGCAGAAAGGCCAAGCCATTGACTCAGGGCCTGACAAGATGCTGGAAGATTATGATCAATTGACGAAATTCTCCTGTTCTATCATCCTGGTTTTAGTTGTCTTCTGTTCTGATTTTTGTTTTAAGTACGTAGTGACTGCCACTACCTGCCAAAAGCCTTGACGCTGCTGCCTCACCAGCTTCTATATAAACAATCAATATCAAATATCTGTGACTGTGCTGCATTACCCACTGAAAAATGAGCTGTTCTTGCAAGGAACTCATGAGTTTTTTGTTTATTTCAATAACTACCTCACAAATTTTCCTTTCCAACATGTGAGAACAGTTCTGCCCCTTGGGTTGTTTCTTCTTTTAAGCAGATAGCACTGTGTGTGTGCTATTACTGCTCCATCTGCAGTGCCCCTGCCACATACAACTGCATTGACTAAGGACAGGGCAGAAGACATACCAGGGAGAAAACCAACAACAGAATTAAGACACAACGTGTTTGTTTTTCTTCTCAGTGCTCTGATTTTTATCTTTTTTTCGTTGGTGAGTAGTTTCTTTTCCTTCATGCTAGTTGCAGTTTTCCCCCTGCGTTTCTCCAGTGATGCTCACCACCCTGGGCTCATGGAGTTCATTCAGTCTGGAGAGCTGATTCTTTTTCTGGGAACTTGCTTGCCAAGCAAATTTTCCCAAGTTCTCAGAGCTCTGCGTGTAACTGAAGTAATTACAGGATTAAGCTCATTAATAATATGCATAGGAAAATCACTCTTGTTACAGGAGCTCTGGAAAAGAGAGAGGTATTTAAATGTCACTGATGTGAATTTCTCTATACATCTGTGTCTACACATACATTTATGACATATGTATCCATTTTTATGTGTGTATGTCTGATGTATATATATAGACTGTTGTAGCTGCTGTTACAAAGTGCCGTTTCAGATGGAACACTTACTGATAACAACTCCATAGACTGCAAATTCTTTTAACACCCTGTGCTTACATAGTGCAGCAGATTGAACATTCATTACGTGATGACACATGAAATAAGACACTGATAACAAGACTTAGTTCTCTGTGCATTCACAGTTTTCCTCCTTTTTTACCATTTTTTTTTTCTTGTGGATTTACTGAGCTTGTTGCTGTGAAGTCTATATAAGATACAAGATTCTTACTGTTTATTCAGTTTATCCTGTTTATTCAGGATAAACTGCAAGGAAATTCAAGACATTTCAAAAGCAAGGAGGAGTGGGAAGCAAAAACTAATAGTCACGCTGGGCTGTGCAGGCGGGGACATGGGGCAGGACTCCACAGTGTGGTCTAAAAATTGTGCATCACTTTGGGTGTGCATGAGTGCACACACGTAGACAACACCCATTATCATTGATGGGGCATTAGTAACTATTACAATGAATTTTAATAGCAAGGTAAAAATTAGGCCTTTTCTGCCATAATAATAGTCTTTAATGTAACAAAATCAACCCAGATTTTCAATGGAACCAGCAAGATTGGATTTTAGTTATTCATCTGCTCTGTTGATAACATACCACTGCATAGAGCGATGCTTCAAAAAGGGTTTTGTGTCACAAGTCTATTTTGGTCTGTTCTCACTGTGGTGTCTCAATGGTGCCTTCTTATTAAGTCAGGGCTTTTTTTTCTTTTTTTAATCTCAGACTAAATGTGATTTAAATATTCCTCACAGGTGTTATCTGAATTAAAAAGGATGACTACTGTTAGTAGCATGCTTTCTTCTTAATAGCACAATGCACACAGCTTCTTCTGCTCTCCATCCTTATGCTGCATGCTGCTTAACTGTGGCTTTTAAGGTTTCATCAATTCCTACTGATACTTCACTGATAAATAAGTAGTTCAGAAATTCAACTGCATCCTAGTCTGAAGGGTTATGATGCTGAGAGGATACTGAATCATTTCCTTGGTCTTTCTTTCACCACCCACAGCAGGCAAATCCCACCCAGTAAATCTTCAATGAATGGATTATAAATATTAAGGAATTCACAGAAGATTAAATTTCCCATGAGTGGGAGAAAGAGGCACAGCTGGATTTTCTCGCTGTTTGAACTCAGACTTGACAACTGGATAGGGTGACTACCTACCATCCCTGAAAAGCGTAGTATTAAGCTTCTCACTATCCCCAGCCATGTGGCCTGAAGTTGAGCCAGCAATTTCTGGGACTATTCTGCAAATACAGTGGAAGCTAAGCACCTCTTCAGTACATGTCCTGAAACAGGCTTCTGCCTTGAGCGTGTGAGCTGAGGAAGGAGTGGTACTTCTCACAGTGTGGCCTGATGTCCTTATGGATGGGAATAGGTGGAGCTGGAGGACTGCCACAGCCTTGTTACAATGCCAACCTCACGTCCTGCTCCGTTATGCTACCTCCTTTTTGTAATAATGTTCTTCTAGGAGCCTCTCTTACATCCACAAATGAGAAATGATGCACAGGTCCATAGTTCCAAGGTACAAATACCCCCTCTTTCTGAGAGAAAGTGACAGTCTACAACAAGCATAAGCACCATCAACAGAATAAATTACATTTATGTGGATGAAGGCATAAACCTTGTCATGTCTCACTGACACAAGAAAGTACATTTTCCTTTGTTTTCCATTTCTTCCCATGGTGATATAGAATATTTCTTGCCATAACATCATCTTCAGGGGATTGTCTAGACTGCACTATTGCCAGTGTGTTATATTTTGTACCAACTAGGTCATAAATTGCACTGAAACTTTCTAACTTTTAATTTTTAATGACCTTTAAAACTAGTTATTTGACTTCTGCTTTTTTGAGGATTCCACAATTGTCTCTTCACATGCAGATTTAAGGCGATGAGAGCTCACTTGAATAAATCTACATAGTAGTCCAGCATATTGTAACTTTTAATAAATTACATTGATTTATTGCCCTTAATTATTCACTGATGTACATGGAATGACCTGATTTCATAGACTTCTTTGTTGATAGGGAGAGCGGGGGGAAACAAAGGCCTTTTATTAGTATCAATTTTTCTATGAAGATATAAATAGTGAATGCCAAGGTGCAGTGACTTCTGGTGATATATTGGACACAATTAGATTGAACAATGACTTGCTTATAAATCAAAGCAAAGGAGAAAGCATAAACTATTCCTAACCAAGTGACCACAGAGTTTTTGAGACAAAAGGAGGAGCACAGTTGCTTTTTCCATGATTGCTACTCAGTTTTTTGTGTCTCTGTCATGCATGGCTAAACAAACATCTTTAAATTATTTTACCTTAATATTCTCTTCTTTTAACAGCTTTATCATTGATTTATTAACATTTTAATAAGTACGTGTATATTAGACCCTAAATCATACACAAAAAATACAATAGAAGCCCAAATAATAAGGTTTTTGTTCTGAAATACCAACAAGACAAAACCATAAGTAAGGGTTCGTTTGGGTTTGTTTTGTTTTGTTTCGTTTCTTTTTTTCCTTTTCTTTTGATTTTCTGTCAAATAACAGGCAAAAGAAGTCAAATTCACATTTATAACTTATTCAGCAAATTTGATTCCCAGGGACAATATGTTCTAATGCAGTTGTATAATCAGTTCTCTCCTCCCTCTCTTGAAAGCAAGATATTGTGCTGTGATATAGCACAAGAAACTGGCAAAAAATAAAGGACTTTTTTCTAGAATTTGTCTATTTTAAAGACAGGATAACTGATGGACAGGGGCAGAGCAGTTGATGTCATCTACCTGGACTTGTGTAAAGCCTTTGACACTGTCTCCCATGACATCCTTCTCTCTAAGTTGGAGAGACATCAATTTGATAGGTGGACCACTCGGTGGATAAAGAACTGGCTGGATGGCCACACACAAAGAGTAGTGCTCAGTGGCTCAGTGTCCAGCTGGAGACCAGTAACGAGTGGTGTCCCTCAGGGATCGGTGTTGGGACGGGTCTTGTTCAACATCTTTGTGGGTGACATGGACAGTGGGATTGAGTGCGCCCTCAGCAAGTTTGCCGATGACACCAAGCTGTGTGGTTCGGTTGATACATTGGAGGGAAGGAATGCCATCCAGAGGGACCTCGACACGCTTGTGAGGTGGGCTGATGCCAACCTAATGAAGTTTAACTATGCTAAATGCAAGGTCCTCCACCTGGGTCGGAGCAATGCCAGGCACAGCTACAGATTGGGCGGGGAGGAGATTCAGAGCAGCCCTGCAGAGAAGGACGTGGGGGTGTGGGTTGATGAAAAAATGAACATGAGCCGGCAGTGTGTGCTTGCAGCCCAGAAGGCCAACCGTATCCTGGGCTGCATCAAAAGGAGCGTGACCAGCAGGTCGAGGGAGGTGCTCCTGCCCCCTTACTCTGCTCTCGTGAGACCTCACTTGGAGTATTGTGTGCAGTTCTGGTGTCCTCAACAGAAAAAGGACATGGAACTGTTAGAACAAGTGGAGAGGAGGGCCACGAGGATGATGAGGGGACTGGAGCACCTCCCGTATGAAGATAGGCTGAGAAAATTGGGGCTGTTCAGCGTGGAGAAGAGAAGGCTGCGTGGAGACCTCATAGCAGCCTTCCAATACCTGAAGGGGGCCCTATAGGGATGCTGGGGAGGGACTCTTCATTAGGGACTGTGGTGAGAGGACAAGGGGTTAATGGGTTTAAACTTAAAGAGGGGAGGTTTAGATTGGATCTGAGGAAGAAATTCTTTACTGTGAGGGTGGTGGGGCCCTGGAATGGGTTGCCCAGGGAGGTTGTGAATGCTTCATCCCTGGTGGCGTTCAAGGCGGGGTTGGACATAGCCTTGGATGGCATGGTTTAGTGGGAGGTGTCCCTGCCCATGGCAGGGGGGTTGGAACTCAATGATCTCGAGGTCCTTTCCAACCCTTACTATTCTATGATTCTATGATTCTATGATTAAATGACTTTCTTATTGAATCATGCGTCAATGCTACTATGTAGACTTTGTAAACCTTACGTATCTGGTTGTTTTATCAGTTCCTTGTTTTATTAATTGAAGACTTTTCAACATACTTGAAAAGAACAAGTAACAAATTGTGATAAAAGCATAAAAAATAATGGCAGTCATAGGACCTGACTTTATTCCTGATCCTACTGAAGATTTACTGCAGAAATATTATCTAAACCACTATCTTCAAAGTTCATAGACATTAAGTTCAGAGCACTTTTATGATCATCTCATCCAATCTTCTACATAACATAGGCAAATAACTTCTTCAGGGATTTCTACTTCAAGCCTATATTGCACTTGGACTGGAGAAAATTAGACACTTAAATCTCAGGCAGAAGGGGCCAAGGATTTGAATTCTCTTTGCCAGGGCGATGAACATCTTGCATTTTCTGCTTGAAGTTAGACAGCTGTGCATGTTCAATACCTCTAAAAATAAGGTCATCTTGATCAACCTCTTCCGTTTTTCAGTAAGGTTATTTATATTTCTCTACCTCTCATCAGTGTTATGAATGCACTGATATTTGTAAAGCACTTGATGGGAGGTGTTAGAGAAATCAAAAATATGGTAATACATCATTTGCATTGACTTGAAAGCTCTGTGTGTGCATATGTGCTCTTTCTAGATATGGAGACAGGGTATGCAAAAGGCTGTTTTTCCTGTCCCCTCCCCGTTCACTCATATGTGTATACACAAGATATTTAGTTACCAATGCCACATACAGAGGACACTAAGATGCTGAGACACTGTGGAGAAGACAGAACAATAGTTTTATAAGAGGTCAGAAAGGTAGAGTAAATTAATGACTAGGCACCTTTTTTGCTTAGGCCAGAGGCAAAGCAGAAGAAAATATTTAGTTGGTTTAAAATACAGGATTGAAGCAGTCTTCCTTCTTGTATAGGTCTTCTGGATGGGATTTGCTTCTGTGTGAAATTAAGTGCATTGCATTTCTAACACCCTGGACATATTAGAAAGTGATATGCATTGCCTGAGGATTTTTAACTGTGCACAATTTTAGTGTATTAAAACAACAATTAAAATGCAGACATTCTTTCTCAAATAAATACTTAGGTTAATCTCCCATCAGGCCACTAGCATATATATATATATATGTATGTATATAAAATGTACATGCATGTATGTATACATGTATATAAATATTTGTATTTTTTGTTTTGTTTTGTTTTGGGGGAAGGGGAGGGCATTGAGCTGATCATATGAAAAATATCTTTCCTTAATGGTGCAGTACAAGTAAATCCCCACAGAAAACATGCCTGAATTGTCAGGCATTTCTTGAAATATCTTTAGTATAGAGCAGGACACATAACAAGATTTACCCACTGCCTTAGAGACAGAGAAGGGGTTGTCACGAGGACAGTTCTGAAGAGTTATTACAAAAATACGTGGCTCCATCTGTCTTCTCTCTTTTTCTTGGCTATGAGAACAGCCTAGCAATTTCAATAACCCAACAAGGGACCTCATGCACCAGGAGAAGTGAAGAACAGATTTTTCAATTTGGCATCATTCTGATTTTGATTTTTTTTTTTTCTAATGGCAGTAGAAATAATTATCTGCAACTACAGGCAGCTGATGGATAGCATGTTTAATCTATGCATCTAGCTTCATGCTCTGCAGTGTGCATTGAGGATAAACAGGGATGTTATGAGTAAGGGAGTTGTATGAAACAGCTCAAATACAAATCAAAACTAGAATGGTTTGTCTTTTTACTGAATTCAGAGAAAGGAAGCTACTGGAGTTGTTTTACAGGCATCACCTGATCTTCTCAGTAATGCCACAGTGGCTACAAGTATAAATAAAAAGTGGTGTTGATGACTTGACCCTGAAACACTCGTGTAAAAGCAGCCACTGCCATAAGTATATATATTATCTGTATAAACATATACAGATAATCAAAGCATATACATATAATCATAGGTTAGCTATATTGTGGGATAAATGCATAAAAGCTCTGCTCACTCTCTGTCCAGAGCATATCCCACTGTAAAGTTTAAAACTCACTATTGTATTTTTTTTTTTCTGGTGGAGAAAAATAGGCAGTTTCAGTAACATTGAATTCAGTAGCTTTCAGCATGGTTTGGTAACCCACTGGATTGTGATTAGAAGACAGCATGTTACAGGATCAAGTATTTTTTGATATTCAGATAATTTTGCAGGATTTTATGGCCCGTTTGATGGGGTAGATGGTGTTGGAATCATCCCCAACTTTCAAATCACAGACAACTTGTTTGAGACTTCGTTATAAGACTAATGCAAGAAGTCTTTTTCACCCTTTCTCTCTCCACTGATCAAACTTATCAGACTGGGTTTTTCCTACTTCATAGATGGTGGCTTGTGGTCACAGGCTTAAAGAAGAGACTTCCCCAATAGCTACAATTTTCCAATGGTGAATTTCCTGGTAGTTTTGCAACTATATTCCAGAAACTGTGCCTAGTGCAAACAGTTCCCTGAACACAGGCTGAAGATGCAGTTGCACACATTTTGGTTAAACTCTGATCTCATATGGATTTCCTTTATATTGCACTGTTGCTGTTATTAGGATTTCTGCTACAGTAATACCTAGAAAATGTAGACTTGGACTAGTGAAAGACCTAGCAGACGCTGTACTTTGAGTTGTACAAAGAACAAAATTAGGTCTTTTTCTCAAAGCTAACAGGCCATATATGAGATGAGAAATATGAAAGATGAGTGAATAGGAAGAAAAAAAAGGTTAGCATCATAGACAGGGGTTGGCATATTAGAAGCTTAATTGTTGCAGTTGCATAGGGATGAGAGCAAAGGAGAGTAATAAGAACAGATTTAAAGGAAGGTAATGAAACAGCTCTGTTCATAGAAAATTCATCCTAAGCACGAAAAGAGTAACAGGCACGCTTAGCCCCAGTAGTTGACAGAGACCAGCTTGATGAACTGATCAAAGAAGAGATTTTATCACTGCAAGATGATGGCCAGGAGACAAGTGGGCTTTGAAAATGCAAACAAATAGGTGTTATTGGATGCAATAACGAAGGAGAAAAACACAATAGGATGCAGGAGAAGGGAGTGGATGGCACATGGAGAAAATTGAGGGGCTGTGAAAATGATCTTTGCATTAAGCTTAAAAACTGTTTTCTGTGGGATAAAGCTGTTGTGGGGACTTGAATTCTGCAGAGGATTTTAGAAGGAGAGCATATTAGCCCCCTTGGCTGGAGAAGAAGCCTGTGACTTGGCTGTGTTACCTAGAAAGCATGTGGAAGACTTAGAGAGATGCTTCATTAGTGTCACGGCCACACTACAGAGCAAACACAATCATGTATGAGCACTGGCCATGTCCATTGGTGCTGAGGAAAACTAGCTCAGATCCCACCTTACAGCACAGTTGGGTTTACACATGCAGAAAAGTGAGAGACTTCCCCAGGGATGGTGAGTGCTTGCTGCAGGGTTCTGGTAGACTGGCTGCCCTTACCTTTTAAAGGCTTTACACCTGTGCCCCCACCCCTGCAGCGCTACTTTTAATTATCCATTTAAGCTCTGCCTCTACCCACTTTAGTCAGGAAAGTTACAAGGGAGATTTTCTTTCTTTCTCTTCAGTGTCATGGTGGGTTTTTTTTTTTTTTTTTTCTTTCCCTTGAAAAAACCAGTCTCTGAGATACTTCACAATTATCACCTGTTCTAGGCCCAAGTGATCTTTTTTTTTTGCCCCTCCCTTTTGGTGACTAGCTTTATTTGTTTGAATTTTATCAAGAGTTTTATAATTATGTTTTTGTTGAATTTTAATCATGGGTTTATTGCACCTTCCTGCACCTTGAGCGTAGTATAAACATTATCATAACTTTTCAATGTTTAAATGATTCCATGTGTGCTATGATAAAATATGTCATTACTGAATGTGTCAGGAACAGCCACATTTCTTTTTTTTCACATGGTCTTTGGTTGTTTTTCTGTAGTAAATATGCTTAACAACCCTCAGCTTTTTTCTTCTGTGTGAAGAACGAGAATGTCATCCTTTTCTGTTGTTTTGTGAGAAGGAAGAAAAAAGTGTGCAAAAAATCACAATCTCTGGCTCAGCTGCTAAGCTAATGTAAAATTGCACAGTGTTATTATAATCAATGAGACCTGGGCCATGTTGGTCTATCCAGGCTACCTGGTGATACTTAGCATATCATGGAGAATAAAATATTTCTAGTGTAATAATATTGCTAGAAATTTCCAATGGACTCCCAAATTTTAGGATTATTCACTTAAATTATAGTGCTGGATGAAGGGCATCACAAACAACAGTCCTGGAATTTCATTCAGTGTAAGTGCATATTATCATTCCTAGGTGAAATTCTGTCAAATTTTTGTTCTTTATTGGATCAAGCAAGACTTCAAACCATGCATTTTAGATGTGTGAGGTTTCTATAGAAAAAACATATTGATACCCCATTCTTGGTGCCTTTTGTTCTTCATGGCAGTATTTTCAGAGCCGTTCTTCCAATTAAAGTAAGGAACAACCAATAGTAGATCTTTGATTTGGTAACTGAGAGCAACTGGATAGGATGAAATGTGTGCACATAATCTCATGAAAGCCTACACTAAATGCAGTACAACTTTATGCATAGGTATGAAATTTCTAGAGGGTCTGTGTGGCTTCGACATCCTGTCTATATACTTTATTCCAGGATCAGGGCCTCACCAAATCCTGTGGATGATAAATTCCTCTGAGCAGATAAAATGAGGGCCATCACAACAGAAGCATTTTGATCAACAGCACAAAACCCAACTGCCTGCACAGAACCACACGAACACCTGAGACCACAGCATGGCAATGGCTACTCCCTGCTGCACAAAGGACAAATTACAAACACATTTTTTTTCTGGAAAATATATCTCTGATGCTGTGCAGTTGTTATAATGCTTATGTTTGTATTTTTGTTCTTTTAAATTTCATTATCATAAGGAAAGTATCCCAAATTCTAAAAGATCAATTTTAAAGAAAAATCTGCTCAGTTAATTGCTTGATAATAACTGTTTTTTAAAAATTTTTGCATGGATTGAAACATCAATCAGTTTGGAAGTCCTGGAAACATTATCCTTTACTGTAAGGCTGCACAGCATCAATATTGCAGTTAATGCCCAAGAAAGAACGCTGTATGGGTCAAGGTGAAGAGTCTTCAGGGAAACCTCACCTGTACATCACCCAGTAGAGGCTATATGAGAACCAAGGAGCAGAGGAAGTGTTGCAAGGTTATTGGTCATCATGGTAGCAGCAGGGAATGGTGCTTATTAACCAGAATCCAGAGATGGTGGAAATGTGGAATTTCTGTACTTTTGGAAGATACCTGTTTGGTTTGTTTGTTTTTTTTTTTGGTTGGTTGGTTGGTGAGTTTTATTTTGTCTCGTTTTGTCTTGGTTTGGTTTGGTTTGTTTTTTTTAAGACTTTGAAGCCTACAATCATGAAGTCCTTAAAGTGAAATTTTTGGATAAAAAAAAAAATAAATCAGTCAAGCCATTCTTTTCCTATCAAGATAACTATGTTGTGCTCCTATTTTTGCAGAAATCTCTGCATCATTTCACAATAAAATGCGTACTAAACACAGAAACATTTCTATTTAAAAACTGAAAGTTAAAATAGTAAGTTTCATCCCTGATAAAATGATTCCACAAAATATTACTGGAAAATAAACATTTTTTTGGAACTTAAATAGAAAAGTCTTCTTCCAGAGAATGGACATTTTCTTAACAAAAGAGTTGTAGCACTGAGAAAGCTTTAACCTATTTTTAGTGGCAGAAGTTTGATGGTCTTCTGGATTGAAATGCAGAATTGTGAAAACCTCAGTATGTTTCTTGCCTTTCCACCTGTTTACTAAGAATTTGCCATCAGTTGGGTCTATATGCACACTGCGTTGTCTCTGATGAGTTTTTTTTTTAATGAAAAAGAAGAGATAATGACTCATGAGTGGATACAGTTCTTCAGTAATATTGCTTGGAATGATAAATGTCATCATTTGCTTAAGTCTCTGTGTACCATTCTTCCTCTCTCACTGCTAAGAATCTTTTGATCTGAAGAACATCCACAATAATTTAAGAACACAGTTTCAGATAACAGAAAAAGTTATGTTCCTTTTGAAATTAAAATTAAAAGCATTTACCAAGCAATAATGACTCAATTTCAGTTAATAGTTACGTAAGATAATCAAACATCACACTCCAAAACTCCAGCACTGGGAAGCAGAAGAAGATATTTTTGCTTTTGCATTTTACATAATTATATGTCTTTGTTACAGATGGATTTTTAAAACCTCTTCTCCACTTAAAATATCAAATACTAGTTGCAGGGTAGCACAGGGGTAGCCAATCCTGTGTGCTTTCATATGGCTGTAAACCATAGGACACATGGCGAATCAATGGGAGAGATGATTGAAGAGCAATTCACAGATGGGAGATGACAATGGCTCATCATGGGTCTTATTTTGGAATTGGTGGGGCTATGCATGTCGTCTTTCAAGGTCATCCAGTGATATCAGCTTCATTAGTCCCTTATGGCTTGGTACTTGCTATTAGCAGAAGAGTCTGATTATACCCATAGTCCCTATTGCCAGCATGGCCCATTACTCCCCTTCCTACAAAATGATTTAGCCCTGGCATGGAAATCTTACTTGAACAGCTCAAGAGGTGCATATGGCTCAAGAGCCACATGTTGCTCACTTCTGGTCTAAGCCCATGAAACAAAACATTGGTTTGATTGTTTCAATATTCCCTCCTTAACATGTATCTGCAGATTGCTTTTTTGCACATCTATGATGTGATTATTCCTCTCAGCAAAATCATCAGTTGTTCAGAGCAAATCCCATATGAGAAGGCTTGATTTTCTTTTTAGATGCTACAGATCATGGACTGTTTTGGATAAGATGGGTTCTAACAGCTATTGGCATAAGTGTGACCAGTACCTAGCGGCATTAGCAAGGAGGTGATGAACACATCCAAAAACTTTCACTGGTTTGGTTTGTTTGTTTGTTTGTTTAAATAAGAGTTTAAAATAGAAAGGTTTTCTAATCTAATTCATCACGGATACTTTGGAAATCCTGTCACTGCTAATAGTCTTAGGTACTTGCATAGAAAAGCTTTATCATCTTGAAGCTACGTGGTCACATAAAAATTGTTATCAGTTCATTGACCAGATACGGTCAATAAGTAGATAACACATATGCGAATGCGTGCTCTAAAATTATCGTAACAGAAAAAAAATTTTTCTAAACAATTATTTACAAAATCACTTATTCTGAATATAGTTTGTTTGGGATAAATCATGCTGCTGTAGAGATTCAAGGACGCTTGACTGGTTCTGCTCCACTATTGGCTGCTAAACCAAACTTATGCATTCCATGACTGAATTACTCTAGCATCTTTGGTTTCCAGAGGAACAGAGTCAAACGCTGCCTGCCTAAGCAGTTGTCATCTGAATGACGAAGCACAGAAGCTCGAGCTGTGATGAGTAGTCACTCACCCCTTCTCTGTATGATAGTAACCACCAGAGTGGAACAGTGATAATCTCTTTTGGTGCATGCTAGAAGTATTGCATTAGGAAGACTGATACTGAGGATGTACTCAAGAGTTTCTAATTTTCCAATGTATATAACACAAAACATGCTACTCTCTTGGCTAGGAAGCAGAAGGCGCAATGTCACCAGCATGGGCTGGACTGAAGTATTACTCAAATTCCACTGACATCTTTGCTTCCAACTATTTCATTGCTATTGACAAAACATTGCTGCTCAATGAGATTGTTCATGTATTTAGGGTTGAAGCTGCTGGACATATTTTTAGCCGGTGTAAGCTGGCCAGGTGCCCATCAAAAGACCTATACTATCACAAGTTTGTTGGTGGCATGGTTCTGTCTGGACTGCTCTCATCTTAAAATTGTATGAGCAGTACTTTTGACAGAATGTCCTGGGTTCATCAGTAGCATTCATTTTTCTCCTTAGTAGCTGGTGCAGTGCTGTGTTTTTGACTTTCAGCCTGGGAACAACGCTGATAACATCGATGGTTTTAGCTACTGCTTGGTAATCTTTAGTCTGACCAAGGACTTTCTGGGCCTCATGCTCTGCCAGGGAGGAGGGGAAGCCGGGAGGAAACAGAGACAGGACACCTGGCCCAAACTAGCCAAAGGGGTATTCCATACCACAGCACATCATGCCCAGTATATAAACAGGGGGCAGCCACCCGGAAGGCTAGATCACTTCTTGGGTTGGGCTGGGTATCGGTTGGCAGGTGGTGAGCGGTTGTATTCTCTGCCCTCGTTACTTCCCTTATCATTATTATTATCATCGGTGGTAGCAGCAGTGGTCTGTGTTATACCTTTGTTACTGGACTGTTCTTATCTCAGCCCGTGGGAGTTACATTCTTTTGATTCTCCTCACCATCCCTCTGGGAGCGGGTGGGGGAGTAGGAGGGGGGGAGTGAGAGAGCGACTGCGTGAGTTACGGCTGGGCTTAAACCATGACACACAGTAACTTAGTTAGGAAAGCTAATTAAAGAGAACATAGCTTTCACTGGTGACCTGGACATGTCATGCTGAATGCATGTATCCAGAGATGTTGAGAAGTTTTAAGCCTGTTCTCTGTTCGCATGGAAAATTAACCTTGACAAAAGCCAAGGACACCTAAGTAAACCTTTCCTTACAAAATTCAGAAACTCATTTTAGCGCCCTTGGTGAGTTAACAAATAGGAAGGAAGTTCTTGACAGGCGCCACTCAAATCTCACTGTTGGGTCATCTGTTCTGCTGTATTTAAAGGAAATAAAGCTTTGTGCTTGAACAGTTTGGGTAGAACTGTTCAGTAGTTTAGTCTATTAGACTGCTGGCTAAGAGGTAAAGCAAATGTTAAAAATGCCAGCAAGCAAGCAAGGAATTAGCTGTAGCAGGCTGCCAGAACTAAGTCACAGCAGTGAAGTCCAGCAAGGAGCAGGAGTATTTCTTTCAACCTTAGGAGCAACCATATGCTTAATTGTACAGTTAAAAAAGTGTAGCATTGGATCTGCTAGTAGCAGACATGCCAAATTTTGTGTCTTGCCTTGAGTGAAGTATGTTATATACTAAATGAATGTGCGTATTCATGCTCACCTATGTATACTCTAATATGAAAATACTGGCCACTGAAGCCAGTGGAGGTGGGCAGTTACCACGGAATTACAGAAAAGGTGGTCAATGAGGAATACGGAGCTGTTCTGAGCAGAGGGAAGAATATAGAGAGGATATGAGGGTGGCTGGTGTGACTAAATGTTAGTGTCTGGGAAACACCTGAGAATGAGCTGGATAAAAGGTTAATGAGTGGAATTACTGAGTGAATATAGAGATGTTTACAGAGTATGCAGAAATGCATTGAGGAAAGCTAATGGCCATTTGGAAAGGTATCTGGCTAAGGATGTCAAGGACACCCAGACATCTTATTATTCTTCAAATACATAAATAACAAGAGGAAAACTAGGGAAAATGTGGGCTTGCTACTGAATGGAGGAGGGACCATGGCTACAGAAGGTGTAGAGAAGGCAGAGATACTGAATGCTTTCTTTGCTTCAGGTTTCAATGCCCAGGCCAGCCCTCAGGAATCCCTGACTGAAGAGACCAGGAAGACGGTCTGGAGAAAGGGAATCTTTTCCTGGATTGAGGAGGTTTGGGTTAGAGATCATTCAGACAAGCCTGACATCCATAAGTCCATGGGCCCTGATAGGATGCACCCACAAGTGTTGAGAGAGCTAGTGAACATCATTGCTAGATCACTCTTGTCATGGGATCAGCAGCAGCAGTCATTTTTTCTCCTTCTTGGTAGCTGGTGCAGCACTGTGTTTTTGGTTTTGGGTCTGGGAACAGCACTGATAACGCCAGTGTTTTCAGTTACTGCTTGGTGATGTTTAGGCTGGCCAAGGACTTTGTGAGTCTCATGCTCTGCTAGGGAGGAGGGGAAGCTGGGAGGAAGGAGCGACAGGACACCTGACCCAGACTAACCAAAGAGATTATTCCATACTACAGCACGTCATGTCCAGGAGGTAGAAACAGAGGGCAGAGACCCAGAAGGGTGGTGGGGGTGCACGGTGGGGGGTGCACTGCTTTCTCGGGCTTAATATTGGGTGGCGAGCAATTGTATTCTTTTTCCTTGTATTTCTCTTGTCGTTATTATTGTTGATGATAGCAGTAGTGATTTGTGTTATACCTTAGTTACTAAGCTGCTCTTATCTCAACCTGTGGGAATTGCATTCTTTCAATTCTGTTTCCCATCCCTCCAGGAGCGGAGGGAAGAAAGAGTGGGGAGTGAGTGAGAGAGCGGCTGTGTGAGTTTATAGACTTAAACCACGACAGTTCTCAATCACCGTTGAAAAGTAATTGCAATTAGGAGAGGTGACTGAAGACTGGAAGAAAGCAAATGTCACCCCAATCTTCAAAAAGGACAAGAAGGAGGACCCTGGGAACTATAAACCAGTCAGCCTCAACCCCTGGAAAAGTGATGGAGTGGCTCATCCTGGAGGCCATCTCTAAGCATGTGGAAGACAAGATGATCAGGAGAAGTCAGCATGGATTCACTTAATGAAAATGATGCTTAACCAACCTGATTGCTTTCTACAGTGGGACAACTGGCTGGACAGATGAGGGGAGAGCAGCGGATATTGTCTGCTTAGACTTCAGCAAAGCTTTTGACACCACCTCCCATGACATCCTCATAGGCAAGCTCCGAAAGTGCAGGCTGGATCAGTGAACAGTGAGATGGATTAAGAACTGGCTGAATTGCAGGTCTCAGATACTTGTGATCAGTGGCAGAGAATCTAGTTGGAGACCTATATCTAGCCTTCAGGGCAAAGCTTTCTTATTGGCATTTTCTTCCTTTAAACTTCTAGTCAAGTTGTATAACTTAAACTGTCTTGCCACATAGTAGGCATTCTCTTTAAATGGCTATTATTCTTACCTAATGCTGAAATCCTGCCTGGAAATCCATATTTTTGAATTTTCAAGATTTTCTTAGGGTGCTTAAGTAAGATCCCAGCATCGTAATTTTTGACAGGTCTTTTTGAAATTCCCAGTGTGGATAGTGTTATCTCAGCCAAATTAATTCCTAGAGTAATTCAGTTTGATTCATTAAGGGTTTAGTCTTGTGCGATTATTATTTTTTTTGGCATGTCCGTTGCCTTAGAGACATAACTGTAGAATTAATTGTGTGGAGACTTTTGATCACCTACAAATTAAGTTTTATCACTAGTAGAGGTACTACTGTTTTCCAAGGATTTGATGATTTGTGTAATAGTGACATGGTGCTTTAGAGAAAGATAGGAATTTTATATACATGCCTTTTAAGGTTTTGGGTCCTTTTCACTTCTGTTTCTGGAGCAACAATTTTCCAGCCCTGAGCAAGGCATACATCCTAACTTTACCTACTGATACTTCCTAAATATTAGATGTTAGAACTTTTTTTTAATGAATACTTGTTTGTTTTTCTCTCTCCCCTTCATGGGGCCAGAGGCAAAGAGAGAAGGTGAAAAACAGCTCTGCTGAGGAGGGGGTAGGCAAGCTGCTATCCTACTAAGCTCAATGGGAGGGTTGTTACTGATGTGAATAGGGCACTTTTTGATGCACACAGTTCTCCTGTTATATTCAGCAGGTAATCTCAGCAAGTAAGTACAAGCTTTGGGCAGAAATGCATAACAGGAAAAGAATGCATTTCTAAAATATCCCTTTTTTAAAAATTCTGTTTAAACTTTATTGCTTGTAGAAGGCACTAGACAGGACATACAGCCTGTTCTGTAAGTCTGTGAATAACTGCTGAGATTTCTGCTGAAAACATGCAACAGAAAAGCAAGAATGCCCTGATAAAAGCTCTTTAATTTCTCTTCCCCCTCATTTTTCCTCAGAATGTCTTCATGTTCTTTTGATAGAAGGAAATTGGGATTAAATACTGAAAAGAGTTTAAAAAATTGGACACCTCTTTTTTTCAGAATCACAGAAAAAGATATTTTAAATCTGTGTGAGACCATTTTGGCCATCTAGCTTGACCTTCTGCAAAGCACAGTACATGGAATTTGGCCTTGTCAACCCAGTGAAAATGCTAGTAACCTGTGCTGAAAGAAGGTATAGCTTCCAGAAAGATAGATTGTCTTTATTCAGAGATATCCGATGTAGAATCCACTACTTTGTTTGACAGCTTACTTCATTTGTGAGGTTACACGTATTGCTAAAAAGTTGTGCCTCATTGTTAATGATATCAGATCCACACTTTGCTTTGGAAATAGGTACTGTTACTTTACTATGTGACTGTCTTCCTCCGAGTCTGAAGCCTTGCTTTGAAAATGTGCTGTAGATTATCCATTCAGGTCAGGATTTATGGAGATGCTGCGGGGTGCTGGTTTCTCTTAATTAGCATGAGAGTCAGAAACGAGAGAAAACCACAGGATCTGCCATCCAGCTGCTGGAGTCGAGTCTCCCTTTTCTCACGCTGGTGCTGAGCTTCTCCACTCCTGGCTACTTTGTCATTACCAAGTCACAAAGACCTGATGCTTCGTCTTTCATAGGCTGAAATCTTGCGGAAATGGTTCTTTTGGCAGATTTGCAGCCCACCAAAAGAGATTTCTTGTGTAACTGCCTTCTGCCTTGAAGTGCTGGGGGAGAGGGGGTAAAAATGAGGTTATGGTTGCGCCAGAAACAATGGAGTTTTGAATGACAGCATCTACCTGATTCCTAAAACCAGTATTTAGAAGCCCCAATGGGGAAAATACATTTTGCAAAGTGAAGGAGAAAAAATATTTTATGGTCAGTTGTGCATGGCCTAAGGGAATAATTGACTTCTATGGTGTTGGTGGATGAAAAAATGAAAATGAGCTGGCAGTGTGCGCTTGCAGCCCAGAAAGCCAAACGTATCCTGGGCTGTGTCAAGAGGAGCGTGGTCAGCAGGTCGAGGGAGGTGATCCTGCCCCTCTACTCTGTTCTCGTGAGACCTCACTTGGAGTATTGTGTGCAGTTCTGGTGTCCTCAACAGAAAAAGGACATGGAACTGCTGGAACAAGTGCAGAGGAGGGCCACGAGGATGATCAGGGGACTGGAGCACCTCCCGTATGAAGATAGGTTGAGAAAGTTGGGGCTATTCAGCCTGGGGAAGAGAAGGCTGCATGGACACCTCATAGCAGCCTTCCAGTATCTGAAGGGTGCCTTATAGGGATGCTGGGGAGGGACTCTTCATTAGGGACTGTAGTGAGAGGACAAGGGTTAACGGGTTCAAACTTAAACAGGGGATGTTTAGATTGGATCTGAGGAAGAAATTCTTTGCTGTAAGGGTGGTGAGGCACTGGAATGGGTTGCCCAGGGAAGTTATGAATGCACCATTGCTGGTGGTGTTCAAGGCTGGGGTGGGCATAGCCTTGGATGGCAAGGTTTAGTGTGAGGTGTCCCTGCCCATGTCAGGGGGGTTGGAACTCGATGATCTCGAGGTCCTTTCCAACCCTAACTATTCTATGATTCTATGATTTTATGAATCAGAGAAAAAATGTACTTTTCAGACTATAGTTTAGAAGCACAAAGGGTAAGAGGAAACCTTTTTCCACAGCTGAAAACCAGTAAGTTTTTCACTTGGCTCTTTGGAGTATAGGGGAAAACAATTATTTTCCTAAAAAACAGGAATCAAAGCAGATATATTAGGAAAGTGCTGGTAGAAATGGAGTGGGAAAAGACTTCATCCTGAACTTATCTCTGAGGACTCGCCCAATCACATCAGAGGCAATGGAGCTGCTAGGCAGCAATAGGTCAGGGCAAATCAAAAAGCTCTCTTATCTTTCATGGTCTGGCAAAATATATAGCATAGGAACTGCTCTACATACTCTACTTGAGGTAGCCTCAGACACAAAATGGGGAGGAAGGTTGTTCATCCTCATTCACTGTGCTTTTCTGTGTCATGATAACACATGAGGGAGTAAAGTATAGTCCATTAAGTGTTTGGTGTTGAGGAGGATGCCATCCTAGCAAAGGGAAGGGCGAAAGTGATTATGACGTTTCCCAAAAACCTTAAGGGTTCTGTAGCATCCCGGGTGCACCCCTGAGCTCTGTGCTGCCATATCAGTGTGACTTCCAGACTGTTTTCTAACATGCATGTGAACCCCTTTCTTGGTACAACCTGAACTTTTTGGGGTGGGAGGTGAGTGGATGGCTGCTGCTCACAGTTACTGCCCTCAAAATGGCAAGAGGTGTGGTTAGCATCTGTTGGAGGTCGCTCTTCCTTCATACAGTCATTAGGGTGCTCTTCAGCCAGAGGCTTTGGTGGTATTTCCTCACAGGTTCAGGTTCAAATGTGCACACAATGATTTGTTTCTCTACCGGCAGGATTCAGCTTTTGCTTCCATCCACAGCAAGATGAAGCTCCACCTCTTCTCTCTTCTGGTGCTACCTTGTTGTTGCTATTAGCAGGTGACTTGGAAACTACAGTTACAGTCTGGGAAGGCACTCCTTGATAGTGCTGTTGGTAAAGCACTAACTAGCAGCAGAAGCAATTGCTGCAGTGTTATGATTTACACGCTTTGTATTTGACCATCTTTCCTTGTGCCGCCTTGGTCTATGAGCATGGTGGTGACCCTTTCAGTGTGGCTAGCCCTTCAGATAATGCTGAGACCTGCTTAATCATCAGTTCCTCTCCTGCCACAGCAGATGCTGCACTGAAGTCTTAATAAAACTGTTCCATAGTGATATATGCATGTCCAAGATATAATCACAGAATCACAGAATCACAGAATAGTAAGGGCTGGAAAGGACCTCAAGATCATCGAGTTCCAACCCCCCTGCCATGGGCAGGGACACCTCCCACTAAACCATGCCATCCAAGGCTATGTCCAACCCCACCTTGAACGCCGCCAGGGATGAAGCATTCACAACTTCCCTGGGCAACCCATTCCAGGGCCCCACCACCCTCACAGTATAGAACTTCTTCCTCAGATCCAATCTAAACCTCCCCTGTTTAAGTTTAAACCCATTACCCCTTGTCCTCTCACCACAGTCCCTAATGAAGAGTCCCTCCCCAGCATCCCTATAGGCCCCCTTCAGGTATTGGAAGGCTGCTATGAGGTCTCCACGCACCCTTCTCTTCTCCAGGCTGAACAACCCCAATTTTCTCAGCCTATCTTCATACGAGAGGTGCTCCAGTCCCCTGATCATCTTCGTGGCCCTCCTCTCCACTTGTTCTAACAGTTCCATGTCCTTTTTATGTTGAGGACACCAGAACTGCACACAATACTCCAAGTGAGGTCTCACGAGAGCAGAGTAGAGGGGCAGGATCACCTCCCTCGACCTGCTGGTCACACTCCTTTTGATGCAGCCCAGGATACGGTTGGCCTTCTGGGCTGCAAGCGCACACTGCCGGCTCATGTTCATTTTTTCATCAACCCACACCCCCAAGTCCTTCTCCGCAGGGCTGCTCTCAATCTCCTCCCCGCCCAACCTGTAGCTGTGCCTGGCATTGCTCCGACCCAGGTGGAGGACTTTGCACTTAGCATGGTTGAACTTCATCAGGTTGGCATCAGCCCACCTCACAAGCGTGTCAAGGTCCCTCTGGATGGCATTCCTTCCCTCCAATGTATCGACCGAACCACACAGCTTGGTGTCATCGGCAAACTTGCTGAGGGCGCACTCAATCCCACTGTCCATGTCACCCACAAAGATGTTGAACAAGACCGGTCCCAACACCGATCCCTGGGGGACACCACTCGTTACTGGTCTCCAGCTGGACACTGAGCCACTGAGCACTACTCTTTGCGTGCGGCCATCCAGCCAGTTCTTTATCCACCGAGTGGTCCACCTATCAAATTGATGTCTCTCCAACTTAGAGAGAAGGATGTCATGGGAGACAGTGTCAAAGGCTTTACACAAGTCCAGGTAGATGACATCAACTGCTCTGCCCCTGTCCATCAGTTCCGTAGCCCCTTCATAAAAGGTCACCAGATTGGTTAGGCAGGATTTCCCCTTAGTGAAGCCATGCTGGCTGTCACCAACAACCTTGTTGGTTTTCATGTGCCTTAGCATGGCTTCCAGGATAATCCGCTCCAAGATTTTGCCAGGCACAGAGGTGAGACTGACTGGTCTGTAATTCCCCGGCTCATCCATTTTCCCCTTCTTAAAAATGGGGGTTATATTTCCCTTTTTCCAGTCATCGGGAACTTCACCTGACTGCCATGATTTTTCAAATATGATGGACAGTGGCTTAGCAACTTCATTTGCCAGCTCCTTCAGGACCCTTGGATGGATTTCATCAGGTCCCATGGACTTGTATACATTCAGGTTCCTAAGGTGGTCCCGAACAATATCCTCCCCCACAGTGGGCCCAGGGTCCCCACCCTCACCGTCCCCGCATCTGCCTTCCAAGACTTGGGTGGTGTGGTCAGAGCATTTGCCGGTAAAGACTGAGGCAAAGAAGTCATTAAGAACCTCAGCCTTCTCCAAATCCAGGGTAGCCAATTCTCCCGATAGCTTCTGGAGAGGGCCCACGGTGTCCCTAACCTGTCTCTTATCAGCAATGTACCTATAAAATCCCTTCCTGTTATCCTTAACATCCCTAGCCAAGTTTAATTCTAAATGGGCCTTAGCTTTCCTAACCTGGTCCCTAGCTTCCCGGACAACATCCCTGTATTCTCCCCAGGCCGCCTGACCTTGCTTCCACCTTTTATAAGCCTCTTTTTTCCTTCGAATTTTGCTCAGCAGCTCCTTATCCATCCAAGGAGGTCTCCTGGCCCTCCTGCTGAACTTCCTTCTAGTTGGGATGCATCGCTCCTGAGCTTGCAGCAGGTGATCCTTGAATATCAACCAACAGTCTTGGGCCCCCCTGCCCTCTAGGGCTGTATCCCATGGAACCTTACTGAGCAGGTTCCTGAAGAGGCCAAAGTCTGCTCTCTTGAAGTCCAGGGCAGTGAGCTTGCTGCACGCTCTTCTCACTGTCCTGAGGATCTCAAACTCAACCATCTCATGATCGCTGCAATCAAGGCTGCCCTGGAGCGTTACATTCCCAACCAGCCCTTCCCTGTTGGTGAGGACGAGGTCAAGCATGGCACCTCTCCTTGTCGGCTCCTCTATTACTTGCAGAAGGAAGTTGTCTTCCACACAATCGAGGAACCTTCTGGATTGCTTGTACCGGGCCGTACCATCCCTCCAACAGATATCAGGGTGGTTGAAGTCTCCCATGAGAACAAGGGCCTGCAAGCGTGAGGCTGCTCCTATCTGCCTATGGAGCGCTTCGTCCAGCAGGGCTCCTACTATGTGTAATGCTATTGCCAGAGAGATTTCTTCACCAGAATACCCCTGTGATGGCTGGGATCATGCTTACCATTCATGGCACCTGTCAGTGATAATTCAGCAGCTGCTGCTGCTGAGGCAAAAGTCAGGTCCAAGATAGTTAATAACAAGGCCACTGCAGCAACAATGGAGTAGGCATAGGAGAACAGCCAGGCCTAAGAAAGTATTTACAGAAAAAAGAAATCAGACTACTCTGTGACTGAGCAGGAACTGAATAGAGCAGTGCTTGGTATTGCTCAAGCACTAATTGGATATTAATTACTATTAAAGCTAAAGTAACATACACTGTCTTTCTCTGCATTTACTACTAAACCAGTGTTTACTACTGTTATAGCTCTTCACTAGATTCTTTGTGTTCTGCAGGGCTTTTCAAATTTTGAGCAGTACCTCAGTGGTTGTTAATTATTATCATCGGATAACCATTAGAGGATTATAAAACCATAAAGTAGTTTAACTTGGAAGAAAAAGCAAGTGAGATATAGTGATGAAAGACAGAACTCGATGGGAAATTTTGTGTGGGAGGGCAGAAGGTGGGGCGAGTGCTTGCTTCATCAGTGGCACACTGTAAGTAAGGCAGTACTTGAACCATGTAGATACTAAGCACTTATATGGATCCCTATTTTGCGGCATCTGGGATTTCAGGAGAGTTGTGACTCCCCTAACTACAGTTCATTACTGTCTTTACTTCAGAGGTCTTGAAATGCTATTCTCCACTTTCTACAGACCGTATCTCCCATTGCAGACGGGAACATGTTTTTGAGTCACTGTTGTGCACACAGTCAAGGAGATGGCTGGCCCTCCTTGCACGATCTGGGCTGAGTTGCTCCTCTTGCTCCTGCTGCTGCTAATCATAAAAGGGAAGACCATTAATTATCCCTTCAGACTGGGGTTCTCATAATCATTCTTGAAAAAGTGTCCCAAATGTGACAAAGTATCCCTTCTTCTCCACCCCCAAATGGTCTGTACTCACTAGATTTAATCAGACTTAATATTTCTGCCACTATCCCTTGTAGAACAGAACAGAAGAAAGCAGTATAATGCTATCTAAGCATGATGTGAACACATTTATTTATGTCTGTTCATTAATTAGACTGTTGTAATACAGCCAGTTTCTTCTCCAGTTTTGGAATAAGAGTAGCGTGGGTATTCATTCATCTAGTAATGATTTTATGACTTGCAGATTGGCATAGAGTAAAGTCTCTGATGATAAACATGTCTGCCTGCCTTTGGTGGCTTGAGTTTCTGGACACACAGGAATAGAAAAAGCCTGGTGGAGTAGAAAAAAGCCTGGTGGAGAAATAAACTTGAATTGTTTGGCTTTTGGCTATAAACAAGGATCTGGGAGCTCATTCTGTCTGGCTTTGTGTGCCTGCTTCGTTCTTTCTGGTGCCTATTGGATAAAGAAATCAAAGCAAAGAGAATTCACAGGAAAAGGAGACCTACAGAAGGGATGTTAACACGTAACATATTTGAAGGCTGAAAATACCCTTGGTCAGTTTTCTTCTGTATTACAGATAGTTACATTTCAGCCAAGTATTTCACCATCGGATGCAGGAGCAACCAGTGTAAACCACCTTTCAAAGCATATTTCCCACAAAGGAAACAAGAGGTGTAAATCTGGTACCCTTCATAGTCTGTTCCAATGGCTAATCACACTCACTATACTTTATTTCTCATTTCAATTCATCTGGCTTTAACTCCCATCCACTAATTCTGGTTATGACTTTCTCTGCTAGATTTTTTAAATTTTACTTCCCACACCCGGTTCCTTTCAGATTTATTGGCCAAGTTCTTCTAAAATTAAAATAAAAGCAATAACAGTCTGCAGAGGAAGATGGAGGGCGGGGGGGGGGGGAAAGAAAGAAACAAGGGAAGGAAAGAAAGAAAGAGAAAGGGAATGGAAAAGGAAAGGGAAAGAGACAGGAAAAGAGGAGAGGAGAGGAGAGGAGAGGAGAGGAGAGGAGAGGAGAGGAGAGGAGAGGAGAGGAGAGGAGAGGAAAAAGGAGAGGAAAAAGGAGAGGAAAAAGGAGAGGAAAAAGGAGAGGAAAAAGGAGAGGGAAAAGGAGAGGGAAAAGGAGAGGGAAAAGGAGAGGGAAAAGGAGAGGGAAAAGGAGAGGGAAAAGGAGAGGGAAAAGGAGAGGGAAAAGGAGAGGGAAAAGGAGAGGGAAAAGGAGAGGGAAAAGGAGAGGGAAAAGGAGAGGGAAAAGGAGAGGGAAAAGGAGAGGGAAAAGGAGAGGGAAAAGGAGAGGGAAAAGGAGAGGGAAAAGGAGAGGGAAAAGGAGAGGGAAAAGGAGAGGGAAAAGGAGAGGGAAAAGGAGAGGGAAAAGGAGAGGGAAAAGGAGAGGGAAAAGGAGAGGGAAAAGGAGAGGGAAAAGGAGAGGGAAAAGGAGAGGGAAAAGGAGAGGGAAAAGGAGAGGGAAAAGGAGAGGGAAAAGGAGAGGGAAAAGGAGAGGGAAAAGGAGAGGGAAAAGGAGAGGGAAAAGGAGAGGGAAAAGGAGAGGGAAAAGGAGAGGGAAAAGGAGAGGGAAAAGGAGAGGGAAAAGGAGAGGGAAAAGGAGAGGGAAAAGGAGAGGGAAAAGGAGAGGGAAAAGGAAAGGGAAAAGGAAAGGGAAAAGGAAAGGGAAAAGGAAAGGGAAAAGGAAAGGAAAGGAAAGGAAAGGAAAGGAAAGGAAAGGAAAGGAAAGGAAAGGAAAGGAAAGGAAAGGAAAGGAAAGGAAAGGAAAGGAAAGGAAAGGAAAGGAAAGGAAAGGAGGGAGGAAAGAGGGAGGGAGAGAGGGAGAGAGGGAGAGAGGGAGCAAGAAGGGAGGGAGGGAGGGTGGGAAGGAGGGAAAGAGGGAGGGAAGGGAGAGATGGAGGAGAAGGAAAACTAACTCTCTTCATGTTTTATAGAATCATAGAATCATAGAATACTTAGGGTTGAAAAGGACCTTAAGATCATCTAGTTCCAACCACCCTGACATGGGCAGGGACACCTCCCACTAAACCATGCCATCCAAGGCTATGTTCAGCCCGGCCTTGAACACCGCCAGTGATGGAGCATTCATAACTTCCTTGGGCAACCCATTCCAGGGCCTCACCACCCTTACACTAAAGAATTTCTTCCTCAGATCCAATCTAAACTTCCCCTGTTTAAGTTTGAACCCGTTACCCCTTGTCCTCTCACGACAGTCCCTAATGAAGAGTCCCTCCCCAGCATCCTTATAGGCAACCTTCAGATACTGGAAGGCTGCTATGAGGTGTCCATGCAGCCTTCTATTCTCCAGGCTGAATAGCCTCAACTTTCTCATCCTATCTTCAAACAGGAGGTGCTCCAGTCCCCTGATCATCCTCGTGGCCCTCCTCTCCACTTGTTGCAACAGTTCCATGTCCTTTTTCTGTTGAGGACACCAGAACTGCACACAGTACTCTAAGTGAGGTCTCACGAGAACAGAGTAGAGGGGCAGGATCACCTCCCTCGACCTGCTGACCACGCTCCTCTTGACGCAGCCCAGGATACGTTTGGCTTTCTGGGCTGCAAGCGCACACTGCCAGCTCATGTTCATTTTTGAATTGTCCAACACCCCCAAGTCCTTCTGCGCAGGGCTGCTCTGAATCTCTTCCCTGCCTAACCTGTAGCTGTGCCTGGGATTGCTCCAACCCAGGTGTAGGACCTTGCAGTCATCACGGTTAAACTTCATAAGGTTGGCATCAGCCCACCTCACAAGCATGTCAAGCTCTGTCCGGATGGCATCCCTTCCTCCAGTGTACCAACCAAACCACACAGCTTGGTGTCATGGGCAAACTTGCTGCGGGTGCACTCAATCCCACTGTCCATGCCACTGACAAAGATGTTGAACAAGACCAGTCCCAACACCGATCCCTGAGGGACACCAGTTGTTACTGGTCTCCAGCTGGACATTGAGCCACTGAGCACTACTCTTTGCGTGCTGCCATCCAGCCGGTTCTTTATCCACTGAGTGGTCCACCTATCAAATTGATGTCTCTCCAACTTAGACAGAAGGATGACGTGTGAGACAGTGTCAACTGCTTTGCACAAGTCCAGGTAGATGACATCAACTGCTCTAACCCTGTCCGTCAGTTCCTTAGCTCCACCATAGAAGGCCACCTTATAGAATAGTTAGAGTTGGAAAGGACCAGTTAGGTTAGAAATTCAAGGCATTCAAACCTGAACAGTTAGTGCTATGAGTCAATATTAACAATGCCATAGAAAGACTGATAAAAGGGTGTCACGTCTGTCACTTGCTTTATGTCCTGAGAGTACCCATTTTAGGGTATCTCAGGATTGTTGGCTTCTAGGCACTCCTAAGGTGAAAGTATAAATTGTAATTGTAATCACTATAAAGATCTTTGAGATTGACTTGTTATATCCTTGCTTTCATAAATATTTTTTCAAAGCCTCATTTTTTATTTTTTTTTTCTAAATGCCAACTATTTTTTGAAACATGACTTTATTCAGGGCAGATTACGCAGAACTCATGCAGTTTTAAACATAACTGCACTACAGTAGCCCCAAGTCATATTTGGTGTCCTGCTTCCCCCTTATCTGGGAGGTTTTCTGACACACAGTGCTTTCCTTGTGTAACAGGATATCTCATTTAGCAGAGCCTTTCTGCCATAGCTTGTTTATGACTCTTTGTGAATTTAACCATCTTCTCTTGATTTCTGACCTGAGGGTAGTGGTGGAAAGGCACACCTGGAGTAGAACCCTCCTGTACCTCTGTTTGTAACAATTTTGGTTGTTCAGGTACTGGAAGAGACTGTGAGATAAGCTGTGTATTTTGCAACTGTCGTGTACAGGAGCCACCGTGTGCACTTGAAACAAGAGTCCAATGACAATGTCTCCGTTATCTTTGAAAGCCTTTAATGAGCTCCATATGTCTAACAATCTGCAGCACAAATTCAAGGCACAAATTAAAATGTGCTTTTTTGTCTCAAGGACTCATTGGCTTATTCCTATGGACCATGTTCTGAACGTTGTTAGGACACTGAGAGGTGGATGTCTCTGGGTAGTGTGACTAGTTCCTCATCTGAATCCTGTAACAAGTCAAGGTTTGCAGGTACAGGTAACAGCTTTTATTAAACTCACTGTTGGAGAAAGTAGAGGAGGTGTCGGAAGTACAAACTATGGTGCTATATTTTCTCCTGCCTGTATTAGGTGGCTTAATAAGACTTGTCTTTGCAAAACTTTCTAGCCCTATGCCTTCAGATCATTACAGCTTCAGTAATAAGGGTCTCTGTGAAAGGAACTGATAAGGTCACATGAAGTCACTCTTATAATACTACAAACATCTACTCTTGCATAAAAACAGACCAGCGGTGCTATTACCAGAGATAGGTTTAGACCAATGACTGCTTTTCCTGTGTGTTTTTGCAAGACTTTGCTTTTGGAGCTTAATTTTGTTTCCTGAGCTCGTCTAGAATCACAATCAGGTGGAATTCTATTTTGCATATCTTACAGCACTGTTGTGAACAGCCACAAGCTGTGCAGGATTGCTACCTTTGAGTAGGTTATTTCAGCACTGTACCAATCTACCTGGAATTTGATACAACGGTTACTGGCGAAGTCTTCCTTACTGTCAGCAAAGGTTTGTTGATGCTCCAGCCACCTTCAGTCACAGCATCCCAACTTCAAGCTTTGGCAATATTAAAGAATTCTCACAAGAGAAGACTTTGATAAATTCAGTGATGTGTTAAGGACAGGCTGATGCCTTGCTCAAAGAATGATCTGTAGCTCTGCAGCTGAGAATTGATGAGAAGGAACAGTCAAGCTCTCTTTGTGATGTTATGTCCTTGCAATACTGCTGTATTTAAGGTTCCTCATTCTCAGGGCTTAGGCAAAAGCTCAAAGAATGCAGAATTAGTGAAGGATATCCATCAGTCAGGACGAATTTTTGGTGCAAAAAAGGCTGCATATTCAAGTAACTAGCTGCTTTGCAGTGGTAGTAGCAGTGGATTTTTTCTGATGTTTTTCACAGAAGAGAAACTGGTGAAACCTGGCTATTTTGCTTGGCCATTTAGCTTCAGCCAAAGGCTAAGTGACATTTCCTGCTTCTTGTTGATGGGGTGAAATAACCCCAATTTGCTTTATAGTAGAAATTGCCTTGAGATTATCTAATGAAGGTATTATTATCATTATTATGAGGTAAACGGGAAAAGTGTTTGGATAATTGGCAGAAGAGAAAATGAGAGCAGTGAACAGTTACAGCTCTGAGGCCCCTTGGCAACAGATACCTTCTTAAGTGTATCTGAAATAGGCAGCTCCCTTGATCAGTACAGACCTCTCTGCTGTAGAGGCAAGCTTCCTCCAGAAGTGTAACTGTGAATTTAAATGCACAGGAGTGAGAAACAGAAGTAACAAGGTTCTCGATTTTCACCCCTCCCACTAACCAATTAACTTTAGAGGTACAGAACACCTTCCTTGCAGAAATTTGTCTCCTACTATTTGCTAGGCTGAACAGCAAAGAAACAACTTTTTCCATTTGCATTATTATGTCATTGTTTTGTTGTGTTGTGGTTTGTTTGATTTTGGTTTTGTTGTTTTTTAAACACTTGATCTTACTGCTAGAAAAATATGTCCAGATTCCTCTGAAGAGTGAACAGTTTTCTCCACTGAAACACAAGAGTAAAAGATGGAGCAAACATTTTAGGCTAAATGTTTAAAGTAGCCTCAAGCCCTGTCTCCAAACTTCCTGGTACTCTCTCAGATGTTGTGTAATTGCACCAGGCAGGCAAGAGCGTTTCAGTGTTGCCCTGCACAGGGAGGAGATGTTCAGCGTGAGATCAGCTATTATCCTGGGAAGCTGAGATTGGGTTCCTGCTGCTACTTGTGATGCTGTTCTCCATTCAGGGAGACTCCAGGTGCAGTACTGTAATGTGCATCCAATGGTTTTCTGCTTGCCTATTTTCCCTTTCTTTCTTTCTTTCTTTTACGTTGACTTTTCATCACAGGGCTCAAGTGTTTTTTTTTTTTTTTTTTTGTTTTTTTTTTTTGAGTATATTCCATCTTGCCTCTGGCTCTTGTGCCAGGAGGTCATAGAGCTCCCTTACATTCATGTCAGCCAGCCTGGTGTGGGTCTCTCCAGCACCATCTCAAGGGTCTAAGGGGAAATCAGAGGCGCCCATTTAGACAACTGCATTTCTTTCCCTAAGCATCATGTGTTTATTCTCTCAAAATGCTCCTGTTGGTTCTCTTTCTGGGATATTTTTCAGGGACTGAAGTTTTCCATAGAAAATAAAAAGCAACATGGTCTCAATATTTCTTCTTATAAGAAAATACATGTTTTTATTCTCGATAGTGGAACTGTTATGGAAAGTGACCTAGCATGCAAACTAATTTTATATTTCTTTCCTCCTCCTACTTTTGCATTCTTGTGAGTTTTGGTATTCAGAGAGCCTTTGTTGTCCAAAGTTACATGTCATT
Source organism: Amazona ochrocephala (assembly GCA_039720435.1). Taxonomy (NCBI): domain Eukaryota; kingdom Metazoa; phylum Chordata; class Aves; order Psittaciformes; family Psittacidae; genus Amazona; species Amazona ochrocephala. Next base: position 22,449,689 of record CM077878.1, read on the forward strand.
ATGCTCCTAACTAAAGCATCAAAATGAAGGACAGTAAATTTTGACTGTTGTAATGAGATAGGAAGCATGATCAAATGTGTAGGGACTGAGGCACTGCATGGTAGCTGCTGAAATGACTGCAAGGGAAGGCAATTTTCTACTTCATGTCCCTTTTCTCCATTCCTACTCAATTATATAGATTGTAAGTACTTGGTATGTTCCTGTGAATCTACACAATGCCTTATACAACATTGCTTCAGTCTCAGTTGGAGCCGTAGAGCCCCTTGTCAGAACATATAATAAATACTTACAAACAAATGATAATAAATTCTAATAGCAGTTAGTGCCACATGAGGATATCACAGAGGCACTGATTGTTCTTTCATTACACTGGGAAGCAGAAACATTCAGGCAATCAGCACAGTGAGTTCAAGGCCTAACTATCAGCACTAATAATGTCACTTGTTGCCAAACCTAAGAAGAAACCTGCCAGAAGAGGAAAGGGTGAATAGCTACAACCCTAAAAGTCGCTAAAGCAGCTCAACATGACACAGCGCAGAAAATTTTTCCATGTGAAAATTTCAGGGTGCTTTTTTTTTTTTTTCTTCCTGAGAATAAACCACTGTTTAAAGAAACCACAAACACCACAACCCTCATGGCTCTCATTTGCCTCCTGCAGTCTGATCACAGGAATAAAGTATGAGAGCATGAAGCAGCTCTCCAGTTAAGCTGAAAGAGGAGGAGCTGACAAGCCAGGGAAATGTTCTCCTGTAACCTTCAACTTGTATTCACATCCCTCTGAAAACAAGATGTCTCAAGGCAGACAGGGGTGGAGGTGAAGTACTTCACAACATCAATACCATGTTATAAATACCTCAGAACTGTAGTAGCCTGAAGGTTCTGTGGGCTCCATGGAATTTAAAATCAACCTACCACGAAGCATTTCCTTTTTACACTGAAAAAAAATAAAATCCAAGTTCAGCTTGTTGCAATTATAAATCGCTGAAAAAAGAGGGCTGAACAAAGGAATAACTCCTGTTCAGTGATTCAGCGCTTCAGCTGTCTAAGAGCTGAGCCAATAATCTGGGTGATACTCTAGTGAACTAGGGTAGGGCTGAGAAGCTGTACTCGATTCCTGGCACATCCACAAGCTCTATAACACTGGACAAGTCAGTAAGTCTGATTTGTTCCTCAGTATATCCTTCCTGAAATGGACACACTCCTTCTCTACTTTACAGCATAGCTGTGGAAATAAAAACCTTTAAAGTCTGTTAAAAATGATTTGCACAAGCATGAGGACTTCTCGTTGCTCATGACACTCAAGCATTCTATCAGCTATCAGATGGAGAAAAAGGAGATATGACTGCAAAACTTAGTGTCTTCATCCTTTATATTCTCAGCACATGCTAAAGTGCCTGGAAACCCAAGGTAATTCTGGAAATCTTGTAGAGAGACTATGTGTGAAGGTGAATAAACCTCCTTTGAGAGGTTAAGTCTCGTGGTATTTTCCTCATCAGGTTTTCTGGGAACCATCCTGAGAGAAAAAGGGTTAAAATGAATACACATAAATGCATCAATCCTCAACTTCTCTGACAAAAAAAAGGAATATATAGAGAGAAATAGATCTCTTGACAGCCCAGAAAACATAGAATCATAGAATCATAGAATAGTAAGGATTGGAAAGGACCGCAAGATCATCGAGTTCCAACCCCCCTGCCATGGGCAGAGACACCTCCCACTAAACCATGCCATCCAAGGCTATGTCCAACCCCACCTTGAACGCCACCAGGGATGAAGCATCCACAACCTCCCTGGGCAACCCATTCCAGGGCCTCGCCACCCTCACAGTAAAGAATTTCTTCCTCATATCCAATCTAAACTTCCCCTGTTTAAGTTTAAACCCATTACCCCTTGTCCTCTCACCACAGTCCCTAATGAAGAGTCCCTCCCCAGCATCCCTATAGGCCCCCTTCAGGTATTGGAAGGCTGCTATGAGGTCTCCACACAGCCTTCTCTTCTCCAGGCTGAACAGCCCCAATTTTCTCAGACTATCTTCATATGAGAGGTACTCCAGTCCCCTGATCATCCTCGTGGCCCTCCTCTGGACTTGTTCTAACAGCTCCATGTCCTTTTTCTGTTGAGGACACCAGAACTGCACACAATACTCCAAGTGAGGTCTCACGAGAGCAGAGTAAAGGGGCAGGAGCACCTCCCTCGACCTGCTGGTCACACTCCTTTTGATGCAGCCCAGGATATGGTTGGCCTTCTGGGCTGCAAGCGCACACTGCCGGCTCATGTTCATTTTTCATCAACCCACACCGCCAAGTCCTTCTCTGCAGGGCTGCTCTGAATCTCCTCCCCGCCCAATCTGTAGCTGTGCCTGGCATTGCTCCGACCCAGGTGGAGGACTTTGCGCTTAGCATGGTTAAACTTCATTAGGTTGACATCAGCCCACCTCACAAGCGTGTCGAGGTCCCTCTGGATGGCATTCCTTCCCTCCAACTTATCAACCGAACCACACAGCTTGGTGTCATCGGCAAACTTGCTGAGGGCGCACTCAATCCCACTGTCCATGTCACCCACAAAGATGTTGAACAAGACCCGTCCCAACACCGATCCCTGGGGGACACCACTCGTTACTGGTCTCCAGCTGGACATTGAGCCACTGAGCACTACTCTTTGCGTGCGGCCATCCAGCCAGTTCTTTATCCACTGAGTGGTCCACCTATCAAATTGATGTCTCTCCAACTTAGAGAGAAGGATGTCATGGGAGACAGTGTCAAAGGCTTTACACAAGTCCAGGGAGATGACATCAACTGCTCTGCCCCTGTCCGTCAGTTCCGTAGCCGCTTCATAGAAGGTCACCAGATTGGTCAGGCAGGATTTCCCCTTAGTTGGCTGTCACCAACCACCTTGTTGGTTTTCATGTGCCTTAGCATGCCTTCCAGGAGAATCCGCTCCAAGATTTTGTCAGGCACAGAGGTGAGACTGACTGGTCTGTAGTTCCCCGGCTCATCCATTTTCCCCTTCTTAAAAATGGGGGTTATATTTCCCTTTTCCAGTCATCGGGAACTTCGTCTGACTGCCATGATTTTTCAAATATGATGGACAGTGGCTTAGCAACTTCATTTGCCAGCTCCTTCAGGACCTGCGGATGGATTTCATCAGGTCCCATGGACTTGTATACATTCAGGTTCCTAAGGTGGTCCCGAACCAGATCCTCCCCCACAGTGGGCCCAGGGTCCCCACCCTCACCGTCCCCGCGTCTGCCTTCATAGACATGGGCGAGAGCCGTACAAAGGCATGGAGACAGTGAATAATATGAAAAACACTCCTGAGTGGTGGTGTGAAGGGCAGATGGTCTCCATCAGTCCTGATGCTTAATTTCATTGCCACTGGTGTATAAAGGGTCACGAAAAGTCGAAACCATGCCCCCAGCAGGTTAGTAATTCAAATCCAAGAGGAATTGGATGTAGTAGAAAGCATCAAGAAAAACCAGTGATGTTTAGTAAATTTTTTTTCTGTGCCCCACCGTGCAGTGGAGTTAGTTATTGTTTTGTCCCAACAAAGAGCAATAAAGATTAGAAGGCTTGTTGGAGAAGACTGAACTGAAAAAAAAAAGAAAATAACTAACCCAGAATAAAGGTTTTGTAAACAAGTTTTGTGTAGAAACGACATGTTAAATCCTAGACACATCAGTGGAAAACAGACAAATGGTAAAAATTAGAAAAGATATTTATCATATGATATAGTCAAATCTTTTGGAAGAACAAGACAGAAACATTGGAGGTGATAGGAATTTAGTTTATGATAAGTGGGATAGTACTCTACGGGTACACAGTTTTTTGCCAAAACTACTTTTAGACAGCAAAATTGGGTGAACTGGGTCTTACCTATGGGATAGACAGCAAGGTATTCTACTCAAATTTCCAGGGCCCCAAATCCACATCCAGCTATTAAGCTACATTGTCCTTTTACATGTTCGTAAATTCCTCCTGCTTTTATCATCATGACTTCAAACAATGTTTCAGAAGTGCTTTCTAAGCAGATGGCAAGACAGGAATTTTCATAATGGAAATGTAACAAACAAGTCAGTTCTGTTGCTTACCGAGGCTTTATAAAGGCCAGGAATGGGCATCCAGGGTAATTTCAGTGGCTGGTAGCCTTATCGGGGTTCTCCTTGAAGTATTTAGAGCTGATCTGAAAGTAAAACTTGTTTTCAGGAAATTCATGGACACTTATTCACTGGGAAAAGAAAGAAAAGGGTTAGAATAAAAGCCAATTTGGTGACTTTTGTCTACATTTAGCTCCTATATTAAGACCCCTGAAAAATATGGGTTGGTGTCTGCTGTTCTTATTGCAGTGCTGCACAGAAGGCATGTGATGGGAAAATTGAGGCAGGTGTCTAACATAGACCTGCTGAAGATTAAGAGTGGTTAATAAGCAGGGTGCTAACACACATCATTCAGATTCATGTAATAAGACCAGACACTATCACATTCAGAGTGAAGCTAAAGGCTTCATTTTTCTAGGCATCAAAAAAATCCAATAAAAAATTGCAAACAAAAAAACTCGGGTGAATGAGAATATGTGCACAAAAACAAAATGCATGCACACCCCCTGTTGACATGAAAAGGACTAATTAATTATCTGAGTTGTCACATCCCCAGCTATTCTGCATTCTGTCTTGCATGCACATTCTCATGCTATCACAGTTGTGTTTCTACTAAGTATATAAAGCACAATTTAAATTGAACACCTATAATGCTATGTCTGATATTAGTGATCACAACATTTTAAACACAATGAGAGGGAGGGATGGAGGGAGGAAAGAAGGAAAGAAGGGAGGTAGAAGGGAAGAGAGAGAAGAAGAAGGAAGGGAAGAAGGAAGGGAGGGAGGAAGGGAGCCAACAACAAAAAGCAAGGGAAAAAACCTCAAGCTAACATATAGAAGGAAAGGTCAGGGAGATGTATAAAACCTTACAGCACCACACAATAAATAGGTAACACATGTGATCACACACTCACTTGCACTCATTAATTTCTTCTTGGTTTCATAGTAGTTTTCAGATGTATCTAATATTTCTGGAAAACAGTTACTACCAACTCTCTTTCTCTAAACCTGTAGGCTGTTGTTTATGAAATAAACAGAGCACCAGGCAGCTGTCATGTATGGTTATGCATGTTTAACCATAAGCTGAAAATCAGCCACTTCTAAAAATAACTAAGTAACCCTTTCATTTATTTTAGCTCCGGAATTTTATTCTGATTTAGCTGTGTTTGCCTCATCTTATTAAGCTTCTGCATTTATGTCCCTAGCCTGTCCTTACTTCATATTGCTCTCTTGCTCAGTTTGCTTTACTTTATTCAACTCATGAACAGCATTGGCACTGATATACAGTAGAGTCTAACAGCTTATATTTCCCACTGACTGATGTGCAAGGATTTGCTACTGTAAGATCAAATGAAACCAAGATAGAAACAAGCCCAAGACTCTGCAAAATCCCAGACTCACTTCTTTGGCCTTTAGTTTGCACTCACTTTGGGACAAAAAGTATTTCTGTTTATGAAAACAGCATTTGGATAATATGCATATTATATGAATATTTTTGTAGGGTTTTTTAAATGGAGAAACAGAAATTGCAGCGCGGGATCTCTGGAGAGCCAATTGAAATTTTCAAACTGCAATTGAAAATAGAAATTAACACTCCCTCCCCATCCCCCCTTGATTTTAGAGCAAACTGGTTTCTTTTTTGAAGAAACAAAAAACCTGCACAGAGAACTGAGATACAGTAAAGTTAAAAAAAAAAGCAACAACAAAGCAAAATATTTTTACATTTACAAAAAAAAAAGTCCCTTCAAACACGAACTCAAACCCCACTTTCTATGTTTAAATCAGTTCTGAAGTTTTAAAGATCTTAAAGAGACAACTGTGTCCACTTAGTGTAACAGCTCCCAAACCCCTGAACCATTAATTTAGCTTCATAATTCCTGCATCCAGCCAAATAACTTGAAGATGAACTAAACTATGTCTCACAGAGAAATACTGTTGATTTGTCATTTTTTAAGGTTTCCAGAGACAAGTGGTCTACAAAAGAATATGTTTTGACAGTTATTTACTCGAATCTTTATTTCCACTTTGAATTTTCTGTTCTGCATCTTCCCGTCCCTAGTTCTCATTATGCCTTTCTGATATTAAACTTCTCAGCTAGATTTGGAAGTTGCCTTTTCTTGTAAACCTGTAAACCTTCTCCATGTTTTGGTTTACATGACTGTGTCTGAAAATATTCTATCTATCATCAAAAACTGATGAAATATGATCGAACTTGAAGGCAAAACCAGATGCTTTGGGGACAGTTTTTCATAGTGTTTCCAGCTGAAGACAGTAACACAATTCACAAGAAAAAAAAAGCACCCCAAAACCAATTAAAAAAAAAAAAAAAAAAAACCCAAAACCAAAAAACCAACAAAATGAGAAAATAAAGGTAAAAAATAAGCCAAGAGTAATAGTAATCAGAAAGAAACTTCTAAGCATATTCAAAAATAAAAGGAAAAAGACCTCAAACACATGCATACACTCATTTCAGGGTCTGCTCACTGCCCTAGCTCTCCCTTGCTGACTGGGTGCCATGCCCCTGCAGCACCCCAAGGGATGCTCAGCCTAGACTAGGCAGTCTAGTGATGCCATGTGGCAACTTCCAGCAGCACCAAACCAAATTCAAACTGCTGCCTTTCTTTCTCCAGGCTCATTCCCTACAGTTAAAAATTTTAAGCTATGTTAATGTGCCTTTTCAGGTTGATTAATTTGCTTCAAAAGTAACTTTGAAATTACCCACATTTATTTACTGTGATGGGTTTCAGTAAACACCCTCCAGAGACTCTTCTGTCTTATCTGCACACACTCTGTGCTTTCATATTTTCATTTTAACACGGATTGTTGTTCAGGCAGGCGCCCTCTCACCCCCTGCTACCAAAAATCTTTGGAAAAGGGCCTGAACAACAATCCGCATCTGCAGCCTGGCTAAGCACAGGTGGTATAAGGGCCAATAGACACGTTAAAATACAGCACCAGTAGACATGAGACTGTCTGTATAGAGAATACTGATATGTAGTCAAGACAGTATTAATGGGATATAGTTAGGACAGGATTTGGCTTCCCCAGTATTAGATGACATAACTGTGAAATGTCTCATTACAGAAGTGTAATACAGGCTTGCAAGCAATGGTATTTAGAACTGTCTACTGTTTGATTCTTTTTTCGTCACCTGCTTTGTTAATATTCCATATGTTTCACAGATATTTTGAAATAAATGCACTGAAAAGCAAGCAAACACGAAGGATTTGTGGATTTGATCATGAAGTAGGAATGTCCTTGGACAGAAAATTTATCAAGGGAAAAGGAAAGATGCAACATACTAGCTAAGTGTTAATCCCAGGGTTGTTGAACTGAAAAAGGCAGTCAAGTTTTTTCTGGGAATAGCAGGGATTATTTCTGATGTGAAATTTACCATAGGTCAGAACTAGGAGTAGGGATCATAGCACTTCCCCATTACCAGTCATAACAGAGTATGATGACTTTTTCTCATTTTTCAAGAAAATTTTCCAATCTCTCTTCGAAGACAACCCTTCAAGGATAATACCTAAGCACTCACATTATTTTCCATCCAGTATTAGAAGTAGTTTGAAACATACAGTATGCTTTGGAACAGCCAACAAAGAAAAAACAGCTTCTGGAGCACAGGCACCCACAGCCACACTTACACAGAAAAACTAAGAGAGACTTCTTTTTAAGGCAAAGTGCCCATACTTTTGATACAATAATCAGCCTGGCTTTAAATTTACATCGAGCAAGAGAACAAAAGATAGGGGGATCATAACAGTAATCTATTCTTATTCTGGCTCTTCCTCTGCAAAAAAAGAGACTGTTTCATAACATCTAAGAGGCACATTTTTTGATATCTATCTAAGCACTGTTTATCCCAAGCCGTGTGGTTCAATTCTGGCTTGAGATGAAAAGTCAGAAAAATGGGGACAGTAGCATCTAAGGGAGTTACACTCTAGAGAACAGCCTGCCTCAACTCTAATTGCAAAAGAAACAGAAAGAGTTTCCTATGGCTTGGGTAACAGATAGCCATCAAATGCTGCCTGTACTGCAGCTTTTTCTCTCTCAATTTTTTTTCCCTGCATCTGGATTATGAAAATGTTCTTTGCAACTACTCTGAAACATAATCCTTGCTTTCCTGTTTATTCAGAAGAAAAAAAAAAAAGCCTCTAACAAAATCATAACAAAACACAACACCATGCTTTCACTGGTTGTATGAGGCATTTAGAGGTTTCGAAGAGTGTCTGATCCCACTCTATAGCAAACCACTGCAAACCAGCAGACCAAAACAGAGCCCACTATGAACAGGCAGGGAAATTTGCAGCCTTTTTTTCTCTTGGAGGATGGATGGAGAGGATCTTACTGCTTCACGCACCTCCTCCAGAACGGTGAAGAGGAGATGGGCTATCCAAACAAAGGTCCCTTCCCTGGAATGGCTGAAGGATACACACAACTAACCCTAAAAACGTTTTCTGTTTCTTACTTACCTGGAGCTGTCTCCCCATCTCAAGAAGTCCTTGAATGACTGGTTATTTATCATCTTAGACACCACACATCTGGAGGACACTTACCCTTCCTCCAGATCAATAAATTCAAAACCTAATAATAGTCTACTGTGTGTGGTAGACCATAATGCTAGCTGAGCTTGACTTATTTTATGGACTATCATAGCTGTTTTACGACAGATGAACATCTAAGACCACAGGAACTGAATTCTGAGGGTCAGCTTCTCCTTCAGATAGAATTACTTTCTCTGTGGACTGAGACTCTTGAATCAACAATTCCTACTGGTTTTTTTAGCAATATGTATCACATGGAGTGGTGGTGGCATCCTCAGTAACAGATGTGGGTAGGGAGTAAAGTTCTTTTTTCTCCATCTTCTTTATTAGGCAGGCCATATACGGGCAAAAAAAACGTGTTTTGCTAAGCAATTATTACTTAAGAAACAAATGTGCTTTTGTGTAAAGAGAGGGGACTGAAAGAGCCACCATTCCAACAACGGCATCTTACATATGCTTCAGGTTTGATTTTAACAGGCCACTAGTAGCTTTGAGAAAAAAGGATTGCAAACACTTAGTGTAATTCTTATAAGGGAGGCTGAGAGATTTTTTTCTTACCTTCAGGAAAGCATTATTTTCTTCAGAAAGGATGAATTTGTTTCTTCTTAAACTGCCTAATGAGATGAACAAATATCACACAATAATAATTTCTTATAATTATAGGAAGTCTAGAATAAATTAGAGCAGAGAAATATCTGTTTCTCTTTTCTGTACAGCAACCTATTCAGTGTTCATCAACATTGCCTCTAAGGCAGAAATGGAGTCATGCATGATCAATTCGTCTTGCAAGCCTTCCAAAATAGTTCCCTGTCTCCATTTAGTACTGTCAAGGTTTTGTTCTAATCTGCCATTTCAGGCAAGATTTAGAGCTTCCACACTTTGATTCTTTGGATGAATGAGGATTAAAGTTTTCATTGCTTGTTTATAATGAAGCAAGTTGTAGTTCTAACTATGTAACCAATTTGCTGCCATTAACTCTTGAAAAGAACAGCCACGGTCCAGTCAGGGGTTCATTTTGCGTTGATGAGGCCTGTAGCCAATTCAGGTGGTGCAAGTTGAAACTCAGTGGGATCTGGGTGCCTAAAACTGACATGGCTTTGAAAAGTCCAATGACAATCATTGAATGACTGGAGAAATAGACATACATAACAGTGACCGCTAAAGGCTAATGTAAGGAAATCCAAATCTCTGTGTGTGTTTTTTTTTTGTGTTAATGCTGTTCTAAGATCAGAAGAATTTTATAAAAGACCCAAGCTAGTTAAGATCCAGCCTTCAACTAATCCATTAACAATTTTAAGTGAAAAAACACCTTTCTGATTACCTGCATTACACAGGCAGAAGAAATACACACTTTAGTTTTTATTAGAACCAATAACTTAATACCAAATTCATAACTTCTATAAAGCTATCTTGTCTTCTTCTAAGGACTCCTAAATATGTTCATGCAGTTTTTAATTCTACTATTATTAAAAATGAGCAATTTCTCATTGATTGTTGCTTGCTTCAGCCTCCAGACTTCGGATTTTCTTCTATCTTTAACTATAGAGCATTAGAAGGATACACACATTTCTAGTATCTTCTAAGGTCAGTATTTTTACACAAAGATCCAACATTCTCTACATTCTCTTTCACTAAGAAGTGTAGATTAGATTTTTTTTTCAGATTCTCATTAAAAGTGTATTTTTTCAGGTTCTGGGGAAGAATTTTAGACAGAAGAAAGCAGCTAGCAGGTCTTGGTACTTCTTTGGGTCAGTTTTGTTTAGTTTGTTATCTCTGTATACCAGTCATGACCATTTTGGAAATCACTGTTCTTTTAAGGTATGGTCCTACAGTTCACATGTGCAGTTCTCACTTTTCAGTCCCAAATGGATTATGAGTTGCTGTAATACAGTACAGGTTGTTTGACCACAACAGACTTATAAAATTATTGACTTATTATGGCTGATGCATACTATTAGGCAATAATCAGCTCCTTATATCATCAACAAAGCTTTCTGAAATGATATTTTCTTTCAGTTCATTGATAAAAACTATCTGAAAACAATGTGTTAAGAGCACTGTGAATAATTTGTGATATCTCATTTAGTGTGCCAGGCAAATATGTGTGTGTTTCTATATCTGTGAGTACTTTCTAACTATACATTATTTTGGTGTTGCTGTTTGAGTTTAGATGTACAGAATCAAGTGCTTTGTTAAAGTACTGTGCAATATGTAATGGGCTGCTTGTTTTTTCAAAAACAAACAAACAAACAAACAAAAAAAAAACAACAGCCAAGTTAGGTTTCCAACCAGTTTTCTTTAAATCAAGTGGTTGAATGGTGGTAAATTTTCCAATGCTGCAAGTGAAATGCTTTTGGAGCATTCTTGGGACATCCTTGAGAGTACAGGAAAAGAATAAAAGATTTCAGAGACCAGTGTGATTGCTTACATTGCTTCTGCTTGTTGCCAGCTTAACACTGCAAACATGAAAGCCACTCTTGCATCTTTACAAAGTACCAGTGTGCTTCAGAAATTCTTCCCTGAGACAGCCAAAGTAAATACATAAATATATTCTAGCCCAAAATAAAATCCACACTTACACATGGAGTTATTTCTTCTCTTCTCATTGAGGCTTCATAAACAACTCTTTTACTGACAGAAAGAATTTAGCCCTTCGAATTGAGAGTTGTGACTCACATTTTAAGATCCAGAGCTTCTTTTCTCTTACCTTAAACATGCTTATTGGAACATCCTGTATTCAGTTCAGATTATGGAGGTAGTGTTACTATGTTCCTTGTTATAATAGACTAATTATCTGTGCAGTCTTCAGGGAAGCAAGAATCTTGAGACTTCATTGTTTGCTTCTAGATTATTTCTAGCATTTATTGAAGAAATATTTACCCTTGAGACTAGAGAAGCAGCCTTTTTGCCAGCCTTCCCTTATAATCTTCTGGGTTTGGTTTCTTGCCTGCAAAGTGTCCCTTCTCCTACTTGACAGGCAGAGTGGCTTTCAATCAGTATTTGCCACAATGGCACCACTCTCCTGGGCTTTGGAAATGGGGGGTTCAGAACACCTCCATTATCCAGGTCTCCCCTTTCTTACACAGGTGTTTCTTACCCATAAGCCCCAATGACCAAGCAAAAGGGGTTTCCTTATGAATCTTGTCCCCAGCTCCCTCTGAGAGAACAGTAAGCTCAAACTATATTTCACAGAGGTGCCTTGTGGCAGCTTCCATGCATATGTTCAAGTTACAGGAAGAATTTCAGAATCATAGAATCATAGAATAGTTAGGGTTGGAAAGGACCTTAAGATCATCTAGTTCCAACCACCCTGACATGGGAAGGGACACCTCACACTAAACCATGCCATCCAAGGCTATGTTCAACCCCAATTTGAACGCAGCCAGGGATGAAGCATTCACAACTTCCTTGGGCAACCCATTCCAGGGCCTCGCCACCCTCACAGTAAAGAATTTCTTCCTCACATCCAATCTAAATTTCCCCTCTTTAAGTTTAAACCCATTACCCCTTGTCCTCTCACCACAGTCCCTAATGAAGAGTCCCTCCCCAGCATCCCTATAGGCCCCCTTCAGGTATTGGAAGGCTGCTATGAGGTCTCCACACAGCCTTCTCTTCTCCAGGCTGAACAGCCCCAATTTTCTCAGCCTATCTTCATACGGGAGGTGCTCCAGTCCCCTGATCATCCTCGTGGCCCTCCTCTGCACTTGTTCTAACAGTTCCATGTCCTTTTTCTGTTGAGGACACCAGAACTGCACACAATACTCCAAGTGAGGTCTCACAAGAGCAGAGTAGAGGTGCAGGATCACCTCCCTCGACCTGCTGGTCACGCTCCTTTTGATGAAACCCAGGATACAGTTGGCTTTCTGGGCTGCAAGCGCACACTGCCGGCTCATGTTCATTTTCTCATCGACCGACACCGCCAAGTCCTTCTCCGCAGGGCTGCTCTGAATCTCTTCCCCGCCCAATCTGTAGCTGTGCTTGGGATTGCTCAAACCCAGGTGGAGGACCTTGCACTTGTCATGGTTAAACTTCATCAGGTTGGCATCAGCCCACCTCACAAGCGTGTCGAGGTCCCTCTGGATGGCATTACGTCCCTGCAACATATCAACCGAATCACACAGCTTGGTGTCATGGGCAAACTTGCTGAGGGCGCGCTCAATCCTACTGTCCATGTCACCCACAAAGATGTTGAACAAGACCGGCCCCAACACTGATCCCTGAGGGACACCACTCGTTACTGGTCTCCAGCTGGACATTGAGCCACTGAGCACTACTCTTTGCATGCGGCCATCCAGCCAGTTCTTTATCCACCGAGTGGTCCACCTATCAAATTGATGTCTTTCCAAATTAGAGACAAGGATGTCATGTGAGACAGTGTCAAACACTTTGCACAAGTCCAGGGAGATGACATCAACTGCTCTGCCCTGTCCTTCAGTTCCTTAGCTCCATTATAGAAGGTCACCAGATTGGTCAGGCAGGATTTCCCCTTAGTGAAGCCATGCTGGCTGTCACCAAGCACCTTGTTGGTTTTCATGTGCCTTAGCATGCCTTCCAGGAGAATCCGCTCCAAGATTTTGCCAGGCACAGAGGTGAGACTGACTGGTCTGTAATTCCCCAGCTCATTCATTTACCCTTCTTAAAAATGGGGGTTATATTTCCCTTTTTCCAGTCAACGGGAACTACACCTGACTGCCATGATTTTCCAAATATGATGGACAGTGGCTTAGCAGCTTCATTTGCCAGCTCCTTCAGGACCCACAGATGGATTTCATCAGGTCCCATGGAGTTGTATACATTCAGGTTGCTAAGGTGGTTTCGAACCAGATCCTCTCCTACAGTGGGCCCAGGGTCTTCATTCTCACAGTCCCTTCATCTGCCTTCCAAGACTTGGGTGGTGTAGTCAGAGCATTTGCCCGTAAAGACTGAGGCAAAGAAGTCATTAAGAACCTCAGCCTTCTCTAAGTCCAGGGTAGCCAGCTCTCCCGATAGCTTCTGCAGAGGACCCACATTGTCCCTAACCTGTCTTTTATTTGCAATGTACCTATAAAATCCCTTCCTTTTATCCTTAACATCCTAGCCAAGTTTAATTCTAAGTGGGCCTTAGCTTTCCTAACCTGGTCCTTAGCTTCCCGAACAACATCCCTATATTCTTCCCAGGTCGCCTGACCTTGCTTCCACCTTTTATAAACCTCTTTTCTCCTTTGGATTTTCCTCAGCAGCTCCTTATCCATCCATGGAGGTCTCCTGGCCTTCCTGCTAAACTTCTTTCTAGTTGGGATGCGTCACTCCTGAGCCTGCAGCAGGTGATCCTTGAATATCAACCAACAGCCTTGGGCCCCCCTGCCCTCTAGGGATGTATCCCATGCAATCTTACTGAGCAGGTTCCTGAAGAGGCCAAAGTCTGCTCTCTTGAAGTCCAGGGCAGTGAGCTTACTGCATGCCCTTCTCACTGTCCTGATGATCTCAAATTCAACCACCTCATGATCGCTGCAATCAAGGTTGCCCTGGAGCGTCACATTCCCAACCAGCCCTTCCCTGTTGGTGAGGACAAGGTCAAGCATGGCACCTCTCCTTGTCGGCTCCTCTATTACTTGCAGAAGGAAGTTGTCTTCCACACAATCGAGGAACCTTCTGGATTGCTTGTGCTGGGCCATACCATCCCTCCAACAGATATCAGGGTGGTTGAAGTCTCCCATGAGAACAAGGGCCTGCGAGCGTGAGGCTGTTCTTATCTGTCTATAGAGTGCTTCATCCATCAAGTCCTCTTAGTCAGGCGATCTGTAACAGATCCCCACCATAATGTCACCCATCGCTGTTCTCCCTTTAACCCTGACCCACAAACTCTCTGTCAACTGCTCACCTATCCCCAGACAGAGTTCCATACTCTCTAGCCTATCCCTAACATAAATAGCAACTCCCCCTCCCCGTCTGCCGGGCCTGTCTTTCCTAAAAAGCCAGTAACCTTCCATTCCAACACACCAGTCATAGGAGCCATCCCACCATGTTTCTGTGATGCCTATGATATCATACCCCTGTAGACCTGCACACATCTCTAATTCCTCTTGTTTGTTCCCCATACTACGGGCATTTGTGTAGAGGCATTTGAGGTGAGATCTAATTGAAGCCGGCTCATTTGCGGGAGCAGGTGGAATATCCCTACATTGCTCTGAATATTTACTATAGGTGCTACCAACCGAGTGGGTGTGCTGGGATGGAATGATGCCCCCCTCCCCCAACACATCTAGTTTAAAGCATCCTTGACCAGTCTGGCAAGCCTCCTACCAAAACCGCTCTTCTTGCTTGATACTTCCTTGTGTTCCTAGCTCTGAGCTGCTGTTTGTTTTGACTCTCCGTCTAGGAGCTCAATGTTCCACCAATCATTGAAGAGAGACTTGCCTCAGCACAGCCAGCTCTGATGCAAGACATGGAAGTTTAACTTTCAGGCCTAGGACAGCAAATATGTCCATTTTCTGGATCTGGACCATGCCTCTTAGTTGTCCAGAAAACAAAACAGTGGTGAAATGGGATGAATCTCTGGATATCATTGACTGTTGAAAATGATCAGTAAGACTGAGAAGCAAGAACATGAGGCATATAGGCAAATTGGTCGAAACTCTCTGCTAGCATTTGTGAGTGCAACTTCTCAGTTGGCCATGCCTGTTTTTACCAGCAGTGTTATTAATCCTGCTCTGCGCATTGAGTGGGACCACATCGATTAGCATTTAGGACAGAGTGAAGGCCTTAACAGCTCTCACCTGATGACTTCTTTGATTTTGAAGCTGCTATTAAGTCTATTCTTATGTCATGTTTCTAGATAGTGTATTTTATTTACTGGTACTGAAAGGTTGTTTATGTCAGCCGAAGCTACAAAAACAAGTGGGATCTTTTCTGGGAGACTTTCAGGATACAGTGTCTGATGGACGTAAAGTGCTAATACAGAAAAAGCATATGAAATAATGAAATGTGAAATGTGAATTCTTGCTATTTCTTTATAAAGAATGGTTTTCTCCCCATAGAAACTTCATCAAGCAAAACAGTGAATAGCGAGTAAGATTCATGTGATGGTGTGCATAATAAAGCACTGATCATCTGTGGCACAGGCTGCAATGGTGAGTAAGCAGTGTGGCAGAGCAATGCTTTCAAAGTTGCTAGCAGAAAACAAAAAATAATGATGACTATTTACTTGTCATCAGTTCTCTCCTTTATGGATGGTGGTCACTGAGAAGACATCCACTAGCTGGCTGTCATGAGCCTGCTATGTTTTACCTGAAGATTTTTTAGATACCACTACAGTCTGTGTTGTTTTGGCTGCTGATATTACTCCCAAGCAGAGTTTTTATCATATTAGTTGTCCCACTGTTGAAATGAGTTACCTGCTATGACCTTACTTCTCAAGACCAATAGGATATTCCTTGCGAATGACCCATCACTTGAAGTATTCAAGGTCAGGTTGTATGGGGCTTGGAGTAACCTGATCTAGTGAAAGATGCCCTTGCCAATGGCAGGCGGAGTGGACTAAATGATATTTAAAAGTTCTTTTTCAAGCCAAACCATTATATGATATTATGATTCTTTGATACATCTAAAAAGACAGTTAAGAAAAGACTCATGAGTGTGCCATCTCCTGTGATTGGTCCATGTTGCTGCTTATAGCCTGTCTCCAAAACTGGCTGTAGCTGAGGTTCAAATAATTCATGCTATATTCTGGAAGAATAGAGCTCAGTTTCTGCTGGATGGATGTGGTCTTACCAGGATGCACTTATGCCATCCCTACTGTTAGCATAGAACATGTGCAGCTTTGGCCCAGACGGTAGGGCCTGTATTTGCTCCTGTGTCTGTGGATTGGATAGTACATCTCAAATATATCTCTCCCCCACTGGAAGGTTGAAAGGCTGCACACTTTATGCTGCTTAAGGTTTTTTTAAGTTCTGTGATATCCATGGAGGATGTGTCTGATGTTACCAACAACACTGAGCTGGAAATGTAGATGTACCAAAAGACCAACTAATGCTTATGTGCACTTTTGGAACTGAAATCTTAACAAGACTAAATATCCCTCCTTAAAATGTACCTCATTTGTAATAATATATCTGTGATTAATTTTCAAGAATTACAGTGGAGTTGGAAAGTGATTGCTGTTATCAGTCCACAAACACATCTAAAACCTAAAAATGTTGACAGTGGATACATTGCTTTCAACCACTGCCTTTTGGCAGCAGATCAGATTATATATGTGAGCCACCCAAATCACACACTTTCCCAGGTGGGCATTAGCAGAACCATCTGGCAATTAGAAGTCTCCAGGGCAGTCAATCCAACTTTGAGCTGGATTAACTTGGAAGTTTCAAATGCTGCCATTGCTTTTTGATAGTCAGAGAAGTTTTTGGCCCCTGTGAATCAGACAGCCATTTGATTGGGGATAGAAAGGATTATTTAGTTAATTCATCTTCAGCCTTGTTCAGCTTGCCATAAAGTCAGTCTAAATCATCTCTCAGAGCACATATATTGAGCAAGTGTATATGCATGGCCCAAATCCAGACAATTTTGGGGATGGATAAGTTGGCTGAGCATGCAGAGAAGATCTGTAACTGTCTCGGAGCTTTATGTGGTGTGGCAGATTGGGTAATTTTGGACAGAAAGTACCCAGTGTTGTTAATTCTCAGAAACAGTTTAGCTTTTGCTGTACTTCAGTAGTGACAAAAGCTCCCACAGCCTCACCATAGGCCCTTTTGATAACAACTGGCAAAATCTGTATCTTCCAAATACATTATATCATTAGATGAAGTGGACAAAAACAAAACAAGTATGTTTATGACTTAGCCTGAGGAGATAATTAACTTCTGAGTACTGAGATCCTTGATTGCATTCCTAGCATGATCTTAATTGGAAGTCTGAACTTGTAAAAGGTTGTAGTGTTTGGAGGATATCTGAAATGGTTTGCTGAGAAATTGTTTGTTCATAAATTTGAAAGGTAATCCGGACAAATACCTTTTCTTTTGCCTTTGTTATAATTGTGGTTGATGATGATGGTAAAAATAATCTATTACAGCAGCAGCAAAGGCACCAGGTTGCAATGAGAACATGCATAAAAATGTATTAAGCTGTTTCAGAAAATTTCAAAAGAAAGAAGTTTTCCAAAAAGGGCTGTATACATACCAGATGATTTTACCTTGAAATCTGTATTGCTGCTTCAGTGTGGTATAGTATTTTGCTTTGCTGAAACTATTTACCCCTTGTGTGCCCTCAGTGATAATTTTCATGATATAAGTATCCTACATGGATATGTTATGTTGTGCATACACTAGAGTAGGTTGCTAACAAAAGATGAAAATGTAATTCTGTTCTGATGATTTGTCCTGCTTTTAGATGTGGGAGACCCTAGATAGAGATGAAGTTAGCTCTAAAACCTGAAATGCTGACTTTACTTTTGGGCAATTACAGTTTTGATATTTTAGAACCAGCTATAAGTGTTTCTGTTGACCTGCTGGACTAGCTGAATCATATTACGTACTGGCATTGATATCAGGTCTACATGACACAATGTATTTAGAATCATAGAATCATAGAATAGTTAGGGTTGGAAAGGACCTTAAGATCATCTAGTTCCAACACCCCTGCCATGGGCAGGGACACCTCACGCTAAACCATGCTATCCAAGGCTATGTCCAACCCAGCCTTGAATGCCGCCAGCAATGGAGAATTCACAACTTCCTTGGGCAACCCATTCCAGCGCCTCACCACCCTTACGGTAAAGAATTTCTTCCTCATATCCAATCTAAACTTCCCCTGTTTAAGTCTGAACCTGTTACCCCTTGTCCTCTCACTACAGTCCCTAATGAAGAGTCCCTCCCCAGCATCCCTATAGGCCCCAGGGACACTAAAGCTATGAGCTAGTAAGGATGCCAGCAGTAAAGCTGCTGTGACATGGTGCTTCAGTCGCAGAAGGACTATTAGCTCTGCAGAGACACAGCCTGTAATGGTCTGGGATGATCCAGCATTGCTTCTCATGCATCTGCTAGATGGCATGTTGCATTTTGTGCGGCTCTATCCTCAAGAGGCAGAAAATTAAAAAGCAGTTGATGAGAAGAAATCATAAGCTATGTCTTCAAGGTAACTGTAATAGCAACAAAGAAAGCCAATTTATTGGCTGGATGGCCTCATATAAAGAGTTGTGGTCAGCATCTCAATGTCCAACTGGAGATGGGAACCAAATGGTGTCCCTCGCGGGTTGGTGTTGAGACTGATCCTGTTCAACATCTTTGTCGGCAACATGGAGAGTGGGATTGAGTGCACCCTCAGCAAGTTTGCCGATGACACCAAGCTGTGTGGTTCGGTTGACAAGTTGGAGGGAAGGAATGCCATCCAGAGGGACCCTGACACACTTGTGAGGTGGGCTGATGCCAACCTGATGAAGTTTAATCATGCCAAGTGCAAGGTTCTATACCTGGGTCGGAGCAGTCCCAGGCGCAGCTACAGGTTAGGCAGAGAAGAGATTCAGAGCAGCCCTGCACAGAAGGACTTGGCGGTGTTGGTCAATGAGAAAATGAACATGAGCCGGCAGTGTGCACTTGCAGCTCAGAAAGCCAACCATATCCTGAGCTGCATCAAAAGGAGTGTGAACAACAGGGCGAAGGAGGTGATCCTGCCCCTCTACTCTGCTCTTGTGAGACCTCACTTGGAGTATTGTGTGCAGTTCTGGTGTCCTCAACAGAAAAAGGACATGGAACTGTTGGAACAAGTCCAAAGGAGGGCCACGAGGATGATCAGGGGACTGGAGCACCTCCCGTTTGAAGACAGGCTGAGAAGGTTGGGGCTGTTCAGCCTGGAGAAGAGAAGGCTGCGTGGAGACCTCATAGCAGCCTTCCAGTATCTGAAGGGGGCCCGTAAGGGTGCCTAGTGTGAGGTATCCCTACCAATGGCTGCGGGTTGGAACTAGGTGATGTTAAGGTCCTTTCCAACCCTAACTATTCTATGATTATATAATTATAAAAGCTCCAGGAAAAAGAAAAACAAAACAAAACAAAACCAACAACCAAAAACTCATCCCTCCCAAAACGAAACCAAACCACAATCAAAACAATAAATCCCAGAGGGTTCAGAAACTTTTTATGAGACCAGTAAAATTTTCTAGTTCTCTGCCATTTACCTGCCCCAGTTATATGCACTTGGTTACCAGGTGTAGGCATGCCAGCTGTCTATATAATCTCAGAGGGCTACAAAGGGATTCTTCATTCTCTCCAAGGATGAATCCATACTGTCTCAGAGATCATGTCCATCTCACCTAAATTTAGTTGTTCAAAGGTTGGGAATGGTTGAAGGCAGTCCTATGTGCCTGCTAAAGTCAGTGCTGAAAACTGGACTGCAGGTGATTTAACATATCTTATCTAAATTTGATAGGGGAGACCTTACTTCAGTGTGTCAATATAAAGAAGGGGCTTATAAGAAATATGGGGACAGATTTTTTAGTAGGGTCTGTAACAATGGAACAAAGGTTTTAAAGTAAAAGAAGGTACATTTACACCAGATATAAGAAAGAAATTTTTTATGATGAGGGTGGTGAAACGCTTGAACAGGTTTCCCATTTCAGGAAACATTGAAGGTCAGGTTAGATGGGGCTCTGAGGATTCTGGTCAGGTTGAAGATGGCCCTGCTTATTGCAGTGGGTTGGACTGGATGATCTTTAAAAGTCCCTTCCAACACAAACCATTTTATGATTCTAGATGTATAACATGTATAGAACATAAATAAATATCTAAAGGTGTTGTTGAATATATGCAGAGACCTCATGACCAGCTTACACTACAAAACTGACTTTGAGATGCCTAAAAGTTTTGGTGAGTTTAATGTAATATAATGTGACAAAGTTATGACACAATTTACATGTGGTCCTAGAGGAAGAATGGCAGCAGAAATGTGGATAAGTATTGTATTACATGTGCCTGGGTACCTAAGTTATCAAGCCCAACACTTAACACAGCAATCTGCCTTAAGAATGTCCCCATTACCTTGCAGAAAGAAAGATAACATTGAGCTTTCAGATGAAACAAATTAGCACCAGTGATAGACAACAAACTGGAAGGATGGAATTATTGGAGCAGAAAATAAGCTATGGAGCTCTCAAGGGAACAAAGATGCTGTGAGTGTTAGCAAACCAATGTATTTTTTTGTGCAAGTCTTCAAAATGAAAAATTTGTGCATCTCTCTGAATGGAGCAAGTACTTATTGTCACAAAAATGCGGTGCAAGGCAGGGTCCCTACACAGATAAGTGAGAAGAAACACAGCAGTAGACCTAATTAGTTTGGATTAGACTAAAAATAATAGTTAATGAACTGTAGTATCAATCAACAAAAAATCATCCATGCTTTGTGATTTGCTCGGTTCAGCATGTCCAAATGATTGTTTAGCTGTCATCCAGAAAACAAAAGAATTAGAGCAAAGAGACAAAAAAGCTGGAACGTATGCAGAATAGAATAGTGGGATAAAATACCTAACTTTCAGGCTAAAGCTGAATAAATTATTTCACAGGAAAAAGCACACAAAATTAAATGAAAGATGCAGAATATACCCTTACTTCTGCAAACATAGGAGATGCAGAGAACAGTAGATGTTGTAAAATGTTACAAAACTGTGCATTCAGAGTTGTAATAGGGGAAGGATGGCAAACATTGTTTGAGAAAGGATTTCAAAAGAATGTACAAACCTAACCTTTACTTATTGCTGCTGCTTCTGCTGCTGCCCAGACTGATCGGGTGAGGGAAATGCTGTTGGCTGGAGAACACCTCAGGGAAGGCAAAGAGATAGAAAGACCAGATGACTGAGTGGTGGTGAAGCTTTGAGCGCTAAAATATCTCATTCAGGCACCACTTTCATCTTCTTAATCTAATCATTGGCCCTGCAGGCTATGTATATGCATGTATGCAGGTCTATATGCTGTACAATCTGATATATATATATATATATACACATATTCCTATTTACTGCATGCCTGTCTTATTCTTTTAAATCTTTTGAAGTTATTTCTGGTGAGAAAAAGGTTTCAGATTTCAACAATTTCTGAGAACCAAGCTACTAAAGCAGTATTTCTTGATGAGAACTTTCATCGTCTTTCTCAGAAACACATGAGAAGGAAAATGGTAGAAGAAAATTAATTTCTTCACAAATCCTCTCAACAACTGGACTGGGAGCAATGGGAAATGCCATGGATTAACATTGATGTATCATTTAGGTGTGTGTCTTTCTCATAGAGCTTGTAGCTGTGAAAGGAACCAAAATTGTACCCTGTTTAGTTTTGAGATATTGTCCAAAAAAATTGCAAGAGCAAAAGTTTTAGTGCCTTCTTTCTTCTGACCATGATGGGGGATTGGGACCAATAGATCTTTAAGGTCCCTTCCAACCCTAACCTATGATTCTATGACTTCTACTGGCCTATGCTTATTGACTTTAATATCCCTGTTAGTTTCTCATCAAGCTGTTGTTACTCATAATCTTCAAAGAATATGCTGAGTAAAAAATTCTTCCGTAGGTCCAAAATCTGGCCTTAGTTCTTAGCAGCTTAAGGCTGTCTGGTGCTGTTGAATTCCAAATTAGTCTAGCTGAGAGTTTAGTTCATGGTTTCTACAATTATTTGTCTTTCCTGTTTGTTTCTCCATATCATCTCTCTTTGTTAAATTCAAGGGCACAGCCTAGACTTCAAATTAAATATATTTGTTTCCAGTGATGTTATTGGGGTTTATTCAATTCATGTTTTGCTGCAGTGGATAGTATTTATGCAATTTTCCTGGAGGAAGTTAAAAATAGCTTTCTGCTCCTTAGGGTTTAAAAGGTTGCTTTTACCTATGCTGTTAGCTTGACTTGTTGCATTTTTTAAACACAATAAGGAAAAAAAATAAATAGGTAAGGGAACATTGGGACTCTCTTCTGTACCTTTTTTTTGTAATTGAACATGAAAGAAAAGCAAGTCAAACTGGCAGATAATATTGTGTTCTGGGTGGTGCAAAGTGCCAGCAACTGTTTTGCCTGCACACAATTTGTTCTATAATAGTCCTTTTTATTTTTCACTAATAAGAACAAAAGTAAACCATTAAAAATCAAATGTTCAGTTGAATGGAACTAAACAAAAACATGCTGAAGGCGACAGGCAGGGTTTAACACTGTAACTTTAAATCTCGTGTCTCTCTTTGATGGTTGACATGGCAAAAGAATTCTCACAATGCTTCTGAATCGTGATCACTTTGCTAATAACAACAAGAATGCCACTGTGCATCATTTCTACTTCTGAATCCCTCTAAACAGAATTCCTTGCATGTTATTCACATGGCACTGCTCAGCATCAAAGATTCAATAAAAAGAATTAGGAAATCCCTATGGAATCAGCAGATAATGGCGGTGCATTACTAGTATTATTCCTTATTTGTTCATCAGTGGTGCCAGCGGAAACCAATCAAGGATCAGTGCTGTGACCTAAGATGTGGCAGATAGATCCTCACTGGGGTATAGCACCAAGTAAATTAATGGAACTGGGATGGTTTAAACCAGTTAAGATTCTGTACTTATGTCAAGCCTCAAAGAGCTTGGTGAGGTGTGGACAAGTAAATGGAATATGTTTCTATAGCTGTTAATACAGCCTTTGCTCCACAGGCTACCTAGCCACTGTCAGTTCAATACATTGCAGGGGCTCAGAGATGAGTAATGAAGTCAGGACTAAAGACATTTCAGATGTGCTGGTAATATTCATAAAGGTTTTGTCAGTTCCTCTCTATGAGGAAAAGGTCTTTTGTGAAGGCACTGAGCTGATGCTCAAAATATTTGCACTTTGTTCCTAGTTCATCAGGCTTCCTCTTTGATCTTGGCGACTAACCTGTTATACTAATGTATAAATAGGAATGCAAATAACAAGCCTTTGCCTGCCCTGTGGGTTCAGGTAATATGAAATCTTTGGGCTGTGGCATCCCTACATCTGTATACAAACAGAATGGGATATGCATTTAACTGCTGTAAAACAAACCATCATCAGGAAATTAAAGTCACAGAATAACAGAATACTGTTAAAGGAGTTTTTTCTATCATTTATGTTATAATTCATTCAGTCCAAAAAAGGCAGAGAGTTTTGCTCCTGTGCCTGGACTTCTTTTGTAAGAGTAGAAGTGAAAACATGACCAAAGGTGAAAGGGATTTATAATATGAGGAGACCTGATATTTTCAGGCTTCTTAGAAATCAGTTGCTTTCTGCTAATGATAACAAGGGAAATTACCTGTAGTTTTGAAGGTCTGTATTAGAGTCTTACAAGGTTTTTCCACAGAGAAAATATTTTGCTGTTTAATATTGCTACTCTAGTAGTATATAAACATGTAGGTATGATTCACAGCCTTTACATAAAATCTTCCCTGCCTCACTTATGCTTGAGCTTTTACTATGGAGAAAGGTTGCAAGTTGTTCTACCCCTTTCTGCTAGAGTTTTGCCTCCATTTTTAGATAGGGAAAGCAAATCAAGCGCAATGTCATTACTGGCAGGTTAAAGAACCAAACATAAACCTGAGGCAATGTCTGGTAGCATTGCAGCAAGCATTGCCTAAGCACCATAAGGGGTTAACACAATCCAAGAATCATTCCTGATATCTACTTTGGGGGTAATCTCTTCGTTTTTGGTCAGGGTTTGGGAGTTTATCTGTATGAAGGTGGGCTGTGCCATGCCTCAGTATTAGAGAACTGTCCATATTCTGTTTTGTTTATTGCTACGGAAACAGTGAGTTGTTCTTTACTGTCTGGGAAAAGAGGCTTCTAAAAGATTTGAGTAGGGGATTTGTCATCTGAACACCCATCAATGGATAATGAAGTCAGGTTAAATATTTTTGTAATATAATTGTACAACATAGCTATGGGAGGGACGTTGTTCCACTTCATCAAAATTGAGTAGAATTAAACTGGTTTAGACAGATGTTTTCTTAGGTGCTTCCAGATGTTTCTAAATGTCTTCAGTGATGAAGACTCCCGCAGTAACCTATTCAAGATCTGAATCAGCCTTTGAGATTGGTATTTTTTCTTGTAATCAGCAGTTGATACGAATTTTTGTTCTTCATATGAAGAAGAAAGTTCTTGGAGGTAAAAAGACCAGCAGTCTATTGACAGTCGTATGTGCATCTAGGATCCCTTCTTTATTATTCTTTCTTACCCTGGTAAAATTTCAGAAGAATAAGGGAACTGGAAAGCAAGAAAGAGTTACAAAAAGGAATTGGAAGGATAGCAGCTTGTAATTTGTAGTAGCATCCATGTATTATATAAGATAAAAATAAAACCTGGACAAGGCTATATTTTGGGGTCCTAGTGGCACCATAAAATACTCTTAGTTTTTGCTTTTGTGGCTTATTTGGATATCAGGAAAGCCCTGAGATATATTTGTAGCTTTGAAATGCACAAACATCTTCTCTTTAAAGCATTTGGTTTTGAAAGGGGCACATTTGTAAGTGGTAAGAAAAAGTTCCTCCATTGTGAAATATCAATTATTTGTAAGTGCTTGGATTAATTCATTGGATTTTATGGGTAAAAGAAATGGAAATTGTTTCTTACATTAAAAATTAATATTTTATATCCAGCTGTGTCTGGCTGGGCAATAAATCACCTACTTACAATTACTTATTTGTCAGCCAGCGTGTTAGCTCAAAAAGCTAGGGAGCTTGCCTGTGGATCCTTCTCCACTTGAAAGGCAGAGAGAGTTCAGGTCAAATCAATTTGAGCCACAGTAATTAAGAACTAGATTGAAGATCATTCCCCACCTACTAAGTAAGCATCTGGAGTTGCTTTTTAGAATGGATCCATTTCTCAGTGGCAGTAGAAAATGTTGCAGGCAGACAACACTACTTAGAATTTTTTTTTTAAATGAGAAGATTGCATATATGAAGCAAATATTCAGATTTACCTCTGAATAAATCTGAGTACTTCATATTTGCTAAGAAGGAAAACATTTTATCTTTTCAGCTTGTCTATTTACAGCTGAATATCATGTAACCTTCAGAGGCTGTGAGGTATGAAGGAATGAAACAAGGCCAGAGTCCAAGATCACCAAGAGAACTGAATTTTTAACATGGTACCCAGATTTATTTTTTTTTTTTTTCCCAGTAATCCATACACTTCCTGACGCTGTCTAAACATGCTTCAGGAGTTATCCCAATGACCACCCTCAGTATGGAATTTGTGGACCCCTATTTTGGCAGGTAAGAAAGTTCATCAGTGTAACGGGAACATTCTGCACCTTTTGAACCCAGGGTCAGAAAATGGACACAAGCTCTTTTAGTGGCCATAACATTTCAGTTGATGTCAATAGAATGAAAACCTAATAGAAAATTAGTATCTTTTTTACATGAGCGAGGAATGAGACACAGGAGTGTCTAATAGCTGTTGATGTAAATAGAAAGTTCCCTTCATATTTCTTTAGGGTGTTTTGATTTGGCAAGACAACAGAAAAAGTTGTTTAATTTCCTTGGAATATAAGTTTTTGAGGCTTTTCTTTTGCCATCAATACGAAAAATTAACTGTAAACACAGCTCTAGTAGTACAGTGCTCCTAGTGAATAATTCTTTCATGACAGGGAAACTAAATTAAGTCAGTCACATTCCCAAGAAATATAATTAGTTGCACACTTCTCACACATGCAATATCATATTCAAAACTGTGGAAATAAGGTCACTTGAACATCCACTATATAGAGGAAACTCAGAACTTTTGAAATCACAGGTGGTGAAGAGAAAGCTCAGATTTCTGGTGTCACAGACATCCTCATTTATTAGCATTACTGTCTTTCTTCTGCACTGGGATCCTGCTGATGAAATGCAGGGGACATATAATGCATGTCTCAGTTACTGGCATCATTTGATCTGGTATTTATTGTAGACTCACAGAATCATAGGTTTGGGTTAGAAGAGACCTTAAAGCTCATCTAGTTTCATACCCCCTTCCATGGACGGGCACACCTTCTAATGCACCAGGTTGCTCAAGGCCCCATCCAACCTGGCCTTGAACACTCCCAGAGACGGGGCAGCCACAGCTTCTCTGGGCAACCTGTGGCAGCGCCTCACCACCCTCACAGTAAAGACTTTTTTCCTAATGTCTAATCTAAATCTACTCTTTTTCAGTTTAAAGCCGTTAACCCTTATCCTAACACTACACAGCCTTGTAAAAAGTCCCTCTCCAGCTTTTTTTAGGTATTGGAAAGCTGCTTTAAGATCTCCCCAGAGCCCTCTCTCTACGTGTATACAGACAATCATTTATCCAGCCCGTTGTAATGAGAAAAAAGGTGGCTGGTGAAACATTTTACAGGTATTCTATCACCCCACTGCAAAATGCAGCTAACTTGAATGCACTTGAATAATTATATATGAACTAATTAGAGACTGAGTGAATGATTCGTGAAGTTGTAGATAAATAGGCCAAAACTAGGTGGTTGCAATAAATTGGCAGTTGTGATTTCCAAGGTTATATTAATGCTGTACTGTTCAAATGATAGTATTAGCAAGCAATAAAAGAACTGAGGTAGACCTAACTAAAAACTGTATACCAAGTTATAAAAAAAGACTGCAAAAGTAAACAAGTATCAGAGTCTAGATTTATTTGCCACAAACATGGAAGCAATCACAGCATGATGAAGTGTCCAGCACAGGGAGTTAGCATTCGTAAATACATGTTCTGCAAGTCTGTGTCGCTTTCAGTATAAATGGCAAAGCAATAGCAAGTATGTTTTTGAATGTATAGTCTCAGACCTGAAAGTCTGATTATGAATATGATGAAGAAGCAGAGTTCTTTAAGAGCTCCTCATCAATTTACAAAGTAATGCTCCACAATGCATTGGTTTGTGAGACCAAAGACAAATGACTGAATCAAAACAAATTTTATCAGGTTCATGGGCTCTATGCAGTGTGATCACACCAAGCATCATCGGCCATTTCCGGCCCATTGCTGAGGCGACTGTCTCGAGAGGGGACGCCTTCAGCGCCTGTTTAGCGGGAGGCTCGGGTCCAGGAGCTTCAACTCGGGGCAGCAACGGGCACCGAGGGAGCTTCAAGTCCCCGACAAGACTTGCAAAAGAGCCGGCAGCTCAGCGGACGCGAGCAGCTGACTCACAGGGGGCGGTGCCAGGAGGGGCGGTGCCAGCCCTGACTGAGTAGAAACCTGCCCCAGGGAGAGCGATCGACCAGGAGCGCGGCGACCAGGGGGGGCAAACAGGGCGGGTTCGAGGCAGTCTGCGCGGCAGTTCGCGCTGGCTGGTCGAGCGGGATGGTGAGGACTCGCCTTATGACCAGGGTCCGGTCTTGGAGCTCTGCTCTGGCTGCCCCGGCTGTGGCCAGTGTAGGCACCCAGACAGAGACGATGAGAGGGAAGGCTGCAGTGCAGAGCTCGGGGCGTAGAGAGCGCCTGCATTGCTGTCCTGAGGGAAGGGTGCACAATGGACAGGGCTGCACCCTGTGCTCCCTGGTGGAGGTCCTCCTGCAGCAGGTGGCTAAGCTGCGGAATGCTGTTAGTGGGCTGAAAGATGTCAGGGAAGCTGAGAGGAAGCAGCGCTGCTTGCTGCAGGACCACACTGTGCAGGAGCTTCAAGTGTCTACTGTCGCTCATGCAGGAAAGGAGGCCACTAACCCAGGAAGCTGAGAAACAGCAACAACAAAAAAAAAAAAAAAAAAAAAAAAAAAAAAAAAAAAAAAAGGAGGAAGAGGACAATTAAAAGCAAGGAGCTTCCTCCCACATCTATTGTCCCCATCCAGAACTGCTTTCCTGTCCTGCAGGGGGCTGATGAGGAAACAAACTCACATCAGGAACAGCCGGCTGATGCACTGGCAAAGGAGACCACTACTGGTGCTGCCAGGAAAAAGTGGCAGATCGTACTAGTAGGGAACTCTACTCTGAAAGGAACAGAGGCACCCATCTGTCGGCCTGACCCAGACTCAAGGGAGGTGTGTTGCCTACCAGGGGCTCGAATCAGGGATGTTGCAGAGAGGCTGCCTGCTCTAGTCAGTCACACTTCTAGTGATCCATGTGTGTGCTAGTGATATAGATAGCAGTAACCCAGAGAACATAAAGAAGGACTACAGAGCTCTGGGAGAGGTGGTTAGGGGCTCTGGAGCTCAGATTGTCTCTTCAATTCTCCAGGATACAGGGGAGGACCTTAAAAATGCTAGGCGGATTGCCCAGGTTAATAAATGGTTAGAAGGGTGGTGCTGTGGTCAGGGGTTTGGGTACCTTGCACATGGGACTCAGTGTAGTAGGCCAGGTATACTGGGAGCTGGTGGAGCTGGTCTGACAAAGAAAGGGAAGAGTGGATTTGGTAGGAGGCTTGCCAGGCTGGTCAAGGGTTCTTTAAACTAGATGTGTTGGAGGAGGGGGGCATCATTCCATCCCAACACACCCAGTCAGCTGCCACCACCTATAACGACCATTCAAAGCAATGTAGATATATTCCAACACTTATAATAACCGTTCAGAGCAATGTAGAGATATTCCAGCTGCTCCAGCCAATGAGCCGGCTTCAATTGGAGCTCGGCTCAGATGCCTCTATACAAACGCCCTTAGCACGGGGAACAAACAAGAGGAGTTAGAGATGTGTGCATGTCTACGGGGGTATGATATAATAGGTATCACAGAAACATGGTGGGATGGCTCCTATGACTGGTGTGTTGGAATGGAAGATTACAGGCTCTTTACCAAAGACAGGCCCAGCAGATGGGGATGGAGAGTTGCTATTTGTGTCAGTGATAGCCTGGAGAGTATGGAAATCTGTCTGGGGACAGGTGAGCAGTCGACAGAGAGTTTGTGGGTCAGGGTTAAAGGGAGAACAACAATGGGAGACATTATTGTGGGGATCTGTTACAGACCACCTGACCAAGAGGACTCGATGGATGAAGCACTCTATAGACAGATAGGAACAGACTCACGATCGCAGGCCCTTGTTCTCATGGAGGGCTTCAACCACCTTGATATCTGTTGGAGGGATGGTATGACCCGGCACAAGCAATCCAGGAAGTTCCTCGATTGTGTGGAAGACAACTTCCTTCTGCAAATAATAGAGCCAAGAAGGAAAGGTGCCATGCTTGACCTTGTCCTCACCAACAGGGAAGGGCTGGCTGGAAATGTGATGCTCCAGGGCAGCCTTGATTACAGCAACCATGAGATGGTTGAATTCGAGGTCCTCAGGACAGTGAGAAGAGCATGCAGCAAGCTCACTGCCCTGGACTTCAAGAGAGCAGACTTTGGCCTCTTCAGGAACCTGCTCAGTAAGGTTCCTTGGGATATAACCCTAGAGGGCAGGGGGGCCCATGGCTGTTGGTTGATATTCAAGGATCGCCTGCTGCCAGCTCAGGAGTGTTGCATCCCAACTAGAAGGAAGTTCAGCAGGAGGGCCAGGAGACCTCCTTGGATGGATAAGGAGCTGCTGAGGAAAATTTAAAGGAAAAAAGAGGCTTATAAAAGGTGGAAGCAAGGACAGGTGGCCTGGGAAGAATACAGGGGTGTTGTCTGGGAAGCTAGGGACCAGGTTAGGAAAGCTAAGGCCCACTTAGAATTTAACTTGGCTAGGGATGTTAAGGATAACAGGAAGGGATTCCATAGGTACATTGCAAATAAAAGGCAGACTAGGGACAACGTGGGCCCCCTCCGGAGGCTAATGGGAGAACTGGCTTTCCTGGATTTGGAGAAGGCCGTGGTTCTTAATGACTTCTTTGCCTCAGTATTCACTGGCAAATGCTCTGACCACACCACCCAAGTCTTGGAAGGCAGACACAGGGACAGTGAGAATGAAGACCCTGGGCCCACTGTAGGAGAGGATCTGGCTCCAGACAATCTTAGGAACCTGAACGTGCACAAGTCCATGGACCTGATGAAATCCATCTGCGGGTCCTGGAGGAGCTGGCAAATGAAGCTGCTAAGCCACTGTCCATCATATTTGAAAAATCATGGCAGTCAGGTGTAGCTCCCGATGACTGGAAAAAGGGAAACATAACCCCCATTTTCAAGAAGGGGAAAATGGATGAGCTGAGGAACTACAGACCAGTGTGTCTCACCTCTGTGCCTGGCAAAATCTTGGGGCGGATTCTCCTGGAAGGCATGCTAAGGCACATGAAAACCAACAAGGTGCTTGGTGACAGCCAGCATGGCTTCACTAAGGGGAAATCCTGCCTGACCAATCTGGTGACCTTCTATAATGGAGCTAAGGAACTGAAGGACAGGGCAGAGCAGTTGATGTCATCTCCCTGGACTTGTGCAAAGTGTTTGACACTGTCTCACATGACATCCTTGTCTCTAATTTGGAGAGATATCAATTTGATAGGTGGACCACTCAGTGGATAAAGAACTGGCTGGATGGCCGCACGCAAAGAGTAGTGGTCAATGTCTCAATGTGCAGCTGGAGACCAGTAACAAGTGATGTCCCTCAGGGATCGGTGTTGGGACCGGTCTTGTTCAACATCTTTGTGGGTGACATGGACAGTGGGATTGAGTGCACCCTCAGCAAGTTTGCCGATGACACCAAGCTGTGTGGTTCGGTTGATACATTGGAGTTAAGGAATGCCATCCAGATGGACCTTGACACGCTTGTGAGGTGGGCTGATGCCAACCTTATGAAGTTTAACCATGCCAAGTGCAAGGTCCTCCACCTGGGTCAAAGCAATCCCAAGCACAGCTGCGGGCTTGGAAGAGAAGAAGTTCGGAGAAGACCTGCGGAGAAGGACTTGGGGGTGTTGGTCGATGAGAAAATGAACATGAGCCAGCTTCAGTGTGTGCTTGCAGCCCAGAAAGCCAACCATATCCTGGGCTGCAACAAAAAAAGTGTGACCCGCAGATCGAAGGAGGTGATCTTGCCCCTCTACTCTGCTCTTTTGTGACCTTACTTGGAGTATTGTGTACAGTTCTGGTGTCCTCAACAGAAAAAGGAAATGGTACTGTTGGAAGAAGTCCAGAGGAGGGCCACGAAGATGATCAGGGGGCTGGATCACCCCCTGTATTAAGATAGGATGAGAAAGTTGAGGCTGTTCAGCCTGGAGAAGTCTGCGTGGAGACCTCATAGCAGTCTTCCAATATCTGAAGGGGGCTTATAGGGATGCTGGGGAGGGACTCTTTGTTAGGGACTATAGTGATAGGAGAAGGGGTAACGGGTTCAAACTTAAACAGGGGATGTTTAGATTGGATATGAGGAAGAAATTCTTTAGTGTAAGGGTGGTGAGGCCCTGGAATGGGTTGCCCAGGGAAGTTGTGAATGCTCCATTGCTGGCAGTGTTCAAGTCTGGGTTGGACAGATCCTTGGGTGGCATGGTTTAGTGTGAGGTGTCTCTGCCCATGGCAGGGGGGGATGGAACTAGATGATCTTAACATCCCTTCCAACCCTAACTATTCTATGATAAACAGCAGGAGCATGGCAACAGCCACCACTGTGTCATAAATGCTGTGAGCAGAAAATCCCCATTGGCCTTGTTGCTGAAGATTATGCTACATGTACATTGGCATGCCAGCATCGTAATCAACAGAGAGATTACACTCTGTGGTGGAAATGGTAAAGGGCATCATCCCATAGACTTCTGATTATTTTCAACAATTTAGCTATTATGAAGTTGTAGTTAATTGCCGATATATAGCCAAGTAAACAGATTAAAGAAGGTATTAAATTTATGTGGGTTTCATGTTAATTTGGTCTTGAACAGTAACTGGAAACCATATATTTATGTTCTAGGTTTTTTTTTTGTTTGTTTGTTTGTTTGTTTGTTTGTTTGTTTTTTGAGTTGGTGGTGTTGTCTGAGCCTAAAACTAAGCGGACAGAAACGTGTAAAAGGACTATTTTCTTCCTAATATAAATGTACGAATTTCACTGGCATTTTAGTGCAGCATTCTCTCCAGCATACATAAGATGACCATGCATAATGTGACTTTCTATAAGACGTCACTCTCGAATTTGACCTGACTTTCTGTTTCTCTTGTGCTGCCTTCCAACTGTGCCTATAAGTCATATATTTTTATGATACCAGGTACAAGCTTTTCCTGCACTCTTCCTATGATAGTACTTTTTTCATGTTCAATGGGCACTGAATACGGTATTTCAGGTTGGGGCTGACCAGCACTTCTGCTTTATATTTTCTTTTGGTGATAAAACCAAGTACAACACTTAACTTTTTTATGGCTGTGATGATGGAGGCTTCCTTTTCTCCATTAACCCCAAATACCATTTTTGTCAGTGAACAGAACAATTGAACCATTTCTCCCTATATCCTACAGACTTCTCCCTTGGCTCAAGAATAATTATTTCACAGTGTAGTACTTTTTTCCCCCACAGGTATAGTCATCCAAACTCTCTGAATCTTGCTGACTCTGAACAATTTTTCTTCATTATTTTTCTATACCTCTAAGGTATAGAACCTAAGTGAGTAAGTGTGGCTCAAGGCCCTAGTATTTTTGTGCACTTTTTACCATATTCGCACAATGCTCGTTTATTTTTTAGAAGTTCCTAATATCCTGTTTGTTCGGGGGTGTGTGTGTCTGTTTGTGTGTGTGTTGGGAATTCTGGGTTTTTCCCTTTCCCTTTCTCTTTCCCTTTCCCTTTCCCTTTCCCTTTCCCTTTCCCTTTCCCTTTCCCTTTCCCTTTCCCTTTCCCTTTCCCTTTCCCTTTCCCTTTCCCTTTCCCTTTCCCTTTCCCTTTCCCCTTCCCCTTCCCCTTTCCCCTTCCCCTTTCCCCTTCCCCTTTCCCCTTCCCCTTCCCCTTTCCCCTTCCCCTTTCCCCTTCCCCTTTCCCTTCCTTCCCCTCCCCTTATTACAAAATATTGTAAATTAAAATTCATGATTTTTGGAACCAGTAAAATTCCCCAAGAAGATACAGAAGTGTAAAAGAAAATAAAGTTGGAAGCTGGAGGCAAGAACAGCAGTTTTTGAGTATTTAGAGCATGAAAGAAGTTAGTTATATTTAAAGCCAGCTAGAGAAAACACTTTCTAAAGGGAGGTTAGCAGTGAGAACTAAGGCAGATATCTGTGGTAGCCAGGAAAGATGCCTGAAGGACATAGCAGGATAAGGCTGCTTCCTAAGTAATTATAGCTCATCTCAATAGAAGCCCCGCTTTAAGAGGTAAGGGAAGAAAAGGTAGTGACAGTGACAAGGGGACAGCAAGACCTGAAGGATGAAAGGGCTCTTCAGTTCACTGGCAGACTGAACATGCTTTGCTTGAATACTCCTAGCTTAGTGCAGGCAGGCTCAAAATCTTGTGTTAAGGTGACAGAGAGGACCTGACTTAACTGGCCAGGCTGAGGCACTGTGAGGAAAAGTGCGCTAAGTGTGGGTATTCCTCATCCCTGTTTCTTCCTTTAAATGTGGTTTATATTAGGGGCTGGATATTACTTGCATTCTTAAAAGTATCTTTGATTCTAGATACTAGACAGGTATTTGAAACTATTTTAAAGCAGTACGTTTAATGATGGGGGATACCACCTGGGAGTCTAAGTGAGACTTCAAACTGCCTAAGCTAATTAGATTGTTATTATTTGAGATAATCTTATTGAGATGCTTGGAAATTAGTTTTATTCTTCATTAAAAGGACAAAGGGCTGCATCTTTAAAGGGCAACACTAATGCATGCACAGAGGGCAAAAAATAATTTTCGCCAAAGCTCTCTATGGGCTCCTGCCAGTTGTGACTAATGTTGGTGCAGGTATTAGAAATACACAGGCAGATATGATGATGAAGAAAGAAGAATGAAGATTAAAAGAAAAGTGGTTTGAAAGCTCTACTCATTCTACTATATGAAGAATAATATATGAGGCCTGTGTAATGAAAATGATAATGTGTTCTGTCATTTTTTTCAGATAATTAGACTGTGATCCTGGAAGCTGTTTCCTGTGGCTGAAGCTCTGCATCTGGATGGAGTCCTCCTGCATTTAGATTTTATGTTTAGATTGGATATTAAAAAAAATTCACCAAAAGGATTGTCAAGCAGTGGAAGAGGCTGCCCAGGGAAGGGTTCAGTCACCTATCCTGCAGCTTATTTTGAGATACATGGGTCCAGGTATGAAGAGATACTGATGTTCTCATGGGACACAGTGACTGGGTTCAGGTAAGGTTCCCTGACTGTTCCCAGCATACTGCTGTGTGGACTGTTCAGGCTTAGTCTGTGATCTGGAGAAAGACAGATTACCATGGACAGATACACAAGCCCAGAGAAAGGGGGAAGTGGACTTGGATCCAGTTAGAAACAACCTCTAATACACAGCACAAGATTGCTGCTGGGAGACATGGCATATTCTGGTAGAAAATTGCAACACTGATATGCTGTCTTCCTTTAGTAATCCTTTAATAGTAACATCCATTTTGCTTGACTGGCTGCAGAAAAGATAGTGAGATAGACACAGGACCCATACATGAGGTCTAATTTCTGTGCAAGTGTTATCAAAATAATTCAAAGGTCTGCTTTCTATGACTTTTTGGTGGTGATTTCTGTCCAGAGTAAAATCTGTCAATCTGCTCATTTGTGTTTTTAAGTGCTTTCCAGGCATCTTCAGCAGAAGGAAACAGAATACCATAACCCTGAGTAATTGAAGATTGGTAACTTGATTCTTGGAAAAGAAAAAAAAAGGCATGGAGCCATGTTATCTACCCTCACCATCTGAACAAAGCAGCTCAGCTCACAAAAAACAAGTGCAACAAAGGTACAGACAAAGAATTGCTTAGTGAATAACTGTGAATAGCAAATAAAGGAGATTTTGAGTCAGCCTGTGGGAAATACCTCAAAAGAAGAAGTGGTTACCTTTAATAAGTATTCACTGACATGCCTTGCTTTGTTTCTCTTTGTTTCTCTGTCAGATGCCACATTCAGCTGTGTCTGAAATGCTGACACCAGCGAGAACTGTTTCTCTATCCCTGTTTCTCTATCCCTCTACTAAGATCCATGGGGTATAATTTGCCTGTTCAGCTTGATATAGTAGTGTCTTAGACAATATATAGACAACTGGTCATGGTAAGTGATGAATATAAGAGAGAAGAATTTCAGTCTGCAGGTTCAATATAATTAATGAAGTGTTACTAAAGCGTTTTAAGAGAAACTGGTTCCTGCATTTACAATGTGCTGTAATGATTTACTTAGAAGTCTCCCTTTAGACTCAGTATACAAGTTACAAATGATGCAAAATGTTGCTGATCAGAGATATTGACAATCACTCATTGGTATTGGCATATACTAGAGTCTCCACTGGTTGCAGTGCAATTATGAACTGAGTTTAAAGACTTGCTTTTGGCCAAAGGCTAAAAGAGGACCTTATTCCTCATCTTATTTCAAAGTTTCTCCTATCTTATTCTTCAGCTGTTTCCTCCAACAGATGATGATAATAATAATAGTAATAATAGTAATAATAGTAATACTACTACTACTACTACTACTACTACTACTACTAATGTGTTGTTTTCCTTTATTGTCTTTTCAGGACTGTTCATTCATCTGGAACAGACGGTGATGACTTCTAAGTGATATTTCCAGTACTACCCTAGTAAAACTTCCTTTCTATCAATGAGATATTTGAAAATAGGCTCAGGTTTTAGATTTTGAATGTTCTTCAAAAAGAGCTTAAGTAATTGAAGAAAAAATGTCACTGGCTCTCCCACTGAACACAGGGGCTCTGACTGAGCCAGCTAGATTTCTAAGTCCCTGTGTCCCGTGTTTCTTTGGACTAGGTATATCTGAAAATATCATGAGAGTCATGAGAATGAAAGAGAGGCTCAGTATTTTGAGAGTCTTCTGAAACAAATTAGTAGAAATCAACTCTCTCCACTTAGCCAAGATTTAAAAATTTTACTCATGCCTAAAATTGGTCAGAGAAAAACAGTGAAAGTGGCTCTGAAATTAAGTTGCATTAGGAAAATGAAGGCTGGTTAAAAATTTTAGTCAAACTACAGCCTTAGCCCTTGTACTTGTTGTTGCTTGAACTTCAGGGCACAAACGTGTTGAATTTTGCTTCTGAGACTAATTTCCTTTCATTTTGTATGAATATCAAGAGAGGACTCCCTGCATCAGTTGAAATGTGTTGTTCTTGAAACAGCCTGAAAGAAAGCACTTGCTCCTTAGGAGTGTGTGACACCCATTGCTTTTCTTCTGTGTTAGAAATTCTGTTGCTCATTGTAGAAATGTTAAGTTTACTCTCCACTCTGGCTGCTTTGTTTCTGCAGGAAAAAAAAGACAATACATCCAACAAGTTATCCTAACACCTATGGCCTAGCACCAATAAACAAATCTCTGTCTCCTGGTGCATGAAACAGCTGCAGGTGATTACCCTACTCCTGTGGAAACAGAAACACATCTGGTATCTGCAGAACAGCAATGAAACATACAGGAGAACAGCCAAAGCAGCCATTCCAGGTGTACACAGCTGCATCATCCTAACACTGCTGCTCTGCCTGAGTGCCATGTGTTATGTAAGTATTGGGCTGTGATGGTGATTACTAGAAAGAGGAAAATTCAAAGAGGAATTTTGCTCCTTTCTGTTCCCTGTTGTGGCTGTGAATAATTCAGTTTTGTTCTCAGATCTCTGTGTGGTGTTTACCATTCCCATTATATGTTCCTCGTGGTCATACTGAAAAGGTGACCAAAGTTAACTGGGCTGAATGATCGTGTTTATGATCTTTGAAGAAAAGTTCCCTACGTGTAGAAGACAATATGGTATCTATCATCATTAAGTCCTCTAATGACTGTAATATGGTACTAGCTGTAGAGGTATCTAGAGGTAAGAGGTTACTAGCAGGGTGAACTGACTTGAATTTACATCATCATATTTATCCTTTTTCTTCATTTCTTCCTTTCCACTTTTCCTTCCCTGCCGGCATACCTTACTTTGCAGTTATGCACCATTATTGCTGTTGCTCTCTCTTCTACGCCTAGCTCCCATTCCCATTAGGAAACCCTTTTTTACTTTTTCTTTTTTGTTTGTTTGTTTGTTTGTTTTTGTTTTGTTTTGTTTTGTTTTGTTTTGTTTTGTTTTGTTTTCACTTGAGTGGTAGATAGCCTAGATTTTATTAGATTAACATATTTTATCATGCCAGACAAAGTGAGCAAATCAGAGGAAAAGACTCTTCTGCAGTTAATGCCAATTGGGAAAGTGATAAGGGTTATGAGAAGCTTCAAAAGCAGGAAAGGGAGGAACTATTCCTGTACATCAAAATGGTCTTGACTACAGAGTGTTAAACACCACTAATTTTACTCCTGCATTTTTCTTTGCCTATTTGAGGTCCAAAGTGAGACTGGGTAACAATGTATGTTACTGTGCCATATCAAACAGAACAATATTTTATTTTCATCAGGTTTGACTTTGGTTCCACTAGTTCTTTATTTTAGTTTATACTTTCTTGCTATTAACTTTTGAGGTCTTCATTAGTGGCATGGGGCAGAAGGTTCTGGCACCATGGAAGAGGAAAAGCTACCACTGCACTCTGCACATGGTGAGTTGGTGCAGGCTTTCTTTTTATCAAATGGCTGTTTCCTCTCTAAGTGAATTGGCCAAACTCCCTCAGCTGAAAATGTGATAACTGTTGAGGCTGAATGCTTGTAAAAGAGAGGAATACAGTAGGCTCATACATTTTTTGAAGAATTTTTATGAGAATCACTTTTTTACAAAATTTCCCAATTGATTTTTTACATTATTGCTCCTCTGGCTCCCAATAATGTTATTTAGACAGAGAAATATTCTGGCAGTGTATCTTCCCATTTACACTTTGCTTTCAGCACTAGCCTATAAATAGGCCATTATAGTGTGGAGAAAAATATAAAGAGTAAAACTTTTCCTTCATGTTGCTAAAGAATGTAGTTCTAATAGTTATCCAACACTAGCAACTGCTATTATAATATAATATTTTTCCACTGTGCTAAGCATGCAGAGGTGGACTAATGTGATTAATAAATAGGTAAGGAAAGTGAGCAGTGAGTTTATATCTACGGTGCAGACCTGATTACTATGGAATACTCCTGTGTGTTCATGGAAAGAACTACAAGCAAGCCCTGCAGCAATAAGAGCAAGCCCAGCAGACCCATTACCATGACATGAGCGGGTTTTAGGTCAGTAAGGTTAAAAAAACTTGCTTCAGATGAACCAAAATCTAGGTAATCAGCTTAGACAAGGTAGTTAGTATGTGCTAATATAACACCCACAACAGAACTCAATGTGGTAGTTCTGGGCCAAATTCTGCCTGC
The DNA here is from genome assembly GCA_039720435.1 of Amazona ochrocephala. Taxonomy (NCBI): domain Eukaryota; kingdom Metazoa; phylum Chordata; class Aves; order Psittaciformes; family Psittacidae; genus Amazona; species Amazona ochrocephala. The sequence goes on from CM077878.1 coordinate 22,488,509, forward strand.
CATGTCCGTGGAAAGCAGTTCCATTAGCTTCAGTCATAATGCATATGCAGTAGGCAAATCCATTAGTGAGAACCAATCAGAGGAGCTCCTTGGAGCAGGCAGCAGGTGGCAGATGCCTTGAGGGCTGCTCTGATTAGTAGCTTGCCCCACTTCCATTCAGTGCATTTGTCTCCTACTGCACCCGGAAAGATTGAAGCTAGGGCCACCTGCTGGTGTGAAAAATGTCGAAGTCCAGATAGTCGCAAGTTATCTATTGATGAAAAGGTCCCCTTCCACTATTTGTGCATGTGGGGGGATCCACATTTTTGTATGTCAGTTTTATAAAACAGTGGACCATAATCTGGTTTTGAACCAGGGGTCCCTCCATGTGAAGTCTTTAGGCACAGCAAATTTTAGTTCCATTTTTATCGTCAGTGTAGGAGAAAGCTTATCCAGTATATTGCAACTGTTCTTTTCTCATCATCAGAGAGGATGGTAGCAGAGAAATCCTGAACCTGGTCTAACATGCAAAATCTTGTTTATTTGTGATTACATCATTTTTCAGCAACAGCAATAAAATAACATAGGCCTGCTGACTTTTGGGAAATTAGCAGATTTACGTCAGTGTCAGCAAAATGCAGTATGGACTATAGTGCTTGAACTGTGTATTAAGAGACTCGTAAGTGGAGCAGTTTGCTCTGGGTATTGGCATTCAACCTGCTAAATTCACTGCATGGGTAAAATTCCACCAAATTTTCACTCTCTACAGAACTTTGGTGTGTGGTAGACTGCCTTCTGCAAAGTCCTGCTAAAGAAAACCAAAAAGGGCCTAATCCTACTTTATCTGAACAGATGTTGGCACTGATGCCTTATGGCATGATGTGGTAGGGCAATGGCAATCAAAAAGAATGTGATGACTCCTTTTTTAAGGGATGGTGGTACTGGATAGGAAAGGTACACTGGCAAAATTGAAAAAGGCTGTGCCAATGAACCAAGAATATGTCTCATGGGCTCAGAGACAAGGAGCTTGTGAAAGAGACGAGAAATGACTGAGTGATGACTGCACAATAGCAGTGAACAGTTGGCCTATCCAAAGAAGGCAAGTGTTCGAATTGAAACAAAGAATAAAGGAATTGATTGTTAAACACAGGTTTATGGTAGACATTAAGAGGTGAAATGTCTTTATAAACTGATATTGCCATAACAACAAAAATGCATGAAGTTGCCATGAGCAAATTAGGTAGGATATTAAAGCGTTCCCAACAACCAATGTGATGTTTTAGCAGCCATCTCATAAAAGTAGTTGAAGTGAGAAACCATTTTCAGAGGAACTTGATAACAAGATTATGTGATGAGGTTACAAGATCAGACTGGCAGGATGCAATTATCTAGATCCCTTCCAGGTCTATTCCCCTGGAAGGAAAGAGGAAATCAAAAGCAGTGGCTTACAACAAGTATGCATGTGGTCCAGTGTATACCCTAATTTGCCAAGGCTGGATACTAATCAGACTAATCTATAAGTGCTATAATGATTTATTCTCTCCATTAGCCCCTAGATAATCATGTAGCTGTTAAATGAACTGTCCAAAAATATGTAGTAATATGCAGCTTATGGATGCAACTACCTGCCCTTCACTGTAGCCATGTTCTTACCTCCAAGAGTCTCATGCTTAAAAAACATCAGCAAGTAATAAACATTAAAAACTCAAGTAAGATGGCAGTGATGCTACTAGAAAGAAGAAAGTATTCAGGAAAATTTGCAGCTTCTTTGCCTTTTTCAGATTTTTGTTTGCAGATACTTATCAGCAATTCCTCAATTTGTCAATTTGCCCCATAATCTCTGAGTGCTTTAGCTAAGATCTAGCCTAGCACATGCAAAACTTTCTCTCCACTTGCTAGGTAACTCCAGTGTCTGTTCATCTGTCGTCCCTGTTATCAGGTACTCACAACATCAGGTGTTCACATCTTTATTTACTTTTCATCTTGATCATAGTAATGTGATATAACTGGACATGGAGCCTCCAACATTTAAAAGAATTTGTACAGTTCCCAGTGCTGCAGTCCACCTTCTCATCAACATTGGCTACACTCTTCACAAATGTATGTGCCATTCAGGTCAAGGTAAAAGAAGCTTGGGAATGGGAAACCATTGGAAAATTAGAACCATTCCATAAGAGATTTGATCTTATAGCACAATGGATCACTTTGTAATAATGTTTAAATTCGACCTTCTAATTCTGTGGAGGGAAATAAACAAGAAAGCACAGAAATGAATGAAAGCCCTTCCCCGCGTACTAGGGATTACAGACTCATCAGTATTTTCTATAAGAAATAGTAAAGCACCATAAGTATTTTCAAAACTTTTAGAAAAACCTTGCCAAAACAAACTACTTTTTATGCTTCTCCTTTGGGAGAAGATGAAAAGACAATAAAACTATGCATAGCCATATTGGTTGCTGCATTGTTAGGAATGCCAGTGAGAAAAGCTACATAAAACTATACACAAAACAAAGGAATAGAAGAGCAACCGCCTTCATTTTGTTGAGTTGCAGTAGCTTCTAACAGCCTTATTCTGTTCTAACAGAAGACAACACCTATCTTACACATGACAGTGAAACATCCTATTCCTGAAATAATTGCTTTAACTACAAATCTACAAATCTAGGAACAATGTGAGGGCACAACAGACAGAGCAGAAGTTCAAGGCAAGATGTAGATAACTAAGGGAGAAGAACGAGGAAATGATCAGAGTGTATCAGCTTCCTAATCAAGACTCCAACTGTAGGAGAAATCAGTTTTGACACATCTTTGCTTCTATTACTTTCTGCCAGTGGTGGGTTTATGATAGCATATTTTACATACAGGGATCTGTATATGTCTGTCTATATATCTGTCTCTCAATACAGAAAAATTTATCAAGTAAATACATACAGAATCTATTTAATTATTTACTAAGGAATGAGTAAAGAAGCACTTGCTCAAAAGAAAAACAATCCTGCAGCTGTCCAGTCACTAATGGATGACCCTTTTTTGCTTTATTTGGGAGTAAGCGTACAACAGTTGGTAGACTTCCTTCACAGAATTTCTTGGCAATCAGGAAAATATTATGAACTTCAGAAAGATTCATTAAAACAGTTTTTAAATCAATGAATCCACTGATATGAATATACAAATAATAAAGATTTTACAAGTAGTTTTCTACAATGTGTTCTGAGTGATAATAAGACTATGCTATCACTCTTCAAGTGCTTCATCAATTACTTATTATAGTCAATAAGCTGAATTTCCATCATAAACAGACAGCCTTTTCTATGAAAAATGGACAAATACGAAGCTCTATGTGGATAAACACTCCAGGATGCTATACATACAGACCCTGTTGGCTGGTGCTGGCAGTTATCTCTTTATTTTTTGATATTTAAATCCTCCCAACTTTCCCTTTTCACATTACTTTACTTAGAAAGCAGTAATGTTCCTAAGTTTCTCCTTTAAGATGACACACATTAGAACACCTTGAACTTTTGTTTGTGTCAGTCTTGAAGCTATATTCAGAATTCACAGTACATTTGCAAATGATTTCCATACAATGTTATATCCTTCTTGATGGGAAAAGCTGATGTCTTGGAGAAAATCTCTGGCCATTAAAACATTCATCCATAAAATTCAGGTTTGCCCTTGACAAGATGGTATATGTAATATCAACTGATTAATATTTTTTTTTTTATTATTTACGATATATCAGAAATGTGCGTAGAACATTAGATGTGTATAGAACACGGGTATTTTAAAGTCTTGAGCCATGATTTTATCAGATGATTGTGGCCTCCCTGGAAGAAGTTATGTCCACTGGAGTTGTTCTTCAACCAACGGTTTATTTTACCATCCTTTCTTGCTTTGATTTCCATCTACCTTGTACACTGAAGAAGACTGGAAATTAATCTGTGATAAGTAAATCAACATCAAAGACACAAAAGTCAGAATTCAGTTAGAAATAAATTTTCAAACTTGAAAAATTTTAGAAATAAAATTTCACATTTTTGTGGTACTTGGCTTTTAATCCTTGACATACTGTTAGTGCAGTGTTCTTCTACTTATGCACATACTTGAATACCCATACAATGTATCAGAGGGCAAAGAAAATAAGGAACATCTTTGCTTGTGTAGGGATATAATTTAGGGGGTGCTGGAGAAAGATTGTCTGTGTTTTGAATGATAGCATATTACCTTAAAAAGGGGACTGATAAATCATATTCAGACTACCTCCTGTAGCTGACCAAGTTAGATGTTGTTACACCAGAAATGACAAGTTTCATCTAAACCCCTTTTCCAATGATTTACAGAATCATGATTCCCATTGCTGCTTCTTTTTCTGACAATTATTTATTTCATATGACCCATTTTCTGCAAGAAGACAAACCTGTGTTTAAGTTATTCTTTTGGGAGATAAGAGTCCCCAGAGGCTGAGAAAAGCCTAGAATTTATCTCTCAGGTGTTGTTGAATGTTGTAATCATCAGAAAGCTACATGGGAAATTCTTCGCTTGGTTGATTTTGCGTTGAATTCAGTGCTCTGTACATGTATTAAGGATAATTTGTGCAGTACTAGATAGTGTTTAGGTGCTTTCCAGCTACTGGTGAGTTACAGTTACTGAGGTGAGTAGCTCGAGAAAGGACGCCTTCAACACCTGATCAGGGGGAAGCTCAGCATCCGGGAGCCTCAACTCAGAGAGGCAAAAGCCACTGAGGTAGCCTCAAGTCCTCAACAGGACTGGCCCAGGAGCCAGCAGCTCAGCTGACGCGAGCAGCTGACTCACGGGTGGTGGAGCCAGGAGGGGCAGCACCAGCCCTGACTGGTTAAAAACCTGCCCCAGGGAGCATGACCCACCAGGGCTGGTTTGAGGCAGTTTGCGTGGGATGGTGAGGACTCGCCGTATGACCAGGGTCCAGTCCGGGAGCTCTGCTCTGGCTGCCCCGGCAGTGGCCAGTGTAGGCACCCAGACAGAGCGGATGAGAGGGAAGGCTGCAGTGCAGAGCTCGGAGTGTAGAGAGTGCCTGCACTGCTGTCCTGAGGCGCGGGTGCGCAATGGGCAGGGCTGCACTCAGTGCTCCCTGGTGGAGGTCCTACTGCAGCAGGTGGCTGAGCTGCAGGAAGCTGTCAAGACGATGAAAGATGTAAGGTAAGCTGAGAGGAAGCAGCACTGCTTGCTCCAGGACCAGACTGTGCAGGGGCCTCGAGCGTCTACTGTTGCTTATACAGGAAAGGAGGCCACTAACCCAGGGAACTGGGAAACAGCAACAAAAAACAAACAAACAAACAAGAAAAAAAGGAAGAAGAGGACAATTAAAAGCAAGGAGCTTCCTCCTAAATCTGTTGTCCCCCCCCAGAACTGCTTTCCTGTCCTGCAGGGGGTTAATGAGGAAAAACATTCGCAGCAGGAACAACCGGCTGATGCACTGGCAAAGAAGATCACTACTGGTGCTGCCAGGAAAAAGTGGCAGATCACAGTAGTAGGGAACTCTACTTCGAAAGGCACAGAGGCGCCCATCTGTTGGCCTGACCTAGTCTCAAGGGAGGTGTGTTGCCTACCAGGAGCTCAGATCAGGGATGTTGCAGAGAGGCTGCCTGGTCTAGCAAGTCCTACTGACTATTAACCACTTCTAGTGATCTATGTGGGTGCTAGTGATATAGATAGCAGTAACCCAGAGAACATAAAGAAGGACTACAGAGCTCTGGGAGAGGTGGTTAGGGGCTCTGGAGCTCAGATTGTCTCTTCAATTCTCCAGGATACAGGGGAGGACCTTAAAAATGCTAGGAGGATTGGCCAGGTTAATAAATAGTTAGAAGGGTGGTACTATAGTCAGGGGTTTGGATATCTTGAACACAGGACTCAATTTAGTAGGCCAGGTCTACTGGGAGCTGGTGGAGCTGGTCTGACAAAGAAGGGGAAGAGTGGATTTGGTAGGGGGCTTGCCAGACTGGTCAAGGATGCTTTAAACTAGATGTGTTGGGGGAGGGGGGCATCATTCCATCCCAACACACCCACTCGGTTGGCAGCACCTATAGTAAACGTTCGGAGCAATGTAGATATATTCCAACTGCTCCAGCCAATGAGCCGGCTTCAATTGGAGCTTGGCTCAGATGCCTCTATACAAACGCCCTTATCATGGGGAACAAACAAGAGGAATTAAAGATGTGTGCATGTCTACGGGGGTATGATACAATAGGTATCACAGAAACATGGTGGGATGGCTCCTATGACTGGTGTGTGAGAATGGAAGTTTACAGGCTCTTTAGAAAAGACAGGCGCAGTAGGCGGGGAGGGGGAGTTCCTATTTATGTTAGAGACAGGCTGGAGAGTATGGAAATCTGTCTGGGGACAGATGAGCAGTGGATAGAGGTTTGTGGGTCAGGGTTAAAGGGAGAACAACAATGGGAGACATTATTGTGGGGATCTGTTACATACCACCTGATCGAGAGGACTCTGTGGATGAATCATAGAATTATAGAATAGTTAGGGTCGTAAAGGACCTTAAGATCATATAATTCCAACCTCCCTGCCATGGGCAGGGACACCTCCCACTAAACCATGCCACCCAAGGATCTGTCCAACCCCACCTTGAACACCGCCAGTGATGGAGCATTCACAACTTCCCTGGGCAACCCATTCCAGTGCCTCACCGCCCTTACAGTAAAGAACTTCTTCCTCATATCCAATCTAAACTACCCCTGTTTAAGTTTGAACTCATTACACCTTGTCCTCTCACTGCAGTCCCTAATGAAGAGTCCCTCCCCAGCAACCCTATAGGCCTCCTTCAGATATTGGAAGGCAGCAGCCTCCTTCCAGGAGGTCTCCAGGAGCACTTCTCTTTTCCATGCTGAACAGCCCCAAACTTCTCAGCCTGTCTTCATATGGGAGGTGCTCCCATCCCCTGATCATCCTCATGGCCCTCCTTTGGACTTCTTCCAACAGTTCCATGTCCTTTTTCTGTTGAGATCACCAGAACTGCACACAATACTCAAGTGAAGTCTCACAAGAGCAGAGTAGAGGGGCAGGATCACCTCCCTCGACCTGCTGGTCGCCCTCCTTTTGATGCAGCCCAGGATATGGTTGGCTTTCTGGGCTGCGAACACACACTGAAGCTGGCTCATGTTCATTTTCTCATCGACCAACACTCCCAAGTCCTTCTCCGCAGGTCTGCTCTGAATCTCTTCCCTGCCCAACCTGTAGCTGTGACTGGGATTGCTGCAACTCAGGTATAGGACTTTGCACTTAGCATGGTTAAACTTCATCAGCCCACCTTACAAGCGTGTCAAGGTCCCTCTGGATGGCATTCCTTCCCTCCAACATATCAACCGAACCACATAGCTTGATGTCATCGGCAAACTTGCTGAGGGTGCACTCAATCCCACTGTCCATGTCACCCACAAAAATGTTGAACAAGACTGGGCCCAACACCGATCCCTGAGGGACACCACTCGTTACTGGTCTCCAGCTGGACACAGCCATTGAGCACAACTCTTTGCATGTGGCCATCTACGCAGTTCTTTATCCACTGAGTGGTCCATCTATTAAATTGATATCTCTCTAATTTAGAGAAAAGGATGTTATATGGGGCAGTGTCAAATGCATTACACACATCCAGGTAGATTACATCAACTACTCTACCCCTGTCCATCAGTTCCGTAGCCCCATCATCGAAGTCCTCTGAACTCTATCGCTTCCAATGGTCTCGAATATGAATGAGATATCTAAACATTACTATTATTTTTGATTTTCACTTACTGCATTTTTGGCACTGAAATTAATAATTTATGGGTCCATTTTTTTCCATTGAGGGCAGAGATTTCCCTTTTTATCTAGCATATTGTGGTACGTAATTTCAGACTCACACAGCCTCATACTCATTGTTAAAATGTTATTGTGTAGTGGCTGAGCAAATCTCTTCCATGAATTTTGGCACTCAATCCCACTGTCCATGTCACCCACAAAGATGTTGAACAAGACTGGTCCCAACACTGATCCCTGAGGGACATCACTTGTTACTGGTCTCCAGCTGCACATTGACACATTGACCACTACTCTTTGCGTGCTGCCATCCAGCCAGTTCTTTATCCACCGAGTGGTCCACCTATCAAATTGATATCTGTCCAACTTAGAAACGAGGATGTCATGTGAGACAGTGTCAAAAGCTTTACACAAGTCCAGGTAGATGACATCAACTGCTCTACCCCTGTCCATCAGTTCCGTAGCCACATCATAGAAGGCCACCAGATTGGTCAGGCAGGATTTCCCCTTAGTGAAGCCATGCTGGCTGTCACCAACCACCTTGTTGGTTTTCATGTGCCTCAGCATGCCTTCCAGGAGAATCTCCTCCAAGATTTTGCCAGGCACAGAGGTGAGACAGATTGGTCTGTAGTTCCTCAGCTCATCCATTTTCCCCTTCTTGAAAATGGCAGGTTATTTCCTTTTTCCAGTCATTGGGAACTTCACCTGACTGCCATGATTGTTGAAATATGATGGACAGTGGCTTAGCAACTTCATTTGCCAGCTCCTTCAGGACCCACAGATGGATTTCATCAGGTCCCATGGACTTGTATATATTCAGGTTCCTAAGATGGTCTCGAACCAGATCCTCTCCTACAGTGGGCCTAGGGTCTTCGTTCTCACAGTCCCTGCATCTGCCTTCCAAGGCTTGGGTGGTGTGGTCAGAGCATTTGCCAGTGAATACTGAGGCAAAGAAGTCATTAAGAACCTCAGCCTTCTACAAATTCAGGAAAGCCAGTTCTCCCATTAGCCTCTGGAGGGGTCCCATGTTGTCCCTAGCCTGACTTTTATTTGCAGTGTAACTATAGAATCCCTTCCTGTTATCTTTTACATCCCTAGCCAAGTTGAATTCTAACTGGGCCTTAGCTTTCCTAACCTGGTCCCTGCCTTCCCGAACGACATCCCTGTATTCTTCCCAGGCCACCTGTCCTTGCTTCCACCTTTTATAAGCCTCTTTTTTCCTTTAAATTTTCCTCAGCAGCTCCTTATCCATCCAATGAGGTCTCCTGGCTCTTTTGCAGCACTTCCTTCTAGTTGAGATGCAACACTCCTGAGCTTGCAGCAGGGGATCCTTGAAATATCAACCAACAGCCATGGGCCCCCCTGCCCTCTAGGGTTATATCCCAAGGAACCTTACTGAGCAGGTTCCTGAAGAGGCCAAAGTCTGCTCTCTTGAAGTCCAGGGCAGTGAGCTTGTTGCATGCTCTTCTCACTGTACTGAGGACCTCGAATTCAACCATCTCATGATTGCTGCAATCAAGGCTACCCTGGAGCATCACATTTCCAGCCAGCCCTTCCCTGTTGGTGAGGACGAGGTCAAGCATGGCACCTCTGCTTGCTGGCTCCTCTATTACTTGCAGAAGGAAGTTGTCTTCCACACAATCGAGGAACTTCCTGGATTGCTTGTGCCGGGTCATACCATCCCTCCAACAGATATCAAGGTGGTTGAAGCCCTCCATGAGAACAAGGGCCTGTGATTGTGAGTCTGTTCCTATCTGTCTATAGAGTGCTTCATCCATCGAGTCCTCTTGGTCAGGTGGTCTGTAACAGATCCCCGCAATAATGTCTCCCATTGCTGTTCTCCCTTTAACCCTGACCCACAAACTCTCTGTCGACTGCTCACCTGTCCCCAGACAGATTTCCATACTCTCCAAGCTATCACTGGCATTAAAAGCAACTCTCCATCCCCATCTGCTGGGCCTGTCTTTGGTAAAGAGCCTGTAAACTTCCATTCTCACACACCAGTCATAGGAGCCATCCCACCATGTTTCTGTGATACCTTTTATATCATGCCCCTGTCGAAATGCACACATCTCTAACTCCTCTTGTTTGTTCCCCATGTTACGAGCATTTGCATAGAGGCATCTGAGCCAAGCTCCAAATGAATCCAGCTCATTGGCTGGAGCAGCTGAAATATCTCTACATTGCTCCAAGCATTTATTACAGGTCTGGCAACTGAGTGGGAGTTTTGGGACTGTTGGGATGGAATGATGCCCCCCTCCCACAACATATCTAGTTTAAAGCTTTCTTGGCCAGCCTGGCAAGCCCCCTACCAAAACTGCTTTTCCCCTTTGTCAGACCACCTCCACCAGCTCCCAGTAGACTTGGCCTCCCAAATTCTCCCGTGTTCATATACCCTAACCTCTGACTATGGTGCCACTGTTCTAACCAATTAGTTACCTGCTAAATGCACCTAGCCTTTTTAAGATCCTCCTCTTTATCCTGGAGAATTGACGAAAAGACAATCTGAGCTCCAGAGCCCCCAACCACCTCTCCCAGTGCTGTGTATTTCTTCTTAATGTCCTCTGGGCTGTTGCTGTCTATATCAGTAGCACCCACATGGATCACTAGAAGTGGGTAATAGTCAGTAGGAGTTACTAGACCAGGCAGCCTCTCTGCAGCATCCCTGATCTGAGCCCCTGGTAGGCAACACACCTCCCTTGAGACTAGGTCAGGCCAACAGATGGGTGCCTCTCTGCCTTTTGAAGTAGATTCCTCTACTACTATGACCCGCCGCTTTTTCCTGGCAGCACCAGTAGTGGTCTTCTTTCCCAGTGCATCAGCAGGTTGTTCATGGTGCAAAGTGTGTGTTTCCTCGTGGAAACTGATTTGGAGAAAACTCCAGGAATACACTCACCAACAAAGTTTTAAGCTGATAAGCAGGTATTGTTTATTGCGGCGCTGGGAGAGATAGGGGATAGCTCCGCCTAACATGTTTCCCCGTATTGTTACACAAGCTGTCCTTATGTAGCCGCTGGGCATAGATACATATTCATGAGGCTACGTATGGATTACACCATTTTCCAGAAAGTTCCCTTCATGCGTACAAAAAAATGTTGTGGTGGTCTCTGAGGGTCTTTTACTTCTTCCAACAATCTTCATCACTTCTGGCAGCCTTCAAAGCACGCTCAGTAGGTGCTTATACCAGCTTAATTGGTTTGTTAACACCATAGACATAACAATCATCCTGTCCTTCTACTTATCAGTTAGTTTAACTGCACCACATCCTGGACCCCTGCCATTCCGGATGCTCCTTATCCTTATGTCCTGTTCTTCTAGCCTGTTTTTCTCACACTCATTTTGTACTAAGGTCATTAAGGCCTAAAACTACATCAACTAGAACGGTTTATCTTATACAAGAATTCTCAATGTGTTCTCTGGCTGTACTCTATTTTTTTTTTTTTTTTTTTTTGTGAATCATGCACCTCAGTAATTTTCCGTTGCTACTGTTACAAAGCCATCAAACTTAACATTACTTAAAATTGATTCTTAAGTTTTATGTATTTCATTTTGTGATTTTATGCCCCCCTTGTCTCAAAGCACACGTTTAATGTGAGGAGCAACCCTGTCTTGGCTATTTTAGTGAGTAGAAGTATCTTCTGGAAACTTTGTAAAACATCTTTTTCAAAGCTTTCGTCTACAATCCTGGGCACAGTGACTATTCCTTGTTTGCAAGCAGCACGGTGTCGTGGTTTAAGCCCAGCCATAACTCACGCAGCCGCTCTCTCACTCCCCCCTCCTTCCTCCCCACCCTCTCCTGGAGGGATGGGGAGGAGAATCTAAAGAATGTAACTCCCATGGGTTGAGACAAGAACAGTCCAGTAACTAAGGTATAACACAAACCACTACTGCTACTACCAACAATAATAATGATAAGGGCAATAAGAAGAGAAGCGCATACAACCACTCACCACCCGCTGACCAATACCCAGCCCAACCTAAGCAGTGATCTAACCCTTCCAGGTCCCTGCGCCCAGTTTTTACATTCTGGACATGATGTATTGTGGTATGGAATACCTCTTTGGGTGGTCACGTGTCCTGTCTCTGTTTCCTCCCGGCTTCCCCTCCTCCCTGGCAGAGCATGAGACTCAGAAAGTCCTTGGTCAGACTAAACATTTGAGCAGTAACTAAAAACATCGGTGTTATCAGTGCTGTTCCCAGGCAAAAAGTCAAAAACACAACACTTCACCAGCTACTAAGAAGGAATAAAAATGACTGCTACTGCTGAACCCAGGACACATTGCAAGTTGAACGCTGCTGGTAGTACTGACATACGGAAATTGCCACTGTTTCTCTTCCCTCCTTCTTCCCTAAACTCAAGTTTCAGGCATTTGGCAGAGATGTACCTCAGTGTTTTTGAGGAACTCTCACTGCCATAGTCTTGGCTTGAACATATTAAGTTTATTATGTCTGTTTCATGAAAGCTTTCTGGAACTCCTCCACTGCAGCTACAATACTGAGGAAGGCTGAGATTCTGTTTTGGCACAAAACCACTCTTTAATGGCATAGAATCATTATCTTAGGAAAAAAAAAACACCAAACAACTCCCCTCCTTTATTGAAGTATGAAAACACTTTGTCTTATTGGATTTCATTAGCTTATCTTTGCTACTATGAAGTTTGAATTGCTGCAAGTTTGAGTACTAGTAATTAATGTTCTGCTTTTTCTTTTAATAAAAGTGTGCTAATAAAGAACTTAAACTTCTACAGCTTTTCTCTCATTCCTTAAGCAAAGTACTAATTGGGTCATCTTTCTCACCAAAACACTCTTGGTAACTGTGCTTATACAGTGCTGGAGCTTGGAGGTACTGCATATCATACAGCATTTCCAGGAAACCCATTAGAACTTGTAAGTTTACTTTCTGGTAACTGTGTGAAATGGATAGAGTGTGAATGTGCTAAAATAACTCATAAGTAAAACCTGAACATTACATGATTTTATAGTGATTTAAGACCCTCTGTAGCTGGCAATTAGGAAAGCTGGGGTTTTTTTGGTTAGGATAAGCTATTTTTGAAGACTAATGTACCCTGAAATTTCTACCTTTCTGACATGTTATGATCCTGGTTTAAAAGTAAACAGTAACATTGCTGGGACACCCAATCTGTAGTCTCTTTGTCTGAAATGTACCTTATCTTCCTCATATTTACCAGGCCTGTACAGTTTATCTTATTGATCTGTATGTTATCACTGTACACATAAATATGCCAAATATTTCTGCAAATTAATTTTTCTTAGGATTAGAAATATGCACACTGTTCAAAGGCAAAAGATTATCGGCAAGAATGTTTTTAGCAACCAAATAAAAAGGAAGAATAATCTGGGAATATTACAGTGCTTTTTGGAAATAGAGTTGTTAAAAGCGAGGCTCCCCAGATCCATTGGCTGTGCTGATCTCTACTTAGAGATGACAGTCACTTTTATCTTAATTCAAGAAACATATTCCTGAGGTAAACAAATTGAAATTTATATAAATGTTTAGACCATGATTGCTCCACTTCCATGAATTTGAAGGAATACTAATCTGGCAATGTATTAGGTTTGCATGGCAAAGGTCTAGTAGTGGAGGGGCTACAGGGGTGACTTCTACAGGCATGATTTCTACAGGGGTAGGAAGCTGCCAGAAGCTTCCCCCATGTCTGATGGAGTCAATGCCACCTGGCTCCAAGATAGACTTGCTGCTTGCCACAGCTGAGGCCATCAGCAACAGTGGTAGTGCTTCTGGGGTAATATATTTGAGTAGGGGGGGTGAAAAAAGCTAACCTGCGCAACACCAGCAGCAGTCAGAGGACAGAGGAATGAGACTGTGTGAGAGCAACAGCCCTGCAGACACCAAGGTCAGTGAGAAAGGAGTGGAGGAGGTGCTCCAGGTGTTGGATCAGAGATTCCCCTACAGCCTGTGGTGCAGCTGATGGTGAGGCAGGCTGTGCCCCTGCAGCCTGTGGAGGTCCATGGTGGAGCAGATCTCCACCTGCAGCACATGGAGGACCCCACAGTGAGGCAGGGGGATGCCCAAAGGAGGCTGTGACTCTGTGGGAAGCCTGCTCTGGAGCAGGAGCTGTGGCCCCATGGAGAGAGGAGCCCACAATGGAGCAGGTTTGCTGTAGGACTTGTGACCCCACAGGGTACCCACGCTGGAACAGCCTGTTCCTGAAGGACTGAACCCCATGGAAGGGACCCACACTGGAGCAGTTTATGAAGAACTGCAGCCTGTGGGAAGGACTCACATTGGAGAAGTTCATGGAGGACTGTCTCCTGTGGGAGGGGGCCCATGCTGGAGCAGGGGAAGAGTTTGAGGAGCTTTCTCGAGGAGGAAGGAGCAGCAGAAACATGCGAGGAACTGACCACAACCTCCACTCCCCTATCTCCCTATGTTTCTTTGAGGAGAGGAGGTAAAGAATTTGGGATTGAAGTTGAGCCCAGGAAGAAGGGAGAGGTGAGGGGAAGGTGTTCTAAGATTTGGGTTTATTTCTCATTATCTTACTCTGATTTTGATTGGTAACAAATTAAACTGTTTTCTCAAAGCCAAGTCTGTTTAGCCCATGACAGTAACTGATGAGCGATCTCTCCCTGTCCTTATCTCAACCCATGAGCCTTTTTTTATATTTTCTCTCCCCTGTCCAGCTGAGGAGGGGAGTGATAGGGCAGCGCACCACAGGCAGCTAAATAAAAATGCCCCCTCTGATTCCCCCACAAAAAAGCTTCTGGATCTGAATGTATTCAGGCTGTCTGCAAATAAGTCATGTCTTTGTTATGTGCAAATTGTGCATATCTGTTCATGAATTTGATTGAATTTATAGAGAACAAAAAAGAGTTTTATCAAAATACACTGTTCTCTCATTTTTCAGCATTTTTTTATTAAATAGCTGCTAAGATTAATCTTTAGGATAGTATTATAATGAACTTCATAATCAAAGATTCAAACAAGATAGGCAATATTTATGAGTGTTAATGAGTTATGTTGCGTGTCAAGTCTGACCCAGCTGGATATACTACTTTTTGCTTCATTTTAATAAAATATAATGGTTTGCATTCATATTTTACATTTTTACAAATACTTTACACTGTAATTAAACATAACAGAAAAGAATGGGCCAAATATGCTCCTTAGAGTGGCTAATTTGTCTTGTCTTGAGATAAATTGATTTTGGCCTCATTTATTCATTCATATTAATGTGGCTTATATTTACAGTTTAGCTCTACTTGTTTACCTAGGTCTCTTTTTCTGCTTCCTGATTTCCAGCTGTTGTCAGAGGATTGATCTGACCAACAAATAGAATTTTCTTCTTTAATGATAAATAGATGTGACATTTTACCTTGAAAAAGACTTGAAACACTTTAAAGCTTTTGAACTCCTTTGGATTGTTGAAAGTCCTCAGCTACCAGTCAATGGGAGGTGAGAGTGACTAGCTTAAAGCAAAGGACACTTAGAAGAGTCTTTCTCCTGCTATGACCATGGGTGTTAGTGGCTTAGTTTACATCCTGTATTTCAAAGTCACCTAATGAAAAACTGAAGAATACTTGCAGGTGTCAAGGTCTTCAGTGGAATATAGCTGATACAGTCTCATTGTCTTTGGTTATGTAGAACTGTACCTACTCAGCGATACCCTTACTTATGTATTTCTTCTGCTTCTTAGAACACCTTTTGTGGCTTCCCACTGTGTATCCTGTTTTCTAGACCTTACTCTGTACTTCGCAATTCGTTCTAATGTTGGATGCTATGTGACAGAGCCTCTAAAGGCTGTGGTAGTTTCAAAACTTTTCCTATACCCAGGGAACAGCTGGAGAAAAGAGCCTGTAGCAAAAGTTCTGCTATGAGACGGAAGAAGAATGCAACCCAGCACCATGAAGTAACAGCAGGCAAGCAGAAGCACATATAGTTTTGCATGTCTGTCTGTCTGTCTTACTAATCCCCACAGAGTACCTGAATGATTACTTCTACACCTAGAAACAACCTGGACAGGACTGGACATTGGTAAAGCATGAGGTCCTGACCTTCCAGACTCTTTTTGTGGGACAGGTTTACACACAGTTGGTTTTTGCTAGCCCTAGCCTTTACGGTGGCACTTTTTGCAGCTTAACATCTGAAAAATAAAGCACATTTTTAATATTGCTGTTGTATTTACTAGGTTATAATTAGTTATAAAGATGCAAAATTTATCCAAAGATATATGCAAATTTCAGGTTACACTTCTTTAAAGGAACTTTAAGAAAGACATTGAGTGCTTTTGAAATAAGCATGTTCACGTGAAATAAAACTTGGGGAAGTAATGTATTGTTAGTGACACTTTATACTGTGTATACATATAAAACTCACCTCTTTTAACTCTAAGTAAGTGCTCAATTCACTTAGAATCATAGAACCATATAATCACTTAAGTTGGAAAAGACCTTTAAGGTCATTGAGTCTAACTGTAAACCTAATACACCAAGTCCACCACTGAATCATGTCCCCAAGTGCCACATCTACAGGTGTTGTAACACCTTCAGGGCTAGTGACTCAAGCACTTCCCTGGGCAGCCTCTTCTTTAAGCATAGGCACTTAGCAACAGTTGGGACCCGAAAGCCGCTCTGACAGATTTCCAGTTGCTGTTCCAGGTGTTCAACAAATCTCCTACAAGTCCTGTATGCTATCTGCCAGCTCTTTGCTGATACTTGAGGGCTAGTTTTCTCACATGAAGACGTTTGTCTTTACTGATGGTACAGATAGCCTTATACTCACCTCAACCAGCTACAGCCATCTCCAGTGCTAGACATGTCTATCTCAGCTGGCCACTTCAGGGTCCATCAATAGATAAAGAAGCGAAATGGACACTTTTAAGGGCACTTTTTAGTTACTTTTCGCTGTCTAGATGACATGAAGCATAAAATCCCACCCTAGTTAATTTTAAAAACCTTTAAAGTTACATGAAACAAATCCTAGATATACTGTTTTTGAGACAAAAAACTTTCCTCCATTTGCACATACATCTCCCACTGGTTGAGCTCATTACAGAAAAAATGAAGATTCAAGATCCCAGGTTACACTGACTACAGAATATTCACATAACTAAGTTTTAATAATACATTTATTGAATGTAAACTATGAAGGTATAAGTAGGATGCTTCTGTTATATCACTTCTGTTCCAGCTTTGTCTACAGGGGTGAATTTCACCTTTTGTATGAAACCTTGATTATACAGCTCCACACAGCTGTGGGATGAGAATTATATAATTAATGGTGGGCGCTCAGATCCTAACTGGTAGCCATGGATGCGCACTCACCATGCAGTAATGGGAGTGAATTTTCTCTTAGCGTGCATGTATGGGCTAATGTGGAGCACACTGTGAATTTTTCTGTTCTCATTGCCTAAAACAAAAAGATGGTGGAAAAAAGTGATGCCTTTATTGCAATTTTTGCTAGCACTAGTCTTCATCTGCCTTCTTAATTAGTCCTGCTGTGTGGCTGAGACTCCACATAGGCTGTCATTCCACAGTGAAGACCTATATATTACAATACAGCAATTATATTATTTAGCCTCTCACTTTCCTGCATGAATGACTGGTTCTATCTTGCACACTGCAAGCATTTGTATTCAGCAAATATGTGGCTGCTGTTTTTAATGACCGAAACTTCCTTATTTCAGTAGGGTTGCTCCATTCTGTTTTCCAGTCTCTCCAGGTGTCACAGCCATGAGTTGATTCAGAGAAAACTCCAGGAGCTAACTCGCCAACAAAGTTTTCAAGTTGACAAGCAGGTATTCTTTATTGCGGTGCCGGGAGACACGGGGAATAGCTCCTCCTAGCATGAATCCCCGTATTGCCACACAGGCCATTCTTATATAGCCTGTTGGGCATACATACATATTCACAAGGCTACACATGAATTGCATACTTTTCCAGAAAGTTTTCCGCATACATACAAAATGTGATGATGGTCTTTGAGAGTCATTTACTTCTTCCAACAATCTCCATCACCGCTAGCAGTCTTTGAAGCACCAGCTTAATTAACAAAACAAACATAGCAATCATCCTGTCCCTCTACTTGTCAGGTAACTTAATAGTTCCCATCCTGGATATTTGCTAGTCCGGATACTCGCAGTAGATGTTTACACCAACTTAATGGGTTCATAAACATAGCAATCATCCTGTCCCTCCACCCATCAACCAGTTTAACTGTGCCCATCCCCAGGTACTGTTTTTCTATTTCATTTTTCTTACACTTTTTGTACTAAAGTCCTAAGGACCTAAAACTGCCTTCAAGCACCCCCATTACAAAGCCATCAGACTTAACCTTACTTAGAACTGATTACATTTTGTGCTTTTGTGCCTCCTCCTTTCAGAGTGGAATAAAAAAGTTGAAAGGGGAGCCATTACTGAACTCAAGTAATTTTTATAGCAATAATTTTTTATACCATATACATTCAGGTTTCAAGTTCCTGATGTGTGAGGAAAACTATTAGAAAACAGAATTGAGCTGGGGCTTTATTTCTGAAGTTCAGGTGTTCCTGACAGGGTTATAAGTTGTGATTTTCTAGATATGTCATAGAATCATACAATCATAGAATAGTTAGGGTTGGAAAGGACCTTAAGATCATCTAGTTACAACCACCCTGACATGGGCAGGGACACCTCACACTAAACCATGCCACCCTAGGCTATGTCCAACCCAGACTTGAACACTGCTAGCAATGGAGCATTCACAGCTTCCTTGGGCAACCCACTCCAGTGCCTCACCACCCTTACAATAAAGAATTTCTTCCTCATATCCAATCTAAACTTCCCCTGTTTAAGTTTAAATCCATTACCCTTTGTCTTCTCGCTACAGTCCCTCATAAGGAGTCCATCCCCAGCATCCCGATAGGTCCCCTTCAGATACTGGAAAGCTACCGTGAGGTCTCCAGGCAGCCTTCTCTTCTCCAGGCTGAACAGCCCCAACTTTCTCAGCCTATCTTCATACGGGAGGTGCTCCCGTCCCCTGATCATCCTCATGGCCCTCCTTTGGACTTGCTCCAACAGTTCCATGTCCTTTTTCTGTTGAGATCACCAGAACTGCACACAATACTCCAAGTGAGGTCTCACAACAGCAGAGTAGAGGGGCAGGATCACCTCCTTCGACATGCTGGTCACGCTCCTTTTGATGCAGCCCAGGATACGGTTGGCTTTCTGGGCTGCGAACGCACACTGAAGCTGGCTCATGTTAATTTTCTCTTCGATCAACATGCCCAGGTCCTTCTCCGCAGGTCTGCTCTGCATCTCTTCCCTGCCCAACCTGTAGCTGTGCCTGGGATTGCTCCTACCCAGGTGGAGGACCTTGCACTTGGCATGGTTAAACTTCATCAGGTTGGCATCAGCCCACCTCACAAGCATGTCAAGGTCCCTCTGGATAGCATTCCTTCCCTCCAATGTATCAACCGAACCACACAGCTTGATGTCATGGGCAAACTTGCTGAGGGTGCACTCAATCCCACTGTCCATGTCACCCACAAAAATGTTGAACAAGACTGGGCCCAACACCGATCCCTGAGGGACACCACTCGTTGCTGGTCTCCAGCTGGACACAGCCATTGAGCACAACTCTTTGCATGTGGCCATCTACGCAGTTCTTTATCCACTGAGTGGTCCATCTATTAAATTGATATCTCTCTAATTTAGAGACAAGGATGTTATATGGGGCAGTGTCAAATGCATTACACACATCCAGGTAGATTACATCAACTACTCTACCCCTGTCCATCAGTTCCGTAGCCCCATCATCGAAGTCCTCTGAACTCTATCGCTTCCAATGGTCTCGAATATGAATGAGATATCTAAACATTACTATTATTTTTGATTTTCACTTACTGCATTTTTGGCACTGAAATTAATAATTTATGGGTCCATTTTTTTCCATTGAGGGCAGAGATTTCCCTTTTTATCTAGCATATTGTGGTACGTAATTTCAGACTCACACAGCCTCATACTCATTGTTAAAATGTTATTGTGTAGTGGCTGAGCAAATCTCTTCCATGAATTTTGGCATGCAGCTTTCAACACCATGAGAGTTTCTTCATGACTGAGGAGACTGTGAACAGCCACTAAAGAATTGTGAACATCAAGAATTCATAAAGCTATGCAATAAAGTTTATCAGAAACTCATGGTTAACACTTTTTCGATCAAAACTGGCTAAAATAAAGGTTTCAACCTGAGCAATATTCTTATAGGATCAGTGAAGAATTTTACTGGATTTAGGAAGTCTGGTTTAGCTCGTGTAGCTGTCATTCACACGTATCAATGTATGTTAGCACAAGATTTGTGTTTTTATTTTGATTTGCTTTTTCCCCCCTAGGAGAAACTAGGACATCACACCTCATCTTCATAAAACCCAAAGAAAGAGGAGAGATTGAACTCCAGCTCATATATATAGCAACCATGCACTGAATCTGCTTCAAAGTATTATAGGGTTCTGTCCTTTTTCATTTCTCTTTAAGCTATTAATTAATTTTTTGATTCTCCAGATTCCCTAGGATTATGTGTGAATCTCTGATCTATTGCATCTGTAACAGTATACTACAAAAGGGGGAAGGTT
This sequence comes from Amazona ochrocephala, assembly GCA_039720435.1. Lineage (NCBI taxonomy): Eukaryota > Metazoa > Chordata > Aves > Psittaciformes > Psittacidae > Amazona > Amazona ochrocephala. The sequence continues at coordinate 22,508,857 of CM077878.1, forward strand.
GTCAATTCAATGTTAAATACAATCTTGGGTTGCAAATATTCTTCCCTTGTTCTGCTCCTAAATCTGTGCTTTACTCTGTGTTTTTCAAGCTATTAGGGTGACACTACCCTTCTTTGTCTTGGTTGCATCCTCAACGTGCCATTTATCTACCAGAAATAAAGTACTGATGTGACATTAAAAGAAAAGATTCTGTCATACCAGCAAGATGTACACAAGTCTAAACTGCTAAATTATGTGTTCTTATCATGTCATATTATAGGCCTTATCCTCTGCCTGTCCTTGGGTATAAGAAAGCAAATTCAGATGCTATAAAAGTAACGCTATCTGCCTGTAGAAGCAAAATTCTATTTCAAATTTTAGCAAATTTAGTACAGTATGCTACACTACTACTACTATTATTAGTGAATATATGGAGAGAGAATATAAAATGTAAAGAGAAAAAGAAAAAAAACCAATAAACATAAGTAATGCACAATACAACTGCTCAGCACCCACTGACACCCAACCTGGCCTGAGCAGTGATTGACCCTTCCAGGCAATTTCCCCCAGTTTATATGATGGGCATGATGTGCTGTGGTATAGAATACCACTTTGGCTATTTTGGATCAGGTGTCCTGTCTCTGCTCCTTCCCAGCTTCTTGTGCTCCTCCTCACTGGCAGAGCATGAGACTGAAAAGTCCTTGATCAGGGTAAGCACTGCTGAGGATCAACTAAAACATCAGTGTGTTATCAGCATTGTTCTCAGTCTAAAGCCAAAACACAGCACTGCACCAACTACTAGGAAGAAAATTAACTCTATCCCAACTGAAACCAGGACAGATATCTTTGGTTTAATTAGTTTCTTTAGCTTAATCTTTCCCTTTAGAGTATCCTTTAAAAAATAAATCTTTTTCATCTAATGCTGACATATACTATTTCAGTCTGCTCCAAGTTAATTTCCTATGAATGTTTTAGTTCAAACTTTTAAGAGTTTTTCAACTTTTAAAAAATACAGCAAGCCTATAAATTGACTTTTTCATCCCACTCCATTTTTGTGTATTGTCATTAAAGGGTTGTCATCTGTTTAGTGGGTTTCTTCTTTCATACTGTTCCCTACTACTAAGTAGTCTAGAATGACTAACAACTATTATACATCCATCTACTGGATGTCTGTAATCAGGTGAGGTGAAATTCTTCCTGTCCCTGTAGGAACTGGAAAATGTCAAGTTTCTTGTGGTCTTATACGCAGGTGAGGGAGAAGCCTGTGGTCAGTGAACTTTCTGTTTTCTCTTAGACAGAATTCATAGATTTGCTTGTGGGATCTACTCAGCTTTCCTAGCCAGGAGTAATCAGCAGCACCATACGGAAGTTTCCATGGAAGAAACAGGTTGAATATATAGGCCTTCACTGCTTCAAGTATCCACCTTGGGAGGGCTCATGAAAAGGCAAAATGATCTGTGGTGGAGCCAGGCCAGCAAATGACAGGCAGAAAGGGGCTGTAGGAAGTTTCAGAGGAGTAATACTCACAGTGAAGAGCCCTTTGAAAAGTTACCAAAGGACCTCTGTGTGGAGAGCTATTTGGCTGTGAACGGGCATGTGAGCAATCCAGACAACTGCTTGACAATTGTGGGGTAGTGATCCACAGGCACTGAGGCCTCGCCTGGGGGTTACTAAAGTTCATGTACGTGCAGAAGCCTTGAGAAAGTTAGCACGGAAAGCTACTGAGAGAGATGTGCAGGAGGGAACTGATAACTGTAACCTTGAAACATATGCTGTAATAGTTAACCAATCATTAAACTGTTGCTAGCACTCGGCTAAGTGAAGTTAACCAATCAAGTGTTATCGAATGTTCTATTGTTCTGAAACTTTCCTATAAAAGGCACGATTGCGCACAATAAATTGTTCAGCGTTGATCACATTGATCAGTATTACGTTGTTCCTTAATCCCCCGCACCTCTGTTTTTGTGACCTTGTACTAAACCATGCAATCTTAACCTATTAATGCAGATTTACCTGAACCATACTGACACACATTAGCAGGGGATCCACCACCTGGGAATCCATATGGAGGCATTAACCTCTCACACAAGGTCACTTTTTTCTCCACCAGGTATCCACACAGTGTATTTGATGGCTGATCCCCTTATTTAGCCCACAAAGGAGACAGCAAAACTCTTCTCCATTCTTCCAGTGTCTCCATCTGTGCAACATTCTTCAGGCACTTGCATTTAAAGACAAAAATCACTTGAGAAGAACTTTGTTTTGGTTTTTTACCATTTCCATGTGCTTTTTTTTTCCAAAGAAAAGAATAAACTGATTTTATATGGATTATAGGGATGAAAAATAAAAAAAAAATGCTTGTGTCTGCCTGTATATGTTTGTATGTATATGAGATACTGAAGACAGAATACTAAATTAATATGAATACAACCCTGAATGTCGACATCAGAATATTTCTGTAAATTAATGCCAAGTGAGTGGTACAGTGTTCCACGTCACGAGTTACTGATGCACGCACTCTTCCATGGGCATAACATTTTGTTCATACAACTCCCATTTGCTATGTGTATCTACCAGCTGAGCATCTAGTAAAGACTGCTATTTAAACGGATTGTTTCTTTTACTGGTTAGAGGGTGTCAATGACCTAAGAACAGAGGACCCACAAACTGCTCTGTATTTTTTGCTATAATTGTAGTTAGGAAAGCTCCACGTTGACTCAGGTCACTTCACTTTCTCTAGGATGGCATGCAGCCTTCACTGGCACAAGAAATAAGTAGTTTGTAGATGTGATCCTGCAAATGCTGAGTCTTTCCTGGGATGAGTTCAGCGGTTGTCATTCCCCTTTACCTCTAGTGCCTAGCACTTCTCAAGGTCAGCTGGTAATACGGTTGAGGAACACTGAGCATTGCTTTACAAAGAGAAGGACAGTGTTATTTACTAGGTCCCTAACAATGGATGATATTGCTTAATATGATATCAATTCCAACTGCTGAGAAAATTAGGTAGGCAGAATTTGGCCAAGACACTGGGGATGTACTGTTATTACAAGGGCAATGACATATTTAATCCCTCCTGATGAGAACAATTCTTTGCAACATTTTTTTTCCAACACTGCTTTTGAAAACACTTCCCAGTATGCCCCAAGTAAAAGCATAAAATTTAAAAAAACCCAAAACAAAGCAAAAAAATTAATATAAATTCACGTCTCAGTGATATGGATATCTGTTTCTTATGTAATACTTGGCTTGTGTTGTCTTCCCTACCCTAGTGCGAGACAGTAGTTATCCTGTAGCTTGAAGCTCAGAATTTCCAGTGTGTGGGAAATCATGCTATTTCCAGCATGTTTTCTCTTCTGAAAAAAAGTAAGACAGCATATAGAACCTTCTAACAGAATGAGAAGCTCAAGGAAAAGGGAAAAAAAAAAGCTTCCAAGTATCTGGATCAAACAACCACCAACAACAAAAAAACCATTCTTGAGTGAAATGTAGCATTTTGGTTTCTTGATGGAAATGAAGTTGAATATTATGCTCAGACCATTTTCTGTGTCTGCCTGAATCTGCGGAGCCATATGAAAATAAAAACTCGGAGTCTCTGAGACATGAGGATTTCCCTTTTTCCCAGGTTTTGAGTTAGTGCTGAGCAACATTTCTGAAAATGAATTTTTGTTTTGCCTGCTGACACAAATGGTTTAACTTGGGTTGGCTCAGCCATAGCTTGTGAGCTCCAGGTCTCTCCTTTCCAGCCTCAGACGTAGCTCCAGTTGGAGCTGACTTACTTTGGGCTCGGATAGGAGCAAAAATGCATTACTGTTGTCACAGTGACATTTTCGTGTAGGTATAACAATTCCATTCTGTGGCAGGGTAGTAGGGATGGCCAGAAAACAGCCACATGAGAGGTAGAGAGTTTAAGCAGCAAGTAAGTGCTTTATTACGAAGAGCTCCTGTTTACATATCCTTTTGCATAGCGTGGTACAATCTCATTGGTCAAGCATAGCATAATACAAATTTATTGGTCCAGTATAGCATGGTACAAACTCACTGATCAAGCATGACATAGTACAAACTTATTGGCTAACAGTTTGTTATTTTATTTATGATTGATTGTTAACACACTGTTCAAAAATTTTTACTAAAGTCCATTGTTTTACCAAGTTCCTCCTTTGTAGTTAGTTACTGTCCTTCTCTGACTCGCTCCTGCAAACGCCTTCTACTTTCCCACTCGGATGCCTTCTGCTTTCCCATTTGGATACCTGTGGTGCCTCATTTCTCATGGATACACTTTGACATCTTCGAGGCTGAGTTCTAACTTCATGTCTTCAGTCAGGGAATCCATGGGCCTACCATAGCCCCCCACCACACCGTTCCTTTCATGGTATTTTCGGACACCGAAAGCACAATGGGACATTTTCAGGCCCCAAGAGATTGGGCAGTCACCTACATTAATAAAACAAAGACACAAAGGACCCAATACATCAATGTTCTAAAGTGTTTAACTATTCGATATATTGGTATCCCCTTACAAAGGGCTGGAGGCCAAAAAAACCCCGCATAATGAATTTCAGTTCTAGTTTAAAAAACAATTGGGCAGCTATGATGAATCATCTCCTATAAAAAGAGAAAATACTGTAACTTTTGGTTTGTTTCCATATCAGGCACTTCTTTGCTGCTCGGACAAGGCTTTGAGCTGGAGAGGTATCCTGGGGGGGTACTGACATGTAAATAAATCCCCTGAGCATTGGCCTCTGCTCTGGATTCTCAGTGTTAGAATTGCCATACAACAGAGCTCTCCAAGCAGAGACAGAGAAATAAATGAACTGCTGCCTACAAACTGCTGCCTACAAACTGCTACCTACAAACTGCTACTGCTACAAACTGATACCTTGCAAGTTGCTGAGTTTATTTGGGGTGGATTCTAGTCTAACGAAACCAAGTCCTGCAGCCTGTGTCTGTCACCCACCTAACTGAAGGAAAGTCTTTGTGCACTTCTTTTCTTTGTTTTTATTTTCATGAATGTTGTCTCATTAGTGCTGTAGGCAAAGCCTGCAGCTGAAATTGCTTTGTGGTGTCACTTAGTTTAATTACACCATGACGTATAAAGTTTGTTGAAAGTGAGGAGAGATCTGACTGATATCTTAAGTCCAAGTCTTACCATTTAATTTAAGTGATGCTACTGTGGAAGTGGAGTAAAGCTGGAGAATCTAAACAGCAGAAGTCACAAAGTGTGAAGGCATGAGAGTTAACTCTAGATATTCTTGTTTCTAAATTTGGACACGGGGCTTTAATCATGGGCAACAAACCACACCTAGTGTCTCAGTATTCTTATCCTTTTTGAGAGGGCAAGCTTGACTTCATAAGCATGCAATTCACAAGCAACGCCAGTTCCCCGTCTGCCTCAGCACTCCTGGAAGTCCCTTTGGTGCCTACCTGTGTTAGTAACACACCTGACTATTAAATCCAACCAGATAAGTTTTTCAATGCTGAAGTCAGTATAAAATTGGTTAAAGGAAGGAAATACAAAATCTGTAACTCTATACTGTGCCTAAAAAGTCATATGTATACAGATTTACTACTTTCTGACGAGGTAATGTTAATGCAAAGAGTTGATATCACAGTTTTAAGTAAAACTTCACTTTTGCATAAGCTGTTAACTGATATAAGCTTATCAACCTGTTTGCTTTTGAACTGTTTGAACAGTGGAATTATCTTCTGTAAGAAATTTTGGAATTAATTGCTTTTCTGAACCCATTTGAAAAAAATTGAAATACTGCATGTTTATTTGAAAAAAATATAAAAAGCCTTCTGACTTGAAAATCTTGGCATGAAAAAGTCAATATTCTTCCCAGAGTGAATTTGTTGTGTTAAACTGTACTTTTAAAAAGTTATATATTTATTCTTCCAAAAGGAAAATAGAAGAGTTTTACTGAATCCTTTAGGAATACTCTGTAAAATATTTGCAGGTGGGAAAAAAATTGATCTCTGAAACCTATTATTTTCCATCATCTTTACTAATACACAGTTTTAATAATGCTTAATAGATCTTATACTTGAAGGAAACACTGTGCAGATATGAAATAATGCTCCTAAGATGGCTTAGCACTATTACACACATACAAGAACTTATACACATATTAAGTTCTAAAACATTCAAATAAAACAATCTATTTAAAGTAACTCAGTAAACAAATGGGAATTATGGAATTAGAAACTCTAGAAATACTAGCTCCCTGATGGGTTTCCGTGCTCTGCATGTGTGTGTATGTATGTATGTGTGTATGCAGATACATGTGTCTTTCTATATTAATTATGACAGCTACAGGTATGCAAATAAAACCAAGCAGAAAAGATTCTTGCATGAATAGAGCATCACCTGCTACTTTAACAACTTCAGTCTACCATTTCTTTGTTTCAAAAAAACAACTTCCCCCCCCATCTTTGTATTGCTGACAAATAATTTTTAATTGTGAAATAACCACAGAAATGGAAAAAAAAAATAAAAAGAAAGGAACCAGAAGCACTTAATCCACACACTAATAACTTCTGAACCACAGAACTACCTTTGAATTTGTTATGCAGTGGTGGATTGATAAATTATTATATTTCCTGGACTAAAGGGAGCCATTTTCTTCCCTTGATTTATATAAAGCTCATTCCATTTTTGTTCTGAAGTTCACTAAGAATTCAATTATTCAAGAAATGTTTTTTAAAAAATTAAATATTAATTTGTTTAGAATCCTACCAAAACAAGTTGCTATCTATACACATCTATCTGGTACATAGCAATGCATACACTAAATAAATATAGGAACATCAATTAAGTCCGGTCGATATTAAATTCCTCTAATGTCGTCTGCTTATGGAGTGAGATTTTCAGAAGTTCAGAAGAGTCTCTTCTGTTATTGGGTGCTATTACCTGCTCAATATCCATCTTGCTTTTCTCTTCAGAGTAGTAACAATTCTAAATGACTACAAAATACTAAGAATTACTTAAGCCTGAAAGACATTTTGTCTTTAACCACTTATCATGACATCTGCTTTTCTTCTCCTGTTTAATATGTTGTTTAAATATTTATTTGGAATTATGTCTTCATTGAAAAATTTCATCATGTTGACACAGCAGCACTTCCTATAATGAAGAAAAAGTTTATTTTCTATTTACTTTCTCAGGATATTTTTAGTGGTGAAGGATACTTTACTTCAGGTAACGAAAAGTTACCCTTCAAGATAATAAAGGGAATAAAAACGTGTAATGGTAAGGTCTGGTGTGAGTAATAGGCCACAGAAATGCCCAGGTATTAGTTCTGTGAGTGAAAAAGAACCTGCACTTAGCAACCTACTCAAGTCAGGAAACCTATTGAGTGTTGCACTAAGTTCTGATTTGAAAAGGCATTGATCAGACTTGGTGCTAATTCTTTCACTGTGTTTTATAGGAGAGGGATAAGTTCTCTTCCCATCGAGCTGCTGGTAGCTCAGCCATTGATTTCATTTGGAGTAATAGCATCAACCCAAGTGTCTGTTGCAGGACAATAAAGTACAGTTTATTTAAGTGCATGAGAGGATTTTATGAGACAGTGAAGCACACGGGCTGTGGAGAGTAGAAGCAGCAAATAAACTAGACAAGTAAGATAAACAATTCCAGGCCTTGTTCTTTGCAGTCCACCATTTTTCTGTATCTGCTGATTACGAATCCCAGTTTCTCAAACTCTACTGCCAACACCAGTACTTGTTCATTTGATCCATATTCCTCATCTAAACACTGCTTTTCTTCCTGAAGAATACTTTTTTTTAGCCTATTCAATTGTTCCACTTTCCATGCTATCAGGCCATACTACCTGAGTTTCTAAATCACCAGGCCACTCTAGTAGCAGTGTTCCACCTGTGCTTACTATTATTTTAACAGTTATTTCATTATACTGAATTAGTGTGTAACAATTCTAATAATCATGTTGAGCTATTTGTTTTGAGCTGTATGCTTTGGTTCTTCTTTTTTATTCCCTTAGGAAGATCCAAAGGGCTTGATTTAAAGTTGCTTTGGGGTTTCAGGAACTTTCAGTATTACCAAATTACATTTTGTTTAATTTTCCTTGCATGTCAATGGTAAGAAGGTGTATTGGAATTTGGTTTTTATTTATAATTTGATCTACTAAATTTAAAATGGTAAAGTTTTAGTTAAAATCCCCCAACCCGCCCCTCCTCCCAAATTATTTTTTTCATTCACAAGCACGGTACTTGAAAAATAGAAATAAATAAATAACTCAATAAAAACACATCTTGGAGAGCCTTCAGTTGAAAGGGAACAGAGAACTACAGTACAGCAGACGATGTCTGTCTAATGGTATCATACAAATTAGAAAAGAAATACCTTTTTCATTATTATTATTGACATACCTTCAATCAGCGATAGCTCTTACCTATCTTTTATGAAATTCTGAAAAAAAAAATTATAGAAACCCCAAAAGTTTTCTTTTTTGTTTCTTAGCAATCCATTTTCTATGGAAGTTAGATTTTTACATGGTCACTAACAAGAAAAGAGAAAGAAAACTTTGTAATGAAGACTAAATTTCCCTCTTGACTTTTCCTACTTATAATTTGCATTATATCCTTTCCTATGGCCTTCTGGGGTTTGACTTTGTTTTTTTCTTACTATATTTATTGTGATTAATTCAGCTAATTCTTCAGTATTAGAATTTTTAGTCCTAATCACATTGTGCATTGTAATTGTTTTATCATTTTTGTTTACAATTTTACCCACCTGATCTCTTTTTCAAATATAAATTCTCTTTTGTCCTTAGCAATGCCTGAATGTTGATTTTTGCACTTCTTAGGAATAAGCAGAAAATATGGACAGGATGGATGTTGGGGGTTTTGTTGTTTTTTTACACAATTATTTAAATATATTTTGCCATAAATATTTTTCCATGATCATAGTATAAAGTAGTAAGATAGAAGGAAAATACCACTCTATATTATCTCACGAAGTGTTTTCAGTGTCAGATAAACAGTGATAAATCGTAATGGGAGCAATACTGGATGGCACTGGTGGAAATATGAACAGATATGGATAATTAATTATAATAGCAGTAACACAATTACATTCAGGCTACTTAGTTTTGCAAATACGGCCTAACATTGATGTTATTTGCTGCTGCTGAAAACTTTAAATTATACACTGTAAAATGCAATAAGAAAGCTTCACTCCTGTTGAGATATCAGCAGAGTTCACTCTGAAAATCTTTGAGCCAAAATTATGGAATAAATTCACAACATCATGTAGGTTTCTTTGAATCTTAGAAGTAGAGAACCATGACTAAAGTTATGGTACTGCAGCAACAGCTTAATTTTCATATGTCTTATTCACACAGCAGTAAAGCAATGGTGGAAATTTTGAAAAGAAAAGCTCTAGGGGAATACAGATACCAGTTTTAAGAAAGATCTATTTGAGCTATACAATCTGTACTACATTAAATCTGTCCAGTGTGCACTTCAGAAATGATCACCAGCTACAAATGGCTTTTTCGAAAATATTGTACCCTCTCCCCTACTTCTTGGACAATCTGAGAGCACCACAGCTCCATCTTGTTCTTTTTTAATAAGGTATCAGCTAATACAGTATTAAAGCTGTTATCTAGCAGAAGTTCCCTGAAGAATGAACCCTGGGAGAATTGTATTCACACAGTTGCATACCTGGTAACACCTTTGAGAACATTTAACTACAAGACATTAGTGACATATTGAAGGAGCTGGTGAATTGAACAAAGTGTACTGACATAAATCAGTGCACTGTAATCTTCCTTTCAGAGTAACAAAGAGGGTCATAAGCAATTGTACCTTAGTTTCTTTATGTGTTTATTAGGTTCTCTTTCTATAACTGTAAAATTATTAAAAGGAACCATGAGATATCATCATCATAGAGGAAAATGATTTGAATGCATGCAATGATAGATATTCCTTACGTTATATGCCAATGAAACTATTTCCCTGCTGTAATAGCCTGTTTGAAGCAACTGCCCAAAGATGAATCAAGGTAAGCCAGAAATGAAATTAATGTAAAGGAGAAAGTACTACAAAAGATTTAGAAAATTTACAATATTTTCCCTTCAATACAGGGAATCTTTCTTCTATTGTCAAGAACACTCTTAACCTTGAGGGCATTCATTTTTGTCTCCAGTTTCTCCTCTGCTTGATTTATTTATCAACTGGCCAAAAGGCTTCACCTTGGTAACATCAATTGTTGGTGAATTTTAGACTTCATAGCTGTGCGAAGGATGATGATAGCTGGAGAATTGCAGCTGGATCAAGATATGGCATTCTGCCAGTTAAGAAGCAAAGAGGAACAAGAGTGCATCTACAAGTACTGCATTAACTGCAGTGGCTTGATAATTATTCTCAATCAAGATCAACTTCCAAGGGTTTCAGACCTGGAATTTCATTATAGCTGTAAAATAAAAACTACTGGAAAAAGTAAGTTTTCCTAAGTCTAAAAGAATTTGTGAGTAATAATGTATAAGACTGTAATATTGCAGAGGAACTTATTGCAGCAATGCTTGGACTGAAACAGACTATCATTTGGAAATCCTTGCATGTAATGCTTCCACACTGGGACTGATTTTAAAAAACTTGACACTAACAATGTTAAAGTTCAGAATGAGTTGGTTTCACTAGATTTTTAAATATAGTTGCTTAAATAATGCATATGCAGTAATAATTTAAATTTTCTCTATGGATTATTCTACTAGGTTAAAGCTAAAATAACTTGTCAATATTTATGGTATTCATACATGTAATGAAGAATTCTTTTAAGAGTTATTTTCCATTCTGACAATAAAAACAAAATCAAGTCTAAAACTACTGCAAATTGGTTTTCTTATTATGGGACTTCTCAGTATATTCTAGTTCTTTCTTTATTATATTTAGGGCAAAAGCAATAAAAAGCAATTTTTCTCATGAAAGATGTGGTGTATATACATTCCTTCAAAATTGTATTCATGAAAACAATGCCCAGGAGATAGTTTTAAAAGCTGCTATCATTATATAATTTCAAGAAAAACACATCCTCAGTTTGGCTTAAATTCTGTATAGCTTGCAGATATTTACTTGATTTAACTTTGCTGCTAATATTCTGAAATTAGGTTGTGTATGTGTGTGCATGTGTATGTGTGTGTAATATTTGCTACTAATGAACAGGGACTTTTCTACTGCAACACTTGATTATTAAGAGCAATTATACAAAGAGCATATGAGAAACATTTTATACTTGCAGTGTGAATATACAGTAAAGGGAAAACAGTTTTCCTGTGCTTGATTCTGGCAGAATGTATTTTGAGGGATCCCCAAAATAGATAAAAGGACAAATTATGGAGGAAGAACTGGCAAAAGAAGATTTAAAGGTAAGAATATTATTTATTTGCATATGGGACTAGGTCCTTTTCTTTAGATAAATAAGCAGTACATCATACAGGACTAACCTTTTGAAGAATCTATGGATTTAGATAGATGTCTGATACAATTTTTAAAGTTGCCTAAATATTCGACTCCCATTGATTTTAATTGAAGCAGGACCCTGAATTGCTTTTGAGAACCCTGCACATTGTATGCCAGTGCTTTTAAATGCTCTTCAAAAATCTATCACTGGATAAAGAATTTTGCATACTTTTTTATATGAGAAAATGCTGTGAATAGGTCTTATATATATATATGTGCATCTTTTCAGAGCTCAATCCTAGATTTTCATGTACAGTACATTTAATTGAGACAGTATAAAATTTGCATTGAAATTCGATAGATACACATTTGTTTCATAGCTATTAGTAAACAGATTGAGAGATTTCCTTTGTTATTTATTTGTTGATCAGACAGAAAATGAACAGGAAAAGACATTTTTGTTTTATAATATGGTACAAATTCTAGCACCCATTATGAAAAATTAGCTGAAATGTCATAATGCTTAATTATAAATAATGATGAAGTCTTTGGTACTGGACAGACCCTATTTGGTCAAGTTAGTGAATAAAATAACATTGAAATTTGGATTCATTTTACTACATGCAAACATCTACAGTATTGACAACTGTGCTTGAGTTAATGTCTGTAAGTTGCCTTTAAAATGAGTAGAGATATAGACAAAAGGTTTTGTTAGAACCTAGGGAATAATTCATTTAATCTTGAATAGCCTGCTAAAAAAGACTGTGGGATATTTCTGCCTATTTCTCTCCACTGACTGAAAAGGGACATCCATGTGACAAGGGTAGAAAAAGGGGTAAAAATGATAATTGACTGCGTCCCCTGACAGCAGTGGGCTCCATTGTTCTAAAATAAATCTGACAAGTGTTATTAGCAGTGCTTCATGGAAGCTGTCTTTTTATCATTCTTTTGCCTGTTTGGTATATACCACTTCCAAGATAAAACTTGACTGGGCTATTTTATTTTGGATAACTTACATATAGATACTCCTTGTAACTGAGTTTCTGGTGATGTTAGAACTCAGTTAATATTCTTTCTTATTATTTTCTTTTCGGAATAAAGGAGACTGTAGGAATAAGGAGAATTTATTATGGTATTATATTTCAGAGATTCTTTTGTAAAAACAAAGACTAACATTTTGGCCTAAAGTACTGTGTTTAGTATTTTCTCTTTTAACTTAAGGGGTAACCTTGCCAGGCAAGACAAATCACTCTCTTCCAGATCCCAGTCAATTATTTCAAGAACTGCTAGAGAGCTTCACTTCTGAAGAATTAACTTTTTGGCTACCAGAGCTCTCAAAAGTGACAAACAGCCAAGCATATAGCTTGCAAGATCGTGTGAGAAAGTGAAATTTAGCGCTATTTATGATTTCCTCCCTGGAATGAATTGATTTTATTTCATTGCTGTAGAAGCTGAATTGAAAACCTTTTGTTCCAGGATCAGCATTCACCACGTACTTGCTTTATTAGCTCTAGGAGTAGCTCCAGACACTCTTAAGGGATCTTGAAGATTATTATTTTATAGGTTGGCCTTTTCATTGGTTCTAGATTAGACAAATGAAGGATAGATCTTTATATCATTCTCCTGGGGTTCTTGATGGGATTTAGGAAAGCAGATGTTTCAGATTTCACATTCTTCAGGGCAGGAGCAAAGTCTTCTCAGGTGTTTGCAGGCACTTCCTGTAACGATGGATATTCCAAACACAATCACATTAGTAACCAAAAAACCAACATAACAAATTACTCAGTTTAGTTGAGCTCTAACTATACAAACATAAGTGGTGCCTGCTAAAAAAAAAAAATTTGCAAATCTGGGACAGACAAACTCACACACTCAAACAATCTGCCAGAATTTAGCAATTAGAACTTAACTTCTTAAAAATGTCCATTGTGTTTTTGACTACACAGCAGCCATCTCTGAAATAGAAGTATTATTGACTGACTTATCTCATGTGTTATCTCCCATCAGCCTCTGATGCACCATGTTCAGAAACAGACTTAATGATGATGACAGCGATGACGAGAAGATGGCATTTGGACATAATTCAATTGAAAGCTGTCTGGAAAAAAAATTGCCCTGATTTTGTACATACAGTTGGCATTTTCATAAACGAAACAAACACCTGCACGCACAAGCAGCCCTATCTCATATAAATGCAAAGTTTATGAGTTTGGACATCTGTGTTTGCTAACAGTTGTCACCATAATTTAGAGGGTCTTGGGAAGCGGAGGGTTATGGAATTAATCTTGACATATATTTTTCAAGATGAGGTTTTTTATGTGGACTGTCTCCTATATGTCAGTGTGTGCATGTGTATATTTTATTAAAATATGTAATATGTTAAGGCATAAACTATTATATTTTTTACATGGATATTATTTTTCTATTTGTACAGGTCTAAATTTAGGAAGGTATTTAAATATTTACCTATCATGCCTTCAATTACTTCACTTGCATGTGTTAAATCATTTTTCCAAGACAAGGATACTTTTTTGAATTAGGGCCAGAAAGATGTTGTTAGCTGTGCAGTTATTTCTATCTATTGATACAATAAAGCATACGTATTTCCCTAAGCTTACACAAACGTTATTCCATAAAATCCAGTGATTTCATTGGCTTGTTAATTAATTTTCAGGGGAGACTTGGGAAATGACCGTCTCATTAACAAGCAGAGATTAACAGCCAGGATCCACTGGTTTGGCCAGAGGGACAGAAAAACACACAGATGGAAAAATAAAAAAACCCTACAAGTAAACAGAAAATATTGTAGCCAATAGCTCCAGTCATTGTTTAGACTTCTCCAATGTGTACTTTAAGATATTTTTAATCTCATCTGTTTTCATTTACAGTGGCAGGTAAGTAAATATATAAAATGCTACATTATTAGAAGAATAAGGTTTTTTGTTAAGCCAAAGTGAAATGTTGATTTACACTAAGAACATAAAAAAAAGCAAAAGGGAGATGATTACAGCTTCACTTTGGCTGCTCAGCTTCTAATAATCTTCTACATGTAATGAGACTGGGGAATGGAAAAGCCTTTTCCTGACAATGCTGGCAGGATAACTTCTACACGCTATTGATTTTTCTTCATTGATTGTAATCTTCCTCTTCCTGAGCGTCTGTCTTTGCTTCTTTGACATATTGAACACTGAATAGTCCCTGAGTAATTCTCAAGCAGTTTGGGATCATTTTTATTTTCACAGGACAGTTGAGACCAATGGAGTGATTTATGTGTACTTTGGAAGGCAAAACAAAACAGTTCTGTTCCAGGAATAAATATGGACACAAAGACTTCTTTTTAAAAAAAAAAAAAAACAAAACTATCCCCCTTCTTCCCTCCTCTCCAACCCCCCTTTACTTCCACACTCCAATAATTTCATAAGTATCTGCCAAATCATGTAGAGGAGAACAGTAAGGCATAAACAGCTCTCACAGCTGTGATTTCAGCCGTGATTGATGATGAAATACCACTGGAGGGATAGTAGGAAAATGAATATTTATTAATGATACAAAGTGCCACTGGTTTAAAATCCAAAGAGATTTATCATTTTATACCCATGGGATGTATGCATTGAAAACACAATGTTCAATAAAAGGAGCCAAATGCCTCAGTCAAAACATAAGTACTTCCAGTGAGCTTCTGATTGAATTCCTTTCTTAAAGTGAGCTAAACATAGTAGCTTTCATAAAGATTTTCATGGGATTATATCATAGAACAGTTTGGGTTGGAAGGGACCTTAAAGATCACCTTGTTACAACCTCTGTGCCATGGACAGGGACATCTTCCACTAGACCAGGTTGCTCAAAGCCCCATCCAACTGGCCTTGAACACTTCCAGGGATGTGGAAGCTACAGCTTCTCATGGCAACCTGTTCCAGTGCCTCACCATTTTAGCTAATTATGTTTACATGAATGGTGAATCATGTAGATCTAGCCTAAGGGAAAATTGCAGTAACAATAGTTTTAGTATATTATAAAAACATAGCTATGCATAACAATCACAGAATCATAAAATCATAGAATAGTTAGGGTTGCAAAGGACCTTAAGGGACGCCTGCAGGGCCTGATCGGCGGGAGGTTCGGCGTCTACAAGCTTCACCTCGGAGCAGCAACTTGCACCGAGGGAGCCTCAAGTCCTCCACAAGGCCTGCCCAGGAGCCTGCAGCTCAGCAGAGGCGAGCAGCTGACTCAGAGTGGGCGGTGCCAGGAGGAGCGGAGGCAGACCTGACTGGTTAAAAACCTGCCCCAGGGAGCGCGAGCGACCCAGACAGCGGCGAACAGGGCGGGCTCGAGGCAGTTCGCGCGGGCAGGCGGGCGGGGTGGTGAGCGGGATGGTGAACACTCGCCGTACGAGCAAGTCTCAGTCTGGGAGCTCTGCTCTGGCTGTCCCGGTGGTGGCCAGTGTAGGCACCCAGATGGAACCGATGGGAAGGGAGGCAGCAGTACAGAGCTCGGGGTGTAGAGAGCGCCTGCACTGCTGTCCTGAGGGAAGGGTGAGCAATGGGCAGGGCTGCACTCTGTGCTCCCTGGTGGAGGTCCTCCTGCAGCAGGTGGCTGAACTGCAGGAAGCTGTTACCAGGCTGAAAGGTGTCAGGGAAGCTGAGGGGGAGCAGCACTGCTTGCTCCAGGACCAGACTGTTCCAGGGCCTCGAGTGTCTACTGTTGCCCATGCAGGAAAGGAGGCTGCTAACCCAGGAAGCTGGGAAAAGGTAACAGAAAAAAAAACAACAAAAAAAGGAGGAAGAGGGCAACTAAAAGCAAGGGGCTTCCTCCTACATCTGTTGTACTCACCCAGAACCACTTTGCTGTCCTGCAAGGGGCTGATGAGAACCGCTTTGCTGTCCTGCAGGGGGCTGATGAGCAACAGCGCTCCCACCAGGATCAACCAGCTGGTGCACTGGTAAAGAAGGTCACTACTGGTGCTGCCAGGAAACAGCGGCGGGCCGTAGTAGTAGGGGACTCTAATCTGAAAGGCACAGAGGCACCCATCTGTCGGCCTGACCCAGACTCAGGGGAGGTGTGTTGTCGACCAGGGGCTCGGATCAGGGATGTGGCCGAAAAGCTGCCTGATCTAGTAGGTCCCACTGACTATTATCCACTTCTAGTAATCCATGTGGGTGCTACTGATATACATAGCAGTAGCCCGGAGACCATAAAGAAGGACTACAGAGCTCTGGGAGAGGTGGTTAGGGGCTCTGGAGCTCAGATCGTCTTTTCGTCAATTCTCCAAGATACAGGGCAGGACCTTGAAAAGGCTAGGAGGATTGGGCAGGTTAATAAATGGTTAGAAGGGTGGTGCTATAGTCAGGGGTTTGGGTACCTTGAACATGGGACTCAATACAGTAGGCCAGGTCTACTGGGGGCTGGTGGAGCTGGTCTGACAAAGAAGGGGAAGAGTGGATTTGGTAGGAGGCTTGCCAGACTGGTCAAGGATGCTTTAAACTAGATGTGTTGGGGGAGGGGGGCATCATTCCATCCCAACACACCCAGTCAGTTGGCAGCACCTACAGTAAACGTTCGGATCAATGTAGAGATATTCCAGCTGCTCCAGCCAATGAGCCGGCTTCAATTGGATCTCGGCTCAAATGCCTCTACACAAATGCCCGTAGTATGGGGAACAAACAAGAGGAATTAGAGATGTGTGCACATCTACGGGGGTATGATATCATAGGCATCACAGAAACATGGTGGGATGGTACCTATGACTGGTGTGTTGGAATGGAAGGTTACCGGCTCTTTAGGAAAGACGGGCCTGGCAGACGGGGAGGGGGAGTTGCTATTTATGTTAGGGACAGGCTGGAGAGTATGGAGCTCTGTCTGGGGACAGGTGAGCAGTCGACAGAGAGTTTGTGGGTCAGGGTTAAAGGGAGAACAGCGATGGGTGACATTACTGTGGGGATCTGTTACAGATCGCCTGACCAAGAGGACTCGATGGATGAAGCACTCTATAGACAGATAGGAACAGACTCACGCTCGCAGGCCCTTGTTCTCATGGGAGACTTCAACCACCCTGATATCTGTTGGAGGGATGGTACGGCCCGGCACAAGCAATCCAGAAGGTTCCTCAATTGTGTGGAAGACAACATCCTTCTGCAAGTAATAGAGGAGCGGACAAGGAGAGATGCCATGCTTGACCTCGTCCTCACCAACAAGGGAGGGCTGGTTGGAAATGTGATGCTCCAGGGCAGACTTGATTGCAGCAATCATGAGATGGCTGAATTTGAGATCCTCAGGACAGTGAGAAGGGCGTGCAGCAAGCTCACTGCCCTGAACTTCAAGAGGGCAGACTTTGGCCTCTTCAGGAACCTGCTTAGTAAGGTTCCATGGAATACAGCCCTAGAGGGCAGGGGGGCCCAAGACTGTTGGTTGATATTCAAGGATCACCTGCTGCAAGCTCAGGAGCGATGCGTCCCAACCGGAAGGAAGTTTAGCAGGAGGGGCAGGAGACCTCCTTGGATGGATAAGGAGCTGCTGAGGAAAATTCGAAGGAAAAAAGAGGCTTATAAAAGGTGGAAGCAAGGTCAGGCGACCTAGGAAGAATACAGGGATGTTGTCCGGGAAGCTAGGGACCAAGTTAGGAAAGCTAAGGCCCACTTTTAGAATTAAACTTGGCTAGGGATGTTAAGGATAACAGGAAGGGATTTTATAGGTACAATCCAAATAAAAGACAGGTTACGGACAATGTGGGTCCTCTGCAGAAGCTATCGGGAGAGCTGGCTACCCTGGACTTAGAGAAGGCTGAGGTTCTTAATGACTTCTTTGCCTCAGTCTTCACTGGCAAATGCTCTGACCACACCACCCAAGTACTAGAAGGCAGACGCAGGGACAGTGAGAATGAAGACCCTGGGCTCACTGTAGGAGAGGATCTGGTTCGAGACCATCTTAGGAACCTGAACGTATACAAGTCCATGGGACCTGATGAAATCCATCCGTGGGTCCTGAAGGAGCTGGCAAATGAAGTTGCTAAGCCACTGTCCATCATATTTGAAAAATCCTGGCAGTCAGGTGAAGTTCCTGATGACTGGAAAAAGGGAAATATAACTCCTTTTTTTAAGAAGGGGAAAATGGATGGGCCGGGGAATGACAGACCAGTCAGTCTCACCTCTGTGCCTGGCAAAATCTTGGAGCGGATTCTCCTGGAAGCCATGCTGAGGCATATCAAAACCAAGAAGGTGGTTGGTGACAGCCAGCATGGCTTCACGAAGGGGAAATCCTGCCTGACCAGTCTGGTGACCTTCTATGAAGGGACCACGGAACTGATGGACAGGGGTAGAGCAGTTGACGTCATCTACCTGGACTTATGTAAAGCTTTTGACACTGTCTCACATGACATCCTTCTCCCTAAGTTGTAGAGACATCAATTTGATAGGTGGACCACTCGGTGGATAAAGAACTGGCTGGATGGCCGCACGCAAAGAGTAGTGCTCAGTGGCTCAATGTCCAGCTGGAGACCAGTAACGAGTGGTGCCCCCAGGGATTGGTGTTGGGGCCGGTCATGTTCAACATCTTTGTTGATGACATGGACAGTGGGATTGAGTGCGCCCTCAGCAAGTTTGCCGACGACACCAAGCTGTGTGGTTCAGTTGATACATTGGAGGGAAGGAATGCTATCCAGAAGGACCTAGACACGCTTGTGAGGTGGGCTGATGCCAACCTGATGAAGTTTAACCATGCCAAGTGCAAGGTCCTCCACCTGGGTCGGAGCAATGCCAGGCACAGCTACAGGTTGGGCAGGGAAGAGATTCAGAGCAGCCCTGGGGAGAAGGACTTGGGGGTGTGGGTCGATGAGAAAATGAACATGAGCCGGCCGTGTGCCCTGGAATGTCTTGCCCAGGGAAGTTGTGAATGCTTCATCCCTGGCTGCGTTCAAGTTGGGGTTGTACATAGCCTTGGATGGCATGGTTTAGTGGGAGGTGTCCCTGCCCATGGCAGGGGCGTTGGAACTAGATGATCTTATGGTCCTTTCCAACCCTAACTATTCTATGATTCTGTGATTCTAGTTCCATCATATAATACTAACATGAAATTTACAATAATTTATTTTCTGCAGAAGTGAAGACTCCAGAATTGTTTGATGTGTAACAATTGGCTTTTTCTGCCTTTACTTCGTTAGCTTTTATTTTATAAAGCTGATAGTTCTGATAAGCTGTACCACACCGCTACAAGCAGCTTTGCATATTTTTTATTCATAGCAGAATTTTGCTCTGAATGATCCTAGCCTTTCAGAAGTTAAATAAGACAATTTTCTGGCTTATCTGATATGCAAAAGACTTTTTTTTTTTTTAATATGGTTTTGCAAAAGAAAAAATATTACAAAATACCCTTGTGCCTTTGTCTTGAACGCAGGCGCGATTGGGAAGTATTGTCCTATGTTGATCTTTTTTTTCCCTCAGATGTTTTTGCAGCCTGTTATATGGGATGAGCTTGTTCAGGCAATAAAAAATGTAGCTGCTGTGTTGACAGCAAAGGAGAAATTGACTGATGGAATTCAGCTCTATAATTTAACATGAAGCTTTCAAGTCAGGCTGGAAGTTCCAGATGTTAAAGTTTGGCTAATGGATAGTGCTGAGAAAGGCAGGGTTCAGAGGAAGTCTAAAAACGGATCATATTCATGCTAAAAATGCAAGCAAAATAATTATTTATTTTGATCTGGGGAAAGAAAGAAAAAAAAAGCAAGAATCTCGTTGATACTGTTGGCATTTGGAGAGTAAGAAAAAAGGCACACACTCTACCCAGTTAGAAGCACATCATTACATCATATAAAATTAAAAGCAAGTGACTGGACAGCAAGTGATGTCTCCTATTTTATCAACATCATCCTTACTGAAACTCAACAAAGCTTCACTTGATCAGTGGATTCATTGTCATTTTATATGTTCATAGTTCCCAGTGGAAACCCACTTGTGTTTCTGACTATATGTATTACTGTGTTACCTGGGCTGTACAGCTGCCTCAATAATGAGCCTGAAGGACAATGGCAGAGAGAGAGGCAAAGAGATAGGGAAGGGGAGAATGCATTAGTATTTAAATCCCTGGAGAATCAGATGATGTCTCTTGTTGCTCAGTGCAAGAATTAGCAGCTCCCACTGATGAGGTTTGTGAAGAAAGGGCTGGTGCTCCTAGCTGGATCATAGCTGGAGAAAGAGAATGAAAGTCAGGCTTGTTTAAATAGATCTTCTATTTAATGAATTTTTCCAAAAGGTCTCATTTCAATAAAGGATTTAGGAATAAAAAGGTTAAAAAGAATAAATTGTTGTAGAACAATGAATTACTATAAAAACAAATGAGTGGTATGCAGCTTTGCTTGTCCTAAGTGATGAGCCAGCATTTTGCCTTCACTGCCTTCCCAAGGTATTCCCAGCAGCTGAAGTGTGCCAGGAAGGTTAGAAATATCTTTTCTGAAAAATAGCCAAACAGCCTCTCCTGTGTGAAATACAGTATAAAGTTAGCACTCATTTTGGGAAGAATAATGATGAGTATCTGTGTTTAATGTAAGGATATCTGAACATTTCCTTCAGGCAAGCAAACACATATTGCGAGTGTGAACTGAAAGACACAGAAATCAAGTAATACTTATAATGACAAAGGCTTGGATTAATTTTGTCTACTGTTAGGGATGGGATTCAGATTATTCTTCAAACACCTGAGTCTTAGTTCTGCCAATATGGACATCTGCTATCATTTGAAATGCCCTAGAATATCCTTTCCACTTTCTCAGTACTTGTCTGGATGGGTATACATCCTTTGGCAGCTCTAATGGCTCTACCTGCCCAGGTGGGGTGATCAGAGGTAGCTTCAGATCCCAGCAGTATTTCACCTTGCCAGCCTGATTGTTGCAAGACTGCTGCAGTTCCATGTCCCCAGGCTGGGTTAGTACATACACAAAATATAAACAGAACCAGCCACACATGTCAGCACAGAGAGGAAAGAGAGCATATCCTGCCACCTGTGTAATCACACTCAATACTCACATGTTCATGAGCAGCAGAGGTACCCTCTTCTGCTCGTTTTCTCCAACTGACCATGGCTGAAGACTGCTGGTCAGATATAGACACACACAATATGGGTCTCTCCATGAACTGGCCTCAGACAGCCAGTCTATGCAGCAGCTGCTTCTCAAATACCAATGCTCTCCAGTTCCTCATGCCTGAGCTGAGCCCTTAAGGCCATGAGGTTCATAGTCAAGAGAAGGGGCTAGTCAGACCAGTGTACTGAAACCCAAACCCCTTTGCTCCCCAGAAAGAAAGGCTTAGTACCAGAAATAAAACGCCTAACTTCAAAGGACTTTGGCACATATCTGAATATTCAGTGTGGTTGAATCAGATTCCCCTGGTACACTTCAGCTGTCTAATTCTGGAAGTACGTGAAGTCACAAAGAAGACTCCATGATCATCCAGAATTTCCTTCAGTTCCCTCATTGAATCATAATTTGGAAAATCTGTTGCGCCCCACCACTACATGCATCTCAACTGAGGAATTCATGGAGCTTGTGCAAAATACATGAACTCAGAAAAGGCAACAGTTTTTAAACTGGTTTTATAGTAAGGAGTCTCAGGGCTTTTTAGCTGGTGAGGCATCGGTGTGGATCCTTGTGTATTTGCAGGTGCATGCATAAGGAGTTGTAAGTCCCTCAAATTCTCCTGTCTTAACTGTGTCCCCAAAATGTTCAGACTAGTTTGCTGCCCTTCCAGTCTAGAAACTCTTGCATTCTTGTCTGCAGACTACAACTAAGAAGAAAAGATATCCAGCCATTGTACACGGAGGGACTGACAATAATTTCCTGTCAGCATATTCTAAAGAGAACAAAGTTATTAAAATAGAGAAAAGAAGGGTGGGGACACCTACACAGTATGTGAGCCTGAAAGAGTGCCCTTTCATGCACCCTCTCATGTTCCTGCAAAAAAGAGGCTGAAACTCCTTATTGACATAGATAAGGTCTTCAAAAGTCCCAAAGGGGTAAATGTTTCAAGGGATTTCCTCATTTCCAGAGATTCAATAAAAAGGGAAATGCGCAGTTGTTCTGTAAGGGAAACAGATTTTCTACAGACTAAAGATTTTCAGTGGGAAATCAGAACGCTAAAACAATTTTTAGCCTGTGCAAAAAATATCCAACTAACTTGCTTTGCTGTACCTATATTTTCCCACCTATTAAAGAAACTGTAATAGAAGACAGCTAAAGACAAGTATAAAAGTATATCCAGTAGGATTCAAGATGTAAAGGTATTAACATTTTTTATCTGTAATGATGAAAATCTGGCTAATTTATTTCTTTTGCTTGCATATGGGCATGAAATATCAGATTTCAGTAATACACTGGTTAATAATATCAAAAATAAAGCAGCAGAGAAGTGGAAATAATGAAGCTGGTTAAGATTCTGTTGCTTCTCACAAGGGAGACAATGGCTTTATTATGATTCAAGCAGAGCAGCCAGATTTCAAGTATTTGATACTAGCAGGTAATGGGAAATTACCCAAGTTTTTCACATATTTCTGCTCTAGCATCTTAACTTGAGCACCCTACATCCTTCTATTTCATGGGCTCTGACACTTGGTAAATGGGTTTAAAAACTTTTAAAAAGAAAAAAAAAACAAAACCTCCATAAAGTCCTTTTGTTTTGAGTGATTATAATCACAATTTTCAGAAAACAGCATCCATATCCTGAGCTGATGGTATGTTACAATGGCATGTCACATCTGGATATATCAACCATATAATATCATTTGACTGGTGGCAGCATTGCCAATTGGGGGAAAGGCATCTCTTAACTGAGGCAGCATTTCCAAACACATTTCTACTCCCAGGCTACAATGTGTGCATGTCTGCCTGTTGGATTCTGTAATGCTCCTTTGGCTGGTGGGGTAATGAAAATGAGGCTTCAGTAAGGGAATATCTACACTGCTTCCAGGGCCTCTAGGATCAAAAACTTGATAGATGTACTTTAGCTACCTTTAAGCTAGATGTCTTGTGTAAAGTACCAGGAATGAATGTTTTAACATAGTCAGGTTTGGGCAGCCAATAATCAAGTCACTGGTAAAGACCTGAAAACCACCTGTACCCAAACCTGTTTGTGGAGTGCTGGGGAATGTCCTCTCCATTCAGTGTGTGAGGGTTAAATATTTACGCGTCATCAGAAAATCAGTCTGATCTGATCAGTGCAACTGCCTGTGATTACCATGTACTTTTCCTCTAGCATATCTTCCTGCACATTGGCTGCCTGCATTTGCTTTGAGGGCAGGTAAGGACCATTTCTGGTTCCTGGAAAGAACGAAGGAATCAGACAAATATTCTTACCAACCACGAAGGTTACAAATACCTTTTGAAGGGAAAGCTTGAAACTGTTTTCACTTAAATTTGTGAAGTTCACACAACATACTTCTAGAAGCATGTTTTGTGCCACTGTAGCCAAAACAGCGCTTCCCAATGTCACAAAAAGTTTGTTGAGAGTATTCGCAATCTCTTGTTTGAGGAGTATTTTACAAATAATTCAAGTATTTTCAAAGAATAGTCTTCAGACTGATCAAATAGCCTTAAAATTTAGGAAGCATATTTTCTATTATTCCTTTATGTGAAAAAATGTTTAATCGGTCCTGAAGTGGAATGAAACAGTAAAATTTAAGTAACAGAGACAAATTGCTAAGAGTAAAGAGTCATATTCAAGAGTCTTCACTAATCCAGATGTTGACAGATAAACCAGATCATTTAGCATATGATGAATAAAGTCTGCATTCTAGCTCTCAATTAATACGGTGAAAATACAGGAAAGGTAGACATCCACTTGGGGTAAGATTCAACTCACCTAGCTTTAAATACCTTCAAAGCAGACATCTATAACTAAATGGTTGTCTAGACTCCTTCTATATCTGATGGAGAGGAAGAGACACTCCTAGAGCTCTAGATGTGGCAATTTCTATCATGTATGAAATAAGCGCATTCACTGGCATCATTGATGCAAATATCTGCACTGTAGACATTTATATTTAGCCAGATGAATCATGCTAGCAGCATCTGTATGATTTTAACTGTTCTCCATCCTTTCTGATGTAGACTTACTTTACTTCCATTGACACAAAACGAGAATTTAATTTCAGAAAGGGGTATCCATGACAGTACACAAGGATCAAGTCAGTTAGCACTTAAAAGGGAAGTATTCTGCATTCTTCACTGTTCTGTAGTTCTTTCTGCTTTGGAGACATCAAAATAACAGAAAATTACTGCTATTTTTTGACCTTCAGTTTTCCCAATCTTTATAACTGACAAATAAGATAACTGTGGTAAGACAGAAATGAAGTGTATGTGCGATGTATTCAAAACCAAATTTGGAAATCTTGGCATTTAAGGAAATTGCATTTCATTTCCATGCCACTGTTTTAAAAATGCAAGTGAAATTTCTCTAGTTTATTTTCAAATCAGAAGGCAAGACCTTGAAAATGTGTTTCACACAAGGTTAGTTTTCTATCTAAATATGTAAAATAACAAAAGCTGATATGACTTAAGGCAGCAAAAATGTGGTATTCAGAGTTGAGCTCTTGAAAATTAGTAAATGCCCTTGTCAATTTTAGATAAACTTTATTTTGACTAATCTGTATGTGCATTGTAATGGCATCTTTAGTTACATCAGCGTATTTTTCGCCTTTTTTTTTTTTACAGGATTTCATTCCTTCTCCTTTATAGGTTTGCATAGGGTAGATATTGTTTCCAAAACTTTGATAAATCTGTTATTTGCCAACTTTCAAGGCCCTGCTTGGGAATTTTTAAGACAGCCTGAATATATCATAATTCTTAAAAGATTCTTGTAATTTTTTATTAGTAGTGTCCAGGAGTTTCCTTAATGCCTATGTGAAAAGTATATACTCAGCCCGTTCCTCCTTCTCTGCTAAACTCATGCCATACGTACCTGTGCCTCAAAGGACTGTCTGCAGTCATCATCATAACTAGGTTCATAAAAGACATTTTGATACTTGCTGGAATCCTCAGTTTCAATTTTTTCACTGCATTCATGGTGTTTCCAGGACTTCACTTCTGGGTGTTGGATATGGCAGAAGCTTATTGCTGTTCAGAAAGTGAGATGAGTCTCACCCTGTCCCCTCATATCAGCAGGGCCAAGCTAAAGTGCTGCAGCTTTCTCCCTGTATTATAAGTAGAGGTGTTTAATAGGAAAATGACAATTATAGCTACCTTATGGACAGCTATTTTATTTTACTGCTTGTGATGTGGCCAGTTGCCATGGTATAAATAACACAATGAACAAACAGCTATAACAGCAGTAATGACCTTGTGAGACGTTTGCAAAATGCAAGGAATTTAAGCTTGCTCCTGTTCAGTCTTTTTAAGAAACTATACTTACGTTCCTTCTGCAATGGATGGTAGACAGCGTGTTCTTTATAGGCACCAGGATCCTCATGGGATGCAAAAAATTATGCCTAATGGAGCTGTCAGAATATTTTTATATTTAGTCAAGAAGTTGATATAGTTTTGGATTTTTGCATGTTCTTAAAAATTCTATCATTTAAAAGGTGAAAAGAATGTGTTTTGTTTTGTTTTGTTTTGTTTTGTTTTTCTATATCATAGAATCGTAGAATCATAGAATAGTAAGGATTGGAAAGGACCGCAAGATCATCGAGTTCCAACCCCCCTGCCATGGCCAGGGACACCTCCCACTAAACCATGCCATCCAAGGCTACGTCCAACCCTACCTTGAACGCAGCCAGGGATGAAGCATCCACAACCTCCCTGGGCAACCCATTCCAGGGCCCCACCACCCTCACAGTAAAGAATTTCTTCCTCACATCCAATCAAAACTTCCCCTGTTTAAGTTTAAACCCATTACCCCTTGTCCTCTCACCACAGTCCCTAATGAAGAGTCCCTCCCCAGCATCCCTATAGGCCCCCTTCAGGTATTGGAAGGCTGCTATGAGGTCTCCACACAGCCTTCTCTTCTCCAGGCTGAACAGCCCCAATTTTCTCAGCCTATCTTCATGTCTAAAGGCTTTCTTCCATGTTGACCAAACATAACCCTTCACATTTTAACTCAGCTGGGAAAAAAAGAAATATCCTGAGTAATATTCCTGAGATGATACAAATGCAAAACTCTTGCTATCCTCTAAGCTCTGTGTGAGAGCTAAAGCAGAAAAAGAAGTGTTTCATGCACTTTTCATTACCAGTATGTTGCAGATATGTTTGATATTTTCACACTGTTTAGCCCTCACCCATCTACTGCAACTTTGAAATAAAAGTAATATTGCTGCCACTTTTCATATTGAGGGGCTGCAGGACTGCTCCGGGCCTCCTTGCAGCCATACTGCTGAAAGTTATTAGTAATTGTCAGTCTGTTAACCTGCTCATGGTGCTCAGAGATGTCTGATGGCTGGAACTTTACCATGCAAATACAAATAGCAAAAGAATATCTTGGCTTGATAGCAACACTTCCTTTTGAAGTTTGAGAACTCCAGGAATTTTCTTTGGGAGGCTGTGTATAGACAACCTGCCATTACGATTGATTGCATTTACGGAACATTTCTGCCCTTGTCTTATCACTGAAGAAAACCTTGTTGGCTCCATGCAGTTCCCTTCCATTGGCTAACACCTTCCTTCTTCAATGAAATTCAGATCTTTTGCAAATACTTTCAAGCAGTCTGAAATACTTATCCTCCTTTCTCCTCTGTATTAGCCTGTGGGGACAGCAGGGCCTGTTCAGCCTGGAGAAGAGGTGACTGGGAGGGGACCTTATCAATGCATACAAATATCTTAATGACAGGTGTCAAGAGGATGTGGTCAGACTCTTTTCAGTGGTGCCCAGTAACAGGATAAGTGACAATGGGCACAAACCAAAACACAGAAAGTTCCATCTGAATGAGGAAGAACTTCTTTGCTTTGAGGGTCAAAGAGCACTGCAACAGACTGCCCAGAGAGGTTGTGGAGTCTCCTTCCCTGGAGATGTTCAAAACTTGGCTGGACACTATCCTGTTCAACATGCACTAGGTGAACCTGCTTTTTTTGGGGGGGTGGGGTGGGTTGGTGAGGTGTTGGACTAGGTGATCTCCAGAGGTCCCTTCCAACCCCACCATTGTGTGATTCTGTGCTATATATGTTTCTAAACCTTTTATTATTATATAATGGCTTACGGCAGTGTGTAGGGTTTTTTCCTATCAGTAAAATTGCACAGTACTTTGCTCTGGCTTAATCTTCCTTGCTGACCACATGATGCCAAAGAAACAAATTTATAGTATTTTACTTAGCCTGACCCTTTAAATGACCCTGTGACTGTGATACATGCACAGGTAAATGTACTGTAGCTGAAACAAGACCACTCCTGAAACAGCTAAAAAAATTTCTATGAACGAAAGAGGAACTAGGACCTGGTATTACTAATGCCACTACTTACACCAGCAGCTGAAAGAACGGAATACCAATGCAAATTTGGGACATATTGCTTTAAGGTATCTGAGCATAACATTACTTAAACATGTTCTTTTCTGATGTTTCCTTATCCATAAGCAATTTAAATTGCTACTATTCATGCTTTCTATACAGAGTTTGTCTCTGATCTTTCTTTTCCTTGTACAGTTGCTATCCTTCCTCTGATAAGGAGGTATGTGCTATAATTCTGCATTTAATATATTTGTTTTCTTTATAGCTCATGATAGGTAATTGTACTTTTCCTATTAGTAGA
The DNA here is from genome assembly GCA_039720435.1 of Amazona ochrocephala. NCBI lineage: Eukaryota > Metazoa > Chordata > Aves > Psittaciformes > Psittacidae > Amazona > Amazona ochrocephala. The sequence continues at coordinate 22,536,963 of CM077878.1, forward strand.
ATTCTTAAAGTCTTCCAAACATTATCTCATTGGATTCCAACAAAACCTTTTACACATACTGCAATTTCCAGACTTCTGTTACCTAATATGTCTTCCTGGCTAGTTTTTAAAAAAAGATTTTATTTTTTTTCTTTTTTTTTCTTTGCTGCATTTCTGGAGTGGTGAGGTATTCAAGATTGCACTTCCTCTAGGTGAGATACTGTATCTAGCTATTGATTTCTACTTAATGATTGAGTTTTCTATGGACACAGCTTGTCAATACGTCATAGCTACAACTTTGTATCACATTTCTTGTCATGTGAATATCCCTTTGTGTACAATTAAGAAACCGAAGAAATATAGGCAATCATAGGCAAGTATTTGAACTGTTACAGGCTTCTCTGAAGGGAGGTGATCCTGCCCCTCTACTCTGCTCTCGTGAGACCTCACTTGGAGTATTGTGTGCAGTTCTGGTGTCCTCAACATAAAAAGGACATGGAACTGTTAGAACAAGTCCAGAGGAGGGCCACGAAGATGATCAGGGGACTGGAGCACCTCTCGTATGAAGATAGGCTGAGAAAATTGGGGCTGTTCAGCCTGGAGAAGAGAAGGCTGCGTGGAGACCTCATAGCAGCCTTCCAATACCTGAAGGGGGCCTATAGGGATGCTGGGGAGGGACTCTTCATTAGGGACTGTGGTGAGAGGACAAGGGGTAATGGGTTTAAACTTAAACAGGGGAGGTTTAGATTGGATCTGAGGAAGAAGTTCTATACTGTGAGGGTGGTGGGGCCCTGGAATGGGTTGCCCAGGGAAGTTGTGAATGCTTCATCCCTGGTGGCGTTCAAGGTGGGGTTGGACATAGCCTTGGATGGCATGGTTTAGTGGGAGGTGTCCCTGCCCATGGCGGGGGGGTTGGAACTCGATGATCTTGCGGTCCTTTCCAGCCCTTACTATTCTGTGATTCTGTGATTCTGTGACTTAAATACTGTTTGGAGTCATTCATATGGTCTTCAGCTGCATGTTCTTGTAGGTTAATACTATAGCAAGACCTTCTGGAAATCACTGCCATAAATAGACTGTTGGAAGAAAGAAGTAAAACCACCTAGTGCTGGTCTGAGAGAAATAACCATTATAATTGGTACTTTCTGGTCTGTACAACCCCTGGGAGCTAAGGACTTTCTTCTCAACAGAACTGTGTAACAATTACACCCGGGGGCTGTGTGTATGTCATGACATAAAACAGAGTCTGAATTAATTATTTAGTATGGTGCAACCCACTTTGACTTATAAGCTATAAAAAGCCTGCCTGAGAGAGAATTAATTATTGCTGGAAATAACATATAATTACAATGTTGCAGGGAAAAGATAAGAATTAATGTGCCAGGTGTAAGTAGATTAGACCAGCTTGACAGAAATGAGCAACTAAAGAAGAATTTATAGATGAAAGCTTACAGCCATTGCACCCATATTGACTGGAAAGCATTACCATGTGATGACTGCTTAGTGGCTTATGTGAAATGAGACATTGGCTTTAGACTCATTGCTCAGAGACAGGCCCCTATGTCACAAATCTGACAACAAAATGGAATGAATTGAACATCTCATCAGAGAAAAGAGGAGAGAAAAAGCTCAGAGGCTAAATTAAACTTATTTCCCTTCTTGAAATTATCTTCTTGGGTAGGAGCTGAGGAGTCTTGTGGTAGAGAAAGGGGCTTTGAGGGAAACATATTTCACTGTGTTTCTGTCCTTTTCCAGTGGTTTAGGACTATGAACTCCAGAGTGGAGGGCCAGCTGCTTTTCATAAACAAAAAAGGAAAATGCTGCTTTATCCATGGTCTATCAAGTACAGGGGAATTAAGAGGAAGAAAGAGAGAAGAAGGAAGTTTCCACCTGGCTTTTCCAATCATCTCATCTTCTTGTTTTAAAAAGGAGCATTTATAACGCCCTGCTCTTGACACCTAGGAAAGGTGTTTGTTGAAAGAATAACGTGTTTTGCATGGTTCAAAGCCACTGAGAGAGAAATGAACTTAGCCCGTGGTATGGAGTCTAATCAGGAACACCAACTCCTCGAAAAAGCAGAGAAAACAACTGTGAAAGACAAAAGAAGAATGACTATATAGTCTATGCAACAGTATGGGAGAAATGAATAGCTCACTGCAATGGAATAAATGCCCCTCTAAGCGTGCCTGATTCCATCTGATGGATAAAGGAATTGGGCACAATTGTTCATAATGTGTGTTTTTGAATTTTTCAGTTATTGGCAGAGTTGGTAGGCTCTGCAGCTGGGTCCATCTCCAGGATAAAATCGGAGAGCTGAATCTTTCTCCATTTTATTTTCCTATCTGATCTACAACACTGTTGTTTTTTTCTTTTTGTGTTGTAAGAATGTAATATCAGGCACACTGTTAACTCAGCAGCCAATCACAACCACTTGCCACCTTTTGCTGTGTTAGGACTCAGGACTAGAAATCACAACAGCTTCTCTAAGAACTCATAGTTAGTAAGAACTTCACTAAAGGTACCCAAACCCCACATCATTTCTACTGTTGCTAATAGATTCAGATAAATTTGAAACTTAAACTTAGTTTTTCAATTTACTTCCTTGGTTCAGAAGTTGCTAAGCATGTTGTCAAGACTGGTAAAAAAAAATAAAAAAATATGTAAACTGTCCATATCACCGCTGATAACAGTTTGTTCCCCTTATTTCAAACCCACATATTAATTGTTCAGATAAAACAGAATAATTCCATTCCATTTACAGAATTTGTCTGACTTTAATTACATTTATGTGGAACTAAAATTAAGACTTTCATAAACATGGTTTAGTAGAATAAAATGCACTAAAATTTTATTTTATTTTTTTTTTTTATTTAAATGAAAAGAAAGTCTGGCTTTGTGGTTTTGATTGCAATTCCTTGGAGTTTTAGGGATACAAGCCTGGAATCAGTTAATCTGATGCTGATGTGAACCTGTGTGAAGAGGACTTCTGGAAGTTTGCTTACCATTGCATAATACTTAAATAACTAAAATCCAGATCTAATTTTTGGTTGATTGACTTACAGAGATTGCTAGATGTAATGCACTTTGCAGCATGAATCAATCCATTGTTTTGATTTTAACTGTATTGGGCCATGCATAATTATGATCGATTCTTGTGAGCATTCAGAAATTCACGTAATGAAGATTTTAGTATAGCAATAGAATCAATAGAGAATAAAGCTTTGTCAATGTTATTTAAGACTTTATAATTAAAATCAGCAAAATATTTCAGAGAAGTTAATTTTTCAGTGTCTACATTAACATTCTCCAGTTGCTGTTTCATTGGTGTTCATTTTATAACGGCAAGAGGCAAGAATATAAATATGAAGAAAGCCAATGCATGTTCATGCCTACATCCACATTATAGTATCCTAATTGCCACCTACACAGAGATGACTGAGTTAGAGGTAAAGTTTGTAAAAACACTGCAGGTTTCAATGGCAAAACAGAATCACAGAATTGTAGAATAGTTCAGGATGGAGCATTCACCACTTCTTTGGGCAATCTGTTCTGGTGCCTCACCACCCTCACAGTAAAGAACTTCTTCCATACAGCTAACCTAAATCTCCTCTGTTTAAGTTTGAAGCCATTACCTCTTGTCCTATCACTACAGTTCCTGGTGAAGCTGTAGTACCTGAATACCAGCCAGTTTGGCTCTCTCATCTTTCTCGCTTGTCTCATTTAGGTTTGAATTTTGCATCTGTATAAGTTTTGTGAAGCAGGACGTTTTGTTTCCTCTCTACTTTTCTGCTCAAAGAAGGTCAATAAAAAACCCCAAACAAACAAACAAACAAGAGGAAAGTTCAGAAAAGGCCCTGTGCTCAAACATGTTTCACTAAAATAAGAACACATGGCAGGAAGATCTTTTTTAATCATGAGTTCCAGGCCCCTGCTGCCACTGGCACGGGCATGATACAATCCCTGACATAAACTGATCAGGCTTCAATGATTGCAGTCTCTGAATTCCTCAGCTCATTGAGTTGAACAGGTCAGCTTCCTGCCTCATAACTGACAACATGTGACAGGGCTGTTTTCTGAAAGTTTTCAACATAAAGAGATGAGTAGAGGAGGGAGAGTAAGAATACACTTTAAAATGGTAGACTGATTTTGCAGATTAGCACAATTCTGGGAAGATAGTGAAAGAGTCCTTGCATAACCACAATTATTTTTTTGCTAATCATATCAGGGGCATTTGGGAATATTGTAATACATACTTTGTTGAATCATAATATGATCTTTTCACATAAATTTTCTAGGCAAAAAGGATGAAAAATTATCAACTCATATAAAAACATAATTTTGAAACTCTCCAATGATAGATAAATGGGAGGTAGAACTCTTCAAAATCTTTGAGCTTCAGAAGCTGACTGAGAAGTGATATAGTTGCGTACCTATGGCTTTTCTTTATATTATTAGTAGCCAGCCATATTTAAAATGCATCTGTGATCATACCAGTGCTGAGCATCCCTGTGAAACCAAGTTTATCCTGTTCTTATATTTCTTTTGGTATCTGTTTATGGCCACAATGAGAGATGACATATTAGACTGTAAGGACTTTGGGCTTGACCAAGTGAGGCTATTCTTATGTTCTTTCCTACTTTCATTACATTCGGCTAAAAATCTAATCACATTCTCACTGCACAGTGACATTTTCTCATTTATTACTTAATTTGAAATTGTTTCTAACTTTCAGGAAACATTTATTTCTACTGCTAGTCTCTAAATGAAGATGTTAGGGAGCTTAGTTCAGTTTAAGAAATCTAAATTCAGTTATCTAGCATAGACATCTACTGTTACACTAGGTGTCTATGATCCTGTTACAATCAATGAAGACCTAGTCAATATAGATCATAGAGCCTCTCCAGCTCTCTGGTGTTTATAGATTGCATTGATTACATCTCCATTAATGATAATGGGAGCTTATATTATGATTTTGAGCCAGTTTCCTAAACACAGGTGTCTAATACCATTCCAGATGCACTACTGTATTCCCCGGCAGCTGACTGCCGCTTCAAAAGGATGCACATCTCCTCCAGCAGGTCTTCTGTCAGATCTATGAGCCTGTGGGTGTCTAGAATAAACTAGGTGGTGTGAAAAAGCAGTGCATGCCTGTATTGAGGCAGTAGAACCAAGCCTGTTGTGCACAGCTGGACACCTGAGTTTAGTATGATAATGAGAAGCTCACCACAGATTCTAATGCCTGTAATCTAGTATTGTTGCTCACAATTCAGTAGAATTCCTTAATGTGAAATGAAAAATATACCAGTCCTTCTTGGGTGCTGAATGACATCTGAGATTTCATTTTCTCAGCTCTTTGAGTGCCTGCAGTTCTGTCATAGCAGGAGAGTGATAATGAAGAAAGCTGAAAAATGAAGACAAGGAAGGACTTGGTGCATATGTTGTCTTGATGCTTCATTTAGCTATTTTGTTTTTCATGTATTATGTTTCCCTAGGGGGTATAACTGACAGTACAGGCAATGATTCTCATACTTTTAAATTTTCCCCAAGCACTAGGCCCAGAAGCATTTTGAGTAATATACCACAATAATTTACATATTACCCTTCAGCAGAAGGGTACCTAAGCGTTGTGTTGACAGCAAGCCCATTATTCAAATATAAGTGAAAGTCTAATAATGGCAGCCTCAGCAGGAAATGAGGATCAGGAACCCTGGAATCATGTTATAGAATTAAGCATTAGTTACCTTTTACATTATTAGTTACCTTTTTGTCCCGCACCTGCACTGTACACCTGTGCCACATTTACAAGCTTCTCTGCAGCCAGAGAACTGAAACTGAAACACACAGACACACACCACAGAAAGGAATCAGATTCCACATTGCTGGTTTCTATAGGAATGGAGAACTTAGGTTAAAAAACGCAATTGCAATAAATATTTCATTAAATTTACAGGATCTCATGACACTTCTGTTTTCCCAGTTCTGTCCTGGGGAATACAAATAAGCATTTATTGCAGCTGAAGCCCCCATAGCAGACCAGTGGTCCAGCTGAGGAATTCCTATACTTAATCATGGCATGCGTCATACATTTTTTCCCCTGTATGACAGATGTAAAGACTTTAACAAAGATTTTCCCTAAGAAGCCAAAGAACTTCATGCAAATACAACCCCTCTTATGAGCAGGACTTTAAGCCCAGAACTTGGAGAAATAAAAAGTAGATCAGATTTTGCCTTCCATTGCTATTGTAAAAGTGCTCACTTTTCAGAGAGTTGCTAACATAGGCTGAGATATATCTGCGCAGAGGGGGATAATTCAGCAAAATCTGTCTCTGACAATATCCAGTGCCAGCCATTTCCACCAAGAAATGGTAATCCAGATAAAAGACAGATAGAAGCCAGTTTTCCTGAAGACACATTTCTATTTACCTGATGGTAGTCAAAGACTGTGAAAAAATTAATTACGATTTAAACTTGTCCTACTACCCAAGCTCGTATTTATGGTTTTACTAACTTACAAGGAAAACCTAAATTACAGTAGGAATGGAATCATTACATATTTTTCTGCAATTCCATATAGAAGAATTTGAGCTTTGCTCCAGGCTGACAGAAAGAACCACATCTAATCGGTTCAGTCAGAAGCAGGTAGCCAGTCATAAAGAGCTGCAAAACAGGGATCTATCTTGTCACATTTTCTTGGCTCTAAGGACTGGCACACCCTAAACATCCTAGTTGCTATACTGCCAAGTGTGGGACAGACTATTGACTGTAATTCTGACCATTCTTATTTTCTAGATGAAATGTCCATTCCCGCTAAGCTCTTAATCTCAATGTGGATATGACCAGTTTAGCAATGTACTTGTAAAGAAGTGACAGTAGTGTAGACAGGAGGATGCGATGTCTTCATCAAAAGTAGACATTATATTTCTGGCAACTGATGATCACTGTGGGTTTGTGGTGGAAAATTTATGGAGAGGAGTGTAGGAAGTAACATCTGTAAACTCTCTCATGTCCAAGAAGAGTGTCAATAGAAAAGTAGCTATGATCAGAACAGACAGGAAATTAGATAAAGCAGCCACTCCTTTCAGAAAATTTTGTGCGTCCATTCATTTAACTACATCAGTAAACAAACATGACATGTAATGTTGCAAAATGAGCCTTTTGTAAATAACAAAACAAACAGCATTACCATCAATTTAAATCTCCTTAACCAGCTGCAGCCCCAGTGATTTTGCTGAAGAAGTAGCAGAGAGGGTCACTCTGAAACCATTATGTAGATTACCTGAATCTCCTATATCCAGTTCTCAGATTCTTGCTTATCCATTCCCAAAAAGGCTAGCTCCAAGTAGAAGGGAGGCTGTAATAAAGAACCCTTGCTTTGTCCCAGCAGGACCTCATCTCTGCTGTTGAACAGAGATTGTACAACTTCCCATGAGATACCCAACTTGAATCTGTGTGGAAGCACTATCACACTGTGGGATGAATCCCTTCAGAAACTGTGAGCCTAAGTGGTCCAAACTGGAATCACCTCTGTTGAGTCTGAACGCAAACTTGTTTTTTTCTGGAAATGTTACAACCGCATATAATAACATGAAAGTTAACTTTTACAGAATGAGGAGTAAGGGGCAGTTAATTAATTAGCTAGTGATTATAAATAAATCTGTAGGTAAGCAGAAAGGACAAAATGGGAAGTGTTGACCCTAGGACTCTTTTTTAATGACTGGTTCACACATGTTTTTCCTTGCCTGGGTTTCTGTCTGACCTTGCTTTCATCTGAGTATTTCTACATTTGCCTTGAATGCACCATGAATTTTACACAAGTGGATGCATATCATGCGCTAATGCACATTGCTGAAACTTCACCCATCAAGAGGAACTGTGTAGTACTTGACAAGTTTGCCCCACAGTGCCAGTATCATTTTGCTACACACTTTTGTGTGAGATCACTCTGAAGAGGAGATGGAGAGAAACAATTCTGAACAGTGATAAACTATGGTGTGATAATGACAGGAGAAAGTAGATGAGTGGGTGGAAGAGCCTCTTTCACTCTTCAGACTTGAGAGGTCTCCTTTAAGGTGTGTACTACCGCTGGATAAAGAGACAAACTTGCAGTGATGTCTGTCAGCACTGCTTAAAGTGAAGGAGCAAGGTAGAAATTGCACAAGAGTTTATTACTGTTGCCTTCCAGGTAGGCTGTAGAAGAGAAAGCATGCGAAAGAAGAGCTGAAGTTTACAATCACAGTTTGGCAGCTTTTCCCAGCCTGTCTTCAAGTATTTAAAATTCCTTTCAGTAAAAAAATGAGAAGGATTACTCTCTCCCTTGCCTCTGTGACAGTTCATTTAAGGGGACAAAGAGAAAAAAATCGTAAATAAATTATGTGCTCTTCTCTATTTTAAAGGCTGTGTGTTTTGTTTCCTCTGCTTTGTGCGTGTATGTATCTCACATACTTATAAATTGTTATTTTTCTTAAAATAAAAATGGAGAAATCGGTCTATAAACCTGGTTTATGTCCCTGTTAACAACTTATTCCTCTGTTTACTCATTAATGCTGCCGTTCTCCCCACCTGTTCCTGTCTCTGTCAGTAATGAAAACACCCCTCTGTATTCCTGTGCTCTTAGAAAGCTAGATCCTGTGAAGCTACAATTGCCGCCCCTCAAGAAAGATGACCATCTGCCTATCAAAGGGTGAAGCTTTGTACATAAAAGTAACTGATACTGACCTATGGGTTGCAGTCTATATTGTAGCTCTAAAAGAGGTAACTTCTGACACTTAAATTGAGACACGGTAGCCAAGGTGCTGCTGATTACCAGATTGCTCACTGCTGGTGCTGAAGGAGTGGCTTCCTACATTTAGCCTACATACACTTCTTTGGGAAAGCCAGAGGGGGTTAGAGATCAGATCATTTTCCAATTTGAATCAGATGCTGTCTGAAAAGAGGAAAGTATTTTTGGCCACTACCTCTCTTTCTTTTGCTCATCAGTGTTTGCTACAATCTGGCCTCTAAAGCATCTCGGTGTCGTGGTTTAAACCCCTCAAACTCACGCAGCCGCTCTCTCACTCACTCCCCACTCTTTCTTCCCTCTGCTCCTGAAGGGATGGGAAGGAGAATCGAAAGAATGCAACTCCCACAGGTTGAGATAAGAACAGTTTAGTAACTAAGGTATAACACAAATCACTGCTGCTGCTACCAATAATAATAATGACAAGGCAAATACAAGGGAAAAGAATGCAATTTCTCACCACCCGATATCAAGCCCGACCAAGCAGTGCACCCCCACCGTCCACCTCCACCCTTCCGGGTCTCTGTCTTCCGTTTATACATCCTGGACATGACGTGCTGTGATATGGAATAACCTCTTTGGTCAGTCTGGGTCAGGTGTCCTGTCTCTCCTTCCTCCTGGCTTCCCCTCCTCCCTAGCAGAGCATGAGACTCACAAAGTCCTTGGCCAGCCTAAACATTTTAACCAGTAACTGAAAACACTGCTGTTATTAGCACTGTTCCCAAGCCCAAAATCAAAAACACAGTGCTGCACCAGCTACCAAGAAGAAGAAAAAATGACTGCTGCTGCTGAACCCATGACACTCGGGAAATTTTGACAGTAGTTCTGGTGGGAGCCCCATACTATTTCCTTAATACACTGGTAAATGGAAAGGCACTACTTTACATTCTTATTGCTATTTTGAATGCCATACAAAATAATTTAATAGAATTCAAGTATTTCTAATAAATTTTATTTACTTCTTACTATTTAATGCTTATGGCAGGTATATAACATTAAGGTTTTTTTTGTTGTTCTATGTTGAATTTAGGGGGAAAAGAGGAGGTTTATTTGAATAAGTGACTTTTAAAGCCTTCTATTTTACAGTGGCATGTGTTAATTAAAGGAATAGAGAAGAAAATTTAGTCTACCTAATAGACTCATATCTGAACAAACCTCAAACAACAGGTATGTGGTATCTAGACTGGTGAGCAATGTCTTTTTGTCATAGTATGTTTCAATACCTTCCTTTTTAGGTCTTGATATCATGCTTTTCTCAACTGACTCTCACTATGGGATACCTGGCAAATAAATGAACTCCTAGTTCAATGAACTGCTGTGAAGAAGGTGTGCCTTTGCATTTCTGCACCAGCTGGGTATTCGCCTGATGGCAATAAAATAATATCAAACTGCTAGAAATTTTTCTACATTGCAAAAATACTGTATACAAGGCCTATTTTAATGAAACATTTGTATGAGAAGGTGGGAGCCTTGCTAGAAGCTAAGAATGTATCTATTTGTTTAAATTGAAAATCTTTCCAGATTAATACCCAAATAAAATAATATGTGGGAGCAGAAAGTAGGTAGTATCTCTTATACATAGGGCACTTAGTTGTGTTTTGAATGGGACAAAGTGGGGTGCAACATTAATATTGCCTTAAAAGTAATACTCTTCCTGTCCTAGAAAGAGATGCAGCTCTGATTCTTGGTAATTGTTTCTCACAGAATTGGAGCATCATTTAGGTTGGAAGGGACCTCTTCAGAACACCTAGTCCAATCTACTTGTTTGCATTTCCAAGTGAGATGAATGAAGGAAATGTGCCAGAGCAAACCACCCCATCTTTACCTCAGTTTCCCTCTAAATTCTTAGAAGGAATTTCTGTTTTGACACCATAGATATTCATATTCTAAGTATGCTTTTCTTTTTTTTTTTTTACTTTTCATAATTTAATGCTTTCTGATTAAGTGTAAAATTTCACTTCTTGTGTGTTAAGATGATTCTTGATTCAGATTGAACTGGTGGGTATACTTTAAATAATTTCTTAGGACTTTTTAAGGGAAAATAAAGAATATTATGGATCAGTTTTCTTCTCATCCAAATAATAAACTTCTTCCCTCACTAGTTGGTCAGTAATTGGTATTTTTATGAACCTGACCTTCACATTTTTAAACAGTAGAATGCGTCCTCTCGCTCCAATACTTCCTCTGGTGTGCTAGCTCACAGGTCAAATATGAATCCAAGATAACGCAATTGCATTTCTGGATTGCTATGTAGGCATATGTTAAGAAGCCCTAGGGTGCAATGAACCCTAACTGGACGGAGAATCAGAATTCAGAAAGTTAATTTAAAACTTGGCCAGCTTTCTGCCTCAAAATAGAGATCAATTCTTCCATCAATTTATCATAATATTTATAAAGCCTCTAATACTCTACTAGTTATTACTTCACAGTCTTTGAAGAAATCATACCCACAACATCTTTCTAAGGTAGGAAAATATTATTATCGCCTTTTTTAGGTAGGGTAGCAAGGCACGGACAAAGTGAAGGCTATATTTTAAGAGAGCTAGGCACGTAAGAGGACAGGTGCCAAACTGGGTATTCAGAAACAGATAAGTAACACCAAAATCCCATCAGGAGCCTATCATCGTTATTAAATGCCTAAATTCCTCTAAAATCTGTCCCATAGACACTGTACCTTATGCCAATATACTACAAGCAGCAATGTATCCTTTTTTAGAAGGCAGCTTTCCTAGTTGATCTGACACTTTTCACTGCAAAATTGAGACAAACTAGTTTATCAGGTTTAACTCCCTCTCAGCCACCACTCCCTGAGCACTTTAAATGTCACTATTTCCACTGGAAATGAAGGTGCATAGGATAGCATGTCCTGCACAGAAATATGATAGTCTCTCTTCAGTGTTTGGCAACTAGTATCTATTAATTAAGAATCCACAATTTGTACTCTGTAATTATATTTATTAAACCCTAACTCATATCCTAACTATAATTAGTTCCTGCTAATTAATTTTATCAAATCCCTCTAGATTCATATCTTAAGTAAATATTGAGTAGCCCTACACTAATTATTTCAATCAACGTGGAGTGCATTTCAAATGACTGGGAATAGTTTCTTTCAATAAAATTTAATATAAAGTAAATGTTCTATATAATACATTTGCAAATGTTGAGATTTTAAGATAAAAGAGAATATGTGGCTGATATAATGTAAAATACTCATGTACATATTAGACCAGGTTAAATAAGGCAGTTCTGCCTAAGTCAAAATTTCTACATTGGAAAATGAAAGAGTTTCTATATAAGAAATATATGAAGAAATACAGCTTAATACAATAATTGTGTACTTTTAAAAGTTTTTTCCGTATCCCTTGAAGCATATAGGAATCCACAGACTTCAAAAAAAAAAAACTAATTTAATTTAAAAAGTTGTCTGAAATTGGGTAATGTTTATGGCAGTAAAAAATATGACAGTGGAACAGGAGCACACATTTGGATGAGGTGCAGTGTTTTTGTCAGAATGACTGAGGGAAGCATCCATACTCACCAATACTGAGAAATAAGCTTGATAACCTTGTTATTGGTAATTCAACTTGACCTATGCATCAAATGAAATTATGGTGTTAATTTAAGCTGTTTAAAGCAAAATATTTGACAATCAGGTAGCAACAAGAAGTTAGCATTCAGATTATAGCCATTTTGGACTCAGTGGGCTATCCTTGACTTTTAGCTGGAAGATAATGTGTATCCTGTAGACTTCAAGCAATGTTGAATAAAATAAGAATGGAAATAGCTTAAGTTTTGTCTTGTATTTTGTCTCCTACTTGGCTTCCTGGTAAAAAAATTTAGTGACTTGGGGGAAAAATCTGTATTATTTTAAAGGGTGACAGTTTGCTGTGACAGAAGTTGTGGCATTTGGTGACAAAGGGAAAAGAGATTTCAGCTCTGTAGCTGCAGTGGGTTAGTCTTGATTTCAACTAGTGTGACACAGGTCAAGTGTATAAAGTAGCTTCCATCTGTGGATATTTGATTTTAATTATCAAAGAATACAAACTAGCAGAAGTTAAATCCTAATCCAAGCAGGAATATGTGGCATTATGATTCAGATGTATTAAACTACCTCATTTTAATCTTTCACTTCATAATTCAGTATCACCTCCTAATTGACAGTATCACAGTCATTTGGCTGCAGAGATCATGGCAACACTGCCCAGGTTTCTTAAATTTACAGAGAACCTTATGTATGTGTTTCATTTTTTTCTTATTTAAATTTTATTTAAAGGAAGATATAGCTATTCAATTTGTTTTGTGTCACTCTGTGTATTGGTATCAATGGCTTATTTTTCCTATACTGTTTGATACCACTTTACCATTCCAAAAGTGTACCTGGGAAAGCTTTACAGATATGTGTAGGACAGAGAGACCATAAGTACATCTTATCCGATGACACATATTTTCACAGACTTTAGATTTCCTGAAGCTGCTTCTGTTTTGGGTTCAGTAACATCTGGTTGTATAAAATATTTATTTTCCAGAAAGATATGTACTCTTATTTTTGAAAGTATCAACAGATAGTGAGACCACCTCTTCCCTCAATAGTTTGTTCCAGTGGTTTATCATTTATGCCATATCCTGAAAATTAATGCCGCATTTCCCATCTGATTTTGTCTGACTTCAGTAAAGCTTCATTCATTTCCTTGCCAGTCAGTTGTTTACACATCTTCAGGCCTTTTGGGTAATTCAGGAAGATTCCATACTGTCCTTCACACTTGAAGCATCTAAGGTGGGCTGGTTGCCTGCAGCCATTTTCTGTTCCAGCAAGCAAGCACTAGTCAACCTAGCGTGAGTCAACAGCTCTGCTTTTATCAGTTTCACTAACCTCTGCTTGGATAGCTGCTTGACTTAACTGGTTATTTCTTTTAGATATTTTAGATATTTATTTGTCCTATTGCTTTCACCCTCCTAATGGTCATATTCATAATGTCCCTCTTGATTCAATCATTCATCTCATATATGAGTTTGTCTCTCCCATGTTTATTTTTGTTCCAGTCTATCTATATTATAAAAGTCTTCACTTCTTTGTGTTTGCATTGCATTCAGTATGCAATGGAAAAAAATCAGGCTGCACAAAAATACCTGAGAGATACTGTCTGTTACTCATTCCTTCCTGTCTACTTTACTGCTATATCTGCATTTTCTTTTTTTTTTTTTTTTTTAATTTTCTTCCCTCAAATTTAAATATGAATTCTTTAAATCTGTTTATTCTGTCTGCTAACTGAGGAGTTGATGGGACAGGGATTGGAACTAAATGATCTTAAGGTCCTTTCCAACTCTAACTATTCTATGATTCTCTGATTCCACGAAAAACTCAAACCAACATCCAAAGCCAGATGGAGACATAATAATTTAATTTTCCCAGGTTGCTGACAAACATTTGCAAAAGCTCAGTCTCTAGGCAGAAAGCATTTGGTTTTCTTAATAGTTGGTTGAAACCCTTAGGATTTCTTCAGACACTTGGTCCTTTTTCTTTCACTGATTTTAAATCTGGGAGCCTGTCCAAAAGTTGCCATCCTGAAGAAAAAGAAGTGGAGGAGGAAAATCGTGATCTGTATGAAAGGAAGTGTGAAAATAAATGACAGCAATCTGGCTGGCAAAGCTACTGGTGACCAGTTCTTCTACACCCAGAGATTTTTTAGGTTTTAGGTTTTTCACAGCCTTTTTTTAATGAATACTCTGATACCAGCGTGTGCAGACATCTTTTCTTCTTTGCTAGCCATCTCTGACACATAGCAGGCAATGTTGACCACTGACTGCAGTACTATTTTAGTTCAGTCTATCCTTTTAAGTAAGGAAGTCAAAGCATTTTGCATGAACATGCAGCTGGAAATGGTTCCTAAAATATTGCGTCTACAGTGGTGGACGACCATTTTGCTATGAAAGTGTCATCAACCACTTTTAGCAGCTGTGGTGTGCAACGTTTTTTTCTTTCACCAAAGACAGCCCCATCAAGACTCACTGTCAGTTTGAAACAACTACTACTTTTCTTTGGCAGTTTTAGGACAGTGTATTATTTTTCTTCTCTAATTAATCCACCATCTTTTTCTAGCAATCAGATTACAAAGTAATGGGTTTATTCATTGCAAAATTATTTTAATATATAACAAATAATTGTCAAATATAAAATTATTGAAGGAGGAAAACATATTGAATGTCAGTTCACATGTACAACAAAGATTCTGGAATTCCCCTGGCCTGATATAATTTGGAGAACTACCAGAATGATAGTGAATTTTACACAGAACCTCAAATTGTATAAGGCTTGAGAAATGGGTGGGCTGGGATAAAGATATGTGTAGAAAAGTAATGAATTTGCATAGGTGGTATTTGTATATTTCCAAGGAGGGTGATAAATATGCAATTTAAGAATAATGCAAAAGTACTTTTTTGTGCACTTAAGTAATGTATTCACGCTGAGTCCTCCACCTACATGCAAATGAGAGTAGGAGTGTATTCGTTGCAGAATCATTTGAAAGTTCAGTGGAGTCTTTCCTTCTTTCATTCTTAAAGCAAAAATAGATGATTTTGATAGAACCAGGAACCATGCTGAAGCCTGAAGAACAAGAAGTCTGCCTGATTGCTTATGGCTGAAGTGAAAATTGCACAGGGAAAATTTGTTGCTGACAGTTGCTTTTTATTTTTCCTAGCCTGCTGGATTACACATATCTTGGACTGTCTAAGAAAAAACCTGGTCAGATCATGTCCTCACTGCATCTGAAATAGAATTTCAGCAGTGCGCTACTATTTGAACTGATATGGTATAATCCATTACTCCTTTCCTCTTCTGAAAAGAAGAAAAAATTGCAGCATTAGTTAATACATGGCACTTCAGCTCTGACTAATACTATATTTAGCTTTCTGCTTGTCTCTTAATTGAAATTTCTGTTGAGCACATTTCCTTAGCGGCTTCTTGAGCCACCGCATATGCAATACAGCCCTTCTTGTAGCATCTGCCCATGTCACACAAAACCCCATGTCTTTCTGTACTCCTACCTTTCAAATTATAATGGCACTACAAGTAAAAAGGATTTGTGAAGTGTTTGCCTAGCAGTGAGCCTCTTCCTGACCTCATGCTCACAGACTTGGTTGTACCCTTGTCTCTCCAAATGCTCTGTTCATGGTAGGCTGCATATGGCGCAGATGGTTCTGTCATGCTATTACATGGCTATTTTCAACTTGTTTCTCAGAACAGATGTTCCCACGTGTGTTCTCTTTCATTACTCTGCTGACACTCTTTTTACAAACAGCAGTGCGCACTTCTGTAGTTCTGGTTTGTGGAGAAAATGAAAATCAATACCAGCAACAGCATTTTCCTGTCTTTAAGGGGGCAGGTGAGCCTTGCTATAAGGGGGCAGACTCTGGGCCCACTGTAGGAGAAGATCTGGTTCGAGACCATCTTAGGAACCTGAACATATACAAGCCCATGGGACCGGATGAAATCCATCCACGAGTCCTGAAGGAGCTGGCAAATGAAGCTGCTAAGCCACTGTCCATCATATTTGAAAAATCATGGCAGTCAGGTGAAGTTCCTGGTGACTGGAAAAAGGGAAATATAACCCCCATTCTCAAGAAGGGAAAATGGATGAGCCGGGGAATTACAGACCAGTCAGTCTCACCTCTGTGCCTGGCAAAATCTTGGAGCGGATTCTCCTGGAAGACGTGCTAAGGAGAATGAAAAGCAACAAGGTGCTTGGTGACAGCCAGCATGGCTTCGCTAAGGGGAAATCATAGAATCATAGAATCATAGAATAGTTACGGTTGGAAAGACCTCAAGATCATCGAGTTCCAACCACCCTGCCATGGGCAGGGACACCTCCCACTAAACCATGCCATCCAAGGTTATGTCCAACCCCACCTTGAATGCCGCCAGGGATGAAGCATTCACAACTTCCTTGGGCAACCCATTCCAGGGCCTCACCACCCTTACAGTAAAGAATTTCTTCCTCACATCCAATCAAAACTTCCCCTGTTTAAGTTTAAACCCATTACCCCTTGTCCTCTCACCACAGTCCCTAATGAAGTCCTACCTGACCAATCTGGAGGCCTTCTATGAAGGGGCTACGGAACTGATGGACACAGTAGAGCAGTTGATGTCATCTCCCTGGACTTGTGCAAAGCGTTTGACACTGTCTCACATGGCATCTTTGTCTCTAAATTGGAGAGATATCAATTTGATAGGTGGACCACTCAGTGGATAAAGAACTGGCTGGATGGCCGCATGCAAATATTTGTGCTCAATGGCTCAATGTCCAGCTGGAGACAGTAACGAGTAGTGTCCCCCAGGGATCGGAGTTGGGACCGGTCTTGTTCAACATCTTTGTGGGTGACATGGACAGTGGGATTGAGTGCACCCTCAGCAAGTTTGCCGATGACACCAAGCTGTGTGGTTCGGTTGATAAGTTGGAGGGAAGGAATGCCATCCAGAGGGACCTTGACACACTTGTGAGGCGGGCTGATGCCAACCTAATGAAGTTTAACCATGCCAAGTGCAAGGTCCTAAACCTGGGTCAAAGCAATCCCAGGCACACATACAGGTTGGGCAGGGAAGAGATTCAGAGCAGCCCTGCAGAGAAGGACTTGGGGGTGTTGGTCGATGAGAAAAATGAGCATGAGCTGGCAGTGCGTGTTTGCATCCCACAAAGCCAACCATATCCTGGGCTGCATCAAAAAGAGCATGACCAGCAGATCAACGGAGGTGCTCCTGCCCCTCTACTCTGCTCTCGTGAGACCTCACTTGGAGTATTGTGTGCAGTTCTGGTGTCCTCAACAGGAAAAGGACATGGAAGTGTTGGAACAAGTGCAGAGGAGGGCCACGAGGATGATCAGGGGACTGAAGCACCTCCTGTATGAAGATAGGCTGAGAAGTTTGGGGCTGTTCAGCCTGGAGAAGAGAAGGCTGCGTGGAGACCTCGTAGCAGCCTTCTAATATCTGAAGGGGGCCTATAAGAATTCTGTGGAGGGACTCTTCATTAGGGACCATAGTGATAGGAGAAGGGGTAACAGGTTCAAACTTAAACAGGGGAAATCTAGATTGGATATGAGGAAGAAATTGTCCACTGTGAGGGTGGTGAGGCCCTGGAATGGGTTGCCCAGGGAGGTTGTGAATGCTCCATTGCTGGCGGTGTTCAAGGCGGGGTTGGACATGGCCTTGGATGGCATGGCTTAGTGTGAGGTGTCCCTGCCCATGTCAGGGTGGTTGGAACTCGATAATCTTAAGGTCCTTTCCAACCCTAACTATTCTATGATTCTATGATTCTGTGTGAACCTGGTCTTTTATTCTTTCAGCATGAGCAGCATGTTTCAGCTTGTCATTTGCCTTGGTTTGGACAACATTTTTCAGTATATGAGGCAGTATTTGGACATGGCAAGTGTTTTGTAATACAGAAAACTATCTCCTTCAATGTGCTGTCTAGTGGTTGCTCCTTGTTTCTTACCACAAATGTAAATTTAACAGTATGCATTCTGGGATTTGCTCTAAAAAGTGAATCAGCCTAGTAATAAAATCTCATCTCTCACCATCTTTCTCCTGAGTATTTCTTTACAGTTCAAGTGCCTTAAATTTGAGCCCAAATGCTTTGGTGCTGGCATCAGTGGCCAGTTATGGGGAAGAAATCCCCCATGAGCTGAAATACAGAAAGAAGGTGACATACGGACAAAATACACAAGGGATGGCAACGGTTGGAGTTTTATTCCTAATGTGCTGGAAGTTGCTAAGACTCCTGAACAATGGCATTGCTGGTTAATAGCAGCATTGATGCATTTTGCACATTATTTTAGTCCTGTAGCCCTGTAACTAAGAACAAGTGGGAAAAATAAGAACAAGTGGGCGAAAATGAAAGGAAGGCAACAAAAGTAAACTGGACTTCAGGGTGGATTAGGTTCCAGAAACTCCTGAAAACAATTAATAGAAGTGGTCATGGACAAATCGATTTTCTTTCACTGAAGAGGGATGGAGAACATTCAGTTTCAAATCAGGCTTGTTGTTCCTAAATGGTGACAGTGAGCAATGTATCACTTAGAAATGACATGACTGTACCTTCTATCTTGCTTGTCAGTTTGGACGATATTGCTCTCCTCTGCTAGGAGATGCTGCTTTCTAGCATGTTGAGATTTAGAAGCTGGAGGCTGATCAGTCTTTGGTCATGTCAAGTCTTAGCATGTAGGAATATTCAACCATACAAGAAAGCTGTGAGGAATGAGTTAAATCAGAGACTCAACACACATAAATTACTGAATTAATCAATATATGCATCTTTTGGGCATTTTCCCCCAAGAATAAAAATCCTGCTTCTAGTATTAAAAGCTTTTTGTGCTACAACTAATGTGACTGTTATTGTAAGCAAATACGAGTAAGCAAGTACAGCAGATAAACAGTGATTTTCTTTAATGACAAATAGTGAATTTTGTACTATCATGAGAAAATATTCTGGGAAAAAATAAAAAGTAACACTTCTTACACACGTGTTAGTTTACCTAAAAGCATGCAATTAAGTATTTCATAGTGTAAATAAGAGAAGGAACTCTAAGGAAGTCACAAAGGAGAGGACTGGTTTGCTCTACTTCAGACAACTAAAAGGGTTAAAATTTAACTATGTTGCCTGATGTTTTCGTTAGCTAATGCACAAAAAAGTCAGTCATCTACCCCTGGGGTGATTGAGGCATTCATTTGCCTTTTTGATGGCCAGAGGAGGTGACCTGCTTTGGCTGTTAGATATCTTAATTGAGATGAAATAAATCACAACTACAATATTTTCCTTCATTTGGGAGTTCAGTAGGCTAACAAACTTGGCCTGGTGGTCCAAAACTTCAAAAATTGTCAAACCAGGTGTGATTAATCTTTGAACTTAGACTTCCTAAAAGTCTAACATCTAAACTTGACTCCTAGACAGAGGAGAAAGAGAAGCTTGTCCAAAGAGTGTATAAGTCCATACTGATGTTAGGTGACATGAATTATCCTCTAGAGGTTTTTGAATACATGGACTATATGGGCAGGCTCTTTACTGAGAAGTCTAATCCTCAGATGGCTAAGAATAGCTGAGATAAATCTTACTTTATACGGTTTCATTAATTATCAGTAGCTGCAGAGATTATTTCTGTGGTGGTCAAATGACATGGCAGCATACTTTAGAGCCTATTTGAGAGCCAGCAGGAGCTCAGTGAGAGTATATGAATAGGCTGTGCAGCCACACTGAAGTTCTTATGAGCACAGAGACCTATTGTAAAGATTGTTTTCTGGGGACTTGGTTGATTTACGGGATTTTGACAGCAGGTGCTCCTGCCCAGTTGGAAGAGAACAAGAGGAAAAGAGGATTCTGTTAACTGCAGATTAAAGAGAGATTGTTCGGCTATACTTTTTTTGCTGCTGCAAGAAGCTGGTGTTCCTTGAATTTGGATGCTGCTCCATTGAGTCTGCGAAAGCTAAATCCTATCAAAAAAGAGCTTTGGGGCAGTTCATGGACGTGTTTTAGCACAGTAATTGTTGAATTTCTACTAGTGGTAGTAAATATGAAATACTAAACCCCTGAAAAGAGGAAGTGGGACAGGAGGGCCTGAGAAAAAATATTTTAGCATTAATACCGGCCACATTTACAGGCATTTCATGACTATAGACAAATCCTTGTGTTTTGTGTGTTTAAGTCAGCAACGTATAGACACTTTTTGCACATACATTTTAAAATCTGTGTATAGTTTTGGGGATGCTTATGTGCCTCTTATGTTTACGCTTAGCAATCCAGTGTAATTTATGATGATCCAGACTATGTCAGGCATTAATACAGAGCTAGCAAATATCAAACAGGACTTATGGGAAAACTTGTGCCCTCCTAGTGTGCAAATGGAAGTTGCATGCAGCACTACAGCATCTCATGTGGCTCTGGACACCTATCTGTGGGCAACTGCATTGATGTCCTAGCAGCTAAATAGGTTTCTAATGTTCTGCAGCTAACTCAATGGCTATTGTTCCCACTCAAGAATAGCATCTGCAAGCAATTGAGGCTCTTGTTGTGGTGGAAGACCTATAAATTGATGTGACCTCTTTTCGTACAAGTAGAAATGCTGCTCTGTTGAAGGGTGCTAATAGCCTCCTGCTTGTGGGTCACAGATCCATTGACAATGGCAGTCATTGCTAAAGGCTGTTGGTGTGTCAAGTATTCTGTTTCAGATGTAACCCAAGTGCTATACAGCCCCTTTCAACAATAAAAGTCAGCTGTAGGCAGCAGGAGCACCACCAGAGCAATAAACTGTCAGACCGCACAGCAACCAAAGCCAACTCAGGTTGGTAGTGCGCAGGCTACCCTCGGTTTTCATCGCATAGGTTAAGATAATGGTTTCATACGCATTTTAGAGGAGAAAACCAGGAAAAGGAGGTGAAAGCTGAGCTTTGTGCCTGTGCTTTCACCGACTAATACTAGAACTGATGTGACTACACTTTTATTTGCCCTTTGGACTTCTGTCTTCACTAAGATTGAGCCACCCTCATGCAGCGCTGAACCTGAGCTGGCAATCCTGTCTGGTCACAGGGATTGTTAGTTCAATCAGGGGTCTATTAAAATTGTTCAAGTCATTGTTTTTGAGTTTGAAAATCATTTTTGCTTGGTGTACATTGGTGTTCCATGAAAGAAAAAGTCTAGCTATTTTTTGGCTCTTCTGTCTTGTATGAATTAGGATTTTCTCCAGATCCCTTATGGACAAACATGACAGTGCAGTGTCCTTATTGTCTTTGCTGAGATAGAGGTGCAAAAGCAACCCATGTAAATGGAAGGATTTCAGGATTCCTCATCCTGAAAAATAAGACCACAAAATGATTTGACAATAATTTCCCTGATCAAAGGGTGTTAATTTTTTTTTGTGTGGGATTTACCAAGCAGAAGCATGTGCACATTTGGAATAAGAAGAGAAATGATATTCATTGAGCCAACTACACACTTACTGAACAGACAATCCAGCAGACATTGTAAGTCTGACATATTCTAAAGACATCAGATTTGCTGAATTTTTAGGAACAGAATATCTTGCATCAGCAGCCAAAGGCTCCCTATTTGCATATGTTCCCTAAATTTGCAGTGTGCATGCACAAGTCAGGCTGTGAATTTTGCACATTCCTGGAGCTGGTGCTCCAACCAGCCTGCAAGATGTCAGGAAATCCTGGAGGAAATTTAGTTCAAGTTCCTTGAATTCCAGCTGTACAAAAATTAGAGACAGAAAAAGGAAAGACCAAGTGTCTGCTAATATCACCTTGACTGCAAGAACTGGACTTTTCGTAACCTGTCATTCATTTTCATGAATTTGCACCCTGTTCTACTAAAGCTTTCTTGACAGAGAAACAATTTTGATACTACAGAAGTGACCACATAAGTTCAGTTACAATAATTGTGAGCTGGGAACTTTGCCCTCACAAACACAATGCAACATTCATATTCATCTGTCTAGTGACTACATTATTCTGATTATAAACTGTTACATATTTTGCAATACTAAAAGAAAATGCACTTCTCAGAAGTAAGAAAATGCATATTAGCCCATTCTAATAAAAAGATAACTTGCATTGCTTTAACTATAAACTAATTTTTTCCATCCTTCAAAAGCACATAACAAGTCTCACTTCTTTAATACACTGGAGCAACCCACAGTAGCTTTTTGGAATCTGATTTTTAGTTAATCACCCAAAACATCAGTTGTACCTATACGATCTGTGTTCCCCTCCTGGAGCTGGCTCCAAAAGAGAGCTGCTTACATGCTCCTTCCTCCTCCGCCATCGCAGTTCCTTCTGATGCTCTTTCTGCAGCTGTTATTATCATGCTGATATATCTATCACCACTGGGCATGTGGCTCAGAGACAGCAACATGGGGCATAGTGAAAGCAGTAACACAGTAACAGCAGAAACAGAAATAGCAATGGCAGTAGCTGCTGCGGTGACAGCAGAAATAGCCTCACTGACAGCAGCTGAGAAAGAAAAGCTGTTTTCCCGACCTGCAAATGTGAGTTTAAATGTTTGCTTGCTTGATTTATAACTGACGCAATCTATAGATTCCAGACCGTTTACGTTTTGGAATGTGCTGAAGATGCCTGGGGACAAACCTCTGGTGAGCGTACTGTGGTTAAAAGCTTAGTTTTCCTTGAACACTTTCTAGAAATGTTTTCATGAATGCTGTGTATGTGTTTGCATGTTGGACTATGGAAATGGTCTAATAATATGTGCCAGGTTTAGACAGCAAGTTAGTCTCAGCAGGTAGCAAAAACACTTTACAATTATTTTCCAACACATGGTTTCTGAAAACCGAAAAACCCCATGCTTTCAGTCATATGTTATGTAGCAAACACACAGAAAACTCAAATGGTTCAATTCTGCAAGTTGAGTGCTCTCAGCTGTGTTTAGTATCAAAACAGCCTTAGTATTTTGCAGGTTTATGCTCCAGAAATGCAGATCATCATGCAAATTGACATATTATAGGTAATAAATATTCGTCTTCCGAAGTCCCTCCTGTCTGTATGAGTGACTCTTGTCTTCCCATATCTCGTCTTTTTGAAGGCTGGCCCCAGTGGTGCCTTCTGAGGTGTCCAGTTTTGAATCCTTGACTTCCATTGGCATTAATGAGGGTTACAGATGTATGCTGACAGGAGAACAGACTTTCAAATGTCAGAGAGCAAGTTGCTGTTCAACACTGCCTTTAACCTAAGCAGTACACAACAAAATGCTAAGTAAAGGGGTAATTCCAGGTGATGCCCATGCTGGACACCCTGTGGGCTTTTACAGACACTGCAGATATGATTGCCAGACTTTGGAACATAAAGTCTTCAGGGTCAGCAATATATGCTCACACCACAGAGAAAAAACAGCTTTTGTCATGTGTTAAAACCTGTTTCTTCTTTCCTTCTTTCTATTCCTCTGGGAGAACTAGTATCCTGAATTCCTTTCCAGTGTAGATTTGGGCAAATTTCATCCAATATTTTGTTCATTATTAAATGGTGATGCAGCCCTGAAAGTCCTATCAATTAGTGTTGTGGAGAAAGTGTAACTCTGCCTTACACAGCAGTTTTATAGAGAAGTCTATTCACTTCTCTAAGGCTAAACTGTATCTTAGACAGTAAAGGTCATATTAATCATATAGAATTTTAGATCTTTACAGCTTAGATATTTACATCTGAGATAATCATCTAGTTGCTCTTCCTTGTCACTTTGAAGAAACAAGCACTTTTTGGTGGAACTCATCTCAAGATAGATCTCTAAAACAGCCCAAATGAATCATGCTGTAGAAATGCTAATTTCTCTCCACTAGCTATAAAAGGAACCTGCCTCACATGAAAATTAGGGTGGTTTCCATCATTTCCTGAAAGGGTTTTAGAACTGCAGGGAGTAAGCATTTTATCTCAGTGGAATGCATCAGTGCAAAGAGCTCCAGTAATTTTTAGAGTATGAGTAGGAGCAGTTTGAGGAGGGTTGTACTTGGAGATGTACATAGAATAATTGTTACTAGGACTGAAGTATAGTTCTGTTTTCATACTCTGAAGGAAAAACCTCAATCAGCAGATGAAACATATTTGCCTTAGGCTACTTGAGATGTCTTAGGGTATACAGGACTTCCACACACAACTGGTACAGGCTGATGGTAGCCTCTTGCCTGCCTGGTATGGCATCTGGAGGCCAAGGAGAATGCCCTAGAATGTCTTAAGTGGCCATAAATGTCTTGGGACCCTCTTCAATACAGTCAATAATCAAATGAGTGATTCACTTATTTTCAGTTAGCTGACTTTCTCTCTAAATACTGCTGATTTCATTGACCATACTGCTGTTGGTTGTAAAGGGAGTTTAAACATGCATGTGAAATATATGTGAACATGCGAAGTGTATTTTATATGTGCATGTGAAATTATGCAGTGAATTTTATTGGAACTTATGTCATGATTCCTTTGCCTAAATATTTCTGTCTACTGCCATTTGGGGTCCTCTAGATTAACCTATTGGAACTCTAATTTCCTGTCAAAAAGGCTGTGTGTTTTTTGGAAGTCCTCTGCCTGCATTTTGTTACATCTTAGACACCTGTGGGTATCAGATATAATGTTAGATATTGACAAAAATTAGTGAAGTCACATATTTTAAGCTGCAGCTGGATCCTGACTTAGGTGTCCTCTATTTTAAAAGATATTGAAAATTTGCAGATTGCAGAAGCTATTTGATTTTGAATTAGAGAATACACTAATCTATTTTTAATTTAATATTTTATCAGAACAATAACCAAATATATATGTGACGACAAAGTAGAAATATTTTCGATAGGTAGAAATTACCACGTACTTTGAAATAACAAAAATTGAAGACGAATGAACGAGTGAAGCAAACTAATGGCAGTTTCATTTTAGAAATTAGGTAAGACTCTCTTGACTAAGTAAAGGAAAAAATTACAAAGCGAATTAATAAAGCCTATGTTACTTGAAGTCTTCAAATTAAAACAGGATACTTTTCCTGAAGCTATGATTTGATGGCAACAAGTTTGTGAGCTCAATGGAAGAGTAACTGGGGAAAGTTAGATGGCATGTGGTAGGCTGGAGATTAGTCTACATGCCCTATTGATCTCTTCTGGCACTAAACACTACTAATTATGCTAAAACAAGAAGAGCCTGACATGAATTCAGCCGTGCTTGCTGGACATAAATATTTTTTTTCTATCGGAATATGGATTGACTTGGGTAGTCTCCTCTGTATCGCACCCTTCCTTCTTTCAATTAATTATTGCAAAATTCTCAAAGGTATTTGTTTGCAGTTACTTGTATACTGCACAGTCACATTGGTATTTGCTGTTAACTTTCTTTTAGCCCTTCTTGTTGCTTTCTGTACCTTTTTCTTTGTTTATTCACCTGTTGCACATTATCCAACTCCCAGAGCTCAGAATCTCTGGGTAGATAAAGCCTTCATGCTACTGCTTTATTTCTAATACGGTGAGGCATTGATTTTTTTTTAACTGAACTTTCTTTCATTAATAATAGTAATTCAATTCTTTTCTTTTAAATGCAGTAATTCCTCAGCAAATTGGAAAGTGAGGATGAAGATTATTCACAATTGATTGATGATGAAATCGTCTATGTGTCAGTCAGCTGTGGTAATGAGTGTAGAAAAAGAGACTCCATTAGCAGATGAAATATGCAGCTTTGCTTCTGTTCTCAGACTGTTAATTTCTTATTCAGTGATGCTAATGTAAAATTATGTTACAGTTCTCTAAAATGTTTATGTCGCTCCCAAGACTTTATATTTAACTGCCTCAGACTATGCTTATTACTACAGAAGCATAAGAAAATGCAAGGTCCTCCTTATCTGAGGTATTGAGGATAAGTTTATATTGCCTTTTTGGTACCTTCGTCTATTCTGATATGAGCCTTAGCCTCCACTCCCCATTTTACTACTTGTGCTGAGTGTAGCAGCTGCTTTCTTTGTCAGAGGAAATCAAATATGAATTTAGGTGTTGCTACTGAAATACAAATCTAGCTAGAAAATTCCATTGTATTTACGCTCCTAAAGATATCATCAGGCTTCAAGCGAGGTTTTCAAAAGGATCAAGGTTCTCAATCCAATTAAATAAATTCAGAACATGGAATCTGCTCTCTAGGGACAGAATTGTCAACTTCTTCATTTATCTTTTACACATGCCTCTGTAGTATCTGAACACTCTGAAAATGGTAACTACTCTGTTTGATATTCCTAAGCGGAAAGAGATGGTACTAATCCTATTCTACTGACAGTGAAATGAAGCATTAAATGAGTTTTTGAAAGACATTAAAAAGCCTTGATTATTTTCTTTTCAAGAATTTTTGCATCTTATAGCAATTTTTTATGTCACTTAAGCAACCCGAATTCTGGTATTCCTAACTTTCAAGTTGTCATGGTTTAAGCCTTTCAGACACGCAGTTTTCTCACTCACTTACTTCCCCCTCTTTCTTCCCCCAGCTCCTGAAGGGATGGGAAGGAGAATCAAAAGAATGCAACTCGCACAGGTTGAGATAAGAACAGTTTAGTAACTAAGGTATAACACAAACCACTGCTGCTATCACCAATAATAATAATGACAAGGCAAATACAAGGAAAGAATACAATTGCTCACCATCAATCCCCAGCCTGAGCAAGCGGTGCACCCCCCACAGTGCACCTCCACCCTTCCGGGTCTCTGCCTTCTGTTTTTACATCCTGGACATGACGTGCTGTGGTATGGAATAACCTCTTTGGTCAGTTTGGGTCAGATGTCCTGTCTCCTTCCTCCTGGCTTCCCCTCCTCCCTAGCAAAGCATGAGACTCAGCAAGTTCTTGGTCAGACCAAAACATCACCAAGCAGTAACTGAAAACACTGGTGTTATCAGCACTGTTCCCAAGCCCAAAATCAAAAACACAGCACTGCACCAACTACCAAGGAGAAAAATGACTGCTATTGCTGAACCCAGGACACAAGTGATTGATTCTGCAATGGAAACTTGTCACCAACTTGAGAGAATGACATCTGCTTTCAGACTCTGTCACAGCAACATCTAGACCTCTCTCCTCCATAGCTGTCCCATTTTCATAATCACATTGGCTGTCCAGTTTCACTTTTCTTGCCTCCCAACTCCTGTTCCAGTGTCTTTTTATCCTTTCTTTTATATCACATCCTCCACTCTTGTGCATTATTTCCACTGTTGCTGTATCTGTCTTCCTCTTTCCAAGACTGAATCCTCTGATTATAGTTCCCCCAGACTGATTCTCTGTTTCAGTCTACTCTCTTCACCTTATTGTATTTATACTGTGGTCCAGCTGCTGTCCTTTTTGTTTTCTAGTTTTTACAGCTGAAGAATCATCAAAGACCTATAAGAGACAATAACCCTCTAACCACTTTCTCTGGCTGACTTTAGAGGGAAAATTGACATAATTTCAGTGAATTCCCTCCCTTCTCAATATGCTCAGAGCCATCAGAATTACTTGCAGAGAAGCTTCAGTAATTCTGGAGTGAACACATATATTTTCTTTCCCCCAAGCTGACTGCTGACTTTTGGATTTCTGTCATGGTGGTAAAAGAAGCAGTTTTAGTATCATGGTCATTACAAAAACAAGATGTGCTGAATGGAGAACTCTAGACTATAGAGTATTAGGAAAAACAACAACAGCAACAAGAACAAAACCCATAAGAAGTCATAAATATGTTTTGCACATAAACAAAAGTGTATCTTGGAACTGCTCACTGCATAAACAAACTCTTCCTCTTGGTTTACACTTTCCAGAGCAGCTAACATGCATGCATTTCACTTGAACTAGTAAAATTTTGATAATGTTTTCAGCCACTGTAAACAGAATACTTAGACAGAAAGTGTTGAGAAACCTTACCAATAGTCAGTGTCAGCAGTCATGTCTATAATTTGGTGTGTGCAGAAAATCTCCATGATTAGAGCCTAAACTTGTAAGCTGTTTAGGGACAGCAAAAATTACCTTTATCTGGCATTCAGAATAATGGAAAATATCCTCACTGAAATCTTTTCACAGATCTTTAAAAAATAATATAAAAAAATCTAGTGAGGATTTAAAGTTTAAACTGAAGAATATCTGTAAATGATAGAATAAGAAAACATTTCAGGTACCTGACCTCTTTGCATCAGATGTGGATCAAAACAAGTTGTTCTGGTTGCAATATAGAGAAAGTAATAAAATATTTGTTCTATGTTTGACTAAATTATGCTGTGCAGAATGGCTCATTACAAGCATGTTTTCAAATCCTTCATGGCAATGATTTTTTGTAATGGAAACTGTGGCATACCCAGAAGCATTTGTAAGCACTTTCATACTTAGTTTGCTGCAAACTTCACCATCTGCTCTGCATCATATTTATTAGCTGAATAGACAGCACTTCATATATCTAGAACCTCCTGTGTGTTCATGCAACTACACAATAAGCAGGCTACTGACTCACACACTTAACATAGATGTTGTGTAGTTATTTACTTTATTCTTCAGGGAAGTAGGGAGTGACAAGCCCTCCTTCCCTATGGGTGCAACAGATATTTGCATTCCATCTGACCTGCCACAACCAAATCTAATTTTAGTAGAACTCACTTGTAAATTGAAACTAAAGATTCCATATGCAGTTGAACTGCATCTTTTTCTGCACACACTAAGTTTAAACCTGAAACTTACAATTCATGAGTACAGAATGAGCATGAGCTAATGGCCACATTGAAGAAGTCGCATTTCTTCAAGGAAAGAATTGAAGCAGTCTTCTACTTGCTTCAAGAGAATTGACATCAAGTCTTATTCCTTTTACACACATATTTTTCAAACACACATATGTGTTTGAAATAAGGTCTATAAAAATGTCTTCAGGAGCCAGTGTGAGGCTGGTGTTTGCAGATCTGTACTTGACATTGTGCAAATCAGGAGCTTGATTGAGACCAAAGCACCAACATGCGAAAAACCACATGTAGCTTCTAAATGTGTACTAAGTATTTAAGATCCCTTTGTAGGCAGTACCTCTGAGTCTTATACCTGGGGATGATAGCTACAAAACTGGTGCTAAGGGAAAGCTAAGCCTTTCTGAAAGGCAGCTGGAGGTCAGGGCACCAAAAAGGGCTTCCAAAAAGACAGCAAGGTCCTACATTTGAATCGTGGAATCATAGAATATCTCAAGTTGGAAAGGACCCATTAGAATCAGCAAGTCCAGCTCTCTGCTCCTCACAGGACTTCCTGAAAATAAACCATATAACTAAGAGTGTTGTCCAGGTGCTCCTTGAACTCCTCCTGGCTCAGTGCCATGATCACTTCCTGGGGACTAGTTCCAGGGACTGACCACCCTGTCCTTGAAGAACCTTTTCTTAATGTCCAATCTGAAATTCCCCTGACGCAGCTTCATTCCATTTTGCCATGTCCTGTCACTGGTCTCCGTGCTACTCCGCTAAGGAAGCGGTAGTCTGCTATGAGGACACCCCTCAGCTTTCTCTTCTCTTAACTGAACAGACCAAGCTACCTCAGCTGCTCCTCCTAAATCATGTCCTTGAGGCCTTTGATCATCTTGGTTGTCTTCCTCTGGACACACTATTGTCTGATGTCTTTCTTATATTGAGGTGCCCAAAACTACACACCATACCTGAGATGAGGCAATACCAGTGTGATGTAGAGTGGGAGACAATATAAGACAACTGAATCAAGTTGAATTGAGACAGCTGAATCAACAGTCTTCTCCATAAAATCAGTGAAGTTTAAAAGGAAATTGATTTTGCCTTAAATGAAACAAAATGAATGTGATGTAGTTGCCCACATATGGGCAACTACAACCATTTTCAATGTCAGATGGAGTCTCTATCTTCAAGAAGGCATGTGTTTCCTGTAGACTATGGAGGATATCTGCCAGCCCCACCTGGACTCTCAGGTATCTGAAGGCATCTGAAATGCTGTAAGATGATCCTGCTAAGTACTGAAAATATAAATATAACACAAACTAAGTATGTTCAGTCATGTCTTGGTATATTCTCTTTGTTCTTCAAGAACTAACACAACCCTCACCACTGACTGATTACCTAAAGAAAGTTTGCATTCAAAGTGTGACTTATAAAGTGTACTAAATATTGTGATTTGGAGCGGATTCTCCTGGAAGGCATGCTAAGGCACATGAAAACCAACAAGGTGCTTGGTGACAGCCAGCATGGCTTCACTAAGGGGAAATCCTGCCTGACCAATCTGGTGGCCTTCTATGAAGGGGCTACGGAACTGATGGACAGGGGCAGAGCAGTTGATGTCATCTCCCTGGACTTGTGCAAAGCCTTTAACACTGTCTCACATGACATCCTTCTCTCTAAGTTGGAGAGACATCAATTTGATAGGTGGACCACTCGGTGGATAAAGAACTGACTGGATGGCCGCACGCAAAGAGTAGTGCTCAGTGGCTCAATGTCCAGCTGGAGACCAGTAACAAGTGGTGTCCCCTACGGATCGGTGTTGGGACCGGTCTTGTTCAACATCTTTGTGAGTGACATGGACAGTGGGATTGAGTGCACCCTCAGCAAGTTTGCCGATGACACCAAGCTGTGTGGTTCTGTTGATACATTGAAGAGAAGGAATGTCATCCAGAGGGACCTTGATACGCTTGTGAGGTGGGCTGATGTCAACCTTCTAAAGTTTAACCATGCCAAGTGCAAGGTCCTCCACCTGGGTCAGAGCAATGCTAGGCACAGCTACAGGTTGGGCGGGGAGGAGATTGAGAGCAGCCCTGCGAAGAAGGACTTGGGGGTGCGGGTTGATGAAAAAATGAACATGAGCCAGCAGTGTGCGCTTGCAGCCCAGAAAGCCAACTGTATCCTGGTCTGCATCAAGAGGAGTGTGACCAGCAGGTCAACGGAGGTGCTCCTGCCCCTCTACTCTGCTCTTGTGAGACCTCCCTTGGAGTATTGTGTGCAGTTCTGGTGTCCTCAACAGAAAAAGGACATGGAACTGTTAGAACAAGTGCAGAGGAGGGCCACGAGGATGATGAGGGGACTGGAGCACCTCTCGTATGAAGATAGGCTGAGAAAATTGGGGCTGTTCAGCCTGGAGAAGAGAAGGCTGCGTGGAGACCTCATAGCAGCCTTCCAGTACCTGAAGGGGGCCTATAGGGATGCTGGGGAGGGACTCTTCATTAGGGACTGTGGTGAGAGGACAAGGGGTAATGGGCTTAAACTTAAACAGGGGAAGTTTAGATTGGATATGAGGAAGAAATTGTCCACTGTAAGGATGGTGAGGCCCTGGAATGGGTTGCCCGGGGAAGTTGTGAATGCTTCATCCCTGGTGGCGTTCAAGGTGGGGTTGGACGCAGCCTTGGCGGGCATGGTTTAGTGGGAGGTGTCCCCGCCCATGGCAGGGGAGTTGGAACTCGGTGATCTTGAGGTCCTTTCCAACCCTAACTATTCTATGATTCTATGATTCTATGATGAATTGAATAGTCATGACCGTAGTCCGTAAATAACTGGTCTGAGTTCTGTACTGTATTTTCAAAAATAAAGATGCAAAATTAAGGAGAATGGACTTATTTCACCTTCAGCACTTCAAGATGCATAATTTGCAGTAATTTTCTCAATGTTTCTGCACTAGCCACAGTAGGAACATCTGTAACATCTTAGTCTTCTGCTCTTAGACAGAGGATGTTGTCACAACTGAGATGAGTGAAAGAGGCACACTTAGACCAGTTGTCCCCAGGAGATACTGTGGAAAGCAAAACCAATGGACTTCTCTTCATCTTTCAGCAGCCACTGTATCACACTTGAGTATGTTGGAAACATGAGCAACGCCACTGGAAGATTCACTGTGTTTGCACAGCTTTTATTTGTCCTTTTATTTGCTGTATAAACTACTTCCTTCTCACTGCTATTCCTTGGCTTTCCTCACCCCTGTCTTCCCTCCTTCATTTGGCTTTGTGAATCATACACTACAAACACAGAACAAGGAAGAAGTTTATACTGTCACTCTCATGGTGGGAGCTTCATGTGAGCTTCAGAAAGCTTAAGGGGTAACATATAGTATTCACATTCACAGCAATAAGGCAAAGAAAAGGTGAGGAAAGTGTTTACACTTGGTGAGATTCCTGAAATCGTTTCGTTCCATCTTGAAAGAACAGGGGCCACAGCCAGGCATCCCTGTTATTGCTCTGGTTGCTGTGGGAACAGGTATTTGCATGTTCACCTCCAGGAAGCGCAAACACATCACACCCAGTTCTCACTCCTTGCAGTGCCCCTAATGGAACTCTTGTTTTACAGAACAACAGGTTTTTTCTTCCTGCAAGTTAAAATGTAGTACAAATTAAAAAAAAAAATAATAAAAAACAACTAACCAAGAATAAAAGAAAACCAATCCTAGTCATCTCTTTGTATCTTCAGTTTAGCCAAACATGGAGACCGTTATCGGATAAAACATGAATTGTCCTACAAAAAGTTTGATATTGTAAACTCCTTTTACAAAGTCTTTTCCATTATTCCCTCTCCAACAGCTGGCATCTAACTCTCCTGTTAACAGTCCCAATTGGGGTAATCACCCTGAAACTTTAGTAGAAAAAGACACACAGAAAGCAACAGATATGTCTTCGTTTGTGTAAATACTTACGCAATTTAACTCTACCTGAGCTCTCTCTCAACGAAGACTTCAGTTAAATGAGAAAAATCATAAATCAATATAATCCAGTTATTCTGTTAACCTCCTTTTTTTAGTGCACACAATAATGAAATATAGCTGAATTATATTAACAGTGATTTTTATTATCATACCCCTCTCTAAAGCATCTGTCGGCATGGTAGATGGTCATCCTACAAAAATAAAAATATTTCAGCAACAAGGAAAGCTTCTATAGGTACATCAGTTAAAAAAAAGAACTAGGGAAACTGTGGGCCCTCTCCAAAAAGAAACAGAACACCTGATTACCTGGGATAAGGAGAAGGCTGTGTTACTTAACAATTTATTTCTCTTGGTCTTCACCAACAAGTGTTCCAGCCAAACCATCCATGTCACAGAAAGCAAAGGCAGGGACTGGAAGAATGAAGAACTCCCCACTGTAGAAGACTAGGTTTGAGACCATCTAAGGAACCTGAAGGTACACAAGTCTATGGAACCTCATGTTATGCATCCATGAGTCCTAAGAAAACTGGTGGATGAAGTTGCTAAGCCACTAGCTATCAGATCTGAGAAGTCGTGGCAGCCTAGTGAAGTTCTTACTACCTGGAAATGGGAAAACATAATCCAAATTTTTAAAAAGGGAAATACAGAAGACCCAGGGAACTCCAGACTGGTCAGTCTCACCTCTTTGCCCAGCAGCTAAGGAATTGGCTGGATGATTGCTCTCAAGGAGCTGCAGTGAACAGCTCAATGTTCAAGTGGAGAACAGTGATGAATAGTTTTCCTCAGGGGTCAGTATAGGCACCAGTGCTGTTTAACATCTTGTCAGTGACAGGAACAGTGGGATTGAGTGCACCCTCAGCAAGTTTGCCGATGACACCAAGCTGTGTTGTGTGGTTGACATGCTGGAGATAAAGGATGCCATCCAGAGGGACACTGACAGGTCTGGGAGGTGGGCCAGTGCAAACCTCATGGAGTTCAACCAAGCCAAGTGTAAGGTCCTGCACCTGTGTCAGGACAATCTCAAGCACAAGTACAGGCTGGCCAGAGAATGCATTAAAAGCAACTCTGAGGAGAAGGACTTGGGGGTGTTGGTTGATGAGGAGCTCAACACGACCTGGCAATGGGCGCTCGCAGGTCAGAAAGTCAACCATACCCTGGGCTGCATCAACAGAAGTGTGACCGGAGGATAAAGGGAGGTGATTCTGAACCTTTACTCCATTCTCATGAGATCAGACCTGGAGTGCTGCAATCACTTCTGAGGCCCCCAACACAAGAAGTATGTGAACCTGTTGGAGCAAGTCCTGAAAGAATAAATTAGGGAAAATTTTTTTACTGTGAGTTTGGTGAGGCACTGGAACACATTGCCAAAAGAAGTTATGGATTTCCCATACCTGGAAGTGTTCAAGGCCAAATTAAACAGGACTTTGAGCAACCTAGTCTAGTGGAAGATGTCCCTGCCCATGGCTGGAGTGTCGGAAGTAGATGTATTGAGCATTTGTGTAATCTGTTGCTGAAAACCTCCACCAATAGAAAGGATTTAAGTTAATATTGAAGCCAAAGCCTCCTAGAACTTTGAAGGAATTAATTTTTAGACCTAGACACTATTAAACAACCCTGTCTTATATTCCACAGCTAAAAATCTCTTGCTAACAGGTTTGTGACTTACTGATCCGTCAGCAGGTTGAAATAGTATTAGAGGAGTAGCGGACAGAAGGAGGCCACACGACTCTTCTTTCCTGCTCTGCGAGCTACAAGCACTAAAACTTTCGTGTTTGAGAACATTTT
Organism: Amazona ochrocephala; assembly: GCA_039720435.1. Classification (NCBI taxonomy): domain Eukaryota; kingdom Metazoa; phylum Chordata; class Aves; order Psittaciformes; family Psittacidae; genus Amazona; species Amazona ochrocephala. Next base: position 22,571,631 of record CM077878.1, read on the forward strand.
ACATCATTTTAAGACATTGTTACTGACAGACATAGCTGGGACTTCACTTTCATTGCATCTGGAAGGGGTGACAGAGAAAAATGGGAATAAGGGGAGTAAGGTGAATTTTTCATATTATGAGAATTCACTGACCTAATTTATAACTTATTTTGCTCCTGTGCTCATGTCAAACCCTCTCCTTCTGATAAAAACATGCATAAATTATACATTAAGGAGTCAAATGCATCCTTTAAATGCTGCCTTGTGCCAAACATTCTGAATCACTGCTGCATAGCTAATTCCAAGTATTTACAATAAAATATCTCCAGGGAAGCACAAGCATCATGGTAGCTATTCCTGTGCTGCATAAACTTTTCAGGTCCTATAGAACACTGCAGATTCAAGGATACCTACCCATCAATGGGCAGAAAAGCAACCCTCAGTAGAAAGCCAATTATCTCTTCTTATTTCACATTTTGAGAAATATGGAGAGAAAACTCAGTATTAGATGCACCTTAAAAAGAGCAATCATTAAAGTCTCTATGGTTCTAACATTTGAGATTAATAAATTCATAAAATCATAGAATCATAGGATGGTTTGGGATGAAACGGGCCTTAAAGATCATGTAGTTCTAACTCCCCTGCCATAGGCAGTATAACCTTCCATTAGACCAGGTTGCCCAAAGCCCCATCCAACCTGGCCTTGAACACTTCCAGGTGTGGGAAATTCACAACTTCCTGAGACAAACCGTTCCAGTGCCTTACCACTCTCACAGTGAAGAATTTCTTCCCTACATCTAATCTAAATCTACCCTCTTTCAGTTTAAAGCCATTCCCCCTTGCTCAGAGTACATGCCCTTTTATAATGTCCCTTTCCAGCTTCCTTGTAGGCCCCTTTAGGTACTGGAAGGCAGGTCCAAGGTCTCCTTGGAGTTTTCTGTTCTCTAGGCTCAACAAGCCAAAATCTCTCAGTTGGTCTTCACAGGAGAGGTGCTCTAGCCCCCTGAGCATCTTTGCTGTCTTCCCTTGGACTCACTCCAACAGGTCCATTAGAATCATTAAAACCATTTCTGTTGTTCTTTTGTGTTAGACTCCCTTACCCATCATCACAGACATAGAGAAAGCTTCTCTCTATAGCAGCATACAGTGGCACAGGCATCACCAGGCTCAATCACATGTTCTTCAATTACTAGAATCTGTCAAGTCTAGCAAAGACCAGTTGATGTTTGAAGACATCAGTGCTGTTATTTAAATTACTGCTCACTAGGCTTGTGTGATTTGGTTATTCTAAAAACTGGAATCTGTTTTTTTACTAAGTGTGGAGAGAAGCAGTACTAATGACATTCATGAACAAGCTTGTAATTGTGAACAAAAAAAACCCCAAAAAATTGTATGCATGTCTCAGGCTTACCAGAGAATTCATAATTAAAAAAAACAAGGCAAATTTTACCTAGAATATTTAGTAGGGTTTTTTTTTTCAGGTGATCATTCTTTTTCATAAAACAGTCTTTTGAATACGTGTACCTTGCTGGCTCAACTCAAATGTTAAAGTAGAAATACATAAACCCAAACAAATGAACTAATACAACTAGCCCAAAAAATGTATTAGAAAAAAATACAGTCAGAAGAGAATATGTAATGCAACATATCTGGAATGCCTTGGTCTTATGCCTTATTACATTCAAATAACCATGGGAAAAACCATGATGAACTACCTGGCCTGTAAAGTAATGCCTACAAATGTGCAGCACTCAGTATGTCATATGGGAACAGCCACACAGAGGATGCTTTGTTATAAATAAATCTGCACCTTGTCCAGCTTCCAGTGGGAGAGTCCTACTGAGAGCAAAGATTTATTGATTGGGCATCTTGGTGATAAATCTAAATTTCAGAAGTTGGGTTCCTGCCTGCCCCTTGGAGTCTTTGAGAAATGAAATGGGGAAAGAACGTACAGAAACCTTGGTTGTGCTCTCCATGAATTGACTGAAGATGCTTATTTCCACAGTTTCTCAAAATAGTGAACAGCAACAGTATTAAATCTCAAAAATCTAAAACTCAGAAGAAAACCAAAAACCCTTCCCAGCCCCATAAAGTAGATAAAAATGTCTTTGCATACACAGTGTATGTTAAGACAGTTACTACATGACATTTTTTTTTTAAATAGAAAAAAGGACAAATATTTCCTTTTTCTCTCAAGACCGTTTTGCCAGGTTCTATAGTGTGAAACAATATCCACAAAAATGCTCGTCCACAGTAACTGCTGTCATATATCCCAGCCTGAACTAAAAATGTTACCAGACATCCCATACATATTGTCAGTGACCAGCTGCAAGTGCAAAAGTAGTTTTGGGACCTTTTCAAGCCATTCAGTTCTGACCTAATTAGAAAATACATGGTTTTCACTTCCACACAGCTATCTGCTTTCCTGTTCACAGCCTGTGAACATTGTTCTCTCTGCACTTTTTCATATGCTGGCTAAGCACTCAGGTGTTGACATCATTATCCTGTATTGCCTGAAGATTTTGCTCACCAGGCACCCTGACACTGAGGGGCAGCAGCAATGCTCTAACATTAAATCAGCCTCCTTTTCAACACAGTATAGGGTGTGGGATGGTTAAGAACAAATCAGGTAGCAGACTCACTCCTACAGAAGCATATACATAACATTATGTCGTATTCTAACTTTCAGTGACTACTTCTATAGAAATAATTACTGCTGCTTTTAAAGATGAAGGAAGGGTTTGTCTACATTATAATGTACATGGTGGAATTTCAAAGAATTTTTAATCTATTGCAGCCTCGAAAAAAACATATAATATCATCTGTAAGTGGAACTGCACTACCTCACAGATATTGTAAACATGAGGCTTGTGAAGTGCTGAGATATTAAACCTGAAGCCCTGTGGTTAAGACAGACAGTGCAATAAATATGCTTTTGTATGTCCTCCCTGCAGAAGAGGAAAATAATGGAGACACTGTAAAGAGTTCAAGTTTCCAAACAAAAGGCACAAAACACAAGGAATTTTGTATTCTTTTCCTTCTGCTAGCTTTGAACAAGAAAGGTTATTACAAAGGAGATAGGCAGCAGTGTCATTTCTAAAGCCACACAATTGTTTTCCAGATTTTCCACCTACAGACAGCTCCAGAGCGGCTGACAGAGCTTGGGGGTGGGGGGAGGGAGGAAACCAACCAGCACGTACACTTATTAGTAATATGAGGTACTACAGATCTGTTGAAAGAGGTTTTCCAATTTATGGTAGCACCTTGGACATGCCACCCATCCTTTAGCTCTCTGTGACTTGGTTTAATTACATGACAAAGGGATACACACGTGAAATTTATTGTATGTGTTTTAAAGTGCTTTGAGATCAATGAGTTGTAATAAATAAAGTGTGAAGAATTAAAATACTCTAAAAGGACTGTAATTATTTTATTCATATGGATAAGAACCTTCACCACCACCATAATCTACCCTCTTTCAAAATGGCTTAAACACAGAATTCTTCAGAAAGCACAAATCCTTTTCAGATATGCTAAAAATATTCAATACTCCTTGAAAAGAAAGAGAGGGGTTTACTTGGCGGTTCAAAGAATTTGTCTCCACGTGTGCTTGTCATCTCCCTTCAGAGAACCTATACAAGATATAGTGGAAACAGTGTTGAGGGCGATGAAAATGCCAGAGCATCTGTCAGTGGATCACCTTATGACAGCAAGTGATAAGCCTCCTAATGCTGAAGCGATGAATGTGCCCAAATGCGGACACAATGCTTGTGCAAGAGAGCTGAAAAACACAAACATGAACAACTAGACAAGAGGACATGCCTCTGGGGAGACCCCACTAGTTTTTGTAGTACTTGACTGATTCTAGAAAGCAGCACACATTTGCCATATGGAAAGATAAATGTGCTTATCAATACAGCACCATCGCTCAGAAAAGGAGTAGTTGGCATGAGGAAACATCAATCATATCTAAGTACCAAAAGTGACCTTTTGTGTATGTTCTCCTTTCAAATGGTCTTTCATTTTCTGTATCTTCAAAGTTTTCATAATACAAATGTTTTATAATTGAATAATAATATAAAAGCATGCTTGACCTTGTCCTCACCAACAGGGAAGTGCTGGTTGGGAATGTGATGCTCCAGGGCAGCCTTGATTGCAGCGATCATGAGATGGTAGAGTTTGAGATCCTCAGGACAGTGAGAAGAGCGTGCAGCAAGCTCACTGCCCTGGACTTCAAGAGAGCAGACTTTGGCCTCTTCAGGAACCTGCTCAGTAAGGTTCCATGGGATACAGCCCTAGAGGGCAGGGGGGCCCAAGACTGTTGGTTGATATTCAAAGATCACCTGCTGCAGGCTCAGGAGCGATGCGTCCCAACCGGAAGGAAGTTTAGCAGGAGGGGCAGGAGACCTCCTTGGATGGATAAGGAGCTGCTGAGGAAAATTCGAAGGAAACAAGAGGCTTATAAAAGGTGGAAGCAAGGTCAGGCGGCCTGGGAAGAATACAGGGATGTTGTCAGGGAAGCTAGGGACCAAGTTAGGAAAGCTAAGGCCCACTTAGAATTAAACTTAGCTAGGGATGTTAAGGATAACAGGAAGGGATTTTATAGGTACATTGCCAATAAAAGACAGGTTAGGGACATCGTGGGTCCTCTCCAGAAGCTATCGGGAGAACTGGCTACCCTGGATTTGGAGAAGGCTGAGGTTCTTAATGACTTCTTTGCCTCAGTCTTTATGGGCAAATGCTCTGACCACACCACCCAAGTCTTGGATGGCAGACGCGGGGACGGTGAGGGTGGGGACCCTGGGCCCACTGTGGGGGAGGATCTTGTTCAGGACCACCTTAGGAACCTGAATGTATACAAGTCCATGGGACCTGATGAAATCCATCCACGGGTCCTGAAGGAGCTGGCAAATGAAGTTACTAAGCCACTGTCCATCATATTTGAAAAATCGTGGCAGTCAGGTGAAGTTCCTGATGACTGGAAAAAAGGAAAAATAACCCGCATTTTTAAGAAGGGGAAAATGGATGAACCAGGGAACTACAGACCAGTCAGCCTCACCTGTGTGCCTGGCAAGATCTTGGAGCGGATTCTCCTGGAAGGCATGCTAAGGCACATGAAAACCAACAAGGTGCTTGGTGACAGTCAGCATGGCTTCACTAAGGGGAAATCCTGCCTGACCAATCTGGTGGCCTTCTATGAAGGGGCTACAGAACTGATGGACAGGGGCAGAGCAGTTGATGTCATCTCCCTGGACTTGTGCAAAGCCTTTGACACTGTCTCACATGACATCCTTCTCTCTAAGTTGGAGAGACATCAATTTGATAGGTGGACCACTCAGTGGATAAAGAACTGGCTGGATGGCCGCACGCAAAGAGTTGTGCTCAGTGGCTCAATGTCCAGCTGGAGACCAGTAACGAGTGGTGTCCCCTAGGGATCAGTGTTGGGACCGGTCTTGTTCAACATCTTCGTGGGTGACATGGACAGTGGGATTGAGTGCACCCTCAGCAAGTTTGCCGATGACACCAAGCTGTGTGGTTCGGTTGATAAGTTGGAGGGAAGGAATGTCATCCAGAGGGACCTTGACACGCTTGTGAGGTGGGCTGATGCCAACCTAATGAAGATTAACCATGCTAAATGCAAAGTCCTCCACCTGGGTCGGAGCAATGGCAGGCACAGCTACAGGTTGGGCGGGGAGGAGATTGAGAGCAGCCCTGGGGAGAAGGACTTGGGGGTGCGGGTTGATGAAAAAATGAACATGAGCCAGCAGTGTGCGCTTGCAGCCCAGAAAGCCAACCGTGTTCTGGGCTGCATCAAAAGGAGCGTGACCAGCAGGTAGAGGGAGGTGATCCTGCCCCTCTACTCTGCTCTCGTGAGACCTCACTTGGAGTATTGTGTGCAGTTCTGGTGTCCTCAACAGAAAAAGAACATGGAACTGTTAGAACAAGTGCAGAGGAGGGCCACGAGGATGATCAGGGGACTGGAGCAGCTCCCGTATGAAGATAGGCTGAGAAAATTGGGGCTGTTCAGCCTGGAGAAGAGAAGACTGCGTGGAGACCTCATTGCAGCCTTCCTATACCTGAAGGGGGCCTATAGGGATGCTGGGGAGGGACTCTTCATTAGGGACTGTGGTGAGAGGACAAGGGGTAATGGGTTTAAACTTAAAGAGGGGAAGTTTAGATTGGATCGGAGGAAGAAATTCTTTACTGTGAGGGCGGTGAGGCCCTGGAATGGGTTGCCCAGGGAGGTTGTGGATGCTTCATCCCTGGCTGCGTTCAAGGTGGGGTTGGACATAGCCTTGGCAGGCATGGTTTAGTGGGAGGTGTCCCTGCCCATGGCAGGGGAGTTGGAACTCAGTGATCTTGAGGTCCTTTCCAACCCTTACTATTCTATGATTCTATGCTGCAATAGGCTTATTCAAACAAAAATTGCATGCATTGTACTGGTTACCAAAGCACAAATGACTTCTCTTCAAGAAAGAAAGTATGGGGTGGCAGTCTGTAGTCACAAGCAAAACACAGTATGTAAGTAAGGTATGATTTCCAGTGTGTAAAGGTCTATTCCATGAAAACATGTTTCCATAGGAAACTAGAAAGCTATAGGGGATGAAATCTTTTTTTGATATATAGCAAAAGGGGCTGTTTACACTGTTGGGAAATATGAAAGCAAATTTCCTATGCTGAGTCAAGAACACATAATATATTTGTTTTCAAAATGTTTTTTAAAGCTTTGGAATAGCCTTAAATACAAATTTTATTATGCTATTTTACAGAATATACACATTGAATTATATATCAAAATTACTCAACAAATTTAATGACAGCTAATATGATAAGGAAAAGCCTACCAGTTCAATTCCCACAAGAATAAACATTAGTATATTGGAAATGGATGCAAAAATCTATATTACAAATGGATATAAATAAATTCATTTGTATTTCTTTGAGCAAGATTTTAAAGAAGGGAGCAATCCATATTATTGACCTGACTTTAATAATTTTTGCTTTAGATTAGCCCAGTAAACCCAAGAATCTCAGCAACCATTCACAATAAGCATGCTAACTTTTGACTAAATATTCTGATCAATAACTTCTTATATACTAAACAAACAAACCCACCACCTCCAGTAGTCTGGTCTCAAAAGGTAACAAGCATTTTCTCAGTTTCTAATAAATGAGTAAGGTAGTATCGACTGGTTGGTCATTAACATGCTTGAAAAGACAAAGCTTATTCTTTGTTTACTGCTGCATCTTACTCCACACAAAAAGACTACAGCAAGCAGAGGGGTAGGGTTCTCTGTGCCAGGAAATGGGTAATGCTGAGGGGGCACCACTGCAGGCTTTTTTTTTATCCTCTTGGGTGGATGAAGCAGAAAACAAGGCTCTGTTTTCAGCTAATTTAGGACAAAACTAAACAGAAAAAGAAGGAGAAGGATTGGACTGAGATTGTGTCTGCAATGGTAGGTGAACAGAATGGGTTTCTTTCAGGGTAAAACCACAAAGCAGGCATCTGGCTCATTGGTGCTGGTGCCCATTTTCAGTTCCCCTGTCAGGACACAATCTATTTGTGTTTCCAGCTGTTGCAGGAGCAGCATGAGAAAGCAGAGTGCAGCTGTGCGAACAGAAAAGGTGCATGTCTTGTCTCAGGCTTAGGGAAGGGGAGGCCTTGGAGGGAAGGGTGACAAAGCTTCTCTGTGATCATAGAGGGCCAGGACAATATCTGATTCAGATTCTCATTTCTCAATTTGTGCCAATGGTCATCGATCAGCTGCCAAGCAAAACACCTTCATCATATTAGTGCACAAATCACGGCAGAGATCCTGATCTTCACTTAGCTGGGCTTGTTTCCTAAAGACTGTCCATCAGATAACCTTTATGGGCCACAGAGAGAAGGTTCTTTTCCTAAAATTATTTTGACTATATGCGCCCCTGAATGAATGGCACAGGCTGTGGAACCCTCACTAGCTATGTCTTTTTTCACCCCATGCTTAATCTGGAGCTCAGGTTAGAAACCCGCCATGTCTTTAGAGGGAGGCAGATGTCAGGGCAATTACTACGTCATGAATTAACACCCTCAGCTAGGGCTCTGTCCAGACTTTAAAACTGGCATATCAGAAACAGAATTACCCAAGCAGGACCTAGGTGATCTCTTTCTGTGCATAGACCTGAGGGGCTATTTTGTGCAAATCTGATCCCAAGAGCAGGCAAAGAGCACAGATGGGCTTTGTTTTGCCCTGTCCAGCCTGGGGTTGCTTTCCCTGCTCACTGCACACCACAGACAGCTCAGAGGCTCCAAGTATGAAAAGCCACTGTGGAGAGACTGAAAAAGGGATGCCAAGGGAACTTTTTGGAAAAAGAAAAAGAAACAAAACTAAAAATAAGTTCATCAGTTTGGCCACCATTCTCCCCTTCTCACTCCTAGTAGAGTCCCTAAACTCTCTACAGCTTCCCTAGTCGTTCTCTGCACTCAGGGAGACAAGTTTCTCATCTGCTTGAACTAGATTTTTCACCTTCTTGATACTGATACACACCAGCTGCTCAGTCTCTGCTCTTGTATGCACTGAAGGCAATTAATCAAAAATAAAAATTTAAAAATCAGTTGCCCTTTTTTGCTCATTATTAAAAAAAAATCTCTGACTGAGAATTACTATGGACACTTTCAGCTTGAAAAGTAATGCTCTCATAAAGTTATAAGCCAGTTCTGAACCTGACCTTTCAAATTGGAAAGCTATACAATTTTAACCAGGTTTCATGCTGAGTCCCTAGAATATTTCAAAGACATTTCTTTCAGTCTAGCCCATTCTTCCACCAGTCTGTGCTATGGTAAGTTTGGCTTCATATTTCTTTGACTCATGAGGCAAATACTTTACATAGTTTAAAAATAGACACATGAAGCTTTAGCTATACTCTTTAGCACTGAAAGGAAAGTGAGTTAATAACCAGTGTAACAGTAGTGTATTCCTTGTGATTCTCTCATTGCAACAAATTCATTCCCACTGTAACTCCACTGACATTAATGGAGTCACCAGCTGAGATGAATTTGCCACGTTTTTGTAAAGCATTTTAGAATTTGATGTCATAATTCTCTAAAGACACACTATGAGATATGATTCTGACATTCTTGGTGTGTGTTTGTGCACACGCCAATTTCCCCAATTTCTTGTATTCATTACATTTATTTTCACACTATCTCCCCATGCTCTTTAAGAATCTCCTGATGAGAAGATATGGTGCACCAAATACTTTTTGAAAAAAACTATGCTGAGCTAATTATAACTCTTTTTACTTTTCATACATGAAGGTGAATTCAGCACAGATTGAAGAATGAAACTTGTTTCGGAGATGTCATGAAAAACTGTCCGTTTTCAAAACGGAAATTTTGAAATCTCATTGCTCAGAAAGCACTCATGGCACAGGCTGGAATGAGATGTTATTTTTCAAAATAGCTGTTGCTTGGACATTACTAAAACACTGATGACATGAAATGATGCAATTGACTTGGGATCAGAACACATAACTGAAGCAGGTTACAAAATATTCTCCAACTTTCCTTTGTTAGTTGGACATAGCCTTGGATGGCATGGTTTAGTGGGAGGTGTCCCTGCCCATGGCGGGGGGGTTGGAACTCGATGATCTTGAGGTCCTTTCCAGCCCTTACTATTCTGTGATTCTGTGATTCTGTGTAATTTCCTGGAACTGAGTACATGCACAGAAAAATGGTTAGATTTAATATCTTTTAGAAAACCTCCACATTCTTCCAATAACTCTAATTTTGTGATTTTAAATTCACCTTCTGGATTTTAACTTAGATTTAAATGTGGCACTTTTATTAGAACCATATCCTGAGCTGCATCAAAAGAGCATGATCAGCAGGTCGAGGGAGGTGATCCTGCCCCTCTACTCTGCTCTCGTGAGACCTCACTTGGAGTATTGTGTGCAGTTCTGGTGTCCTCAACAGAAAAAGGACATGGAACTGTTGCAACAAGTCCAAAAGAGGGCCATGAGGATGTTCAGGGGACTGGAGCACCTCCCGTATGAAGATAGGTTGAGAAAATTGGGGCTGTTCAGCCTGGAGAAGAGAAGGCTGCGTGGAGACCTCATAGCAGCCTTCCAATATCTGAAGGGGGCCTATAGGAATGCTAGGGAGGGAGTCTTCATTAGGGACTGCAGTGGTAGGACAAAGGGTAATGGGTTCAAACTTAAGCAGGGGAAGTTTAGATTGGATCTGAGGAAGAAATTCTTTAGTGTAAGGGTGGTGAGGCCCTGGAATGGGTTGCCCAGGGAAGTTGTGAATGCTCTATCACTGGTGGTGTTCAAGGCTGGGTTAGACATAGCCTTGGCGGGCATGGTTTAGTGTGAGGTGCCACTGCCCATGGCAGGGGGTTTGGAACTACATGATCTTCAGGTCCTTTCCAACCCTAAGTATTCTATGATTCTATAATTCTAAGTCAAAATAAATGTTACTTTGTCTTAGGATTTAACATTTTGTTTATTTCTGCTTTTTAATTCCAATTTTGGAATGGAGAAAAATTAACTCTAAATGCTTAAATACAATGAGAAAACTGCTTCCTTTTTCCTTTTTTTTTTTTTTTTTTTGTGCATATATTTGTTGCAGAGTTTCTTGTTGTGAGCAATCCAGCCTCTGACTTAGCCTCACTCGAGTAGTGAGCTGAGGGCTTCACAGGCTACTGAAAGGGTTAACAAAGGATGCCTACGTGCCGACATGAAGAGGACGTTGCCTTGGGGAGGCACTGAGCAGGCTTACCACAAAGGCACTGAGCACCGCAATCAGGCACTGAACACCTGCATTCAGGTTTCCACAAAGGCACTGAGCACCCGATTCACGTTGCCACAAAGGCACCGAGCAGGATGTCAGCGCCAGATCAGGTTACCACGGAGCAGGCCTTGCTTGCAAGGCCTGGGCCTGTTGCTATGGACGTTTCACAAGTTAACCAATCAGATAACGACTGTTCCAGTACTTTGTAACTTTTCTATAAAAGCTGGTGCTTGCGTTTAATAAATTGTCAACGTTTGATCACATTGGTCGTTGCTGCGTTGTCCATGTTCTCCCGCCGCATATATTCTGGGTTTTTTATACAATTTAGTGTTTAATTTTACATCTTTTTTCCATCTATTTTTAGCAGCCACAGCTTTTTCTTAACTTTCTAACTGTGGTTCCCATCACATGATTTTGGTTGCAACATACAGAATGCCTTCTCAAGCAACCATAACGGTCAGTAGCGTTTGAAATGCGATTTAGTGCATGTTTTGTTTGATTTATTTTTTATTAATTAGACTATTTGATTTGTACCTGTAAAAACTATTTTGAAGAGATAGTGTTCCTGCTGAATCACTAAATAATGATTTAGACTAGTAGGAAGATCTCAATTTTAGACTCAGAGGATTGCACAGTAGTTCTCTCTAGCAGCTTGGCTGAATACAGGCTATATATTTCATATACTGCAGGACTGGAGCAAATATTTTCTGACACTATCCAATAAATCATATTTTCTTCACCAGCAAATAATAGAACTGTACAGTACATTCTATCTGCAGCAGCAACAAACAATTCATCATCTCTGACCTTTCCATAATGACAACAATCTGAAGAATAGAGTCTAATTTAAATTCTTATATAATGTTTAAAATTTAAGGACTAAATCACCTTCATGCTAGATTCCTTCACACTGTTCTAGTAATAAAAATCTTCCTTAAACTGAACACAAATGCTTTTTTTTTTTTTTTTCCCTCTTCAAGCTCCTACAAATTAACAGCAGAGGTTTCTCTGAGGCCTTGGACCTAAATGCAGCTCAGGTAGATGAGCCTAAGCCAATTTTCAAATGATATGGTAATACCAATTTTCAAATGGCAGCAGGTACAGTGCAGCCTGTGGAACCTTGGGTTTGTGCTTTATAGCTGTCTACGTTGTTTCATTCACACATCTGTAATATAAAAATATCTCTGCACTGGTACTGGACTCCTTTCATTTGCTCACAACATGATATATATGTTGCTTTCCTTGTTCCTGGAAAGGGGAGTTAACTTTCAGTTGGCAGACTAACCAGCATAGTAAACTGTCGCATATCTGAAAAAAAATCTTGCAGTGTACAAATTCATTTCCCAGTCTTATTATGTTATACAGCTATGGGTCTAGCTACTAGTTACACAGGCACCTAATGAAAAAGGAACTACAATTTCAAATTTGGGGTCTGGAAATAATTTAACTATGTAAAAATGGTGAATCTCTTCATTCTCCACCACCTCTAAATACAAACCCAAGCAAGCAGAGGTATCAAAACAAAATAATCGCCTTCACTGCCAGCCCTTCCTGATGCACATCACCTCAAACATTTTGGGAAATTTGGGTTTGAAATGTACGTTGAAGCTGGTTCTCTGAAGCTGTATAGATTTGGGATCTTTCACCTCCAAAGGTCTAGCTATTTCCAAAGAAATCCCACCACAATCCTTTTGCCATCAACTGCTTCATCTTTTTTTTTTTTTTTTTTTTTTTTTTTTAAAAAATCCTTCATCCTGAAAACCAGATAAGCCTCATGCTCTTGTGGAAACTACTGGAGGACCCACAGAAACTTATCCTGAGAGAGGTTTTGCAATCATCTAGTTTTATAAACACTAATACTCCAACCAGGAGAGATGAGGCAATGTATCTCAGGATCTCGGTAACTAAACACATATTCAGGATTAACTACTATGGGACTGCAAACATTTAAGTTAATTCTGATCCTCAAAAATTGCATGTTCAATACTGAAGTGGAAGGGTTATGACTGCTCTGTCCCTCACTGTAATGACAGCCAGTGTGGCATCTTGCCCTACACCTTATTTCACCCCCTGAAAGACCCAGAAATGTGCAAGTAAGCAATCTGTCCCATTTAAAACAGATTTGAAACTGTTTTATGCTTTAGCTTATTCTGAGGTCAAATGAGATGATTCTTACCCTTAAAACAGAAAAAAATACTTCTGGCAGGCTAAATATTTTAATATTTTTCATACCTCTTCTTAAGTTATTACCTCAGGATATTTTATGGATGTTCATTACAGATGGCTAACCACGTGACACCATCTCGATTTGCTCAAATTCTTTCAAGTACTCTACACATATAATACTCCAAATGCATCTAATACCTGCAGTTTTTTCTCTAATGAAATCTCTACTGCCCCATGCCTCATCATAGTATGTGTCCCTGTGCAAAAGTTAGCTTCTTTTTCTGCTATAGAAATAACCCCAGATACTAAAGCCAAATATTTGTCTTTATTGTTACAAAAAAACTAAGATCAAATTCACAGTTGTTCAGAGAGTTTCTTTGCTGCACAGAACATTTATTTAAAGAGAGAGAGAAAAAAAATCCTTGATTATTTTATCTGTAAAATTATTTGGAATATATACTGTGTAATTAAGACTGATTATCAGCTTAGATTTCTTGGTTTTGTTTTTTGAGAATACTGTTTTCTGTGGACATAAGGTTGCTGAAGCTGTGCACTAGTGAAGGAACGGAACAAAACAAAACAGATGGTGCATTAATAATGGAAGTATTAGAAAAAGGATACTCTTCCAGATTTCAATGTATTCATTAATACATTTTAGACAATTTAATTGCTTCCTGAAACACTAATTGAAAGAATTTCATTTGCAAAAAACCTAGTCCTGGTAATATAAACTAGGCGCAATGCCACAAACTGCTTGAATGCTGTAATAAGGTAATGGATAGAAGGGTTTGAGGGCTTTTAATATATGTATGTCTATTTTTTTAAACGAAATATTTACAAAGGCATACAAAGCATCAGGAAAAGAAAGGTTTACAAAGGATAGCCAGGTTTAAAAAGCACTGGATGTTTAGGAAATACGAAGAGCATTTCTGTTTTTTAAAAGTCAGCCTGTGTCAAGGGAGTGTGAGTTGGATTTATGACAGAAGTCTAATGCAGCATAATATTTTCAACATTATACATTCTTATACTTGGCACATCTAGTAATCCAAGCAGAGGGTACTTCTAAAATATTTTCTTCTGAAAGTGTCTGCTTCAATTGTTTCAGTGTCTCTTCTAAATATGGATGGTGGATGGCGGGGGGGAGAGGGGGGGCAAGTTTTACCCTATTTTGAGCCCTTCATCTGTTGCATGTTGAAAATTTGAGTCAAACATTACTGTGATCATTTGCCCATCCATCTCCAGGAGACTGGAGATGAAGAAAAGACAGAAAGGAAGAAGAACACAAGCAAAATAAATGCACTGAAAAAACCCCCTGCAGTCTGTCAAAGAGAATATATGAAGAGCAACAAAAAATCAGAGAAACCAGAAAAAGATCAATAATAAAGAAAAAAATATACAAACAGAAGAACACACTGTTTCTAGAGCAGCAGCTTTTCAAAGTCTTCCAGAGATAGGCAAAGTCCAAAATGATACAGAAGATGATGTGAAGTAGTTCCTCTTATGGGATGTTTTGACAGCTGTCCATTAGAAGTGTAATTCCCACTAATTTTAATTTCCAATTACCAAGGATCCATGGCTATTGGGATATCACCTGTGTATTTTGAAGGAAGCTGAATAATTATTTGGAATTTTCACCTCTATCAGTAGGTGGAGGATAAGCACACGCTCAGGACATGGTGAGACATGCTGCACAGGTCATACCTGAGCTGGACTGAAATGATACGATCTGGTCATAACTCTACCTTACCTGGGGATTACTGTTCTATTAGACCTGCTGCAAAAATATTCTTCCAACCTACTTATGTCAAAATGATAGAAAACAACAATCATTGCTGACATTAAAGCCACGGGTTTTTCACTTCCATTGTTTTCAGGGGTAGCAACACGAGTTTTTTTCTAGAAGATTCGATGGGTGATTATCTTTCTTTGTTGAAAATGTAAGGGAGCAGTGAAAACAAGATGGGAATGCTTTTCTCTTATCTTGATTCATCTATGCCCAAAGAGCACATCTAAATGCAGCCTCATGCTTGACACTGGACCCTCCCCACTCATTGATTGTGTATTAGTATACATTACAACATTGGTTAGCAGTGTGATTTTTTTCTAATTATGTAGTTATAAGGGAACGTCTCCCTTTATGGATGTCATTGTATCAGTGCAAAAGTGCGTCATACTAAAAGGAGTGGCAGAGCTAGATGAACACTTCGCAAGGCCAGAGGGGGCCTGAACTTACAGAGCATTACCTGCTAGGACATATCTGTCCTTTCTTCTCTCAAATATCATGATATATTTGTGGAAAGCTTAGAAAAAGTTTCTTGCTTAATCAAATAACCTCTTACATCCTAAATATCCGTATACATATGACTATAAATTGATGAGGTTTATATATATGGTATCAAGATTCCATGCATCCAATTTCTTTTTCTCCTAGAGTGGAACTTAAAATGAACATATAAAATTATTTGTGAAAAGAAAATATTCAAAAATATTTTGGAAACCACAAATAAGAAAATGCTTGTTATGCATTGCTGAAAAAATGGAACATTTTTTGTTTCAAAAATTGAATGGTCCTGGTGTATCATATGATTTCTAGCCATCAGAGTAGAAGACTCCTCTTTTTTCTTTTTCAGTTTGTCAAAAGCCAGAAATAGGTTCCTTCTGCACATCAACTAAAATAGTACATATAGAAAAATCTAAGCTAGACCTGGAGGACAGTGAAGACATGACGCATCTAAATTTCAGCACTCACAAAGTCCCTGCTCAAACAGAAACTGCTTAATATCAGATGCTTGAGTAAAATCAAAGAAAAACCTATCAATCACACAAAAATAACCACACCTCAATAAAGACAATACCCCAAAATGCTAGAATTTATGTTGACTTGTTGACTTAAATAATGAAAATATATCGTAAGCAAATCTGGCATTCTCCTCCTTAAAAAAAAAAAAAAAAAAAAAAATTGTAGAGAGCATTTTTTCCACTGAAAAACACATTAACAGATAATCGATGACCCATTTTAAGAGATATAGCCTGATGCCACTTTGAAATACCCCTGAGGTTTACAAAAAATTAAACACACAAATCTAATTCTACTTTTTCATTCAGAAGACTTTCTTTTCTTTCAGATTTGTTTTCATCTACCAGAATTATCATATGAAAGTGAATAAAGGTAAAGAGGCTGAATCAACAAAACCTGGACCACAGTTTAATTGCCTGTAGTGGGCCACAAAATTACTGGCAACTTTAATATTTAATATCTGGTTTCATATCTATAGAAGTTAAGGACTTATCTACCTCATCTAGAAGAAATTACGAAGCTAATACAAAAATATGTCTGTGTCCTCCAGAACCTTAGTAGCAGCTTGTTTTATGAATCATCACTGTCTTTTGTAAATTACAGAGGAAGAAACAGTACTCTGATTGACAAATTTGGCATTTTTAAATCATGGTAAAGAAGTACAAGACTTCAACTCTAAACACTTCTTTTTCCCTTGGTTCCTTAGATGTATTTGGTTGAGTTACATTTGCATTAAACTCAAGTTGTTTCATCAGAAAATTTACTCTAAAACAATGGTTTGTTCATGCTGTCCCAGAGCTATCTCCATACATGCTTAAATAAATAACTAAACTATTTTTTTTTTTAAATGTTTGTTTGCATTTAGGTTTTTGACAGACCATTGCAGAGTTAGGAAGCTGGAATGTCACCAACAGCCACATTTCATCTCAGTAATCCAAATCCCAAGTAAAAGCCTCTCTTGGTTAGCTAATTTATAGGCATAATCCTTGGCGTCTGACTGAATCGCAAGCCTGATGTTTATGTGAAATACCTTAAACCAGACAAATAATAAAATATTTTGTTTAGCCCTTAAACTGAGAAGATGAAATGTGTTTGCTCCTAACAGTTCAAATAACGTGGAAATTTTCTCCTCATTGTTAGATAAGTGGTAAGAGATGAGAAGACCTCTGAGGCTGGCTGTGGAAATTTGGAGGTAATATACTGCTTGCCTAACAATGTGTTAGACAATGAGTAGAGGAACTGATGAATAAGAGCAAAACGTTGTCTGCAACCAGAATGCATCCGCATAGTTAAGGATACTGAAAATATTTCTGTGGTAGATATGATGGATGGAAGGTATGTTTTCCCATCCCTGGAAGTGTTCAAAGCCAGTTTGGATGGTGCTTTGAGCAACCTGTTCTAATGGAAAGTGCCCCCGCCCATGGCAAAGGGGGTTGTAACCAGATGACCTTTAAGATCCCTTCCAACCCAAACCATTGTATGATTCTATGATTCATTATGGAAGAGCGTCTAAGTACACCCTAAATGAGAGTAGAAGACAGTGGTAAGCTTAAAAAAATAATGGAATAGTTCGAAATAACGTTTCATGACATTTCAAATGAAAAGAAAGAGAAAGGATATTTTAGCACTTCCTAGTACTGTAAAGTTGAGCAGTACAATTCCTGATTGCTACTACTGAACTTCAGATACTAAAACTAGGCCACCAGCAGCTTGAAAAGATAGGAAAAGCTTTCAAGAAATGACAAAGTTGAGGGTACAATGGAAAATGCTCATACTTTCAACTGCAGAAAATACTGCAATTGACAATGCAGTGTGTACATCTTCAAATATATTTATAATAAAACAAAAAGAAAATGAGGAAATAAGGTCAACAAAAATGTCTCAGATAATAGTGCTAGTCTGAAGAAAATTCATTATATTACATGCGGGTTGCTTAGTTTGTGATCTTTCCTCTCCTGCATAAAGTCTGTCAGTGCTATACATATCTTTGCTATTGCAACCTAGATTACTGTAACATATTCTATTTGACTATTGGGGGTCTTTTTAGTGGTGCAGAAAATGTATCCATCTGGGCCAAAAACTTGAGATACCTGTCTCTGATGGGAAGAATCAGCTTTCTTTGAATTCCTGACTGTTCACATTTGCCTTATCTCTCATGCAGCAGGACTTTAAATAGTATTTTGCAAATGCTATATATGGAAAGTTGTGAATTAAGAGAACTAACAATAAGAAAACCCTTAAAATAGTGGAAGATGAGTTGATGATTTTGGTTAACCCCAGCTGGCAGCTAAGCTCCACACATTCACTTGCTCACCCCCCCACCCAGTGTTAATATCTCTATCTTATTAACATTGCTTTGGTCACAAATCCAAAACATAACACCAGACAAACTTCTGTGAAGAAAATTAACTCCATCCCAGCCGGACCTGATGGAGTTGAGCATAAGCAGCTCGTTTTCCAAGCACAGTCTCTGTGCCTAATTGTCTAAGGAAGGTACTGAGTTGCTGCCCTGAAAAAGATTATTTTTGTGTGTTTTCAGTAAGATGAGACATTAGATTGGCTAAAATTAAAATTAGAGTTTAAAATATTAGAAAACAAAGACCTTGAAGTGAACTTTGCTTAACAGTTAATCAAAAGTTTCCTCTTTCTCATCCTCTGTTTAGGTTTTGTCATTGTAACTAATAAATGAGAAATGACTGATTGACATATAGCATTGGAATTGCTCAGCCTTTTGAAGTGTTAATTGATCAGTTTGGCTATTCATATATCTTTTTATTGTGAACCTAGTTGAGAAGAGGCAGAAAGTTTTGATAACAGTTTTACTTATTCTTAAATTGAAATACTTTTATTCTAAAAAGGAAAATATTGACAGTTGATAACTTGAAAGATATTGACTTCATTTTTGGAGAAAGAGCAGTTGAGAATGAGGAAAGGCTTAATTCAGAAACCTCTCTCCGGATTTAATGGCATTTTAAACTTTGCAGATGAAAAAATGTTGCTGAATTAGAAAGACCATATGAGCTGCTGCAGGAATCTAACAATATTATATCTGAGACAATTCAGGGTTTTGTCAAATATCTTCAGAAAAAACTTTTCTTGAGAATGTGAAACAGAATAAATTGTATTCTAAAGTTGATAGTCTTGTTTGGCTGATATCACATAAATAGTATATTCTCATTTGTGGGAACTCGTTTGTGGGCACCTCATTTTAATTTAGATAGAACATAATGATACAGTTGAAAACTGTCATATATAGAGATGTAGGCAACAATATAAGCAGGCAGCCAGTTCAGTGTGGGAAACCTCCACCGTCTTCTAGTTTACAACAGAGCAAAGTGGCACAGTGTCCTGCGTTCAGCAGTAGCAGTCATTTTTCTCCTTAGTAGCTGGTGTAGCTCTATGTTTTTGACTTTGGGCCTGGGAACAGCACTGATAACACCAGTGTTTATAGTTACGACTTAGAATGTTTGGTTTGACCAAGGACTTTCTGAGTCTCATGCTCTGCCAGGAAGGAGGGGAAGCTGGGAGGCAGCAGAGACGGGACACCTGACCCAAACTGACCAAAGAGGTATTCCATACCACAGCACGTCATGCCCATGATGGAAAAACTGGGGGCAGGAACCCAGAAGAGTCCAGTTCACAGCTCGGTCATAGGGTGGTGAGCAGTTGTATCCTCTTCCCTTGTATTTCCCTGGTCATTATTATTATTGGTGGTAGCAGTAGTGATTTGTATTGTACCTTAGTTACTGGACTGTTCTTATCTCAACCCGTGGGAGTTACATTCTTTCGATTCTTCTCCCCATTCCCCCCCAACCCTTGGAGTGTGGCGGAAGAAAGAGGGGTGAGTGAGTGAGCAGACTGCGTGATTTACGGCTTAAACCATGACACACAGATTATATCTAAGAGTTTGGGCAAAAGACTCTTGAGACACAGCTCCCGGCGGGCTATGCACAGTCACAGGTGATGATGTTTTATGCTGAATTGGCTCAGGGCAAACATCCCAGCACAAAATAAAATAATTCATGTTGAATATTTTGCTTTGCTGAGAATTTCTGTATTTCAACTTGTCCTTGTTTTTCAAGCAAAAATGAATAAAAAGACTTAAGTCTTACAATGGAATTTTCTTGAGGAAAGGTATGTTTATTTTTACTTATCTATACCTGGATTTGTCTGTAAAAGGCCCCAGCTGTCAAACAGGTTGAACATTTACCTTATTCTTCTCCTTTGCCCTCTTTATTATGGTGAGGTTTTGCCACAAGTAGCAAAATAAAAAATTATCATATAATCATATAATATGCTGTGCTTCATATAGAAACCTATTTATGGTTCATATATATGTTCACTATTTCATATATGATGATCAGCACTAGATTTTTCTCTATTTCAGTCATTACTAAAGTTCTCTGAGAAGTGGGATGTCAGAACTGAGCAGTAGGCAAAGATACTAGCACATTCTATATTCCTAGAGTCCACAGAGGTTTTCCCCTGACAAATTATTGGTTATTGCAAGGAATACTTAGATGAGTAGTATTCTTGCTCTCACCTTTTCATTTTGTGTCATTGAGTGCGTGTCATTTGTACTTCTTTGGTCTTTTTCTTAATGCCCTGGAATTACCTAAAAGTCGTTGAGATATGTTTGGAGTGCTAGTTCTTGGAACTTGAGACTCCAAGACCTATCTTATTTCAGACTGCTTCTTCACTACAGTTTCTCATCTCTCTGTTTACAGTAGTAGTCCATAACAATAGATTAGTTTAGAGATATACCTGTGAGCTGGCTGAAGTTGGATGGGACAACGAGCGTGTATGTGTGCAAGGGACTGACTTCAACAATCTAGGTGATTTCTTCCAGTCCCAGGCTACAGTTTCTTAAGGCAGCATTCTAGCCCTTTATTTCCTGGTATCAACTTTTAAGCAGACATAACTTCTTTAGTATCATTCTTTCATCTCTTACAATCAGCTTATCAACAGCCCAATGATATGTTGCTCTCCAGCAGCTGTTGCTCCTGCCTTTTGCATGTTACTTTATGTAGTAGGAACATATGTTCCTAGGAAAGTTTTCTTTGGAAAGCAGCTAATAATTTTACAAATTGCAAGTAACAGTATTTTTTTTTTTCACTTTTACTTTTGTGTTTATTCTGGAACTAGCAGTGCCCTGAGTTCAGCTTAAACCACACAAAGCAGACAAACAAAAAGCACTTCCAGGGGAAGGTCTTCTCAAATAAATGAGTTGTACTTTCAGAGCAGGAAAGATTTGGATTCATACAGACCTAAGGCATGAGTGTAGCATTTAATTTGAATTTTAGCACTGAGAATATTCTCTGCTGTATCTTAAGTGTCCTGTTCGGGGCCATTCAGACTTATGCATATAGGTGGACAGCATCAATCTTGGAAGTTGAGGAGTAGGGTTTTTTGTTTCTCCCTCTGCTTATTTTCTGTTACTCAGAGCTAGTTCTGCCTGTTGTCTATAGTTCTCAAATAATCTAAAATTAGATTGCTTCCAGAAAGACATTTTAAATGTTCTTACCATACTAAAGTTTCCTCAGTACACAGATGAAACCAGAGATTGCTTACAATAAACTTTTTTTCTTTTTCTGAAGTGTAATCAGTTTTGAGGACAGAGTTGCACATCATTTGAAACAAAACAAGACAAAAGCCCAAATGCAAACCACCTGGACATCTGCCACTTAATTAAGAGGCAGATTTTATTTTAACAATCTGTTGTGTGTCAATCTCTGTGTTTGTTAAATAAATCATGCAACACAGTTTACAGGGGACTTTATTAATGCTGCGTTTATTGATGTTGTTTTCTGCCTTGATAGTTCAGTAACATTCACTTTTAAAAGAAAGTAATGATGAAACCCGACAGAGCAATAATAAACACAAAGTAAAAGACCCCTGTTTTTTATAAGCATTCTCTTTACTGACTAAAAGAGAATTTTAACTTTTAGTATCATGGATTAATGTTGCAACTGAAGTATTAGCTTTAAGATGGAGTAATAAATTATGAACTTGCGGCCTCATTTAACATTGTGATAGCCCTGGCTGAAGCATTCCCTTAGGAAATGTCAGTTTTTATTTATTTATTTTTAAAATGCACCCTGGTGTTTCCAACATTTTTTACAATATGGAAGGTGTGCGGCATAATTTATAAATTGCTACCTAATATCACAAAGCTATTTTAAAAATTACTACATTAAAAATAATTAAGAGAACCTGTAAGGCATTCACTTTTTAACTACAGATGAATAAGCAATCGGCAACTAGGAATTAAAAAAAAAAAAAAAACAAAACAAAAAAAAAAACCCAAACCATCTGAAATTGTGAGGAAACAAAAAGTCACCAGAAATTGCAAGAAAACCCCCCCCAGTGAGATCAATAGCCAGACCAAGTCTGCATGATCTTAGCTATTATTCTGTTAGTTTAATCAGGGCTCAGCTCTAAAAGATGCTGATTTTCCTGGCCCTGGTTCAGCTAATCAGAGACACAGGCATAACTACAAACAAGAGAATAATCCTCCCGAGTATAACTGAATTAAACACTTGCTTAATACCAAACCTCTTGGGACAAATCCAAAAGCATATATATGCTTACACTTTGCAGTTACTTTTCAACAAGAGTAGAGGGATTTCAGTAGGAACTAAGTGTCCAAATAAATTACTCACATGCCTGACATGAGTCTGCTTTGTATTTCTTGGGCTGCACATCAGGAATCTCTCTTTTCCAGTTCAGGCCCTCAGCCCTTTTCTTTCTAATGTCATTTTTCTCTGTTGATCCAGTGATCAGTTCAAGCTATGAAACAGTACTACTTGCCATGCTGCAAAACCTGCAATATCAGGGCAATTTTTTAAAAAAACCCAACTTTCCATTTTTGATTTCCTGCTATCATTGCTGTTATCTTAAAAATAACCCTCAGTTGCTGCTTCTGCTATAAAACACTATGTGTTGAACGGAATCCAAATAAATATATCAGCTATTATACATATCCTTCATTATTTTGTTTTAAGTCAGTATACTGGCACTATTATTTCAGTCAAGTGACTTATTGACCTTTTCTGATATATCTTAAAGCTTATTTCTTTCCAATTTAACTAAATTTATGAAAAGGTACTCTATGTTGAAATAAGGGTGTCCACGCTAAGCTTCAGCCCAAAATAGCGAAAGCTGTGAAATACTATTGAGATTGTTATTAGTGACATGCTGTAGATAAACCCAGAATCCTTAAAGTGGGCATTAGTGACAAATAGGCACAAAAGAACACATCTGACAGAGGCTTCATGCTTTGCCTTCTGCTCTGCTCCGCTCCGTGTTGGAGCTTTCCATCTACATGTAGCACTAATAAATTGCATCAGATTTCATCACATATTCATTTATTGGCAAAAGCATGAATTGTTACTGGTAAGAATTTATTTTGTTCTTTTAGGGGCATCTGCACTGCTATAGAACATAACATGTCATTTGCGTGGAGTCAGTCCTGACTGATATTAAATTTCTGGCATTGAGGCTCTCAAATATTACACATGGATTTGGTGTTTACCTGACCCCATGCAGAGTAAGATAGAACACGATTTATATTGGCAATACAGTTTTGTCCTTTAAAGAATAATTAGCTGCTTTTTCTCATTATGATGGGTCATGAGAAATTCCTATGTGAATTTAGGAAACCTGGATAAGATTTAGCATTTGAAATTTTATGCTGTTTCTAATGCAATACTTGTGTGAGGAGCAGAGCTAAAATAAATTATTTGTTGCTATACTACGGCAGCAATTCAGCCGAATTGCCGCAAAGGTTCAGATTACTGTTTTCCTCAAGAGATTGTATTTTTGATGCAGCATTAGAATTCCAGCTATTGATTTCAGTAAATACAAGGTTTATCTGCAAGCAAAGATTTTTGTTAAGGTGCTTTGAATTTCTTTATGTGATAACAGGAAGGGATCCTGTAGGTACATTGCAAATAAAAGACAGACTAGGGACAACATGGGCCCCCTCCAGAAGCTATCAGAACTGGCTACCCGACATTTGGAGAAGGCTGAGGTTCTTAATGACTTCTTTGCCTCAGTTTTCACCAGCAAATACTCTGACCACACCACCCAAGTCTTGGAAGACAGAAGCAGCGTCTGTGAGAATGAAGACCTTAGGCCCACTGTAGGAGAGGATCTGGTTCGAGACCATCTTAAGAACCTGAATGTGCACAAGTCCATGGGACCTGATGAAATCCATTTGAGGGTCCTGAAGGAGCTGGCAAATGAAGTTGCTAAGCCACTGTCCATCACATTTGAAAAATCATGGCAGTCAGGTGAAGTTCCAGACAACTAGAAAAAGGGAAATATAACCCCATTTTCAAGAAGTGGAAAATGGATGAGCCAGGGAACTACAGACCAGTCTGTCTCACCTCTGTGCCTGGCAAAGTCTTAGAGCAGATTCTCCTGGAAGGCATGCACATGAAAACCAACAAGGTGGTTGGTGACAGTCAGCATGGCTTCACTAAGGGGAAATCCTGTTTGAACAATTTGGTGGCCTTTTGTGATAGGGAGAAGAAACTGATGGACAGGGGTAGAGCAGTTGATGTCATCTACCTGGACTTGCACAAAACATTCGATACTGTCCCACATGACATCCTTGTCTCTAAATTGGAGAGGAATCAATTTGATGAATGGACCACTTGGTAGATAAATAATTGGTTGGATGGCCACACTCAAAGAGTAGTGGTCAATGTCTCAGTGTCCAGCTGGAGACCAGTAACGAGTGGTGTCCCTCAGGGATCGGTGTTGGGACCGGTCTTGTTCAACATCTTTGTCGGTGACGGGGACACTGGGATTGAGTGCGCCCTCAGCAAGTTTGCTGATGACACCAAGCTGTGTGGTTTGGTTGATAAGTTGGAGGGAAGGAATGTCATCCAGACGGACCTTGACACGCTTGTGAGGTGGGCTGATGCCAACCTGATGAAGTTTAACCATGCCAAGTGCAAGGTCCTAAACCTGGGTCGAAGCAATCCCAGGCACACATACAGGTTGGGCAGGGAAGAGATTGAGAGCAGCCCTGCAGAGAAGGACTTGGGGGTGTGGGTTGATGAGAAAATGAACATGAGCTGGCTGCAGTGTGCACTTGCAGCCCAGAAAGCCAAACGTATCCTGGGCTGCATCAAGAGGAGTGTGACCAGCAGGTCAACGGAGGTGATCCTGTCCCTCTACTCTGCTCTCCTGAGACCTCATTTGGAGTATTGTGTGCAGTTCTGGTGTCCTCAACATAAAAAGGACATGGAAGTGTTGGAACAAGTGCAGAGGAGGGCCACGAGGATGATCAGGGGACTGGAGCACCTCTCGTATGAAGATAGGATGAGAAAGTTGGGGCTGTTCAGCCTGGAGAAGAGAAGGCTGCGTGGAGACCTCATAGCAGCCTTCCTATACCTGAAGGGGGCATATAGTGATGCTGGGAAGGGACTCTTCATGAGGGACTGTAGTGAGAGGACAAGGGGTAATGGGTTTAAACTTAAAGAGGGGAAGTTTTGATTGGATATGAGGAAGAAATTCTTTATTGTAAGGATGGTGAGGCCCTGGAATGGGTTGCCCAGGGAAGTTGTGAATTTTTCATCCCTTGCAGTGTTCAAGGCGGGGTTGGACATAGCCTTGGATGGCATGGTTTAGTGTGAGGTGTCCCTGCCCATGGAAGGGGGTTGGAACTCGATGATCTTAAGGTCCTTTCCAACCCTAACTATTCTATGATTCTATGAAGTGGGAAAAATTATTCATATATTTCAAGTTTTCCTTGGCCAAGGAAATTAGAGTTGGATTCTAAGCTAGGAATCATTGAGGAGGTGGTGAGAATTTCATGTTGTTTCAAGTATAACATCATGGAAGCAGTAGTCAATGAAGCTGATCAGAAGCAGCATTAGGCTTGCCTATAAAGATAGATGAAGAAAGGTATTGCATGGTGGATACCCTGAAATGTGTCAGAAGCAAACAGTTTAAAAGCCGACAACTTCAGATGTTTTCATATTAGAACAACAAAACCAACAACAAAAATCATAAAAGTTTAAAAAAGAAAGTAGGAAAGAAGAAAAAAACAGTTAAAGAAAGAATCCAGAGACCAGTAGGGAATATCAAGATAGGATATTAAATTGGGTTTAGAAAACTGTATTCATATGATTACGTGAAGGCAGAAATCTGAGGATCAAAAGCGATAGACTTAAATGGCTCAAATGCTTTCACATGATTCTGAATTGACTCAGCACGAGCAACTTGTGATGTTCTGTCTGCCAATCTTCCCTAGATATGTGCATTCTCTTCCTAAAGCCTTCATTGTGATCTTTGTAAAAGAAATTCAGACACTAATGATGTCCCTTAGTGTACCTTATGAAACATTCAAAATGGGCTGTTACAGATATGGAGTTTAACAGGGAGCAACTAATTGTTTATGCTGGGCTAGCCTGAGGGGATTTCATTTTAAAACTTTAAAATTATAAGGGCTGAATTTCCAGGGTAAAGTTTCTGTGATAGATGGTTCAATAGCACATAACTAGTCAGTGAAAAGCATACCGTGCATATTTTTTTTCATATGAAACTCTCTATAGACTATGTGCTGTTTATTTATGAGGCTGAGGTCTGGCTATGCTAGTAGCTGGGAAAAAAAATCAGCGAGCCACCCTACCTGTTAGCATACTAGAACGCCTGCTGTGCCACCTTCCAAGCTGCTGTTTTATTAATGATCTTGAAACTGAAATAGTAGGGCATGAAAAAGTGTTAAAATGACTTACTGATATGTCACAGACATTTGCCAAGAAAATCAAATGCATTGAGTGGAAAAAACACTAGGGAGGCCAATGAGGAACTAAATGTTCCATATTCTCATTTGTCTGACCTTCTCTTTCCGGCGCTATAAAGATAAACAAAGCGCCTTGCTTGTGCTGTGCAAACGTGTTATCCGTAAGCTCCAGAACTGGGTGGATTATGTACAGCATTTACTTATTTACATTAAAAATAATTCTTCAAATTGAACACATCCTTTGCTTTGTTAAAAAAGAAACACCTGTAGCACAGGTACTCCCTGTTGCCTCAGAACCACTGATGTTTCATGCTCGGTTCTTAGCATCTCTAGAAACAATTTTTTAAGACAGAAAAGAATTGGGGAAAGCTGATACTGAAGGCCATTTTAACGAAGAGACAAAAGAAGTATAAAGTGTTATGTAGTTTCAAACAGTGGACAACAGTTTTCACATATCCTTTTGGCCATATAGTACTTCTAGTGAGTCTAATTCTGAGGTTTTCCTGGGTAATAAACTGCTTGTCTTATGTCACAGCACACAGTATAATAGGTCTGTGTCTTTGATAGGGATTCTTTGGTGGTGAATTGATACCCATTTTTCTAGTAGCATGGTAAATGGAGACTTCTTTCCAGCTGGTTGTCAAAACAAGAAGCAGTGCTCGCAAATAATTTCCTGCATCAAATCTCTGATCTATTTGAGCTGAGTTTAGCCAGTGGGGATGGCAAGTTTCACTGGAATCTCTGTGAGGATGAAGACATTCTATCTGGATTTGGAGAAGGACTTCTGTCCATATACTTTGACCACTCGCTCTCCAAAGAAAACAAGAGAAAGTCTGAACAGGACAGATTCACTCAAGTGGCTGAATTGGAGAAGGCGTGCTACTTTGAATAATTTAAAAATTAGAAAGAGAAATGCGCATAAGTAATAAACAGTCTTATCAGAGAGAAAATACATTGTGATGGAGTTTTTCCTTTGGAAATGAATTTTCCCCATAGTATCAGTAGGCACTTGGAAGGAAAGTACGCTGTTATCTTTTGTGGGCTACACTTTTCATGCTCTTTCTTCCACAAAACTTTTACTCAGAGATTACCATACTTGAAGTACAGAAGAGTATTTCAGGTGAATGGTTGGCTTTGATTTGAAATAATGCTTGTCTATGCCTCACACATGAAGTGCTTTATGGAAAATGTCTCTGCATAAATATGCTATCTGAAATTATTGCATACCATGATGTCTAACTAGCATCCTGTATCTAAAATAGGAGCTGTAACTGTGAAGGTCTGCAATTCACAGATATTAAGGCCACTACATGACTCAAAGTTGGTTTAGACCCTTCTGTTTGTCAGATAGATTTGGCAATTTTGGAGAGAGCTCGTTTCAGTTTTTGAGGCAGAAGACTTCTACCCTCAGCTCACACAGAGGTTAGATGACAGCGGTAGCACTCTGCACTGCCTTCTAACAGGTTGTGGCACTGGGTGGCACTACAGCTGGGTAGGGATGCAGTCTGCAGTCACAGCATCCCCACGGAGGTTGCTAGCAAACACTACTGGTACCACTTGCTGTATGCCTGATTGTCTGAAACGACCACAGGAACAGGGTTTAGAATCCCAATTCATTTCTAATGGTTTTTCAGTTTGAAGACCAAACTTTAGATCTACCTGAATTACTGTAAGTCTGCTTCTTTCCATAAGGCTCTAAAGGGTAAGAGGCAGTGTCGAATTCAGACCTCCATCATGACTAATTTAAGCAAGGTTTAGGCTATTAACCTAGAGGTCAAAGGTTCACTCTCTTACCACATCACCAAGTCCTCCAGCCTTTTGCTGGCTTCTGATACTTAATTGTGTTTGGTTTCTGTTAGAGGCCCAGAATGCTTGTTAGATGCTAAAAAAGTGTAAAACGTAATCCAGTACTGTCTCCAAACTAGTACTCTGGAAAGCACAAACAATGCATCTAAGACCATGTTAGTATTGATCTTGCATCAGATCACATTAGCACTTTCTACGCTACCTGGCTAGAGCCTGCCAGGGAGTTAGCAATGCATAGAAAGACAGACCGAGGCAGTTAGATCAATGTATTAATGACGTATGTCTCCTTTGTGCAATTTTATGTCTTACATATCTCTTGTGATGCCTTTGTGCCCTCCCTGGGAATAGACTTTCTCAAAGTTTAGGAGACACATAATACAAGTGTGTTCAAGTAATGCACGTATAATAGCAAACATTAAAAAAGATCATTACAGTAATGCATGTCTAGATCTATATACGCACCTACATTCACATATGCAGTGTTTTTCTCTCATAGTAGAGATTTTATTTTATGAATATGTTGTGTGCTCTTATATCTTAGGCTAATATGTAGACACTTTAGAAAAGACAGGCCAGGCAGACGGGGAGGGAGAGTAACTATTTATGTCAGGGATAGTCTGGAAAGTATGGAAGTCTGTCTGCAAACAGGTGATCAGTCAACAGAGAGCTTGTGAGTCAGGGTCAAAGTGAGAACAGGGACATTACTGTGGGGATCCGTTACAGACTGCCTGATCAGGAGGACTGTCTGGATTAAGTACTCTACAGACAGATAAGAGCAGCCTCACATTTTCAGGCCCTTGTCCTCATGGGGGACTTCAATCATCCTGATACCTATTGGAGGGATGGTACAGCCCAGCCCAAGTAATCCGGGAGGTTCCTCGATTGCGTGGAAGATAACTTTCTCTTGCAAGTATGAGGAGCCTACAAGGAGAGGTGCCATGCTTGACCTCAGGCTCACCAACAGGGAAGGGCCAGTTGGAAATGTGATGCCCCAGGCCAGCCTTGGCTGTAGTAATCATGAGATGGTCAAGTTTGAGATCCTCATGACAGTACTCACTAACAGAGAGTACAGCAAGCTCACTGCCCTGGACTTCAAGAGAGCAGATTTTGGCCCCTTCAGGAACCTGCTCAGTAAGGTTCCATGGGATAGAGCCGTAGGGGGCAGGGGGCCCAAGACTGAAGGTGATATTCAAGGATCACCTGCCTCAAGCTCAGCAGTGCTATGTCTTGACAAGAAAGAAATGCAGCAGAAGGGCCAGGAAGCCTACATGGATGGATGAGGAGCTGTTGAGGAAACTTCAAAGGAAAAAAGAATCTTATAAAAGGTGTAAGCGAGGACAAGAGGCCTGAGAAGAACACAGGGATATTGCCCAGGAAGGTAGGGACCAGGTTAGTAAAGCTAAGGCCCAGTTAGAATTATATCTGGCAAAGGATGTGAAAGGTAACAGGACCGGATTCTATAGGTATGTAGTATAACAAAAGACAGACTAGGGACAACATGGGCCCCCTCCAGAAGCTATCAGGAGAACTGGCTACCCTACATTTGGACAAGGCTGAGGTTCTTAATGACTTCTTTGCCTCAGTTTTCACCAGCAAACACTCTGACCACACCACCCAAGTCTTGGAAGACAGAAGCAGCGTCTGTGAGAATGAAGACCTTAGGCCCACTGTAGGAGAGGATCTGGTTCGAGACCATCTTAAGAACCTGAATGTGCACAAGTCCATGGGACCTGATGAAATCCATTTGAGGGTCCTGAAGGAACTGGCAAATGAAGTTGCTAAGACGCTGTCCATCATATTTGAAAAATCATGGCAGTCAGGTGAAGTTCCAGACAACTAGAAAAAGGGAAATATAACCCCATTTTCAAGAAGTGGAAAATGAATGAGCCAGGGAACTACAGATCATATCATAGCACCATGGCTGGCCCTAATGAAAAGGTATGGAAGGAGTAACATTGGAGCTATGACAAGCTCACCTTGGCATGACTTCACAGACCAAGCGTCCGTGGAAGTGTAGGGTTTGCAGTTTTTAGAACCCTAACACTATGTATAAAAACAATTTCAGCCAAAAAATTAGTAATGAGGCCTACATCCTCCAGACTTGTGGAAGGCCCAAATGAAAAAGGTGTGGAAGGAGTAACATTGGTGATGTGCTAAGCTCACCTTGGCATGAATTTTTCTGCCCCCTGTGCCCCTGGACTGTAGGCTTTGTGGATCTCTGAAGCCTAACCCTAAGACTAACCTCAATTTTCTCTGCTGCTGTAGAGATGAAGCCAACATGCCCCAGCACCATGGCAGGCAATAATGGAAAAGGTATGGAAGGAGTAATGCTGTGACATTGACACGCTCACCCTGGCATGACTTTTACAGCCCCAGTGTCCCTGGACATGTAGGCTTTGTGGATCTCTGAACCCTAACCCAAAGCATAACCCTAATTTCCTCTGAGATCATAGAGACGAGGCCGACATCCCCCAGCACCGTGACAGACTCAAATGAAAAAGGTGTGAAAGGAACAATGTCGGTGTCCTGACAAGCTCCCATTGGCATGTCTTTTGCGCCCCAACTGTCACTGGAGTTGTAGGCTTTGTGGATCTTTGAAGAGAAAGACTAATTTAAGCTGCAAAATGGAGATAATGCCCAAATCCCCCAGCACCATGGCTGGCCCAAATGAAAAAGGTGTGGAAGGAGCAATGTTGGTGCAATGCAAAGCTCCCCTTGCAATGCTTTTTCGAGCCCCAGAGAACCTGGACATGTAGGCTTTGTAGATCTCTGAAACCTGGGCCTAAGCTTAACCCTGATGTTCTTCTCCACTCTAGAGGGGAGGCCTACAGAACCATGCACCGTGGCTGGCCAAACTAAAAGGGTGTGGAAGGAGTAGTGTTGGTGCTGTGCCACGCTCCCCTTGCTATGTCTTTTGCAGCCCCAATGTCCATGGAGCTGTCGGCTTCCTGGATCTGTGAAGCTTAAGTCTAATTTAAGTGGCACCATGGAGATGAAGCTTACAATCCCAGCACCATGGCTGACCCAGATAAAAAGGTGTGTGCTGCCTCTCCGAGGCACGGTGGCCTGGTTTAGGGTCAGCACAGGCAATCACCTACTCGCGATCGCGGGGTCCATTAGCAAGCAGACACCAATGTGGTGGACGGCAAATGGCGTTTATTGCAGAGTGACACCGCATTATATAGCTTTGGTTTACAACGTCACATCCGTCTGCTTACGTCTCGAGCTAAGATCTGGGGAGGGGCTCTGTCTTTTCGTTACAGCACGACATCTTCCGACCGCCAAGCCCTGGCTGCCTACATTTCCCCCCCCCTCTATGCTTAAGTGAATTACCTAAGATATACTAATCTGAAAAAATAGGTATGACAAACTGGAACACACTTTGTAGCAATCTTAGGAAACATATGTAAGAAACCTTGAATAGAAAACCTAAGGCACTATAAGTGAGGTACTATAACGAGGTTCCACACAACCTATAAAACAGAAGAAGGAGGTATGATGACCCTGTAAAATCAAAAAACTTGCTCCAAACAGCGTCATCGCAATGTAAGGAGGGAGGCCCATTCTGAGGGTACTTGTAACTTTTGCACTCGTGAGAACCTAAAGTGTAGTTTTTGTAAACAAGCGAAATTTACAGTCCAATTCAGCAAGCTTCTTATCTTAGCTGCTTTTTATCTTCCAGGCCTGCATTCTTGTTTCATTAACTGTCCGGGAGTTGCTTCTTTTCCACTGTCGGCTGCACAGAGGTAACCAGGAGTTACCCCTGCTACATGGCCAGCAGCACATATTTGCTTTCATTCAGAGCAGGCATATGTCCATTCTCTAACAAGAAATCATCCATGAGCCAAAGCTGTTTTACCAGGATTTCAATCATACCACGAATACGTTGCAAAATACAAGGTATAATCATAACTATGGTCAAGATTACTACCAAAATCATTCGAATACCTTTAACCAGGTGTCAGATGTCATAAATGCTGTACTGTAGAAAGAAAATCAAAACTAGATAAATTTAAAAGTTTTCTTGTAGAAATTACGTTTGCAAACTGTTTGAAGAGAATCTCTACATTTCCCCTTTTTTTTTTTTTTTTTTTTTTGTATTACCTGTTTTAGGCAACCTTACTTGAGCAGAGGATTTGGACTAGATCGTATCTCCAATATATGCTAACCACAGGCTGCTTGGCCTGCCTTTCTCTCCTGTATAGTTCTCTGATAACAGGAGAGGCCATCCCTCACATCAAGGTCTGGCATGGCATGTGTCTCCACCACTCAACGCCTGCTGGGTTGCAGCCAGCAGCGGAGCTAAAGGTTCTTCTTGGTGGCAAACACAGAGGCCAACCCAGTCTTGCCCTTGACTGTGGTAGGAGTCGTGGCACCTTGTTGTCAGTGCAGAGGTTCACCTGCTTTATTCAGTAACAAGTCACTACTATGGTAAGGCACGTACAGATTTACATTAACAGTAGCGTGTTTTCTTATTAGCAACTGGCTAGTAAGTACAGGTAGTGTTATACACAAAATCACAGCCTTTAATAAGAGCTACTTTATATACACACACATTCAAGCTCCTGTAGCTAAGGCATTGTTTTTTTCCGCTTATCTGTCCAGCTCATGGCAAGGCTTGAGAAATTCTGCAGGCAGCCTCCATGGACCTGTAGGTAGAACACAAATATATCCCTTCCCCCATGCCATAAATCCCTGTCGGCAGTAGCACCTCTGCATTAACCCTTTCTTGCCTAAAACGTTAATCTGCTACCCATTAAAAACTTTTACATTAACCCAATAACAAAAAATACACAGAACACTGTCTGCCCTCAACAGACACACACATACACACATTCATGGGATCCCACAAACACACTCCACACAACTACAACATGTGAAACACAAAACGCAGACAATCATTACGCCCATTACATGGTCACACATACAAAACGCAGTGCAATGACCCTGTGAAGACAATCAAGAAACCAGCTCCGAGCAGCACCATCGCAGTGCAGGGTGGCAGGCTCAATCTCAGCAGGCGTCCCCGCAGAGGCTCTGCCTCCCTCACATTGTATGAGGCTTGGGTTTCTAAACTGGTAGAAATGCACACTCGTTCCAATGCAGGTGGCCAGCCTGCACTGGAAGGAATGGCCTGCGTCTATGAAAGATTTGTATTAGCTTTTTGATATATGAATACTATAGAGAAGCTACAATAACACAACATGCTTGTCTTTCACAGTTGTACTAGGAGGTAATACTACATGGATACATTCTTAAAATAGTTGCCGGTGTTCTACCATCATAATGCTCACTCTTTCTAACCGGCTCTTGGCAAACGATACGAGCTTATTTATTATGCAGGGTCCGAAGATCAGTGCCAACACGATCATTGCGAGTTCTGCCGGTGTGGAACTCTCAGGCTTGGGTAGGACACTTGGCTCTGGGGCGGAGGGGACGCTCGGCACCGAAGTGTGCAGGTTACTGGGACATCTGATGAGGTATTTCTGTGGACAAAAACTCACAATTTTCGTTAGCTTTGTTCTGAAGATCTGGTTTAATAGACTTAAGCGGGCACCACTTAATTCTGCCGTCTTTTCTGACAGCGGCGTACCCCCGCCCCGTAAGAACTAGCCTCCAGCCTTGTTCCCATTCTCCCAGCTCGTTTCTAATTATGACCAATGGGCCTTCTTCCAGTGCTCGAGTAGCCCAGTGTTTTTGGGTGGGGCTATTCACCTCTTCGCCCCTGGGAAATTGATTTAGTGCTAGCAGAGCAGTTGCCAATAGGCGTGCTTGATCTCCTGAGGGAATGGCATCAGCAAAACCTTCTGCTCTCGCTAACACCTCCAATTTAGATTTCAGAGTTTGATTTGCTCGTTCTACTATAGCTTGTCCTGTGCTATTATAGGGGATGCCTTGTGTTAGGGTAATACCCCATTTCAGAGCAAATGCCTGAGCTGATTTAGAAACAAAATTTGGACCATTGTCCGTTTTGATCTGATTAGGAATCCCAAGCCACGCCATGGCTGTCAACCAATGCTGAATGGTTGCTTTGGAGTCGGTCTTAAGATGTTGAGTGGCTACAATTACCCCACTATATGTGTCTACAGTTACCGCTAGCCATGCTCGAGGTTTCAGCAACTGGCAGAGTGTAAAATCTGTCTGCCACACTTCGGAGGCTTTAAGCCCCCTAGGGTTTATTCCGCTGGACCACAGTGGTGCTTTCTGGCAGTGAGGACATGTAGCTACTATATGTCTCGCGTCAGTGACGGAAATCCTGCATCTCTTTGCTAATGCTTTGGCTCCGATGTGGAGAGACTCATGTAGCTGACGGGCATCTCTCAATGTCCACAGCCCTTTTGCAGCAGTGTCTGCTTTATCATTACCGGTTTGGAAATACCCTTTGATTGGGCTGTGGCTGTTGACATGGATGACTGTTATAGTGCCCTTTCGAGAAAAAAGTGCTTCTTCCAGCATTAGGGCTACTGTGGATGTCGACACGCCAGGCCCCAACATGGCCAAGCAAAGTTTGGCCACGAATATTGAATCAGTCACTATGTTGAGATGTTTAGTGGGAAACAGCCCGCACGCTAGGACTACAGCCGTCGCCTCTAGCTGTTGAGCTGAAAGAGCACAATCAGTCATTTTAATGCAGTGCCATTTTTCTTCTGATTTCCATACTGCTACCGCGGTTGAGGTCGCTGAAGATGCGTCGGTAAAGACCGTTGGTCCTGGTTGGGGGCGGTCCATGATTTTCTGTGGAAGGTCGATGTCGATGATTGCTAACAGTGGAATCCAGGGGGGTTTTGCGGAGTACCGAACCTCTCCACCAAACCCGACTAGAGCTATAGCCAGATACTCTGACATCACCACAGATTGCGCTGGGATCCGTTTACAAAAGGGTAGGTATAGCCTGGCAGGTTCAATGCCTAGATGTCTTAGGGCGAGTTTTCTGCCTTTCATAATAAGGTTGCCAAGGCACTCAATTCCTGGAGAAAATGCACGTGAAGGTTTTCCTAACACTACCCATTGTATTGGTTGGGCTTT
Source organism: Amazona ochrocephala (assembly GCA_039720435.1). NCBI lineage: Eukaryota > Metazoa > Chordata > Aves > Psittaciformes > Psittacidae > Amazona > Amazona ochrocephala. Next base: position 22,606,938 of record CM077878.1, read on the forward strand.
TTCAGGGGGGCCCTGGGCTAGTGCTCCGACTCCCCCTCCTGCTGTGAAGTGCACATACAGATCAAGTGGTATATTTGGATTCCATCTAGCGAGCGTGCTAGATGACACCTGTTGTTCAATGAAATGGAGAGAATTCATTGCTTCTGTCGTCAGAGTTTTTTGTTCCCACGGGTTCTTTCCTTTCAAAAGATCATACAGGGGGGTCATGATTTCAGGTGGGATCAGGATAATATTACGTAGCCATTGCAAGGATCCCACTAACTGTTGCATATCATGGAGTGTCTTAATATTCCGACGAATTTTTATTTGGGGAGGGGTTATGTAAGAACTTGTAATCTCCACTCCCAAAAAAGTTACACATGGTCCTCTTTTAATTTTTGCGCTTGCAATTTCGAACCCGTTCGTTTTCAGAGTTTCTGAAACCGTTGATACTAGTTGGTCCACCTGGCTGCCAGACGGTGCAGCGATTAAAATATCATCCATGTACTGAATGATTGTTGCGGTCCGGTCACTGCGCCGGACCGGTGCCAATGCTCGATCTACTGTAATTTGGCAGATAGTGGGGGAGTTGATCATTCCTTGAGGCAAGACTTTCCACTGGAAACGTAGGTTGGGGCGTTGGCTGTTTGGGAACATGACAGAAAAAGCAAACCGTTCCTTATCCTCTTCATGCAGGGGTATTGAAAAGAAACAATCCTTAATATCGAGGACAGCACAAGGTTGTCCTTTTGGTATCATAGAGTTCATTGGTAATAGTGTTTGGACGGGACCCATTGGTTGAATTGTCTTGTTTATTTCACGCAGATCATGGAGGAGACGAAACCCCTCGCCAGTTCGTTTGGGTATTACAAAAACTGGAGTATTCCACGGACTAGTGGAAGGCTCTATATGGCCTCGTTGTAGTTCACGATCAAGTAGCTCGAGAAGAGCATCCATTCGAGGCTTCGATAGGGGCCACTGCTCGACCCACACTGGGTTGGACGATTTCCACGTTAGTTTAATTGGTGAAAGTGGGTGTGCAGCAGTGGCCCTTAGGGTAAATTTGTCACTCGAGCTTTTAATAGGACTAAAGCGTCCCTTCCCAGCAGGGGTGGAACCCCTGACATGACGTATGGGCGAAGGATGATGGTTTTTTCCGGTCCCTTTTCAGTATGAAGTGTGACAGCGATCAATTGAGCGCTCTTCCAGGCTCGGCTTGATCCCCCGACTCCACCCACCATAGGAGCATTTTCTAATTTCCAGTGCGGGGGCCATTTTGTCTTAGGGATAACTGTAACATCTGCCCCAGTGTCTATCAAGAAAGGAATGCTAATAGTAGTATCATCTGAGCTATTATAGAGAGAACAGATCTTCCACACTACTGGTGGGTTATCGCACTTTATTACCAAGGCCACTCTAGGGTCTCGCCCCCACAGGGTTGTTCTTGCTGTTCCTGAGATAGGGGCAGAGTCGATTGAACCGTCGGCTGAACTGTAAAGTGGGTCACTTCTCGAGGGAGCAGTGGGTTTGGGAGTGCTTCGTTCCATCTGGGGTTGGCATAATTGGGCCGCCTCATGTCCCAAGTGGGAGAGGGCCGTGTGCGGCCCAAACGCCCTCTCCCCCTCCCGTTTCCCTGGGGTAGACCTCTACGAGTGCAATCCCTGGCAAAATGTCCTGTCCGTCCACAAATCCAACATGGTCCTTTTTTACGGGGGGGCAGTTCCCCTAACTGAGGGCAGTTAGCTACCACGTGGCCTTTCAGGCCACATTTAGAACATATCATTACAGTAGCCATTACTGCGGCAGCTGCCTGAAGCGGGGTCAGCTGCTCTTCATTCGCGACATGTTTTATCGTGGTCGCGACACTTGACCCCTCCGGCAGTGATCGTAGAATTTCTTTGGTTTTCGTGTTACACTGTTGACGCAAACAGTCCGCAACAACTGGGTCTTTGGCTTCTGGAGGCAGGGTCGAGGAATCGACCGCTGCTTGGAGACGATCTACAAATTGCGTAAAGCTCTCACTTTCATTTTGTTTTATTGTGGACCAAGGTGATGGTCTTACAATAGTTCTAGAAGTTGTGTGAATAGCATCCCTAGCTGCACGAGTTGTTGCCTTGACTTCCTCAGGATGTAGGCCTTCAGCTTGTTCCTGGGGGGTAAGCATTGCTGGATCCGTACCTATTAGGCGCGGTAAACTGGAGGCACGTAATGGGTGGCGCCTTCCAGGTGCTTTGGTCAATTGTTTCACACAGTTATCTTCCCATTCTTGTTTGAAAACAATTATCCCTGCTCCATGAAAAATAATTTTGCAAATATGTCTTATGTCAAATGGGAGCAAGTCATCTCCTGCGAAAACCCCATCTATAAGAGTAGAAACCGTGGCAGAATTAAGCCCCTTGTCTGCAATTGCTTTAACAATTGCTTGTATATCTTTAGGATTTACTGGTGAAAAAATATTTTGGCCTCCATCCGTCACTCGGACCGGGAATGCTAACGTGGTCGGTGGGACCCATTCAGCACATGCAGTCTTTATTTCTTTCCAGTCCGTAAAAGAGGTGTTTTTCTTTTTAGGTGTCTTGTTAGTATGGGTAGGAATGACTTGACTATTAAGTCTGTATAAGCATGTTTCACATGTATCATTCTCCTCTGAGTCTAGGCCGGGTGTGACCCACCCCTCCCAGCTACTGTCTGATTCAGAGCCGGAACTTGACTGACTGCCTGCTTCCGGGCTCCGGAACTTTTTTGCTGGGCTCCGGCCCCACCCGCTTCTCAGGCTCTGGCTCTGCCCACTTCCCTTGCAGGCTCCGCAAGGGGGCCGTGCTCTTTCTTTACTCCGGCCCCGCCCGCTTCCCTTGCAGGCGGGCCGTTCCCCCCCTCTCTGTTCGCCCCGCCTGTTACTCGGGCTCCGGCCCTGCCCGCTTCCCTTGCAGGCGGGCCGTTCCCCCCCTCTCTGCTCGCCCCGCCTGTCAGTGGGGGGGCATGTGCCTTACAGGGGCATATTTCCGGACAGTCGTTCTGATTGGCTGTCCACCCCGTACTCGCGCTTCCCTCCCCTTCCTGTTTATCCGTGCTTGTTAGTGCTAGCGCTTCCTCCTTGTTCCCGCATGGGGCGTGTTTGCCCTGCCCTTCCCCTTGCCGCTCGGTGCCATCTTGGGGCGCATAGGGCGGTGGTCCAGCCCAGGCGTCTTTGGGCTCTGATTTCTCCGCGGCACTCCTGGCCTCTTCAGCAAGCCCGCCCCAAAAGGATTTTGCGCGGTTTTGTCCCTCCGTAAGCGGGTCGGGGTTCTGGGAATCGGGAGGTATAGCACCCTCCCGCGAGTCTTTAGACTCGGTAAAAGTGCCATCATCTGGTGGGCGCGGAGTCTGCGTGGCTGCCCCAACTCTCAATTTGGGGATAACCGACAAACAGTCCCTCGCCACCCTCCAGATATCCCGCTCCTGCATGGCCTTTTGCAGAGCTTGTTTAACTTTCCCCCACAGCTTAAGATATTTCCCACAACCCGAGGACATCGTCTCCTCGGCTAATGCTGTGGTGCATTTAGCCCACACTTCTGGGTGGAGAATATCCACTGCCTGGTCAATGACCCCAATCTGCAAAAGTCTCGCAACGGCGAGAGTAAAATCTTTAGGTTTACAATCAATACCCCATTCTGATACAACCTTCACAAGGGCCTCCATCGTCCCTGAAGGTCTGGGAGCGTCCTCCCCGCCGGGCTGGACCCGCCGCTCTGGCTGCCGCACGCCACTCCAGGCGAGATTCCCGGGTTTCGGCACCACTTGCTGCCTCTCCGAGGCACGGTGGCCTGGTTTAGGGTCGGCACAGGCAATCACCTACTCGCGATCGCGGGGTCCATTAGCACGCAGACACCAATGTGGTGGACGGCAAATGGCGTTTATTGCAGAGTGACACCGCATTATATAGCTTTGGTTTACAACGTCACATCCGTCTGCTTACGTCTCGAGCTAAGATCTGGGGAGGGGCTCTGTCTTTTCGTTACAGCACGACATCTTCCGACCGCCAAGCCCTGGCTGCCTACAGGTGTGGAAGGAATATGATAATTGATGTGCCCAGCTCTCCTTGGCATGTCTTCTGAAGAGTGTGTGCCTTTGGAGCTTCACTTTCTGGGTTTTAGAACCCTAACTCTACCCCTAATTTAAACAACCAATGTAGAGATGAGGCCTACATGCCCCAGCACCATGGCTGGCCCAAAATGGAAAAGGTGTTGAAGCTGTAATGTTGGCGCCGTGCCTTTTGCAGGCTGAGTGTCCCTGGATCTGTAAGATTTGTAGATATCTGAACACTAACCCTAACCCTAACCCTAAACCCTAACCCTTATTTAAACCACTTCTATAAAGATGAGTCCTACATCCCCCAGCACCATGGCTGTCCCAAGTGAAAATGGTGTGGAAGGAGTTACCTTGGTGCTGTGCCAAGCTCCCGTTGGCATCTCTTTTGCAGATCAGGTGTTCTTGGAGCTTTACGGTTTGTGGTTTTTGGAACCCTAACCCTAATTTAAACCACCAACACTGAGATAAGGCCTACATCCTCCAGCACCATGGCTGGCCCTAATAGAAAAGGTGTGGAAGGAGTTACCTTGGTGCAGCGTCAAACTCACCTCGGCATACCTTTACAGACCCAGTGTCCCTGGATGGGTAAGGTTTGTGCTATCTAGAACCCTAACATTAAGTAGCACCCAAATTTCAGCTGTGACCTTAAAGATGAGGTCACCATCCTCCAGACATGTGGCTGGCCAAAATGAAAATGTGCGCAAAGTGTAAGGTTGGTGCTGTTCCAAAGTCCCTTTGGCATGCCTTTTGCAGATACAATGTTCCTAGACCTGTCAGCTTTGCGGATCTCTGAACCCTAAGCCTAAGCTTAACCCTGATTTTCTTTTCCACTCTAGAGAGGAGGCCTACAAAACCCTGCACGACCGTTGGCCAAAATGGAAAGGATGTGGAAGGAGCAGTGTTGGTGCTGTGCCAAACTTCCCTTGCTATGTCTTTTGGGGCTCCAATGTCCATGGAGCTGTCGGCTTCCTGCATCTGTGAAGCAGAAGTCTTCTTTAAGTGGCATCATGGAGATGAGGCTTGCAATCCCAACACCATGGCAGGCCCAGATAAAAGGTGTGGAAGGAATATGATTATTGTTGTTCCAAGCTCTCCTTGGCATGTCTTTTGCAGACCAGTCGTCTCTGGAGCTTTAGGCTTTGTGGTTTTTAGAACCTTAAAGCTACCCCTAATTTAAACTGCCAATGTTGAGATGAGGCCTACATCCCCCAGTACCATGGCTGGCCCAAATGAAAAGTGTATGGAAGGAGCAATGCCGGTGCTGTGCCAAGCTCCTCTTGGCACGCCTTTGCAGGCTGAGTGTCCCTGGATCTGTAAGATTTGTGGATATCTGAACCCTAACCCTAACCCTAACCCTAACCCTAAACCCTAACCCTTATTTAAACCACTTCTATAGAGATGAGGCCTACATCCCCCAACACCATGGCTGTCCCAAGTGAAAATGGTGTGGAAGGAGTTACCTTGATGCTGTGCCAAGCTCCCATTGGCAAGGCTTTTGCAGATCAGGTGTCCTTGGAGCTTTAGGCTTTGTGGTTTTTGGAACCCTAACCCTAATTTAAACCGCCAGTGTTGAGATGAGGCTTGCATCTCCCAGCACCACTGTGTGGCCCTAATGGAAAAGGTGTGGAAGGAGCAATATTGTACCGTGCCAAACTCACCTTGGCATACCTTTACAGACCCAGTGTCCCTGGAAGGATAAGGTTTGTGCTATCTAAAACCCTAACATTAAGTAGCACCCAAATTTCAGCTGTGACCTTAAAGATGAGGTCACCATCCTTCAGACGTGCGGCTGGCCAAAATGAAAATGTGTGCAAAGCATAAGGTTGGTGCTGTTCCAAAGTTCCTTTGGCACGCTATTTGCAGCTTCAATGTTCCTAGACCTGTCAGCTTTGCGGATCTCTGAACCCTAAGCCTAAGCTTAACCCTGATTTTCTTCTCCACTCTAGAGAGGAGGCCTACAGAATCCAGCTCCACGGCTGGCCAAAAGGAAAAGGGTGTAGAAGGAGTAGTGTTGGTGCTGTGCCAAGCTCCCCTTGTTACGTCGTTTGCAACCCCAATGTCCATGGAGGTCTCAGCTTTCAGGATCTATGTAGCTTAAGTCTAATTTAAGTGGCACCATGGAGATGAAGCTTACAATTCCAACACCATGGCTGGCCCAGATATAAAGGTGTGGAAGGTATATTATCATTGATGTGCCCAGCTCTCCTTGGCATGTCTCCTGCAGAGTGTGTGTCTTTGGAGCTTTAGACTTTGTGGGTTTTAGAACCCTAACTCTACCCCTAATTTAAACAACCAATGTAGAGACGAGGCATACATACCCCAGCACCATGGCTGGCCCAAAATGGAAAAGGTGTTGAAGCTGTAATGTTGGTGCTATGCCAAGCTCTTCTTGGCACGCCTTTGCAGGCTGAGTGTCCCTGGGTCTGTAAGATTTGTGGATATCTGAACCCTAACCCTAACCCTAAACCCTAACCCTTATTTAAACCACTTCTATAGAGATGAGGCCTACATCCCCCCAACACCATGGCTGTCCCAAGTGAAAATGGTGTGGAAGGAGTTACCTTGGTGCTGTGCCAAGCTCCCGTTGGCATCTCTTTTGCAGATCAGGTGTTCTTGGAGCTTTAGGCTTTGTGGATTTTGGAATTCTAACCCTAATTTAAACCGCCAATGTTGAGATGAGACCTACATCCCCCAGCACCATGGCTGGCCCTAATAAAAAAGGTATGGAAGGAGCAATGCTGGCATTGTGCCAAGCTCCTCTAGGAATACCTTTTACAGGCTGAGTGTCCCCGGAGTGGTAGGATTTGTGGATATCTGAACCCTAACCCTAACCTTAAACCTACCCCTAACCTTAGCCCTAATTTAAACAGCCACTATAGAGATGAAACCTACATTCCCCAGGACCATGGCTGGCCTTAATGGAAAAGGTGTGGAAGGAGTTACCATTGTGCCGCGTCAAACTCACCTTGGCATGCCTTTCCAGACCCAGTGCTCCTGGCAGGGTAGTGTTTGTGGTTTTTAGAACCCTAACCCTAAGTATTTTTCCAAATTTCAGCTGCAACTGTAAAGATGTGGCCACCATCCTCCAAACTTGTGTCTGGCCAAACTGAAAAAGGTGTGGAAAGTGTAAGGTTGGTGCTGTTCCAGAGTCCCTTTGGCATGCCTTTTGCAGCTGCAATGCTCCTAGACCTGTCAGCTTTGCGGATCTCTGAACCCTAAGCCTAAGCTTAACCCTGATTTTCTTCTCCACTCTAGAGAGGAGGCCTACAGAATCCAGCTCCACGGCTGGCCAAAAGGAAAAGGGTGTAGAAGGAGTAGTGTTGGTGCTGTGCCAAGCTCCCCTTGTTACGTCGTTTGCAACCCCAATGTCCATGGAGGTCTCAGCTTTCAGGATCTATGTAGCTTAAGTCTAATTTAAGTGGCACCATGGAGATGAGGCTTACAATCCCAACACCATGGCTGGCCCAGATAAAAGGTGTGGAAGGAATATTATCATTGATGTGCCCAGCTCTCCTTGGCATGTCTCCTGCAGAGTATGTGTCTTTGGAGCTTTAGGCTTTGTGGTTTTTAGAACCCTAACCCTACTCCTAATTTAAACCGCCAATGTTGAGATAAGGCGTACATCCCCCAGTACCATGTCTGGTCCAAAATGGAAAAGGTATGGAAGGAGCAATGCTGCTGCTGTGCCAAGCTCCTCTTGGCACGCCTTTTGCAGGCTGAATGTCCCTAGAGCTGTAAGATTTGTGGATATCTGAACCCTAACCCTAACCCTAACCCTAAGCCTAAACTCTAACCCTTATTTAAACCACTTCTATAGAGATGAGGCCTATATCCCCCAACACCATGGCTGTCCCAAGTGAAAATGGTGTGGAAGGAGTTACCTTGGTGCTGTGCCAAGCTCCCGTTGGCATCTTTATGCAGATCAAGTGTCCTCGGAGATTAGGCTTTGTGGTTTTTGGAACCCTAACCCTAATTTAAACCGCCAATGTAGAGATGAGACCTACATCCCCCAGCACCATGGCTGGCCCAAATGAAAAGGGTATGGAAGGAGCAATGCTGGTGCTGTGCCAAGCTCCTCTAGGCATATCTTTTGCAGGCTGAGTGTCCCTGGAGCAGTGGGATTTGTGGATATCTGAACCCTAACCCTAACCTTAAACCTATCCCTAACCCTAGCCCTAATTTGAACAGCCACTATAGAAATGAAGCCTACATTCCCCAGGACCATGGCTGGCCCAAATGCAAAAGGTGTGGAAGGAGTTGCCATTGTACTGCGCCAAACTCACCTTGGCATGTCTTTCCAGGCCCAGTGCCCCTGATAGGGTAGTGTTTGTGGGTTTCAGAACCCTAACCCTAAGTATTACCCAAATTTCAGCTGCAACTGTAAAGATGAGACCACCATCCTCCAGACTTGTGGCCGGCCAAACTGAAAAAGGTGTGGAAAGTGTGATCTTGGTTGTCTTCCAAAGTCCCTTTGGCATGCCTTTTGCACCTGGAATGTTCCTAAACCTGTCAGCTTTGCGGATCTCTGAACCCTAAGCCTAAGCTTAACCCTGATTTTCTTCACTCTAGAGAGGAGGCTTACAGAGCCCTGCACCATGGCTGGCCAAAATGAAAAGGGTGTGGAAGGAGTAGTGTTGGTGTTGTGCCTAGCTTCCCTTGCTATGTCTTTTGGGGCTCCAATGTCCATGGAGCCGTCGGCTTTCTGTATCTGTGAAGCTTAAATATAATTTAAGTGGTACCATTGAGATGAGGCCTACAATCCCAGCACCATGGCAGGCCCAGATAAAAAGTTGTGGGTGGAATGTGACTATTGTTGTGCCAAGCTTCTCTTGGCATGTCTTTTGCAGACCGAGTGTCCTTGGAGCTTCAGGCTTTGTGGTTTTTAGAACCCTAAACCTACCCCTAATTTAAACCGCTAGTGTAGCAATGAGGCCTACAACCCCCAGCACCATATCTGGCCCAAATGAAAGAGGTATGGAAGGAGCAATGCTGGTGCTGTGCCAAGCTCCTCTTGGCATGTCTTTTGCAGGCTGAGTGTCCCTGGAGCAGTAGGATCTGTGGATATCTGAACCCTAACCCTAACCCAAAAAGTAACCCTAATTCAAACAGCTACTCTAAAGATGAGGCCTACATTCCCCAGGACCATGGCTGGCCATAATGGAAAAGATGTGGAAGGAGTTACATTGGTGCTGCGTCAAACCCACCTTGGTTTACCTCTACAGACCCAGTGATCCTGGTAGCGTGGTGTTTGTGGTTTTTAGAACCCTAACCCTAAGTATTTTCCAAATTTCGGCTGCGACCTTAAAGATGAAGCCACCATCTTCCAGACTTGTGTCTGGCCAAACTGAGAAAGGTGTGGAAATTGTAAGGCTGGTGCTGTTCCAAAGTCCCTTTGGCATGACTTTTACCGCTTCAATGTTCCTAGACCTGTCAGCTTTGTGGATCTCTGAACCCTAAGCCTAAGCTTAACCCTGATTTTCTTCTCCACTCTAGAGAGGAGGCCTACAGAATCCAGCTCCACGGCTGGCCAAAAGGAAAAGGGTGTGGAAGGAGTAGTGCTGGTGCTGTGCCAAGCTCCCCTTCTTATGTCTTTTGCAGCCCCAATGTCCCTGGAGCTTTAGGCTGTGTAGATCTCTGAAGCTGAAGGCTTATTTAAGGGGTACCCTGGAGGTGAGGCCTGCAATCCCAGCACCATGGCAGGCGCAGATAAAAATGTGTGGAAGGGCTATGATTATCGTAGTGCCAAGATGCCCCTGGCATGCCTTTTGCAGACCAATTGTCCTTGGAGCTTTAGGCTTTGTGGTTTTTAGAACACTAACCCTATCCCTAATTTAAACCACCAATGTAGAGATGAGGCCTACATCCCCCAGTACCATGGCTGGCCCAAAATGGAAAAGGTGTGGAAGGAGTAATGTTGGTGCTGTGCCAAGCTCCTCTTGGCATGCTTTTTGCAGACCGAGCGTCCCTGAATCTGTAAGATTTGTGGATATCTGAACCCTAACCTTAACCCTAAGCCCTAACCCTTATTTAAACCACTTCTATAGAGATGAGGCCTATATCCCCCAACACCATGGCTGTCCCAAGTGAAAATGGTGTGGAAGGAGTTACCTTGGTGCTGTGCCAAGCTCCCATTGGCAAGGCTTTTGCAGATCAGGTGTCCTTGGAGCTTTACGGTTTGTGGTTTTTGGAACCCTAACCCTAATTTAAACCACCAACACTGAGATAAGGCCTACATCCTCTAGCACCATGGCTGGCCCAAATGGAAAAGGTGTGGAAGGAGTTACCTTGGTGCTGCGCCAAACTCACCTTTGCGTACCTTTACAGACCCAGTGTCCCTGGAAGGGTAAGCTTTGTGCTTTTTAGAACCCTAACCCTAAATGTTACCCAAATTTCAGCTGTGACCTTAAAGATGAGGTCACCATCCTTCAGGCCTGGATGAAAGATGGCATGGTAGAATTTTATAGGTAGAAATAACCCAAATAGTTAATTTTGCAAGAAGATGGTGTTTGAAGATAAGAGGTTTTATCCACATTTCTCCCTGGCTGATCCCTTCTGATGAATATAAATGACAAAAACCTGGTATTTCTTTGTCAGTAATTCAATAAGATATTTATGATTTTAGAAAAAGTTATAAACAGCAGAGCTAGAATAGAAATGTAAAAGTGTAGTCACATGGAAATGGAGATTTATTTTGGAAGTAAATATCAGAGTGGCATATGGAGTAATGTACAGTGAAATATTATGCTACAGTATGCTATTTTTTTAAACATTGTGTTAAATCATATACCAAATATAATAAATTAATAAATTAGAATAAATTGACAGAATAATTTATTGGTAGTGCAAAAAACCTTATTTTCTATCCACCCATAAGTGTGTGAAGGTGGTGCATATAGCCAATTAATAATGAGAAATGCTAATAATCCAAAGTAAATTGGACATGAGAAGCATGAGTAGAAACCTAGAAATCTTTTAAGAAAGTGTCCCCGGTTCAGCAGTAGCAGTCATTTTTTCTCCTCAGTAGCTGGTGCAGTGTTGTGTTTTTGACTTTCGGCCTGGAAAGAGTGCTGATAACACCAATGTTTTTGGTTACCTCTTAGAATGTTTTGTCTGATCAAGGACTTTCTGAGCCTCATGCTCTGCCAGGGAGGAGGGGAAGCTGGGAGGAAGCAGAAACAGGACACCTGACCCAAACTAAGCAAAGAGGTATTCCATACCACAGCACGTCATGCTCAGGATGTAAAAACAAGGGGCAGGGACCCAGAAGGTTTGGGGGTTCGCTGTTGGGTTGGGCTGGGTATCAGTGGTGAGCGATTGTATTCTCTTTCCTTGCATTTCTCTTGTCATTATTATTATTGGTGGCAGCAGTAGTGGTCTGTGTTATACCTTTGTTACTAAACTCTTCTTATCTCAACCTGTGGGAGTTGCATTCCTTCGATTCTCCTCCCCATCCCCCTGGTAGCTAGGGGGATGAAAAAGGGGGGAGTGAGTGAGAAAACTGCGTGGCTGACTGGACTGAAACCATGACAGAAAGTTTATAGATATTATTCATCCACACACTGGAAATTTTACAAGCTGTTTTACACAGTTCTGTTCATCACGTAAACATGACCATATGCCGAAGAGAACCTGCTTTTCCTAAAAATCATAGAATCATAGAATAGTTAGGGTTGGAAAGGACATTAAGATCATCTAGTTCCAACCTCCCTGCCATGCGCAGGGATGCCTCACCCTAGGCTATGTCACAAAAGGCTCTGTCCAATCTGGCCTTGAACACCTTCAAGGATGAAGCATTCACAACCTCCCTGGTCAACCCATTCCAGTGCCTCACCACCCTTACAGTAAAGAACTTCTTCCTTATATCTAACTTAAACTTCTCCTATTTAAGTTTGAACCCATTGCCCCTTGTCCTTCCACTACAGCCCCTAACGAAGAGTCCGTCCCCAGCATCCTTGTAGGGCACCTTCAGATACTGGAAGGCTGCTATGAGGTCTCCACACAGCCTTCTCTTCTCCATGCTGAACAGCCCCGACATTCTCAGCCTGCCTTCATACAGGAGGTGCTCCAGACCCCTGATCATCCAGACACCAGAACTGTACACAATACTTCAAGTGAGGTGCCACAAGAGCAGAGTAGAGGGGCAGGATCACCTCCTTTGACCTGCTCATCCCGCTCCTTTTGATGGAGTCCAGGATATGGTTGGCTTTCTGGGCTGTGAGCACTCACTGACGCTGGCTCATGTTCATTTTCTCATTGACCAACACCCCCAAGTCCTTCTGCGCAGGGCTGCTCTGAATCTCTTCGCTGCCCAACCTGGAGCTGTGCCTGGGATTGCTCCAACCCAGGTGCAGGACCTTGCACTTGGTTTGGATGAATCTCATGAGGTTGGCACTGGTCCACCTCAAAAGCATGTAGAAGTCACCCTGGATAGCAGTCCTTCCCTCCATGCCTCATCTCCATGATGGTGGCTTAAATTAGGGTTAGGCTTGGAGACTGGCTGCAGAGATCCACAGAGCCTACAGATCAAGGGACACTGGGGCTAAAAAAGCCAGGGCAAGTGTAGCATTGCATAGCAGAAACATTGTTTCTTCAGCATTTCCCAACTGGACAAGACATATAGCTGGGGATGTGGGCCTCATCTCCGTGATGAAACTTGAGTAAAGGTTAGGGTTAGGGTTCAGAGGTCCACAAAGCCTACAGTTCCAGAGACACAGGAGGTGCAAAAGGCATACCAAGGGCAATACAGCACAGCACCAACAATACTCCTTCCACAACTTTTATATTTTGAGCCAGCCATGGTGCTACGGATGTAGGCCTCATTTCCATGGTGCCGCTTAAATTAGGGTTGAGCTTCAGAGGTCCACAAAGCCTACAGCTCCAGGGACACAGGGGCTGCAAAAGACATGCCAAAGGGAGCTTGGCACAGCACCAACAATACTCCTTCCACACCTTTTTCATTTTGGCCAGTCATGGTGCTGCGGGATGTAGGCCTCACCCCTATAGTGGTGGTTTAAATTAGGGTTAGGCTTAGGGTTCAGAGATCCAGAAAGCCTACAAGTCCAGGGAGACTGGGCCTGCAAAAAAGCATACCAAGGAGAGCTTGGCACAACACCAACATTGTTTCTTCCAGAAATTACCCGCCGAGACAGACATGGTGCTGGGAAATGTAGGCCTCATCTCTATGGTGCTGAATGAAATTCTGGGTAGGCTTAGGGTTGGGTTTAGAGATCCATGAAGCCTACAGCTGCGGGGACACTAGGGCTACAGAAAGCAAGACAAGTAGAGCTTGTACACAGCACCAACGTTACTCCTTTCAACACATTTTTCATGTGCAACAGCCATGATAATGGGGATGTATGCCTCACATCTATAGTGGCAGCTTAATTTAGGGTTAGATTTAGGGTTAGAGTTAAGAAATCCATAAAGCCTAAAGGTACAGGAACACTGACAATGAAATGATTACGCCAAAGGGAGCCCTTGGCAAGGTAACATTGCTCCTTTCAGATCTCTTTCATTTGGGCCAGACATGGAGCTGGTGGATGTAGGACTTATCTCAATGGTGGTGTCTGAAATTAGTGTTAGGCTTAGGGTTAGGATCCTAAAAGCCACAAAGCCTGCAGCTCCAGGAACACTGGGGCAGAAAAAGGCATGAAAACAGGAGCTTGGCTCAGCACTAACATTACACCTTCCATACATTTTCATTTGGGCCAGCCATAGTGCTGGGGGAGGAAGGCCTCATCTCTACAGGGGCAGAGAAAATTAGGGTTAGGCTTAAGTTTCAGAGATCTAAAAGTCCTACAGGTCCAGGGACACTGTGGCTGTAAAAGGAATGGCAAGGGTAGCTTAGCACAGCACCAACATCACATTTCATCTCTAAGGTGGTGTTTAGATTAGGGTTAAACTTAGGGTGAGGGTTCTGAAAACCACAAAGCCTACAGGTCCAGAGAACATGGTGCTGCAAAAGGCATGCTAAGGAGAGCCTGGCTCAGCACGAACAGTACACCTTCCACAAATTTTTCATTTGGGCCAGCCATGGTAATAGGAGATGTAAGGCGTCATGTCTATTGTGGCAGCAGAAATTTCTGTTTAAGGGTTGGACTTAGGGTTAGGGTTCAGAGATCCCCAAAGCCTACAGTTCCAGGTACACGGGGACTGCATAAGGCATGACAGGGGGAACTTGGCTCAACACTAACATTACTCCATTCATACCTTTTTCATTTGGGCCAGCCATGGTCCTGGAGGATGTAGAACTTATCTCCGTGGCGGCTCTTTAAATGAGGGTTTGAGTTATGGTTCAGAGATTCATGAAGCCTAAAGCTCCAGGGACAATGGGGTTCAAAAAGGATGCCAAGGGCTGCTTGGCACTGGAACAATGTTACTCCTTCCACACCTTTTTCATTTGGGCCAGCCATGGAGGTGTGGTTTGTAAACTTCCTCTCTATGGGGGAGAAGAATATTAGTGTTAAACTTAGGGTTAGGGATCAGAGATCCACAAAGCCTACAGGGCCAGGGACACTGGAGTTGCAAAAGGCCTGCCAAGGGGAGCTTGGATCAGCATCAACTCCCACCGCAGCTTTCTCATTAGAGCCAGCCACTGTCCTGGGGTATGTAAGCCTCATCTCTATAGTGTAGGAGAAAATTAAGGTTACAGTTATGGTTCGGGATAGGGTTCTGAGATCCATAAAGCCTACAGGCTCAAGGATATTGCAGCTGTAAAAGGCATGCCAAGGAGAACTTGGCACAGCACCAAAATTACAACTTCCACAACTTTTTCATCTGGGCCGGTCATATTGCTGGGTTATGTAGGCCTCCTCTCTCCAGCAGCATAGAAAATTAGGGTTAAGCTTAAGGTTAGAGCTCATAGATCCAGAAAACCTGCAGGTACAGTGACAAAGAAGTTGCAAAAGGCATGCAAAAGGGAGCTTTGTACAGCACCAAAATTACTCCTTCCACACCATTTGAAATTGGGCCAGCCACAAGTCTGGAAAATATAGGACTCATCTCTAAACTCCAGGCTGAAATTAGAGTAATGCTTAGCGTTAGGATTTTAAAAACCACAAACGCTATAGCTCTAGGGAAACTGGGACTGCAAAGGCATTGCGAGGCAAGCTTGACACAGTGCCAAAGTTACTCCTTCCATATCTCTATCATTAAAGTCAGACATGATGCTGGGGGGTGTAGTCCTAATACCTGCAGTAGCAGAGAAAATTAGGGTTAAGATTACGGTTATGGTTGAGAGATCCACAAATACTACAATTCATGGAACACAGGGGCTGCAACACGAATGCCAAGAGGAGCTCGACACACAACCAGCATTACTCCTTCCACACAATTCTCATCTGGGACAGCCATGTGCTGGGAGACCTAGGCCCCATCTGCATGGTGCCTCCTTAGAAGAAGTTTACGGTTGGGGTTCACAGACTCAAAATGCCTGAATGTCCACAGATACTGGGGCTGCAAAAGGCATGCCAAGGGAAGCTTGACAATGTCACAGAATTAATCCATCCATCCCTTTCTCATGACGGTCAGCCATGGAGCAGGGAGATGAAAGCCACAACTCAATGCTGGCTGTTAACAACAAAGCCTAAAGCTCCAGGGACACTGGGGCTGCAAAAGACATAGCAAGTGGAGCTTGGCACAGCACCAACACTACTCCTTCCACACCCTTTTCCTTTTGGCCAGCCGTGGAGCTGGATTCTGTAGGCCTCCTCTCTAGAGTGGAGAAGAACATCAGGGTTAAGTTTAGGCTTAGGGTTCAGAGATCCGCAAAGCTGACAGGTCAAGGAACATTGCAGCTGCAAAAGGCATGCCAAAGGGACTTTGGAACACCGCCAACCTTGCACTTTCCACACCTTTATTGGTTTGGCCAGCCACAGGTCTGGAGGATGGTGACCTCATCTTTAAGGTCACAGTTGAAATTTGGGTAACACTGAGGGTTACGGTTCTAGAAACCAAAACCACTATCCCTCCAGGAGCACTGGGTCTGTAAAGGCATGCCAAGGTGAGTTTGGTGCAGCACAATGGTAACTCCTTCCACACCTTTTCCATTGGGGCCAGCCATGCTAATGAGGGATGTAGGCCTCATCTCAGCATTGGCTGTTTAAATTAGGGCTAGGGTTAGGGTTAGGGATAGGGTTAGGGTAAGAGTTGCGGTTCAGATATCCACAAATCTTACAGCTCAAGGGCATTCGGTCTGCAAAAGGCATGCCAAAAGGAGCTTGGCACAGCACCAGCATTGCTCCTTCCATACCTTTTTCATTTGAGCTAGCCATGGTGCTCAGGGTTGCAGACCTCATCTCTATAGTGGCAGTCTAAATTGGGTTTAGGGTTAGGGTTAGTGTTAGAGTTAAGGCTCAGATATCCACAAATCCTAGAGCTTCAAGGATACGCGGTCTGCAAAAGGCATGCCAAGAGGAGCTTGGCACAGCACCAACATTACTCCTTCCACACCTTTTCCATTTGAGCCAGACATGGTGCTGGGGGATGTAGGCCTCATCTCTCCATTGGTGGTTTAAATTAGGGTTAGGGTTAGGGTTCTAAAAGCCACAAAGTCTAAAGCTCCAAAGACACACACTCTGCAGAAGACATGCCAAGGAGAGCTTGGCACAACAGTAATTATATTCCTTCCACACCTTTTTATCTGGGCCAGCCATGGTGCCAGGATTGTAAGCCTCAACTCAATGGTGCCACTTAAATTAGACTTAAGCTTCACCGATCCAGAAAGCCGACAGTTCCATGGACATTGGGGCTGCAAAAGACATAGCAAGGGAAACTTGATACAGCACCAACACTACTCCTTCCACATCCTTTTCATTTTGGCCAACCATGGTGCAGGGTGCTGTAGGCCTCCTCTCTAGAGTGGAGAAGAAAATCAGGGTTAAGCTTAGGCTTAGGGTTCAGAGATCCGCAAAGCTGACAGGTCTAGGAACATTGCAGCTGCAAAAGGCACGCCAAAGGGACTCTGGAACAGCACCAACCTTACACTTTTTGTACATTTTCATTTTCTTCAAAAAAAGTAAATATTCTTCAATATTTTTATGCACAGATTTTCAGTCTGCCTTATTTGACATTCTTTACATAAGTTTTAGTTCTTTAAACCTATTTTCCCAAGCCCTACTGAGGCTCTCAATCTTGTATTTTTGATTATTTGTATTACAGCAATAGGTATGGGACGCAGATGAAATCACAGCTCTGTTTTATTAGCACAGGTTCATGCTGAGAAACAATATGTATTCTGAAGACTTGATAATAGTGGAATCCAGTCTTGGACACCCCAGAGAGATATGCATTTTAAGCATATAGTGTGTCAGTAAAGGAAATACCTGACTTGCTCAGTCAGTGGAATGTACCACGAAGACCGGAGCAACTTCACCAGGTATGCGGCAGAGACCCCATCACAGGAGGTTTTCAAGATGAAAGTGGACAGGGTGCTAGATAACCTAGGTTTACTTTCCCATGGAAGGTTGGATCAGAGATCTTTCAGGGTCCTTTCCAACATGGGCTTTTCTGTGATCACTATACGCGAGAAGCCCTCTGCTCCACTTGGAAGCTTTTGAGGGCTTCCGCCTTCTTCACTGACTGCTCAGGTATACCAGGATGAGTGTTTATCTTTTCATATTAGTTTAGACAAGAAAGCCTAACCTCCCTGAGCATTAGCACAGTCTGTATGCCCCTTATTTGCCTGTCTTCGGTTTGAGGCAAACCCACTGGTGATGTTGGACTGCTGTCCCTACCCACATGATAGAGCCCGAGACCAGAACCTTGAGACCGTATGACAGCTAAGGTGACACAGACATCGGTAGAACATAACTGGGGAGGACAGCTTCATTAATACATATTTTTTTAAAGCACAGACTGGATATTTCAGTTATGAAGGCTCTATCTGACTAAAAATCAGTAAAAGAAAGACTAGAAAAGGAAACAGAATGGAAGTGATTCACCCAAAGCTGATCATCTGATAATAGTCTAGTGCAGAGCTGGCTGTACTCCCCTCCTATCTGATGAGTAGTTGCTCACATTTACTGAGCACAAGGCAGAAATATATCAACTTTTTTTTTTTTTTTTTCTTCACAGATTACTTGGGTGGGTTTTCTTGTTTTGCTGGTTTGAATTTTTTTGTTTGTCTGTTTGTTGGGTTTTTTGTGTTTGTTTTTTTTTTATTATTTTTTTCATTTTTGTTTTTGTTTGGTTTTTTCTCTTTTTTTTTTTTTTTTTTTTTTTTTAACTCCAGTGATCTAAACTTTTCTTTTCGACTCATTGCTTTCTTTGGGCAGAGGGAAGGCAGACAGTTTGAGGCTTTCTGAGCCAGCTAAGGTAGGCACCTGGGACTAGTAGAGCGTTCCCAGAAATTTCTCTGAAAAATGGTAAGGAGTAAGAGCTATGGTAAGATTCACAAGCAAAACCAAGACCTCTGCGATCCAAAAGTTCTGCTTAAATGTGGCATGAGTGTTTTTCTACCTTGTATAGGAGCTGCACTGCGGTTTGGTGACTGGCTCATAAATTCAAATAATAACCCTGATATGCTGCAGAGCTCCTTGTGGTTTTGTTCCTTAGAAGAGCTTCATGCAAAGAAGGATGGATTCTGCCTTCAGATGTGACCATGATTATCTGTGGCTTCATTATATATGCAACAGATTCAGTTCCTTATTCTAGGAGAATGTGTTCCTATAACTATAAGCCCTCAAAGATGCTGAATATTTTGTGAACTTGTATTTTAGTTTGGAAGGGATCTGCTAGCAATGTATTACTTTCTTCTTGATGAACTCCCTGAACACCCTTAAAAACGTGCTAATGCTTCTGACAAACCTCTCAAGGCTAAGCCATTTCTTTCGAAACTGGAAATAAATTACTCATCTGAAAATTGTTCCCACACTTGATTTATCCTGATCAAAACTCCCATCCCGCAAGACTGGACAGGTTTCCTTCAAGGCACTTTATGCTGGGTTCAAGTTCTTGTTAATTTAAGAAAAATGCTATAGGCCAGTAATTTTTTATTATTTATGACTATTTTTAAAATCTCATTTCCCTTTTCCTATATCTCAGTGAGAACACTGGTGGCATTCTGCTTTAGGAGCTTATATTGACATTTCTGCAAACTCCATGCTCATGCTGTAGGATTTAAAACTGCTGCCCAACACAATAGTGTTTGAACATCTGTTCTTCAGGGTGTCATCCAACAAGCTGCTCCTTGCACCCGTGTAGAGCTCCTTTGGCTTGCCTCTCTCCTTATGCATTAGGAAGAAAGAGATAGTTTGTAAGATTTACAAATGCAGGCTATTTCACATCAGTAAGTTCTCTTATTCTTATGTGGACCATAAACGTGGTATTTTAGCAAGTGAAGGGGTGCTTTTAAAGTGCTTGCAAGCATAAAATATTCATCCTTGCTAGTGTTGAGTACGTGAGTACAGACTGTCCTGAGAATAAATAATCTGAAGAAATCCTATTTTGTATTTCTATTCATCATGCAAGAGTAACTCGAAGAAGTGTCCAGACCAAACATGACCAAATCATTGAATTGTGAAGATAAATATCATGTCATTGCAAGCTGTATGCGATTAAGGCCCTATCGTGCTACTATGCAGATGTAGAGTCAGAACATGCACCTGACCTTAAAACTTGACCTCACAAACACAGAAGATTAAGTCTGAAAAGCAAAAGCAGAGGAAAGAAAACTTGATGAAGATTACACTGAAGGTCAGTAGCCAGAGTTAGAGTAAAATATTGTTCTTCAAGCCTAGTCTAGGCCAAATCTCTGAACATCACACCATGTTGTATTTTATTTCCCCCCTAAAAAAAGCCTGGAAATGCTACAAGAACTATTTCATTTTATGTAAGGTATAGCAACTGTAAGGCTATTCATTACTTAATGGAAACAGGAGAAAAAGATGTATTTGCTGACGCTGAAAAACTGGGAGTACAAAAAATCTATTAGAAATCAAAGAAAACACCAACTGCTTCAAAGAAGACCAAACGATAATCTGTTTCCGTGTTGATGGTTTGTTGTTCTTTTTTTTCCATGAAAGGTAAGAGAGTTTTGCTGGCTTAGGTGATTTTTACCTGTTAACTTCATCTTTAATCTCCTGGTTGGTGGGATTAGGGTCAAGATTATGCTTTTCATGAATGAAACCGAAGGGTGTTGTTTTCTGTGTTCAGGTGAATTTATGATGTGTATACCCTTTGAAAAACTGTACATCTGTTGATTACTATGCTAATGCTATTACTTATGAAAAAGCAAATAATAATTAAAAAAAAGAAAAAGACTAACTTGTGGTGAGAAGATTTTATCTTTGTTTCAGGTGGAGTTAAGCAGTATGTAAGGAGTATGAACAGGATTTTCACTGTTTATTAAAAGATTATTAAGATGCAAAAGCCATAAATCAAATGCATCACTCATGCAAATGCATTAGCAATATTACACCATGAAAGAATTTGGCTGCTTCTTCCTTAAAGAAGTTGATGTACAAGTGAAACAATAAATATGTATGTAATTATACACAAATCTGGCAATATTTAAAAAATACAATGCAAATTTTGACAACTTTATTGCCTTATCACAATCAAATACATTTCATTTATATTAAAGACAATAAGTTCAAGTTAAAGAAACTAGAAGTGGTTTAGGTTTATGAATAAAATGATACATTTTCAACAAAACAACAAGGATCTGTGTTTGAGAATAAAGTTTTTCCCTTTCTAATTTCAGTTTTAAAAATAAAATTACTAAAAGTCATAAAAATTAATTTTGAAAATGGGCTTTGGCTTAAGAGGAATTTACAACAACGTTTTCAATAACATTTTTGGACAGAGCCTTGGGTGGCATGGTTTAGTGTGAGTTGTCCCTGCCCATGGCAGGGGGGTTGTAACTAGATGATCTTAAGGTCCTTTCCAAACCTAACTATTCTATGATTCTATGATTCTATGATTTTTGATTTAAAAGAACCTTGGAGGGAGAAACAAGAAAAATAAAATAATAAATTATTCAGAACAATCAAAATGGAGCTCCTTCAAAAGCATTACAGAAAAATCTCTTGGAAGCTATTTTAGGGAAAATATTCTAATTCTCTGACTAACTCAATATCTGAAATGTATTTCATATTTTTTACCTAAATCTGGTAACACCATAAGATTTAAGTCCAAGATATTAACTGGGATGTAATATACATTCTTTTCATACTGACTGGCTACAGTAAGGTACTTCAGATCTGGTAAAAAAAAATTGGAATTAGTGTCAAATTTTCACAAAACAGTGATCACATTTTTCATTTTTACTTTACACGTCTCCCATCCGAACCTCAGTTCTACACAGACCTTACCCAAGAGAAGTAAAAATTCTAAAAAAAAAAAAATAAATTAAAAAAAAATAAATCTGTGCCTATTACTTTTTTTAATTTTAAAATGCATTTTAAAAGAAGGAAAAATATATATTACATTCAGTTATCCAGAACTTCAAATTGGTTAAGAGGATTTTTACTCTTGCTTTTCAGACTAATTTACTAATAAGGTACATTTCAAACCAGGAGTAGGACGTCAGAGGAATTTCTAAGTTTCTGGAAGGGCATGTTGCTGATAACTTCCTTGTCAGTCTTCATTACAGCAGGCTTCTGTGAACAATAAAGTCGGTCAGCCAGCACATCCTTCAATTTGTGTCCATCACAAAATAGTCAGACTATGAAGGATGATTTTGTACATGTGCATGGGCGGAAGTTTTGGGATGGAGGAGGGAAGACTTTTCAGTGCTGGTGGTAATTCTGACTGAACAGTCTGATAAGGCCTTAAGCTCAATTTTGATCAATTCCACTAATACAAATAACTTCTTTAGCCAAGCTTTGTGGCCTAAGACAGCAAAGCTCTTTCTTTATACAAGAAGACCATTGTCCAACTAGAAGGAAGTTCAGCAGGAGGGCCAGGAGACCTCCTTGGATGGATAAGGAGCTGCTGAGCAAAATTCGAAGGAAAAAAGAGACTTATAAAAGGTGGAAGCAAGGTCAGGCGGCCTGGGGAGAATACAGGGATGTTGTCCGGGAAGCTAGGGACCAGGTTAGGAAAGCTAAGGCCCACTTAGAATTAAACTTAGCTAGGGATGTTAAAGATAACAGGAAGGGATTTTATAGGTACATTGCCGATAAGAGACAGGTTAGGGACACCGTGAGTCCTCTCCAGAAGCTATCGGGAGAACTGGCTACCCTGGATTTGGAGAAGGCTGAGGTTCTTAATGACTTCTTTGCCTCAGTCTTTACGGGCAAATGCTCTGTCCACACCACCCAAGTCTTGGAAGGCAGACGCGGGGACGGTGAGGATGGGGACCCTGGGCCCACTGTGGGGGAGGTTCTTGTTCGGGACCACCTTAGGAACCTGAATGTATACAAGTCCATGGGACCGGATGAAATCCATCCGCGGGTCCTGAAAGAGCTGGCAAATGAAGTTGCTAAGCCACTGTCCATCATATTTGAAAAATCATGGTAGTCAGGTGAAGTTCCCGATGACTGGAAAAAGGGAAATATAACCCCCATTTTTAAGAAGGGAAAAATGGATGAACCAGGGAACTACAGACCAGTCAGCCTCACCTCTGTGCCTGGCAAAATCTTGGAGCGGATTCTCCTGGAAGGCATGCTAAGGCACATGAAAACCAACAAGGTGGTTGGTGACAGCCAGCATGGCTTCACTAAGGGGAAATCCTGTCTGACCAATCTGGTGACCTTCTATGAAGGGGCTACGGAACTGATGGACAGGGGCAGAGCAGTTGATGTCATCTACCTGGACTTGTGTAAAGCCTTTGACACTGTCTCCCATGACATCCTTCTCTTTAAGTTGGAGAGACATCAATTTGATAGGTGGACCACTCGGTGGATAAAGAACTGGCTGGATGGCCGCACGCAAAGAGTAGTGCTCAGCGGCTCAGTGTCCAGCTGGAGACCGGTAACGAGTGGTGTCCCCCACGGATCGGTGTTGGGACCGGTCTTGTTCAACATCTTTGTTGGTGACATGGACAGTGGGATTGAGTGCGCCCTCAGCAAGTTTGCCGATGACACCAAGCTGTGTGGTTCGGTTGATACGTTGGAGGGAAGGAATGTCATCCAGAGGGACCTTGACACGCTTGTGAGGTGGGCTGATGCCAACCTCATGAAGTTCAACCATGCTAAATGCAAAGTCCTCCACCTGGGTCGGAGCAATGCCAGGCACAGCTACAGGTTGGGCGCGGAGGAGATTGAGAGTAGCCCTGCAGAGAAGGACTTGGGGGTGTGGGTTGATGAAAAACTGAACATGAGCCGGCAGTGTGCGCTTGCAGCCCAGAAGGCCAACCGTATTCTGGGCTGCATCAAAAGGAGCGTGACCAGCAGGTCGAAGGAGGTGATCCTGCCCCTCTACTCTGCTGTTGTGAGACCTCACTTGGAGTACTGTGTGCAGTTCTGGTGTCCTCAACATAAAAAGGACATGGAAGTGTTAGAACAAGTCCAGAGGAGGGCCACGAAAATGATCAGGGGACTGGAGCACCTCTTGTATGAAGATAGGCTGAGAAAGTTGGGGCTGTTCAGCCTGCAGAAGAGAAGGCTGCGTGGAGACCTCATAGCAGCCTTCCAATACCTGAAGGGGGCCTATAGGGATGCTGGGGAGGGACTCTTCATTAGGGACTGTGGTGAGAGGACAAGGGGTAATGGGTTTAAACTTAAAGAGGGGAAGTTTAGATTGGATCTGAGGAAGAAATTCTTTACTGTGAGGGTGGTGGGGCCCTGGAATGGGTTGCCCAGGGAAGTTGTGAATGCTTCATCCCTGGCGGCACTCAAGGTGGGGTTGGACATAGCCTTGGATGGCATGGTTTAGTGGGAGGTGTCCCTGCCCATGGCGGGGGGGTTGGAACTCGATGATCTTGAGGTCCTTTCCAGCCCTTACTATTCTGTGTTTCTGTGATTATCTCTGTCTTACGGAGAACGAGACATTACAGCTTGCCTAAAATCACCTTGGAGATGAAGGTCAGAGTCTTTGGAGGAAATACAGTCTGAGACTTTCCAGCCTTTTCTGGCAAACATTACACAGCGCTTAGCTGTCCTTCCACACAGCTTAGCGCAGAGACAGAAAATTGGAGTTTTATAAACATCTGAAGTGTATAGGCTGTACATTTTGTAAGGATAGGAACCTTCTTAGATTCTAACATGGAAGAAAGGAGCCCAAATTCTGATCCTGTCCTCTTCTTATTCTCCTGGTTTAAAATTGTAAGTCTACTTCCTGGGCTGTTACAGATCACTTGTGATTGCATGGTTAGGAGGGAACATAAAAAATTTCCTAGCGGTTAAAAAGAAAAAAAAAATGGTGGTGCATTGCTGCATATCAGATTAAATTCAGGATTAAATTCACATACTGTGGTTAATAACAACAATAATAAAAGTGATCACAGTAATGGAAAACCAACACAAAATGCTTCCTACTTATGGTTAAGAATCTTTTGGTTAAGATATATAACAATCTTTTGGTTAAGATATGGCTAGTCAGTTTCTGATTTGTCCACAATATAGAGAAGACCAAATCCCTCAAACCACTTTCTTTTAGAATGCTAATATAGAAATGAATACATTTTCCATTCACCCAGGGAAGTGGGAAAATAATTAAAATATATTTTAAATGTATTTTGAGATTTTCATGTTAGAGCTACCTTAGTATAGCAATTACACTTAAGTTTCATCTACATAGACTTACAGAAAGACCTTAGCACAGAAGAGGGTAGTTTTGGAGTAGTATTCTAATAGCATCTGCAATTCTGTTATTTAAATTCTGGTATTTTATGTGTTTGAATCATTTGTGAAATGCATACAGCTAAACATTATTTGGATGGCTAGAATTAAATTTGAAAATAGTGTACTAGTGGGGAATAGAAGCTAATTGTGCAAAAAAAAAAAAAAAAGGAAAAAAGTGATTTCGGAAGTCCATATTATCCTTTTTTACATTTGTATTCCCAGACAACATTATGTGTACAGATTAACAAGCTCAATAATGAATTGGTCCAAGGTCATTGTAGCTTGTCTGTTACAGTATTCCTTAAGTTTGATGAGAGAGCTCCATAATGAAAATGCATTAAATGATTAAAAAAAAAACCAACCCACTGTTGAGTTCTTCTATTAGTGATGATAATTTTGCACTTGACACAAAGTTAAAAAAGAATTTCTGTATTTGATGGTGTATTAATATCTGCAGTGACAAATCCTTCAGCACATACTATAGCTGCCATTGCCTGGAGGAAAACCTAAGGACATTCTAAAAAGTTCTGTGAAGGGAAGTTGTAAAGAACTTCGTTTGGAGTTGTTAGACTGAAACCAAGCAGAACAGTTTGATGTATTGCCAGAAGGCTTTATCTTCTCAAAAGTTTATAATCAAACACAAAGGAAAGCTTATTGCATATTTTGCTGTTCAACGAACATGAAAAGTTGTTTTTCCTTTCGCTAATGCATCTCTCTTTACACTGAAACTTATCCAAAACAGCACACTCTGTAGATATTGTTGTCACTTACATTCCAGGATTAATGCACTTCAGTGAAAATTTGCTTCCTTTTAAAAAATTGTTTTTAATCTGAGTTTGGCAAAGACACTTTGATCAGAAAAGGGAAAGTACAAGTTAATGCTTAAACATTTCCAAACCTTCCATGTGAAATCTCAGAAGTATTTCACACATGCTATGAACAAGCTCCCTTAGAATATCTGATTTAGAAAGGTAAGTATTGTCACATTTTCTCTGGGGAAAATATGGAGAACGGAATTAGTTAAGATAAAACACATATTTCAGAACTGAACTGAAAAATTAAATCCATATTCTGTAATGTCACTACTAACCTCCCACTGAAATTACAGAATGAGACACACAAACCCACACATGAACAAGTGTTTATACATGCACCTGTATTAATGTTGTTTATATGTAAATCGTATCCTATAATATCCATGTACCTAGCAGAGATGTCTTCAGCTTCAGAACTTGCTCTAAGTTTCTCTGAAAATTAATAGAGAGAAACACATTTGAAGATACAATCCAGACAATCTTAACAGGTGTTAGATTTAGGAAGGGTTAATCATACCTCCAAATGTCAACCTGTCTTTAACGATGCTGAAGATAACCCAGGCAAGTAGCTCAAATGTAAACATATACATTTAAAAAAAACTACTGAAGCATTTCATACCACATTTCTATGATTTTTCATTAAAAACAATTGACAAGTACATGGCTATGAATATTAAACAACCTTTTAAGGTGTCAAGCTTCAGTTTTGCACGTATATAATTCAGGACTACAGTTTTAAAGGCATTTAGACATCTAGAGGTGAGATAGAAATTATGTATTACACGTGTTTTTTCCTTTTCAACAATAAATAAGGAACATTAATGATATTAATGATTTAGGACTGAAAAGTGACAAAGGAGTATGAGTCAAGCTGTATTAATAACATTAGAGATTTATTAGCCCAGGTTGAGCTGTACTGAATAATATTACTATGGTTAGTTTAGAGACTTTTCTTATGGACTTACAAATTCCTGACAAACTTGCTGTAAATAGGCACGTGGCTTTACTTTGCAGACTTTGTTCTTAGGTGCCCACAGAATAATATTGCATGATGTATAGACTAAAAATAATTCACCTTACATAAACTCAGTGTTGAGTAGAAAACTGAAAAATATGGCTAAGAGTTGATATCCTGGCTACAGAAAAATCAATAGCAGAAGTCCCATTGAGATGAATATGTAAGATTATACATTTCATCTTACATAGAATCATAGAATCATAGAAGAGTAAGGGTTGGAAAGGACCTCAAGATCATCGAGTTCCAACCCCCCCGCCATGGGCAGG
Organism: Amazona ochrocephala; assembly: GCA_039720435.1. Lineage (NCBI taxonomy): Eukaryota > Metazoa > Chordata > Aves > Psittaciformes > Psittacidae > Amazona > Amazona ochrocephala. The sequence continues at coordinate 22,633,810 of CM077878.1, forward strand.
GACACCTCCCACTAAACCATGCCATCCAAGGCTATGTCCAACCCCACCTTGAGTGCCGCCAGGGATGAAGCATTCACAACCTCCCTGGGCAACCCATTCCAGGGCCCCACCACCCACACAGTAAAGAATTTCTTCCTCATATCCAATCTAAACCTCCCCTCTTTAAGTTTAAACCCATTACCCCTTGTCCTCTCACTGCAGTCCCTAATGAAGAGTCCCTCCCCAGCATCCCTATAGGCCCCCTTCAGGTGTTGGAAGGCTGCTATGAAAGGAGAAAAGGAGGAAAGGAGGAAAGGAGGAAAGGAGGAAAGGAGGAAAGGAGAAAGGAGAAAGGAGGAAAGGAAGGAAGAAAGGAAGGAAGGAAGGAAGGAAGGAAGGAAGGAAGGAAGGAAGGAAGGAAGGGAGGGAGGGAGGGAGGGAGGGAGGGAGGGAGGGAGGGAGGAAGGAAGGAAGGAGGGAAGGAAGGAAGGAAGGAAGGAAGGAGGGAAGGAAGGAGGGAAAGAAGGAGGGAAGGAAGGAGGGAAGGAAGGAAGGAAGGAAGGAAGGAAGGAAGGAAGGAAGGAAGGAAGGAAGGAAGGAAGGAAGGAAGGAAGGAAGGAAGGAAGGAAGAAAGAAAGAAAGAAAGAAAGAAAGAAAGAAAGAAAGAAAGAAAGAAAGAAAGAAAGAAAGAAAGAGAAAGAAAGAAAGAAAGAAAGAAAAGAGAAAGGAAGGAAGGAAGGAAGGAAGGAAGGAAGGAAGGAAGGAAGGAAGGAAGGAAGGAAGGAAGGAAGGAAGGAAGGAAAGAAGGAAAGAAAGAAAGAAAGAAAAGAAAGAAAGAAAGAAGGAAGGAAAGAAAGAAAGAAAGAAAGAAAGAAAGAAAGAAAGAAAGAAAGAAAGAAAGAAAGAAAGAAAGAAAGAAAGAAAGAAAGAAAGAAAGAAAGAAAGAAAGAAAGAAAGAAAGAAAGAAAGAAGGAAGGAAGGAAGGAAGGAAGGAAGGAAGGAAGGAAGGAAGGAAGGAAGGAAGGAAGGAAGGAAGGAAGGAAGGAAGGAAGGAAGGAAGGAAGGAAGGAAGGAAGGAAAGAAAGAAGGAAAGAAAGAAAGAAGGAAAGAAAGAAAGAAAGAAGGAAAGAAAGAAAGAAAGAAAGAAAGAAAGAAAGAAAGAAAGAAAGAAAGAAAGAAAGAAAGAAAGAAAGAAAAAGAAAGAAAGAAAGAAAAAGAAAGAAAGAAAGAAAGAAAGAAAGCTTACTTTGTTTTCTCATTTCTTTGAGTGTCTTCAGGCTGAGAAAAGAGACCATTTTGATAGTATTGGAAGAATAGGAAGGAAAATGGCTAAGAGAGATGTTCTGGGAGACAAAAATAAAATGGCAAAGTCTACAAAGTGGGTATGAGAACTTGTGTGGGGTAAATAGAGAAACAGTAAGTCACTGATGTAATTCGATATTTTACTGTCAGTGTTTTCCTCTACAACCTGCCTCTTTTCTGAAGCACAGACCACAGCCTGAGCAGAATCTCTTCTGCTCAGCTTGAGCAGAGCCTCATTAAAGAATCTTAATAGAAACTAAAAATAATGGAGTAAAGAAAAGGAAAGGTAGCTTCAAGCTGTGTATTAAGCCAAACTTTCAGAGAATAAAAACTATTCAAACATGCAATAAAGCAGTGTTAAAAAAGCATGAGAATTCATACTCCTAGGAGCATTCCAGTATTAGTAGGTATATTGTTATATGATCTTCAAGCCTTATTATATTATGATAGTTCTTCAGTTTAGCTTTTTCTCTTGTGTTTCAGCTTATGTTGTCTGGTATGGCACAGGAGATAGCAGTTTCCTTGGTAATGGCTGGGCATGTGTATTTGAAAAAGGATCACTGATTAAATGGGGGGGAATCACTGAAGGTTTCATTCAGAGATGGCACAGGCCATGATTTTGCCTAAATCTACTGCAACTCTCCCGTGTGACCTTGTGCAAGTAATTGTTACTGGAGACCATGATTGTACTGCTGTGTATCACCATGGCTATATCACAGCATTTATGTGTTCCCAGAGGAGTCCAGCATCCTGTGTTAGGTGCTTTGGCTCCCATGCCAAAATGTGTACATGTAGAATAGAACCTACCGAAGTGGTGCTATTAAGCAAGTTGCTGCTCAAAGAAATACTGGTCTGCATTAGGTGTTAATTTGCAGTATACATTATTCCTTCTAATTAAGATGAATTTCCCACAGTTTGGGATTCACATCCGTTCCCCTGTTTAGACGTAGGGGCCCTAAGCCCTGCTTTCAGAAATCAAGAAGGGATTCTAAACCACTTTTCTTTAAATATTAGAATAGCAGTGAAAACACCAACCTTACTTACACTCTGCTTCTCTAAATGAGCAGTTGTAAGAATAGGCTGGGAGTCCTTTTACTTCTGTTTCCTTGCACAAATCCAAAAAGTGTGTAAAGAAACAAAAAACCCCAAACACTTTTTCTTCATTAATTTTGAAGCTTTCTTGGTATTCTTCCTGCCCTGAATGATATTTCCATAATACCATCAAATATTTGAAACATAAAATATTTAATGTTTCTTATTTCAAAAGTGTTGTTATTAGATGCATTTTTGTTTTCAATATTCTCAGAGCTTCTTAGTCTTCAAAAGTACACATGAGTTAATTGTAATATTATAGAATCATAGAATCATAGAATAGTAAGGGTTGGAAAGGACCTCAAGATCATTGAGTTCCAAACCCCCTGCCATGGGCAGGGACACCTCCCACTAAACCATGCCATCCAAGGCTATGTCCAACCCCACCTTGAACGCCGCCAGGGATGGAGCATCCACAACCTCCCTGGGCAACCCATTCCAGGGCCCCACCACCCTCACAGTAAAGAATTTCTTCCTCAGATCCAATCTAAACCTCCCCTCTTTAAGTTTAAACCCATTACCCCTTGTCCTCTCACTGCAGTCCCTAATGAAGAGTCCCTCCCCAGCATCCCTATAGGCCCCCTTCAGGTATTGGAAGGCTGCTATGAGGTCTCCAAGCAGCCTTCTCTTCTCCAGGCTGAACAGCCCCAATTTTCTCAGCCTATCTTCATACGGGAGGTGCTCCAGTCCCCTCATCATACTCGTGGCCCTCCTCTTCACTTGTTCTAACAGTTCCATGTCCTTTTTCTGTTGAGGACACCAGAACTGCACACAATACTCCAAGTGAGGTCTCACGAGAGCAGAGTAGAGGGGCAGGAGCACCTCCGTCGACCTGCTGGTCACGCTCCTTTTGATGCAGCCCAGAACACGGTTGGCCTTCTGGGCTGCAAGCGCACACTGCCGGCTCATGTTCAGTTTTTCATCAACCCACACCCCCAAGTCCTTCTCCCCAGGGCTGCTCTCAATCTCCTCCCCGCCCAACCTGTAGCTGTGCCTGGCATTGCTCCGACCCAGGTGGAGCACCTTGCACTTAGCATGGTTAAACTTCATGAGGTTGGCATCAGCCCACCTCACAAGCGTGTCAAGGTCCCTCTGCATGGCATTCCTTCCCTCCAACTTATCAACCGAACCACACAGCTTGGTGTCATCGGCAAACTTGCTGAGGGCGCACTCAATCCCACTGTCCATGTCACCCACAAAGATGTTGAACAAGACCCGTCCCAACACTGATCCCTGAGGGACACCACTCGTTACTGGTCTCCAGCTGGACACTGAGCCACTGAGCACTACTCTTTGCGTGCGGCCATCCAGCCAGTTCTTTATCCACCGAGTGGTCCACCTATCAAATTGATGTCTCTCCAACTTAGAGACAAGGATGTCATGGGAGACAGTGTCAAAGGCTTTACACAAGTCCAGGTAGATGACATCAGCTGCTCTGCCCCTGTCCATCAGTTCCGTAGCCCCTTCATAGAAGGTCACCAGATTGGTCAGACAGGATTTCCCCTTCGTGAAGCCATGCTGGCTGTCACCAAGCACCTTGTTGGTTTTCATATGCCTTAGCATGCCTTCCAGGAGAATCCGCTCCAAGATTTTGCCAGGCACAGAGGTGAGGCTGACTGGTCTGTAATTCCCTGGCTCATCCATTTAACCCTTCTTAAAAATGCGGGTTATATTTCCCTTTTTCCAGTCATCAGGAACTTCACCTGACTGCCATGATTTTTCAAATATGATGGACAGTGGCTTAGCAGCTTCATTTGCCAGCTCCTTCAGGACCCGTGGATGGATTTCATCAGGTCCCATGGACTTGTATACATTCAGGTTCCTAAGGCGGTCCCGAACAAGATCCTCCCCCACAGTGGGCCCAGGGTCCCCACCCTCACCATCCCCGCGTCTGCCTTCCAAGACTTGGGTGGTGTGGTCAGAGCATTTGCCCGTAAAGACTGAGGCAAAGAAGTCATTAAGAACCTCAGCCTTCTCCAAATCCAGGGTAGCCAGTTCTCCCGATAGCTTCTGGAGAGGGCCTACGGTGTCCCTAACCTGTCTTTTATTGGCAATGTACCTATAAAATCCCTTCCTGTTATCTTTAACATCCCTAGCCAAGTTTAATTCTAAGTGGGCCTTAGCTTTCCTAACCTGCTCCCTAGCTTCCCGGACAACATCCCTGTATTCTTCCCAGGCCGCCTGACCTTGCTTCCACCTTTTATAAGTCTCTTGTTTCCTTTGAATTTTGCTCAGCAGCTCCTTATCCATCCAAGGAGGTCTCCTGGCCCTCCTGCTAAACTTCCTTCTAGTTGGGATGCATCGCTCCTGAGCTTGCAGCAGGTGATCCTTGAATATCAGCCAACAGTCTTGGGCCCCCCTGCCCTCTAGGACTGTATCCCATGGAACCTTACTGAGAAGGTTCCTGAAGAGGCCAAAGTCTGCTCTCTTGAAGTCCAGGGCAGTGAGCTTGCTGCATGCTCTTCTCACTGTCCTGAGGATCTCAAACTCAACCACCTCATGATCGCTGCAATCAAGGTTGCCCTGGAGCGTCACATTCCCAACCTGCCCTTCCCTGTTGGTGAGGACGAGGTCAAGCATGGCACCTCTCCTTGTCGGCTCCTCTATTACTTGCAGAAGGAAGTTGTCTTCCACGCAATTGAGGAACCTTCTAGATTGCTTGTGCCCGGCCGTACCATCCCTCCAACAGATATCAGGGTGGTTGAAGTCTCCCATGAGAACAAGACAGTTGTTTATTAAGGGAAAAGAAAATTAGTGCAGTTCTTTTTCTAGGAACACACTAGGTTTTGAACAGTCTGACTGTTTTCCTAACCAGAACTAGAGAAGGATGAATAGACATCACCAGACTTACGAATGTCTTTTCCATTGGTGTTATTCTCTTTGTTCTTCCTCAGTTTTAATCTCTTCCTTCCTGTCTGTGGCAGATGGCTTTACGCTGATGAAGAAAAGAGATGTCTGGTTCACAGTAGCTTGTGACAGCAGACCCGTAGTGTCTTTTTCTGCGAAACTTATTTTATGTAGAGAAAATAATAGAAGATAATTATTTTTTAAAAGGAAAAGAACTCAAAGTTCATCAGTAAAACATGCTCATGAAACGCATTGCTGCTGACGAAGTTCTGTTGTGCTTATGTCCTGCTAAATGTTTCCACAAGGTAACCAGTTACTGATTCTGTAGGGCACAGAGTGGGATATATTATATACTGCAGCTTTGGAGCATTGTGTGAGTGTTACTATGATCAGATAGTCTAGACCAGAGCTTTTAATTTTTGCTGCAGGGAAGTACACTTACAAATGATTAAGAATATTGTTAGGTCAAAAGCCTAGTTTAGCATTTAAAAAAATAAAAGCTTTACTTAGCTTTAACAGTAAACAATGAAGCCAATGAGACATCTGTGCATGAGTCTGTTACTGGCCAGAGCTGGTATCTGCATACTGTCAAATGTAAAGTACCATGACATAGCAAACCCAACTCAATATATTATTCATTAGAATTTCAGCAGTTTTCATATCCAGTTCTAAAGAGCTGACATTAAAAAGTATTATCGCTTGTTCTAAATTCTAAGATTAAATTTAAAAAAGCACACCATAATTTACATTAGATGCTGACAAATATTGACTTTGAAGATTTAGGTTTTGTTCTAATGTGCTGAATGCTTTTTTAGGAAAAGAAAAAAACCTTTTCTCATGCTTTTATAGACAAAGTATTCAGTTTTCAGGACATTCATTGAATTGCCAGATAGAAATCATTTAAAAAAAAAATCATACACAATAAAATATTATCTTCCAGAAAAGTGAACCTTTAACATCTTTTATTTTGTAATATGGACTGCTAATGTTGTTCTTTTTTTTTTTTTTAATATCATTTTCAACCTATTGTAACCAAAAATACATTTATACCAAAATATCATCTCTATTTATCTTATTTTATTACAAAGAATTTTCATGCTATTTAAAGCCTGATAACAATGCTAAATTTTCAAGATAAAAATCCTGAAGATTCTGATGCTGAAAACAGAGCAGGAATTTAAGATGAAAACAAGTTTCCAAATTAGGCTTGACACAATGTAATCTACTAGCTAGTGTTTATGCTGTATTGAATTCTGGAGATTGGAGTGTCAGGCCCTTAAATACTGTCTGATAACTATCCAGTAGAGATAATTATAAATTTTTAGGGCACTGCAGCTAACAAAGGGTTTACTATCTTTCAAATGGCAGGGATTATGAACTCTAGTGGGAGTTACTGAGTAATGTGGCCATGGTATTTTGTTGTTGCCATGATATTTTGATGTAGCTATGGCATTTTATACGTGAAATGTGGCCAATAAATGATTTCCTTAACTGATTCTCCCTTTTATAAAACAAACAATCAAACAAAAACCCCAAACCACCATAAAACAATATTCTAAGATTTTAATCATGTCAGATGGTCAGGATTAAAGTTTTGTATCTCACCCGAAAGATTGACTGTGTTCTTGCCACATTCACATGCCAGAAGTATACTCTATTGATTGAAAGTCTATTGCTTTTAGCAGTTAATAAATCCCAAGTTACTGTTTACTGGCTTACAAAAGAGACACAATAACATTGCATGTATTAATTGTGCTTTTGAAATTAAATGTCAGTTTTACACACCCATAATTTATTGTCATTTCCTTAGGTTGACTAAACTTACACAGAAGCCGGTCCGTAGCAGAGAAATACTTATTAACCTTATTTTTTTTTTTTGGGTTGTGAATGCCATCACTTATTTTTTTAACCACATGATATCTGTCCTCTGACAGTACAACCCTAAGAAAAGGTGCTCGTTCATGGTGTTGAATAAATGAAAAGAGACTAGTTAGTACACCTCAATGTAATATTTCATGGAGTATTTGACTCTGCCTTGGGGTCAGTAGTCAGGGTGGGAACGGTACTTGCATTAGTTAGCTTAACAGGACGAATCTTCAAAAAAAGTCGTGTCTCCGTTTCAGAATGAGATAATTTTGGGAAGGAAATATGTGAATCCTTTGCTAAGCAGAAATCTTACTTGAAGGGTGCAACTGTGAAACTGAGTCAACAACGTTGACTTAGGAATTTAAAACTTGGTGGTCCAGAGTAAGGTGATCAAACAGGACCCATGTATTGGACAATTACTCTTTGCCTTTCAGAAACAGGCATTTAAATAAGGTGATCTGAATTACATTAATTAATATACTGTTCTCTTTGTCTTCAAATACTTGTAGGATATATGCTTATATGGAGCTTATATAGCTAACGTGGAACACATCTACCTTTACTCAACTACTCCAGAGAGATGACTTTCATTCTGACATGGGTCACTGATTCATGAATTATTGTAACATTTATTGCAACATATTGCAGGACACATTATTCCACAAAGGTGTGTCGTGGTTTAAGCCTCTATAAACTCACGCAGTCACTCTCTCACTCACTCCCCATCCTTTCTTCCCTCCTCTCCTGGAGGGATGGGAAGGAGAATCGAAAGAATGCAAGTCCCACAGGTTGAGATAAGAACAGTTTAGTAACTAAGGTATAACACAAATCACTACTGCTACCCCCAATAATAACAATGACAAGAGAAAATACAAGGGAAGAGAATACAACTGCTCAACACCAGTTCCCAGCACGACCAAACAGTGCACCCCCACCAGCAATAATAATGACAAGGCAAATACAAGGAAAGGATACAATTGCTCACCACCCAGCCCAACCAAGCACTGCACCCCCCACAGTGCACCCCCACCCTTCCGGGTCTCTGCCTTCTGTTTTTACATCCTGGACATGACGTGCTGTGGCATGGAATAACCTCTTTGGTCAGTTTGGGTCAGGTGTCCTGTCTCTTTCCTCCTGGCTTCCCCTCCTCCCTAGCAAAGCATGAGACTCAGCAAGTCCTTGGTCAGACCAAAACATCACCAAGCAGTAACTGAAAACACTGGTGTTATCAGCACTGTTCCCAGGCCAAAAATCAAAAACACAGCGCTGCACCAGCTACCAAGAAGGAGAAAAATGACTGTTACTGCTGAACCCAGGACAAGGTGGATGGGGATTAAACGACCTCCTTGGATGGATAAGGAGCTGCTGAGCAAAATTCAAAGGAAACAAGAGGCGTATAAAAGGCGGAAGCAAGGTCAGGCGGCCTGGGAAGAATACAGGGATGTTGTCCGGGAAGCGAGGGAGCAGGTTAGGAAAGCTAAGGCCCACTTAGAATTAAACTTGGCTAGGGATGTTAAGGATAACAGGAAGGGATTTTATAGGTACATTGCCAATAAAAGACAGGTTAGGGACACCGTAGGCCCTCTCCAGAAGCTATCGGGAGAACTGGCTACCCTGGATTTGGAGAAGGCTGAGGTTCTTAATGACTTCTTTGCCTCAGTCTTTACGGGCAAATGCTCTGACCACACCACCCAAGTCTTGGAAGGCAGACGTGGGGACGGTGAGGGTGGGGACCCTGGGCCCACTGTGGGGGAGGATCTTGTTCGGGACCACCTTAGGAACCTGAATGTATACAAGTCCATGGGACCGGATGAAATCCATCCACGGGTCCTGAAGGAGCTGGCAAATGAAGCTGCTAAGCCACTGTCCATCATATTTGAAAAATCATGGCAGTCAGGTGAAGTTCCTGATGACTGGAAAAAGGGAAATATAACCCCCATTTTTAAGAAGGGGAAAATGGATGAACCAGGGAACTACAGACCAGTCAGCCTCACCTCTGTGCCTGGCAAAATCTTGGAGCGGATTCTCCTGGAAGGCATGCTAAGGCATATGAAAACCAACAAGGTGCTTGGTGACAGCCAGCATGGCTTCACGAAGGGGAAATCCTGTCTGACCAATCTGGTGACCTTCTATGAAGGGGCTACGGAACTGATGGACAGGGGCAGAGCAGTTGATGTCATCTACCTGGACTTGTGTAAAGCCTTTGACACTGTCTCCCATGACATCCTTGTCTCTAAGTTGGAGAGACATCAATTTGATAGGTGGACCACTCGGTGGATAAAGAACTGGCTGGATGGCCGCACGCAAAGAGTAGTGCTCAGTGGCTCAGTGTCCAGCTGGAGACCAGTAACGAGTGGTGTCCCTCAGGGATCGGTGTTGGGACCAGTCTTGTTCAACATCTTTGTGGGTGACATGGACAGTGGGATTGAGTGCACCCTCAGCAAGTTTGCCGATGACACCAAGCTGTGTGGTTCGGTTGATAAGTTGGAGGGAAGGAATGCCATGCAGAGGGACCTTGACACGCTTGTGAGGTGGGCTGATGCCAACCTCATGAAGTTTAACCATGCTAAGTGCAAGGTGCTCCACCTGGGTCGGAGCAATGCCAGGCACAGCTACAGATTGGGCGGGGAGGAGATTGAGAGCAGCCCTGCGGAGAAGGACTTGGGGGTGTGGGTTGATGAAAAACTGAACATGAGCCGGCAGTGTGCGCTTGCAGCCCAGAAGGCCAACCGTATTCTGGGCTGCATCAAAAGTAGTGTGACCAGCAGGTCAACGGAGGTGCTCCTGCCCCTTTACTCTGCTCTCGTGAGACCTCACTTGGAGTATTGTGTGCAGTTCTGGTGTCCTCAACATAAAAAGGACATGGAACTGTTAGAACAAGTGAAGAGGAGGGCCACGAGGATGATGAGGGGACTGGAGCACCTCTCGTATGAAGATAGGCTGAGAAAATTGGGGCTGTTCAGCCTGGAGAAGAGAAGGCTGCGTGGAGACCTCATAGCAGCCTTCCAATACCTGAAGGGGGCCTATAGGGATGCTGGGGAGGGACTCTTCATTAGGGACTGTGGTGAGAGGACAAGGGGTAATGGGTTTAAACTTAAAGAGGGGAGGTTTAGATTGGATCTGAGGAAGAAATTCTTTACTGTGAGGGTGGTGGGGCCCTGGAATGGGTTGCCCAGGGAAGTTGTGAATGCTTCATCCCTGGCGGCGTTCAAGGTGGGGTTGGACATAGCCTTGGCAGGCATGGTTTAGTGGGAGGTGTCCCTGCCCATGGCAGGGGGGTTGGAACTCGATGATCTTGAGGTCCTTTCCAACCCTTACTCTTCTATGATTCTATGATTCTATGACTTCCAATGATCTGAGCAGGTGGACATCGTTACTTTTGACAGTGCTCGGACCTGGGTACGTTATCCTCTATGCTTTATCTTCTTTTCATTCCCTCCTCTAGAAAGTAAAATGGAGGCAAAATAATCCTGCTGTGATCAACTCAGACATCAAATACGAAAATGAAACAGCTAACACACACAGGTAAAATGAAATCAGGTTACCAGGAGTCAAGAAGACCTAGGAGTACACCAAACAGACAAGCACTGGAATAGGCATATCATGGAGGGTATCCTAAATATATATTGATAAAACAGAAACTGTCAAAGTTGATTTTTCTATATTATTACATGAGGGAGTATTGGGTGGCAGATGCCACAACAGAAACTTCTATTTACAGAAACTTCAAACTACACTTATTTTTGGACACATGAAGTATTTGACTTGTCCAAGACAGTAGATTGTTATTTTTAACAAACCCAAGCTCAGAAAAGCCAATGCATTCAAATGCTAAGAAAAAATTAGCCATTTTGAGTGAGAGACAACCATTGAATCAAAGAGGTGCAGGCAGGAAAGCAAGAGTTAGGTTATACAGTTTGCTTAGTAAACAGAGAATATGCAAAAGTGGAAAAAAAGCAAAAACCAAGCCAGCCAACCAAACAAACTCCAGAAAAAATACTCTACATTAGGAAAATTCATGTGATCATAGAATCACAGAAATGTTTGTGTTGGAAGGCTCCTTCAAAGGTCACCTAGTCCAACTCCCCTGCAATGAGCAGGCACATCTTCAGCTAGATCAGGTTGCTAAGAATCATATCTATTTAGATGAATTTCAGGAAGGAAAAAAAGTAGTAAATAGAATTTCTGAACTTCTGAAGGCAAAATTTGTGCTCTACATGGACTTGAGTGTTGAGAAAGACAATATAAAATTACTGTCTTTTTTAATTACCCCCACCCACTTGTTAACAAAGTTACATGGAAGAAGCTCAACAGCTACAGTGAGACCATCGTCCGCTTTCTTACCCTCTACTCCTGCTCCAAAAGGAACAAAAAAAGTGCTGGTAGTAATGTAGGAGTTTGATTTTTTTTTTTTTTATTTTTATTTTTATGTAAAAGAGGTAAAATTAGCTTAATTTCCCTTCATTCAAAACCTTTGAAAAGATTTTAGCAAGGTAATGACAGAATGCCAATTCATAACATCCTAAATATGTGGAAAAAATTGCTTGCTGAAAGTAAATCCCCTTCTCTTCAACTAGCTACAATTAGCTGCCCAGTTTCAAAAAGATTAAAAAGGTGGGATAAATCCCATCATAAAAAGAATTCAGTGGAAAATAACCCATGAGAAAGGACATGCTTTGTGAAAAAAAGTGCTTACCGTCATGCATTTGGTGTAATTATACTTCGCTTTTCAAAGTGTAATGAGCAGTTCATATAAATGGTAGGTTAAAAACATGGCTAATTCAGTTTTTGCTATTTCGTTTGGCATTAATTTTGATATATGTCTTGTTAAAGTCTTGGTATATTATCTGCACTGAATTTACATATTTGATTAATTGGTTACTTAGCTTCCAGCGCTTGCATTTGGAAACATTCATGCTTGGAGATATTTAATACAGGAGTACCTGTACTTTTCTGACAGGTTTATCTTTTTTCCTACTTCTTAGTATCCAATATCGCAAAAAGTGTAGCATAAGAGGTTGTCCTGGGTTCAGGTGTTATCAGCGCTGTTCCCAGGCCAAAAGTCGGAAACACAGCGTTGCACCAGCTACTAAGAAGGAGAAAAATGACTGCTACTGCTGATCCCGAGACAGAGGTGTACTCCTCCGCAAACTCCTCTGAGAGAGGATACCAGTGGGGGAATGCAGAAGTATGAAGTGGCAGAAGTGTACAGCTGTTTTTCTTATTCTTCCCAAAGCTAGGGACATTGCCAAGAAATAAACCAAGGTAGGCTGCAGAGGAAGGATTGACTCTGGAAGACTGGGAGTTTTAAACAATTTACAGTTGGGATATTTAATACAAAAAGGAAAAAATATGGCTTAAAACTAAAAGACATTTTACCTCTTGCTTGGGATAAACAGATTCCTCTCAACTGGAACTAAGAGAAACTCCTTGATCTGATCACATCTGGCATGTGCTCTGGGAAAAGTCATGGTACTGGGCTACAGGGAGATGCACAGGGGACTAAGACAGGATATACTGAGAGAGGATCGGTGGGAAGCAGACAGGACAATAGCATTCTTGTGAAATCTTCTCTTAGGTGTCATGACAGCTTTCTACAGTTCTGGTACTACACATGAGCATATTCTAGTGGCATATGAATCAAAGTATAAAAGATACCGAAGACTGGAACTCCCATTAGTATTGCAGAATATAACTAGGAGGGCTTTCCTTTCATCTTTTCACTTCCTCAGATTCAAGTACTAAATAGTTAAGCATTTTATTCTGTTATAAATTATTGTTTCCATATCTGAAATTCCTACACCTCATTTCCTTTTTTGCTACCCTTTGTGGCAGTTTGTTATATTATGTTATTTCATACCAAGATTGTCTGTTTGACTATCATGCATTGGAGATGTCTGCAGTGTGGCTTTGAATTAGCTACTTTCTATAGCTGTTGGAAAGATAGCCATGGCAACACAAAGCTTGCTGTAGGCTTTTAAGCATGTCCCTAAGATAGGAGGGAAGACAACGTAGTAAACCTTGACTATCTTCCATATTTGAGTCAGATAAGATGTTGATTTGTCTGTCCACACATTTTTCTTCTGCTAGAGTCACTTGCAATGACTGTTCACACAGCCAAGTTGGAAAGAGGTGACCACTTTGACCCCAAACTTTGAAGTATATAGCAAGCTTTCCTAAACCTAGGTCGTTAGAGGTGCAGTGGATGTACCAGCTATCTTCTGCCATGCAGCCCCACATGCACTCTCAATCCTGTCTCTTATATGTCTTAGAATCATCTGCATAAGCTAAGCAGTAAAACATACCTCAAAGATAAAATGTTATTTTTTCTTTCCTAATTCACTTGATAGTCCATTAGTCATCTCTTCCTCACCATGTTTTAGGAATGTCTTCAGCGAGTACCTGGTGCTTCTTTTCCTTTTCTTAAGCATTCTTCTCCTTTTTCTGAGATTTAGGCTATTTCTTTACTTTTTAAGGTAAAGTGGAGTTAAACTAAACTCTCATGTGATGAAGAAGGAACTAATTCTAAATGTTAAAATAGATAGGCAGAAATGTTGACAAGCATAGACAAAATGTGATTTATGGACCTTTAACTTTTTAAATTAAAATCTTATATACTTAGGTAATACAATAGTGCTGCTGGGCATTGAATTCTTGCACCGCATTCCAAATTATCTATAGTGCATTAATTTACCACAGATCTGTTTCAGTTGTTTGAGTAAAATAGACAAGATAAATTAAATTAGTTTGAAGTATAAGATTGTGGGGAAAATGAAAGTCCATGAAGACTGTCAGATGTAAGAATTAAATGTTACCACTTCAAGTGTTACTTGTAAAAACAGGGAACCTGGGAGACATATTTGAATTTGGATACTCTTTTCCTGGCTGATACAGTGGATATCCTGTTCAGGGACACATAGCTTAGTGGATCTGTAGCAAAGTTTTCCTTTCATTATGTCTCAAGTTAGAAATGGAAATTTCAGATCTCAAGAGAAGTCATATGAAGTTGGGCCAGCAGTTCATTAGACCTGTATCCTGCCAGCCTCAACACAGAATTCAGAGCTTTTGGTAAGAAGCCTCAGAAAATTCAAATTATGCAGCAACCTATCCATAAAGACTTTTGTTTCTTATCACAATTAATTATGTATTTCTTTATATACTGAAGTACAAAAAAATCCCAAAATCTTGATTTTTTTAAATTTTAACTTCTTCAAACTCAAATGAATGGTTTTTAACTTCCAGTTTCAAATGTTCGGTGCTTGCACAGTCCGGGCATAGGTACTGCAATATACTTGGCGAGGCTATTCTTGATATTTTTCCCTGCAATGTGGTCAATAGAAAGCACTTAAAGTAGCCTTGAAGGCCTCTTTGCAAATAACTTAGTTTGGGAGGATCAATAGTTTTGAAAAAGGATATCCAGGGAAAGTAAAGTTCAGTCAAGATTATTTCAGGACCTGGAACATTTGCTGAAATTAAGATTTACAAAGAAAATTATAAACTCTACCCGAGTAAGGACAGAAAATAAGTCCCATTTCTTTGGGTTATCTTTTTCCCAGTAAAACTTTGGAATTGGTCTACCATGATTTTTGGAGCTTTACGGAGAAAAAATTAGTCACACAAAATAAAACAGCTATCTTACAGATTAAGATAATTTGCAGTAATAATATTTTATATAGCTTTTTTGGGAGTTCCAAAGTCCCTTTCAAGCTATACTATTTAAATTCCTAAGTAGTTACAGATGGCAGTTAAAATTCTTTTACAGATTAGAAACTGGTAAAGCAATAAAATGACATTAAAGGAAAAAAAAAAAAAAAAAAAGGTCACATCTGGGTGTCTGAGATTTATAGCCAAGACTACATTATAGTTCATGCATTGTTACCTGAAAAACCTAGTCCCTTAGCTGTCTTCACAGGGGGTACTTTTAAAGGCATTTCACATCTTTGGTTAAATGGCTTTCCAGAAGTACTTACCTATTAACTTCTACTGAAGGAATTCAGTCAATTAGCTTTCTAACTTAGAGAACTCACTAGTCTAACAGGTTTGAGGGATGAGCTTAAGACAACATTATTCATCTGAACGAATTTTCTAGCCTAATGAGTTTGATGGTCCCCATTTCTTTTCTTTAGAACTATACTGGCAGTTTCATCAGAAGCAGAGACCTATTGTGTTATGTACTTCATTCTCTCCAAAGATAGGAAAGCCATGAAAATAAAGATGATTATTACTGGTATTTAAATATTTTAGCATGGAGAAAGCAGAACAGTACTGCTAAAAGAACCCCAAAGAATTCAGGAAAGGGGTAAGTCTAACATTTAATATTTTTGCAGATCTTTTTGAAGCCAAACAGAAAGTGATCCATTGTGAACATGTCATTGTCAGTCAACCCAATGCATATTAGAGACCAGGATGGAGGTAGATGATAAAGAGATTAATTAGTTTAGGAGTGAGTTCAGGAGCTACTGATCTATGTAAGACATAGCAATGTTCTTCTGTGACATCTGAATCCCTACTCACGTCACATCAACATCATTTTCTAGGAAGGTACTTCATTATGTCAGTGTTTGCCTCCTGGATGTGGCTATTGGAGAACTGAGGGTGAAATGTTTGTAGTTTAAACTAGCTCCAGAGACTGCACCTTCTGGAGACCTATATGCTGATTTCTTTAAGCAGAGCGTGTAACTAATTTATGAGGTAAAAGCTTAGTAAAACCTCTCTAAATTCTCATCTTTACTTTCTTCTTCGACTGTATGAAGAATGTCAGTTTTAGGAATAGTGACTCACTAGAGGCCTAAAATGTAGGTATAAATCTGTTGTGGTTTAAGCCCAGCTGTTCTCTGATCCAGTGGTTGCTTCCACCATGGTAAGCAAGTGGCACTTGCGTTGGTGGGTTGGTGGGAGTGTGATATAATCAATCTGCCAGGCCTCCCCATATTTGCACTTCAGCCATTGTCCTACATACCGAAGAGGCTTTAACTGTTTAGCTTGCTTAATTGCAGCACATTTCACAGTCGTGAATAACCTGGGCTATAGTGTCCATTGTTAAGTCCACCCCTCGATCACGAGCCCATCTGTATGCTACGTCTCTGCCCTGGTAGCCAATTCATGGGCCCACCAGGCAAAAAATAATTCACCCTTATGTTGCCAGTCTAGGTCCATCTGAGCCACTTCAATCTTAGCAGCTTTATCTACTTGTTGATTGTTCTGGTGCTCCTCAGTGGCCCAACTCTTGGGTACATGAGCATCTACATGGCTACCTTCACCACCAGGTTCTGCACCTGGGCAGCGATATCTTGCCACAGTGCAGCAGCCCAGATGGGTTTACCTCTGCGTTGCCAGTTGCTCTGCTTTCACTGCTGCAACCACCCCCACAGGACATTTGCCACCATCCCTGAGTCAGTATAGAGATAAAGTACTGGCCACTTTTCTTGTTCAGCAATGTCCAAAGCCAGCTGGAAGGTTTTCGCCTTAGCAAACTGACTCTATTCACCCTCTCCTTCAGCAGTTTCTGCAACTTGTCATTGGGGCCTCCATACAACTCACTTCCATCTCTGATGCTTTCCCACAATACGGCAGGACCCAACTGTAAACAAGACATATTGCTTTTCACTTTCTGACAGTTTATTATATGGTGGGACCTCTTCAGCATGCATCACCTTCTCCTCTGGTGACATTCCAAAATCTTTTCCCTCTGGCCAGTCCATGCTGAATTCTAGAATTCCTGGATGACTGGGATTTCCTATTCGAGTTCATTGTGTAATTAGTGCAGCCCACTTACTCCATGTAGCATCGGTTGCATGATGTGTAGAGGAGACCCTGCCTTTAAACATCCGGCCCAGCATGGGCAACCGGGGTGCCAGGAGGAGCTGTGCTTCAGTGCCAATCCCTTCTGAAGGAGCTCGAACCTCTTCATAGGCTGCCAGTATCTCTTTTTCAGTTGGGGTATAGCTGGCCCCAGATCCTCTGTATCCCCAACTCCAAAAGCCAAGGGGTCAGCATCAAGTCTCCCCTGGAGCTTTCTGCCAGAGGCTCCAGGTAGGACCATTCTCCCCGGCTGCGGTGTAGAGTACATTTTTAACATCTGGCCTAGTTTGGACTGGTTTGAATGCTGCTGCATGAACTATCTCTCATTTAAATTGCTCAAAGTCTTGTTGTTGCTCAGGGCTCATTTGAATTCATTCTTCTTCCAGGCCACATGATAAGAGAGGTTTTACAATCAAACTGTAATTTGGGATGTGCATTCTCCAGAACCCCTCAGCACCCAGGAAAGCCTGTGTTTCTTTCGTATTAGTTGGTGGAGACATTGCTCTGACCTTATTGATCACATCTGTGGGGATCTGGCGACATCCATCTTGTCATTTTACTCCCCAAAATTGAATCTCCTGTGCAGGTCCCTTGACCTTACCCTGTTTTATGGCAAAATCAGCTTTCAGCAGGGTTTGGATTATTTTCCTCCCTTTCTCAAAAACTCATTCCGCTTTATCACCCCATACGATAATGTCATCAATGTATTTCAGGTGTTCTGGAGCTTGCCCCTGTCTGGATCAGTCCATGGCAGATGTTAGGGCTGTGTTTCTACCCCTAGGACAGTTGATTCCAAGTGTACTGGACGCCCCTCCAAGTAAAGCAAACTGTAGCCTTACTACGCTGCCAAAGGAATTGAGAGAAATGCATTGGCAATATCAGTCATGGCATACCACTTGGCTGCTTTTGACTCCAGTTCACCCTGAAGTTCTAGCATGACTGGTATGGCTGCAGTCAAGGGTGGTGTGGCTTTATTCAGGCCACAATAGTCTTCCGTTAGTCTCCACTCTCTGTTAGACTTTTGCACTGGCCATATGGGGCTATTAAAGGGTGAGCTGGTCCTACTGATCACTCCTTGACTCTCCAGTCTATGGATCAGCTTATGGATGGGAACTGGGGAGTCTTGGTTGGTGCGATATTGCAGCTGGTGCACTGTTGTGGTCGCAATTGGCACTTACTGTTCTTTGACTTTCAGCAACCTCACAACAGAAGGATCCTCTGAGAGACCAGGCAAGGTGGACAGCTGCCTAATTTCCTCTGTCTCCAAAACAGCAATATCAAAAGCCATCGGTACCCTTTTGGGTCTTTGAAGTACCCTCTCCTGAGGTAGTCTATGCCAAGGATACATGGAGTCTTTTGGATCAGTCACAATGGGGTGCTTTTGCCATTCCCTCACAGTCAGGCTGATTTCAGCCTCCAGTAAAGTCAACTCTTGGGATCCTCTTGTCACTCCAGAAATATAAATGGGTTCCACCCCTTGACAGCTTGATGACATCAGGGTACACTCTGCACTGGTGTCTACTAGAGCCTTATACTTCTGTGGGACTGATGTGCCAGGCCATCTGATCCACACAGTCCAGAAAATGCAATTGTCTCTTACCTCCACCTGGCTGCAGGCAGGGCCCCTCTAATCGTCATCATAACATTGGTCACTTACATCTTGTAGAAAAGGATTATTCTTTTTTATCACAGGAGCTGGAGTAAAATCAGCTCTTCCACTCCATCTGGGAGCCTGCTCACTAGAGAGTGAAGATACAGCTTTCACGGGATGATCATAGAATATTAGAATCATAGAATAGTTAGGGTTAGAAAGGACCTTAAGATCATCTAGTTCCATCCTTGACCTTTGTTCTCCTCTTCAATTCATGCACCCATTCCTCCAGAGCTGAGGCAGGCTTTCCATCCCACTTCGTCATGTTTTCTCTGTGATCATGGATGACAGGTGAAATCTTCTCACATATTCTGTGGCTCAGTCAAGGTCAGGGGTCGAGAAGTCACCCCTTCTTCTTCCTCTTCCTCTGATCCACATAATAGCAACTCTTGTTCAGATGATGTCCCTTATAGTAAGTGCACTGACTCTTCATCTTTCTTCACTGCGTGGGTTGCCTTTTGTGCCTCTTATTTGCTTTTCCCCTTGCTTACAGGGGCAACCGATATTGGCACAAATAGGTCCTTTGGTTTAGCTGCAGTGACTATCACTGTGGTTGGAGTGGCTGCAGTATCTGTTGTTGGGGTTGGTGCAGATGTTGTGCTTGGGGGTTGAGTAGCACCAGCAACTGCATTGTCTGCTGTAGTCAGAGTCTGAGTAGCTGCTGTACTTGTCACTGGGGTTGGTGTAGCTGCTGTACTTGGAGTTGGAGTAGCTGTGCTGCCTGTTGCTTTGTCATCAGATCCAGAGACATCTTTTTCCCTTTGAAGTGCTGGATAACATTAAACAAGGCTCTGTAGGCACAAGCCAAGACCCAGAACATTGCCCTGATTTGTCCCTCCCTGGTATGACCAGGATGACAACACACCTCATGTAAGTGTTTCACTAGTTTTTCTAGATTTTGCACTTGTTCAGTGGTGAAGTTCCAAAGCACTGGAGGAGCCCACTGGCCCAGGTACTTGCCCATATTATCCCACACACCCTGCCACTCATGTCTGTCCGGCCTCAGGGAAAATCTCTTGGTCCTCCTACATCATTGTCTAAACCTAAACAAGACCCAAACCTAACTCTTCTTAACTTTCGAGATTGACGAAATGGTCATAGATAAAACACTGTATGCGTGCCGACATGGTGATCCCCATCACAATCAGCAGGCAGGTCTCAAGGGTGCTCAAAGGCCATTCAAAACCTTCAGAACTCTCAAATGATGCTGTAAATAGTCTGGTGGGGAGCTGTGGGTGTAAAAGAAAGTCTCCTTCATAGGCTGACCACCCAAGGAGGGGAAAAAAGATGTGTAATTGCTGAACACTTCCATTATATACCTCCCAAAGTATAGAGGTGATGACCACACTGGAAACACAAGCCAGATCAGGTTCATGGTCAATGACTCTATTGTATTACAAGTTATTACCATAAAGTACAGCGAAACATTAACCTTAGCCCAAGCCCCCCAGCCGATAAACACTAAAATAGCAAATACCAGCTGTAAGTAAGGTATGACATGCTGAAATTGTGAGATCAAGAGGAACAACTTTGAGAGACAATAAATCAGCATTGTGACGAGTGACTATTAATCCAAAACAATGAATGCTTATCCCAAATGCGATTAGACACACTCTGGTCAGATCTGTCATTATCTCAACACTTCATGCCCCATGTTGGCCATCACAGAGAGCTGTCATGGTTTAAGCCCAGCCGGCAGCCCAGAACCACACAGCTGCTTGCTCACTCTAACCTCCCCCTTACTCCCCCCCCCCACTCCTGGAGGGATAGGGAGGAGAATCAAAAGAATGTAACTCCCACAGGTTGAGATAAGAGCAGTCCAGCAACTAAGGTATAACACAAACCCACTACTGCTACCACCAATAATAATAATGATAACGGAAATTAACAAGGGAAGAGAATACAACCGCTCACCACCTGCCAACAAATGCCCAGCCCGACCTGAGCAGTGATCCAGCCTTTCCAGGTAAGTCCCCCCAGTTTATATATTGGGCATGACGTGCTGTGGTATGGAATACCTTTTGGGCTAGTTTGGGTCAGGTGTCCTGTCTCTGTTTCCTCCTGGCTTCCCCTCCTCCCTGGCAGACCATGAGACTCAGGAAGTCCTTGGTTGG
This sequence comes from Amazona ochrocephala, assembly GCA_039720435.1. Lineage (NCBI taxonomy): Eukaryota > Metazoa > Chordata > Aves > Psittaciformes > Psittacidae > Amazona > Amazona ochrocephala. The sequence goes on from CM077878.1 coordinate 22,654,462, forward strand.
AGTAAACATTACTTAGCAACAACTAAAAACTTCAGTGTTATCAGTGTTGTTCCCAGGCTGAAAGACAAAAACACAGCATTGCACCAGCTACTAAGAAGGAGAAAAATGACTGCTACTGCTGAACCCAGGACAAAATCTAAATTAAATGAGCTGTATCTTTATCAGCTATCAAAGATCTAATTATACATACTTTTCTAAAAATTCTGGAAGAGAAAACACCTACCTGTGCTTCAATGACCACTTAAAATGAGATGCAAGAATTACCTCTGTTATATACACATATTTTCTCCCCTTTCATTTACTCACAATATAAGCAATAGAAAGAACCATTTACTTCCAAAATATCCTCCTAATCTTACATTATTTTAGTCCCTTTTCATCCACAACTTCTCAAATTAATGGATCAATATTTTCTATTCTGAAAGCAAGAGGAAACTTCAGCTTGGGAATGGCATTGGGATAGATTTCTTTTTGCAGCAGATGGGTTCTCTCACCTTGAGAGCTAGTTTACAAAACCTTAATGTATATACCAACTTGGTCTAGGCTGTGAGAGCAGAAAACAGTTTCAGGGGAACTCTGTCTCCTTCTTCTAACAAAATAGAATTTTTCAGTATGGAGGGAAGTATTTATTAGTGCAAAGCCTGCCACCACATCTTTTTATCAGCAATGGTATTTCTTCATCAGTGATTAAATTCAGAATCGCTCTCTTTTTCATGGCCTGAGTGGAACAAAAAGACCAGATCTCAATACAGAATTTAGCTGCTTGTCTGCTCAGGTACCTCAGACCTATGTACAAGATCAGAATTTGAATGTCTATTATCATCCAGGGTCAGGAACATTTTTCTCTTCATCTAAATTTAAAAATGCTGAAAACATCCTGCAAAATGTTTTGTTATTTTATTTTGGTTCAGAAATTATGCATTGCTTGGATTTGCGTACAGACAGATAATGAGGGAATGTCACACAATATATGATAATAATAACACTGAAGTAATGTGAGAAAGTAATTTATCTTTCTTTGTGAGAATCTGAAAATCACTACCATTCCTTTTTGAATAAATATTTTGGTGGGAAACATTCATTTGAATGTAAAGGACTGAAGAGTTCAGCTATTGAGTGCAGAAGTTAGGGAAGTAAGATACAGAGTACTGCTACTTATCAGCAATATAAACTGCATCTTTTGAATGTTTTGTCAGTATTGAAATATCTTCTGTTTATTGATAATCTTGTTGCCAGAAATATTTTGTAAGTCTATTGCTCAGAAATTGTAACTCTTACTTTTCACCTCTCTCTCTTTCCCTTCTCACTTCTAAATTGCCTAGCAGCTTGGAAGAATCTGTCAGAAATTTCATTAGAGCTTCAATATTTGCCTGTACAGGTGGAACTAATTAAGTTTAGAAGAATTATTAGAAAAGCGTATTTTCCTTTTGGCCTTCCTAATGTTGATATAGGAATTAATAGTAACTGATTACAGTCTGTGCCCCAATTACAGTGAAAATTTCTAACTACAGTAATGCATCTAACTCAAGCACTTAAAGAACGTGTTAAGGGTGGAGGATCCCCTGTGAAAGAGAAGTCATAGAAAAAGTACATCCGTCTCTTATGGCGTTATGTGCTTAAGTTAGCGTGATATTAACAGGGGTCTAGAACCTGCTGAACACTTCAATGGATGTGTGCATTGAATACTAAGGAGAAGAAAGATGTGGGTCTTCCTGTCTTGTATCCGGGATTCCTCAATAACCTGTAACACTGGTCCTCAGGGAAGTACCTGACTTTCTGAAAAATTCTTAATGGTCTCAAAGAACAGGGATAACTTCTGAAGCTGGTCTTCTGAAGCTGGTCTTCTTATCACTGTATATGCAGTGCTGCAAGGGGCTCTGTAACAGGGAAGTGAAAAAATTGACCTTAACCTAAATTCTGAGTCTCGTGTGTGAAACATACTACAGAAACTGAAGGAGAGCCCCAAAATCCAATAATTACATTGGCTTGGGGATTGAAAAGAGACAACCCAGGACCGTATGCAATCTGATGGTCCATATTTGACATCCCAGAACACTTGATTATCATAGAGTTCTCTACCTTAACCCCCAAATTCATAGGCTAAATGTATTACTTTTAACTGAGGTCCAATATGACAAGAAGATACTTTTTTCTGTAGTTACTTGGTTCTAACCTGCCAATGCCATGACACCATCTTGTCTGATATGATTTCATAAGGGTAGTGCCACCAACTTGCTGTGCCATGGCAGTCCTACAAAGAAAAAGTGCTGTTACCAGATCATGCCAGCAGTCTTAGCTCTGCTAAAAGAGTTTGGCTTGCTAAATTTGAGTGTGTCTTCGAAGCTTACATTGAATTTACAGTCTCAAAGTAAAAATCACAAAGAAAAACGAGCAGCTGGACATTTCCCTAATATTTTGCACCAACTTCTGGTCTGTTTTAGACTGAACTCCTTGCTGAATATGGTTTCCCTTATTTCTAAGGGCACTTTGTATTGGCACTGAAAGACACGATTACTCTGCATGTATCTTGCCTAGTTCTTATATCACTTGACAAATGCAGATGCATAAACAAATTGATATTCTTAGGTAAATATTTTGCAACCCAAGCTGTAGCCCAAGTTTAGATAGATATATAAATAAATTCTGAAAAAAACCTCACTTTCCTTTTTCAGTGGGGAAGTAGATTTACTTTTTTTTTTTTTTTTTTTAATAAATTCTGACTGTGGAGACAGCCATGCCCTTGTGTGAAAGAATTTTCTGTGGGGAGCAAAAATTATTTAAAAACTAACAGTTTTCTTACAAGAAAACTCTAAAAGCTTATAGTTGTCATGACTGTGCTCATGTTCAGCCACCTTTAAATGTGATTTTTGACCGGGTGCTTTGAAACACCTCTCTTGAAAAAATCAAGAAAATGTTGTACTGTAAAAAAATGCTAAATGTAGTGGTGTTTGTGGTTCATTAGTTAACACTTTCTTCACGAAATCAGTACTTGTGACTCAGTATGAAGCACTATGTTTCAGATGAAAAATAAAACAGAGGTCCCTGACAATTTTGTTTCATTTAACCTCCTATGGCATTTTTAACCAGAAGAGAGAATGCTAATTTCAATGTTCTTACAAAATTCCTATCTGGGTAATTACATCCTGATCTACTAACCTCCCATTAGAGAAAATTTAATTTAAATGAGTTGATGCCTCTCTGACACAGAGTAGACAGATATCTGTAACACAAAGCCACCAGCACAACTGACATAAATTGGCACTCTTTTGTGGTGGAGAAAGCATGAATAGAAGTATTACTTTGTCCTCACCAGAAATAGACATTCCATTTCAGGCACTGTGTATATCCACATTATGCAGATGAAAACAAAGTACTAAAGTTTTTTGATATGTGTCCAGAACTTCTTTAAGCAATGGGAACTGAATTCATAGCTCACAGCTTTTTCAGCAGTTACTTAAGTTTTCAGTGGGTTTTATTAATGTTAATAAGTAGTGATGAAATAAATATACACTGGAGAGGAGGATGAGGAAGGCACTTTCATGGTGTAGTTGGGAAGCTGCAATGCAGACATTGAGAAAATGTTTAAGATTAACAATCAAAAAATCAGAGGATCACTGTGGCTCGAGGGTAACTCTGGATATTGTATAGTCCAACATCTCTACTCAGAGCATGGTCAGCTAAAGCAGGTTGCCCAGGACAGCATTCAATCACATTTGACTGTCTTAAAGAACAGAGAGTCCACAACTTCTTTGGGTGAGCTGTGCCAATGTTTGTCCATTCTCACAGTAGAAAAAGATTTTTCTCATGTTTAAACAGAATTCCCTGTGTTTCAACTTGTACTCATTGCCTTTTGTCCTTTCACTAGGCCTGTCTCCGTTTTCTTTTCTTTCAAATCAGGTGTTTATACACATAGATAAAGTAATCCTCTGAGCCTTCTCTTCTGCAGGTTGAACAGTCCCACCTCCCTCAGCCTTCTCCATATCAGATGCTCCAAAACTTTAATTATCTTTGTGGCCCTTTGCTGGACTTGCTCCAGTGTATCCATGTCTCTCTTGTACTGGGGAGCCCAGAACTGGACACAGAGAACCAAATGGGTTTCTCCAGAGCCACATAGAAGCTAATTAAAGAATTTACTTTCTTTTACTTCTTCCAACTGGACAGATGATAATCTCCTGTGTGCTAAATAATTCTGCACCAGGTGACAGCAGGTAGCTCAGGAGTTGATAGCGCATTTTTGCACTCAAGGATCAGATGGGCATATTCTCTATGCATCATATGTCTTGCAAATATTTTGCTTCAGATACAGTTCCATACGACTGCCATTCTTTACTAATCCTTAGCAATAGCTTAGCCTTTTAAAGTTTTAATTAAACTGTCTCAGTAAGGGACAGTTAATGATTTAAAAGGAAACAATTCACCAGTGTCATATCCCTCCATTATACAGTACACATTTTAATGGTTTGTACTGAATTAGTTGTTTATTAAGACCTTGGTTATCTGAAAAATTGTACTACATTTTCTTAAAATAGCATAAGGTGATACAATGTGGTTAAAGTAGGGTGACAGCAAGAGGTGTGGCTTGAATACTAATACTATGTTGCACCACGGCAAAAAAAAAGAATTCCACAAACACAGCGAGTCAGACATAGCCTTGAGTTTGCACAATATTAAGCATAATGATATGGCTCAGAACTAATTTCCACACAGTCCCACATCACTCACAGAGCCTACTCAGTCATCTAGAGCCTCTGCAAGCAAAATTCCCAGAGACTTCAACAAAGTAATGCCTTAGAAATTAATTCAGGATAGTTCAAGGAAAAAAAGAAGTCAAAGTCAAATAGAAAAACGATCACTTCAGGAAGTATATAGCTTCCATCATCATAATATCTCTACACTTCACAGTCTCTTTCCACCAGATGCTATTATTCTTAACGTAGGAATTTTATGAATGGGTGTCCGATGTATCCAAGGTCATGCGAAAGAATTGGCAAACAGAAATACCACAACCCAACCTAGGAGAAATACCCTTTTCCCAGGATAGAGGAAGTTCCAGCAAAGCTGTGGTTGTGTCATACTGACTAGGGTGTGCTAATAAGTCATTGTCTGATCATGTTTTACCATTAAAATGCAACCTTAAACGTCTGAGGCAATGTTGATATTCAGACTGATTTCCTTATTGTTATTGACAGTAAGCTCCATACTGAGATAAAAACTTTCCTAATATGCACATAAAATATGCCTTGCTGCAGTGAGAGATCACTTATAATTGTTTTCTACTCCAGTTAATTTTAACAATTGATTCTATTGATCCAATGCTTTTCTAAAAATGTCTGTGCATGAATAACTCAACAATGAATAGCCAGAAGCACTCTTCCAACCCAAAACTTATCAGCAGAAGATGACCAAGGATTAAAAAAAGATTTATGTACTAGTGAATAAAAAGATGACTCAGGCTACACCCACTGGCAAACTAGTTGTACTGGAACCTGCTCTTTGGCCATATGTTGTGGGTTAGGCCCAGCCAACAGTTAAGGGCTACACAGCTGCTTGCTCACTCCCTGCCTCCTGCAGTGGGACAGAGGAAAAAACAAGAAGAGTAAAAGTAAAAATGTTCTCGTGGCTCAAGTTAAATATAGCTTAATAAGTGAAGGAAGGGGAAAGAGGAAAGGAAGTAAAAAAGCAAAAGAACAAAAAAAATGATGCAAAGGCAATGACTCACCACCTCTCACAAGCAGAATGATGCCCAGCCTGTTTCTGAGCCAATGTCTGCCTTCCCCAAAAACCTCTCTCCTGTTTTTATTGCTGAGCATGACATTATATGGCATGGAATATCCCTTTGGTCAGCCTTAGTCAATTGTCCTGGTTGTGCCTCCTCTCAACTTCTTTTGCATTCCCAGCCTACTTGCTGAGGGGACACAGTTAGAAAAAAAGAAAGCCTTGACATTATGCAAGCGCTGCTCAGCTGTAACAAAAACAGCAGTGTGTTACCACCACTGCTTTAGTCACTAAAACAAAGCACAACACTACGTGGAAGCATATTATCTCCATCCCAACCAGACCCAGTACACCATGAGATTTCATTCATGCCTGTAAATTGTCTTAAGATTAAAATGAGGATGGCTACATCCATACACCTGTTGGAAACAGTTGACCTGTGCAAACTCCTGTCACTGTGCCTGAGAATTGTTTTGGATTATCATTGTGAGGTGCAAATGAGCTGGAGATTGCTCAAATAATTTGGCAATATGAAAAAGTTTCTGAGCCTATAATCTGGCATTTATTTCAGTATATGAGAGTGAGTCACATAGGTGCTTTTTCAAAGGAAAAAATAAATGCCACCTAGTCAACAGCAAGAAACTTTTCCCCATACTGGAGAATTTGGGGGTTCTTTTTGTTTTGCTCTCTTTCTGCAGATACTAATGTGAACATCCTTGGAAACATTTTGGCTATGTTCTAAATGTTTATTTCCTTTTAAATTGAGAGTTCAGGGCATTCATTATTTAACATTTTTGTTTTGACACTTTTAGATTATAGCAAAAGGAAGTTAGATGCTTTGATTTTAACAAAATGTAATAATATTTTGCTACAAATTGAAGGGATTTAATTTGTCCTCTTTCTGCTATAAATAATTCTATGCTTTATCACAGTTTTTAAGATTTATTACTTTGAGCTATTAGTGAAAAGGGACTTTATTACAGGACAGTCACATCTCTTACTTTGTAAACAAATTGACTTTCTTCCTTGTTTCTGTTTTGTTTGGCTGAGTAATTGTCGGTTACTGTCTTGCAGCAGTTCTCCTGGTTGCAAAGCCTTGTTGCACTATTTTAAATAAAATTGGTGGACTGACCTTTTTGCCTATGACCACGTCTTTATTTCCTTTTAAATTGAGAGTGAACTCTCACATCGGTAAAAGTAATCAAGGAGCAGAGCTTTATTTATTAACATTGATTCTACAAATCACCTGGTGCAGCAAACAAACTCTACAGGCAATACAATAATTTAGCAATTCTCTTGAATCTTAGAGTCTGTCTTCTGAGTCTTGCTGATGGTACAAAGAAAAGTGAGACAAAACAATGAGCAGCAATCACTGCTCTTCACCCTTTTGCTCCTTTATGGCTCACCACACAATAATGTAATTTACCACAAGCAGGGACATCTTCAGGGAACTCTTTACAGAATGGGATATGGCCTTTAGGCTTTTATGGGTTCTTTTAAACGGGAAAAAATAAAAAATAAAATCAGTCTTGTTCTCTTTTCCCCTTCCTCTCTGCCTCCTGATACTAAAGTAACAGGTTGGCACCAGAGTCATAGCACTAGTCTATCTCTGTAGACTAGTGGGGCAAATTTTATGATAATGGGGTAAATTGTAATAGAGGCATTGGAAGACTGGACTTAGGCCTACCGTAGTTTAAGATTGGTTCACATCTTCACCTGTTTCTTCAAAGGAGAGTGACCTATTTTTCTGTAAGCTGGGCCAACCTAAACAGGATGAAAAGCTGGTCTTCTGGAAAGTCTCCTTAGTCTGTGGAGAAAGATCAGATTCTCCCAGAGAAGTTCGAAAAAAGAAAATATTGTGATGAGGTGCATTTTAGAAGGATAAGAAGTATGTACATTAAGAAATCATAGAATCATAGAATAGTTAGGGTTGGAAAGGACCTCAAGATCATCGAGTTCCAACCCCCCTGCCATGGGCAGGGACACCTCCCACTAAACCATGCCATCCAAGGCTATGTCCAACCCCACCTTGAATGCCACCAGGGATGAAGCATTCACAACTTCCCTGGGCAACCCATTCCAGGGCCTCACCACCCTCACAGTAAAGAATTTCTTCCTCAGATCCAATCTAAACTTCCCCTGTTTAAGTTTAAACCCATTACCCCTTGTCCTCTCACCACAGTCCCTAATGAAGAGTCCCTCCCCAGCATCCCTATAGGCCCCCTTCAGGTATTGGAAGGCTGCTATGAGGTCTCCACGCAGCCTTCTCTTCTCCAGGCTGAATAGCCCCAATTTTCTCAGCAATGATCACACCTTAACTGTTTCCACTAGACAGAGTAAAATAGATGCATTTCTAAAACATGATTCTAAAAATGCAAAAATATTTCTCTAACAGTTAAACTGATGGGATATAAAAGGAATCTGTTCCATTTAAGTGTGAAACAGTAATGTCAGGAAAACCTGCCCCAAATAGTAATTCTAGAAGTGAAAAGGATTTCCAGTGCCTACAGCTCTATATGTCACTGAAGAGATGGTGGGCCCATACAAACGGACCAGCTGATGTTTGTGATAGAAATGAAAAGGAACCTGAAGAATTTCAGAAAAGCTTTTATTCCTATGCTGTAGCATTGAAAAGTGGCATTACAGTGGGATGGATTTGGCTTTCTGACTGTGAGGAAGACAATATGTCAGGCATCCATTTGTCATTCTCATTTGAATAAGCTGCATGTGAGTTTTTAATGGCAAGGCATATTCAGGATATTTGTTAACACACTGCATCCTGTCAGGCTGGATTGGCTGAAAAAAAGCATTTCAACTCTACCTTTGGAAAACAACACTTCAGGATAAATGCCCTAGATGCTTCCTGAACAAATGAGATACTTCAGATAATGGGACAAAAAATGTAGGAAGAGTTTTTAACAACTGGCAGTACCAGTGATGAGCATAACTAAAAATTAGTAGCCTTACCAGAGCAGTAGGGGGCATAAGGTAAATCTGAGTCAGAGCCAAATGTAAATTACTGAAGGAGATAAAATTTGGTGACAGATCTGATTCAGATAAGTAAAATACATCAGAACTGGTGAACTTTTTATTTATCTGTAGATCAGAGCTGACAGAAGCCCGGTTGTTTCTGTCAGAGTAACATTATCAAGAGGAAAAAAAAAATGTGGGTGTCAGATATAGATGGCCCTTACACTGAAAATAGAAGGGATGTGAGGGATGTGTATTAAAGAAAGGAAGCAACATAGAATCATAGAACATGGGGCAGTGATGTTTTTTTGGGTTTTTTTCTATTTTTTTTTTTTTATTGTGAATGCATCAGAAAAGTGTATTCTAGAAGAAAATTCATTATTTATTACTTTTACTGATGTCAGTGGTGTATGAACCACAACTGAAAATAGAACCTGAGCACTTATAGAGATCTTCAGGTAAGCTTTCGCCTTTTCCACCACTGCAGTGCCCTGCCATGTTATCCAAAGCTATGAATGTGTAATAAAGGTAAAACAAACAAACAAAAAAAACTTTGCAGGAGTCCTTCTTTACCTGTGGTATTTCAAGAAGGAGAAGTGTCCTGGGTTCAGCAGTAGCAGTCATTTTTATTCCTTCTTAGTAGCAGGTGCAGTGCTGTGTTTTTGACTTTCAGCCTGGGAGCAGCACTGATAACACAAATGGTTTTAGTTGTTGCAGTAATGTTTAGTCTAACCAAAGACATTCTGAGTCTCATGGTCTGCCAGGGAGGAGGGGAAGCCAGGAGGAAGCAGAGACAGGACACCTGACCCAAACTAATCAAAGAGGTATTCCATACCACAGCACGTCATGCCCAATATATAAAACTAGGGGAAGGGACCCGGAAGGGTTAGATCACTGCTTGGTTGGGCTGGGTGTCGGTCAGCAGGTGGTGAGCGGTTGTATTTTCTTCCCTTGTTATTTCCCTTGTCATTATTATTGTTGGTGGTAGCAGTAGTGGGTTTGTGTTATACCTTAGTTACTGGACTGTTATTATCTCAGCCCGTAGGAGTTACATTATTTTGATTCTCCTCCCCATCCCTCCTGGAAGGGGGGAGAAGAAGGAGGAGGTGGGGAGTGAGAGAGAGATTGTATGGCTGACTTGGCTTAAACCACGACAAGAATATTGGCAGAAATGACAAAAGCAATTTTTTCCAATATCATTTAACTGTCAGTGGAAATGAGCTAGTCCAACTGGTGATGGGAAAAGTGAGCTTTAAAGTAATAAACCTTTTCTAAAAAAATTATAACATCAGGAAAGTTGCCACACAACTCTTTTCCCTTTCCTATGAGAGATTTCTGTAATGAGAAGAAGATTTGACTATACAGAGTTGACTGGCCATGAAAGAGAAGAAAACAACTAATTTTAAAATAAAAATTCTGAAGATCAGAAATAAGATTAATGACCATGGTACTATGGAAAAGAGGAGAAAGAGAAAGTTTACTCATTAACAGGAATGCACATGAGAAATATTTAGATTTGTTTGTGTGAAGTCCCAGAGAGAGAAGCACAAGGAACTTGAATCATCATTCATGATATATCTTGCAAGATCTTGCAGCAGATAAAAACTGGGTTAGAAACAAGGTAAGCATAGTCATCAGATATTATGGCTTGGTTTAAGACAGCAAGAATATTCATCTCCGTTACTGAAGAAGACCCAAAGAAAAGTGCAGAAAGAGCTGCATTAGGGAAGCAATAACTCCTTGCACCTATCCAGGCTGAGACTGGAGGGCAGCTCTGCAGAAAAAACAGAGGATGGAATCAGGCTCTTCTCTGTGCGGCATTATATGAGGATGGGACACAACAAACATAAGCTGAAAGTTCATATTTGATTAAAGTACAAACTTTTTCGTCTTTGCTAGATGTTGGGGAGGGTTTGTTTGGTTGGTTTTGTTTGTTTGTTGGTTTTGGGTTTTCTTCTTACAAGACTGGCTTGCAGTGAAGCAGGTTACCCAGAGAGGCTGTGCAGTCTTCATCCTTGTCAGTTTTTAATATAAACCTCAGAGCAACCTGTTCTGACCTTATAGTTGATATCCTCAATGTCTCTTCCAATTATCCTGTGATTTTATGGTTCTGTGACTGTGGTATATCTTAATGAAGAAGAATTAATGCTGAATTTTATATTTTTTTTCTTTCTTAATGGGGAGAAAATACTAGATTAATGCAAAGACAGGCCCTTACATATCCTTAGAAATATTCCCTTATATATCCTTAGAAATATGTGCCCAGGTGAGGTACAGAAAGTAGCAGCTTTCTCAAAAGTTTTGCTAATCCAAGCCTATTCCATGTATGGTTTACTTTACAGGGAACAGTCTATACCAAGGAGATGGAAAAGACTGCTCAGGTAGTGCAACTCATCACAACCTGCTTAAAACTACCAAAACTCTGGATAGCAGTACTTTTTCTGATAACTATTTATTTACTGGTGTTAAATCAGGTAAATCCTCTGCCATGCTCTGCATGCCATGATAAATGAGAGGAAAATGTAATGAGGTATTGTTTCGCAAAGCTTAGCAAAGATGTTACTTCATTATTACACTCACTGTATTCTAGAATCACAGTTGTCTCCCTCCCACAGCAGCACTATCTTTTGGATTATATAAGGAAAACGCTATTCTGAAACAGCTTCAAATTTAGTGGCCTAGCTAATCCCCTCTCCTCTTTCCTTAGTTAACAGAGGTAATTGGGGAAAGAGGCATTCTGCTACACTGTCATTTTGGAATCACCGGGTTTGTGTCAGCTGCAATACATGGCCAAAAATAAGGGGAGGGAAGGTAACAAGAAAGCAGAAAGACAGGGTTTAGCAGTGGAGGAAAAGAAATAACAGGTAAGGAAAAAGGAGGGAGGGGTTAAGGAGGCCATAAGGAACTTGTGGTACATAAGTGTCATGGGTTCAGCAGCAGCAGTCATTTTTTTTCTCCTACTTGGTAGCTGGTGCAGCTCTGTGTTTTTGATTTTGGGCCTGAGAACAGTGCTGATAACACCAGTGTTTTCAGTTAGTGCTTGGCGATGTTTAGGCTGGCCAAGGACTTTGTGAGCCTCATGCTCTGCTAGGGAGGAGGGGAAGCCGGGAGGAAGGAGAGACAGGGCACCTGACCCAGACTGACCAAAGAGATTGTTCCATACCACAGCACGTCATGTCCAGGATGTAGAAACGGGGAGCAGAGACCCGGAAGGGTGGTGAGGGTGCACGGTGGAGGATGCACTGTGGGGGTGCACTGTGGGGGGGTGCACTGCTTGATATTTGATGGTGAGCTATTGTATTCTCCTTTTCCTTGTATCTGCCTTGTCATTATTATTATTGGTGGTAGCAGTAGTGATCTGTGTTATACCTTAGTTACTAAACTGTTCTTATCTCAACCTGTGGGAGTTGCATTCTTTCGATTCTCCTTCCCATCCCTCCAGGAGCAGAGGGAAGAAAGAGGGGGAAGTGAGTGAGAGAGCGACTGTATGGGTTTATAAGCTTAAACCACAACGATAAGGTAATAGGGAGAATGAGCTGAAAAGAGGGAAGGGGGGAAGATGCACAGCAAGTGATGCACAGTGAAAGCCAAGTGCCCTGAAATAAATAATAAATTATAAAATCCAAAGCAGATTTACAGAGCTTCCACTGCGGCACATGTGCAGAAAATGAGCATGGCAACAGGTATTTAAACTTAGAGAGGGGAAGTTCAGGTTAAATATAAAGTTCTTTACTGTGAGGGTGTTGAGGCAATGGCGCAGGTTGCCCAAAGAAGTGGCAAATGCTACATCCCTGGCAGTGCTCAAGGCCAGGTTGGGAGACATGGTCTAGTGTGAGGCACCCCTGCTCATGGCACTGGGGTTGGAACTAGATAACCTTAAGGTCCTTTCCAACTTGAACCATTCTATGATCCTATGACTCTATTTCTGCTCTATGTAATTACTGCTTTAAGCCTAGAGCAGTATTGTACAAATGAGAGCAGATAAAAATGCTCAAGCTATAGCATTTTCTGAAACTTTCTTTAAGACACATTTCTAAGCAGTGCCACTAACCTGAGGGCAAGCAAAGTAGTGCCAGACCAAAGTTTGCTTGTAATTCACTGCTGACTTAAATCTGGTAAAGCAGCATCCTGAAGGCAGTCTAAAATATGGCCAGCTACAAACATACGTTAAATTAATCTGGTTCAGCTAAAATGTAGTGCATGAAATAAGAGCCAGTCTAGTCAGTGTATAAAAATATTTTATAAACTTTTATGACTTAAAATTACTGAACCTGAGTATAACTCAAAATGAGGAATCTCCAAGGGATTTTTCCTACCTGAGAGAAGCAACAGGAGAGTGACGCTTGGGCTTTAGCCATATTCTTTCTCCCATTGCTTTAAAAATGCAAAGACCTTACTTCTTGGCTATTACTTTCTGACTGACAGTGAAGAAGTTGGGTGAGGCATCCGTTCTCCTCCCCCGGCATAAGTTACATTTAGAGTGGTGTGCACAGACAGAATGCCTCAGATCCTGTCAGAAAAGGCATCTTCATGTTTGTTGCAAAGTGCTGCTGGCACTGGCCAATAGTTGTGACACGTAGCACGGCTGCCTGGCATGCAAACACACCACTGGTGTCAGCAAGCAGGCTGGAGCATGGTGTGGTCATGGAGAGGTTTCAAGTCAGGACAGAAATCCTTGGTGACACATAGGTACCTTTTTCCTTCCTAGTGGAAAGTAGCCCTCCACCTGATACCCTCCAAAAACTCTTTTAGGGAGAATTGCATGGTCTACACAAGCCAGAGGCCTGATCTTTGCTTTCCTGTCAGCTTTTCTGGATTGTGCAGGCTGCAGCCCCTACTTCTAGGGCATAAGGAAACCACTGCTGTAGTTCTAAAATGAAGAAACAAAGTGGGCAGAGGGCAGAAAAGTACCAGGTGTTCATACCTCCAGGGAGAGCAAGGGGGAAAAGAGGCTTTTAATCCACAACTTTTAATGGAGAGATTGTGTAATGGGGTGTGTGTGTCTGTGGGTGTGTGTGTGTTGCAAAAAAGCAGAAGTACAATTTCACATGAAGACTGAACTTCAGAACAGCAAGGAGAAAGCAACAGGCTGTGAGAAAAGTGGGGCTGAAATGAAAACCAGTTGTTCCATGTACTCCAGTTTTACAGTGCTCCAAAATGCACTGAGCTGTACCAACTGGCATATCATCAAAACAGGGAATACCATAAAGCTGCCCACTTTTGAAGCGTGACATGAGGAAATTTAGCAATTATGGAACACAGAATATATTCCAATAAACAAAATGTCAAGCAGCTCATCTCCACCTACTTCCCATGCTCAGAATATAAATGGAAAAGGGAACATCAGCAAAAACTGTGGTTGGATACTTTCTTGCTAAAGGCTTTTTAAGCCAGTGAAGATTAATCATCCTTCTAATCAGGAGAAGATTGAGGACTAAAGACTTATCACCAAATAACTTACTTGGGTAAATTACTCAAAGCACCTAATTAAATTGATATACTGGCTTACGAGGATGTAAACTTTAAAGTCTGAAACCCTGTAAACAGTACAAAGGTGCCTACCCATTATTCATGATTCATTTCTCTATTGGTGGAATGGATAACAATAACTTTCTGAGAGCACCATAAAAATTAATTTAAAGAGTGTAGTAGCCACATAAAGATCCTTTTCTCCGTCCCTTCACATCATAAATTGCCAGATAAGACACAGGGATTTTTATTAGATATGAAGCAGTAAACTAACAGCAATATTTACAGCATTGTATATCTTCTAAGAAACATGCCTTGAGCTCTTTGAAGCTTTGCAATACAGTTATTATTGCTTAAGAAATAATTGCTTCTTCTTGAAGGTTTGCTCTGCTCTATAAAAGAAAAAATTAGTAGAACATAAGACCTTAGATCTGAGCTCATCTCACATAACTTTATATTCTTCACTGAGCTGTCTTTGTAGGAAGCTTAATTATTATGGTTTTCTTTGCTGCTAATGGAGAGCAATTGGTTCCAGATCACTCTTAGCACTACTGATTTAGGGAGTTAGGATCTTATCTCAGGTCTTTCAGTAGGCAGGTAAATTTGGGCAGGACACTTTTTCATCTTCTCAAGTAGTGAAGCTTAGGTCAGATTATAAAATTAATACTACTTCCCATTTTATTTCAAGAAGAGGGAAAACTGCATTGCCTCAGCAGCCAAAAGAGATGTCAGATCAGATTATATCAAAACAGATGGTAGATCAGAATATAACAAATATTAGTTTTCTTTAAACCTGAACATAATCATAGTAAAATACTTTGAAAACAAGTATGCATTTTGTAGCACTGTGGTGGCATAGACGAACATAACACATGAACATTTTATGTAACTATTTAAGCTATGTGCCCACCAAAGGGGCAAGGGAGAATGAATGTAGCTGCTGGCAGGAGACAGCCAAATACTGATAATTTGCTAGATAGAGGACAAAGAAAGCTCAAGTAATTGCAAACAGGACATCCTACTAAACAAGGAAAGATGACTGGCAAAACCTGAACTCAAGATAAGCAGTATCAGGAGCAGATAAGGCAAATGAGACTGCTCCTTTTGGGAAGGGGGCAATAGCAAAAATGTCATGAGGTGACAGAAGATAAGTCTGACTCAACTCTGACTTGTTTCATTAATGAGCTCTGAAGTCTGATCTCAGCTACCAAGACTGCCAGTGTCCTTAGCCATCAGTGTTAACTACATGGCTGTGGTGGTGAGCACTCATCTCTAATTTAGGGTGTAGGTACTAAAGACTAATAGTTTTGTATAGTGTTAAAAATTAATAATGTGTAAGATTAAACATGTGTGCTGTTAATGAATTAATTAATTCAGCAAAGATTTGATTGTAACTGGAGTGATTTATCAGTCTTCTAAAGCATTGTCATCATAGTGATCTCTAATTCCCCAATGGATATAGATTTATATACACACATTGCAACACTCTCTTTTGCAGGCTTTCCCTACTGTATCTCTATCCCTAGCTAATAATAGGGAATTTCCTAGAGGAAACTCTTGCTGTACTTTCTGTATCTGGGCATACAATCCAAACAAATTTGTCAGGGCTTCATCACTTTTTGCTGCTACCTTATGAAGCCAAAGATACGATAACAATTTTTGCAAGATATCTTTCATAGTGTCTGTGTTATACAAATAATAAAGATCAGCAGATATTCATGAATATTATTCTAACTCATACTTACCCAGTCAGACAAAAATGAAAGAAATACAACTGTGACCAGACAAGAATATCTGGATTGTATGAATTTCATACATAGAATATCAGCAAAGAAAAAGACTTGTGCTTATAGCCAGCATGTTTGAATTTGTTTTTCACTTATTTGCTCTCACATGGAAGGAAAAAAAAAATAAAAAAAAAGAAAGAAAAAAGGCTAAATTAAATAAATAAAAAAGAGGAATATCTACTCTAGCAATGGAAACTTGCTGAAGGCAATTTGGGGGGAAAAATGTGCCACTGAGCAGAAGAGAAATAATAAGATTTTCCTGGTTGTGATATATCCTGGGCTAATAACAGATCCTCTACAAGAAATTATGTATTATCAATAGCCTTTTACAACTGGATTGAAAAATGCATTGGACAGTACATTCCAGAAAAAGTTTGTCTTGAGAGAATGGCTCTGTAGATTTATTCCGTTCCTAACTTATTAAATACTGGATTAACATAGAACATAATTCTGATTTCTGTAACTCCAAATAGTTGATTTTTGTGTCTTGTTGTTTTTAAGAGTGTGATCTTCAGCTACAAAGGTGGATTCCAGTGTTAGTTTATCATTACACAAACTTTTACCTAAGTTAAACTAACCTGAAACAGGAAAAAAGCTGCTCTACATACTTTATGATTTCTTTCCTGCTATCATCTATGAAAGGGAAAGAGCAATATTTGTGTCGTTTTCCTCCATGGGGAAGGAAGAAAATGCATAAGCCTATTGACAAATTCATATTTTTTCCACACAGAGGCAAATTGTTATCATTGTAAATGGACTCAGGATCATTGTTTTGACAGCTTGTGAGTATGGCTTATTCCATCTCTGCATGATTTTTTTTTTTTTGTTTAATAAAAATTGCGCTAGTATTGAAGGAAAAAATAGAGTTTCAGAAAGCCAACAAAAGAGCCAAGAGATCTTTCAAAGTGTATTTAGTTTGGGACAGGAAAGAAAAAAATAAAGTGTAACAAGAATACCTTTAGCCTTCAGTCCTAGTAAACCAGTACCTGTCCAGATCATTGACTTATTCAAAAACTGGAGTCTACAGGAAATTCACATTTTTTTTGTTTGCAACTTTGCACTTTATTAGAGCTAATTTTTATCATGAGGCTGAAAATCCAACTCAAAGACCCAATTCATGACCTGACTATGTAACCCTGGAACTGAAACAGATTTTTTTAAGTAGGTAATTAGTTATAACCGTGAAGATTGGTTACCTATGCTGCTTTGTTACTATTGTATAGTCCCTTCCCAAGAGGCCAATAAGGTCTCAGGAAAATGTTTAAAGTAAACAATCAAAGAATGGGTATTCTTTCAAGATAAATGATTGCAAATAACTTGACAAGAAAATGAGAAAAAAATCCCAATGTAGGTGAAGTGTAATTCCAGCAGGGGGAGATCGCGACCTCCGACTCAATAGCCCCCTACACAAATTACATCCCACACTCAGTTTAGAACAGTAGAAAAAGTTTGTGCTCATGTATAGAAATTAGCATATGGTGTGTGTTTGTTGTGACCAATCAAAACTGGAATATAGACTAGAATGTATGAATATGAAACAATCTTATGAATAAATATCTGAGCGTTTTGAACCCTGGTTATGCACACTTGGAGGAAAGATCCCCCGTGCATCCAGAGCTGTAATAAAGAATGCCTCCGTTTAAACACTACATTGATGCTACAAGGCTTTTCTTGACCGAGGTTTGTTGGTAACAACTACAGGAGAGCCAGCAAAATAAGATGGGAGTATAGAAAACCTGAGAATGAAAGGGATAGACTGTATTCCTGGTTTCCTGGAGCTTTTTTAGGGTAGGCCTTCAAGAATATCTGCTTTACTTTCAGTACAGGAAAAGCAAAGACTACAAACTGACAATTCAATTTAGGGTTAGCTTAGAATGAATGGAAAATTATGAAAGTTGATTAAATGTCCATGTAACTATGGTGAAAACTGATCTATTTTTCAAGTTTTTCACTTAATGGAAGGAAATTAAAACAAAATCTTCTCCAAGCTGGGAGATACTTACACTCTTCAGTCCAGGTTTTTTTTGATAAATGAACACCAAAACTCCAAAATGATCTCGTCTTTGATTACAATACTCTGGGAGAAAAGCGAAATATATGGACAGTGTGGTTGAGAAGAAAACAAAGGTTTTTTTGTTGTTGTTTTTTTTTTTTTTAAATACTTTTATATAATCTGCAACAATTGTAATGGTATAAAGAAGCTTGAATAACTTTTCTCATATTTAAAAATATATCAGAATATTAAAGCATCTGAGCTTCAATGACAGTCCCTTTCTTGATCTTGCTTAAAAAGGGAAACAACTAAATAACTATGTATATGCACCCATGGAAAAAAGATAGTAAAGCAAGTTTATCACTTGTTATTTTTTCAACATAATGACTGTAGAGCCTCTGCTCACCAAAAAAACCCAGCCTGTTTATTTTTTTAATGATGAGCTGTTACCCAAAAAAAACAAAGTAGCATTCTGTTGACAACATATGGTGGCTGAAAAATGGATTCCACAGTATTCTATTTGTTAGAATGTCTTCTGAGTTTGTGTATCCATAATTTATGTTGGGGCCTTCTCTGATTGCCAAAATATTCAAACAGCTTTCTCTTCACAGGGTAGCCTGCATGGAGGGGAAGAAGGTTTTCAAAACAACAGGACCTGAACAATCTCGTACTGCTCAGAGGTGAAATCATTTCCAAGCTTCTGTCCTTCTGGCTGCTTTCATTGTAATAATAATTTACATCCTGTGCAGAGACTGTTTGCATCCAGAAGACATCTAAAATAATAAAAAAAAAAAAAAAAAGGGAAAAAAAAACCCAGCAGCTTATATTCTTGCATGCTAATACAAGAATTTGTGAATATTAAGCGCCAATTTAAAGTTGCATTCACTTCTAGGCTCTGACATAAGTAGATAACTTAAGCTTCCATATCTTAATGGGAAGCAATATGCAGAGGTTATGGAACAGTGCAGTTTCCAAATGATTGCCTCTGCAGTTGGCTTTCATAGAGAGATCCAGAGTGGTTATGAATGAGCTAAAACAATTAAGACACATTTCTCCTGGTATCTACTCAGTTATTACTCACTTTTTAAGAGGCCGTATTATAAGCAAAGGTTTAAGTGTAACTTAAGTGATTTACAAGCAGATACTTCATATGATCTTTATACGGCATGAAGACAATGTGCATTATGTAGCAGGATATGCCTGTTGTAAGCAATGGGGATCCTGGAATCACATTAAAAGACTGAGCCAGAAGGACAACATCCCTCTTTTCTCACGTCTTTCTTCTCCAATATATCACAGCTTAACACTTGCTGCTGTTTGACCAGTTCTGTTTCCCTCTTACCCCTGGGATGTTGGCAGTAGCACATAGGATGATGAATGACCACCTGAGTGTGGGAGGAAGCTAAGAAGACCAGCTGCAGCTGGGTTACTAATACTTAGCTGAATAGGATTATCAGAAAAAGAGCACACCTGTTGCAGGGATCTTAAGAAGATAACCTGGTCTCAGAAGATTATTTATCCACAGGAGTAAAATGGAAATGTACAGAGGTTATATTATCATTCCTCAGCCTTGGGAAGCATTGCCCCCTTCTTGACCCTCCAGTCATCTTGGGCATATAGTTGAATTACTCCAGCTGAGGTCTGTAAAAGTAATCTAGCCAGTAGTGAACTTGGATCCCATGAAACTGTAGTTTTTATAAAGAAATAGAATGAAAGTTGGGTATTCCTCCAGAGTATCTGGCAGAATACTGCTTACAGCTCTGCTCATTTTGAAGATGTACTGGTTTAAAAAATGGCTTCACTCTAATAGAGCTTTAATGATGTAAATATATATTTCTTGGGTTTTTTTTTTGTTTGGTTTTTTTTTTTTTTTTTTTGAAGACAGACTCTTGGAATTTCAGTCAAGGTTCAAATCTGCCATATTCTCTTCCAAGATGAAATAAAGTACCATTAGTCTGTATAAAATGAAAATAGAAAACTTGTGACCAAATTAACTTATTACATTCCTACAAAAGCATATGCATATACAAATATACAAAAGAATATACAAATATTTCTGTCCTGGGTTCAGCAGTAGCAGTCATTTTTCTCCTTCTTAGTAGCTGGTGCAGCGCTGTGTTTTTGACTCTCAGCCTGGGAACAACACTGATAACACTGAAGTTTTTAGCTGTTGCTAAGTAATGTTTACTCCAACCAAGGACTTCCTGAGTCTCATGGTCTGCCAGGGAGGAGGGGAAGCCAGGAGGAAACAGAGACAGGACACCTGACCCAAACTAGCCCAAGAGGTATTCCATACCACAGCACATCATGTCCACTATATAAACTGGGGGCAATTCCCCGGAAGGATTACATCCCTGCTCAGTAGTCTGGGTATCGGTTGGTGGGTGGTGAGTGGTTTTATTCTCTTTCCCTGTTATTTCTCTTTTCATTATTATTATTGGTGGTAGCAGCAGAGGTTTTTTGTTATACCTTAGTTGCTGGACTGTTCTTATCTCAACCCGTGGGAGTTACATTCTTTTAATTCTCCTTCCCATCCCTCCAGGAGCAGGGAGGGGAGGAAGGGGGGGTGAGTGAATGGTTGTGTGGTTCTGGGTTGCCGGCTGGGCTTAAACCGTGACACTTTCCTTAAAAAAAAAAAAAAAAAAAAAGGCAAATGTTCAACAACATCAACAGATCTCAGGTCTAAACATCTACAAATTACTTTGTAACTTACATGAGATTCATTCTGCCTTACAGAGCAGTTCTCCAGACAAACATGAATTTAGGTTATCAGGTAAATTTCACTCATGTGGGCAGCTCCATTAAAAATATTTATGCTAGGAAAAAGGTGGGGTCCCCAGTATTCTCACTGACTAATGACATTACTAATTTCCTGTATTTTAGGTTCTATTTTCTTTTTAGGCATATTACTTTTTTGAGTAACAGTAGCCTTCATGTCTATTTTTGTATATAATTGCAATTGAGGTTAAGCCAAGGTTACTCTCATGTGAAGATTGACTCATTACTGGAGAGAAAGGTGAGAAGACAATCTGAAACTGCTTTTAGCCCTACAGTAAAGCTTGTTAAACTCTACTATAGAAATCTCCAGAAGCAGTAAGATTCAGCTTCACATTTATTTAGGTGTTCACAATGTTAGTGTCAAGATGCAGTTCAGTGTCTAAGCTTCCAGGATGGTTATTTAGCTTCTCAGGTGAGTTTCAGTTACCTGACACGAATCCCTGCATTGTTTGGGCTCAGGGGGTGTGAGATATCTGCACAGGGCTTATGGGTATAGCATGGAAGCAAAGAGAGGTCTATACCCTTCTGGAGCAGCAGCCAGGTCTAGGCAATATATGAACACGAGACCCCCCTTGGGCAAATGCAGTCAGTGTACTCTGGAGAGCTAGTTATCACTGTTTTGCAGCAAACCCAAATTTTATAAGCTGAACTGCTCCGTAGGATCCATGGACTGTATTGGGGAGCTCTCCGTTCAGTAAAATGGGAGATGAGACAGGCAACTCACTAGTAGAAACTTAGGTCTTATTCAGGTGCCTAAAAATAGGCAAATTCTGTCATTTGAGATCCAGAAGGTTTCATATAGGAGATGGAGGGATCTCTGAAAGTGTATAATGTCTGAAATAGCACTAGGTACCTCTGTTTGCATAACCAGTTTGAATTTATGGAGTTCAATATGAGAGTTTGCATGTAAACTCTTAAAGTTTGGACTTTGAATATGAATCTCTGCCTGCCCCACAACAGCAGATGCTCTTAAAGTATGTGGCAAATCGAAGTTCTGACAGTATTCTTTTTTCGCCACCGATGTGAAAGTTTTTTGTCTTTCCTTAGGATGTTGGCAGTCACCTAGGGCTGTATCTATTTGCAGATAGTTGCCCAATCAACAAAGAATTAACAGAGTACAATTCATTGCAAGTAATTGCAATTGTGTTTTACTCACAATCTTTAAATAGATTCATTGCTGGAGAAAGATTCAAGGCAAGAAAAATGAGGTGACTAAGGAGATTAGTTATCCAAAGCTCTCTCCTTCATAGTGAATGAGGAGAAAGATATAGGCAACGGTTATAGGTGGAATAAGCTCACTGGTCAATGTAAGGAACTAACCTTTTCTTGGCCTTTCTGAAATCAGTCCATCTCTAGTCAATTCAGTCTAGTCTAATTTAAATAATTTACAATATTGTGGCAAAGACAATTCCCCACCCAACTGCTTTCTTATACCAAAAATCTCTATATATTGTGCTTATCCTGTTCTTTTGTTGCATCAGCATAAACTGCCTGCTTTTTTTCTGGTTTTATTTCTTATCAAGGCCTTCCCAGTCATGTAAACATCATCTAAGGCTTTCCATCTCTTTTGTTACCACTTCTCATCTTTGACATTACAGTCTTGTCTCACTTTGAACAAGCACCACTATGAAAATTACAGAACTGCTCTCTCAGTCTCACTCTTCTTTCTTGTACTGATACTTAAAATTCTTTGCCACCACACCTAAAATTCCTGGCAAGTGTTAGACTGCTAATATGTTGAGATAACTGCATGCTTTGTCTCCTGTTATACCTCTGTTTCTGACTGTTGTCTCATACAAATGTGCACAATGCCTAAACACAATAACAACCTACTTCATATAGCAGTAGAAGTAATAAAGAAATTAATTTACTTGCTAAGCAAAGAACTGCCAAAGTTTGCTCACAGATACGCCAGAGAGAGAATAAGGGTTTACTTTAGGAAAGTCTGTCTCAAAGCATACGTTAGTACCCATCTAAATCCTCACCGTAGATCTGTTCAGCTTCAAATTCGGAAGTCCTAAGCACTTGCAGAATCTCTTAAACTAGGGGAATACTTTCTTCTAGAAATCAGAAGGAGAGAGTAAGAGATCCTGCTCTGTGTTCAGTAGCTTGATAAATAGAACTGTAGTGGATTTATACATATTGGTATCAATGACCATGATTATCTAAACATACTTGAAATATCTTGTTGGAGAATCCCATTAGATTCTCAGCCAAGATTTCATGCATTTTTATAGAGTATAGGAACTGTTTCAATGCATCCTACAATTTTTATTTATGCATTTCAGCTGTCACTTAAAAATCTCTGTTGATGTGGACCTAGTCTTTTGACCCTTGAGATTCTTTCAAATGTTCTTACTTTTTCCAACTTATTGATTGCAATGTGATACTTCACAAGTCTTTCTCCTGGTTTTCATGACAGACAGGATTGTGTTACTCCGAGGTATGCAGTTCATTCAATGTGCAAGTTCTCCCAGAGAAAATATTCTGAAACACAAAATCTGAGTGAAGTCATGGTAAACCAGGACAAAAAAAAAAAAATTAAAAAAAAATCAGAAGATCATTGGAAAGAAACCTGGTAACTAACACCAATGTGCATGTGTATGTATGTGATTGATTATTGAAAAGTTTGATAAAGAATCACAGAAAATTTTAGCTTGTGGCTTTTTTTACAATAAACAGAATCTCTGAATAATACAAAAAGAAATGGATCTATTCAAGAACCTCCACTTTAAAGTTCTAAATATTTTAACAAGACGAACAGAATTTCTTTAATTTGACAAGTGTTATTGTTAAAATTATTGTTAAAACAAAATTAATTCAGTTTTATTTTTGCTGAAGTTTCTTGCAGAAAGGAAAAATAGATCACTCCTTCCTGGCACTACCATCCTTTTCTCTTTCCTGTGTGCATATAGGGGATGGTTTCTCAATTTCATATAGTTGTGGCAGATCAACATAGAATCCTAGAATCATAGAATAGTTAGAGTTGGAAAGGACCTCAAGATCATTGAGTTCCAACCCCCCTGCCATGGGCAGGGACACCTCCCACTAAACCATGCCATCCAAGGCTATGTCCAACCCCACCTTGAACGCCGCCAGGGATGAAGCATTCACAACTTCCTTGGGCAACCCATAGAAGCCATGCCCATTTTGTCAAGAACTCCCCTGAAATAAACATTTTAAATAGGCTGTATCTCAGCAATTGAATTTTCTGTTGTTTTGCAAGATAAAATGCTAATGCACTTGTTTAGATAATGATAGTAAATGGAAATATGTTTTATAGCTAGGTTATACAGGGTACAATTTGTGTCTCCTCAATGGAACTTTCAGAACCTTTCTCATATACAATACTGATGCTTTTGTTCACTAGAAAAGCTGCAATAATTTGCTATTAAAGGTACTTCTAATTAATTTTTTGCTCTCTAATTTCTTTTGCATGCTGCTGAGAATAGACAATATGTCCTCTAACTCCTATATAAAGCTTTCTTCTTGTATGTAGTTTCTTTTTCTCCTGGCAGGGCCTTGTGCTTTAGCTGAAAACCTCTTCCTCCTTTGTTATTCATAAGTTTTAAGGTCATGTGGGTAAGTATTTAAGTTTCAGTATTGAGAGTGCTACTTTTTTGAGACAGAATAGAGATGCGAATAGCAATACCTGTGCAGCCTAACCATCCATTCTGATCTCAGTATATTGATAAGAGAAGACTTTTAGGATTGAATGTATGAGCTGAATATGAGAATACTGGTGTAATATTTTGGAAATAGCTTAAAATTCTGGAGTGATAAAGGAAGGAGATATCTGTTCCTAGCGACTAGTTTCATTACCAAGCTATGAAGCACAGAAAGAGGACTGAGAATCAGCTCCTGTATTGTTTTATTGAAGCATTGATTTATGCTTGTACAGTGCTTTGAAAGTAAAATATTTCTGTCAGACCAACTGATATCTGTGTGGGGAAAAAAACTATCTCTCTGGCTACAAATCCATTTGGCACAGGGGATTTCATAGGTTGCACCTCCCTTGGTTTGCAGATACATGCAACACCAGGCCCATCCCTTTTCCATCCATACCTGTTAGCTGGGTTGAGCTAGCTGTGTCATCTGCCTTTCGAGTGCACCTCCAAAAGCATGCAAGTGGGAAGAAGTTCAAATGAAAGATACATATAGATCCTTTGACTCTAAATGAATCATAGAATCCTAGAATAGTTAGGGTTGGAAAGGATCTTAAGATCATCTACTCTGAAAGGAAGAGAGGCACCCATCTGTTGGCCTGACCCAGGCTCAAGGGAGGTGTGTTGCCTACCAGGGACTCGGATCAGGGATGTTGCAGAGAGGCTGCCTGGTCTAGTAAGTCCCACTGACTCTTACCCACTTCTAATGATCCATGTGGGTGCTACTGATATAGACAGCAGTAGCCCAGAGAACATAAAGAAGGACTACAGAGCTCTGGGAGAGGTGGTTAGGGGCTCTGGAGCTCAGATTGTCTTTTCGTCAATTCTCCAGGATACAGGGCAGGACCTTGAAAAGGCTAGGAGGATTGGGCAGGTTAATAAATGGTTAGAAGGGTGGTGCCATAGTCAGGGGTTTGGGTACCTTGAACATGGGACTCAATTTGGTAGGCCAGGTCTACTGGGGGCTGGTGGAGCTGGTCTGACAAAGAAGGGGAAGAGCGGTTTTGGTAGGAGGCTCGCCAGACTGGTCAAGGATGCTTTAAAGTAGATGTGTTGGGGGAGGGGGCAGCATTCCATCCCAACACACCCAGTCAGTTGCCAACACCTATAATAAATGTTCAGAGCAATGTAGAGATATTCCAGCTGCTCCAGCCAATGAGCTGGCTTCAACTGGAGCTTGGCTCAGATGCCTCTATACAAACACCTGTAGCATGGGGAACAAACAAGAGGAATTAGAGATGTGTGCACGTATATGGGGGTATGATATAATAGGCATCACAGAAACATGGCGGGATGTTTCCTATGACTGGTGTGTTGGAATTGAAAGTTACAGGCTCTTTAGGAGTGACAGGCCTGGCAGACGGGGAGGGGGAGTTGCTATTTATGTTAAGGATAGGCTGGAGAGTATGGAACTCTGTCTGGGGACTGGTAAGCAGTCGACAGAGAGTTTGTGGGTCAGGGGTAAAGGCAGAACAGAGATGGGTGACATTATTGTGGGGATCTGTTACAGACTGCCTGATCAAGAGGACTCAGTGGATGAAGCGCTCTATAGACAGATAGGAACAGCCTCACTCTCACGGGCCCTTGTTCTCATGGGGGACTTCAACCACCCTGATAGCTGTTGGAGGGATGGTACGGCCGGGCACAAGCAATCCAGGAAGTTCGTCAATTGTGTGGAAGACAACTTCCTTCTGCAAGTAATAGAGGAGCGGACAAGGAGAGGTGCCATGCTTGACCTCATCCTCACCAACAGGGAAGGGCTGGTTGGAAATATGATGCTCCAGGGCAGTGTTGATCGCAACGTTCATGAGATGGTTGAATTTGAGATCCTCAGGACAGTGAGAAGAGCGTGCAGCAGGCTCACTGTCCTGGACTTCAAGAGAGCAGATTTTGGTCTAGGGGGGTTGGAACTAGATGAATTTAAGGTCCTTTCCAACCCTAACTCTTCTATGATTCTATGATTCTATGATCTAGTTCCAACCCCCTGCCATGGGCAGAGACACCTCCCACTAAACCATGCCATCCAAGGCTATGTCCAGCCCCGCCTTGAACACCGTCAGCGATAGAGCATTCACAACTTCCCTGGGCAACCCATTCCAGGGCTTCACCACCTTTACAGTAAGGAACTTCTTCCTCATATCCGATTTAAACATCCCCTGTTTAAGTTTGAACCCCTTACTCCTTGTCCTCTCACTACAGTCCCTCATGAAGAGTCCCTCCCCAGCATCCCTATAGCTCCCCTTCAGATACTGGAAGGCTGCTATGAGGTCTCCACGCAGCCTTCTCTTCTCCAGGCTGAACAACCCCAACTTTCTCAGCCTATCTTCATGTAGGAGGTGCTCCAGTCCCCTGATCATCCTTGTGGTCCTCCTCTGGATTTGTTCCAACAGTTCCATGTCCTTTTTATGTTGAGGACACCAGAACTGCACGCAGTACTCCAAATGAGGTCTCACGAGAGCAGAGTAGAGGGGCAGGATCACCTCCTTCTACCTGCTGGTCACACTCCTTTTGATGCAGCCCAGGATACAGTTGGCTTTCTGGGTTGCGAGCACACACTGAAGCTGGCTCATGTTCATTTTCCTGTCTACCAACACCCCCAAGTCCTTCTGCACAGGGCTGCTCTGAATCTCTTCTCTGCCCAACCTGTATGTTTGCCTGGGATTGCTCCGACCCAGATGTAACTTGCAATGATTCCAAGAATACCTAGATCTGAACAGTTGCTGAGTTGAGTTATTAGTCAAGGAACTTCAATCCTCAATACTCACAGTATTTTTCCCTCTCATAACAGCTTTATGCCAAAGATTACCTCAACCTTCGAAACTTGATTTGATTATGTCTTTAGGCCATTATATCCACAAGAGCACTATGCTAGAAAATGTGAAGCACCCAGTAAGTGCTACATTTTATTCTTTCTACCATATGGCAACAGAGAGATTTATTCAGGGGAAATGGCACTGGTCTAAATAAAAGGCATTGAGAAGATTATGAGGGTATTCGGCAACTAAATCCTAAGCAAAACTGGAGAGGATGTCTATCGTTGGGAGGTCCCTGTTAAAGCTGCATTATAATTAATGTTCTTGGGTTTTTTTTTCAAAAGGCTTCATTCTGCATTTCACAACGCTATTTTAATACTAAGGTACTTGTCTTTAATCCAGGGAAGGAATACCAGTGTAATGAATAATGATTTCCGATATTATTGATTTCTTTTATCTATTTCTATTTGCCATCTGGGAAGATTAGGAAACAAAATGATAATTAATTTATAATAAAGTTGATCCAGTATACAAAGTTTTGCCTGCAATATAGTTTCTTATGTATTTTGAAAATAATCAGTGTAAGCCATTATTAAGGACTTCACTTTGTATGTAAAAGAGAACATTACTTGTGAAATCCTGCCCCTTGACAGAAAAAATGTCATCTGTTTCAGCAGAGGCATACTTATTGGCATTATCTTAATTTCAAAATAGTTATGCTTCATTATTTAAACAGAGGGAAATTCTGAATCAGAAAAAACTTACACTAAACCATTTACCTATAGGGAACACAAGATAAAACCACATTCTCTTTCTCTCAGGACAGAATAAATTTTATGCACTTCCAGGATGTTTGATGCTGGCCTAAAATTTTGTGCTGAGATTCCATTTCAGGATGATGCTGGACACAAGACGACACATTTATATACAGAATGGTCTTCTCCAGACTGGACTAATGCTGTAGACCTTGTATCAAAAACCTCAGCAAGAGACGAATGGAGTTTCCTTGTTCTTTATGTCTTTAAAACCACACTGAGTGCAGAAAATACTAGATGCAGTGGAAGAGAACCTGTTTATCAAACATTTCTAGCCAAATGTTTGCCTTTTAAGAAATTCATTCTTTGGATGAAATTCAGATACCTGTCCAAGCTTTTATGTGAGTTTTCAAGCCACCAAACTCATCTGTCACTCTGGCAAGCTATGATGGCTTTAAACATAAATAATCTACATCCTCAGGATTAGTGTTAGCAGCAGAATACTATACTTACTAGACTTGACAGCATGTTTGATATGTTTTGCTTTGTAAAAAAGGTAAATATTATTATCTGCCTTTACGCAGAAACCAAACCAGTTCCAAAGATTTGCTCATAGAAATGTCATATTTCATTCATAAACACAAACTCATGTGGTTATGAATGAAACATAAAAACTGGGTCCACCTGGAAGGGCAAAAATTACCTGTGTAATTTAACACTTGATTTTCTTCTCCTTTATATGAATTACCCTATTCTTTTTCAACCTCAATGATACAGTCCTTCATTTTGTGAATGCAAAATCAATGTGTTCTGTGGACAGCACACTAAAAGCCAGACTCAATAATTTAGGACTCGTACTCAGATGCCTAACTCCAAAGCAAAATACACTAATCATTTCCAGTAATCAATAGACAGACATATGCAAAGAGGCAATGAAGATCATCTAAGGTCTATTTAAGTCAATAGAAAAAAAAGGTAGGAAGTGATGAAAAAAGAGAGGAGAAATAATTCATACTGGTCTATTAGGAACATTTGTAACAGCTTTCTGAATCTATGATTGAAACAGGACTGAAAACAGGAGTGTCACTCAAAAAGATCTGGTTCACTTGATCTCAAACTAGAGGATAGATTCATCCTGTTTGTGATCTGAACTGTTTCTGTATTCTGCATACAGTTTTCAAGGCTTCTACCTTCAGAGTCTGTCCTGGGTTCAGCAGTAGCAGTCATTTTTCTCCTTCTTGGTAGCTGGTGCAACGATGTGTTTTCGATTTTGGGCCTGGGAACAGTGCTGATAACACCAGTGTTTTCAGTTACTGCTTGGTGATGTTTAGGCTGGCCAAGGACTTTGTGAGCCTCATGCTCTGCTAGGGAGGAGGGGAAGCCAGGAGGAAGGAGAGACAGGGCACCTGACCCAGACTAACCAAAGAGATTATTCCATACCACAGCACGTCATGTCCAGGATGTAGAACGGGGAGCAGAGACCCGGAAGGGTGGTGAGGGTGCACGGTGGGGGGCACTGGTGGGGGTGCACTGCGTAGTCGGGCTTGATATTGGATGGTGAGAAATTGTATTCTTTTCCCTTGTAGTTTCTCTTGTCATTATTATTATTGGTGGTAGCAGTAATGATTTGTGTTATACCTTAGTTACTAAACTGTTCTTATCTCAACCTGTGGGAGTTGCATTCTTTCGATTCTCCTTCCCATCCCTCTGGGAGCAGAGGGAAGAAAGAGGGGGAAGTGAGTGAGAGAGTGACTGTATGGGTTTATAAGCTTAAACCACGACAGAGTCTCAGGCAAAGAGGGGGTGTTGAACATAATCTTTATTAATGATTTGGTTTATTACCAATAATTTTGTGTTGATGTTGCCTCTTCCTTATCTGGTTTTCACACATTTCCTTCATTGATATTCCTGCATCATTCTCAGCTCTTTTCCTTTTATTTCCTTTTTAACAAGCTCTCCAAAGCCTTTGATTTCCTTAATCACAGTAGCAGCATTTCCTGAATCCATGGGGGTCATAAGCCGCATTCTCTCCCTTGCTTTTTTTTTTTTTTTTGGTTATTTGAATTCTTATTCCACTATTTTTCACACTGTCCAAACACAGGTTGGTACTCTAGAACTTTGTCACCCTTAAATTTTAGCTTCTTTATAACGTTGTCAAGTACTCCATGCCTCTAACAGTAGTTATCAGTGATATAGAACTGAACTGGAGAACCGTCAGTACTGTATAAAGAAACGAGGGACAAGATTCTCTGTAGAAAATAATACTCTTAGATAAAAAAAAATAATAAAAAACCAAGAAAGTGTGCGGGGAGCATCTTCATCTGGTTAGCATAAAACCCTCAAGGCAACAGAACAAAATAAGTTTACACTTGCTGAACATATGGTTTGAGGTCTACATATGCTGTACCAAGGACAGAAGCTAATAAGTTGCTAAAGGCAGTGTGATCCCCCCAGTGGTTCCAAAATAATGTGTGTTGGAAAAGCATCTTTCTGACTAGGAATCCGTTTCTGTTGAGGGATTCTGCTGTTTCTCTAAAAAAAGAAAGAGTGGGAAAATCAAAAAAATCCACTGCTAGTTTCAGATTCAGGATGCAAAGGTCAGATTTAAAGCAAATCACTCAGACCCTAATTACATATAGAAGTTCCATGATTAGAATCACAATACGAAAATACATGCTGTGATTTTATTTCCAACAGGAATAGATTTTTCATTTGCTTCCTGAGTTGTTTCAAGCCAAATCCTTAGAGCTACATAACAAAGACTGTCATCTGTGTTTCACTTTTCTTCACAGTCAGATGGTCTTGATGAATTTGTTTTCTACAACATCATTCTGGTTTCAGAGCAGCATCAAATATTTTAAAGACAAAACCAGTATAGTTAGGAGGATGCTAAGTACTGCATTTTTATGAAGTGACAGGGCAATTTGGGGATAGGAATTCTCATAAAAATGTACTGCAAAGTTTTGACCCTAATCATCAGCCTAATATTTTGATCAGGATGATTAAAATATATTCTAAAATCAAAAATAAAAATAATGACTGTACTTCTTAAAATAGCCTTGTGAGATGCCAACTGTTTTGATCATGTGATGGTGAACACTGAAACTGGGGAAATAAACCATAACTCTTTACATGGCCAAATCTTCATGCTACTGAGTAGCTTTAGAAGACTACATCTTAGTGATGTATCTAAGCTCTAGAATAAACACAGTTTTATTCCTTTTAATTACCATGCAATGTCTATCATTGATTGTCAATATAAAGATATGTCAGGCCTCGGGCCATCCTTGCTTATCAGTCACCATGAATTCTTCTGGAGACATCAGTCATGAAACATTAACTTCTTAAGATAAAAATCAAATTTCACAAGCATCACAGCAGATGTGTGAACAAAAGAAATCAACAGTTGGGTTTGTTAAGGGAAACCCATATGAATACATACAGAGCATTGACTTGGGTTTTTTTCCTTTTATATTCATATCCCTTTTCTTCCTACCCACATCCATCATATCTTCCAATCATATTAATCTCCATTTTCCCTTTGGTTATGATTCTTAGTATTTTTATACAAAGCATATTCAGGTAAAAGGGAAAAAAATATTTTTCACTGAAAGAAGTCCTATAATGTCTGATTGCCATAAAATGAGATATATTTTATGCCTTATTAGACCCAAGGGGGACTGTAGAAAACCACCTTATTTGCTCATGCCTCCAGAGAGACCCTTCTACTGCACACTGAATTTCTCGTTGCTGGAAGATCTTTTCTTCTCAGGTTATCCATTGCAAAAGGATACTACTACCATATTGATTTCAGCTGAATTTTGTTGAGCTTGCAGCAGTTCAGTATCAGGCCTTTCAAAGATACCTTCTGTGGTGGTATACTTATTCAAGAACCTGTATAATGAAAATAAATCTAAAACATACTTCAGCTCATGTATGCGTCAGCATTATGCCTAATGGTTTGTATGTTCACCTGAAGTTTACCAGTATTAAAATTGCTTTGGGAATCTTATGTTACCTGGAGGTTTTAAGAGATTCCCAGCGCAGCTGTTTTTAATGTTGAAAGAAAGATTATTTCTGACATTTTTGGTGGCATGCCTATAATGAAAGAGATAAATATTTTAAGGAAAAATAAAGTATGTGCCATGAATATTTTGGCCTTGCTGATAAACATCCATTTTAATTCAGTTCTAGCACATGACAGGGGTTCTTTTTCCCTTTAACGTACCTATGGGAAAAGAAGCATCATGGCAGTATAGAAACAATGGGTTAAAGGAGAAGCATTTGGAGGAGGATACTTTTTTATTTGCAGGTCAAACTCTTTGTCTTTTGGAACAGACTTTGAAAGTATTGATGTTAATTTAGCACAGATGTTATCTGTCTGTTTTTTAAAAGGTTTATATTTACAAACAAATAGAGCCCGGAGAGTAGATCGGAAGTCAGATCTAATGGACAAATAGAATAGACGATGATTAGAAACAGCTGGAATAATGGAATGTCCTGAATCTAGATGGCTTGCAGTTTCCTCTATGTTCTTGTTCCACATATAGCTACTTGTCGCACATGTTTGTTCTCACACGTATTATGGGCTTATCAGGAAGTCTGAATTGCAAAATCCCAAAGGAAATAAAGATGAAACAATCTTGAGGAAATGATGATAATAATATGGACTGAATTTTGGGGGTTTGATCTTTTATTTTACATATGGAGTAGGATTACTAGAGTGAAAACAGATATGCAATATCTCAGAGAATTATAAATTCAAGAAAATGAAGCATCTTGAAATGATCAGCTTTCTTCAGACTTCTGCAGATACATTAAAAAAAAATAAAAGCGTATCTCTCTTATCACTGCACTTGCTTGCATTTAATTTCTGTTTTATAGACTTTCCAATGATAGCTGCATGTCCAGTCAGGGTGTCTCATGATGTTAGTCTGTAACTGTTACTATGTGCTTATATCTTTTCACTGGAGTTGTATCAGGAAACAACACAACTGAGGCCACAAAGCTCTTGCAGAAATGTATTAAAATGTCAGTGCTTGTTCTAAAGAGACCACAGCCTGACCTATGATATTTAGCCAATGTCTGGAGCAAACACGGGAGTTAGCAGGGTATGGAGAGGACAGTATAAAATTGCTAAGGTGGTAGATTGCATCTACACGTAGATGGTAGATTGCATCTACACGTAGATGGTAGATTGCTACTCTTCGCTATATCACAATAAAGATAATTATTACACAACAGATGAATTTTAAATAGCGACTTTGAAGAAAGCATGATCTCTGTAGAGGAGCATTGAGACAGAGACTAAACAATCTGAACATACACAGGAACATAAGACCTGCTGTCATGTACACATGAGTGCTGAGGAAGCTGTCACTGTGAAGTCACTTTTGAAAATTTTTGAAAGATCATGCAATCAAAAGACTCCTAAGGACTGGAAGAATGCAAATGTCACTTTTATCTTCAAGAGGACCCAGGAAGAAACAGGACCCAAGAAACTACAGGCTGGTCATCCTCACTTCAATCTGTGGGAAGGTGATGAAGCAGCTAAGTCTGTAAACCATTTCTAAACCCCTGAAGGACAAAGTGATTGGGAGCAATCAGCATGGATTTATGAAAGGGAGGGTATGTTTGATCCACTTCACAGTTTTCTAAAACAAAATAACTAGCTCAGTGGATTAGGGGAGGAGGATTGTATTTATTTTGGCCTTCGTAGGGCTTTGGTACTGTCTCCCATAATATTCTCATATATAAACTGATGAACTACAGGCTAGCTAATGGACAGTGAGATGGACTGAAAACTAACCGAACTTCTGGCTGATAGGGATCAGCAGCACAAGGTGCCACTGGAGGATGGTCACAAGTGATTCAGGGCTTGATATTGTGGCCAGTCCTGTGTAACCTCTTCATTAATGACCTGTATGATGGCACTCAGAGCACCCTCAGCAAGTTTATAGATGATGCATAACTGAGAGGAGTGGCTGGTAGATAAGATGTGTGCAGCTGTTCACAGAGTCCTCCACCAGAGAAATAGGCCAGCACTCCTCATGCAGGGAAATTCCAAGTCCTGCACCAGGAGAGGAAAAACCCCACACACCCATAGAGGCTGGGTCAAAACAGATGGAAAACAGCTTTGCAGAGAAGGGGGTGGGGGAATCCTGCTGGAACAAGCTGACCATATGTCAGCAATGTGCCCTTGTGGCAAAAAAGACCAAAAGCCTTCTAAGCTGCAGAAAACAGAACATTGCAGCAGGTTAAGGGAGGTGATCTTTTCCCTTTAGTGAGTCCTGGTAAGACCCATCTGGAGTTCTAGGTCCAGTTCTGGGCACTCTAGTACAAGAGACACAGGCATGCTAGAATGAGTCCAGCAAAGGTCCAGGAAGATGATTAATACAGTGGAACATCTGATCCACAAGGAGAAGCTGAGGGATCTGGCTCTGGAGAAAAGAAGGTTCAGGGGGTCTCATCAGTGTATAAAGGGAGAATAAAGAAAACATAGCCTGCCTCAGTGATGCCCAGTAAAATGACAAGAATAACAAATATAAATACAGAAATTCAATGTGAACACAGTAGACCACTTTCTTTATTGGGAGATTAGTCAGACACTGGAATTGGTTGCCCAGAGAGGCTGCTGAGTCTCCAACTTGGTTATATTCAAAGCCTGACTGGACACTGTCCTGGGTAGCCTGCTCTGGTTTAACCTGCTGTGGGTCCTAAAAGCTTTGGACTAGACTGTCTTCAAAGGGCTTTTCCAACCTCAGGCGTTCCATGAAGCTGTGTGATTTTCGTGATATAATACCTTTATACATGGTAGCTTTTCCCTATTCAATTGCAAGTGATACTGGGTTCTTTATCTAAATGAAAGATGAGATAATGTCCTACTCAAAGGCTCAAGAAGCTCCTGTAGAATAAAAATATTCCTAAAGATATTTCAGATTCAGAAGTGCTTAATAGCTAGTGATAATATGAAGCTGGAGATTGTAATTTTAATTGTCAGATATTTATGAAAAGTTGCCTTTGTTGCTCTGGATCTGCTGATTATGTTATAGTGAACAGTATTTTGGGGAATAATTCTACATCATTTTTTGTATCATGTACAACTCAGGAAAATTACTATTTGCATGAGAATTTTGTTATTTTATAAAAAATATTACTGCTTTTCTGTTTGTTTACTTGGTTTTCCTTTGACTTCCAAATTTAACCTTATTTACTGAGACTATTTTGTAAAGTGGTCTCTAATCGCTGAAGAATTAAGTAGTTACTAAGCATCTCTTGAAATTCTAAAAATAACAGAAAAGTCACAGGAATGTGAAAAATGTCAGACTTAAATGCACAGCTGAAGCTGTGGGAGAAAGATGCAGGTGTTTGATACGTAGCTTCCCTTTTTCTCTTCACCTTTTGACATTTTATGAGTCATTAATGCTTTTTACTGAGTCTAAATAAACAGAAAATGGATTCCTAGGGAACTTTGATTTCATGAATGTTTTTGTAGGACTAAAGTTGACTCCGTCAAATTATCCCTATGTATTAATTAATTGAGTTCTATATACATCTCTTTAAGGAGAACCACTGAAATATTTCTCACTTCAAAAAGTGGCAGTATTTTAGGGACTGAAGAGATCCCAACAATAACAGATCTTGTGGTGTTCAGAATTATATAGGCAATATAATGCAAAACAAACCAATAATTCAAAATTTGAACTATGATTAAAATCCTTGTTCTTTTTAAGAGAAAAATGTTTACAAAGTAATTAAATTAATACCAATCTTGTCCTGGGATATAGGCACTTGCATCTCAGACTCATCTGTTCTCGAAGCTTATGAGCTGTCAGGTGGGGAGCCAAGTCTCAGGCTTAGTTCTCCTTCACGTACAAGGAAAGATGCAAGATTTTCAACCAACCCAGCATAAACCAGAGATTACTGATGCAGGTTTTTCTTTTCCTCCTATTTGTGTGTGCCTGTCGAAAAGTAGTTTATTTTTCTTGCTGTCTATAGGTCAAGCTCTGCTGTTATAAGTGTATTTCTACAGACCCACTTGCATTGTCCATGGCAAGGGCAAGTTTCTGCTGTACTTGTGTGATAGATCTATCCACCTTTCTGGCTTCAAAGTTGTCAATTTCACACGCCTTCAGTGCGCTAATTCAAACTGTAATGGTGACTTTGCACAAATGTGCACTTTTAAAACTGGCTTCCATTAGAGAATAGAAACTCAAATTCCACAGCAATAGACAGATGAAAAATGGGAGTTAACTTACATTAAAGTCTTATCTTCTCTACTGAAGGCTAAATATTTAATATTTGTATTCTGGGAAGATCATTTTCCCTTCCATGTTAAATGATTGAAAACTGAAAAACAGGAAGATTATCTCCTCAGCATCAATGCTGAGACATTTTTCCATTACTGTTATTAGTTTGGCAGTGTTTTCATCACTGCTGATCCCAAAGTTTCATCTTTAATATCTTTAGCATGCTTAATGTATAATTTAAGGGATTAACAAAAAAGTTTGTAATTGATTCTTTCTTTTCAGGGATACAATACAGAAGAAAACTCTTGACAAAACACCAAAGTTTTCAGCATATAAAGTTCTATAGAAAGCTCTGTATTCATACTTTTCGGGGAACATTCAGATTTTAATAATTTTTGTATGGGGGACATTTCTGGTTTTGCTCTTCTTTTTGTCTCACATTTAGTGCAATGTGAAGCTGGTCTATGCCTGGAGGTGTGGAGAAGGTGAGACTCCCTGAAAAACAAATAATAACAAAAAATGTGACAAAAAGGCTAATGGGATAACTGAAGAACATGTCATGGGTCTATCAAGAGAAGAGCTTTAGGTAAAAATTATAATCTTTGTCCTCTTTTCCTTTTAATAAAGGTGTTATATTTTAAGTCAATCTGATTTGGACATATAGGGGAGTTATTGGGTGGGAAGGGTTGTTGGGTTTTTTGAAATGTACAGTAATTGTCTTGTTTCCTGCCTGAAAAATATTAGGAAAATTAACAATATGAAGAGATCACCTAAATTTAAGCAAGAAAAGGGATTTATAAGTCATACACAGGGACATACAAGACATGGAGTTATAGGTCATACACGCCTGTGTGTCCCAATGCTAGTCTTTTTTCTCCCAACTGAATCAGCTAATCTAAGAAAAGATGTTACTTGCCTTACATGTAGAGATGTAAGGATCTTATCAATGATGTAACATCTGGTGCTTTGAAGATTTTTAGT
This sequence comes from Amazona ochrocephala, assembly GCA_039720435.1. Lineage (NCBI taxonomy): Eukaryota > Metazoa > Chordata > Aves > Psittaciformes > Psittacidae > Amazona > Amazona ochrocephala. The sequence continues at coordinate 22,691,577 of CM077878.1, forward strand.
AAGATCCTTAGTAATATCACCAATACACTATAGGAAAAAGTTATACTAATATAACAGAAAGAGTCATGGAGTGTCAGGTCAGTGACAGAAAAACAGACTAACAAAATCCTTAGTTGACATATTGACAGTGAGGTAATTAATCGAAGAAGATGGGCAAAGATATGTGACTATGCCCTTTTCAAACAGGATTGTAAATGCAAATTCAATTACCATATACCATAGTGACAAAAGTAATTAAAGGTAGCTTCCAGCAAATTTTGGTCTAAGTGGTTTATGTCTCTTTCCTCAGTTAATTTCATTATTGTTAAAAGATTCATGGGTTATTTGTTTTTAAATATGATACAAATATTTATATGAATCCAAGTAAATATATATATGCGAAGGCAGCTAATACAGGTTTGTTTATTTTACAAAACTAATTGGAACTAGCAACCTGAGGCCACAAGTATATTGCTGCAACCTCTTTCTCTCAAGAACAGAGTAACTGCTTTCAAACTGCCAATTGAGAGTGGCCCCTGGGTTGTGCTCACTTCAGAGCTATGGCCGGTACTGTTCAAGAAGTAGCTTTGGCTGACAAAACCTGTGACCACCTGACTAATTTAACACCACAGACAATCAAGCTCCTGCATGCAAGTCTGAAGCTTAAAACTGTAAATTTATTAACTCTTTTGTAAACTAAATGGGCTGGGTCTGGCTCGGATGGAGTTAATTTTCTTTATGGCATCTTGTATGGTTCAAGGTGGGGTTGGACATAGCCTTGGATGGCATGGTTTAGTGGGAGGTGTCCCTGCCCATGGCAGGGGGGTTGGAACTCGATGATCTTGAGGTCCTTTCCAATCCTTACTATTCTATGATTCTATGATCTTAAGGTCCTTTCCAACCCTAACTATTCTGTGATTCTATGATTCTATAGTAATGTAAATCCAGCCTCATAATCTGCCACCAAGTAGCTTTGGACACTGCGCAATCCCAAATATAGCTGTGCTAAGCGTAGATGTGCATTGTTTCAGGAGTGTTTGAGTGCAAGCCCACGGATGTCCATTAAAGTCTTTTGGCTGTTTGCAGCAAGGTTTTATTAAGGCATGTCTATTGAAAGGCTTCCTGGAATATGTATGCCAATTAACAAAATGGTTGAAAATAGAAAGTATCTGTTGTGAAAGGAAAACGGTGTTGATGATTTATAGTGTGAATTTTCATTAAAACCGATACATAAACCTGAAGTTTACTTCATGTTTGTTTGGGGCAGGAAATCCTTCAAGCTAAAAGACGTTTATTTATTTCTCTCTAACTGACTCTTGGACCTCTGCAATTTTGCTTAATGAGTTAAAATATTTGCAAAGTGAACCTTGTCACCTGCAGCAAAGTTGCAAAGAGAAAAGATACATCAGAATTCAATTTACTTTGTATTAATTTGAGATCTGATATTCATCATCTGCTTTAACTGCTTGTTTTATCTAAACTGCTGGAGTCACATGAGTGGGAAAGAAAATTAAGAGATTTCAAATTTGTTGCTCTAAGCAAAATGACTTCCTTATCTAATCTAATAAGAGGCTGGATGAGTTTCCCTGTTTTAATAATCACTGTGTTCCAAAATTCCCTCCATTAAAAAAATTAACATAAATTGTCTGGAGAATTTATCTTACAATAACCAAGAAAGTTTTCTTCAATACCACCCTAAAATATAAACCTGATAGCAAGCTGACAAAATTTTGCTGGAGGGTTTTCTTAGTACAGTAGAATTGCAATGCTGCATTTAAGATTCTGGAGTTAGAAAAAAATATATTTATAAAGACCAGAAGGATGCAGACATCTCAATGTAAGTAGCTGATGTGAACTTGGGTATGGTTAGGCTCATAGAAAGGCAGGAGTCTTTTAGAGAAAATCTGCAGTAAGTATTGTTGTTTTAGAACTTGCATTTGACTACTAAATGGGCATAGCATGAAATACTGAGATCAAGGTGTTTAATGCTTTGGTGCTCCATATTACAATCTCACATTTATCAGCCTGAGTCCAAAGCAATTCTACATGACTTTGGTGCTTATTCTAGAGTCCCTGAGATTTAAAACTTGTTTGTCACTCCTGCTGAGATTTAATCAGCTGCTGGTTTTAATGTTAACAGCAGTCTATCATTCACAGAAGAGAACTCATAAGAAAGATGACTAAGGGTAAGGAGGTCACATCTTTAGAAGGAGGGGGAAATCATATATCTCATAAACATTGGAGGTGATTATTTTGTTGGTACTGTATTTCTTTTGGCCTGTATGTGTGATATGAAGATGATAGAGAAACTTCATGAATGATTAAAAAGCAGGTTACAGCTTCATTTATCATACATTTAAATTTTCTTAGAACATCACCAAGCATAAGCAATGTTCTCTGTGAATATAAGGGTGCCCTGCTATCAGGAAGTGTTAAAATCTGTAGTTCTATTTAAACAGGATTTTTGTTAAAGCAGTTATGATAACTGCCTTGTCTTCCTAGTGCTGTTATCTTTCACTGTAGTTCATGCCCCTGATAAGAGTTTTGTAATGTTTTATCTGTGAAAGGTAGTCTTTTCTCTCTGAAAGCATGGCCTTCTACTGACCCTGTTGCAGGGAATGCCACTGAAACTGTGATGGGTGAAATGCCTGGTTTTGCAAGGTGGTTCTGTAAAGAAGGCAGAGAACCAGCATCAGCCTTTAGCATCCTCCCTAGGAAATTTCTCTTTTAACCCTTGCTGTTTTAATCACTGCCTTAGAAAGATTGCTTCCTTCAGTTCAGCCTGATCAACAGTGTACGAATGAGTGGTAGATTAGCAGTTTCCCACCTGTTTCTGAGAACTGTATGGAGTTTACTTCCTGTTGCACTGGTGACTGTAGCAGCTAGTAGCTCATTGAAGATCCTGTTCTAGTGGACCTCTCAGTAGCCTCTTGGCAAGTAGAGGGAATTATTTTAGCCTTAGATTATGTGTACTTTTAGACTGAAAACTTTCAGTCATGGCATGTTCCTTAGTGACTACAGCATGTACATTTTCCTTTACTGAAGCTGTCAAATTTAGTGCTGAGTGACTTTGTAATTTTTAATTAAATAAAACCTTTTTTAAAAAAGGAATGTCCAGTCAATTTTGACCTTTAAAAGTCAGTTTAAATTTTTTAAAGATGCCTCTTTATCTTTTATGTCTAATATCCCTTCCCTCGCTGTCTTAAGAGTCATGCAATGTTGCTGAGTCCAAGTGATCAGTAGGCTGATTCTTCTAATGATGATCCTGGTTGTGACTTCAGGATGCACAAAACCAAGATTATATATCTGCAGTTTAAAGGGGTCTGAAAATGAGAATAAAGTGAAGTTGTGTCCATCAAATGGCCCATTGTATTGCCATGAAATGTGAACTGGATTTTATGAAACTGAGAAATAGGCCTCTGTTGATTTCTAGGGATGAAAAATACCACATAATTGTAAGATAGTGCATTTTTTTAGGAAAGAATATATTGAAGCCGCAGTATGGAAAATTAAAAGGTTCCTAACTCCTGAGGTAATTTTGACATTTTATCACACAGTTGCATATTATTACCTGTTAAATATATATATGTGCATGTTATGTGCATATATATGGATATTATAACGTATATATGAAATACAACACTGCTTTTAACATGTAGATATACAGAGGTGTATCTTGATTCCATTTTACACATACATATCTATTCTTTCACAACCTTTTTTCTGTTACCTACTGATGTTTTCAAACTAAATCACAAATTTAAGGTTGTAAAATTCAGTCATCTAAAGCATAGAAGGCTGCATCATACAGTTGCTTGCATCCAGAATGATATCTTTAAATTAACTGCCAACTATTGTGATACTTGTGAGAAAACTGTAATAATAAGCAACATCAATTCTTATGTAAAAAACATGAAATCTACTCACCAGAGTCTTGAATGTAAAGCGATCATATAAAGAAGCATCTGGATATACTTTAAAGGAAAACGTTTGTTCAGTATCTACCAGGAAGAGATACTAATTTGTTTTCAAAAATAGATAAAAACCAGCAGAGCTGCTCATGAAGCAATGACTACAGAGTAATTTGAATGTCTGTTGGAGAGACATTCTCTTTCTTTTACTCAAAGCTAAGAGAAAGAGTTCAATACCATTTAGGTTCAAGTGTTAAAAATGAGGCAAAATATAAGGGATATAACCACCCTGAATCTGTGCTACCTTTCACTTCTTCTGGCTTCAGGATTACCAAGCTAATATTCAGGGTAAGACAGTGGTAGGTTTTTTTTTGGGTTTGGTGGTTTTTTTTTTTTTTTTTTTTTTTTTTTCTTTTTTAGTGCAAAAATTCTACTTCTTTATATATTCATCAAATCCCAGCTCATTAATGCAGATCTGTAGATCCAAAATTCAAGTACACAGTTTCCTATTGCATTTTGATTGTGTTGTAATTTAGATACAAAATATCACTAGGGAAATGTTAAAGCTTTCAGGCTACCCACTCACACAACGCTGTCCAAAGCCAGCTCCTGGAGAGATCCACATTGTATACATGTGTATGTATGCCAATAAACTTTCCACTAATGGGCTTTTATCTTGATCAACCAGAGAAGGGAACAGCATGAAGCTGTTAGTGCGTTTTACATTTGCATGAATATTGTTTGCGTTTCTGTCTTTGTTGATAATATTGTTTGCGTTTTTGTCTTTGTTGATCTGTGTGGCTGGCCGTGTGCATATCTACATGTGTTGTTTAATTCTGTCTGTGTGTCTTTTGGAGTAGATGCTCAGCCTTGCTAAATGCTAAATGCAGGGACATTGAGCTGGAGAAGGCTCACCTCTCTTGGGCTGCCATATTCAGCCACAGGACAATTAAGCCTGGAAAGGACCACAGGAGTTCTCTACCTCCTACTCAAATTTAGGCCAGCTGAGATCAGGCTAGTTGGTTCAGGGCCTTCTCCCCTCAGATCTTGCAACTGTCCCTGGGAACTTATTTCAAAACTTGACTCTTCTCATGCTAAAAAATTTTTTCAGTATAGCATGTCAGAGCTGTGTTACTCCCTTTCTCTTTAGTGGTTTTGGCTGGGATAGGGTTAATTTTCTCCATAGCAGCTGGTACAGTGATATGTTTTGGATTTGTTCTAAAAATAGTATTGATAACGTAGGGATGTTTTAATTATTGCTTACACAGTGTCAAAGCCTTTTCTGCTTCTCAAAAGTGCCCTGCCAGTGAGTAGTCTAGGGGCTCACAAAAAATCTGGGAAGGGACAGAGCTGGGAGAGCTGACTCTAGCTGACCAAGAGGATAACCCATACCATATGATATAGTCCTCAACTATAAAACCTCAATGAAAGAAGGTGGGGGAAAAGGCGCTTCATGTTATGGTGGCTGTCTTCCCAAGTAAACGTTATGTTATGAAGCCCTGCCTTCCTAGAGATAGCTAAACACCTGCATGTCAATAAGAGGTAGTGAATCAATTCTTTATTTTGTTTTGCTTGTACGTACAACTTTTGCTTTACCTATGAAAATCTGTTTATCTCAACCCATGAGTTTTCTTATGTTTACACCTCTGGTTGTCTCCCCCATCTCACTTAGATGAATAAGCTGCCGGGTGTTGCTACACCACAATGCTCTCCCACATAAAACTGAACACTCTTCTTAGAAGATGCCTTTTCAAGTTTCCTTCCAATGTTAGAATAGCTTGAAGAACTTTCCAACAACTACATGCCTGGTCTTCCACTTGCTATGCTAAGGATAACTATGTAGTAAATGATATTTTATCTGTTACACTGGTAGAGTTTCAGATGAGGTTTTGGATTTACCAGATTAAGCTACAACAGCCAGCACTTTAGGATTGCAACAAACACTCAGAACTCTTCCATGTGTTAGGAATATCAGCTAAGTAGAGCTTCTCTCTTGCTTTACAGCTTGTACAGACATCCACTGTCTTGGTAGGTTCAACACAAGCTCTTGCTGTCAAAACTGGTATATGCTTACAGGTTCAGATTGAGAGTCCTTCCATTTGCCTTTCAGTTTTGGGGCACATGAATGGAAAGATCACAAGTCTGTATTTACTAACTAACTGATTAAAAAAGATCATAAGGAAGAACTTCATTAAATATACTCAATTAGAGTCCTGGACATGTAATAGCTGTTATTTTCCAGTAATCCACTTTAGTAAGCAAAAATAATAGAGGCCATTAATAGTGCTTGAAAGAAAACTCTCCATCAGCAATTCCTAAAAACCCTAGTCTAAAGAAATTATAAGATGAATGATGCACTATTACTAGAAATTGTTTTTTCAGGTTTCCTAATCTAGCAGGCAAGCTACCTTTATACAATAAAAAACTGACTTCCAAACCATTCTTCTCCAGAGTTTTTTCAATTACATGACAAGTTACTTCTGCCTTGATCCCATGGTACCTGTATGACTCCATTTATTCTTCCTCAGTGACAAATGGAAATCTAAAATTACATTATTGAGTCACATATGTCTAGATTTAGAACATCTTTATAGGTCTCATTTCTAGCTTAAAAAACCAACCAAACAAAGAAACCTGATTGGTACAATTTGGGGGCAATGGACAAAAACCAGGAAGAGCTGGAATTAGTTGTGCAGCAGGAAAACTGATAGAGTTGCCATCCTGAAAACATGGTGAGATGACTCGCACAACTGAAGTGCTATAACAGGAGGGTACATGAAAGGTCCTCCTCAACTAACCTGATCTCCTTCAATGAAAAGGTGACCTGTTTAATGGAGGAGGGAGATGCTGTGTATGTTGTATACCCGGATTTTAGTAAAGCATTTGATACTTTTTTCCACAGCATTCTCCTGGAGAAACAGGTTCTTCAGCGCTTGGATGGGTGGAGTCTTTTCTGGGAATAAAACTGTCTGGATCAAGGGAAATGAAGCTGTTGAATAGTCTAGATCACAAGTTTTATGAGAAGTGGCTGAGGGAGCAGGGGCTGTTCAACCTGGAGAAAATGAGGCTCAGGGCAGACCTTACTGCTCTCTACAACTATGTGAAAAGAGGTTACAGTGAGCTGGGGGTCAATTTCTTCTCCCAGGTAACAAGCTATAAGAGAAAATGGCCTCAAGTTGTGCCAGCAAAGGTTTAGATTGGATATTAGGAAAAATTTCTTCACCAAAAGGGTTGTCGATAACTAGAACAGGCTGCCCGGGGAAGAGGTGGAGTCACTGTCCCTGAGGGTATCAAAAAGATGCCTAGATGTGGTGCATAAGGACATGGTTTAGTGGTGGACTTGACAGTGCTAGCTTGATGGTTGGACTTGATGATTTTAAAGGTGTTCTCCAAACTAAAAAAATCCATAATTCTATGGTAATTTTTTGTGTTTTACAAATAATCCGTCAGCTTAAAAGAATTAGAGCCTTTTTCAAGGAAGGGTAGGAGAAACAGGTGGAAAAGTGCTTGAAAATCTGGTATTGTCAGGATGTTTTGGCATTCTATCTCAGTGCTTTATTTTGGACTTTTTTTGATCACTGACTGAGTGTGAAACCTTTGTTTACCTGAAAAAAAAAATAACTGTCATGTACAGATGAAATAAGCCTATTAGATCATTTCATCTCTTAACTTGTCAGTGCAGGAACATTTCCTATGGTAAATTATCTAGTGCAGGCTCAGACAGAAAAAAACTAAATTTCCTTTAAAAAAAAAAAAAAAAAACAAACAAAAAACAGGCAAACCAAACCAAACCAAATTAAAACACCATTACCCTCTCCTTGCAGAGGTTTCAACATTTATTTTTTTCTGAAATAAAAAACTATTTGAAACTCACGAGAGAACAAAAAGGTAGATACCAGTGCAAAGTAAGTTCCACCAGTGATAAAATTCACTGAGAATTTTGAAAAATTCAATTCCTACTTCTTGCAATGGAGGGATTTGAATGCAGCTTTCCGACACCCTGAACAAATCAGAAGGCTGCTAACAACTCTGAAGAACCTTGACTTCCTTAAAAGACTTCTAGATTTGAAAAGAATGTACAGTTTTAGATGTTTTTTTCATTTCTGATTTATTTTTGCTAACATTAATTTGTAGAGTATCTTATTTAATCTTGGTTATACACTAAGACTACCTTAAAAAATTCCACTCTATCATTGATGTTTATAGCCTTCAGATGTATGTAGACAGTTAACATGTCCCTTCCCCTTTCTCCCCTCCAGTCGTTGCTTAGCAAGTTATACATATTTATTTCTTTTAATCTTTCACCATAAGTCAGTCCTTTTAGCCCCTTAATAATTTATGTTGCTTTTCCTTGAATTTCCTCCTATGTGTCAAGTTTTTTTCTAATACTGCAAGGCCCTGCATATTTTTTCCTAGACATATACACAACTGCTGACAGTTGAGTATATCATAGAATCATAGAAGAGTTAGGGTTGGAAAGGACCTTGAGATCATCTAGTTACAACCCCCCTGCCATGGGCAGGGACACCTCCCACTAAACCATGTCAACCGAGGCTCTGCCCAAACTGGCTTTGAACACCGCCAGTGATGGAGTATTCACAACTTCCCTGGGCAACCCATTGCAGTGCCTCACTACCATTACACTAAAGAATTTCTTCCTCATATCCAATCTAGACTTCCCCTCTTTAAGTTTGAACCCATTACCCCTTCTCCTCTCACTGCAGTCCTTAATGAAGAGTCCCTCCCCAGCATCCCTATAGGCCCCCTTCGGGTATTGGAAAGCTGCAATGAGGTCTCCATGCAGCCTTCTCTTCTCCAGGCTGAACAGCCCCAACTTTCTCAGCCTATCTTCATATGGGAGGTGCTCCAGTCCCCTGATCATCCTCGTGGCCGTCCTCTGCACTTGCTCCAACACTTCCATGTCCTTTTTATGTTGAGGATACCAAAACTGCACACAATACTCCAAGTGAGGTCTCATGAGAGCAGAGTAGAGGGGCAGGATCACCTCCCTCGACCTGCTGGTCACACTCCTTTTGATGCAGCCCAGTATACGGTTGGCTTTCTGGGCTGCAAGTGCACACTGCCAGCTCATGTTCATTTTCTCATCGACCAACACCCCCAAGTCCTTCTCCCCAGGGCTGCTCTCAATCTCTTCACTGCCAAACCTGTAGCTGTGCCTGGGACTGCTCTGACCCAGATGTAGGACCTTGCACTTGGCATGGTTAAACTTCATTAGGTTGGCATCAGCCCACCTCACAAGCGTGTCAAGGTCCCTCTGGATGGCATTCCTTCCTGCCAATGTATCAACCAAACTACGGAGCTTGGTGTCATTGGCAAACTTGCTGAGGGCGCACTCAATCCCACTGTCCGTGTCACCGACAAAGATGTTGAACAAGACCGGTCCCAACACTGATCGATCCCTGAGGGACACCACTCGTTACTGGTCTCCAATTGGACATTGAGTCATGGAGCACAACTTTTTGCGTGCTGCCATCCAGCCAGTTCTTTATCCACCAAGTGGTCCACCTATCAAATTGATGTCTCTCCAACTTAGAGAGAAGGATGTCATGTGAGACAGTGTCAAATGCTTTGCACAAATCCATCTGAATGAACAGAAGGAAATGACAATATTTTCCCACTTTCAGTGCATTCATAGATGTCATTGTTCAAAAGTGTAATTTAGTGGTATATTTTATTATATTAATTGTGTGAAAACAAGAGACTTTCCATGTCTAAATACGTCATCTGCTCACCTACTCAGCATGTCTCAGTTACCTCCCAAACAGTATTATCATTCTTAACTGTGGGAAACTCACAACAACAAAATGCTTATTGTTCTCTGCTAAATTGACATTAAAATACATGTATCTCAGGTGCTTTGGGAAAACTAGGAAATAATTAATCATAAAACTTCATTTAAGTCGTTTAGAAAAGTTTAGTTTTGATTTTATTTTTCTATTTTAAAATACGCACAGAGAAAAATTAGCTGACATTTGAAACCATAATGGACTTTTATATTGAAGGACTCTAATTTTATGGATTATTGCAAACAAATTATGATTTTATAAAAAAAGATAGAGATTTGTTAAAGTCAGTATTTTGAACTAAAGTACTACAATTACAGACTTTTTAAAAAAAATACTTAAAAATTAGGGACTGTAGCAATAGGGCAATGGCTCAAACTGAAACAGGGGAAGTTTAGGTTAGATATAGCGAAGAAGTTCTTTACTGTGAGGGTGGCGAGGCACTGGAACAGGTTGCCCAAAGAAGTGGTAAGTGCTCCATGCCTGGCAGTGCTCAAGGCTGAGTTGAACAGAGCCTTGGGCAACATCGTTTAAGGTGAGGTGACCCTGCCCATGGCAGGGGGGTGGAACTAGATGATCTTAAGGTCCTTTCCAACCCTAACTATTCAATGATTCTATGATTCCATAATTCTTATGCTGGGGGGGGCAGAGCTGAATGCAGTGCTGCAGGTGGGGTCCTATGAGAGCAGAGTAAAGGTGGAGAATCACCTCCCTCGACCTTCTGTCCACTCTTCTTTTGATGAAGCCCAGGATACGGTTGGCTTTCTGAGCAGCAAGAGCAAGTTGTCAGCTCATGTCCAGCTTTTCCTTTACTAGTACCCCCAAGTCCTTCTCATCAGGGATGCTCTCAATTCTTTCATCCCCCACTCTGTATGGATACCAGGGTGTGACTCAACCCAGGTGCACGACCTTACACTTGGCCTTGTTGAACCTCAAGAGGTTTTCATGGGCACAGTTCTCAAGCTTGTGCAGGTCCATCTGAATGGCATTCCATCTTTCAGGTATGTCAACTGCACCACTCAATTTGGTGTCTGCAAACCAGTTGAGGGTGCATGTGGTAGCATTATGCCATCAATGAACATATTAAACAGTCTTGGTCCCTGTGTGGACTCCTGATGGACAGCACTTTTACCAGTCTCTCTCTGGATGTTGAGTTGTTGATCACTCCCCTCTGGATGCAACCATCTAACTAATTTCTCATCCACGAAACATTCCTTTCATCAAATCCTTATCTCTCCAATTTAGGGATAAGGATGTTGTAGGAGACTATGCCAAAGGCCTTACAGAAGTCCAGATACATGACATCCGTAGCTCTTCCCTAACCGCTGATGTAGTCACTCAGTCTTAGAAGGCCACTAGGTTGTTCAGAGAGGATATACCCTTGGTGAATCCATGCTGGCTGTCATGAATCACCTCCCTGTCCTCTGTGTGCCTTAGCACCACTTTTAGGAGGATCTGTTCCATGATCTTCCCAGGCAAAGTGGTGAGGCTTACAGGTCAGTAGTTCCCTGGGTCCTCCTTCCTACCCTTTTAAAAAATGGATGCATTTTTCCCTTTTTCCAGTCGTAGGGACCTCACCTGACTGCCATGACTTTTCAAATATCATAGAGTGTGGCTTGGCATGAGGTGGTATTTTCATTATTCACTCACTGTCACTTTTTATTATAGGATGTTGCTGCAACCTAATATTTTATCTTTCTGATTTTCATAGATTCAAAATATGCTTTCACAATGTAAATGTCCTTCTTTCAGGATAGTGACATCACTCTTAATTAGTGCAATCACATTTTTAATATAGTGCAATCTCATTTTCGTGTATTACTGCCACATCATTCTCCTAAGGCACTTTGATAGACCTACAGTGTGTATGATGTATAGAGGACATAAATATACCTGTGATGCTCCATCAGTCCATCCCTTCTCTACCCCACTTTCTTCCTTGAAGTTGTACCCAACCTTGCTCTTTTTTACCCTCTGAATACGTTCTTTTATGCATTTAATCTATTTTTCTAGCAAATTTACAGACTGGAGAAATTTGTCATATATGCATGAAAATCTCTTGACCAATGCGTCATAGAACACTATATTTTATAGGATTTTAGAGATATTAACTAATTAATCCAGTATACCTACATAGAATAGAAAATAAAATTTTTGTCTCTCAATTTTAAGAGGACAAAATTGAACAGAGAGGTTTAGATGAGCTGCTCACAGCAACATTGAAATGTAGTGGCAATTTCAAAATGATGACTCAGTATTTCTTGGGAACACTTCTATATTCAAACATTTGGAATTATTTCTCCTCTGTGTTTCAATCTCAACACCTACAAGAATCATAGAATCATAGAATCGTAGAATAGTTAGGGTTGGAAAGGACCTTAAGATCATCGAGTTCCAACCCCCTGCCATGGGCAGGGACACCTCCCACTAAACCATGCCATCCAAGGCTATGTCCAACCCCGCCTTGAACACTGTTGGGGATGAAACATTCACAACTTCCCTGGGCAACCCATTCCAGAACCTCACCACCCTCACAGGAACTAAAGAATTTCTTCCTCACATCCAATGTAAACTTCCCCTGTTTAAGTTTGAACCTGTTACCCCTTGTCCTCTCACTGCAGTCCCTAATGAAGAGTCCCTCCCCAGCATGCCTATAGCTCCCCTTCAGATACTGGAAGGCTGCTATGAGGTCTCCACGCAGCCTTCTCTTCTCCAGGCTGAACAACCCCAACTTTCTCAGCCTATCTTCATATGGGAGGTGCTCCAGTCCCCTGGTCATCCTCGTGGCCCTCCTCTGCACTTATTTCAACACTTCCATGTCCTTTTTATGTTGAGGACACCAAAACTGCACACAACACTCCAAGTGAGGTCTCACAAGAGCAGAGTAGAGGGGCAGGATCACCTCCCTCGACCTGCTGGTCACTCTCTTTTTGATGCAGCCCAGGATACGGTTGGCTTTCTGGGCTGCAAGTGCACACTGCCAGCTCATGTTCATTTTCTCATCGACCAACACCCCCAAGTCCTTCTGCGCAGGGCTGCTCTCAATCTCTTCCCTGCCCAACCTGTAGCTGTGCCTGGGACTGCTCCAACCCAGGTGATTTGCACTAGGCCAAAGTCTGCATCTCTGTCTAAAAGACGTAAGGCATGTATTCTCCCTTCCAGCAACAGACGCAGGGTTTGGCATCTTGTGGCAACGTTTTACATGTTTTGCATCACCTGTATAGGATGCACAAAGGTGGTTGGGAACAGTCAGTATGGATTTTAACACACTATACTATAATAATATGTGTTTTATAGTTTAGATGAGAAGACCATAAGATGGATAGAAAACTGGCTAAGCAGTTTTGCTTAAAAAATTGTGGTTTAGAGACAGCCAACAACAAACCTTCAAACTCAGTGGTAAAAAGTCCAACTGATACCAAGGTAGTAGCTCCTTTGGAACAGTACTGGACTCAATACTGTTTGTTGGCTTTATTGATGACTGTATGAAGTGCTCTAGCCTGGAGAAAAAAAGGCTATGGGAAAGGGAATGGTGTATGAAATCTGACTGCAGTCCTCCTAAAAAGGAGATTATAAAGAGGAGAGAGGCAGACTTTCCTCAGACCTGCTCAGTGAATGGACAAGGCTCACTGTACACAAGTTGCAAAAAAGGGAATCAGTTAGTCACATTGTGAGTGGTTAAGAATTAAAACAGCTGTCCATGGAGACTGATGAACCCTCACTCCTGCAGTTTTTAAAAATCTGATTGGACAAAGTGCTGAGCAATCTAAGACACCCTGGAGGTTTACTCACCTTTACTTCACTCAGTGTTAATGATACCAGCCTTTTATTTTTTGTCTTCTGTCGTGTGACTCCTCCCTGAATAAGAGGCAATACTTTTGTGGTTTGCATGAAATGTTTCTCTGGTTGAGAAGAGTGTGCACTCCATAGGAGCAGACACTTGTTTCATCTTTCAGTCTTTAGTCCTCCTCTGCATCTGGGAGGTACTCATCTTTTCTGAAATCAATTCTCTGCCTCCAACCCAGCTTTTTGGCCCGACCTCTGTGGAGGCTCAGCAGGCAATCTCCTCTGCTCATTGTGGTTTATGGAGACTCACTGCTCCACCCTCTAGACTACTGACCATGTAAACTCATAAGCTCTCCTGAGACCTCACTTGGAGTATTGTGTGCAGTTCTGGTGTCCTCAACATAAAAAGGACATGGAACTGTTAGAACAAGTGCAGAGGAGGGCCACGAGGATGATCAGGGGACTGGAGCACCTCTCATATGAAGATAGGCTGAGAAAGTTGGGGCTGTTCAGCCTGCAGAAGAGAAGGCTGCGTGGAGACCTCATAGCAGCCTTCCAATACCTGAAGGGGGCCTATAGGGATGCTGGGGAGGGACTCTTCATTAGTGACTGTGGTGAGAGGACAAGGGGTAATGGGTTTAAACTTAAACAGGGGAGGTTTAGATTGGATATGAAGAAGAAATTCTTTACTGTGAGGGTGGTGGGGCCCTGGAATGGGTTGCCCAGGGAGGTTGTGGATGCTTCATCCCTGGCGGCGTTCAAGGTGGGGTTGAACATAGCCTTGGATGGCATGGTTTAGTGGGAGGTGTCCCTGCCCATGGCAGGGGGGTTGGAACTCGATGATCTTGAGGTCCTTTCCAACCCTTACTATTCTATGATTCTATGATTTGCTGAACATTAACAGTTAGATTATTTAGAAAATTTTACCACATTTGGTATGAAATGAGAATATAATTCCTCTTGTTCTCTGCATGGACAACATATACTTGGAGTACCGCATATCTCTTTATTCTTCAAAAGCTTGATGAGGAATTGATGAGGGATTAACACCTCTTCTCTACCACAGAGACACACAGCAGTGTTGTAATTACTTGCTGAGGGGGAAACCAGCAAAAAAATTATTTCATAGAAAAGCCAAGAAGCAACAAAAGGTGATTCTGTCTCCTGGAGTTGTCTCTGGGGCACAGTGTCCCTTGGGGCATCCTAATCAAGCCTGCTGAAAAAAAAACTGACTTTATAACTGTGAAGGGAATTGCTATGTGATCTGATACCTCATAATCTCATTGTGGAGGGATGGCTTTATTAATGAATGCATTATATTTTTGTCACACACTGAATGTTTTCAGGCAATTAACCACTCGAAAAAAACAAACAAAAAAAAAAAAAAACCAAACAAACAAAAAAAGGAAATTAAAAGCAATTGCATTGTTTTCGTTTGAATGTGATTAACTAGAAAAACCATATAGTATACAGTATATTAACAAAAAATATCCTATGAATATTTACGAGGCATACTTAGTCAACTGAGAATACATGGCAGTCAATGAATCAGTCTTTTTCTGAGACTTTAAGTACTCCTAGAATAATGACCTGAAGCAGACTAAATTACTGAAATGTTCTGTTGGGTCAACTATCAATTTATCATAAAATGCTAGGGTCTACATGTGCACAACAGACAGTGAACTTGAAAACAAACTTTCGTTTATTGAGTATATAAAACAAATTTGGAAATGTTCTAAACATGATAGCTTTATAGATATCAGGGGCAATAAAGGTTTCCTTCCAACCTGGACTATAACACACACACACACATATGTATCTTATTCTGATTCAGGTACTAGATTATGATGTTATCCAAAAGACTTCTGTGTCCTCGTGGGTATTTAACACTTCCCAATTACCTATCTACAGCCACCACAGAAGATTTTGGAGATATTCTATGACCTGCAAACTCTAAATCTTGCCACTGAGATAAATTCACAGTCCTCAACAAATCACTTGAACTTAAGAGTGCAACAGCTGGTAACAGCATTCCTGAGTACATTTCATGAAAGGAAGGTAGATAGGAGTAAGGATGGAGAAGTTCTTGCTTCACAATTGAATGGTGAATAGTCAGATGAGGCCCTACACAAGTTAGAGCAATGCTCAACTGTTCAAATACATTCCAGCTTTCAATGGCAGTGCCGTGGTTTAAACCCCTCACACAGTCGCTCTCTCATTCACTCCCTCTTTCTTCTCCCCAGTCCTGGGTGGATGGGGAGGAGAATCAAAGGAATGCAACTCCCACAGGTTGAGATAAGAGCAATTTAGTAACTAAGGTATAACACAAATCACTACTGCTACCACCAATAATAATAATGACCAGGGAAATACAAGGGAAAAGAATGCAATTTCTCACCATCCAATATCAAGCCTGACCAAACAGTACACCCCCACCAGTGCACCCTCACAACCCTTTCGGGTCTCTGCTCTCCGTCTTTACATCCTCGACATGACGTGCTGTGGTATGGAATAACCTCTTTGGTCAGTCTGGGTCAGGTGTCCTGTCTCTCCTTCCTCCCAGCTTCCCCTCCTCCCTGGCAGAGCATGAAACTCAGAAAGTCCTTGGACAGCCTAAACATTCTAACCAGTAACTGAAAACACTGGTGTTATCAGCGCTGTTCCCAGGCCCAAAATCAAAAACACAGCGCTGCACCAGCTACTGAAAAGGAGAAAAATGACTGCTCCTGCTGAACCCAGGACAGGCAGTTACAAGTAGTTCTGTTATGACAACATGATGGAACTTCGTATTACAATTTTCTTCATCATTGGCTTTGACAGTCACCACCAGCTGGGGTTGAGTAACTAAAGGTCAGCCCTGACAACATTGGATGAGCAAGGATTATCCCACCCTAAGAAGTCTTTGCCTCCTCTAATCAAGACAGCTTACAGACCCCTTTAATTTGCTGAATCCTTTCTTAACATAAGAGAAGGTTTCATCAGAGCTTTGTCTTATGTGTCTTAGTTTCTTCACTTATACTATTATCAAGACATATACCTCTATTACACTGTTATGTAATATGACTGACAGGTTAAAGATTAAGTTTATTAAGCTGAGAGATAGAAGGGTTGCCCTAGTGAGTATTTGCCTGGAGCAACAGTAAAAATTTGGCTTTCATTCACAATGTTGATATATATGTATGCATACTTGAATGTTCTCATCATAAATACCCTTCAGTCCTATTTATGGCAATGAATTTCAAAACTGTATGTCTTCCTCTAGAGCTAACATTCTAAACTGGAGCTGAAATAAAAAGCTAGGGAAGAGAGGGTCAAAAAAAAGAATTATCCACTTCTGATGAGCTAGCTAAGAAGGAAAGAGCTTCATGAATTATCAGATTGCATCATCACAAATGCACAATAATTTTCACTGAATTCATCTGCAAGCATTGAGAAGGCATTCAATTCATACATGAGCTCAAAAGTGTAATTTTTGCCAGATTGCAGAAGTATTATCCCATGCTGAGGTAGACAATGAGACAAGCAGTCAATCAAAAACCACAAATACATCAAAAGAAAAAGTTAAACAAGAGCCTCCTTAGAAACACATATCATTTATACTATCTGTAGTCAGTTACTGTTTTTACAGTCGTTACAGATAATGAGATCACTACTTGATACCTAAAACCTGAAACCAGATGCTGTAACCCTACTTATGACTTCCAGACAGACCTTTCCTAATTTTCATTTGACTCAGAATATTTTGTTTCTATAGCATTACTAGTTACAGATATCTCATGAGAAAATTGGAGGTATTGGTGGGAATCCTTTGATAAAAGGGCATTTGCAGAAAAAAGATTAGGAGATAGTAAAATTCCCATGGGAACTTCAGAATTAGCTTTATGAATTCAGAAATGGAGTTAAATTTAATAAGTCTTAGCTGTTGAAAAGCTAGGTAGCAATAAACTGCCGTTATATTTATGAAAGCTTTTTCAAGTCATAGAATCACTAAAAAACAGAGCTGAAAAGGAATTAAGGGATCATTCAGTGAAGAGAGGAACACAATGCAAGATATGTTATTGCTGTTTCTTTTTGTTAAGTGTTTTCAAGCTTCCTATAAAAGACCCCTAATGATGGAAACAGCGATTCCTGAGGCAGTCTTGTTAATATTGAAATACTTCTTCCTGATGTCTGGTCTAATTTTTTCTCCATATTCCTTGTCTTAGTCTCCATAGATTTTAAGCACACGTTATTTCTTCCTTTATTTCAACAGCTTACTATCATATGCCTCAGCCTTATTTGTAGTTTCAACAAAAGTGATTTTTTGCTGGTTTGGTCTTTGTGTGTTTTCTAGATCTGTTCTTTGCTTTTCTCTTCAATTAGGTCAACTTATTGAAATGCAATGCTGGAAATCAGCTAGTGCTTAGTCTGAAGTATTCTCAGTCCTTAGTGGGGTTTGAGCACTACTTCCTAACTCTTGCTTTATATCAGAGCTATACTGCAGTTTATAAATGTTAATAGAACATTGTCAATCTGCTGTTATATGACTGCTTTCCACTTATAGCCTTCAGATGCTCTTTGAAAACTGGTAATTAAACATCCACCACTCTATTTGTTCTCCTTTTCTGCCTAAAAATAGAATATCAAAATTCTCCTGCCATATTTTTCTTTTTCCCTAAGTTATTTCTTCAATTTGAAAAGGTAATTTTAAATCGTAATTTTACTTGAAGTATACACAGTGTCCTCTGAACTTCTTTACATCTGTTTACTCAGTAAGAAAGCTCGCTGTTTATTATGATCTAAGTTGTTAATTCTGATACTGAACACTGCAGCATTTGGGGTAGACTTCTGAGAAACCCAGTCAAGACTGAGGTTAAGTCTCATATTGTCTGACTTATTTCATTTGTACTACATGGCCTCTGAGAGAGAGCATGACCTTGGAATCAGACCTGCTTACTCAGAACTACATTTCTCCTCGAGCTGACTTTACACTTTCACAGCATAGCAATGCAGATGGATGCATTCACCAGCTGCTTTCATTTGCTGATCAGCGTTCTCCATACTGCCGCCTATTTAATCAACTCCACATTTCACAGGGCTAATGAACATAGAGCATGTGCTTTTAAAAAGATTTTTTAAAATAAATGAATAGACTATCATCACTTCTTTTCACAGGGATGCTTTTTCCACCAAGGTGTTGGATGGTCTGTAGAGATCATAGAATCACAGAATAGTTAGGGCTGGAAAGGACCTTAAGTTCATCTAGTTCCAGCCCCACTGCCATGAGCAGGGACACGGCCCACCAAACCATGCCACCCAAGGCCATGTCCAACCTGGCCTTCAACACTGCCAGCAATAGAGCATTCACAACTTCCCTGGGCAACCCATTCCAGGGCCTCACCACCCTTACAGTAAAGAATTTCTTCCTTATATCCAATCTAAACTTCCCCTGTTTAAGTTTGAACCCATTATCCCTTGTCCTCTCACTGCAGTCCCTAATAAACAGTCCCTCCCCAGCACCCCTATAGGCCCCCTTCAGATACTGGAAGGCTCCCAGATATTCGTTTTGGACTGGCTTGTTCTGAAGGGAGTAACCTGCTTCTTGTGAGGGTACAAGATATATCATATTTACCTGGTAATTGTGCATAATTTGTTTAAAGAGAGGATGTGATCATCTTTCAAGTTAATCCTCTCAACAGCATAGCTTTATTTTTTGTTTTTTAAATAGTAATATCTGTTTAGCCAGGGTCTGGTGAAAGCAAGACAAAATCAATTAGCTATTGCCTTCAGCATTGTAAAATACACATAGAGGGTGGCAGAAAAAAAGGATACTGATTTTAATTCTGGTGCAAATATTTCTTTTCTGGAGATGAAGGCCTGTTTTTTTGGACTGTTTTTTTTATCTTGCCTTCAAAAAAGTGACAGCTATTTTAAAGGTTTTTTTATTTGGCAAAAATAGAGGCAGTTAAGTCTGGGCAAAAGTGGTCCTAAGTATTAGGTTTGGCATGTTTCATTTGGTTACTTATTAAATATAAAGACCTGTTTACCAAAGAAGATGTACAGGCTGCTTTATTGATTGTAATACTAGAAATATTAACTTCTGGGTGAAAAAGGAAGAAGTTATTTATTCTCAGATATATGAAGACTTCAATTTTTTCATATATTTTTTTCCTAAAGGCATATCATCCTTTGCCAGTTTCTAAGCAAAAAATATATTTAGTTTAATACTGTACTTTTCTCAAAGTTAAAAGGTTTTGCAAAACCAGGAAGAGCTCACTAATAGTTTCAAAATTACACTGAATAGTAACAGTATTTTTTGCTTAAGGTTAACTTTGAATATTTAAGGATTTTCTTTTTTTTTTTTCTTTTTTTTTTTTAATATGAGAAAGAATTTTTGAATTCATTTTAGACAGCATGTTGCAAATAATGAACTAACTCTGAACATATTTCAAACTTCTCTATAGAAACTTCCGGAGGAAAGAAAAAAACTTTGCACCAATTCAGCTGTTAACCCTTCACTGAACTTAGAGTAAGCATGGATGTTGTGGTTTTGCAATATAAGTATTTAAAGCAGCAAATTGAATAGAGAAAATGGAATTAAAGTTTAGTTCTTACAATGTATATGACACAAAACAAATATTTAGGTAAAACTAAAATACCCGTGTTGTTACTGGTGTGGGCTGATTTGAATTCCTTAATGTCCCCAGTTTAATGTTATGGAAAAAAGTCAAGTTACAGATGGGATTGTAATAGTTCATTTAGATGACCCATTTTTAAATAATACTTTGATACTTTGAATATCACGTAACTTAGTAATTAATTTGAGTAGGAGATGATTTTTACCTGGCCTAAAATTTCAAAATTTTGCTTCTATGAGGTTATGATAACCTCAATTTTGACTGAAAGGTTTATCTTCATTCTCTCACCTAAGAGAGGAGCCACACAATCCTGATGATTTGTTCTTTGGCTCTGATTGCCCTTGAAAGGAGCATTAATATTAACCATGTATTTTCCTCTCCCCATGAGGCTACTGACAGCAGTGGATACGCTGAAACAGATTTTATCTTTGATAAAGAAATCACAGTTTAAAAGAGCCTTAAAATTATGAGAAGTGATTAGTTTCAGAGGTTAAGAAAGAAGGCAAGCCAAGAGAGAGATGAAAAAATGATAACTGCAGTGAAGATAGGGGGGAGGATGAAAAGGCAGAATATATCCATGATGGGAAGAAAAGGAGCTACAAGCTGGGGTGATCCTGGGCTTGTGAGAGACCATTCACACTTGAAGAAAGTTAAGTTGAAGTAAAAGACCAATGAATAAATGAGGGCAGAAAAGGGTACAGATCTGTGACATCTAAAGTAAAACAAAGTATTTTGATTTGTCATGTTTTTAGATTGTGCACTTCAGCTTCTATTTATTCCCAGAATTAAACTGTCATTGGGTATCTTATTGCATATCCAGCCCAAGTAGCAGTTCCTAGTTCAATTTGCTATCAGAAATGTAGCTAGAGAATCTCAAAATTTCTCCGCTACATAGGTGCAGCACTCTCAGCTATTATGCTTTTTCTTCTTCTTTACATCTTTATATTTGGGAGATAGCTGTGAGGTAAGACTATCAGTATTAATTAATTGTGCATGTCTCTAGTAGATGAGGAGAAAATTGTGAATATTGTGCTGTGCCACAAATGTTCAGTAAGTCATAAGTGAACAATATATTAGTTTCACAAATTCGGCTAATGATTTTTGAGGATTTTGAAAGACTTCGTACTAGAAGCTGTCATTTAGGTAGGTAATCAGTAATGTGGGCACCATAATATTGATATTTTAGAGTCAACATTTCTTTAGCCAAGAAAGTGAGGAATACTGCTAAGTAAATGGAAGGTGATCTGTCCTCTTTGGGTATTTTTGTGGAAGATATCTGGTTTAGCTCTTTTTAATCTTAAGATGGAAAAGTAAGGAGAATAACCTAAAACTCACAGCTTCTTCAGAATTTCAAAGGCTAGGAAGAGACAGCATTATAAAATTTACCCACTGTACCAAGACTAAGAGCTCCTTTGGAAGCCTGTTGTTGCATTAATTTTCCCCTCTATACTAGCATAGAGTGGATTTTGACTCACTCCCCTGGCTAGATCAAGTATACTGCTACATCATGTACTTAGCGTCTTAAAAATTATATTTCACATCCCAAAACTTACAATTTCGGAATAGTTTCACCACATAGTAGCAGCATCCAACCTCTCTTAAAGATGTGCAGGATATTTCTTATGTCTAAATACAATCTGCTAGAAAAGGAGTGAAGAATGACACTTTCTGGTTATACCAGTTTTGGTATTTTTTAAATTTTTATTTTAATTAACTTTTGTAGTTATTATTTTGTAAAAGACAATATTAGGATTATCAATATTCTTACCATTTCACAGAATCATAGAATAGTTAGGGTTGGAAAGGACCTTAAGATCACCTAGTTACAACCCCCCTGCCATGGGCAGGGACACCTCCCACTAAACCATGCCATCCAAGGCTATGTCCAACCCTGCCTTGAACACTGCCAGCATTGGAGCATTCACAACTTCCCCAGGCAATCCATTCCAGTGCCTCACCACCCTCACAGGAAAGAATTTCTTCCTTATATCCAATCTAAACTTCCCCTGTTTAAGTTTGAACCCATTGCCCCTCATCCTATCACTACAGTCCCTAATGAAAAGTCCCTCTCCAGCATCCCTATAACCCCCTTCAGATGCTGGGAGGCTTCTATGAGGTCTCCATTCAGCCTTATCTTCTCCAGGCTGAACAGCCCCAACTTTCTCAACCTATCTTCATATGGGAGGTGCTCCAGTCCCCTGATCATCCTCTTGGCCCTCCTCTCCACTTGTTCTAACAGTTCCATGTCCTTTTTATGTTGAGGACAACAGAACTGTGCACAATACTCCAAGTGAGGTCTCGTGAGAGCAGAGTAGAGGGGCAGGAACACCTCCTTCGACCTGCTGGTTACGCTCCTTTTGATGCAGCCCAGGATATGGTTGGCTTTCTGGGCTGCAAGCGCACACTGCCGGCTCATGTTCATTTTCTCATCAACCAACACCCCCAAGTCCTTCTCCGCAGGGCTGCTCTCAATCTCCTCCCCGCCCAATCTGTAGCTGTGCCTGGCATTGCTCTGACCCAGGTGGAGGACTTTGCATTTAGCATGGTTAAACTTCATGAGGTTGGCATCAGCCCACCTCACAAGCGTGTCAAGGTCCCTCTGCATGGCATTCCTTCCCTCCAACTTATCAACCGAACCACACAGCTTGGTGTCATCGGCAAACTTGCTGAGGGCGCACTCAATCCCACTGTCCATGTCACCCACAAAGATGTTGAACAAGACCGGTCCCAACACCGATCCCTGGGGGACACCACTCGTTACTGGTCTCCAGCTGGACATTGAGCCACTGAGCACTACTCTTTGCGTGCGGCCATCCAGCCAGTTCTTTATCCACCAAGTGGTCCACCTATCAAATTGATGTCTCTCCAACTTAGAGACAAGGATGTCATGGGAGACAGTGTCAAAGGCTTTACACAAGTCCAGGTAGATGACATCAACCGCTCTGCCCCTGTCCATCAGTTCCGTAGCCCCATCATAGAAGGTCACCAGATTGGTCAGGCAGGATTTCCCCTTAGTGAAGCCAAGCTGGCTGTCACCAACCACCTTGTTGGTTTTCATATGCCTTAGCATGCCTTCCAGGAGAATCTGCTCTAAGATTTTGGCAGGCACGGAGATGAGACTGACTGGTCTGTAATTCCCTGGGTCATCCATTTTCCCCTTCTTAAAAATGGGGGTTATATTTCCCTTTTTTCCAGTCATCGGGAACTTCACCTGGCTGCCATGATTTTTCAAATATGATGGACAGTGGCTTAGCAACTTCATTTGCCAGGTCCTTCAGGATCCGTGGGTGGATTTTATCAGGTCCCATGGACTTGTGCACATTTCGGTTCTTAAGATGGTTTCAAATGGAACCTGACCCTCTCGTACAGCGGGCTCAGGGTCTTCATTCTCATTCCCTGCGTTTGCCTTCCAAGACTTGGGTGGTGTGGCCAGAGTATTTGCTGGTGAAGACTGAGGCAAAGAAGTCATTAAGAACCTCAGCCTTCTCCAAATCCAGGGTAGCCAGCTCTCCCGACTGCTTCCAGAGGGAGCCTACTTTGTTCCTAATCTGTCTTCTATTTTCAATGTATCTGTAGAATCCCTTCCTGTTATCCTTAACATCCCTACTCATGCTTAATTCTAAGTGGACCTTAGCTTTCCTAACTTGATCCCTAGCTTCCCGGACAACATCCCTGTATTCTTCCCAGGCCGCCTGTCCTTGCTTCCACCTTTTATAAGCCTCTTTTTTCCTTCGAATTTTGCTCAGCAGCTCCTTGTCCATCCAAGGACGTCTCCTGGCCCTCCTGCTGAACTTCCTTCTAGTTGGGATGCAACACTCCCGAGCTCTTAGTAAGTGATCCTTGAATATCAATCAACAGTCTTGGCCCCTCTTCCCCTCTACGGCTATTTCCCATGGAACCTTACTAAGCAGGTTCCTAAAGAGGCCAGAGTCTGCTCTGTTGAATTCCAGGGCAGTGAGCTTCCTGCACGCTCTTCTCACTGTCCTGAGGATCTGGAATTCAACCATCTCATGATCACTGCAACCAAGACTGCCCTGGAGTGTCACATTTCCAACCAGCCCTTCCTTGTTGGTGAGGATGAGGTCAAGCATGGCACATCTCCTTGTCTGCTCCTCGATTACTTGCAGAAGGAAGTTGTCTTCCACACAACTGAGGGACCTCCTGTGTTCATTGTGCTGAGCCTCACTGTCCCTCCAACATATATCAGGGTGGTTGAAGTCCCCCATGAGAAGAAGAGCTTGCGAGCATGAGGCTGTTCCTATCTGTCTATAGAGTGCTTCATCCACAGATTCCTCTTGATCAGGCGTCCCCACAATAATGTCTGCCATTGCTGTTCTCCCTTTATCCCTGATCCACAAACTCTCAATTACCTGCTCAAGAAGACTTGTTTAGACATGGTAATGAAACCAAATTACCTCAAATACAAAAGGCAATTCTGCTATCTTTCGAGGGAAGTCATAAACAAGTCAACAAAATAAGGTACATTATAGAAAAGTTGCTTCTTTTTAATTTTTTTTTTTTATTGAGGTCATGATCAGCCCTTTCCGGCCCATTGCTGAGGTGACTGTCTCGCGAGCGGCGGCCTGCAGCGCCTGATCGGGGGGGAGGCTCGGCGACTATGAGCTTTACCTCGGAGCAGCAACTTGCCCCGAGGGAGCTTCAAGTCCTCGACAAGGCCTGCCCAGGAGCCTGCGGCTCCGCGGAGGCGAGAGGCTGACTCAGAGGGGGCAGCTTCAGGAGGACCGGCGGCAGACCTGACTGGTTAAAAACCTGCCCCAGGGAGTGTGAGCGACCCGGAGCGCAGCGAACAGGGCGGGCAAACAGGGCGGGCTCGAAACAGTTTGTGCGGCACTTCGCGTGGGCAGGCGAGCGGGGTGGTGAGCGGGATGGTGAACACTCGCCGTACGGGCAAGGCTCAGTCTGGGAGCTCTGCTCTGGCTGCGCCGGTGGTGGCCAGTGTAGGCACCCAGACGGAGCTGACGGGAAGGAGGCTGCAGTGCAGAGCTCGGGGTATCCTAAGGGAAGGGTGAGCAATGGGCAGGGCTGCACTCTGTGCTCCCTGGTGGAGGTCCTCCTGCAGCAGGTGGCTGAACTGCAGGAAGCTGTTACCAGGCTGAAAGGTGTCAGGGAAGCTGAGGGGGAGCAGCACTGCTTGCTCCGGGACCAAACTGTTCCGGGGCCTCGAGTGTCTACTGTTGCCCGTGCAGGAAAGGAGGCTGCTAACCCAGGAAGCTGGGAAAAGGTAACAGAAAAAAACAACAAAAAAAGGAGGAAGAGGGCAATTAAAAGCAAGGGGCTTCCTCCTACGTCTGTTGTCCCCACCCAGAACCACTTTGCTGTCCTGCAGGGGGCTGATGAGCAACAGTGCTCTGCTATCCTGCAGGGGGCTGATGAGCAACAGCACTCCCACCAGGCGCAACCAGCTAGTGCACTGGTAAAGAAGGTCACTGCTGGTGCTGCCAGGAAAAAGCGGCGGGTCGTAGTAGTCGGGGACTCTAATCTGAAAGGCACAGAGGCACCCATCTGCTGGCCTGACCCAGGCTCAAGGGAGGTGTGTTGCCTACCAGGGGCTCAGATCAGGGATGTGGCTGAGAAGCTGCCTGCTCTAGTTGGTCCCACTGACTATTACCCACTCCTGGTAATACATGTGGGTGCTACTGATATAGATAGCAGTAGCCCGGAGACTATAAAGAAGGGCTACAGGGCTCTGGGAGAGGTGGTTAGGGGCTCTGGAGCTCAGATTGTCTTTTCGTCAATTCTCCAGGATACAGGGCAGGACCTTGAAAAAGCTAGGAGGATTAGGCAGGTTAATAAATGGTTAGAAGGGTGGTGCTATAGTCAGGGGTTTGGGTGCCTTGACCATGGGACTCAATATAGTAGGCCAGGTCTACTGGGGGCTGGTGGAGCTGGTCTGACAAAGAAGGGGAAGAGTGGATTTGGTAGGAGGCTTGCCAGACTGGTCAAGGATGCTTTAAACTAGATGTGTTGGGGGGGGGGGGGGGGGGGCATCATTCCATCCCAACACACCCAGTCGGTTGGCAGCACCTATAGTAAACGTTCGGAGCAATGTAGGGATATTCCAGCTGCTCCAGCCAATGAGCCGGCTTCAATTGGATCTCGGATCAAATGCCTCTACAGAAATGCCTGTAGTATGGGGAACAAGCAAGAGGAATTAGAGATGTGTGCATGTATATGGGGGTATGATATCATAGGCATCACAGAAACATGGTGGGATGGCTCCTATGACTGGTGTGTTGGAATGGAAGGTTACCGGCTCTTTAGGAAAGACAGGCCCGGCAGACGGGAAGGGGGAGTTGCTATTTATGTTAGGGATAGGCTAGAGAGAATGGAACTCTGTCTGGGGACAGGTGAGCAGTCGACAGAGAGTTTGTGGGTCAGGGTTAAAGGGAGAACAGCGATGGGTGACATTATTGTGGGGACCTGCTACAGACCGCCTGACCAAGGGGACTTGCTGGACGAAGCGCTCCATAGGCAGATAGGAGCAGCCTCACGCTTGCAGGCACTTGTTCTCATGGGGGACTTCAACCACCCTGATAGCTGTTGGAGGGATGGTACGGCCGGGCACAAGCAATCCAGGAAGTTCGTCAATTGTGTGGAAGACAACTTCCTTCTGCAAGTAATAGAGGAGCGGACAAGGAGAGGTGCCATGCTTGACCTCTTGCTCACCAACAGGGAAGGGCTGGTTGGGAATGTGACGCTCCAGGGCAGCCTTGATTGCAGCGATCATGAGATGGTTGAGTTTGAGATCCTCAGGACAGTGAGAAGAGCGTGCAGAAGCTCACTGCCCTGGACTTCAAGAGAGCAGATTTTGGCCTCTTCAGGAACCTGCTCAGTAAGGTTCCATGGGATACAGCCCTAGAGGGCAGGGGGGCCCAAGACTGTTGGTTGATATTCAAGGCTCACCTGCTGCAAGCTCAGGAGCGATGCATCCCAACTAGAAGGAAGTTCAGCAGGAGGGCCAGGAGACCTCCTTGGATGGATAAGGAGCTGCTGAGCAAAATTCGAAAGAAAAAAGAGGCTTATAAAAGGCGGAAGCAAGGTCAGGTGGCCTGGGAAGAATACAGGGATGTTGTCCGGGAAGCTAGGGAGCAGGTTAGGAAAGCTAAGGCCCACTTAGAATTAAAACTGGCTAGGGATGTTAAGGATAACAGGAAGGGATTTTATAGGTACCTTGCCAATAGAAGACAGGTTAGGGACACCGTGGGCCCTGTCCAGAAGCTATCGGGAGAACTGGCTACCCTGGATTTGGAGAAGGCTGAGGTTCTTAATGACTTCTTTGCCTCAGTCTTTACGGGCAAATGCTCTGACCACACCACCCAAGTCTTGGAAGGCAGACGCGGGGACGGTGAGGGTGGGGACCCTGGGCCCACTGTGGGGGAGGATCTTGTTCGGGACCACCTTAGGAACCTGAATGTATACAAGTCAATGGGACCGGATGAAATCCATCCGCGGGTCCTGAAGGAGCTGGCAAATGAAGTTGCTAAGCCACTGTCCATCATATTTGAAAAATATGGCAGCCAGGTGAAGTTCCCGATGACTGGAAAAAAGGGAAATATAATCCCCATTTTTAAGAAGGGGAAAATGGATGACCCAGGGAATGACAGACCAGTCAGTCTCACCTCTGTGCCTGCCAAAATCTTGGAGCAGATTCTTCTGGAAGGCATGCTAAGGCACATGAAAAGCAACAAGGTGCTTGGGGACAGCCGGCATGGCTTCACGAAGGGGAAATCCTGCCTGACCAATCTGGTGACCTTCTATGATGGGGCTACGGAACTGATGGACAGGGGCAGAGCAGTTGATGTCATCTACCTGGACTTGTGTAAAGCCTTTGACACTGTCTCCCATGACATCCTTGTCTCTAAGTTGGAGAGACATCAATTTGATAGGTGGACCACTCGGTGGATAAAGAACTGGCTGGATGGCCGCACGCAAAGAGTAGTGCTCAGTGGCTCAATGTCCAGCTGGAGACCAGTAACGAGTGGTGTCCCCCAGGGATAGGTGTTGGGACCGGTCTTGTTCAACATCTTTGTGGGTGACATGGACAGTGGGATTGAGTGCGCCCTCAGCAAGTTTGCCGATGACACCAAGCTGTGTGGTTCGGTTGATAAGTTGGAGGGAAGGAATGCCATGCAGAGGGACCTTGACACGCTTGTGAGGTGGGCTGATGCCAACCTGATGAAGTTTAACCATGCTAAATGCAAAGTCCTCCACCTGGGTCAGAGCAATGCCAGGCACAGCTACAGATTGGGCGGGGAGGAGATTGAGAGCAGCCCTGCGGAGAAGGACTTGGGGGTGTGGGTTGATGAAAAAATGACCATGAGCCGGCAGTGTGCGCTTGCAGCCCAGAAGGCCAACCGTATCCTGGGCTGCATCAAAAGGAGTGTGACCAGCAGGTCGAGGGAGGTGATCCTGCCCCTTTACTCTGCTCTCGTGAGACCTCCCTTGGAGTATTGTGTGCAGTTCTGGTGTCCTCAACATAAAAAGGACATGGAACTTTTGGAACAAGTGCAGAGGAGGGCCACGAGGATGATC
The DNA here is from genome assembly GCA_039720435.1 of Amazona ochrocephala. Lineage (NCBI taxonomy): Eukaryota > Metazoa > Chordata > Aves > Psittaciformes > Psittacidae > Amazona > Amazona ochrocephala. The sequence continues at coordinate 22,720,227 of CM077878.1, forward strand.
AGGGGACTAGAGCACCTCTCGTATGAAGATAGGCTGAGAAAGTTGGGGCTGTTCAGCCTGGAGAAGAGAAGGCTGCGTGGAGACCTCATAGCAGCCTTCCAATACCTGAAGGGGGCCTATAGGGATGCTGGGGAGGGACTCTTCATTAGGGACTGTGGTGAGAGGACAAGGGGTAACGGGTTTAAACTTAAACAGGGGAGGTTTAGATTGGATCTGAGGAAGAAATTCTTTACTGTGAGGGTGGTGGGGCCCTGGAATGGGTTGCCCAGGGAAGTTGTGAATGCTTCATCCCTGGCGGCGTTCAAGGTGGGGTTGGACATAGCCTTGGATGGCATGGTTTAGTGGGAGGTGTCCCTGCCCATGGCGGAGGGGTTGGAACTCGATGATCTTGAGGTCCTTTCCAACCCTTAGTATTCTATGATTCTATGATTCTATGAATTCTTAAGATAATGATGCAATAATACTCTAAATTGTATGAATTATGGCATTAAAAAAATAGAGTAGGCTCTCCCTGCCTTTTTAAATAAATTATGTTCACTTTGGGGGTAGGGGTATTGTGGTTTACTTGTTTGTTTATTTGTACAGGAGCTGCACTCTTAAAAAAAAAAGAAAATCCAACTTTCACTGACGTGTCTTAATTTTTGTTCTTTTTTAAAGAGGTACTGGTAATTAATTGAACCACTTTTCCCGCTTATTAAGACTGGTGATCCACATGGCAAATCCATATTAAGCAATTCAGAACTCTAGACCAGATAACCACTGAAAATTAATCATCCATGGAGTAATGAACTGAACAACTCTGAATCTCTAAAAAAGACCACCAGTCTATTGGACTTATATACTGTAATTATGTTATGTATAACTGTATAATTTATAAGCTTTAAATTAGATCAACCATCTATTAGGCTTTATAAAAATGAAAACTTATTCATCAGATTTAAAGTAATAAAAAAAGAAATTAATCAAATCTGTAATTTACCTCCATGCTAAAGACAGCAATTGCAATTTTAGACTTTCTAGAACAATGGGTTTAGCTGGTATTGTCTCCTTTGATTTTTACAGTCATCTGGATGGGTTTGTCCTATTTTAATTGTTAGATGAATTTGTGATCTCAGGCACAGTGATGATAAATCATTTATAACTGTTGTTCATTTGAGCAGCTCCTGTTTTTCATCCATAGAAGTGGCAGCCGAACCAGCTATGATAATATTTTCACAAAAAAACAGAAAAAGAATTCTAACATGTATCTTATACTGCAAGGTAGACAGGTCCAGGCATAAAACGTGTCTATCTAACTTTAAATTTTTAGGAAGAAAAACTTTTTACTCTGGTCAAGTTAAAATCCAAATTTTCTGACTGATTTTAGCTTTACTTTTAGATTTAAAAAGTTGAGCTGCCAAATACTCAAATATAAAATTGCATCTAAAGCTAAGTGTAAAGCAGGAACTATCCCTTTCAGAGAATGGCTGAACAAATTACAAATAGCAAATGTATTCTGGATAACTGCATTTTTATTTTTTTGCCTTTTTTTTTTTTTTTTTTTAAAGTATCTTGTGGCAAACATAATATTTGTAGACTGTCACTTCAAATATGTCAAAACATCTATGTGGCTTAACAAGTTTTACTTCTGGATTTGTGGAATTTCCAAGCCCTTAGTTATTGGAATGGGGAAATATTTTTTTCTACAATACAACTAAACTCCATTTTCTCATGAATGTATCTTATGCTGATTCTTCTACATGAGAAGAGATTATCTTCCAGACCTCTACCTTAAAAAAGTGAAAGAACAGGAGCAATTGAAGCTTCTGAATGAAACGTCTATAACAGCAGATAAACTGTTGGCCTCAGCCCATGTAGTCACACTTGAGAAAGGGCATTCTCCCATTCCCCAGTCAATCTTGAGAAGCGTCCATCAACACTGACATCAGTGAATACTCCCTGGCATTAAACATCAAATATCTGACATCTGTACAGAGCTAAACCTCCCTGAGCCTTAGAATCTACCCCTAAAACATAAAAGCTCATTAAACCAGGGTGTAATCTTATTAATATTTCCATGTCATGACAACCATTCTAGTGAACACCGTTTGTGGCTTGTTTCCCCTCTCACATACCAGGATAAGGACTCAAACAGTATTCTTGCATTAATGCAACAAATGATTGGTGATAGGTGTATGCAAAGGAAAGTTTATTTCTTACAGAATTTATCTGAAAACAGTGCTGACAGGATAGTTGCTCATATACTTAAAACAGCCCCTGGGTAAGCAACTTCGCAGTCTGAAAGATCACACATGCATATATTTCATGTGCTGGAAGTTGTACATTTAATCTTGAGAGCTCATGTTGTTTTCACCTTAATTTGTCATGTGAATTTGAAATGTAACAATCCATGTCTCAGTTACCTTGGAATGTTTATTTTCAGATGTTTTATTGAAACTATTCTGAGAGGGAAGAGATGAAGCATTACCTTAGATTCATAGGCTTTCATGTCAGGAGAAATTCTACAATCAGCTAACATGTCTTCCTGTATATAATACAGGACCTGCATAACATAAGGAATTATAATTTGGGCACGCTGCCTTATCTGGCATTAGTTTAAACTTGGCAGTCATATGACCTTCATGCAGCCAGACATTTTGCTGGAAATACTACATATATTGTTCAGAATTGAGACTGAAAATATTCAATCATTTTTACAGCTGATAGTATAATAAGGTTGCTGCCTTCTCAAATGATAATGTAGCACCTGAATGACCTAAAATTAAAATATGTTGGACTCAATCTGATACATAGGTTACTTTAAGGTTTTGATATTAACCATTATGCTTTTGATTTTTTATACATGCTTTGTGATTTTTTGCTAGTAATATAGATTAGATAATATATGTAGAGCAATAAATCCATGTTTTATATTGTCATGGGTTCAGCAGTAACAGTCATTTTTCTCCTTCTTGGTAGCTGGTGTAGCACTGTGCTTTTGGCTTTCGGCCTGGGAACAACGCTGATAACACCAATGTTTATAGTTATGGCTTATTCTATTTTATTATGCAGAATAAGGAGTTTGGAATCTGACAGATCCTTGAAGCAGATCCCAGAGTTAAGAGATCACTCTGTGACTCAACCGGGACACTTAGAGCTGTCTTACTGGGCATTTTCAGTAACATATTTGGCATTTTAATGGCAAACATTTTGTATTGATGACTTTTTCAAATGAGGAACAGAAACTGCAGACTGCTCTTGGGTTTTGCTGTCACAACAGGGCAATCAGCTGCTATATTTTTCATCATTTCACATTATGTTTATTGTTAAAACTGACTTTAAGATTCCTTTTTTCCTTCTTTTATATAATGTTTGGCATCCCCAGTTTTAAATGGTCATGTTACTTATTAAAAACCACATTCTTGATTAATTCCTTCTTTAGCACAATATATCCTATCTTGGCTGAGGTCTCTAAGCACTAGTTCAATCGTATCATATACCGTATCATAAATTAACTGGCATCTCAGTGGTGTCAAAGCTTTCCTTTTAGGGATTTCATGATACTTTTTACTCTTTTCTTCCCCTCTGTGGGACAGAGGAGAGAATCAGAAAAAAGGTATAACTAATGAGTTAAGATAAAAATGGTTTAATAGGACTGAAAAGGGAAAAAAATGATAATGATAAAAGAATATACAAAGCAAGTGACACACAATGCAATTGTTCATCATCAACGGACTGATGCCCAGGCAGTCACTAAGCAGCAGGTGTCCACCTCTAGGCCAGCTCCCCGAGTTTTATTATTCATTATGACATTATATGGTATGGAATATCCCTTAGGCCAGTTTGGGTCAGCTGTCCTGGCTGTGTCCCCTCCCAACTCCCTGTGCACTCCCAACCTACTCTTTGGTGGGATGGTATGAGAAGCAGAAAAGGCCTTGACTCTGTAAGCACTGTTGTCTAAATACTCCTGTATTGTCTGCACTTTTTTCAGCATAAATCCAAAACTTAGCACCATACTATGTAATAATCTTAATTAATAGTTAATATTCTTCATACTATGAAGAATATTAACTCTATCTTAGACAAAATGAGCACAGTCATCTTTAATAGACTCGCATACATGAACATAAACACTCCTTCTTCTCCAAGCATGCTACATATTGCCCAGAAAGGTTGCTTGCAGATCCTGCACAATTTTTTTCAGTGGAAACATTCAAAGCTCTACTGGAGAAGGTCCTTCACAGTAGCAACTGATTCCACACCTGAACCAGCTTAAAGCAGCAGGATGCAACAGAGCTTTCCTGAGGTCTTTTCCTACTTGGGTTATTCATTGACTCTATGTCCTTCTCCAAATACTACCTACCTCTTTTTTTCCGAATACATTCTGTACAGCATAAATTACAAATTGTTTATGGCTAATTTAAACAACAAAAATTAGATGTCCATTAAGGGGATCCAGACTTTAGCATTTCACTGGTTATTTTAATGTAACAAGAATAGTATTAGACTTACTTCTTTTTGATGACTAAAGGGTAGTTATCTCTTATAAATTAGTTATTCTCTTATGACCAGATTTTATACTATTTAAAACACTAATATAAAATGTTGTCTCTAGCACTTAAGTGAAAGGAACTGGCACTTTCAGATGCCAGTTGTTCCTTTGAACTCAGGGCTGGTAAGATTGCACCTTGAATACTGTGCTCAGTTTGGGTCCCCTCACTGCAAGAAAGACAGTGAGGTTCTGAAGCATGCTCGAAGAGTAATGAAACTGGTGGAGGGTTTGGAGAGGAAGTCCTATGGGAAGCAGCTGAGGAAACTGTAGTTGCTTGAGCTAGAGAAAAAGAGGCTCATGGGAGATCTTGTCACCCTCTACAACTACCTGAAAAGAGGTTGTAGTGAGGTGGGGGGTCAGTCTCTTCTCCCAAGTAAGAAGCTACAGGACAAGAGGAAATGGCTTCAAGTTGTGCCAGCAAAGGTTTAGATTGGATATTAGGAAAAAATTCTTCACTAAAAGGGTTATCAAGCATGGGAGCAGGCTGCCCAGGGAAGTGGTGGATTTAGCATCCTTGGGGGTATTAAAAAAAAAGTAGATGTGATACTTAGTGACCTGATTTACTGGTGGACTTAGTGCTAGGTTGATGGTTGGAGTTGATGACCTTAAAGGTCTTTTTCAACTTAAATAATTCTATGATTCTATAACTTATTTCAAATAGATGGATCATTTTTATACTTTGCAAGGTAGTACTTAATTTTATGGCTGACTTTATCCATTCAGAACAGCTTCTATTTTGTTGCTGTTTTTTTCTCATCTATGTTTGCTTTTACTTCTTTCTGTCTGATACCAATTGTGAATCAGCTGTGGTTTGTTACTCTATTTTTTCAAGTCTATTCTGTCTTCTCACTGATTCTATGGCATATATAATTATTATGCCATATGGGCATATTATGGCATAATATGGGGTTATTCTGATAATGCTATGGTGCTTCCGCTTCATCTTTGTCCTATTTGTTCCCTGTTTGTGCATATTTTGCCTTTATCTATCTCCTTGTATGGTTTTCAAGTATTGCTACACAAGCCCATTATTTAGCATTCTTAAAGATAAATTTTTAAAGTTATAGACTCATTGTGTAATGAGCATGATATATTGAATATCCTAAAATAATGTAATAATTATAAGTGTTAGGTTTGTGTATGTTTAAGCATTGTGTTATAATTGGCATCTCGGTGGTATCAAAGCTTTCCTCTTAGGGATTTCATGATACTCTTTTGTCATAGTTTTTACTCCTTCAGTCTAACTCGTCTTCCTGTTTTATATTTGCTTTTGATAAGTCAATCCACACAGACCCAACATACTCATTAACATACTTTTTAGCTTTCCTATATAGAGATCCTGCTCTTTTATCTGCATTAACAACGTTGGTAGTTTGCATATTATTTGCAGATTCTGTTGCCACTCCGAGTATACTTTTGTTCACTTCTCTGCTCATTATTCCAATAGGTCTATAAAGATAACAATAGTGAAAGTGGCAAGAAAAATAAAAGCTCATTATCTTCACAGATTGCTGATACTCAGAAAACTGTAATAAAGCTTTCTCAGATCCTGCAAATCATTTTCACTTTCTTTTTCCCTTAACAACTCAGTCATTGAAGAGAACACCCATGACCACAGTGCAGGCATTTCTGTTTGAATCAGCCAGTCCAGATTAATTTAATAATCAACAGAGAGAACTGGGCATTTTTGGGCAGTAATTTTCTTTATCTAGTTTAGATATATGAAGGAGGAGGATATGAATTATAGTCTAACAATGCCCATTTCTCTCCCTAGGCTACAAAACAGCCTGGAGAACTAATTCAGTGTACGGAGGTTTGCACGAGGGACATAACGTCAGGTGATATGAATCCCACTTCCAGTGGCAAATGGCAAAACCTCAACATACAAACAAAATATATTTGAGAGAAATGTCCTGGATATGCAGAACTTCATACTTTAACAAGTTATATTTTTCAAGAAAAATATTTTTCCAGCTTTTTGTAAACTCCCTGAGCTTTTGGTTTACTTTAACAGGTACATGCTCTTATCTCTTATCTTCTACAGGTAAGAGGCAATAATCATGGAGTGAATGGACTTTTGAATGTGCATTTATTATGTAGTTAAATGATTTAAGGTAACTTCTGTGATAGTGTTTCCTAGCAGGGAGATGAGCTATCAGCAGAATGCTATTCCACATCTTGTAAGCAAATGTGAAGCATACACTGGGTGATGCCTTTAAAAGCATGCCCTTAGAATACTACATTTTGTTCACCATTCCTTGCTGTGGTTAGTGCTTAAAAGCATAATTTAAATTTCTGTGTCACCTTAACAACTGGAGAACTCTCAAGGTGGTGGAATTTCTTTAGCTCATACTAGCAGTAGACAATATTTTGGGAGACTTTGTTGCTTTATTTCACTAATTATCAGAAATACGTAAACTTAAAACATTGAAACTTCCATAACATATGTACATTATAATAATTTTTCATGTGTATTTTGTTGGCATATGTGCTATACAGTTATACTGCAAAATGAGAGACTTAAGCCCTATGCATTGCATATTTGCATTTGCTTGTCTTCAAATAGAATATTGGCCTCCTTTTGCAAGCAAGAGTAACATCTATATTAATACGCTTCAGGATTTAATAATTTTAATGCCAGGAGGGATAATTCTGATCATTTAGTGTGACCTGCTGCCTAATGCATGCAGAGAATTTCATAGATTGAAAAATACTGGAACAGGAAGGGCTGGAACGGACCTTTCAAGATCACCTAGTTTCATCCACCCTGCCATGGTCAGGGACACTTTCCACTAGACCAGGCTGCACAAAGCCCTGTCCAACCTGGCCTTGAGCACTTCCAGGGATGGGCCAGCCACATTATCTCTAGTCAACTTGTTCCAGTGCCTCACCACCATATATAGTGAAGAATTAGATATCCTAATATTTAATCACAACCTACCCTTATTAAAATGGGAGTGGTAATATCTATGACTATGAGGAAGTTTGGAAAAGCAATTAAGATATTTCTTATTGAATGACATTAATGCAATGCAGCAAATTAACTGGTAGTTTTATAAATGCATATATATATTCATATATATAAACTAAGTATTCTTGGAAGAGAGTCTTGGTTTTTTCAGTGTGTGCTGTGGTTAAGTTTTGGTTCATTAACAGCTCTGCTAATGCAAATAAATTATAATCACCACCCATTGCTTTTCACTGTCTGTCTTGAACTGTCGCACGACAAGAAGAATATGAAAAACTAGATTGCGTGAATTTGGGCTTTTGTTTTATGCACCAATATATGTAATAAAAAGAGGGGCGTTTATGTTCCTAAAGATACAATAAGGATTGCCCTTATCATCTGGAAACTATTCAGACCATAAGCTGACTCATTAAATTATGTGAGTAGAAAATTAATCCTGACTGCTTGTTTGTCATGCAAAAATAATTGAATTAAAGCTTGTTCTAAAAAAGACACGAGAGGAAGGTGTCAACATTTTGTGAAATGTGAATGTTTCCTCGAAGCAATATGCATGTCAAACAGCTATTTCCAGTGAGACAAGTTATAGATTAAAAGCCATTCTGTAATATGTCACTGATCATCTTGGCACATTGTACTGGAGCTCTGGGTCATATATGTGTGTGTATATATGGGTATATATATGTATAGATGTGCATTTATACATACATATATGTATGCATATATGATTTTACTTAGCTGCTTTGTTTGATACTACATTATATTTTTACTGTCTTAAAGAAAACCTGATCGACCCTCATGGTATTGCTAACACTCTTTGGAGTAGTTTCCTGTATGAATCCTGCGGCAGAAAGATTTTGCCACCCCTTTGATCTATGCACAGACTCTTGGTTTTTGTTCCCTGCTTTTCGTCATACCAGGGATTCTAAAATGATCATGATTTTCTCAGCTATGTATATTATTTTAAACTATTTCCCAAATTCCTGCTTTAAAATATTTCTATCTAAATAAAAATATTGCTAGAGGTGTTTTCTGGTAAACATCCGGCCTATGAAACGAGATTGTAATTATATCAGTTTTGATTTCTCTGACAAATCACGATTTTTAATTTTTCTTGATGTCTTATTGTATGTCACATAATTTGGTTTCTGATTAGCAGCCTCTTATATGCCAGAAAATAAATTTAACCTAGCATTCTTTGCAAGTTCTTTCTTTCAGCATTTCTTCTGGAAGGCACAATTACTAGATTCTTATATCTTTAATAACTTTGGATAGCCCTTTATGTTACACCAACCTTACTCACTCCATGGGAAGGTATGTGGAACGAGACATTAGAAGTGAGTGCATTCCAGCTCTGAACAGCTGAAACCCTAAATCACGTCTTTTTTTTGGTCTGAGTAGAAGCTCTGGAAGCTCAGCTCTCTGAGGTCATATAATAAGGGAGCTGGATAGATGGGATTTGTGTGACAAGACAGTCAGTATCCAAATGATGTTGATTGCGGATTCCTTGGAAGGCTGTTGAGGAAACGCCTCATGAAAATTCTGCTGTTTCAAAATAAGAAGTGCGTAGACTCCTTAAGCATTTAAACAAACAAACAAACCCAAAACTTGTCTGATGGAAGCATTTATCCATATGCACTTGCATAATCTCACCCACATGTGAAAGTGGAAGAATTGTTATACTGATGATCTTTGTCATACTCATTCTGCTCATTAAGAGTCCTTAGGTATTGAAACGAGATTTCAAAGTTCCAATCAGATTCACAATGGCTTTATTATATCTTTACTGACCTATAAGAGAAAGGCAAAAGGGACAAATATCATAACATGTAAAAATGTTTCTGGACTCAGTAGTAACCATACTGATTTAATTCATCTCACCAAGGTACTATTATAATGGCACAAAAAGTGCTGGAAAGTTCAGAGGCATTAATCCTCTGATCTGTGCACTGAAACTCACTCTGAAAAGATAGATGAAGGAGGGCTGATGAATGCTGCTTCATTAGGAGAATTTTAAAATGTAATTTGTCTTCATGAAAACAAGAGATTACACATTTCCAGCTTTCTCCTGGGCCTGCTAAAAATATTTTTAAACAATAACATTTGATGCAGAATAGTCTTTATGCTAGGACAGTTAATTATCATGGAAGAGAAGTATGTCCTGGTCAATCTGTTTGTGAATCACAGCAGTGGAAAATCTTAGAACTACAGATTCAAATTTCATAAATATGATTATGTGATAATAGAAAGAAAAATTCCCTTTAACTGACTTGGGTCTATGTTCAGTAGATTACGCAGAAATTTTCATAGTGCTTAAGGCTAATGGTGCAGGTGATGAGCTAAAACTTGATTAATCCTTGAAATTTGTAAGAATCAAAAAGCTTTTTCCTAATAGAATATTGAATGTTAGAATAACACTGTAATAGAATAATGGATACTCTTGCTGTTGCTCACAGCTTAATTCCAGACTGCCTTCTACTGCATAAGAAAGAGCTTTATGACAGGACTGTGCAAAATATGGAAGCAAAACGCAACTGCAAAGATGCAGATATGTCATCTGGAAACAGAGACCCAGACCATACTAGGCAAATACATCTTGCTGGGATAATGAGTTTTCAAAAAATTCCACTGCGCGATTGCTCATTTCCTACCTTATCATGCATGATCCTTAAAAACACAGGGATTTGAAACCAAACCAATGAACCCAATGGACAGATTCTCATTAATAAAATATGCACTAGACTAGAACTTATAGTAAAGTCTAAGAGGAAGAGTACTGCCAGTGTCTGGCATGATAAAAGCTCTGTATTTTCCCTTCTTTTCTACTCTTATTTGGCTTTTCAGCCTTCTACTCAGAGGAACCCTTTCTCATTACTTTTCCTGATCCCACTTACAGTGCTCTACAGCACAGTTGCAGTGGAAGAGAAAGTTGAGAGGGTACTCTTCTATTGGAGAGGGCTTTTATGCCCCTTTTTGGCTGCCTTTTCTCTTTTTTCTCCCACGTTTTGTATGCTCCCCTTTTGTGTATGAGTTCACAAAAAAAAAAAAAAAAAAAAAGAAAAAAGAAAAAATCTTTTGCTAAAATTCTCAGTCCTTCTGTGCATAATAGGATGTTTTTTTCCTAAAGAAAGCCATGTCAGCTCTGCCTGGCATCTTCCCTACTCATGGTGCTTTCCCAGGGCACCCTGCATCGCAATTCCCTATACAGGCTGAAACCTGCTCTTCTAAATGCTGGAATCCTAATGCTGTTGCCCAGCCTCCAGCCTCTATCCTGGAGGCTGGGCAAGTCCTCAAACTGATTTCAACTCAATTTGAAGCTGTTGTGTATGACCACTGTCACTGTGGTTGTTCCTATTTGTGAGCAGCAGGCCAAGTTCAGCATTAAACCTGTTTGGCCCCTCAAGCATTCACCTAAGGAAATCATCACCAGTATGATCTAGGAGCCTCTGGAGCCACCTACCCAGTTCCATATCATCTCCCCACAGATGTTCAGGCAGCTCTAATTCTCTTATGTTGTGAGGGTCTGAGAGGGGGAAACTGCTGCTAGTTGTTAGAAAAAGTCTCCTATGCTCTTGTTGTGAGGCTATCTGCACCGTACCCCCATCTCAACAATTCACTTCATACCACTTAATTACTATTTCTGGAAATCTGGTCACAAAGTGTCCAAAACTGCAAAAGAATGACTGCATTTTACAGTTGATTTCAGTGGGCTTTTAGTCAGGCTCTAGACATCATTAACTCTTCTGGAGAAATGAACCTGCCACACACTGAGTGCTTCATGTGGCTATTTCACCTATCTCCCTTTCACTAAAATCTTCCTATCCACTTCTGTTCTTAGTACCGCTTCCCCAGTGTTTAAGCCTAATCAGTGTTGGAAAGTAGATGTGAAGATACTGCAAAAATGAATGTAAACTTTTATATATGTGAAATGGAGTGTAGTATTGAATCGACAGAAATTATTCCAGGACTAGGCAGAAAGAATCTGAAAACAAGACATAAGCAGTCATGCATAAAATGTCTCAAACCACAGAGGAAATAGCCGACAAGATGAGTGGTAACAAGGTGAGCAACATATCAAAGTGAAATAAAAATCCCTCTAGAGAAGACAAGATGGATGAAGGAAGCAAGTTACTGTATGTGTGAGAGTGTGCTTAATATACTCAGCTGTGTAGGACCTTCACGGAAAAGATCACCGGAGTTACCAGAAAATTCACTGTCTTTATGGACTAATGCTCCTATCAGACAAAGGGCACTGGTGAAATTACAGGTGTATCTGCTCCTTTTTCACACAGTCCATAAAGTCTCCCCATGATGTAGATTAGCTGAATCCATCAGGTGTGAAATCATCCAGGGAGATAAAGAAAATGTAGCACATAGAGGAGCTGACTATCCACCTATGGAAAAGCTATAAATGCATTCTGGAGATGGTGGGGGCCATATGTGTGTCCATTTGCAAGAGAAAAGGCAGAAGACAGATCAGGGTAGTAAGACCTGCACAAGGTGAAAATGAGAGCGAATGAAAGACAGGTCTCTGCTCTTCTTTACCCCATGTCCTGCATTGTGATTTTCTGTGGGTTGTCTAAAACTTACGACTTTTTTTTGGGCAGATATACTCTTACACCACTACAATCATCTTCCTGTGTGGATTTCAGCTTCAGAAACTGCAAAGACTATGGTAACACTCCAAAGTCAGTGTAAGCATTCTGACGTTTGCATTGAATCTAACTTTATATGTCTCATTTGCTTTGATTAGATGCTGTTTCAAAGCTCCTGAAGTTTGACTATTTGTAAATCCCTATCTCTGAAATGAGGTAACAATTTAATGAACACAAATATATTTGTATGAATGAATACAAATACGAATACTCCTTGCTAGTTAACAAATAAAATCCAGAGCCTTATTTACTGTAGACTTCTTTTTTCTCATCTTTTAAAAGCGATTATATAGAAGTAAGGCAGGGTAAGAAACATGTCACCTTAATCTTGGCTACTTTGAATACTTCCGTTTCTAAGATAGTCAGGAATATTCAGTGGGGATAGTCTACTCTTAAAATAGGCAACTAAGTATCTGCCTGTTTTCCCCATAGCAGCCCTCCTAGCTTTGTGCTTTACATTGGTAGCTAGAATGGTGTTAATAACACACCAGTGCTTTGGCTAGTGCTGAACAGAGCTCAGCATCAAAGTTTCTCTCTAACATTCCTTCTTATTAGTGGACTGGGGGTGGGAAAGGTCTTGGGAGGGGACACTGTTAGGACAGCTAAGCCAAACTGACCAAAGGGATATTCCATACCAGAGGGCACCTGCTTAGCAATAAAGCTAAGTGAAAGGAAGAGGAATGGGGGGCATTCATTACTATGTTGTTTCACTTCCAGAGCAACTATGTGTACTGAAACCCTAGTTTCCTGGAAGTGACTGGACATTGCCTACTGATGGGAAATAAAGAATAAATCTTTTGTTCTCATTTGTGTCTATGTGTGACTTTTGTTTGCACTTTATTAAAGTGCCAATATCTCAACCTATGAGGTTTTTTTCCATTTTATTTTCTCCCCCGATTTGTCTTGCTGATAGAGTGGTTTTATGGGATCCTGGAATCCAGCCAAGGTCAACCTACCACTCTAAGTTAAATGAATTGCCCTCTAAGAATGACAATTCTCCTCTTCATTACAAATTGAATCTAGATTATTAGGTCCCAATACAAGGATCTCATATTAAAGCAACTGTGAGTGCTAAGAGTAGGATACCATTTGAGGTTGAGATACCTCCATTTGGATGTACACCACAATTAAATGTCAACAAGTAGTAGAAATCTGAACTCTAATAAATTAAATTAGTGAAGTCTGGAGAGTGGTTTGTCTTAGAGCAAAGAAGATAAGTAGGACATGATTTACTTGCTGAGATGACTGAGCCACATAGAGTGGCAGCTTTGACACACAACTTATGGAAGACCCATAGTATTTAAGCTTGACAGGTAGAGGCCATGTAATATATACAATGGTGGTAGTGTAAATGTGGATGCTTATGTTCAGGAAGCTGAATCTTTCCTTTAATGTTCCCCTAGAAATCTAAATGCAGACATTTTTAAATAAGCATTTTAATCTTTAAGTAAATCCTCCCCCCTTTGCTTAAATTAAGGAGATATATCGAGCTTTAAGCCACCAAAATTAAAGAATGCAACCTTGATTCTAAGCTTTGGCATATATGTTCAAGTGCTACTTTGTTAACATTAAAGCTTATTCCCCTAATATGTTTTATTAAGAATATTTTTATTTATTTTATTTTATTTATAATTAATATGCTTTATTAAGCATATTATTTTTTATTAAAAATATAATTTTAGCTTAGGATATAGACTGAAAGCCAAAATGACAGTTATATACTTTAAAATAAATTTGTATGTCAATCAAATATCTAAATCTAAAGGTACGACCTCAGAAACCTCTTTAAACCCCTGAGACTCCTGAAATCTAAGCCCACCCCCAAAACATACTTCTAATGACAGTCACGCTCTGAGACATAACTGTCCTTGTTCTGACAAGCTTCATTTGAAATTATAACAGCATTAGTGTGCTCCCAATCTTCGTTGTGGGAACCTACTTTTACAAAGCACACAGTACTCAGAACATTCTCCTAGGAAACATTGCCAAAAGGACATTGAGCAACATGGATATCCATCTGCTTAAAAATGTTTTTTTTTTTTATTTTGTCAATGGGTTTTTCTTACTCTGCTCTAGATTAGCCACAGGCACTTTATAGTCTACATATTGTATACCTTCTGTCCATATAGCTGTCCTTAGACAGCTTGAAGATTGACTGTAGAGAATTTTTCCAAATAGTCCTGCTGGGATGGTAGTACATCAGTGTGATCTACCGTACATGTACCCCTGCATTCTGGAAAGAACCTGGAGTTTGTTTCCAGCTTGCTTTAGGCTTGTTTCATAGCAAGAAGACAAATCTACTCTTTAAGGTAGCCTCAGGGCCATCAATAACAACATAGTTAAAATGACCATCTAGTATAATTTAGGATGCCCTGGAAGATCTCAGACATCCACACAGGGCTCAATATGCCAGTATTGTATATACAGTACAAGATCATATCATTCATGATCAACATCTGGGGAACAACTGTGAAACTTCATCATGCTTGAACAAGAACATTAGATACCTCTGTTTAGGCAACTATATATCAAATGATCACAATGTTTAGAAAAGATGGCACATATCAAATGAGACGTTTATTTGAAGTCACTGTAGTGAGATGTCAACAGCACACTGTGACACAAATTCTCTTTATCTCTTGCCTCACACTTAAAATGGTGGATCTTAACGCATTTGCTGCTGTGAGAGCATAACAAAGTCTGATAACTTTTTTTTGAAAGAGACTGATAAAATAAACCAAGAACTTCAAAGCTTATGTCACAACAAGCCTTAGATGTGATAAGACTCCTACACTTTGGTACTTATACGACAAAATGAGAGAGGTAGGCAGATCCCAGTATATTTGAAAAGTGCAGATATAACTGCAATTTCATACAGAAAATATAGGAACATTGGAATAATTTAATTGAAAACTAATATAGCTATCATAAACTAAGGAATAGCACAGCTGGAGGATTTAAAAAGTGATTTGGAAGCAAAATTCTCTCATTGAATTAGAGAATAAAAATTCAGTTAGAGACCTTGTAGAACAGCAAAGCCAGTACAGCTTCTACAGCTAAGGGCCTTTCTGCATTTCCATTGCAAACCAGTTCTTTCTGGGGATTATATTTCATCCAGAAGAGTTTGATGTGGGATGAACTTCGGATAAAATGTCTCAGCCTTTGAGCAACATGATAGTAACTCTATTATAATAAAAATCTGTACTTGCTTCATAACTGTTGAATCCACTGTGTGGCTACCTTACATATTTTGATATAAAGATACATGGACTAATGCTGACCTAAGGAAATATGCCTACATAATACAGTTCAGGTAAAGCTTTTAAGGCAAAATATCTTCTTTAGTGTGACGTTATACCCAAGTTACTCAGCCAAAACTCTCAGCCTGGTTCATTTTCTCAGGTGAGTTTTTCACCATTCCATTCAACATTGTCTTAACTTATCTTTGCAGCTCAGCTGTGTTTCCCCTATAAGTGAGGATAAATGGAACAAAAGAAAGGTAACGGTCATGTCAAAACACATGTCCTGTTCTAGATCTGGCTTGGACATTAGAACGAAATAATAATACAAGACAATAAGAATTGTGAGATAATTCCAGTAGTAGCTTAACATTCTTTAGTGCTAAAAAGAATTTTAAAAAATTAAAAACTATTGCTCCTCTCTTTCAAATTATGGTGCCATTACTTGTACGGTGCAAACTTCAGGCTAATTATCAATGGTTCATTATGCATGACAAAGCAAATAGCTTCGTTGACTTGGGAACAATCTTCTAGACTGCCTGGCTTTGAGACAGCTCTGGCATAGAGCTTCAACACTGGGGAAGCAGGGTTGCAGAGATTGTTATTGATGACAAGAATTTACAATGCTTTTAAGGTTCAAGTGTC
The DNA here is from genome assembly GCA_039720435.1 of Amazona ochrocephala. NCBI lineage: Eukaryota > Metazoa > Chordata > Aves > Psittaciformes > Psittacidae > Amazona > Amazona ochrocephala. The sequence continues at coordinate 22,736,262 of CM077878.1, forward strand.
TCATTTCTTTTCTAAACCCTTTGTGTTCTAAAGGTTGCAACTCTAAAATTTGCAAAACTCTTTAGAAATTTACTTAGGATGAAAGTTAAAAAAGATAAAAAGATAGATGGTTTAAAAAAAAAGTAGGAGTCCTAAATGCTGAAAGAAAGGAATATTTACTGATAGGATAAGTAGAGGGACAGGTAGATGAATGTGATAACTTTAGTACATTCCCCTTTGGAAAAGAAGTAGTTTGCTGCAGACACATGCCACGATGGTTAGAGAGGAAAAAGTTGTTGCTTTTTTTAAGTTTTCTTAGTAGTATCCTACAGAGTAACACAGAAGCAAACTGGTTTATCTCTGTATTCAGTTTATTTTTCAGAGATGCATTATCAAATCTGATCTTATGGTAATTCTTTCATTTTCTGTTGGGCTGTCCACATGAATTTTTCATTTATTTTCCTTTGCAGCAACTGTCTTTACTTCATGAGTATATATGAAATATTGCTAGCTGATTCTTAAAGTTTTCCAAAGTAGAAAAAAAAGTGTGAATCAAGGTTGCCACAATTGTTATAGTGAACTTTTAAAATATTCAACATAGTTCAATTTCAGGCAAAATATCCAAGGACTACAATTCTCTGGGGACCTTATAAACTTTCTGAGTTTGACGAAATATCAGTAATCTAGACTATATTACCTATGAAGCAGTCTTATCTCCGACTTCAATTCTTACCAGCCTCACATCTCTGAATCCCGACAGTTTCTTCATCCATGAGTAGTGCTATCAAGTCCTTGGCTTGCTACAGTTGTTCAGAAATATATAGCCTTCCCTGGAAACAAATCTACAGCTTTTGCTAGACCGGTACAGCAGAATTGCATGCAAAGTAACAGCAGGATTTTTGTTGGTTTACTGGTGTGTCTTTTTTTTTTTTTTCTCTTTAAGAAGGGCTTGCAAAGGATTTTTCCTTGCAAAGTGCTTGTTAAAGGCCTATGTGTGGCTTCAGAGAATGGCATGAATTAAAAAAAAAATTAAAAAAAAAATCAATGTTCTTCCCATTGTAAGGAAGAACTAACCTTTTCTTCCTAACCTTTCTGTATGTTGAAGGTTAGTGCCTAGATAAAATAGCTTGCAAGGGAGTGAAGTTGGATTCCTCAATGACCCCTTGAAAAGAGCATGCATTACACATAAAATAGTCACTTTTAAAGGTAAATTTCAGAGCTGCCAAGTTTCCAAGTTATGGATCAATGTTGGGATTTGACACTTTCTGCCCTTCTCATTTATTTTTTAATATGGAAAATAAAAGCATGATTTATTGTTAGATTCAGCAGAACAATTATGTTACTCAGTGTACTGGCAGTTCAGCTAAAATGGAATAGATTTGAACTCTGGTCTCAGTATTCGAAGATACAATAAAATTGCTCTCCCTCAGCTGCGGTGTTTATCCCTACAAGGTGGAGCAATTTCCCCAGGAGAAAGAAAGAAAGAGTACCCTCTACTTATGTGCATTCTCATTGCTGTGCAGTCTGCCTGGCTGGAAAAGCTGTAAAACAGGAAGATTAAAACACCTTCATGAAGAAAAATACTTAAAGACTCTACTTAGCATGTTTTGAATGAATGCTGTAAATCCAAAAGTATTTTGTAGAAAGTTGATTAGAAACTCCTTATGGTTGATTCACTTCAGTTAGCCGTGGGAAGTTACTTGTTTAGGACGTTGGTTTTTCCCTTCAGAAACACAGAATGCCTTCAATTTGCTGTGGAGAAACTGGAAACAATGTGCTGTCCAGACTGTGTCTCTGAGACAGTGTCCCCTGGCTCAATACAGAATGAACACATACACCAAGTTACAGTGCCTAGATTCAGATTAGATATAAAGTCTGTGTGTTTAACAAACAGAACAATTTAACATGGAAAGAACTTGTCAAGGGCTACTGTAGATTTTCCATCATTAGATTTTTTTTTTAATCAATAGTGGCTGTGTTCCTAGGGCATATGCTCTACTTCAAATGAACACTAATTCACAGTCTTTATAATGGCCTGTATCATGCAAAAGTATAGACTATCCAATACCTTCTAGTTTTATGCTCTGAAACTTTGAAGACAGATGTTTCCATTAACTGCTGAAGTAGAAAAGAAGCTTTTGTCAATAATAGCAACAATATATGAAACAGAGGTTAAAATAAACGTAAGTGGGACAGTTTGCATGCTGCTGCTTCTGTATTAAACATAAGATATAATAAATACCCTCATGTCTCCTCCATGGTACGTCTGTTCTGATAAGGTGGCACGCATTCATTACCTCTGCCTCTGGGTAGAAGAAATCTTATGGCTCTTCACCAAAATTTAGAAAGGAAACACTTCCCCTTCCATATGTCTTCTTAGAAAAATATATTTGAATAATAGCAGCAAGAAGAGAGGAGATTTTTGAAAAGTGGGGGGAAAAGGTGACAAAAAATTTACTTCAATATATTATGCACAAATCTACCAATTAATATGAAAAATAATAAGGAATCTAAGGTTGCCTCGGGATAAGGGAGAGACAAAGTAAAAGAGGGAAAAAAAGAGAAATCAAATTAAGGAAAACAAACTAACACCAGCTTTTCCTAATTTGCAGAGACCCTCAGCAAGCTGCCTGTTCATGAATTAAATAAGTAATTTTCATCTATCCATCAACAACTCTATGAACACCGTGATGGGATCACCAGACCTTTAGCCTCCAAATTATATAAGCAAAAGAAATCCAGAAAACTAATTAAATTAAAAAAAGCCCTTGACACTACAGATACTTGATCTTCCAGGATTCAGAGATTTTTGCTTTCTTTTATCAAACTCTGTGTGGTGATATACTAGATTACAGTTCCCTGGAGAGATATTCAGAATTTTATAGATGTCCTAGGTTCAGCAGTAGCAGTCAATTTTTCTCCTTAGTAGCTGGTGCAGTGCTGTGTTTTTGACTTTTGGCCTGGGAACAGTGCTGATAACACCGATGTTTATAGTTACTGCTCAAATGTTTAGTCTGACCAAGGACTTTCTGATCCTCATGCTCTGCCAAGGAGGAGGGGAAGCCAGGAGGAAGCAGAGACAGGACACCTGACCCAAACTAACCAAAGAAGTATTCCGTACCACAGCACGTCATGCCCAGGATGTAAAACTAGGGGCAGGGACCTGGAAGGGTTACATCACTGCTTGGTCAGGCTTGGTATCAGTCGGCAGGTAGGAGCAGTTGTATCTCTTCCCTCGTTGTTTCCCTTGTCGTTATTATTTTTGGTGGTAGCAGCAGTGGTTTGTGTTATACCTCAGTTACTGGACTGTTCCCATCTCAAGAAGAGAGATTCTCCGTGGAAATTATATTCTTTCGATTCTCATCCCCATCCCTCCGGGAGCAGGGGGAGGGGGGGAAGGGGAGCTAATGAACTGTGTGGCTGATTTATGGCTGGGCTTAAACCACCACAATAGACAATAAAGCCAATATACTTTTATTCATCACATAACAGAAACAAATATTTAAACAACCTATTTCCAGAAAAACAAAACAAAACAAAACAAAACAAAACAAAAGATATTGTTATAACTCCTACAAAGTAATAAAGTGCCAGGTCTGGTTCAGTATAGCATGTGCATGAAGGCATTAGTGAAGAATTATTAGCCCTTGTGGAGGGTGTTGTTGGGTATATATTAAATTCAAGATTCTGTCTAAAGACTAATTCTTTCACTGCAATTTAAAATCTATATGTGCATTGTATTTCTTAAAAGGTCTGGAAAGAAAATTTCTTATTAAATTATTTTTGATGAAAAAGATAAGCTTTTGAAGAAACAAAACATTGGACAATTTGACCTGTGTTCAGTTCAAATAGTAATGAGTTCAGAAAATTCAATGAAATTTGATATGAATGAGGCCAATGAATAGATAGTGGTAGATAGCAATTATAGATAGCAACTATATTGACAATCTGTGACTCTTTAAGGGGGGGATATTAATTTTATGGTCTTAAAATTATTGTTTCAAGCCTGGACTATTTCAGACACAATTTGAAATAATTTGATATTAAAGCAAAGTATTTGTTTCTTGACAAAATATTTAAAAACCCATCCCCAAATAGTCTGTTTCCTCTCTTTTCTCCCCCTGCTCATTACCCATCAAAAATAGTTTTCATAGTCAATTTGAGAGGAAGTGGCTTCCTTATACATTTTCATTTGTTTTCCTGTGAGAAAAGAAAATATCTAGTTCCAAGTGGATGGTTTGAATACTACTGTAGTCCAGACTTTGAAAACTTATTTTCTCCTTTCTGCTTTTATTCTGGTGGCATATACACAAAGCAGAAACTGTACTAATGCTTGATTTAGCTAAGGAAAAAAAAATAAATAATCCAGGTTAGCTGACATACAGAAGGCAGAATGTTGCTTGTCTGACTGTCTGAACAACACAATAGGTGCATTCTCCCCTTCTGTGTCTGTGTGTGGCTCTTCAGTTCCTCAAAGAAGACATTTCTTCCTAGAGAAAACAAATATTTTCTTCTTTGCAAGAAGAAAAGGTGGGGTAAGGGTAAGGTTAAACTTCAAAGAAGAAAAGTCTCTCTCACACTTGAATTCGTTTTGCAAAACCAGTTAAGGGTAATTCATAATGCATCACTGTTAAACAAGTTCATTTCTGAATCAGCAACTGGAGGTGGGGGAGAGCAGCACGTTATTACAAAAGCAGACAGCACCCACTCTCTCTGGGGCATACTAAGCATCATCTTTATTAAATATTGATTTTAAAATATTTAAGTCACTAAGAGCTTAGAGACTGATTAAATTACTTGCTAATCTAGAACAAACTGGTCCTGTTGTAAATAGAATCAACTGAAATAATCTCAGGAGGTTTCTACTAGCATACTTTAAGGCTCACACACTGAAAAAGGCTCAGGAACTGGTGAACACGTGATATTTGGATAAATTCTCATCTCACGTGAATAGCAATCTGAATTTATGACAGTCTGACTTTACTTTTCTGGACAAGGTGGATTAGTTTTGAGTAAAAACAAATTCTGTACCTGAAAATTAAACACAACTGCCACTGCTTTCAATAAGACACCCTAAATCAAGTTCTAGTTCATTTGTTTGCTCATGGTATGTTCTGGAGCAAGCTTTGGAGTATGCTATTCTTGATGTTTCTTGCAGTGGCTTGTAAACTGGGACAGAGACTAGTACTGACAGGTATGGTCCTTAAGGACTATGAGAATATTTTTCTACTACTTCAAATACAAAAATAATTACGATTTAGAATTTCAACACAACCCTTTCTCTAAAATTTCTTGTCTCTCTTCGGTGCTCCATTCTTTGTCTGATTACCTTAATAGCCATTTTGGACTTCTGTCAGTTGTTCTGCACATTACTTTCTCTCAGATGTGTTTTCACAATGGCTAAAGACGTGTAAGACAATATGCAAGAGTAGTTTCCAATCTTTATTATACACATACAACCAACATTTCTAGTAAGGATAAGTATAGTTAGGGTTCTGAATGTTTATTTAGATTCCTTAACAGTAGAAGAATGCTGGGTATCTTTAGATACAACAGAAGCTCAGGTTCTGCATAGTTTTTGAATTTCACAATATATATGATCTATATACAGAGAAAATGAAAAAAAAAAAAAAAAAAAAAAAAAGGAAAAAAATTGTCCAGGTAATTTAACAGCCAAATGCATTTTTGGCATGTGTCAGTCTGAAAGATTACCGTATTTGTTTAGCTGAAGTCATCATCTTACCTGAAGTCATAACCTACCTGGCTGGCAACTAAGGCTTTACTCTATGATCATATTTCAGGTACTGTACATTTCTAGATAACTATCGACCAATATTATTTTTTTTAAACAACAATAATGGCAATTAATCATTTGATTTATTCAGTAAAGGTTGTGTAGATGCAGAATCACTTTAAGCCAATAAACCTTGTCTGGCAATCTTCTAAAGCATATAATCTAGTTCAGTGAAAAGTCATAAAGCAAATACATTAATCACTTATGAAATCCATAGCTTATTTTATCTAGCAGGTGAGATTCATCTTTACTGAAATATCTATGAAGTCATTGACTTCAAAGTTAAATACAAGTTCACTGCTTAGTTCTGGTGAAGTCAAAGGCATTTGGATCATCCCACATAACAACTATATATTATTATTATTTTTTCCCATTACCTGAGATCTCAATGGGAACATAACAAATAATGTATCTCTAACTTAGACTGTTACAAGTAAATTCAAAATTTTATGACCTTCTTAAGTATTGCAAGTGTTCCCATCAAGGTTACTTTCTGTCATGTCCATATTCAGTATGACTATATTCAGTGTGCACAGTACTGCTGTGATAATGTATCATGGGACTCCGGTGCACAGCAAATAATTAGGTTTATGTTTATATTTTTCATGCCCCACAGTTTCTTCAGTTCCTGCCAGATCTTATCTTCCATTATTTTCTTTAATTTTTAATCAAATTATATAACAGCAAAGTTCATAGGCAGTCTCTTTCCTTCCTTTAAATAAGCTCCCTATCAGGTGTTCTTCCATCCACTTCATAAGCATTAATGATTTTGAAATATTTAATAACATTTTTGTATCTTACTTATTTACCATCTTGTTTCATAGTGAGACAAGGGGGGCACAAAATCTCAAAACGAAATATATAAAACTTAAGAATCAATTTTAAGTAATGTTAAGTTTGATGGCTTTGTAACAGTAGCAACGGAAAATTACCGAGGTGCATGATTCACAGAAAAAAAAAATAGAGCACAGCTAAAGAACATATTGAGAATTCTTGTATAAGATAAACCATTGTAATTTTAGGCCTTTATGACCTTAGTACAAAATGAGTGTAGGAAACACAGGCTAGAAGAACAGGACGTAAGGATAAGGAGTATCTGGAATGGCAGGGGTCCAGGATGAGCTGCAGTTAAACTAACTGATTAGTAGAAGGACAGGATGATTGTTATGTCTATGGTGTTAACGAACCAATTAAGCAGGTATAAGCATCTACAGCACGTGCTTCAAAGGCTGCCAGAAGTGATGAAGACTGTTGGAAGAAGTAAACGATCCTCAGAGACCACCACCACATTTTTGTGCTCATGCGGGGAACTTTCTGGAAAATGATGTAATCCATACGTAGCCTCATGAATATGTATGTATGCCCAGTGACTATATGTAACAATACGTGGACAAACGTTAGGAGGAGCTATCCCCCATGTCTACCAGTGCCGCAATAAAAAAAACCTGCTTGTCAACTTGAAACTTCATTGGCAAGTTTGTTCCTGGAGTTTTCTCTGAATCAATAGAACCATAGAATCATAGAATACTTAGGGTTGGAAAGGATCATCTAATTTCAAAGCCCCTGCCATGGTCAAGGACACCTCACGCTAAACCATGTCACCCAAGGCTATGTCCAACCCAGCCTTGGACACTGCCAGCAATGGAGCATTCACAACTTCTCTGGGCAACCCACTTGCTACACTTAACAGTAAAGAACTTCTTCCTTATATCCAATCTAAACTTCCCCTGTTTAAGTTTGAACCCGTTATCCCTTGGCCTATCACTACAGTCCCAAATAAATAGTTCCTGCCCAGAATCCTTATAGACACCCTTCAGATACTAGAAGGCTGCAATGAGGTCTCCACACAGCCTTCTCTTCTCCAGGCTGAACAGCCCCAACTTTCTCAGCCTCTCTTCATACGGGAGGTGCTCCAGTCCCCTGATCATCTTCGTGGCCCTCCTTGGGACTTGCTCCAACAGTTCCATGGCCTTTTTTATGTTGAGGATACCAGAACTGCCCACAATACTCCAAGTGAGGTCTCACGAGAGCAGAGTTGAGGGGCAGGATCACCTCCCTCGACCTGCTGGTCACGCTCCTTTTGATGTAGCCCAGGATACGGTTGGCTTTTTGGACTGCAAGCGCACACTGCAGCCGGCTCATGTTCATTTTCTCATCAAGAACACCCCCAAGTCCTTCTGCGCAGGGTTGCTCTGAATCTCTTCCCTGCCAAACCTGTAGCTTTGCCTGGGATTGCTCTGACCCAGGTGCAGGATCTTGCACTTGGCATGGTTAAACTTCATCAGGTTGGCATCAGCCCATCTCACAAGTGCATCAAGGTCCCTCTGGATGGCATCCCTTCCCTACAGCATATCAACCGAACCGCACCGCTTGGTGTCATCGTCAAACTTGTTGAGGGCATACTCAATCCCACTGTCCATGTCACATTAAAAGATGTTGAACAAGACTGGTTCCAACACCGATCCCTGAGGGACACCACTCATTACTGGTCTCCAGCTGGACCAGTAGGAGTTTCACTACTGATAGTATGGCACCTCTTCTCTTTTGAGCCTCTAATTCCTACAAAGCTCCTATCACTTAACACTGTCAATTCTGTATGTTATATTCATCTCTAGTGAACCTGGCACACCTTATTGCATATGATTAAGAGTGTCTAGGTTCTGGTCACATATCGTACATTCTAGTCTTACACTTTTTCTGCTGTTCTCTTTCTTTTATTTTTTGTGAGTGATCATCTGTTATACCCATAATTTAGCTTTCTGGGTAAAAAACAGTTCCAACTACAGATGCTCATATATCAACATATTTAGACAGTATATGTCTATAGGCTTCTTTGGAGTTAATTTAAGTGCATACAACCAAATATCTGTGGTCTTTATGGGTGTCTCAGGTTGTACAAGTTGTCTACACAAGACAGTTAGTTATGACGCAGAACTATGTGATCCCCCTGGCTTTTCTGGAGTGACAGCTGAAGGCCAGATAGAATTTCTTTAAGCATCATAACTGGTGCTGGATGCCTACATTAAGGCAATGATGCCCAGATGCCCCTAGAGTCTTCCATAAGGCACTTTAAATGTCAAGGCACATGCACATGGGGGCAAACCGCTACTCATTATGCACTTTGATACTCAGGCTTATCTTGAATTAGATATGCAGATTTTTGTCAGCTGTCTGAGTTCTCTTCTTTTGTAAATTTGTGTGTAACTATTCCAACTCTGTTGGCCCTTTTCCCACTTATTTCTGACTACAAATCTCATGTTAGTGTCTTCACAGTGACTTAGTGGCATTTCATTCTTCTTTTAGTGCTAGAACATCCAGTCCATTTTGTGCCTCTTCAAGAATAGTCTGTCAGAAGAAAAATCTGTTCCAGGACATTTTAGTTCACTTTCAGCCTGTTGTACTGTTTCTGTGGTCACAAAGCCTATTCACTCAAAACTCATATTCCGTGCCTTGCAAAAAGTGTTAAATTTTACCTGGCTTCTTTGCGTAACTCCCTTACATCAGTCTTTGTCCAATACAATACTGCCACAAAATTCTATGTATTTCTGATGAAATCTTTTCTTATTGCCTTGGCCATACTTTTTACTATTAATTCTCCCTTCCCCAAGTGCTCGCTCTTTGATCAAACTAGAATTTGATATACTTTTATTTCTTCATCAGAATATAGTATTCTTAAATATTTATAGTATCACCTTGTAATATTCCTGCACTTGTCCTAGTCAGCTATTGCAGATAGAGTACTTTCTTTTCCAGATAAATTTGCTATATATATAGTTTCTTGCCAAGGGTCAAGTTTGTCAAACTGTATCTGAACGTCCTCCCCTGTGCATCCTGTTCAAATGAGGATTGTAATGATATTTTTTCAGTCCATTTAATACACACCTACAATGTATTTTTCTAATTTAAAAACAAGTTTATGATGATGTAGTTGTTTTAATGTGTAATCTGACGCATAATATTATGTACCACCTCCACTGTTTCTGTATTTATTCCACCTTGGCTCTCGCATAATCAAGTATTAGATTTACACTCTTCCAAATAAACTCCAACTTTTCAATCTCTTTTGACTCACCACTGGTTTACCTTCAAACTGTCTTAACCATAGGATCTTCTGATTAATCAGTGTCATCTAGTAATGATTTTTTTCTGACAGTAGTTTATGTTATTCTCTCCCATGCTTTTTAATTCTCTGTTTGCACTACAACACAGATTTTGCAGACTTCTGATGTCATTCGTAGTTACACCTCGAAGGTGCTATTAACATTTTCTATGACTTTTTTAGGCTTCTTCTTACTGATATTGTTCAAGGTTCTCAGCACAATGACCAGTTCCACCTTCACAGTACTTTCCTCCCGGTTTTGTAGATCATTTAACAAGTTGCTTTTAACATTTTACGTTTTTTTTTAGTGCCAGGGTTTTACCCAGTAGTCACACTATTTTTTTTTTGTTCGTTTTTTTTTTCCTAAAAATTTCTGTGAGAAATATGCCATCTTTCATAGGGATATAAGCTAGTTAAAGAAATTATGATTTATACTGCTACTATGAGTATCCCCCCACTGCTGTGACACTTGTGTGCTGCACTTCTCAACACTTCAATTATTTTAGCAGAATATATATGTCAAAGTCTATGCAGTCTCTGTCAACAATTCAGAATCAACTGTAAACTTAGAGAACAATAACTTTGTCCAGTTAGAAGCAAGTCAAGTGAACCATCAATATTGCATCAATATTTCCAGGGCTTCATTGATGTGTGGTTATTCTACATGCAGGTCACTGAAGTTTGAAGTTTTTATAGAGGTTTGTCTGAATGCCCATTTGAATGCTAACTTCGAAACTTCTTATCCCTTTGCGTGGTTTAAACCCAGCTGGTAACTCAGAACCACACAGCCTCACATTCACTCCACTCCTTCCTCCTGCTCCCAGAAGGATGGGGATGAAAAGAGAAAGAATGTAAACCCCACAGGTTAAGAACAGTCCAGTAACTAAGATATAATACGAAACCACTACTACTGCCAACAGTAACAACAATGGTAAGGGAAATAACAAGGGGAGAGAATATAAAACTAAAAGGGGGAAAGGAAGATCAAAAATAAGCACCAAGTGATGTACGATGCAATTGCTCGCTACCTGCCGACCAATACCCAGTACAATCCGAGTAGTGATCTGGGCCTTCCGGGTAACTCCCCAGTTTATATACTGGACATGACGTGTTGGGGTATGGAATACCCCTTTGGCTAGTTTGGGTCAGGTGTCCTGTTTCTGCTCCCTCCTGGCTTCTTGTGCCCCTCCTCACCGGCAGAGCAAGAAAGAGACTGAAAAGCCCTTGATGGGGTCAACATTACTTAGCAACAACAAAAACATTGGTGTGTTATCAGCATCATTCTCAGAAAAAAGCTGAAAACACAGCATTGCATCACCTAATGAGAAAAATAACTGTTGTTTATGAACCCCATGCACCTTTTTCACTGACTTGACTGGATTCATCCTTCCTTCTTTTTGGTGCTGTCTGTTGGTGACTGGAACTGTCCTAGAGCTTGCTGAGCCTGATGTGGTCCTATGTGCTCGTCTGCTGCACCTGTAGAGACACAAGGCTGGCTCAGAGGGCCCAAATTAAGTTGTGATGATGAAACTGAGATTTTTGCATTGCTGTATGTCCTGGGTTCAGCAGTAGCAGTCATTTTTCTCCTTCTTAGTAGCTGGTGCAGTCTGTGCTTTTGACTTTCAGCCTGGGAGCAATACTGATAACACTGATGGTTTTAGTTGTTGCTCAGTAATGTTTACTCTGACCAAGGACTTTCTGAGTCTCATGCTCTGCCAGGGACTAGAGGAAGCTGGGAGGAAGCAGAGACAGGACACCTGACCCAAACTAACCAAAGACGTGTTCCATACCACAGGACGTCATGTCCACTATATAAACTGGGGTCAGTTACCCGGAAGGACTAGATGACTGCTTAGGTCGAGCTAGGTATTGGTCAGTAGGTGGTGAGCGGTTGTATTTTCTTCCTTTGGTTTTTCCCTTTTCATTATTATTATTGGTGGTATCAGTAGTGAGTTTGTGCTATACCTTAGTTACTGAACTGTTCTTATCTCAACCCATGGGAGTTACATTCTTTCGATTCTCTTCCCCATCCCTCCAGGATTGGGGGGAGGAAAAGGGGGGAGTGAGCAAGTAGCTGCTTGATTCTGGGTTTCCGGCTGGGCTTAAACCACAACACTGTAACATAGAATCATAGAATAGTTAGGGTTGGAAAGGACCTTAAGATCATCTAGTTCCAACCCAGCCGGAACACCTCACATTAAACCACGTCAACCGAGGCTCTGTCCAAGCTGGCTCTTTCTAGTCCTAAAGCAGAGAACATCATTATTTATTGAGCTAAGGAGGCTTGATGCTGGGCACTGGAAGTAGATATATGATATTAACTTTAAAAGTTCTTACTTTGTGCAACAGAATGGAAAAGAGATGGTTGTTGCTTGACCCAGGCTGCAAGTGCGCATCATGCTACACACAGGTAAGTCACGGTTTGGTGCTGGGTTACTAAATTGCTGAATTAGAGTAATTGCAGAGATTAGAGATAGAGCCTCAAAAAACAAAAGATTTACCCAGTTTACGTGACATCTGAAGCTGTACAAGCTGTTGTTCAAGTTGTTTGCTGCTACAATTTAGCCTGTAATACTGGTTACTACATCAACTCAAGAGAGACATTCTTTCTAAAACTCTGATTCCTTACCTTCTCCATAACTTAGTGCTGACAGAGCAGTATGTGCTTCATTAGGTTATAAATATTTGCAGAAGAAACAATGGTCAAGATTCTTAGCTAAAGCAAAATCGGTATAACTCATTTGACTTCAACATGACAATGCGGATTCATATAGTATCAACTCTTAAATTTTATTGATAGTTTTGCCATTTGTGATGCTTTTCTTAAATCTTGGCTACAGGGGATATGCTTAGGTGAGAATCTTAACCTTTTTTTATTAATCTGCCCACTTTACAGAGAAGCAAAGCTTGAAAATGCAACTTTAGTAAATTGTCAAGGCTTCACATAGACAAGATGAATAGAAGTCATTATATATATTTTACATTTATGTATTTATCCCACTTCAATAATTTTAATAGTTGAAACCAGAAAGTGCTGCAGGAAGAAGTTCCAGTTACTTAATTTTAAATGCTTAGATTTCGCAATAGTGAATTTGGCTTGCCATTGACTTTAACGCATTTCTCTTGGGTGCCTAAGAGTTTTTAGGGAGCTGTGGATTTACTAATACCAGCAACACTTCTACCACTCTTAATTGTCTTCTTTCTCTAGTGGTATTAATGCATTTATTGTTACTACTACTGCCACCAATATTTCGTGAAAGAGGGAAGCACTTTTTGCCTGTTGCAATAGGGACCATGTACCTAAATAGGGGAGTTAGTTATCTTACTTACAAACCATCAGAGATCTGGACATAGAAGATGCCTTGCTTTTCCTTGGTTTTCCACACCGGATCTTGAGGATGGAGCTTGAGGGACACATGCTGTAATGTGTTCTTTGAGGAAGAAGACTTGAGGTTGGCATTTTTAAATGCATCATTTTAAGAACATCTAGTCCTTTTTGTGAAGTGAAATGTATTGGATAAACAACAGAATGAAGACAATGCTTTTTCTATTGTCATGAAACCCAAACTTTTCATTCTGTCACCCTTGGCAGAGCTCAGTTTGTCTAACCTGAGAGTACAGCTGTCTTTTCTGTGTTTTTTTTTAATAAAGATGTGTGTGAGAAGGAGCTTGTTTTCACTGTATTTTTGTCAAGGGAGAAAGAAATTGCTGGCTGCTACACTTTATCATAAAAAATGTATTTAAAAAGAAAAAATAACAAACTCATATAAATTGTTGTTTTCCTAAGTGAAGAAGTAAGCAACTGGAACATGGCAATTATATTAAATCAGGTTGTATTTAAACTGCTTTGTGCTCCCACAGGAGAGAAAGGGTTTTATACTGAATTCTGTAAACGGGCATTCTGAAACAGAAGACTTTTTAAAACTGTCATGCTTAATGATACCTACAACAGAATGCCAAGAAGATGATAAAAGCTCAACACTGTTATTCCCACTTTGGCTTTCAGGAAGAGGTCTGCAAAGTAGCCCTCAATCTTTCAGAATTCCGTGAAAACTAGTACTAGCTGAGAGGTTTTCCACATTTAATAATATGAAATAGCTTGCAGTTAAACCAAAATATTCCTGGAAAAATGTCTATTCTGATGAAGAACATCTGGTTGGGTTTTCATGAAAATCTATAAAGCTGTAAATGGAATTTACTGTTAGTGGAAAAAGAATGCATAGTAGTTATTAAAAAGGAATAAAAAATAGAAACTCCAACCCAGAGAATGCCTCTCCCTAGACTGCGCACACAAAAGAAAATTTTCTGGTCTACACATTTTAGAAATTTCTGAAAAATTCTATACATAGAACTGGATATTACTATTTTAGAAGTTTTCAGAATAATTCTGTGACATAATTAGAGCAGTAGTGAGATAATTTTACCCCAAATATTGATGGGTCCTGTCAATATCTTATTAAAAGCTAAAGAGATTTTTCTGCTGAATTCTGCTGCTGTTTGGTGAATTGCATTTTATCTTCATAATACTCTATTAACCAAAGGCTTTATTAAGGCTAAAGCTACGAAATATTAGCTACAAGACCATTCCTACCCCAGGAGTTTATTACTGCAAATAAATAATTTATTTTGTTAAAAAAAAATTATTTATTCTTCATTCTAAAGAAAGTGGCCATGAGAGCTGCTCTTTCACCTTACTCTTTATTTTATCAGGAGTTAAATAACCTTGAAGTTATGGAGCTAAGGTATTAGGTGCTAACAGCAGCAGAGTCAGGACTGCTATTCAGAGAATCATAGAACAGCCCAGGTTGAAGGCGAAATTAATAGATCATCTGGTCCAACATTTTGTAGGAAAGGGAGTATAGATGAGATTATCTATCATCTTGTCCAACTGCATCTTGAAAATCTCCATTGATGGTGACTCTGCCATATCCTTGGGGAGCTTGTTGCAGTGAATCAGTGTTCTCACAACTTATATCAAGATGAAACCATTTCTGGTTCAACTTGCACCTGTTACTCCTTGTCTTCTTCATGCATCTCCTTGTGAAGAGATAGTCTCCAAGCTCTCTGCAGCTGTGTTTTAAGGGCTGGCATACTGCGATGAAGTTCCCCCTGAGCCTTCTCCAGGAAGAGACCAAACTCCTTCAGTCTTTCCTCAAAAGGCAGGTTTTCCAGCCGCTTCATCATTTTCATGGCCCTCTTTTGAACCCTCCTCTGTCTCTCTGCATCTTTTTTGAGTTGTGGGGACCAAAACTGAGCACAGTACTCTAGGTGCAGCCTGACAAGTGCTGAGTAGAGTGGGATGATCACATCTTTATGTTTGCATGTAATGCCCTTGCAGATGCATTCTAGGATTTGATTTGCATTCATTGCAAATTCTTGAGTTATAAACTCAAGATAATTCTTTCTCTGGAAAGGAATGTTTGAATACTTGTTCATTTAATAGTAGAGGGAGATGACAACAACAAAACAGTATTTATGTTTCTATGTCCGTCTCACATTGTATTTTGGCAAAATCAGGCATTTAGGGCTCAGTAACAATATCAGGGCAAGCCAAATAAGACAAAACACGCTTGAATGAAAATATTTAATGATTTTGATGGCCTTCCTGTTGTTTTATGCCTTTTAAATACTTGTGCAAGAAAAGTTGCATCCATTGGAATGCTTGTGAAAAGAGACTTTGCAACCCTTCTGATCACCACAGAACAAGGTTTTAGTGCTTTCTGAGGCACTCATGAGCTGCTATAAAGCATATCAGATGAAGTATGGGCATAATGATAAGGTAAAATGGAAGATTTAGTGAATGTTGTCCTATAACGTACATAGAATGAAACTACGTATACCCTACATAGAATAATTTCAAATGAATGACAAAACTATTAAGAACCAAAATCCATCCACATATCCGTAGTATGGGGAACAAACAATAGGAATTAGAGATGTGTGCACATCTACGGGGGTATGATATCATAGGCATCACAGAAACATGGTGGGATGGCTCCTATGACTGGTGTGTTGGAATGGAAGGTTACCGGCTCTTTAGGAAAGACAGGCCCGGCAGACGGGGAGGGGGAGTTGCTATTTATGTTAGGGATAGGCTGGAGAGTATGGAACTCTGTCTGGGGATAGGCGAGCAGTCGACAGAGAGTTTGTGGGTCAGGGTTAAAGGGAGAACAGTGATGGGTGACGTTATTGTAGGGATCTGTTACAGACCGCCTGACCAAGGGGAATTGCTGGACGAAGCGCTCCATAGGCAGATAGGAGCAGCCTCACGCTTGCAGGCACTTGTTCTCATGGGAGACTTCAACCACCCTGATAGCTGTTGGAGGGATGGTACGGCCCGGCACAAGCAATCCAGAAAGTTCCTCGATTGTGTGGAAGACAACTTCCTTCTGCAAGTAATGGAGGAGCCGACAAGGAGAGGTGCCATGCTTGACCTCATCCTCACCAACAGGGAAGGGCTGGTTGGGAATGTGACGCTCCAGGGCAGCCTTGATTGCAGCGATCATGAGATGGCTGAGTTCGAGATCCTCAGGACAGTGAGAAGGGCGTGCAGCAAGCTCACTGCCCTGGACTTCAAGAGAGCAGATTTTGGCCTCTTCAGGAACCTGCTCAGTAAGGTTCCATGGGATACAGCCCTAGAGGGCAGGGGGGCCCAAGACTGTTGGTTGATATTCAAGGCTCACCTGCTGCAAGCTCAGGAGCAATGCATCCCAACTAGAAGGAAGTTCAGCAGGAGGGTCAGGAGACCTCCTTGGATGGATAAGGAGCTGCTGAGCAAAATTCGAAAGAAAAAAGAGGCTTATAAAAGGCGGAAGCAAGGTCAGGCGGCCTGGGGATAATACAGGGATGTTGTCCGGGAAGCTAGGGAGCAGGTTAGGAAAGCTAAGGCCCACTTAGAATTAAACTTGGCTAGGGATGTTAAGGATAACAGGAAGGGATTTTATAGGTACATTGCTGATAAGAGACAGGTTAGGGACACCGTGGGCCCTGTCCAGAAGCTATCGGGAGAACTGGCTACCCTGGATTTGGAGAAGGCTGAGGTTCTTAATGACTTCTTTGCCTCAGTCTTCACCGGCAAATGCTCTGACCACACCACCCAAGTCTTGGAAGGCAGACGCGGGGACGGTGAGGGTGGGGACCCTGGGCCCACTGTGGGGGAGGATCTTGTTCGGGACCACCTTAGGAACCTGAATGTATACAAGTCAATGGGACCGGATGAAATCCATCCGCGGGTCCTGAAGGAGCTGGCAAACGAAGTTGCTAAGCCACTCTCCATCATATTTGAAAAATCATGGCAGTCAGGTGAAGTTCCCGATGACTGGAAAAAGGGAAATATAACCCCCATTTTTAAGAAGGGGAAAATGGATGACCCAGGGAATGACAGACCAGTCAGTCTCACCTCTGTGCCTGCCAAAATCTTGGAGCAGATTCTCCTGGAAGGCATGCTAAGGCACATGAAAACCAACAAGGTGCTTGGGGACAGCCGGCATGGCTTCACGAAGGGGAAATCCTGCCTGACCAATCTGGTGACCTTCTATGATGGGGCTACGGAACTGATGGACAGGGGCAGAGCAGTTGATGTCATCTACCTGGACTTGTGTAAAGCCTTTGACACTGTCTCCCATGACATCCTTCTCTCTAAGTTGGAGAGACATCAATTTGATAGGTGGACCACTCGGTGGATAAAGAACTGGCTGGATGGCCGCACGCAAAGAGTAGTGCTCAGTGGCTCAGTGCCCAGCTGGAGACCAGTAAAGAGTGGTGTCCCCCAGGGATAGGTGTTGGGACCGGTCTTGTTCAACATCTTTGTGGGTGACATGGACAGTGGGATTGAGTGCGCCCTCAGCAAGTTTGCCGATGACACCAAGCTGTGTGGTTCGGTTGATACATTGGCAGGAAGGGATGCCATGCAGAGGGACCTTGACACGCTTGTGAGGTGGGCTGATGCCAACCTAATGAAGATTAACCATGCTAAATGCAAAGTCCTCCACCTGGGTCGGAGCAATGCCAGGCACAGCTACATATTGGGTGGGGAGGAGATTGAGAGCAGCCCTGCAGAGAAGGACTTGGGAGTGTTGGTTGATGAAAAAATGACCATGAGCCGGCAGTGTGCGCTTGCAGCCCAGAAGGCCAACCATATCCTGGGCTGCATCAAAAGGAGCGTAACCAGCAGGTCGAAGGAGGTGATCCTGCCCCTCTACTCTGCTCTCGTGAGACCTCACTTGGAGTATTGTGTGCAGTTCTGGTGTCCTCAACATAAAAAGGACATGGAAGTGTTAGAACAAGTCCAGAGGAGGGCCACGAGGATGATCAGGGGACTGGAGCAACTCTCGTATGAAGATAGGCTGAGAAAATTGGGGCTGTTCAGCCTGGAGAAGAGAAGGCTGCGTGGAGACCTCATTGCAGCCTTCCAATACCTGAAGGGGGCCTATAGGGATGCTGGGGAGGGACTCTTCATTAGGGACTGTGGTGAGAGGACAAGGGGTAATGGGTTTAAACTTAAACAGGGGAGGTTTAGATTGGATCTGAGGAAGAAATTCTTTACTGTGAGGGTGGTGGGGCCCTGCAATGGGTTGCCCAGGGAGGTTGTGAATGCTTCATCCCTGGCGGCGTTCAAGGTGGGGTTGGACATAGCCTTGGGTGACATGGTTTAGTGGGAGGTGTCCCTGCCCATGGCAGGGGGGCTGGAACTCGATGATCTTGAGGTCCTTTCCAACCCTTACTATTCTATGATTCTATGATTCTATTCTACCTAGAATTTGCAACAAGAAGAAGATTGCATTTAGGAATTGCATTGTTAAATGTAAATTTTCCACTAATTTCTAGCCAGACTATAATAGAAAAGTTGGGATTAGAAAAGGCACATTAGTTTGTTTTATCGGCTCACTGATTTTATTCGTTATTTGTGAATAATTGTTTTTAGCTGCTACATAGGTCTAATTGATGGTTACAGTGCCAAGAAGGTTTTTGCACGACCATTTTTATCATTCTGTGTCACAAGAAATGAATTAGAAAATAAAATATTAACAAGTGGTTTTCTTTCAGGGTTACCCTTGATGAAGGCAACAACCTTACCTTTTTCTTGCTCTTCTATTTCTAGTATGATCTCATGGTTTAAGCCCAGCTGGTAATTCAGAACCGCACAGCCACTGACTCACTCCCCCCCTTCTTTCTCCTCCCTCTCCCGGAGGGATGGGAAGGAGAATCGAAAGAATGGAACTCCCGCAGGTTGAGATAAGAACAGCCCAGTAACTAAGGTATAACACAAAACCACTGCTGCCACCACCAATAATAACAATGATAAAGAAAATAACAAGGGGAGTTAACAACCACTTTCTCACAACCCGCTGACGGATACCCAGACAATCCGAGCAGTGGTCTGAGATTCTTAATGACTTCTTTGAGTCAGTCTACACTGCAAATGCT
Source organism: Amazona ochrocephala (assembly GCA_039720435.1). NCBI lineage: Eukaryota > Metazoa > Chordata > Aves > Psittaciformes > Psittacidae > Amazona > Amazona ochrocephala. The sequence continues at coordinate 22,755,560 of CM077878.1, forward strand.
CTGACCACACCACCCAAGTCTTGAAAGGCAAACCCAGGGACTGTGAGAATGAAGAACTTGGGCCAACTGTAGGAAAGGATCTGATTCAAGATCTGATCTGAAGAACCTAAACATGCGCAAGTCCATGGGACCTGATGAAATCCATCCGCGGATCCTGAAGGAGCTGGCAAATGAAGTTGTTAAGCCACTGTCCATCATATTTGACAAATCATGGCAGTCAGGTGAAGTTCCCGATGACTGGAAAAAGGGAAATATAACCCCCATTTTCAAGAAGGGGAAAATGGATGAGCCAAGGAACTACAGACCAGTCAGTCTCACCTTTGTGCCTGGCAAAATCTTGGAGCGGATTCTCCTGGAAGGCATGCTAAGGCATATGAAAACCAACAAGGTGGTTGGTGACAGCCAGCATGGCTTCACTGAGGGGAAATCCTGCCAAACCAATTTGGTGGCCTTCTATGAAAGGGCTACGAAACTGATAGAGAGGAGTAGAGCAGTTGATATCATCTACCTGGACTTGTGCAAAATGTTTGACACTGTTTCCCATGACATCCTTCTCTCCAAGTTGGAGAGACATCAATTTGATAGGTGGAGCAATCGGTGGATAAAGAACTGGCTGGATGGCAGCACGCAAAGAGTTGTACTCAATGGCTCAATTCCCAGCTGGAGATCAGTAACGAGTGGTGTTCCTCAGGAGTCGATCAGTGCTGGGGCCGGTCTTGTTCAACATCTTTGTGGGTGACATGGACAGTGGGATTGAGTGTGCCCTCAGCAAGTTTGCCGATGACACCAAGCTGTGTGTTTTGGTTGATACGTAGGAGGGAAGGGATGCCATGCAGAGGGACCTTGACATGATTGTGAGGTGGGCTGATGACAACCTGACGAAGTTTAACCATAGAATCATAGAATCATAGAATAGTTAGGGTTGGAAAGGACCTTAAGATCATCTAGGTCTTGCACCTGGTTTGAAGCAATCCCAGGCACAGCTCCAGGTTGGGCAGGCTAGAGATTCAGAGCAGCCCTGGGGAGAAGGACTTGGGGGTGTTGGTAGATGAAAAAATGAACATGAACCGGCAGTGTGCGCTTGCAGCCCAAAAAGCCAACCATATCCTAGGCTGCATCAAAAGGAGTGTGACCAACAGGTTGAGGGAGGTGATCCTGCCCCTCTACTCTGCCCTTGTGAGACCTCACTTGGAGTATTGTGTGCAGTTCTGGTGTCCTCAACATAAAAAGGACATGGAACTGTTGGAACAAGTCCACAGTTGGAGGGCCACGAGGATGATCAGGGGACTGGAGCACCTCCCATATGAAGATAGGCTGAGAAAATTGGGACTGTTCAGCCTGGAGAAGAGAAGGCTGCGTGGAGACCTCATAGCAGCCTTCCAATATCTGAAGGGGGCCTATAAGGATTTTGGGGAGGGGCCCTTTTAGGGACTGCAGTGGGGGGAGAAGGAGTAATGACTTCAAACTTAAACAGGGGAAGTTTAGATTGGATATGAGGAAGAGATTCTTTACCGTGAGGGTGGTGAGGCCCTGGAATGGGTTGCCCAGGAAAGTTGTGAATGCTCCATCTCTGGCTGTGTTCAAGGCGGGGTTGGACATAGCCTTGGGTGGCATGGTATAGTGGGAGGTGTCCCTGCCCATGACAGGGGGATTGGAACTAGATGATCTTAAGGTCCTTTCCAACCCTAACTATTCTATGATTCTATGATCTTAAGGTCCTTTCCAACCCTAACTATTCTATGATTCTATTCCATATAAAATCCATTCTTTTCTAGTAATAATTACCAGATGATACAAGAAAGCTTGGGAACTACAAAACAAGCCAGAAGTGTGCCAACCTAAACATACTCACAGAAATAAGGAAGTGCTGTGCGTTCCTGAAGGCCAGAAGAATGCAAATGTCAGACCGCTCTTCCAGGAAGCAAGAAGTACCCGGCGAACTGCAGTGTGGTCATTCTCAACCTCACTTCCTGTTAAGGTGATACAGAGAATTATCCTGCAAGCCGTTTCCAAACACATGAGAGTTCACAAGGTAATTGGTAGCAGTCGGCATGAATTTCTGAAAGGGAAATCATGGTGGACAAACTTGATAACTTTCTAGGATGAGATTACTGTTTGGGTGAATGAGGGAAGAGCAGTGGATGTTGCTTACTGTGAATTACACTACGCTTTTGATGCACCCTGGTAGCACTTAATAGGCCTTAATGTCCCATGCCAACCTGATGAAGTTTAACCACGACAAGTGCAAGGTCCTACACCTGGGTCGGAGCAATCCCAGGCACAGCTACAGGTTGGGCAGGCTAGAGATTCAGAGCAGCCCTGCGCAGAAGGATTTGGGGATGTTGGTAGACGAGAAAATGAACATGAGCAGGCTGCAGTGTGTACTTGCAGCCCAGAAAGCCAACCGTGTCCTGGGCTGCATCAAAGGGAGTGTGACCAGGAGGTTGAGGGAAGTGATCCTGCCCCTCAACTCTGCTCTCGTAAGACCTCACTTGGAGTATTGTGTGCAGTTCTGGTGTAGTCAACATAAAAAGGACATGGAAGTGTTGGAACAAGTCCACAGTTGGAGGGCCACGAGGATGATCAGGGGACTGGAGCACCTCCCATATGAAGATAGGATGAGAAAGTTGGGGCTGTTCAGCCTGGAGAAGAGAAGGCAGCATGGAGACCTCAGAGCAGCCTTCCAGTATCTGAAGGGTGCCTATAAGGATTCTGGGGAGGGACTCTTCGTTAGGGACTGCAGTGATAGGACAAGAGGTAACGCGTTCAGGCTTAAACAAGGGAAGTTTAGATTGGATATGAGGAAGAGATTCTTTACTGTGAGGGTGGTGAGGCCCTGGAATGGGTTGCCCAGGGAAGTTGTGAATGCTCCATCTCTGGCTGTGTTCAAGGCGGGGTTGGACATAGCCTTGGATGGCATGGTTTAGTGGGAGGTGTCCCTGCCCATGACAGGGGGATTGGAACTAGATGATCTTAAGGTCCTTTCCAACCCTAACTATTCTATGATTCCATGATTCTATGACTAGTCCTAACTGAAGCCAGCAGTCATGTCCTCTGCTCCATGTCTTCTTGGTGCCTTCAGTTCACTGTGAAAGTGCTGAAGTGTGAACTGTAATGGAGTCTGATAAAACAAACTTTATTGAGGAAGTCAGAGAGAGTAGCAACAGCATGCCTGTACAGAGACTTACACAATCACTGATAAGAAAATAGGATCATAAGAAACGTCAGGGCTCTTGCAGGCTGCCAGGGACACTTAGTGTCCTAGCCATCTGCCAGCAGCAGCCAATCATGCAAATGTCTTTTGAATGTGGGTAAAAGTCACACCATCCCTTTGCTCCACCAGTGGTATAGTGATTAGAGAGAATCTGACCTCACATTAAATGGGGGTGGCACCCTGCCTAGGCTGCCAACGTTGGTCAAGGGGTAGGGTGTTAAGAGGCATGGTGTTAGAGGTCTGTTTACTCTAACAATGCTAACCGAGGGGCATGATGTCAGGTGGTCAGACACTTGAACAGGTTGCCCAGGGATGATGCAGAGCATCCACCCTTGGAGATATTCATAACCTACTAGGCAGTCTTGAGCAACCTGCTCTAGTTGTCTATGCTCTGACCAAATGGTTTGACTAAGTGATCTCCAGAGGCCCTTGTCAACCTCAGCTGATTGTGTTATATATATTGTCTCAAAATAAATTAGAAGCTATAAACCATGACTATGAAAAGAAGGATGAAAAATGTGCAGGAGAAACATAGCAAAATATGAACAATGATCCATATTCCCAGGGTTATTGAAGGTACCTTTGGAGGTATTCAACTCCTCTGATTAAAATTAGTGGTAATTAGATGCCTTAACACTATTAAGACTCTGGCCAAAGTAATCACTGCAAGATTAGTTGATGCAATTTTCCTTAGGCTTATGGCATAATTTCTGTCCCTTATTAAGGCATTTGTCTATTAATTTGAAAAAGCAGTGCACATCTTCTGTCATTCTTCATCCAATCTTGATATCCCAGTGCCATGATTTACTGAGCCAGAAGAGGACATACCAACATATGACAAGATACTCCTACCCTGCAACTTGAAATTTTCCTGCTCATAGAGAGTGGAGATGAGTTCAGTAGGGCTAGTTATCTAAGGAATGCTTACCTCTCTAATTTAGAGGTTGACACTTATTCAGTCCTAATATGTTGCCTTTGGACAAAGTCTGTCACAAGAGAAACAGCAATTCTGTGTCACTGCTGTAGCTAAACTGTGAAAAATACAAGCATCTCATCCTACATATTTCATAATATAGAGATTTGTTAAGCAGAAAAGAAAAATACCATGAAGATACTTGAAATTAGTCCTTAGGTGTGTCACCAGATGTTCAATAAGCCAGAAGAAATTAAAGTTGGGTTTCAGAGAATATGGATCATGCTTAACATTGGTATAAATGGAACCTGATTCTTTCTATCACACTGTTATTAAGCAGTCTTATGGGTGCTTTCTGTGAGACTAGAAGGAAAAATCTTGTTGTGTACATGAGTGACTATTTATTTGTAAAGTTCATTTCCTCACTGCTGCGTATGCCCTACTTCAATAAAATATACTGCTATAACTATACACAGCAAATACACAACTCTTGCAAACAACAAAACATGCCACTCTATTAAAGGTATCAAATGTTTCATAATTCGCTGATGTAAATCAGTAGATACCACAGCAGAAGTGCAGTATATCACCTTGTGACATGGTTAGACTATGCACTAAGTAGCAGTACTGCAATGTTTTTGAAAAGCTAATTTACCCAGACATGGCATGCTACAAACCAACAGAATGATACTGAATATAAAAGGGTAATTTGTATGTGGATTCAGGACTAGAAAACAGCCTCATGATGCCATTCTGCATGTCGCAGCTAATGAAGTATCAACGCTTTTCCATTCACCTTTCCTCAACTCCTAGTTTTCTCTCATTTAAAAGCCCAGTATTTTATGATTCTACATTTTTTCTTGATAGTAAACATAATTTCTTATTATTAACCTCCTCATTTTTTTATCAGCTTGCTCTTTATCTATTATAAAATAAAGTTCTCTTCCATGAAATAAGATGGTGAGCTACAATAACCTCCAATTTTGTAGGTTACAGAGCTCTGAAACAGAAGAGCTGTAATTCACACATGAATACAAATTCTTTCATAATATTTCTGTTATTTCAGACAGTGTCACTACATTTTTAATTTCTGTCTTTCTAAACATAATTTCTTTGCGTTCCCTTGTCAGACCATAGAAGAGGTTCCACCACCCTTTAAGAAAGCAAGTCTCACATTTAATCCTTCTGTATTTCACATTTGTCTCATCAGGCACACTTTATGTTTGGATGTTAGCCTTGCAAATCCATGGCAGATGTCTTTATAGCAAAATGTGTGTCCCCACAGGCCGCTCTGGTCATCTGAGCATGGACTCTTCTGCAGAAGTGTGGAGGAAGATGTCTATGGCTGATTTTTTCAGACACTATCATCAGAGCAGTATGGCGTGTTGTTGCAGATGAACAGAAGATTCAGTCATGATAAGAAAAAACACTGTCAGCCACAGGAAGGTTTCCATTACTTCTGAATTACATATGATCCAGAAGAACTGTGTGGCAGAAAAAAAAAAAAAAAACCCACAAAACAAAACAAAACAACAAAAAAAAAAAAAGACAAAAAATTGGGACTGAAAGAAGATAAAGAAGTCATCTCATCTGTTCTGTATCCCCAATACAAGATTAACTGTGCTAGACTGTCCCTCACAGATGTGCTCTTCAAAAACAGCCTCCCTAAACTCAGTGACAGGATTAATGGATTTTCTTTCCTTACAGTGGAAGCTGAATCTCTGCTGAACCAAGTTAAACCCATTACCCCTGCTGCAACCACAGGGGACATGAACAGTCTAGTCCTTTACTCTCTACAACTACTTTTTACATTATTATGTCTGCTTTCAGTCTTCTCTTCTATAAATTAAACTACCCCAATTGTTTCAAACTCTCCTCATCAGTCTTGCTTTCTAGATCAGTGATAATTCCCAGTTGGTCTCCTTTACCTTCTTTTGAAACTAGTTCATACCTTTTCTGAAATATGGTTCAGAAAACTAAATACAGTGTACTTGCTGAGACTGAGCACAGTATGCAGCACTGAGGAAAATGAAAGAACTATTTCATATCATACAAAATGCATTGCCCTTTACACACCTTAGTAAGTCACATGTCATTTTTTTTTAAACTTATTTTTTAGACTGTTCCTCCAGCTCTCCAAGAAAATTCTGATTTGGTTCTCCAGTATATAAAGCAGGGAGAGAAGTTACTGACTCAGTACCGTTCTTTGGTAATGGATCTTGGCACTTAGTGGACCACAAGCTGAACATGAGACAGTGTTAGGTGGCGCCCCCACACATAAGTACTCCCTCCACTCCAGTCCTTACTGAAAACACTGAGCAGCAGCAGACCCAAAGGAGATCCCATCAGAATTTTGATTTATACACCCCTTCCAGTTAATAAAACTGCTTATAGTGGTTGTACAGTTCTATGCACACATTTTACAGGTATATAAGATGCTGAATGCATTGGCTGCAGTTCACTGTCCAGACCTATTTTGGCCAGTGTTTAAGCAAAACCTTTTTGCAAGCAATATATTATTTGATTGGCATTCCAGTGCAGTCTACACAGCACTGAAATTGTTTTCATTTGTTGTCCAAGTATTTCAAACAAATTTCATTGCCCTGATTTGACTGGAAATTTTGAATTCACAATTCTCTAACCTAGTCTAGTTCTGGCAAGAAAATGGTCTAGATTTCCTTTTGACTGCAAGACAGATCAAGCATTCTCACCAATTTTGCTTTGTGTTATTGTCAACATACTAGAGAACTTCCACCAATATGAAGCTAGGATGGTCTTACTTTTAGGGCATTTTGAACAGGTTCAGGTTTGTTCTGGCTGAGCTCTGAGATCCTGCCAGAGCCATGAAAATATGTTTGCAGAGTTTTGAGGCCAAACTGATAAACTGTGTCAAAGCATCAGTCTGGACTAGGCACCCCTCTAGCTTGTCTCACAGTTTTTAATGGATTTTGCCTCTACAAAAAAAAAAAAAAAAAAAAAAAAAAAAAAATAAAATACTTGCACCAAAAAAAACCTCCACAAGCATAAAACAACACTGCGATGTCTGTCACAGGGAAAATCTGCTGACTTCATGTAGTCAGAATAGGATTGAAAAAGTTTATTGATTTATTAACAGCATGTAATTAACTTGCAATCAGTGAACTATGTATGCAGTATCTTTATCAGCAAGAGAATCAACAGACCACAATAATAGATACAGAATGCTAATAGACACCTACAAATTTCTAAACAACCTTCTGAAACAAATTGTGAGAAGTTCTAATCACACCTGTGTGCACAGAAACACATGCACATTCAACATGGCTACATGCACCCTTCCCAATACCCACCTTACAGGCTGTGTGTGCTACCAGCAACCTCTCTCGGTTACTGCCTCTGTAGGGTGTAGTCCCTATGTGCACCCTTCCTTCCATGAAAAATGCAGATGCTCCAGCACTACATGGGCCTCTGCTGCTCCCTGCAAGCCCCAGTGCACACGACGGAGAGAAATCTCCATGAGGTTGCATGCGTGCACCTGGGGGTCCCTGCTCACTGCTCTTTGACATCACATGGATGTACCTGGAGGTTCTCACATGTTAGTATCCAATTTTGCCAAGAAGGGTTTTGGGGACAGTCCTGTAGTGGTTATTTGAGGTGTTGCTGGTACTGGAGGAACATCATTTCAGCTCAAAGTGCCTGTGTTTACACTGGAAAGGGCTGCACTGACAATAGCCTACTAGGCTGGTCCCTTTGGATTTCTCTTGTGATGTACTGGAGAGGTGGTTCTTTGTGGTTTTCATGCATATGTTTTCAGTGGGATGTTTTTGGTTTCTTTTTAGAGACAGGGGAGAAGAATCTGAGTCATTGTTTCCTCTCAAAAACCCTGGAAATGGCTCAGAAACTATTCTTGTAATTGAAATAAACTGTTTCAACTAAATTTCTTTTAATTTCTTCTAACTCCCCTCAGTTGTGACAGATTTCCACCCAAGAATGTAGTGCTGACTCATATGTTTGTATTGAATTATCTTATTGCAAATCGCAAGATTATCCCCATTTTTATTTTCTTTTTATTTTGACTGTGGAGGATTTTGGGAAGACTGGAACATTTTCTGGTGTTATTTTTCTGGTGAAAGCAAATGTGGAATCATTAAGGAAAGGAAGTTTTTAAATGTAGTAAAAAGTAATTAAAGGCCCTTTCACCTGCAATAGAGCCTTTTTACCCCATACCACCACACCTGCTTTTGTGATATTATTTCTACATTTATTGTTTTATAGATTTTTTAGTTTCAGCAATATAACTTCTGCAGGTGTGTTATATGTGAATTCTGACCTTTTTGTTTTTGCTCTGCTTATCTATTTTTCTTATGCATTTTCCCTTAGAGGTCAGACAACTTTACTGGCAACTTGCTGGACATGCCATTGCAGTTTTTTCTTTTCAAGTCTATTTCATATTTGCCTCAGTCTTCACCAGCAAATGCTCTGACCACACCACCCAAGTCTTGAAAGGCAAACCCAGGGACGGTGAGGGTAGGGACGCTGGGCTCACTGTGGGGGAAGATCTTGTTCGGGACCACCTTAGGAACCTGAACGTATACAAATCCATGGGATCGGATGAAATCCATCCGCGGGTCCTGAAGGAGCTGGCAAATGAAGCTGCTAAGCCACTGTCCATCATATTTGAAAAATCATGGCAGTCAGGTGAAGTTCCCGATGACTGGAAAAAGGGAAACATAACCCTCATTTTTAAGAAGGGGAAAATGGATGACCCAGGGAATGACAGACCAGTCAGTCTCACCTCTGTGCCTGGCAAAATCTTGGAGCAGATTCTCCTGGAAGGCATGCTAAGGCACATGAAAACCAACAAGGTGGTTGGTGACAGCCAGCTTGGCTTCAATGAGGGGAAATCCTGTCTGACCAACTTGGTGGCCTTCTATGAAGGGGCTACGGAACTGATGGAGAGGAACAGAGCAGTTGATGTCATCTACCTGGACTTGTGTAAAGCCTTTGACACTGTCTCCCATGACATCCTTCTCTCCAAGTTGGAGAGACATCAATTTGATAGGTGGACCACTCAGTGGATAAAGAACTGGCTGGATGGCCGCACGCAAAGAGTAGTGCTCAGTGGCTCAATGTCCAGCTGGAGACCAGTAACGAGTGGTGTCCCTCAGGGATCGATCAGTGTTGAGACCAGTCTTATTCAACATATTTGTGGGTGACACGGACAGTGGGATTGAGTGCACCCTCAGCAAGTTTGCCGATGACACCAAGCTGTGTGGTTCGGTTGATACGTTGGAGGGAAGGAATGCCATGCAGAGGGACCTTGACACGCTTGTGAGGTGGGCTGATGCCAACCTGATGAAGTTTAACCATGCTAAGTGCAAGGTCCTACACCTGGGTCGGGGCAATGCCAGGCACAGCTACAGGTTGGGTGGGGAGGAGATTGAGAGCAGCCCTGTGGAGAAGGACTTGGGGGTGTGGGTTGATGAAAAAATGAACATGAGCCGGCAGTGTGTGCTTGCAGCCCAGAAGGCCAACTGTATCCTGGGCTGCATCAAAAGGAGTGTGACCAGCAGGTCGAAGGAGATGCTCCTGCCCCTCTACTCTGCTCTCGTGAGACCTCACTTGGAGTATTGTGTGCAGTTCTGGTGTCCTCAACAGGAAAAGGGCATGGAACTGTTAGAACAGGTCCAGAGGAGGGCCACGAGGATGATCAGGGGACTGGAGCACCTCTCATATGAAGATAGGTTGAGAAAGTTGGGGCTGTTCAGCCTGCAGAAGAGAAGGCTGTGTGGAGACCTCATAGCAGCCTTCCAATACCTGAAGGGGGCCTATAGGGATGCTGGGGAGGGACTCTTCATTAGGGACTGTGGTGAGAGGACAAGGGGTAATGGGTTTAAACTTAAACAGGGGAAGTTTAGATTGGATAGGAGGAAGAAATTCTTTAGTGTAAGGGTGGTGAGGCACTGGAATGGGCTGCCCAGGGAAGTTGTGAATGCTTCATCCCTGGCGGCGTTCAAGGTGGGGTTGGACATAGCCTTGGGTGGCATGGTTTAGTGGGAGGTGTCCCTGCCCATGGCAAGGGGTTTGGAACTCGATGACCTTGAGGTCCTTTTCAACCCTAACTATTCTATGATTCTATATCATCATCATCCTTCCCAGCAGTTCTTGGGTTAGATTTTTGTCTACCAGGTATCAAAGAGATACCTTCTGGGTTTTTCATTTTTTTTTTTTTGGTAATGTTATCATCCATATGAACAGCAACCCGGGGAATATAGCCTTGGCTTAAGGCATTGCTTCACTTCATCTGTTTTACAACTCTCAGCTTGTGAGCATCTCACTGTATAATTAACAAGAATAGTGCAGGATCACATGGTGAGCCATAACATTAGAATTTACTGTCAGTGAAAAACAAACAAAATACTGTATGTATAAAAGTTATTTTTAGGCCTACCGACTAGCTAGCTTCTACAAAGGCAGAGAAATTTCGTACATATTAGAGGCTAGAAAGAAGTCAGACACTTGAAACAGCCCTAAAAGACTATGCTAGAAAAGCTAGCACCCTGCTGACCATATGTGACTAAAAGCAATCTTCTGAGATTAGAGAAGTGAAGGAGTCTAATCCAATAAGGTGCTCAATGATTTCAATCCCCACTTACATCATTAGAGACAAGGAGGTCAGTTAAACTCATCATTTGACAAGTTTAGAACCAGACTCACAGAGAAAAATACTGCCATACAGAAGTTTAGATTATATAACACTCTGAGACAAAGGTCTTAGACTTGGTGCTAAAGGAATACGTTGGTGAAGTTCTCCAACAAAACCTTATTTGGAGAGGCAAGTCATCGCTGTAATATTAGAATTTACTTGGATTGTCACAGAAACTATTGAAAAAAAAATCAAACAAATTCACGTAGTTCTTAGAGATGCAAGTGAGTGTATCCCTGTAAAAATATCTGTACAAATGCATAATAAAGATTAGTCTCAAACATCTTCACTGTCTAAGTAAGTGTACAGGGTTTCATTGGGATACAGTTAATATTCTTCACAGTGGCTTGTATGGGGCTATGGTTTAGATTTGTGTTGAAAACAGTGTTGAGAACACAGAGATATCTTAGTAATTGCTGAGTAGTTCTTACACAGTCAAGGCATTTTCTGCTTCACTTGCTGGGGCTGCACAAGTAGTTGGGAGAGGACACAGCCAGGACAGCTGACCTCAACTAACTAAAGAGATATCCCATAGCATATGATGTCATGCTCAGCAACAAAAGCTCAGGGAAAAAAAGAAAGGATGACAGAGTTGTGATGTTTGTCTTCATGGGGGTGACTGAACACCTGCCTCCTCATGGGAAGTAGTGAATGAATTCCTTGGTTCGCTTTGTTTGTGTTCACTGTTAGTGAGGTAGCAGTCTCCTTGCCTTGCCTTGCCTTGCCTGGCCTTGCCTTGCCTTGCCTTGCCTTCCCTTCCCTCTTGCCTTCCCTGTTGCCTTCCATTGCTTTGCCTTGCCTTGCCTTGCCTTGCCTTGTCTTGCCTTGCCTTGCCTTGCCTTACTTTTCCTTTCCTTGCCTTGCCTTGTCTTGCCTTGCCTTACTTTTCCTTTCCTTGCCTTGCCTTGTCTTGCCTCTTCCCTTCCCTTCCCTTGGCTCTTGCTTTGCCTTTTGCTTTTTTCCTTTCCTTGCCTTTTGCCTTTCCTTTCACCTTGTCTCTTGCATTTTGCCTTGCCTCTTGCCTTTTGTCTCACCTTTTGCCTTGCCTTTTGCCTTGTGTCTTGCTTTTTGGCTTGACTTTTGCCTTGACTTTTGCTTGGCTCTTGCCTTAACTTTTGCCTTGCCTCTTGCCTTGACTTTTGCCTTGCCTCTTGCCTTTTGCTTTGCCTTTTGCCTTGCCTTTCTTTTTTCCTTGCCTTGTCTTGCCTTGCCTTACCTCTTTTCCATTCAGTACATCTGCACATAGATAGATTAGTTGGTGAAACACACAGCGCTGAAAGAGTTTTGGAAACTGCAGTGTCAGGCAAAGGTTTGAGGTGATTTTTAGAAGCCTGACTTCATGGGTAGGACTTGGTGTTTAAGGTCTTTTGTGTTTCTGTTCTTCAGTAACTTACAAAGAGTCATAAAAGAAACCCAAATTGTCAACAATTGGACTAAAATTTTCTTCATATTATAGCCAGGTTTTTTTCACCAGGCCATCTTTTCCATTTCAATTATTTCGTTATTTTTTACCCTAGACGTAGCTAGACTAAATATAAATTAATTCAATATGCTCAAGCTCCAGTCCCAAATTTAACTGTTACTCCATTAATCATTCTATCAACTGGTTTATTTTTCTGTAAAATAACTTGATGTCATTTGCCTAAGAATAAAACCCCAGAAAGACAAAAGAAACAGAAGAGGGAACATTTAGCCCACACTAGAATAACATGCACGATTTTCCTTTGGGAGTAAGAATAAAATAATTGTAAAATAGTGTTTATAATTAACACATTGAATAAAGGTCAAATAAAAACCAAGCTTTATTATAATAGCTTCATTTCACAAATTAAAGGGAAATCAATACAATTCATTAAAAGTGATTTAGGGCTCTGGACCTCTCTGAAGTACTTATAGGGCTCCCATTAACACAGTATCTGAGCACTTGCTAATCTTTAATGTATTTATTTTTCCAACACTGCTCCTAGCTAAGTTTCTAATCCTTATTTCATTTTGCATTGGAGCATATCCTAAAAGTGTGAGGAATTGTAAATGAAGAAGAGAAATTTAATCATCCTTTGTCCTAGGACACTGTCGTTAATGAATCATTGAGTCACACAATGAAACAAGCTGGAAGGGGCTTTAAGATGTCTCTAGTCCAATGTCCTCTTCAAAGCAGGGTCATCTTTTGGATCAGACTAAGTTTCTCAGGGATTTTTGCAGTTGGATGTTTAAAATCTTCAACAACGGACACTGCACAACATCTCTGGGCATTCTGTACCAAACTCTGTCTTAATGCAACAAAACAATATCAGTACTAGGTTTAGGGGTTTTCTGAACTGAGGCCATGGTGTACAGCATCCTGTATTCTGCACAAGTTCTATATAGTTCATGTTTTTGTCTCCGGGAATATGGCTAAAACTTACCTATATAATCACATGGAGCTCCAGTAAGACAGACAGATTGATTTTTAACCCTGAAGTTAGAATTACTCATGTAGAAAGCTCAGGTCCCCAGCTTGAGAGGTAAAAGGATCAGTTTTAGCTGAGTACTGTTGTGACTAGGGTTCGTCTAATGCCAGGGAGAAGATTACAAGTAAATCTCAAAGACACTTGGGGATATACATCTATTCCATGCCATTTCACTCCTGTCTAGCTTAAGATGGAGATACAGCTGTCTTGTCTGACTTCTTCAAATCCCTTCTGCATGCATTTTCATTGTCCCAGTCCTAGCCTCATTGCTCAGGGGTGAAAATTACATCGGGCAATTACAATTGCTGAAATTTAGGCATCATGACCAGAGAGACTCTCAAGTACCCTGAGCTTTGTACCAAAATGATTTGCCTGTGGGGAAAAGCATTGCCCACCAAACCTAGTTGGAAGAAGATGCAACTCTGTGCAGAAGCTCACATTTCCCTGTGACAATTAGTTCAAAGTGTGACTCTGAGCAAATCTAAATTTTGCCACATCATGAAGACAAAGAACCTTGGAAATGTATGCATGTGATAACTGGAAAATATGTAGACACTTCTTTTCTTTGCATCCCCAAGTAATGGGTACAGCTAAGAGGGAGGTGGTGTGGATTTATAACAGCTTACACTGATGTGTTTGCAATTTTCAGAACAATTATATTACAAAGCAAAATCGAATGAAAACATTATAGAAATTTGAGGAATATTTATATTTCAAAACATATCCCTAAATATATGCCCTAATATTTGGGGGGGTTGTTTTGGTGGGGTTTCTTTTTTGTTTGGGTTGTGGTTTTTAGGTGGTAAAACATAGAAGAATTTGTGGTTCAAGAACCAATCTTTCAATTTGTTGGGAACTAAGAAAACTCTGGTAAGATGCCAAACTGTGATTGATATCTCGAATGAAAAAAGTCCAAAAATACACTGGAAACTAAACCTTGACAAATGCAATTAGAATTTGCTAAGGCAAGGAAATCACGCAGATCAAATTAAAGCTTAGATCTGATGAAGGAAGACACAAAGAACTCCAAGGTAGAGTCCACTGAAAACAGCAGGGAGAGCAGTTTATACTTCGGTGAATAAGGCAATACAATACAGTATTTTAGTAAAGGGATCAGGAATAGTAAAGGGGTCAGGAACTGCATTGTTTTTTATCAATTTCAAGGATATGCAAGAAAAGGCGAATAAACATAATGTAGATAAAGAGAATGACAATACTGCCTTTAACTCAGAGGAATTCTTTATACAAGAATGAGGAATAACTCATGAAGATGGATGGAGTAGTAGTCAAAGAACAGAGAAGTTATTAACTCTAAGGTACACAGGTTCATAAGCCAGCATGTCACTGAAATTGTAAGAGCAGCCCAGGAATACATAAATAAATAATATAAATGATAATTAAAAAAAAAAGCACAACAAACATCAATAATAATAATATCAAATCAAAACATCAGTAACAGGTGAGCATATAAAACATAGGATTTAAAGTGATAAGCATCTCACCAAGAAGGCTAGAAATAGCTTTGGGTAAATAATAAACTTGAGAAAAAATAGCACAATTCAGAATTGAACCAAGAGCAAAAGTACCCACTGTACAAAGAAAAATGTATCCACTACTTTGTGTTCTCAAAAAGTATATTTGCTGGAGAGATAAATAATTAAAGCAAAAGACAAAGAATGTGATGAAATTTTTCTAATATGAAGAAGCTTTCAGAAGCATACATTTGTAAACCTGTATTTTAGGACTATTTTTATCTACTTCAGAAGTATATTTATATTTCAGAAGCAGGTATAGTTTGTGAGGAAGAAGTGTTGGGCACCTAGTCCAATGCTGTTGGCCAAAATTTAGAATCAAGA
Source organism: Amazona ochrocephala (assembly GCA_039720435.1). Classification (NCBI taxonomy): domain Eukaryota; kingdom Metazoa; phylum Chordata; class Aves; order Psittaciformes; family Psittacidae; genus Amazona; species Amazona ochrocephala. Next base: position 22,770,678 of record CM077878.1, read on the forward strand.
CACACTAGCAGAACCTGGAACTGAGCGGGTGACAGATGAGCATCAGATTTTAGTACAAATTAGAAGAAGAGACTGGCCTAACTGCCCCATATTTCACAATCAACATGCTATGATTCAGTCATGGCTGCTGCTTGAAATAGAGTAATTATCTGTGTCATCTTTGAGATCACCATACTTATGACCTAACTCACCCACCTGGCAATTTTTAGCAAGATTTAAGAGCTTAAGAGCTCAATTCCTAAACCATAGCCTTAGAGCTGAAAAAACACCAGATTGCCCTCAGAGAAAGCTTTGCTTGCTAGAATAAAAAGAGTCAAAGATCCATAAATAGATCCATGACAGTTTCTGGAAAAGGAATATAAACAGAAAATCTAACTATTCTTTATTAATCCCTAAAATTTAAAACAAAATAATCCCTGATGCAGAAAGGAAAGATAGGTGATCCCAAACATTTTTCTCTTTCCACATGCGCACGTACTTGATACACCTTTGACCAGACAGTTTTTCAGAAGGTCACACAGATTTTTTTCTGCAGACAATATGTTGCACAGAAGTGCAATAATTTTTTGATGATTCAGAGGATAGTAAGATCAAGACAGATGATGCTTTTCAGGGTAAAGGATGAAAAGCAGTAGAAGAGCATTACCAGAGGTTCTTGTCAGTTCTGACAGGGTCATACTTGCTGGATTAGCACAAAACAGTAAAAACTGTAACATGAAATACACCTGGCGGAGATGTTGACACAGCAAGGTGCACACAGAGACCACAGGTAAAGTTCAGCTAATCATTAATCTTGTCCCAGTTGCCAATGCAAGGATGCAAGACTCCCAGAAAGTATAAACAGCAGCAACAACATGCTCGCTTTTTAGCAGAGCTTTACAAAAATGGTCAGGGAACGCATGATTTAGTTTTAAACATAGGTCTGGGAAGCTAAAGGATTTGATTAATAAATCTGCAGTCATGAAAGATCAGGAAGTCTGTGTTGTCCAGAGACTTCACTGAGAGGAAGACTGACATGACCTTTTCACACCTGAGCAGCCAAAACTGGAAAGATGTGACTAAAGGGGGCCTACAGGAATGCTGGAGAGAGACTTTTTGTAAGAAGAAGTAGTGATAAGACATGGGTTAATGGCTTTAAACTGAAAGACTGTAGATTTAGATTAGATATAAGGAAGAAATTATTCTCTATGAGAGTAGTGAAACTCTGCCACAGGTTGCCCAGAGAAGTTGTGGCTTCTCCATCCCTGGCAGCGTTCAAGGTCAGGTTGGATGGGGCTTTGAGAAACCTGGTCTAGTGGAAGGTGTCCCTGCCCATGGCAGAGTGGTTGGAAATAGGTGATCTTTTGATTCCTTCCAATCCAAACCATTCTTTGATTCTATAATTTATGTATCTATACTGAGACAGGATGTCACAATTCTCAGGCAATAAGTAATTATTTAGCCCCAGTTTATGGACAGAAAATTACTTATTTATTATAAACTAGAGTCAGAGGGAGCTGACCATAAAATACTATTGACTTGGGAAAAAAGATAGAGCCAGTAGCCTTTTATTTGTAACTATAATCAAATAATAACTTGATTGATCTATAGTATAAATCATATGGTATATAAATATGGTTTATGTTGTATAAATATATGTGCGTGCAGTAGATATAAAGGGTGTATTTCTTACTTTTGAAGGTAATATACATATGCTAATTGTATGTTGTATTGGGCCTGACTGAAATTAAGCTAATTTTCCCCATAGCATCCCTCCTAGTTCTGTGCTTTGTACTGGCAGCTAGAATGGTGTTAATAGCACACCAGTGTTTTGGCTACTGCTGAGCAGCGCTTCACATAGTCAAAACTTCTCTTCAGCATTCCCCCTCACCAGCGGGTTTGGGCTTGGCAAGATTTTAGGAGGGAACGTAGCTAGAACAGCTGACCCAAACTGACCAAAAAGATATTACATATCGTATGACATCTGCTCAGCAATAAAAGCTAAGTGAAAGGAGGAGGAAGGGGAGGCATTTATTATTACAATGTTTGGCTTCTGGACCAGCTACTGCACATACTGAAACCCCACTTTTGGAGAAGAGACTGGACGTCTCCTGCTGATGGCAAATAAAGAATAAACATTTGGTTTCATTTGCTTCGACGCATGGCATTTGCTTGTTCTTTATTAAATTGCCTTTACCTTGACCCCAGAGGGTTTTTTCCATCTTGTTTTCTCCCTCTCCTGTTCTGCTGTAGAGAGGAGTGTTAAAGGAACTTGATGGGTACTTGGCGTCCAGCCAAGGTCAACCTGTCACATATGTATATACATGTTTTACTTGTATATATGCACATATACTCTAATGTAAATGCATGCATACACACACACGCAAACATGATAATACATAGGTTTGAGGAAAGCTGCCTGTAGGAAAAGAACCTAGGAGTGTTGATTGACAGCTAGGAGAGTTTTATAAGTATATAAGAACAGATTTTGGAGGAGTTTTTCTGCCTACCTGTGCCAGTGGTTAACAGTTCTCATTGTGTTGGGTTTTTTAACTTGTGGCTAATTCAAATTTTCCTTGTTGCACCTTTTTCTCATTACTTGTCCATCCACTATGCACCTCTGAGAAGAGCATGGAGCTCTCTTCTCTACAATCCATAACTAGGTAGTAGAAGACAGTGATTAGATTACCTATTAGACTTCTCTCCTTCAGTTTACACAAACTCAGCTTCCTCAGTGTCTAGATCATGTACTATAACCTCCTAAGAAGCTGCTTATCCCCATCCCCCATCTTTATCTACCAACTGAATTCAAACCTGTCTGAAACTTGGTGGTTACTGACACTCACTCACTGCTGCATTTGATGAAAAGCTTATCAGTAGCATTCAATACATACACATATATGTGTGTATATTGTGTGTCCATATATATATAAATATCTTAAACAAACTATGTAAAATAAAAAATAGCATCCAGTCCAATCTCGTTCTATGTCAAAAGGGTAATATCAAAAGTAAGCCTTAACCTCTACTGAATATTAAAAGGAAGAATGGGAATTGTTTAGTTACATTCATGACATTCCTAAGGCGTTACAGGGAAAACACATTTGAAGGCTATACCAAGATCATTATAAACTTAAAAGCCTTAAAAAGCTGTGATTCATTAACAATAATAACACTATTATTAGAGCTGTTGATACTGTTAGCAATGTTCTTTAGCTCTGTTAATGCTCATCAGATAGCCAAAAAGTTTTGAGGCTCCAAAAAACTGGTCCAGGAAGAGAAATCAGACTTCTTAAAATTGTTTGGAAAAAAAAAAAAAACATTTCTTCTCACTTTCTTGAGAAAATCTAAATAGAAGATATGATTTCCAAAGTAGTGATCACATTGCAACATCTGTAGTAAGCTAATAATAACAAAATCTGACAGTGGTCCATAAAGTGTCAAGACAACCATCCCTATTTTGTGTGATCTAGTGAATTCGTGGAAAATGATGTCAAAATAATAAAGTGTTTACTAAAAACAGGTGCAAAATCTGTATTTAATACTGGCAAAATGCAGGATGTAAACAATGAAACATAGGTTGCCACTATGGATATTTTTTTCTTTAGAAAAGTGGCAGCAAGAACATTAATATTCTTAAAAACTGACATTCTCTTTCAGACTTAGACACAACACAGACAAGATTCCAATAAGATCCCAAAAATACACATGATTTGAGGTCACTGAGTTGCTGACAGTTCTTCAGAATGATGTTAACTTGTCCACAAAGTAAAGTCTGTGAAAAGATAGGTATCATTGCCCCAGAGCCATGGAAAAGGCATCAGAAGCTGTAAGCCCGCCCTCTTTCACAAAAAACTCTGGCAGCAGCCCAATAGCCAGGAGAACTCAGTCCCAGGACCTTGATTTATGGGGAATTAAATGACCCAGTGTTGCTTGACTTGCCCAGTTTTGCACCATTGCCCACACATCAGGAGAGCACCAAATACGTTGTCTCAGCTCCAACTTCTAGTAGAGTTTCTGAATACTAATTAGTGGGTAGTCTGTGATTTTGAAATATTATATTTCACCAGTGGTATTGTTGTTTGGTAACAGCCATTGTACAGATGGTGAGAGAAGGGATGGGTAATTGCACCTTAAAATGGTGGTCCTGACTGCTGTCTAGAGATACTCCACATTGTAAGGAAGCTTCTGTTGCATAGAGCATGAAGTGCACCCATCAGGTTCCTTGACAATCTCTAAACCCCACATTGCCAGAATTATTCAAGAAAGGGAAAAAAAGAGGATTCAATCCAAGTTTTAACTGGTGCCTAAACTGTTTCATAAGTCTTCTTTTGCATTTGGCCTTTCAAAGTGGCATGTTGCTAAAACTTGCTAGAAGACCACTACTTATGTGGATTCTTCTTTTCTATTACCATTATTTATCAAAAATACAGAAGGCATAAGGTCCCTGCATTCCTGTTCATGCAGAGAGAGAAGACATTCTAACAATATGTTCTTGCACACAAAATGGAAACGGTGATTCTACTAACCCTCTTTTGCTATGAATAAGAGAATAGAATCAGGACCTCGTGTAGACAAACACAGAAATAGCAAACACAACTAGAAAAACAAACAAAAAAAAAAGACACAGAGCCGGCAGTTAATTAATTTGCAAATTTTCATCTGAAGTGTCTGATGGGAGAAAATAACTAATCATTATTGTTTTGTTGCATTGGATTAGAAGTATGTGCAAATACTTGATTTAGTGGTGAAGTTTTTTATTTATGTTCTACTGAAGATAAATGTTATAACTTCAAAATTAGGCAGTATTATGGAAACAGATGGGATTTTAAATAAGCAACAATAAAGTTAACTTCCAGAATGGAAAGACTGCATGTCAGCTCTCTAGGTGAACTTTTTAGGATCATTAATAAGAATTACAACATTCTTAAATATTCAGTCTCAATGCATCAAAGCTTCCTATGGGCATCTTCTGCAATGCAAGCTTCATGCATTAAGCACTATGTTTATATCTGTGCAAGAACTCTGCTGTTATTGAACAAAAAAAAGTATAAGCAAAATATGCAAAATTTTGCCACTGCTGGCCTAATCATAAGGGCAGGGATAAGTTTGTGTCAACTTTGGGGCTGGGATTTCTCTTTCCACTTGACAATATTGATTGAACTAAGCTGAATCCACAGAAGGAAGGGATCTGCAGGCGCGACACAGAATAGTTAGGGTTGGAAAGGACCACAAGATCCTCTAGTTCTAATGTCCCTATCATGGACAGGGACGTCACACACTAAACCATGCCACCCAAGGCTCTGTCCAACCTGGCCTTGAACAGCTCCAGGGATGGAGCATTAACAACTTCCTTGGGCAATGCATTCCAGTGCCTCACCACCCTAACAGTAAAGAATTTCTTCCTTATATGCTATCTAAACTTCCCCTGTTTAAGTTTGATGACACAATAATATGGTTTACAGGTCTGGAAGCAGATTAGTCCCACTGAATTTTCCTTAGATTTATATCAGTTCCCATTCTGCACAGCAGAAGATGCTGTTTTGCTTCAAGTCACACAAGCAGCCCCACTATTCAAAGGCATTGTTCAGACCTCTGAAGTGAGTAGAGGTTGGGGGGAGAAATGTTTTTGTGGAGAAAAATTTGCCAGATTCTCAATCCATGCAAAGTATTAGGCCCATATTTATTGATTTTCTGAACATTAAATTTGCAAAAGCATAGAATCTGAATTTTAAGCATCGCATAAAATAGCTATCAGACTTGATGCAAATAAATTTAACCATACACAGTAACTCCTGAACTTTCACAAAAGTAAAATATTTGAAGGCATAATCCCAAAATCATACCTTTGGACTGCTGGAAAAGATTAGAATTGTGTTCTTTGGCCCTTTTCTGACTAATAGCAATAAAAGCCTTTCAGGAATTTAGTACAAAGACAAAAAACTGTAGTAAAATTACATATTATGGACAAAATAAAAATTCCCAAAGAATTACTGAAATGATGAGATATTGACAAAATTAAAAAAAAAAAAAAAAAGAAAAAAAAAAAAGGAAGGAAAAGCCTAACTCTTTATATCCAGTTATATAGAAGCTATTTTTGAAAAGACAGAAAAAATGCAAAAATTTGATCAAAACAAGTATCTATGAAAGAAGACAACATTCTAAAAAAAAAAAATGCTAGTGCTAAATCAAAGTAAAAATCTGTCTGAGCCTCTGAATAATGATTTTAAACTTCCAGTTGTTTTGAAAACCAAAAGTCTATAGGATTCTAATAGGTAGTTTGATGTATATCTTAGATTCACAATGTGAAAACCACCACAAAACACCTAAAGATACTTGCAGGGCAATAGAATATCTCATGTATGTCTATACCTATACCTATTCATAAGACAAGTTTTATTTATTCATAAGACAGGCTTCCACTGAAAGAAAATCTCAACAAAACTTTACTCTTCTTGGCAGAAGTGAGTCAAACTATATTCTATTTGTTTCCAAAAGTGTTAATTTTCCTTCCTACATTTTAAAATATATTTTCCTTATCATTGAACACATAGAGGTGTTTCTGATTTCTGACGATTTTTTGGCAAGATTTTTGTGAATCAATATTTATTTCTTGTTCTTCTAAGAATTATCATAAGTGAGATTAAGGTCTTGTTTTGTTTCTATTTACTATTTGTATTTCAAAAATATCTAGAAGCCCCAATTATAAGCACATAAGAACCTATAATATGCTTAAAGTTGTACATGTATTTAAAAATTATGCCGGACCCAGAGGATTTACAGTCCAAGTAATTCAATTCTGTGTAAGGCATTTTATATACAAGTATTTTTAGTTTTGCACTTTTTCTTTAGACCTGGAATAAGAATAGCATAATATTAACTCCTCATTCCCAGAAGAATACCCCATAAAATTACTACTGAATTCCTGTCTAGAGATTGAAACTTGTTAAAAAGGGTACAAATTTCAGGGTCTTTGATAATTAAGAGTTAATAATCAGCTGTCAAACCAAATTCATATGAGGCATGCATGAAAAAAATAATTATATATTGACACATATTGAGGTTTTGAAATTTATTTTTATTCTGCATGTTTATAATTTCTTCCTTTCCTCATATAAAACAGCAATTCAAAACCACAGGATTTGAATCTCAGTATGCCATGCTTCAAGTAAGTCTTGCTACTGGCCATTTTTTCTATTTTCCTTACCTCGAAACCAACCATAAAAGTCAATATTGCCTCTTGAAATTACATTCTTCTTAAGCATTTAATCTGGAGGAGAAAAGACTGCTTGGAGACCTCGTAGCAGCCTTCTAGTATCTGAAGGGGGCCTATAAGGATGCTGGGGAGGGAATCTTCATTAGGGGCTGTAGTGATAGGACAAGGGGTAACGGGTTAAATCTTAAACAGGTGAAGTTTAGATTGGATATAAGAAGGAAGCTCTTTACTGTAAGGGTGGTGAGATACTGGAATGGGTTGCCCAGGGAAGTTGTGAATGCTCCATTCCTAGCAGTGTTCAAGGCCAGGTTGGACAGAGCCTTGGGTGACATGATTTAGTGTGAGGTGTCCCTGCCCAAGGCAGGGGAGTTCGAACTAGAGGATCTTGTGGTCCTTTCCAACCCTAACTATTCTATGATTCTATTTGTACTCATTTGCTTTATGTATTTCTGATAATTTTTGTAGTCTATCTCCTTGACTGGACGAAACTTTTCTTTTATCTGATCATAAAATCCACTGTTAAAGTCTTCAGCTGACTCCAGATGTAGTACATCTTCCTCTAAAAAAAAAAAAAAAATCAACAAAAATATCACTGCTTGTCTCACTTTCTTTATCTCCCCATGTATTTCTGCGTTACCGCATTTATCAAAACAATCACATTTATATGAAGGGCAGGGTGCAGTGTGCTTTGTTTTGAATAGGTTATTTGTAACATAATAATCTTGTGAATTACCAGTATGATGCAGAGCAAGGTGAAATTGTGATTGTGAAGGGCAGGATAATGATTCAATTGGTTTTGTGGCCATAATGCATCCTTTCCAACTGGCATTTCAGCATTTGTTCTGTCTTTGTTTGCATTATCTGCTTGTACTGTATATTCAGAAAGTCTTTTCTATAGCAGCTGTTCACTTTTTCTTTCATGAGAATGTAATTGTCAAAGTTTGGAGTGTACGAAGGACTATGAGATGGCTTTACCAGTGTTCAGCGCTAGCCCTGTATGAATCCTCTTGCACAAGCAATCTTGAGTGGATATACTGAATTCTCATCTTGCACTGTATCACTACTACATAAAACACTACCTCAGTCTTGTGTGGGTTTCTTGGCAGTTCATCTGAAATGCCATTAGATTCCTGTGGTTAGGAAGAAGGGTTGGTCCTGTTCTGCCCACATGTAAAAATTGCTCTCTCTCTTAAAAAACAGGCTCCATCTGTAATAGGAAGCTACATGAGGCAGAGGAGAATTAAAGTGCTGGAACTTGGTAAGTACTTGGAGTTTGGGTTTTTTCGGTGGTGATGATGGTGATGGGGTTGCACATTCTTCAGCGTTTTTTGCCAATTAAAGTCATTCAGAAAAGGCGAGGCACTCTTTAGCTAGGCATACGCAAACCAACACGATTTACATCAGTTGTCGTCAGAGCCTGAAAAATGCCTACATTGTTTATTAAAATGGCACAGAAAGAATGTGAGGAAGAATTCAGTTCTGAATAGGAACATCTCATTTTCTGTGAGTTACGTGCTTTCACTGACATGTATTACTGTGGAATGGGCAGAAAGATGAAGAATACATGTGGCTGACATTAATAACATTGTATACATTGTAGTGGACCCTGAAATATTATAATCTTTTTAGCAAAATGTATTTTACTTGGTAATAGATGCTACAGAGCAGTAACTGAGGAAAAAAACCCACAAACTTTATATTTGAAAGAAGTGGGGACACACTGGGTGTATTAGGTTTTATGGTGACTCCTTGAAAAAGTTGTTCTCTTTAATATCGGCAGTGCTAACTGATGTAAAGAAAACTATTTGCCAGCATTTCATAAGTTTGAATTTCAAAGCTGGATCACTGGGATTAGCAATATTTTATGACGCAGAACAAATAATTTTTTGTCTAAATTTAATCCATAACATGCTATTTGAGTAGATGATACATGAACTTGCATATAAATGAATTTCCCTAAAAATTTCCCTTCACAAGTGCAAAGTGTACAAAAGTGTACAAAAGTGTACAAAAGCGCACAAAAGTGTAGAAGTTACAGTTTATGTGTAAGTACCATAGCGATGAAATAACTCCAGGGAGAGAAAAGTTACTTTTAATTTACTGAGGCTGAGGGCGTCAATAGAAAGAAAAGCAACTAGAATAAGGACAGTTTTTTGCTACAGTGACCTCAGAAGCTGAGAGGGTATCTGCCAGTCAATGAAAATACCTCAATTTCTGTATTGAGGGGGTTGTGTTTTGTTTTGTTTTGCTTTGCTTGAAATGAGTGATTCAACACAGCTTGAAGCTTCATATTTCATATTGCTACATTGTGCTTTGTGTGGTCTGATGACTGGATATAAACTGACATGCTGCAGTGCTCATGTCACATGGCATTAGATTTTTTTTCTTTTTCTTTTTTTTTTTTTTTGTCAGCTTATAGGTGCCACGAAGGATTTAATTTGTTTTTCTCATTGTAAGAAAAAGCCTAATTCCAACTCAATATTTGCTATTATAATATGTGACAAGTTATTTTAATAAGCAGTATATTATGGCTTTCATAATTTCTTGTTCAGCCTTTCAATTAACACATCGACGGACAAGCCAAGGTATAAAAATGGCAGACACAAAAAGTCCCAGGGAACTGGGTCAGTCCTACATCTTCCACTAGCTATTCTTACCAAACAAAAATGATTACACAGAGGAACAAAACCCAGTGGTTACTTCTATTTAGTAGTTAAAAACATTTACAACTTGTACACCATGGCACCATAAACTTCAAGGAGGAAATTGGCTTCCTGTTCTTTACAATAGGTGAAAATATGAATGTTGAGGTTTGAGCACAGTGTTATTTATGCACTAATATCAAAATTACAGCTATGTGCTGTGTGTGTCACTTCACAGTTGGAAATCAAATTATACTCCTGCTGGAATATTGGCACATTGGTATCAGCTATAGCAGTTGCTTTACCTTCTCTGACTTTTCTTACTGTTGCTGCTAATGAAAAAGGAGGCTGCTGTCACTGCTTTTTACAGGCTGTTTTTCTCCTCACTTGAAAGCCAAGCAGACAGTCAGGGTCTTCTCATGGCACGAAAGGAATAGAACATTTAATTGCTGCTGAAATGCTTGTACAAAAGGTCACCAAACTATATAAGTGCTTATTTGGTGCTGAACTTTGAAGTGAAGAATTATGGATTGCAGAAAGGATTCAGCAGTTAGTTGATGTACCAGAACTCCAATATATAGAAAAGAAGGAGAAAGGAGGCCTAACATGATGGGAGTTTCCTAGCAGGCAAGGGACAAGCTTGCCAGCCATCCATAAGGAAGGAGCTCATGAAGCATGTTTAAGGAAACCATTACCACTTTTCATCTGTGGCCCAAATACAAGCACAGAAGGAGGAGCACTGAGCAACTGAGTATGCAGAAGCTGTTGATCGTAAACCTAGAAGGGTTATGTACTGACAACAGCGCAGCTTCTTAAAGGAGGCATGAGGAGGCAACTTTTAGGTACCTACTTGCAAGGCTTTCAAACCCATCATAGCCCAAAGGGAAATAATAAATATGCAGAAAGTTTTTGCCCCATTAAGAAAACTCCAGACATTCTGATGCTAAATCAGTGATTAATTAGATGGACTAGCTTCATCTTCCAAACAATGACAAAAGATAAATTGAGATTCTTTTCAAAAAAGCAATTTTTATTTCACGTCGAATAGAAAAAGAAACTTACTCCTTACCTGAGGTATTTTGCCTGGTTCAGATTAATAAAAAATCAGTTGCCTAATCAATATCATGATATCACAAATTTTGTCTTCCAGGGTTGAAATTTTTTTCTTGAACTAAAGAAAGCCTGGTTGTTATTATTATTATTATTACCACCATTATTATTGTTATTTCTTTGTTTCTGAGGCTTTTTTGCTGTCTTGTCATTGTTCTTAGTTTGCTAAAGCATATATCACCTGATGAACGTTAAATATTTGCTATAGTGCAAAGACACTTTCATAAATAAAAGGATTATTTCATTTGCAGAGCAAATCAATCCCACAGCCTCTCCATCACGCATACTTTTTGCCTGTTTTTCAAGTGTTTTCCCTCCTCAAGAATTTTGTGATATGTATTGTATCTTGGCAACATGCATAGAAAGAAACATAAAGTTTTAACTGCTTAGGAATAATAGCTGAAATCATTGGTAATGTTCTGATTTACGTAAGTATTTAAAATGGAAACCTGGGACAGCTCTCACCCTGTGCACCACATTTACCCCATCCCATCAGCAGATAGGTTGATATGACTCCTGCTTTCAAAGATGTTAAACATATTTAGCAGTAATAGCTTCATACCTCCCATGTACTAGTTTGGACCCAAACCAAACTTCAGTTTATTAACCTGGCCAATCCTCCTAGCCTTTTCAAGGTCCTGCCCTGTATCCTGGAGAATTGACAAAAAGACAATCTGAGCTCCAGAGCCCCTAACCACCTCTCCCAGAGCTCTGTAGTCCTTCTTTATGGTCTCCGGGCTACTGCTATCTATATCAGTAGCACCCACATGTATTACCAAGAGTGGGTAATAGTCAGTAGGACCAACTAAAACAGGCATCTTCTCGGCGACATCCCTGATCCGAGCCCCTGGTAGGCAACACACCTTCCTTGAACCTGGGTCAGGCCGGCAGATGGGTGCCTCTGTGCCTTTCAGATTAGAGTTGTCTACTACTATGGTTCGCCGCTTTTTCCTGGCAGCACCAGTAGTGACCTTCTTTACCGGTGCACTAGCTGGTTGCGCCTGGTGGGAGTGCTGTTGCTCATCAGCCCCCTGCAGGACAGCAAAGTGGTTCTGGGTGGGGACAACAGATGTAGGAGGAAGCCCCTTGCTTTTAATTGCCCTCTTCCTCCTTTTTTTGTTGTTTTTTTCTGTTACCTTTTCCCAGCTTCCTGGGTTAGCAGCCTCCTTTCCTGCACGGGCAACAGTAGACACTCGAGGCCCCGGAACATACTTTTGCTTGTGACGTGTATTAAACATGGTTTTTCTCATCATATACCTACCATAACCAAAGTATCTTTTACAAAGTGGAATCATGAATCCAGTATGCTTAATTACCCAGAAAAAACTTAGAAGTCTTAATCCTTTCTGATGGTTGATCTGAGCTTTAGTTCTACCATTTGTTTTAGTAGAATTTTGAAATCCTTATGAAATTGCATTTGCAGCTCTCTACCCTTAGACCCTTTTGATGAGCGGACAATGAATCTTGATTTGAAGCTTGATAAAGTCATGCAGTTCAGTATCTAAAAAAAAAAAAAAAATAGCCACATATATGTGAGTTATCCTCAATAAAACAACCTGCAGGCATGACCAGCCTCGTGAGACAAACACGTGAACACTATCTGCTTGCTCCTCCTGTTGAGGTAAATATGAATGGAATTCTCTAAAGTATAAAAATATAGGATGACAGATATAACTATGCTGAGGAAAAATGTTTTCAAATTAAATCCATATCTGCCTAAGCCTTTATATAGGATCTAAAACACAGTCCCTACTATTAATAGAAGTATCTATACTTCCAGAATCAAATGAGTTAAACTTGCTCTATTACTCCTCTCTTCCTCAACCTGAATAAACAGTTTCCAAGCAGAAAGTAATATTAAAGTACCAACTGTCTAAATAGCTTTATCAGCATGTTTTCCTCCTTACACCTAGCAGGATGACTCTAAGTGTATATTCTGGAGGACCTGTTAATCTTTTTAATGCAATTAGCCTTTGATTAGAATCTGAGAATCAAGGTAACAGGACCAGATTTTCCCACCACTGATGAGGGAATTAATTAAAGGCATCTAGATGGAATTTAATGCTGGAAGTGTGCCATGTTGATTATTCTTTGGCATTTTGCAGGAATGTTTTCAGCATTATCAATCTCACATTGTTTTACAGCATTACATCTTTAGAACAAGGTTTAAAGTGCAGGTAGGTATCTAGAAAGAAATGTACCTGTGGGAGAAAAAGACTTCAATGCAGTAAAGAAACAAACCTATAGAACCCCTTATACTGACCTGATTTTCAGAATGGATGAAAAACTGCAGTTCTAAGTTATTTTAGTACCGCATTTTAGATTCTCACCTAGAGGAAACAGGAACAAACACATCCCAGACTAGGATGACAATGAAGTTTGCACAATCTTACATGGAACTTAAAACTTTTAGTGATACATCATTTACTGATGTAAAGCAACATAGTTCCATCAGCTTTATAAATTGACAATTTATGCCAAAAAAAATGAAACTTCTTTTTAATTTTTCCTGTTTGTAATTAATCTATGGATATTCCTCCACTCTGTAGGTTGGAGTTTTTAGAGTGTGCATGCTCTGACACACTGACAAAGTAACTAATTGCCACTAGATAGCAGAAAAATTTTAAGAAAGAGTTGTAAATTAAAGGAATACAGGAATGACTTTTTTTCTAGAGTTGATTGAGACTTAGAATAAATTACACCACTAGAGGCAAAACAAAAGCTACATGACTGCTCTTAAAATTACATATGTGGGTTTTCCATTTTACAGTAAAAAGATGTATCAGCAGGTGCTAATCTTGCGCAAATAACCTTCATCTTGCCACAATAGGATTGCTTTGACTGGCATGGACAAACAGTCATTCCTAAATACAATCTTATGAAACAAACAAAACCGTTGTTAAATGGTAGATGAAAATATCATGGGCTAAAATGTTACTGAAAAAGCTTCTGCTGCTGCTTTTAAAAAGCCATAATGTCCTATAAGGTTGTCTAAAGAATGGATCTTTTTTCTTACTTGGCTTTGTCTAGCTATGACAGGGTCATTCTTGGTATGTTTACAGATTTTTTAGTATACTCAAAGGATATTTTAAGAAACTGCACTGTATTTGCTATACCCATAAAACCCACATATTTCTTATACATGAAAGATGAATACATCCCACCTAACTTTAGCAGCGGGATTAATCTCAATTAACTCTGGACATCTTCAGTATGTTCATCTGTACCCGAGAAAGTTACCAGAGATGCCGTGTGCAGCCAAAGAAGAAAAGTCAGCACTCTTGAGTGTTTTTCATTTGACCTGTTTTAGAGAACCACTTGAGGGTGGGATGAATTGTTTCTCCAGATCCCAACTGTGTATTTGCCTAACTGCAAATAAACAGTGAGGTACACAAACCAGAAAAGTTATATTATCTGATCAGTTTTTAGATGACCAAATATTAACAAGTTTATGTGAATCAATTTCATAATTCTAGGTAAGGTATAAACAGTGCAGAAAACATTGAGCATAGATATGAAAAACTGTTGATTTTAGGAAATAGGAAAGAAGGTAACACATCAGGTTTTAGTGTTTTCTTCCTGTTTGTGAAGAATATTTACACAGCTTAAGATACTGAGTAATACCTGAGTCTACCCTAAGTGTGCATACAGTTTTTTATTTTAAAACCACTCAAATAGATCTGGTCAAATGTACTTTTTAGTTCAGTAGTCAAATACAAGAAAAAATGGGGCAATGGTTAGTTTGGCTTGAAAACAAAAAGTATTTTGGGTTTGGTGCTTTCAGAAGACTGAAAGAAATTGAATAATGAAAAGCACTCTTTATACTAAAGCAAGATGGAGTTTATGTGGATATTTCCTCAGTTTTCTTTTATTAGAGCTCTTTCTAAGCAAAGGGTGGTGTTTTAAAAGGTAAAGTATACTCTTTTTAAATAGGAAAAGTTTCAAATTTACATTGCCTTACTTTTGTGCTTGATGCAAATTGCAGAGCAGAACCTTAGCTGCTCTGCTTGAATAGGGGAATAACCATTCTTAATATTAGCTTTAGAGAGACTACCTGTGCAGGCTTTGTTAAGTTCAGCTGCTGCATGAGACTTTTGCATACCCAAAATCTAAATTATTTTATAATTATTTTTAGGCTTATGTAATTTGTATCCTGAAAAACAGAAAGAAAATAGTATAAGGAAGAGATCACAGAATCACAGAATGCACTGAGGTTGGAAGAGACCTCAGGTTGTATCTAGGTTGAACCCTCCTGCTCAAACAGGCCCACCCAGAGCCCATTGCCAAAGACAGCCTGTGAATGCCTTCAAACAGGATAACTCTGCAGCCTCTTTGGAAACCTGTGCTTGGTTACTGTCACAGGAAAAAGGCATTTCCTGATGTTCAGAGAGAACATTCTGTGTTTCAGACTGTGCCCACTGCCAGTGTGCAAGGGCACAATGCTCATTCATGTTCAACTTGGTGTCTACCAGCATGTCAGGTCCTTTTCTGTTGAGCTACTTTTCATTTATGGGGCCTTAACTGGATGTACTAGTGCATGGGGTTGTTCCTCCCCAGAATGTGTCAGACTTTGCTCCTCTCATTTCTCCAGCCTGTCAAGGTCCCTCTGAAGGGCAGCCAGAGAGATGACCCTCTGGCATATCAGCCATTCCTCCCAGTTTTGTATCATCAGCAAATTTGCTGAGGGTCAACTTTACCCCACCATTAAAATTTAATGTTTAAACAATCACAATGTTCAATTGTTTATATAGGTATTGTCTATTTCTAGCATTCCTGAAAACATAAAATCTGATTTTTACACCCCATGGAATAAGATAATCTTTTTTTTGTATATTTGGTATTTTAGATAGCTCAAATATGGATTGCTATATAAAGTTAAACACCTAAGAAAACAAAAAATGGGGGAATGGAACATGGAAAAAAACCCTACAAGTTGAGATTTAGACTGGATTTATGATTTGTCAGTCAGTTATTTCCTTTTTAGTCATATTTTTCATGAACACTGACGATGCTTTGTTACCTTGTTGAAAGTTGTCCTGGAACAGTTGTTACAATCTGAAGATTTTATATTAATATTTTTTGCAATAAAGTTAATTTGTAATAAAATGTTCATATTACATTAGCTAGAAATTAATACAGTGGCATAGCAAAACTGAAACATTATGGTGTTTCATATATTAAATATCTTAAAGCGTGCTACAGCTTACAGTGTAGCAGAGGTAGCAACTGCTAAAAGAAAGTGAAAGATAGGTAAGATAAAATGTCTTAGTCACATGGAATGATAGATATTACCATTTTGCAAGCAAAGAGATGAGGAAGTTCACTATTTTGTGACAGTAATGCAGAAAACTAAATTTTTCATTTACCGTAACATTATGCCACCTAGATAGTGATGTTTTTTAAATCTAAGTATATATGTACACATATACTGTATGAAAATCTGCCACTACACAATTTGTTAATTGCAAACATTAAGCATCTTTTGCACTTACTTTGATCATGCTCCTTCTTTCAGCTATACATTCCCATCAAAACTAAAGTCCAGTGTGTTGTCATTTTTATCCTTATTTTTTTCCCCCAGTTACTAATTGAAGCTTGATAAAGTGTTTTAGAATATGAGTAAGTATTGCCCCTAAGTTATCCCAGTATCACTGATTCTGATTATGTTTTAAAAATATCAAATTATTTAAACGCTCATATATGATGTGTTATACCTGCAATTAAAGATACATCTTTTAAACCCTTTCAGAAAGGGTATGCTTCTCAGATCATTCAGACTGTAAGGAAACATCCTATTTACTGCTAGTGATCAGATATAAAGATATTGCAACACAGAAAAGTAATATTGTTATAATTAATGAGATAAATCTGAGAAGAGATTCTATACATAGCCAACCAAGTAGTACAGACATTAAAATCTGTCATTTTCACAAAGATTATCAAAGTAATAGTACAAGAGTGGCTATAAGCATGGAAAATAATTTTGTCATATTGCAGTGTATGTTCTGACTCAGCGATGCTCTTCTTTATGATGTAATAGAGCCAATAGCAATGTTAGTCTAATGTAATGAAAGGACAAACCAGTGTGCAGGATGGATAAGAATGGCATCAATGTAGTCTATTTTGACATACTAAACATAGTAAAATATTGAAACTAGAATATAGCTGAAGTATGGCATGATCTCAGACAGAAAAATGATTTTCTGAGTTCTCAGGAAAAAGGTTATTAGTAGATCCAAAATAACTATTATAAATGCAAAAAAGAAAACATTTTATTAAATATCATTCCATTAAAAATAATTTCCTCCTTCTTTTAATTTATTCAAATCTTTGTTCCACAAATTAAAGTTAAGAAATTTTACTGGCTTTCAAGCATGCCCATGAAAGAGTTTGAATTTATCAGCCTTAGTGAGTTTAATTTAGGCTCAGATTGAAAATCTGTTTCAACAGGGCATAGTTGTAGAAGCTGTACCCGTTATTTAAATATGAATTGGAAAATAGTGATCTGGAACTTCTTTAACATGTTTATTTGTGAAAATTCTATATGTTAGGCTTTTGAAAATGTTGTAGTGTGCGTTTCCAGCACAGACCTAGGTACAGGGACAGGTGAGTACAGTTAAGAACATTACAGGAGAGAACAATGTTCCTTGGAAAAGTGAAGATTCATGATCAACCTACTTTTAAAGCATGTGAGAGCTAGTTAGATCCTGCTTCAGAAAGCTGAACAATTGTGTTTGGAGAGATGCATTTTGTGCTAAGGGTGAATACATCACGTGGACACTTTTTCCCCATATGGCCGATAATGTCATAACTGAGTTAAAATATCTGGGGTAAAGGTGGGGAGCCTTGAAAGGGGAAGGAAGTTCAAAAGATTACTTCATTAACTTTTTTATGGTAACGGTTTTTTTCCCCCCAAGTATATGGAAGTGATAGTAATGACATAAGCAGTAGAAGGACATTAGGACATTTTGGCTGTACTGTTGGAGACAAGAATTATTTTTGAGTGAAGATAATATGAGGCATTACCACCTACGGAACAAATATCATATTATACCTTTGCAAGTGCAGGAGGGCCAAGAGCATGATGTCAGTTCTAGCCATTCTTCTGAAGTATATCTTGTGGTCTAGCAGTTACACACTGACAGGAAATGTATACCTTATCTTCATGTGAAATACTCAGTGGTAGTACTGTCTAGCTACTGTTAGAGACAGGACCTTGTGTCATTGCTCTGTCACAAGGCAGTAATGACCTGTCTGTTTTCCAGAGTGCATCCAGAAGAAAGGCTCTGGCAACCTCAGGAAAAATCAGCAAGTTCAAATCAAATATTTTAAAAGTTTCAGCTTCCACAAACTTGTTTTCAAGTGAATGCAAAAGCAAAGGAGGAAAGGGATGGAAACAACAGAGAAGAGAAATGTTTTGCTTTGTTGTTGTGGTTTTTTTTTTCGTTGTTTTGTTTGTTTCTTTTTAATATCTCCATCAATTCTAATGACTACAGAATAATTTCATGTTTTGCCAGTTATACTATTGGTAAAGCAAACTAAAAACTCAATTGGTTAAAAACATAATCTGAAAATTTATTTCCCATCTATATGGCCAGTGAAAAATGTGTAAACTATGGAAATATTACAAATTTTTCAGAAAGAAAATGCAATTTCGAAAACTCTTTGAAAAATGCTTACAACAAAAGCTACAGTAAAATTGCTTCAGAAGCAAGGTCGGGTTTGGTTTTTTTTTCAGGAAATGTAGTTCATGTATTACTTATTACTCTGCTGCTGAAATTTCTGAGTTTTCCATCACCCAAATGAAAAATATTTCAAATGAATTTTCATAGCATAGTGCATTCATAGATAAGGCTTATACTCTATTCCTGTGTCAATGATTCAACATTACAAAATAGAGTGTTATGTGCATGCGATATCATGCATCATTTTTTAAAGCTCCCATTTTTGGGTTTGTTGCAGGCATATGGAGATGAAGATGGTTTGTTATCTTGACTCTAAAGGAGAGGAAGAAGGAGAAAAATAAATAAAAACTGAAATAGTTTGTAGCATTTAATAAAATAATGTAGCATCACTTTTGTCTTTCTTTGTGATTCACCAAGAGATTTAAAGCACAATCATAAAGTCTTGAATCCCAAACTGTAAGATGTTTTTTTTTCTAAAGTGATTAATATCGTCTGTGGAGATAAGTAATACATTAGCATGATGAACAGCAAAACCTCTCTAATTATTCAACAGTTATCTAAGAAAAGCAGTTATGTAGTATAAAATTCCTTCAACACTTAAAACTTTATATCATTAGCTTGTTTCAGGCCACAGTCATTACCAAACCAGAAGTATTCTATTATTATCAACTTATTATTTAGGAAACTTCTCTACACATACTTACATCAGTCCCAGGAATATGATCCATAGATAAATAAAACCATAGAATCATAGAATAGTTAGGTTTGGAAAGGACCTTAAGAACATCTAGTTCGAACCCCCCTGCCATGGGCAGGGACACTGCCGTATGGGTTCTTTAAAATACATTTGTGTCTGAGGAGTGGAAACAAGATTGGTAAAAAGGAAGCATGAATCAAAAGATAAAATTCATAGAACAAAAAAATTGACTGTGCATAAGGAAATTTTCAGAAAGATGAGGACTATTATGATTATCAAGTCATTTCTAAGGGAAGTAATTGAATTTCTAATATTGTAATCATATAAAACTTGAACAGAGAATATACATATACGCTCAGATTCAAACATGAGAGAGATAAGTGATAAAAAGACCTTTTGAGGGATAAAATACTCAAAAAAATATCAAAGATTTTGAAAAACACAGAAGAAACACAACTGGTATGTGTACTAGTGTCTTCATCACTCATCAGTGTGCAGGTAATTTGGGCTAGGGTTTAACAAAGACCAAGTGCTTCCAGGCAAAAAGCCTCATTTTCCTTACCCATGGTCATAGGATCTCAAGCTCTCCATAAGAATTTCCCTTCCCTACAGCTATTCTCCCCAAGCTCAGTTGGATTGTGCAAGATACTGTTCAATGTGATGAAAGTAGAGGACTGGAAAAAACAATCCTAAAGTATTTGCATAGAGTGGCTTTCATGAAACCTGAAGAAAGAAAGGGGTGATGTTCTGTTAAGCCAATTCTTCTTCTTCCTGGATTAGAGCTATTTGATGATGTTTTGTCTTATTCTTGGTTAAAGTGAAGGGTTAAAGTTGAAAACAGTTCTGATCTTGTAGTTTTCTGCCAAGAAAAGGAAAAATCATGACATATTTGCCATACACAAAAAGTATTAAATAAGTGGCAAGACTGCAACTAAACAAGTACATTTGAGAAAAAACAAGACAAAAGATATCAAGAGTTATTAGATCATTCTCCCAAAAGTTTTCTGCCCCTATCAAAGTGCAAGATCAGAGAATGAGATAGATAAAATATTACAGCACAGAATAGGGAATTAAAGCATAAAAGTTAGAAATAGCCAAAGTGCTATATGAAAGCATTTAAAATATGTATAAAGAACACTAAAATATGCTGACTGACTGTGCTTTGCACACCATGTATTCATTTACCTGCAAGACACTAAACTCAGAAATGTGGAGTTCTGAATATGAGTACAAAACCACCAGATCTTCAGATCTGGTGGTCTTTGTTGCAGAAAAACAGACTGGAGTACAGATGTCTGCTCTTAAAGTATATCTATACTTGGAGAAGTGACTATCTGAAGTACTTATAAGTTCCCATTTCTGCATTATATGGTGCTTCACAACTGTCAATACTTTTAGTATCAGAACATCTTGGAGAAAACGAAAATCTTGTTATACATACACTATAGGCAGAGAACATAAAGCTGAATCACTAATTCATTTGGGGAGGGGGGGGGGGAAATGTTATTTACCACACTAAGAACATTTTATTTTGGAAGTCATGATAATATTTATAGATCACTGAATTTTTATCAAATTCCTGAAATGGGTGGACCTAAGGTCTCTTGCCTACTTGTAGCAGTATAAGTGTTGGTGTCCTAAACATAGTTACTCTAAAATTGTCTTAGAGTGAATAGAGAAAGCAGTCATTTCCAAAGGGTGCTATGTATCATGCTTAGACAGGTAGCTACCACAGGTGAGATTAATCAGCTTCTAATTTAATCTACAAAAGGAACCCAAAATATCTACTTCTGATTTAAATGGATAAATTTCAAATATGTAGGAAATTATTCATGTGCCTGAGCACAGGTATTTAGAGCCATTTTAAACACTTGAGGGCATTGAGACCTCCTGTAGGTACAGCACAGGACATATCCTGCCCTTTGGAATCAACAACCAAAGCTGACAAATGCTACACTAGCAAGGGCACCATCCTGGGCTGGATGGTAGCTGAGCTCACACCAAGGCAGAGGTAGACCTGGGTCAGGACAATTCTCTGCTTTTCTTGGTCAGGTTTGGCTGCCACAAGGCTGTGAACTCCTAGTTATGTATAGCTCTAGCAAACAAGAAACAAGGAGATGGACTCCAAAAGAGTCAATGAATAAAATAATGTAATAGGCTTCGTAGTGGGGGCTGAAACCTGAGATCCCTCCTGGCTGTGTTTTTTAGGCATCCCAGCCCTGGCTCTGGGACTGCCTGAAGTACCCATACTCCCATGTGGCCACGCAACTCCAACATCTGTAGTTGCTACACTACAAGACCTCTCTCTTTAGCATAGCCACTGAATAGAAGGATTTGGTACTGAGGCTCTGTAGGCATTTATTCCACTTTTTCAGAAGCACAGAAAAAGCTGGAGAGTGTTGTGGAAGTGTTTCTTGTTGAGAATGGACATGTGAGCAATCCAATCTTTGATTACCACAAAGCAAACCTGCTTGTTCAGTTGTGACTAATTATTAGGCGATTGTTAACAGCTGGCTAAGAGGTGCTATCCAATCAGATGCTATCGAATGTTCCAGTACCCTGTGACTTTGCTATAAAAGATGACACGTGTTTAATCACATTGATCAGTATTGTGTTGTCTGTGAGATCCCCTGCAACAGTGTCTTACACACCAAATGCTCACTTTAAGTCTGCACTCTAGAAAAAGTCCATGAATTATGTAGGCAACACAATGAGAACATTTGAAATGGTGTTTGCATCTGCTGTGAGACTTAAAATTTAATGCATTCTTAAGGAATTAGGATGAGATATTTCCCACACTGGATTATACTGTAGGAGTAGCAGAATATAAAAATAAGTATAATAATATGCATAAAATGCTTATTACTTGCAGCATTATATTTTATTTTTAAAAGGCAGTGCTTAAGAAGACTATCCAAAATGACAGGGAGAATATGAAATAATATCTTTTCTCTGTTGTTCTTTCATTTGGGTTTTTTTGAAAAAGAAATCTTTTGTCATTTACAAGATGACAAACTAGATTTATGATAACTTTGATGTGATATAAGGCAGCACATCTATAATCTAGCGTGACACAACCATTTTTAATACATACGGTATATGCTCAGCTAATCTAGCTATCTCAATGAATAATCGTTTCTTTATATTTTCTTATAGGGAGCCTGCAGTTCTGCAGCTAAGGAACAAGAGAGGTAGTCAAAATTGTCTAATGTTTGTGCATTACTCTGCCATCAGCTGGTTCAAGGGACTCTATCTGAATAGAGAAAGGCATTGTAAAATAACCATCAGCTACAAGGTTAAGACAAACCATTTCGGAAATAGTGTGAAAGTAGCTATTTATTTATGAAGATTACAAATTATGGGGCTGAACTGAAGGACTGGTAAGTTCTCTTTGTTTTATTATAACTGGTTACTTTAAAATATCTGTTTCTTATGACATAACATGATGGGAACATTTTAAGACAGTCAGTGATGTCTATGTAATAAATGAATGAAGATGTGATGAATCTCCCCAAGGCAAATTAAGACTCTGCTTTCCCATCACCTTGGGATGGGCACTTACCAGAGCAATGTCATCTAAGGCAAAAGCAGGGAAAAACATCTGGAAAGTGAAAGGGCTTGATTCTAGTCTGACTGTACCAATCAGGTTAAGGTAAACGATTGAGTTTTGACTGACAAAGAGTAAGGAAAAAGGGTAACATATTTGGCAGAAATCTACTATATTGGGATCCGTACCGCTTCCTACTTTTGCAGTTTAGATTAAGAACAATAAGAAAGTAAATCAAGTTACCAGGATTCCTCACTGCCATTTGCACATCGTATGCCCACTGTGTCACCTTTTTAGTGAAGAAAGACTTGATCTGAAGACATGATGCTCCAACTGCAGTTGTATTTTGATCGAAAATCAACGGGAAAAATAATGAGCTGTTATGCAGAGTGCCTTGTGAGCTGTTCTTAGGACACCTGACTACAAAATGAACAGTATGAGTGAAAATGTACTGGGGATGAGGCGGCCCCTCTGCTAGGAATCCTGTTTCTAAAGCAAACATACTAACCTGTTCTGCAAGGCACCATCACTACCATGCTGTTCAATGAAACCCATGTTACATAACTAGTTAGTCAAAACTTGACAGTGACTAGATCTGAACTTGTCTAGAAAGTTATGTGGTGGCTCTTCAAATAAGGATGCTATTAAGCTTTCATTGGTTCCTAAAAAGCTATCAGAAGAGTTAAGGAAACTTCCTTAGTTACTGAGCTGAACAAAGATTTGTTTTCTAAAAAATTGCTCCGGTCTTGGATAGTTCCTCTTTTATAGGACACTTGTGTAACCTGTATATGATCCAAAGTAGTAATGAAATTATTAATTTATTAAAACAATTTTTACTTCAAATTTATCAATATAATAATAATAAAAAAAAACCCTTAAGACATGCCCTGAGATTTTCAAAGAAGACTTTAATACGAGTTCCAATCTTTATCCTTAAAAATATTAATGTCCTCATGGAAGTTGGTGTAGGGTCAGAGCAATTCCAGAAGCTTTAGAAAAACAACTCTGAAGCTAAATTCTAGTCCTTTTTCTATCCAGTGCTCTACAGGTTCCAGTAAAATCTGGCTGAGCATTCATTTCAAGGCAGAGTTTGGCATATGGGTTTCCAATTTCACAAGGTTTATAATGTAAAATATTTTCTCTTTTTCCTTGGACAAGGAAGAACAAGTAATACAATGAAAACACTTGTGCTAGCCCCAGCGGTCTAAGTGCTTTGCACTCTTCCATAAAGACCTTCTCTGAGTGACATGGACAGTGACACTGATGGAATACTGGAAGAACTATTTCCAGCTGCCTTTCCTGGGTCATAAAGGTGGAGCTGCTCTGTTATGATCTTTTTGTGGCAAGAATAAGAAATACCAGTGATGTATTTGTGAGGATGCCACATAATCCTTAAAATGAAGATGCATCTTCACTTCTTTCTCCAGTACCTTTATCTTCCATAGACATAAAATAGTATCTCTGGTAATAATACCAAAAGAGTTTACTTACCAAAGTCTAACACCTTGGTCTAACTAGTAAGTAAAAACTAAATCATAATAGCAAGGATATCCATGCCAGGTCTTGTTTTCCACAGTATTATTTTTTGAGTTGGATTATGCTTTAAATGTACATGCCTTTATAGAAAGACAAGAATACCCCTGATTTCTTGCATAGAAACTTGGCTTTGGATATTCAAGAGTTAGGCCAGCCGGGAGGTCTGAAATGGCTTTCAAAATACTTTTGTGATTTTAACATATTTCAGTTTGTCAGCAAAGGAATTTGTATCTTACACTGAAACTTGAGTGCTGGAGAGCAAATTTCTAATTAGTAACTTATCTCCAAAATCTTAAAGTTATATCATCACACAAAAGCAAAAGGAAATGGGTGGTTAAGGGAACAGCACCAGCTGTTGCATTGCCTTTACTACTCCATCACTTTGCCCTGGTGAGCAGCAAACACTCAAGGCAGTCTGTTTTGCAGGATGCTATGACTCCAGGAAGGGTGGGTGCAGGTTGTATGCGCCTGCCCTGGCACTTACAGCCTTTCCAGCCAGAAACAATGAATTCTGGATCTTTCAGACTATATCTACAGGGACAAATGAAATGTTACATTTTGACCAGCATCCTGTAAATACTGCTGATTGTCTGCATCTGGGGGCTGGAGTACATGCAGGTGAGGGCAGGGCTGGGCAGGGAGCATGGCAGAGAGGGATACTTACTGTGCACTGCAACATGTCCTCCTTTCCCACAACCTGTTCCCTTCCATAAAGAGATTTAATCAATGAGAGCACATTGTTTTTCTTTAGGAAACAATCTTCTCAGAGATTAGGTGAGTCACTAATCAAACCAGCCTTTCTTCTTCTCTCCCTCCCTTTTCCCAACCACGTGAGGTAATGAAGCAGAGTTCAACACTTTGTTTGCAAACAAAATTACAGCACCTACCTTGTCACATTGACTGGGGTTCCTGCCTATCTTTTTTTTCTTGGTTATTGCCACAGTAGCAGGTGATGACTTTTTGACCCACGAGAAAATGACAAAGAGAGACAGTAGTGCGTAAGTAGCTCCTGAGCTGAGGATTTGATTGATCTTCTCTGGGCTGGAATTAATTCTTCTTTTTATTCACATTTGCTGTTGAACTGAAACTCTGAAACCTAATGATCCCAAATTGATTCAGATTGAATCAAGACATTAAAATTGTGAGTAGAAGTCCAGCAGATAAATTATACGAGCTGAACCTTCACTTGACTGGTCCATGCATATGAGATGATGAATGCAGGAAAACTACTCAGAGAAAATTCTGAGAGTATTGTGGTTTTGTTTTCTTTTTCCATCCTCATGTTGTACATTAAAGAAATGGCACTATGAAGAAGGTGACCCAATACATAATGTTTTCTTCAAAAGCCTTGGACTGTGGCAGCCCCATCAGATTCAACCTGAAAAATAATATTTAAAAAAAACCCAGTATTCATCTGGGAAATCCTTCTTCATTAAAGTGCAAAAGGTTGGAATACTATTAAAAGTAAAACACTACTCCCAGTGTAGCCCTTTTGATATGCTATTTTGAATCTATCACACTGATTTTTGCATCTCTTCTGTAATTGTTACAAACATAGCTTCAAACATTCAAACAAGTATTAAGCCAAGACTGTAACGAACTTACTTGGCTTATCTCTTCTCTTGGTACCTGTTGTTCAGTACCAAGGGGTCAGCTCTTCTCATAGCTGCTCACAGTCATCTATGCTAGATTTCAAAGGAGCAATACTTGGCTACCTCTTCAGCTTGGGAAAAATGCGCAACAAACAAAGATGCTTTATTATTCTCCTTTATATCCCATCTTAAAGCTTTCCTTTGTCATGTTGGCTGCAGTGATGCAGACTGAAGTCTCTGGGGCATAGCAGATAATTTGCTTCAGCAGTTAATACAGGGTGCCTTGACTTCAATTTTGGTGAAGAGTTTTGGAAGCCTCTATTTTCTTAAAGCTTATTTGAAGTGTAACTGATAATTTAGATTTCCTTCCTATAAAAGCTGCTCTTGCTGCCATCAGAGAGGATCAGTGTTTTAGTGCTCTTCCTTTGGCGTTCATATGCGGGTTGCATAAGCTGCTTCTAAGCCTTTGGGCCAGGTTCAGAATGCTTGGAAGAAGCAGGCAGCTTAATAGAGGCTCTCAAGCCTGCTGATTTGCCAGAATAGAGGTCCCAAATGCAAGCAAATATTACAAATGGAACATCAGTGGTACATTCAGTTCAAGCACTGACAATGGACTTCATCTCAGTTCCTTTGGACATACAGGTTAATTCTGCTGTGAATGAGTGTTACAGTTCTGCGCCCGATTACCAGAGATTAGAACCTCTTATGGACACAACTGCATAGTTCAATTTTATATGGTTCAACTTTTAGTTCATATTGCAGTAATTCTTGGTTTTGGGGTAGGGGGCAAGATGGGGATTTTTCGTCCTCTTCCCTTGCATATTAACTTCACTAACCTCATTACCAAACATACAAAGATCTTTCAACCTTCCTATACACCTTATTCTCAGGATGGTCACCATGACAGTCACTCAGTAGTTGTGACATTAGCCTTTTAATGGAGGTAAGCCCCATTTAAGCCATTTGAAAGACTGTCATTTAACTTAGTGACTTTAATTATGGGAATCCATAATTACTTTCAAGTTAAAGAAAAAAAAGGTCTCCTTGGGTTGCTTGTAATACATACATTTTAGAGACAGATGTTTTCTGAGATAAGACAGTGCAGAGTTGCTTAAGTGTGTGCCTTTCTGTGAAATCATGGATTTTCATTATACTCTTTACTCTAAAAGCATACCTTGGTGAGGGAAAAATGATGTGAAGATTCAATACCACCTGCTGTTAGATTAAATAAAACAGCTCCTACGAAAAAAAAAATAACTTACATTGCCAGAGCAGAAAGGGTCAAACAATAAAATACCCATTGTCTCCTGTCAAAGTAAATCACACTAACAGGTTGCTATGGCACAGGTATTATGAGATACTTGATAGCAATATTTTTAAGCTGGAAAATCTATATTATCTAACAATAAAGGCAGCATGGTGAGAAATGTTTATCTCAGGTTATGAGCATGCATCTAGGAGCAGGCAGGTGACATGTATTACCTAGCATGTGGCTTTAATTTCCTGGGATCAGTTAGGCTTGCTTTATTCTCCTCAAAATCTCTGATAAAAACACTGCTTGATAATGCTGTCTGCTTTGATCCTTAAATTTAGGAAAGACTTTTGACTAGTTCCTACAGGCCTCATGGTAGGCCAACAGAAGGATAGTCTGCATGGCCTCATCCTGGAGCTCAGCTGTCAAATGTACAGCACTGATGAGACAAGTGCAGCCCTGTCAGTTTACTCTTGTTTTCCACAGAATCAGTGCTGAGTTGTGGACAGCTCCTTCTCTCTTCACCCTAACCTCTTCCTGTGATACTCTCAGATGATTTCAAGTAATCAGGCCCCAAAGTCTCAATCACAAAAGGACCAACTTCATTCCTGGTTCATGAAGCATTCCTGATTCATGAAGCATTCCTGATCCATTTCTGTAGAGGAAGGTAAAATGTTATCTTGTTTTCTCTTAACCCACTAGCAATTTGGCCGTGCAAAACCAAGTTTAGGAGGCTAAATACTTCGTTGTGTATGTAGTGGTGAAGGTACAGGAATAGGGACAGAGTCATAGAATCATAGAATAGTAAGGGTTGGAAAGGACCTCAAGATCATCGAGTTCCAACCCCCCTGCCATGGGCAGGGACACCTCACACTAAACCATGCCATCCAAGGCTATGTCCAACCCCACCTCGAACGCCGCCCGGGATGAAGCATTCGCAACCTCCCTGGGCAACCCATTCCAGGGCCCCACCACCCTCACAGTAAAGAATTTCTTCCTCCTATCCAATCTAAACCTCCCCTGTTTAAGTTTAAACCCATTACCCCTTGTCCTCTCAGCACAGTCTATGACTTTCTGGATTAATTTCAGTAACCTAGTATGTTGCTTCTGCATAATTACAATATTCATGACAGAACTTAATTCTTGCTTGGGAAGGTAAAGGTTTGCAATATACTTCCTGTTCTATACAAATCCCGCAGTCCCCTATCCCAAGAAGTTGTTTTAGTCATTGACTGTGTCTCTTTTTTGCTTCTACAAACTCAGCACAATCAGAATCTGATCTGGATCTTTAAGCAATAATCTACTACAAATATTTATAAAGAAACAAATCTTTAGTAATGTGCTGCCAATTGCCCAGCTGAGAACATCTTGCAAGGAAGATGATGTGTAGGGAGGAAGAAATGACACACAGGGCGCAGATCTGATTAAATATGCTGAATGATACTGTCAGCTTTAGACCTGGAACATTTCATTACCTTGATAGCTGCTTTTGGAAATTCAGGAGTATACCCACAGTAAACAGACAGTGAGTTTGCATGTACAGTCAGATTAGTAACTGCAAAATTATGCTCTTGAGATTTTGCTCTCTGGTTTGTTTTGGGTTTGGTTTTTCTCACACCTTCCACATTTTCACAATACATCATATTTTTCACCGCATTTCTTAAACTTCACAGAAACTTCTGAGATCTCCCATTCTCCATTCTTCCATTCCACGCCTCTTGGAATCTGCATGTCTGAGCAGAACCAGAGTTTGCATTGCCAATAGAGCAGACATTGAAATGAAACACTCCTGATTTCTCTCACCCAGAATTTTTTTTAGCTATAGTCCATCTGCTCACCAGTGCCTATTTAGGAATGCACAACACCATAGCAGCCAAACTGAACAAGAGTGGGTAGAAATGTTAAAATGACACTTCTGAACTGAACTGTAACTTTTTATTGGGGGGGGGGGCAGGAAGTGACATGTCTCTGTTATAGATTCTGAGCCTGAACTGAAAAGGCAAAAACTATTTGTTAAAACAATCATGGCTAAATTTTCAGTAGTGAACAGAATTTTGCCTCTGTTACCTCCAACATCAAAAAGTAGCCTTTTGTGTAAATAGCTCATATTGACCTGTAGTCCACTGTCAGAAAAAAAGGAACATTTAATGACAAAAACCATTTTTTACATGGATTTCAAAATTCTGCTTAAAGATGGAAGGCATAATGGGGTTCTGCTGAAGGCTAGAAAGGTGACACATTTAAAAAAATTGGTTTTCAAATGATCCTCTGAAAATTATTATATGTGATGTTTCCCCCACAGAAAATTGTGAATGAAAAATTTGACACTAATTATGAACTGAGACTTAAAGGCAATAGTCAACGGACTTGAATCGGAAATACAAACAGCTTGAACAAGAGAAATGTTATTTCCTATCACATTTTCACCACTCCATTGTAGCACAGGATTTGAGCACTTCTCCACATGCTATAGTGATTATTTTACTCCTCTTCTCTGGAATAATATAATCGACATTACACAAAGCAGCTGCTAGCCAGTTCATTTGCTGTTGCTTTCACTATGAATTGCAACAGCTGCCATCATACTCTGCTGCTTTTGAAGGCATACATATATTGTGCACTTCTGCTGTTTGTACATCTCAGAAGAGATGTAAAACCATAAGCTCCAAGCACATGAGGTCATGAAGAACCTTATGTAATATGTTTGCATCCTTCAGCTGCTATAGTGAATGCCACAATAAAGCTTTTACTACTGTAAAAAATTTCTAAGGTACAATGAGGAAAATACAGATTTTTGTACATTACTTGAAAATTATATTTTTCAAGTTATCATAAGCTACACATCTAAAGATCAATGCATCCCAAATCAATAATTGTTTTGATGGTGGCTCTTGAAGTTTAACACTGATAGAAAAGCAAGCTCTATAAACATATGGAGCACCTGTAACGACTACCAATACCGATAGTAGCTTTGGGTACATGCCACCACTTCAAATAAGACTGTTTATTTAGTTAGCTACCTTTGCAATTTTATCTTGAAAATTGCATCTGATAAATCTGTGTAGTTTGTCTGTAGGCAACATAAAATTGTGCCTGAGGTTGAAGGAAAAAAAAATTGCTGCAAGCAGTGATTCCTTCCATAAAATAATTGTTTCCAGCACATCCTCATGTAGTGATATATTTTCTATAAGGAACCTACCTCTGGAATTTGAATTTGAAAGCACCTAGAAAAAGGCTTCAGATTTTAAAAAGAATGCAGAGATCTATTAGTAAAGATAATTAATCTTACCGCCAGAGTGTTTGGTTTTGGTATAGAGAATTGTGGTATTAGGTTCATAGCTAGGAAGTTCCATTTGTATAATTGATTTCTACACTTGAAGTATTCACCCTAATCTGCTGTTATAGATATAGTCTATATATAGATATTGATTCAGCACTGGACAGATAGTTCACACGGTAATGGGTGTGAGAAATGGATGTACTCATTTACCTCCACTGGTTGGAAAAGGAAACCAGCTTGGCTAGCTCAAACGATGTTACCTGCATCTAGAGATGGCAAAATTATAGAGGTCAACCCCATCCACAGTAAAATAGCCTTTTTACACATAAAATAACCTTATTTAGCAGATTTTTTTTATCTAGAAGCTAGACTTTTCTTTGAGAGATTAACAGCAATATGTCTTCTTGGCACATGCCAAAATTTGCTCTGGTTCAACAGTTGTAGTCCTCCAGGTATCATTTATCCACTGACTCACCAGGTACATTTGTACAATCTTGCAACATCTTTTTCCTTCATTCAGAGTTTGATCTTATACCAAAAAAAAGAGACCAAGAAAGTGGAAAAATCTCTTTTTGTCTCAGTGGACATCAGACAGAAACCTCAAAGCACTCTGAAGAAAGGCAAATACATTCCCTATTGAACAACACAGGCCTTGCTGTACTGCATTATGTAAAGTGACAGAATTGTTTGTTCTGAACTGCTCTTTCATTCTATTGTAACCATTCTTTTTTGTATATATAATGACATATTATCATAGTGACATTATTGAAAGGCTTGGAAAAAAGCTCTTAAGTTTTAATACAGGTGTCACATTTGACTGCTACTGTAGTAGCTACCGAGACTCAAACCCACCATAGTGTGTTTGGACAGAGTTGCAAATGAGTTATTTTGGGCTTGGTTCCTAAAGATTTCTGTATATTGGAAGGTTCTGACTCCTTGCCTTGAATTGTGGCATCTCAAACTGTACCCTTGAATCATGAGCTGATTTGTAGACTACATTTACAGAAAAATCTGTCTGAATTTTCCACTATATGAAGTTTTTCAATCCCTAATATCTCAGAGCCATGGCAAAAATCTACACTACTGAACAGAAATTCCTGTTGCCTTGGAAATACAGGGAAAACTGTTGAAACTGAAAATATGTCTTATGGTATCAAAGAAAGGGTTGGTGCCTGTTAAAGAACTTGGAGTAATAAGGTTATTTAACATGTATACCACATGTTCATTTACAGGTGAGGTATGTCAAGATTATTATTATTGCTAACCCTGTTTTCCAGAAAAGAATATTAATCCTGCAAAGCTAAGAGACTTAAAGTGATGCTCCACAGTACATGTAAGTCACTGAACACACAAACTAAGACTGCATGTGGAAAAGTTATCCTCTGGAACACCAACTATAATGTGATATATGAATAAATTTAAAAAGCAGCTAGATTTTAATATCAGTATTTACAAGATGGTGCAAGGATTCTTGAGCTTTGCATATGTACCACCACCCTGGTTTCAGCCATAGTGGTTATGTTTTTTCTCCTCCCTAGTACTTTGTGCAGTTCTACGTTTTGGCTTTAGTCTGAGAACAGTGCTGATAACACACTGAAGTTTTAGTTGTTGCTAGGTAGCATTTACCCTGATCAAGGACTTTTTCAGTCTCATGCTCTGCCAGTGAGGAAGGGCACAAGAAGCTGGGATGAAGGAGAGACAGGACACCTGACCCAAACTAGCCAAAGGGGTATTCCATACCACAGCATGTCATGTCTAGGATACAAACTGGGGTGGGGTACCTAGAAGGGCAGATATCTTTTGGTTTAGGCTGGGCATCAGTCAGCAGGTGGTGAGCAATTGTATTGTACATCACTTGTGTTTATTGTTTTCTTTTCCTTTTCCCCTTTTAGTTTTATATTCTTCCCCTTTGTTATTTCCCTCTTATCATTATAATTATCGGTGGTACTAATAGTAGGTTTGTGTTATACCTTAGTTACTGGACTGTTCTTATCTCAACCCATGGGATTTATATTCTTTTGATTCTCCTTACAGTCCCGCCCGAAGGGCAGGGGAAACAGGGGCAGTGAGCAAACAGCTGCATGGTGTTCAGTTACTGGCTGGACTTAAACCATGACAATCCTTTTTGGCACCCAACATGGGGTTTGAAGGGTTAAGATAATGATAGATCTGACTTAGGTGTGTCAAGATGAATTTTCTATAAGCATTTGTTCAAAAGAATTCAAAGTCTGTGGGTTAAGATAAGAGCTGTTTAATTATTGAAGTATAACATACTTTATACCTACAATACACCACCTGTATTATATATTATTAAATAACTGTTACAGCTGAAACCAGGGCACCTACTAATAGTAGTAGTGGTGGTGCTGTTTACCCGTAACCAAAATAGAAACAGGAGGAAAATTGGAAAATAGGAACCTGAGGAGACAGCATCTCCTCAGGTGCTGGCTCTTTGCTTTCAAGTGCCAAGGAAATGTACATCAATGCCCTCCCTGAGTGAGAGTTTCAGCAACTGAAAATAATTGTTATCAATCCCAAAGTTCATGCCTCTTAATTCAGCCTTGACTTAGGGGAATTATGGGAAATCAGTGTTTTCCAAAGGTACAGAGGTTTTAGCAGCTGCTGCGTCAGAAAATAAATCTGAAGTTTTAAAAAACATCAGACTCTTCAGAGCCCTGAAAATTTCATACCCTCAAGATCAAGAGGCCACAAACAAAACATGAAGGCAGAATGGTTTTGAAACATTGTCGCTCTACAAAATTGAATAACTTAGTGGCCAGTGCACCCCACAGAGCTACTTTCCAGCAGGTCAGCCCGGAACCTCTACAGGTGCATGGGGTTATTCTTTCCGAGGTGCAGAACACTGAACTTGCCTTTGTTGAATTTCAAAAAGTTCAAATCCTGGTCTTATTTACCTAACTTACCCATCTGTCAGTAGTGTTGATATTTAACATAGAGATGATAAAGTAATTGGCAACTATGTGCTTAAAAATGGGTGTAGCACACAGTGCACACATTTCGTTTAGAACTAGTTATTTGTGAAATAATTCAAGAGAAGCATTGCCATTTCATTAATACAGTTCAAAAATATTCAGCCAATACAGAAGTTAAAAGTTATGCGAATTTACAGCACCAACAATCTTGTCCACAATTTCTGCCGTGAGAAGTTAACCTTTGAAACAAATATGAAAATATTGCTATTTTCCACAGGCAATCATTTTTAGATCATCCTGGTTTTTAATACTCAGCATTTGGAACACTGGGCCTGAATTTTTTGTAGAGCATTTCTTGAAATAACCCATACCCCTTTCGATTCACTGGGTGTTGGAAAAGTCTATGTGGAAAATTGCATTTTGTTTTTCTCAATAGGTAACAGATTTTTATTCACATATTATTCCTGTGAACTTTCAATTCTTTGTCCTCATGGAATCAGCTGCCACTCACATTTTAAAATGACATTGTACAATGGACTCATTATCTCCTTAGGTGAACTGGTCTATTTCTTACACTTCTCGGTGCATTATAAGAATACAGCCCCTTTCTTGTAGCTACATGCCATTTAATCTTCACAAAACTCTATTTCCCTGTTTTCTCTTACAAGAAAATTCATTACTTTCTTTCCATAAAAGACTGTTGTTCTATCCCAGGGACATTATAAGTGAGTTTATACTTAAGATTAGATCTGAGGAGGTTATGGATATGTATATGTGGAAGCATTCCTTTCAGTTAACGGACATGTGAGCAATCCAGCCTTTGACTTAGCTTCACTCTAGCAGTGAGCAAAAGGCTTTGTGAGGCGTTGCAGGTCGATGAAAGGGTTAACAAAGGCACTGAGCAGGACATCGCAGCGCTGGATCAGGTTACCACAAAACAAACCTGGCTTGCAAACCAGGAGCCTGATGCTATGGACACTTTAAACCACAACCAATCATTGAACTGTTGCTAGCACTCAACTAAGGGGAGTTAACCAATCAAGTGTTATCGAATGTTCTAGTGTTCTGAAACTTTTCTATAAAAGGCACATTTGTGCACAATAAATTGTTCAGCGTTTGATCACATTGATCAGTATTGTGTTGTTCCATATCCCCCGCAACATGTATCCAGTTAAAAGATCATCAGACAATTTCAATTCTCTAGTATAATCAAAGGCTAGTTAGCGTCGGAAAGGACCCCAAGATCATCTATTTCCAATCCCCCACCAGGGCCCAACTTTTGGTCACCTGTTTTTTCAAATTACTGCTTTTCTTTTGTGAATGTTATATATTATTCACGCAGTAAATACCTGCAAGATGAAATATATTAGCTGCCTATAATGTTTATATAATCCACCTCCTCTTCTTGGGCTACTCTAATATACTTGCAAGAAGAAAGCATGTGTGATTGATGCTTCCAGAATTTGTTCTCTAAGGAACAAATTTTGATACAGACACTATACAAATATCATTATCTTTATAATAACAAATATATTCCACTTTGCATTCACATGGTGTAGACTCACTACTTATTAAAAAAGATAATCAGTTATTTAGCTATAAAATATAAATAAATCCATAAACTATATATAAAGCTATAAATCAACAAAATATATAAATTAATCATTATTTTTATATGATAAGAACATAAATAAAAGGAAAAGTAGTGGGAACCAGGATAAAAGGAGGTCAAACACTAAGAAGGAATGCTGAAAACTCCACTTCAGTTTAACCATGACAAGTGCAAGGTCCTACACCTGGGTAGGAACAATCCCAGGCACAGCTCCAGGTTGGGCAGAGAAGAGATTCAGAGAAGCCCTGTGGAGAAGGACTTCGGGGTGTTGGTTGATGAAAAAATGAACATGAGCCTGCAGCGTGCGCTTGCAGCCCAGAAAGCCAACCGTATCCTGGGCTGCATCAAAAAGAGTATGACCAGCAGGTTTAGGGAAGTGATCCTGCTTCTCTACTCTGCTCTTGTGAGACCTCCCTTGGAGTATGGTGTGCAGTTCTGATGTCCTCAACATAAAAAGGACATGGAAGTGTTGGAACAAGTCCAAAGGAGGGCCACAAGAACGATCAGGGGACTGGAGCACCTCCCATATGAAGATAAGATGAGAAAATTGGGGCTGTTCAGCCTGGAGAAGGCTGAATGGAGACCTCATAGCAGCCTTCCAGCATCTGACGGGGGCCTATAGGGATGCTGGAGAGGGACTCTTCATTAGGGACTGTAGTGATGATAGGACAAGGGGTAACAGGTTCAAACTTAAACAGGGGAAGTTTAGATTGGATAGGAGGAAGAAATTCTTTACTGTAAGGGTGGTGAGGCACTGGACTGGGTTGCCCGGGGAAGTTGTAAAGGCTCCATCCCTGGTGGTGTTCAAGGCGGGGTTGGACATAGCCTTGGGTGGCATGGTTTAGTGGGCGGTGTCCCTGCCCATGGCAGGGGGGTTGGAACTAGATGATCTTAAGGTCCTTTCCAACCCTAACTATTCTATGATTCACAGATTTAGGATGAGAAGTTATCCTCCCTCCTCCAAAAATAAAAACCCTTTAGAGAACATGCAGGCATTTCTCTCAGGTGCTATTCTTTAAAAAAAGTGGTCATTTCCTCTAGGCATCATAGTTATCTGTTAATTGTGCAGCCAGTGAGGAGCAACATCAAAGGAAAGGCTGCTTTTCTCATCATCAGTCCTACTAACAACCTGAATTAGTGTTCAGGTAGTAGTCCTATCCAGACCAAGCATCCAGGTACAGGGGCTCTCCTGGGGTGTTGCTCCCATCACACCAATAGGTAGGCTAAAAAAAAAAAAAATGGAGAAATACTGCATTTCTAAAGGATTTTTACATCAACGTGGGAGATCTCGCATGTATCACCAAATAAAAAAAAGAAATTATTGTCTGATCCAATCTATAGAAGAATATTGGAAAGGTATCTACATAGTTGAACTATGTCTTATGAATCATATTGATTTTCAGTTATTCACAGGCAGAATACATTATTTTTAATTTGGAAGACTTGGGGACATTTGGGACCCTTATATGTAAGCATCAACTAAAGCATTTTTGATATTTGAAATTTTAGACTTGTGTACCCATATCCATTTGTGATTCTAGCCCTGCATCTATATCTATATGAATCCTGCCACCATGACCCCAGATCTTAGCAGAGATCTACTGATCTGAATTCATTTGGGTAAAAACATTGGAAGCGAACAAATAGTTGTTGTTTGTCCAGAATTTGGAGAAGAGCAGCAGAAATAGCAAAATAAGTATACCATAAATAGCTAAAATGTAAACTAGAGACAGGCTGTTTGACATGCTGCACCTAAAAGGCTTCAGATTTGGATCCTCCAGTTGACAGCACCAGGCATATTACTTTTTTAGCCTGTTCAAAAGACACTGGAGATGTGGAGACGATAGATAATGTGTTAGGACTGGTTGAATAGAAATTAAATCACCTGTAGTCAACAAAATGCTCAGGTTCACTGAATCAATATTGCTGTTGAACATAATACAAATACCTGGTGTGCCTATCGTTGCTTTGAGATGTGTAACTAATCCCATTCATTCCAAAAGGTGTATTTTTAAGGTTTTATAATTCTACTAGCTTCCATGGGACTATGCACCTGCTTAAGGTTAAGCACATGCTTCTGTGCTTTGCTGGATTTGAGCTTTGGATTTAGTAAAAGCTTAAAGACTGAAAATAATAATAACAATAAAACTGCTATAATTAAGATAGTGACACTAAGATGGTTACCGCTGTGGCTACACTGAGCAATATATACTGTAACATACAGCATAGTAACACTAATTACGCACTTCACCAGTTTTTATTGTAATGTATGCTATCGTGTAACTTAATTTCCATCTTGTGCATATTAACCCAAGATGCATTTGTAGTGTTTACTACCTGGGTTGTTTTAACAAAAATGTGGGTTATGTGTTTAATGTGCATGTAGAATAAATATAACATTTGTATTACTTGTATGGAACCAAGAGTTATAACAAAACCTTGCATCTTCTAACCACAGGACTTTAGACTTATTGAAACACCCTGCGTTGAGACTCTAGCCAAGCAAAATTTTTGCTTTTCAACCCTGCAGCCCTGAATTCCTAAAATATTGTTTTTCTTGTCAGACCCCTTCAGGCAAGTGCTCATTACGTTCAAAGTCTAATCAATGTATATAACTGCAAGGCAAACAAATCTGAGCTACAGTGCTGCCAAATTAAACCCAATTTCACATGCTGTAACTAGGTAAGTACTTGAGTGCTTCAGCAATTTATGTGGGGCACCCCAGCAACTTGGCTATATTTAAGAGAATATCATTGCTGTAGCCCCTTTTTCCATCTGTGGACTTTATAACTCAGCTGTTTTAATTTGCTTAGGGCTGAGCAAAGGTGGTATATAAGCTTTTCAGCCAGATGCTCTAATTCTAGCTCCCTTACACATTCAAAATTAAAACGCTGGGACCTGGGCTGCTTTTGAACAGTTTTCACTTTTAGAAGAGGAATGGGTGCTTTTTGCCTGTTTGGGAGGTGTCATTCGCGTCCATCAAATGAAAAAGGGCACCCATTTTTCACACTTAGTGTTGTGCACCTCAGCAGTCCTACTTAGTAGGTGGTGCAAAAATTAGGGTGGTAAAACATGCAAACCAAGCTCTTTGTTAATAACAATCATCATACCTGACTTTCCAGCTGTTTTACACCCTGTCGGCTGCAAAAAAAAATACTCGTCCATGTATTTTCTTCAGTCTCCTCTGCTTCCACTTTCCCAAGCTGCTAATTTCTTTATTTCGTAAGAATCGGGCTATGTGTTTGTTTCAAGTATTTACAGACTTGCTTTTGTTCTCAAAACTCATCTCATTTGTGCATATAGGTTAGAAACCATGAATCAGAACTTCCCAATCAGCAACAGGGTATTTTTACATGTGCAAACTGATGAATAGAAATTTTTATTTTGCCTGGGATTGATGGTCAATGATTTTCTCTCCCCTCAGTCATTTGGGAGACTATTATTTCCCCTAAACTTAACAAGCAACATAGTTTTTAATTTTTGTCACAGACAGAATTTAAGGCCAAAAGTGACCATTAGGTCTTCTAGTATTACCTCCAACTAAATGAATTCAAAGAGTATATTTTAATTTTCAAAAAACCCACTGAAAAGGGAAGATCTATGTATCTTTTGACTCCATTTCAGAGTGTCTCTGGGAGCTATGAAGTGTCATATTCTTGAGGGGGTTTTTTTATTTACTTTTGCACATCCAATACCTGAAGGGGGCCTATAGGGATGCTGGGGAGGGACTCTTCATTAGGGACTGTGGTGAGAGGACAAGGGGTAATGGGTTTAAACTTAAAGAGGGGAAGTTTAGATTGGATCGGAGGAAGAAATTCTTTACTGTGAGGGTGGTGAGGCCCTGGAATGGGTTGCCCAGGGAGGTTGTGGATGCTTCATCCCTGGCGGCGTTCAAGGTGGGGTTGGACGTAGCCTTGGATGGCATGGTTTAGTGGGAGGTATCCCTGCCCATGGCAGAGGGGTTGGAACTCGATGATCTTGAGGTCCTTTCCAACCCTTACTATTCTATGATTCTATGATTCTATGATCTTCTGATCGGTTCATTATAACTAATGGAGTAGTTCCTATAAGCACATTTGCATGCAGCTAATGTGTAACATGTCATCTGGAACTAATGTTCTTGTAGAGACAGCTTATTTGATAATAAATCGCTTTCACCTACACTTAGGCTTAGAAGGGTAGTTTTTTTTTCACTTACAAACAAAAAAGTAAATTTCAAAACCATTTGCCACTTTCTCATTTCTTTCACAGCTATATTAGGGCTCAGTTTGCTACTTTTATCCATGCTGAGATTTGACTATAGCAGTAATGCTCTTGACATCACTGGATTTGCATGACAGAGAGAAAAATCTTCACTTGATTTGTGATTTCACATTTGAATCCATACAATCATTTAGATTTATTTAAGAAACAGACTATCTCCACTGCTGTAAAAAAATATACAACCATTTAAGTATGTTTAACCTTAAATATGAGAAGAACTAATGCTGTTATGACTAATCATGTTCATAAAAGGAGGTGGCAGATTATGTATTCATGTATATATTAAAATTTTAGGGCATTATTTTTATTTGGGATTTCTGCTACTAATTTTAATGGTAATTTTCCACTTTCTTTATCTTCCCTTTCTTCATCTTTCCCATAAAGTTGGTAACAACTTGGCTGGCTGCATTTATTCCAAGATTTTTAAGGAAGTACCTGTTTTAATTCTCATCTTCCCTTCATGGCAACATCTTAATCTTTTTTCCATAGAAACAGGTCTTTCCATGTGTGCAGTGTATAGCCCCAGAGCTGACTGATCTAGCTGTGGGGCTGAGAACAATGTGGTCTCTGTGAAGCAGAACTAATTAGCACAGGTAGAAAATTGTACTGAGGATTTCAGGACCCAAACAGACAACTTTTTAGACTGCTGCCCTGTGCCATGAAGTCATTCATGTTCAGAGAGTCTCTAACATGGTGTAGCACCCCATCAGGTAAGCACAAGTGTTCTGCTGAATTTGGGATAGTAACACATATAGTTTGCAAAATTCTTTTTATGCTTTGATATTCATCTCACTGTTAGCCTGGTATGGAAGAAATAATGCTAGGGCTGCAGTCAGCTAACTAGGTCTCTGACTTTGTCCTTGAGGTTAAACTAGCTGAACAGGAGGATCAAGATCATTTGGAAGTTACATGGTTGGAGAAAAGGAGAATAGAAAGTTAAAAAGATGGTCAAGAAATAGAAAAAGGAAAAATCAATTTTGAGAAGCTTATGCTTTGCTGGTGCCCCAGGTCTGGGCAGCCCTGCTCTTCATCACTGGAGGACACTAAAGCAAACCTGCACCACAGAAGTCAAATATGCTTCAGTGGCCACAGCTTGGGCATGGGAATCTTTTTTCAGGATGGCTGGAAAACACTGGCCTCACAGAATTGCCTGCTCATATAAAAAATGTACATAAGGCCCAGTAGTGTTGAGGCAGGTTGACAGGGTAGTAATACACGTAAACTGACAGCAAATTGGATCCTTAAATTTTCAGACACTAGGGATGATGTAAGCTTGGCATAGGGGTGTCTGAAGTTTCAAACACATCTCTGTTCCTTTTTTCCTGTCATCTATCTGCCACCTTTTTCATTCTTGATAAGTCTTATTTTGCCTGTGTAGACCAATTTCTTAGTCTTTCATCATGGTCTCTTGCATTCTAGCCTACTTTCTCCTGTGGAATTAAATAATCATATTTCTTTTTTTGCTAAGGGTAAAGGCTTGTTCTCTGAGACTGCAATCTTGTAATTAAAGAAAGCTTACAATGCCAGTGTCAATCACACTGCTTCGAATGTGGATAGCAATGACCTCAGCTATATTCCATTATATAGCACCTTTCAGACTCTGATCAGGAAAGTATTACTTTCAGGACATGAATCTGACTCAACCTGTAACTAAGGCTTAAAAGATGCTCAAACTTCGGCTCCTGACCCATTCTTTTCTGTGCTTTATGAGATAATAACCACACATGAAGAATGAATGAAAGACTTGATTTTGTATTTTTGCTCAAAACATTCTGTGTTAAAAATGCCCTTGTTCAGAGCCTCATTTCATCATTTCTTTTTTGGATTTGCTTGCTCACAATGAATGTAACTTTTTTATCTTATTGAAGTGATTAAAAAAAATAAAATTGAGTGTTTCACTTTATTCATAGATTAGAAAAGCATAATAACAGAATTCATAATTCATGGTAAAGTCTTCTCCACATTTTTAATTATATTTTATTGTGCAGTAGTTCCAGATGACTCCCAACAGAATGGGGACCACAATGCAGTATGTAGTGTGGCCTAAATTTATTCCACTTTGCTTGAATCATAAAACAATATTGTACTTATAAGACATAAAAAAGCTTTTAATAGTAAACAGAGCAGTATACTTAGGACTGGTAATGTCACACTTTCTATTGGACTTTCAGCTGCATGAAGCTTTATCTAACTAACAACTCAGGCTCAAATTTCCTGTTCCTATTGACTCCTTCCAGCTAGTTTGTTTTGAATAATTTCTGTGAGACCTATCCAGGTGTGTCTGAGTATCCCATTGGTAAATTTGTTATTCTAGTCATACTGAAAAAATCTGTCAACCTTCCATTCTTGAGCACATGGGGTTGTAGACGTGTGTTACCAGTAAACAACAAGTAAAACAACAAAACACCAAGAAACTTTTTCCCTGCAATGAGGGGTTGTAACTAGTAGGTGCTTTTAAGTGCTCTTGTGCTCACCATGTACATGACATCGTTATTTTCATCTATCTACCTGTAGTGGTTGCTAATTATTCCTTAACAGTTCCTTACTACTCTTATGCCTAAATCATCTCAGAATGTGTAGTGCTCTTTAAACTTGGCAGTTTCTTGGTAATTTCATATATCCTATTGCATGGGTTTTGTCTCAACACTGAAAATTAACAGCATTTCTAGGTTCCCCGCTGTCAAGAACATTGATTTGGCTAGCAGACCAGGACCTGGAGATATCCAGTCGCTGTTGCATTCCAAAGTATTTAACTACTGCAGAGGTGAAATCCCCATGGGGTACACCTATTTCTGTCTGTGCTCCAACCCTAATGACTTTCATGCTCTAGGTGACAGAGGAAGGAGGCTTGACCTCTGCTTTCCAGATTTCAGGTGCCAAGACATAGTGAGATGAACTAACCTGGCCTTTCAGACAACTTAGCCAGTAAATTGGACATGTCAAGGGCATGGAATGAACACTGATCATCAATATCTCACCATTTAATTGCTAGTGTTGCACCCAAAGCCTTATGGACAAGAAAGAAAATATCTTAAAAGTTTAAAGCAAAGATTTGTTAATTTAAATCTTAAAAGTTTAATCAAAGAATTATTATTAGTCCAGGTCTAATTACTGTAGAAAAAGAGAAAAAATAGAGACTATGAAAATATTACAGAAAAAATTCTAAATAAAAATAAGATAGTTGTAATTTTTATACGTAATCTTCCTAGTAACTAGGCCTTTTTTTTCAGCTGTTGTTATGATCATCCCCCTGCTGCCACTTGAGGTTCACAGGTCTACATCTTCATCTGGAGAGATGAGTACAGAAATTCATAATGCAGCCCAGAATACAGTTGGCTTTCTGGGCTGCAAGCACACACTGTCAGCTTATGTCTAGCTTTTCCTCCACCAGTGCCTCTAAGCCCTTCTCCTCATGGCTACTCTGAATCCCTTTATCCCCTGCCTCTATGGATACCGGGGGTGGCCCTGACCCAGGTGCACTTGGTCTTGAACCTCATGAGTTTTGCATGAGCACACTTCTTGAAGTTGTCCAAGTCCCTCTGGATGGCATTCCATCCTTCAGGCATGCCAATCACATTACTCAGCTTGGTGTCTGCAAACCTGCTCAGGGTGCACTCAATTGCTCTATGCCATTGATGAGCATATTAAACAGTACTGGGTAAACACTACTGGCCCCTATGTGGACCCCTGAGGGACACCACTTGTCACCAATTTCTATCTGAACACTGAGATACTGACCACT
The DNA here is from genome assembly GCA_039720435.1 of Amazona ochrocephala. NCBI lineage: Eukaryota > Metazoa > Chordata > Aves > Psittaciformes > Psittacidae > Amazona > Amazona ochrocephala. The sequence goes on from CM077878.1 coordinate 22,813,764, forward strand.
ACCCTCTGGATGCAACTACCCAACTAATTCCTCATCCACTGAACCACCCATCTATCAAATCCTTTTCTCTCCAATTTAGGGAGAAGGATGTAGTAGAGGACTGTGCCAAAGGTCTTACAGAAGTCCAGATAGATGACTTGTCCTGGGTTCAGCAGTAGCAGTCATTTTTTCTCCTTCTTAGTAGTTTGTGCAGTGCTGTGTTTTCGACTTTAGCTTGGGAACATTACTGATAACACAGCAATATATTTAGTTGTTGTTAAGTAATGCTTACTCCGATTGAGGACTTTTAGTCTCATGCCTTGCCAGTGAGGACTAGCACAGGAAGCCGGGAGGAAGGCTGAATGGAGACCTCATAGCAGCCTTCCAGCGTCTGAAGGGGGCTTATAAGGATGCTGGGGAGGGACTCTTCATTAGGGACTGTAGTGAAAGGACAAGAGGTAACTGGTTCAAATTTAAACATGGGAAGTTTAGATTGGATATAAGGAAGAAATTCTTTATTGTAAGGGTGGGGAAGCACTGGAATGCATTGCCCAGGGAAGTTGTGAATGCTTCATCCCTGGCAGTGTTCAAGGTCAGGTTGGACAGAGCCCTGGGTGACATAATTTGGTGTGAGGTGTCCTTGCCCATGGCAGGGGGATTCGAACTAGGTGATCTTAAAGTCCTTTCCAAACCTAAATATTCCATGATACTATGATTCTATGAAACAGAGACAGGACACCTGACCCAAACTAGCCAAATGGGTATTCCATACAACAGCACATCATGCCCAGTATATAAACTGGGGGGAGTTATCCAGAAGGCCCAGATGGCCGCTAGGGTCAGGCGGGGCATTGGTCAGCAGGTGGTGGGCAACTGTATTCTCTCCCCTTGTTATTTCCCTTATCACTATTATTATTGGTGGTAGCAGTAGTAGTTTTGTATTTTACCTTAGTTACTGGACTGTTCTTAGTCTGTGGAAGTTAGTTACATTCTTTCTGTTCTCCTACCCATCCCTCTGGGAGCATGGGGAGGAAGAAGTTGGGGGAGTGAGTGTTTGGCTGCATGGTTCTGAGTTACCGGCTGGGCTTAAACCATGACACCCTAGTGAAGCCATGTTTGGTATCTCGAGTTACCTCTCTGACATACATTCAGCTGTATGCATAGGGACTGTGTCATTAGGACCAGAGAGTAGTTCCTGGACAATTTTTTTTACAAATAAATACATACCCTTGGGATCTGCGGTCATTTCTGGCTTTTATTTGTTCCACTGCGGTTGCATGCAGATGTTGCAGTTATGGTCTTGAGCTCTGTGATACAGACGTGTAAGAGCGTGTCTGTAAATAATAATTTCAAAGAGCTTTCTAGAAAAACAACAGCAACAAAAAAACAAACAAACAAACAAACAAAAACTAATAATAAACAGAAAGCATTTTAACTCGCACTTTCCCTTCTTCCCATCCTAGGGTGCAGAGAGGCACCCTAGGAAGATTTTAAGAAGGCATTACTTCCAATGTCCTGTCTTTCAATATAGAAAGTATTTCTTCCCCACTGCAAATGAATTTTATTCTAAGAGAATGCTCATCCTGAATTCTAATCACACAAGTCGCAGCTAAGGAAATTTGCTTTCGTAATTCATCCTCCCCCGCTACATTTTCGGGAGACATATACAGTGACATTTGAGTATTGTGCAAAGATGACTAAGGTAGGTAAATCCAAAGCTGGCAAATCTGGAAAAAAAAAGCATTTTTTTAGTTTGGGGGTTTAGACTAATAATGCTAGTGCGATGCTTATGTGACGCCATGTTCTGTGTCTTGGTGTTCTGTTTCTGGGATATCTGCTGTGGGACAGACACCAGTTATAATGTGGCTCTTATATGATGTCCCTGAGAGTTTTAAATCCATTCTCCACAACATACACTATTTGAAAAGATTACTTGTGAACAGATATTTTTTTCTTTGAATTATACTAATTTCTTACCAGCTACATTTATTGTGTAATGTGATCTTCTATCAATTCAGTTCTCTCCAAACACAATACAGGTATAAGTGGAGACATGATTTTCTAAGGAAGGAGAAATGAAATTATTTTCCTTTTGGAAAATCATGTAAAGATAGGATCTAAACTGCCTCACATTGTAGCTAACCAACATAGACTGGATTTCCTTTTAGAAGCCTTCAGAGACATTTATCTTCTTCATTAACTATATGGGAAGCCATGGTATTTGCTTTAGGAAAAAAAAGGCCTAACAGTCACCTATTAGGCATAGTGAATACCATCCATGAACTTTTCTATCTAAATATAAAATACTACCTGAGTTACAGGTTGGATTTTTGACTATATGGTAAAGATGTAGTCTGTGTTTTCTCTTGGTATAGGCTTCATCTCTAGACTTTTAGATACTTACTAGTGCTTCTAGGATAAGTGTTAATAAAGTATTCTTTAATGGTTTTGAAATTCATATAAGGCCAAACATTTTGGGGGACTATTTTATATGAGTAGAAATTTCAATGCCATATTATAAGACATCAATGCCAAGAAAAAATGTTTACCTAAATTTTTCTATATTAAATCACTGGTGAAGAAACATGCTAAAAAATTGGCAAATATCAATTACTTTTATGATAGAAAGGATTATATTTATGAAATTTATGAAATTTGCAAATGACAAAGTGGTTATGGCTTAAGCTAGATGGAGCACAGGATCAACACTTAAAATTACCTTAATCAAAAGAAGAATTGGTTCAAAATCAACGAAATGAGATTCAACAAAAAGGTAATGTGAAATACCTCATGAAACCAATTGCACACATATAAAATGAAGGTTGGCTGACTAGGCAATACCACTGCAGAAAAGCATTTTAGGGAGCTAAAATGGACTGCAAGCTGAATGCATCAACTATAAGATGCTGCAGAAAGGGCAAATCTCCTTCTGCAATATCGGAACAGTAGTGTTGAAGGAAGACAACCAGATAATTATTGCTCACTATCCAGTGCTAGGGGAGGATGCACCAAGGGTACTATGCCTCTTTCAAGAAGATGAAGATAAATTAGAGAGAACCCAAAGGAGGCATAGAAGAATTATTAGAGGTTGGAAAACATCACCTCTGAGGAAACGTTCTAAATAATTAGGTTTGCTTATTCTAGAAAAGAGAGGACTGCAAGAGAGGCATGTGAAAACTGTGGTTAAATATGCAAAAGGTTGCAGTGATCTATTGCTCTCCAAGTTTGCGATACAAAAACTAATTTCCTTAACTCTTAAGGGAGTGAGTTAGGAAATGTGTTTTGTATTAGATATTAGGAAATTCCTTTTAATAATTAACTACTTTTTCAAATTATTTTTTTTTCTAATTTTTTTTTTTTGCCTTTTTTTTTTTCTTTTTTTCTTCTTTTCTTTTGCCCACCCTCTGAAGCAAATAGATGTTCCTTTAGGAAAGAAGAAAAAGAAAAATCTCTTTTAAGCTGAGTTCTTTTTGCTTTGTCCTTCCCTGAAAATGTGGCGAAAGTTTAAAAACTTGAAAAGTATAAAGGTGACACGCATGAGGTATTGATGGCAATATTAAAACCCAGAATCACAAAAAGAGTTGAGGTTAGAAGGGAACTCTGTAGGTTCCTCTGCTCCAACCCCTCTGCTCAAGAAAAGTCACCCAGGGCCAGCTGCCCAGGACCATGTCCAAACAGCTTTTGAATGCCTCCAAGAAGGATGACTCCAGGACCTCTTTGGGCAACCTGTGCTTGGTCACCCTCAAAGGACAGAAGTGTTTCCTGATGTTCAGAGGGAACCTCACATATTTCAGTTTGTGTCCTTGTCCTATCACTGGGCACCATTGAAAAGAGCCTGGCTCAGTCCTCCTGGCACTTTCCTTTCAGGAATTTATACACATTGATAGGATTTCCCTGAGCCTTCTGTTCTCTAGGGTCAAGAGTCCCAGCTCTCTCAGCCTTTTCTCATAGAGCAGATAATACAGTTTCCAGCCGTTATACCAGTTTTCAATCCACATGAAATAGTAAATATAATAAGATAGAACAGAGAAGAATTGAATATAATAAAAGAATATCTATAATGTTAACCAGTGTCCTGTTTGGAAGTGATTTGAGGAAATGCATCAGAACTTCCAGCAAAATTCCTGATGGAAATAAGTCTGACTATAATTTAGCTTGTTTATTGGACCGATAAAAAATGTGACCTTCTTCATCTTCTTTGAATGGAAACCTTTCTTCTTCTGCATGAATTCTAAGAATCCAGCAGCAAAGGTGGGAGATATAGAGTTACAGACCCCCAAGGCCAAAGTAATCTCATTTTTGGATCCAAAGACTTTTAGGTTATTTATTTCTTGCTAAGGCGTCAATCAAAGAAAGAGCCATATCTGAACTGAGAGATTCATAATTTGGGCTCCTAGATTCAATTTATTTTTAGTTAGTTTAAATAATATATTTGATGTATTTAGAAAGATTTTGCAGAGTGTCTCTATAAAGAGAATAGATAATAAAGGGGGGAGGCAAAATGAGCACATGAATAGCCTTGGTACGTCAAATACTTTTATGCTCAAAGTTTAGTCTGTGTTGAAATGTTATGACTAATCAAAGCAAAACACTCTTCTGCATCACTGTTAAATACCTCTAGATTTAGAAAGCATTAATGTTCATGTTTAACTCCAACTATTCAGCACGTGCTTAGAAGATAGATTGATGACAAGAAGGTATTCCTGTTTGCCTTGTGGAGCGCATTGAAATTTTGCCTCTGCACTCAAGTGTCCACCACTGCTCTCAAAATGGTCAAAACCAATGCTTCTTTTGACTCTAAGTGCTCAGTCCTGCCTATCTTGCTTTGTTTCACTTAGTATATCAATATGAAGAGGAATCTACCTATTTTTGGTCTGAGTAATGCTGTTTCAAGAAAGATCCAGAGCACCTTTTGCAAGATAACACATTTTGTGGGAGGTAGAGATTTTCCAAAACGTAGGGAAATTAAAGTTGAAAAAATGCTTACATCAATTCCAAAACACATAATATACTACCTACTATCTATCAGCTCTCACTGTGTTTTAAAAGAAAAAAAAAAAAAAAACAAAACCAGTATATGTCTGACTGTGGATCAGGGCCTGACTAGGGACAAGGAGTTAAGGATGATGAAGACCTTTAAGAGTCATGTCTATTTAAAATGTCTTCCATACAGCCTCTGAAATATATTTATTTATTCAGTATAGCAAATAAGTTCTCTGCCAATGGCCTGAAGAGGATGATTGTGGAACCTGGCTGTAAGGGTACTTTTTTATTCCTCTGTGAGTGGTTTTGAACCTTATTCAGAGCTTTAATAGTGTAACATCAATAAACCCCCCTAGAATCCCTATATACATTTTTGCTTCATGTGTGCTGTATGGTTCAGATAAGGAACAAATTGTGTTGCTTTGAAGCATGGTTTAGTGGGAGGTGGCCCTGCCCATGGCAGGGGGGTTGGAACTCGATGATCTTGAGGCCCTTTCCAAACCTTACTGTTCTATGATTCTATGATTCAAGCTGCTATTATCATGTATGTGTTGCATCATGCATTCTTGATCCACTGGTTCTCACTGAAAAAACTCTTAATGTCTCAGGTGAACAGGCTCTTTATAATCAGCTCAACTTTTGAATCATTTTCTAAAGTGAAATCTATGTGTTTCACTGATGCTGGGTAGAAGTTTAGAATTTGTCCTAAGAATAAAATGAAAAAATATAAAATCTTTTTAATAGATCCATCATTTTCGGCATTTCAACATTCTCTTTGAGAAATAAGTACCTGTAATAATGAGTTAGAGCTATTTAACAACCTCCTTTGCTCCCTACATTTGCCCTGAAAGTCATTTTTCCCAGTCCAGTGACTTCAGCTGTTTGTGAACTCCAATCTGAAAAATTAGGGACTAGGATTAGATTTGTTGCACCTGCTTTTATATAGCTAAGATACAGTCTGTGTCTCCTGTGGTCAGTGGAGACACATAAATATTTTCAGGGCAAAATTCATTTGACCAAATGTAGACATCTCCTCTAGAATGAAATTAAGTTTACCTTGACAATAGTTAATTATCTCTATTGATTATAAGAGGAAGCTGGTGTGACTAATTTAAACAGGGATATCCACGTTTTGTCAGGTGTGTCACACAGCATTAGAGAGGAACATAAAAATTTCATATAATCCTGGAAATTTGAATTTTCAATTTTTTTTTTGCATTTTCTGAATGGGTTAAAAAAATATCAACGTTTCAGACAATGTACATAGCTTAGGGAAAGCAAAAACAATGGTTACATAAATGACTTGGTAGTCCCCTTTCAATTTTTCCTTTTTTCTTTTTTTTAACTACATAGTAACATGAATTTTATATTAAAGAAAATTTGACCTTGGTCCATACATAGAAATGGTTTAAAACTAGAAAACACAAGGAATTAAAGATTCTGGATATTACTCATTTCTACTATTAAAGTCATTTTTCTTTTGCTGGCAACTTGGCAGGTTGCACTTCTCTAGTTGAGGTGAATATTAAATTCAGTTTTGATCTGAATGAGCTTCTGCTTATGCAATAGAATTGCTCCAGTATTACTCTGGGAAGTAGATTGACATGAAAACTATGTAACCATTTTCTGTAATATTAGAACTTCCAATCAGCTTTGCACATTAAAGCCACAGCATTAACAACTCCACAAATGGAAATTCAAATATCCAGAAAGAATAGGCAGAGTCATAGCTGTATAAACTTTACAGATAAGGTGTTCCCACACAATGCAACTTAAAATTCTGGTTGTGAGAAAGCAGGCAGTGAGGCATCTTCTCTTCAGACACTAGCAGCCCATAGGTTTGTTGCTCAGAAGTACCTATTTGAAAAAATGTCACTGTGAAAACCCTGGCTGATGTGGACTGGACCATGTCCCTGCACCCTCCACAGTAAACCAGTCACACCTGCATGCCACACAATCATCGGTATTGGTTTCCTTTGGAACATTTTGGTTTTCTTGTGGCTCTGACACGTACTCATTAATTTCTGGGCTGTGGTTATCTCTCTGTTTCACTTCAAAAAGACAAAAAGAATGAAAAGGTTATGTCAGAGCTCATGAGAGCAGTGCTTTTGCAATATTATGTTTAGTGCCTTGTGCCATTACAAGGATACAGAGAAGAAGCTGAGGACAGGGCTGGCTCAGCTGCTGTTAGAAGAATGTTGTTGTTGGAGAATAACAGCCATGATACACCTCTATGCTGTTGGTTTGGAGGAATGTCATGATGATCTTGTCAGCATGTCATGGTTTCTTCTTGGAACTGGCTTCAGAAGGGAATTGAAAGCTGTGCTAGCATGCGCACAAACTGGGCATTAGAGGAAATAAACCTTTGAAGTGAAAGCAGGAACAAGCTGAATTGACAAAGCTGTTTATCAGCACTGAGTAATGCTGCATCAGAGTTATTTAGAAGTGCTTCTGGTCTGGGATGTTCCACTGTGCCAGGAGCCTCTTCTGACTGCTCTCTCTAACCCTCACTTCACCAGTTCAACTACAAGTCCCCAGAAAACAAAGTAGAAGATGGATGAGTGCAATATAATTGAAGTGGTCACAAGAAATGGTTCAGACAGTAACATATATCAGTAAGAACAAGGGAAAAAGGACAACCGGAAGAAAAAATTTGAGTGACAGGAGACCTTGGGGCTGTTGTGCTAGTGGGTGTATCCCTGCTGACTGCTCAGCCTTTCTGTTGGCTGTAGAAACTGCTGGAAGTAGAAGGCAGGATAATCCAGAACATTTGCTCCTTTGCCAGGCTGCCTTGTCACAGAGAAACATAGAGATTAGGTGGCCCTCTTGCACTACACTTCCTTTAGCTTTGTCTACAGAGTACCACCTTGAGATAAAATTGAGATAAGAAAATTAACAGAAGAAGTAACTAACCCCCTCAGGGTTGAAATAGTGGAAATGGGAAGGTCAAATGGGAAATGGTAGCAAAAATATTTTACTACAGAGCTCCAATTTTTATATTATAGAGTCAACTGCATGTATAATGAGTATACACCACACACATTCAAGAAAAAAGGCAGCCAGAAGGGAACTTTATTTCTGAAAATAGCAAAGGCTGTTGCACTCAGATTTTTGAGTAATTTTCAGTTTAGTCATTCAGAGGTGACCAACTGTGAAACTAATTATAGAAATTTGAGGAGCACTGACACTTGTGTGAAAATGAAATGAGTGACATTGTCCGAGTGGACAAAAAAGCTGAGGTGATCTGACTATCTGAGTAGAAGAACCAGCCTGTTCATTTTGATGGAGGAAGATTAAGTAAATTTGATAAGAGACCAGAGAGAAGATGATACTTTGAAGAAAGTGCACACACACACAGATAGACCTGGGAAATTTTAGGAAAGGGTCCTAATTAGGCATTTAGAATTAGCCTAGAAAACTGCTATCACTGACTTCAAAGAGGATGGACAAGGCTCTTGAAGTGTTGATGTTCTGTGGGGAGTCCAAAATACTGAGGGAAAAGAAAAAAAATAATATCAAGACAGAAAATATTGGAAAATCATGCAGATTTCAAAGTCAGAATCCCCACTAAATAGCATATAGAGATGCAAAATTCCTAAAATTTTTAAAAGATTGAAGAACTGCAACAGATTACACTGCTTTGTGAGAGTTTGTAAGGGCAGGCAGAGTTTGCACAGCATGGATAAAGAGGATGCCAGCAGCATCATCAGTTCAAATGTGTTTTTCAAAGCAAGAACAGAAAAAAATTGCAACAGAAAATGACAAAGCTATCAATCAAAAAGCAATATTTCTTAATTCTAAATTGAACAAAGTGTCCAGAGTTCAACTCTGTCACCCTGTGCATGGTGGAGTAGGGGGTAGCTGTGTTCTCCTGTTCTGCTGTTTACAAAGATATTTGCTATGCAGGGCACTGTTATTGGAAGGCAATCATTCTTCCTTCCCCACGGCGGTAAACCTTTGGATACATAAGCTGAGCCCAAAATGCTATTAAGAACAGTGCTATTGGCAGTGAGTAAAAAGCCACAAGCCTTTGATTAAAACTTTGCACTTTAGGGAACTTGCTCCTGAAAGGGAATATGAAAACTAAATATATGGGTAAATAATGAACTGGAAAAGTTACAAGATGCACTATCACTGTGTGTGTATATGTGTGTGTATGTATATGCTCATTTCCAAGTGGAAACAAGTTAAGCCTCTGGTCTCATCAGGGAACGAACTGACTGGGAATTTGGGGGATCAGAGCAATTGAGAATGAGTTAATTTATAAGAAATAAAAAACTCTCAGTGGGATCAGGAATAAAACTGTCAGAATTTAAATGTCCCAGTGTTAATGAGTTTATGAGATGACAACATGAGTGTACTTAATAGTAAGGAAAAAAAAAAAAAAACACACAAAAAACCAGCCTTTCATCTTCTGTATATACACTCACTATAACAACATGAATTTGCACAGTTCACATGTGGCTTTCTTATTGGGACATAACTGTTGTTCTATTATGCAAGTTGAAACTCTTCCTCAAACCCAAATTTACCTACTACACAAGCAGTTTAAAAGCAAATATGCCAGCAGGGAGTATTAAGCTCTTGGAGAGCTTCTAAATACCCTCCTCAGCCAGCCTAAGGGAATGTTGTTCTTCATTAAATGTGCGTGGATCAGGCACATGGAGGGCAGAACAAAGGACACCCTAGTTCCTTTACAGCTATTATAGTCTTTGCTCTTCCATGAGATGGGGTATACAGTTTTTGAACTTAAGCATGGCTGATGGGCCTTGATGTATTTAAGCCAGCTCTGGGGCTGTCACTTCAGCTTATGACACAACCTTGTTTACAGCTTCTACAAAACGGCAGTTTGGATTGATTTAAGAACCTGAAGTTTTTCACAGGAAGAGGAAATGCATTTTTGATGAGATAGTGTGACTGTGTAGATGAGGTTTTGAAGAAAACATGACTAATGGCTCTGAGGTCTCTGCAGTGACTCAGGTGCTGTTCTGGGGTAAACCAACAAAGATTATAAAGCCTTGAAGGATGGAAACAATGTGTCTGAGAGCAAAATAAAAAAAAAATAAAAAAAAGGTACAAAGGTGTTACAAGACTTAGTATCTGGGTTTTAGTACTGCAGACCCAACTAAATAAATATAAATTTTAAAAGTCATGCACATGAAAAAGAAAAATCTTTACATTTGGAATGAGGGATTCTGAGCTGACCATCATCACTCAGAAGTGAAATCTGGGGATTATAACATGTTTTCCTTTGAAAATATCAGCTCTACTCTACTTAATGTAATGATAAAAACCCAGATGGAATACTAGGATGGAATTCTTAAGGGTATAACAGAGAACAAAATAGAGAATGAATGATGACATACAAGCTACTGTATAATCTTGTCTTGGGTTCAGTGTCAATAATATTGTAATGAATACTGACACTATATGATGGCGTGTCTTCATGTAGATTTGGCTTGCGGTCTGGTTTGTCCACTGTAGAATTATACAGAAAGACTCCGCAATGTTCATAAAATAGTTACAAAGCTGTTAAAAAGCATTGAACACCTAACTAAGTGAGCTGGAAGATAATTAAGTTTGGCCTTCAGCCTGGAAAAAGAGAGAGTTGAGAGGACTGAGGGAGATCTCAGACTGAGGTCAATAAGGTTATGAACAGCACAGAGATCATTTAGTCACTGTCTATTCCAGGGCAAAGCTGGAGAGAATTGGACATTCAAACAAGACAGTTGCAGGTTCAAGGCAGTCTTCAAGTAAATGCAAAGATGTGGTGGAAATTCCTATCACAGGATGCTAAAAGTTTATGCACATTGAAGGCACAGTTAGACAAATTCATAGAAGAATTCCTTGGGGTTCTAAAATACAAACAAATCATCTCTAGTTTAGAAAGTCTTTGGAAATTACTGATCTCTGGGACAATTCTGTGGAGGCATATCAGATACACTTACTTTCCTGTCTTCTATTTTTTTCTCAGACATCCAGTTCTGATCACTACTGAAGACAAAGTTCTGGGCTGGGTAGACCTTTGTTCTGATCCAGAATGGATGCTTTGTATTTTTTAATGTCTGCAGATGGATGGCAAGTAAGACTGAAGCCTTAGCAAATTGCTTTAAACATCATACAATGAAAGAACACAGGGTGGGGAGGAGGGGGAGTGAGAAACACGCACTGCATTTTGTAGATGTCTTAATCTGAAGTATTTGTTTAGACTCTGTACAGACAGTGTAGATCTAGTCAATACAGTCTATGGAGTTTAAACTGTGACTCATCTGGTCAAAAATCATTGCCTGTTTTAGGAGGAGATGTGTTCCAAATTGATGGATTGACTAGTGTCCTGGGTTCAGCAGTAGCAGTCATTTTTCTCCTTCTTAGTAGCTGGTGCAGTGTTGTGTTTTTGACTCTCGGCCTGGGAACAGCACTGATGACACCGATGTTTTTAGTTACTGCTTAGTAATGTTTAGTCTGACAAAGGACTTTCTGAGTCTCATGCTCTGCCAGGGAGGAGGTGCTGCCTCTCTGAGGCACGGTGGCCTGGTTCAGGGTCGGCACAGGCGATCACCTACTCGCAATCACAGAATCACACAGAATCACAGAATAGTAAGGGCTGGAAAGGACCTCAAGATCATCGAGCTCCAACCCCCCCGCCATGGGCAGGGACACCTCCCACTAAACCATGCCATCCAAGGCTATGTCCAACCCCACCTTGAACGCCGCCAGGGATGAAGCATTCACAACTTCCCTGGGCAACCCATTCCAGGGCCCCACCACCCTCACAGTATAGAACTTCTTCCTCAGATCCAATCTAAACCTCCCCTGTTTAAGTTTAAACCCATTACCCCTTGTCCTCTCACCACAGTCCCTAATGAAGAGTCCCTCCCCAGCATCCCTATAGGCCCCCTTCAGGTATTGGAAGGCTGCTATGAGGTCTCCACGCAGCCTTCTCTTCTCCAGGCTGAACAGCCCCAATTTTCTCAGCCTATCTTCATACGAGAGGTGCTCCAGTCCCCTGATCATCTTCGTGGCCCTCCTCTGGACTTGTTCTAACACTTCCATGTCCTTTTTATGTTGAGGACACCAGAACTGCACACAATACTCCAAGTGAGGTCTCACGAGAGCAGAGTAGAGGGGCAGGATCACCTCCCTCGACCTGCTGGTCACACTCCTTTTGATGCAGCCCAGGATACGGTTGGCCTTCTGGGCTGCAAGCGCACACTGCCGGCTCATGTTCATTTTTTCATCAACCCACACCCCCAAGTCCTTCTCCGCAGGGCTGCTCTCAATCTCCTCCCCGCCCAACCTGTAGCTGTGCCTGCCATTGCTCCGACCCAGGTGGAGGACTTTGCACTTAGCATGGTTGAACTTCATCAGGTTGGCATCAGCCCACCTCACAAGCGCGTCAAGGTCCCTCTGGATGGCATTCCTTCCCTCCAATGTATCAACCGAACCACACAGCTTGGTGTCATCGGCAAACTTGCTGAGGGCGCACTCAATCCCACTGGCCATGTCACCCACAAACATGTTGAACAAGACCGGTCCCAACACCGATCCCTGGGGGACACCACTCGTTACTGGTCTCCAGCTGGACACTGAGCCACTGAGCACTACTCTTTGCGTGCGGCCATCCAGCCAGTTCTTTATCCACCGAGTGGTCCACCTATCAAATTGATGTCTCTCCAACTTAGAGAGAAGGATGTCATGGGAGACAGTGTCAAAGGCTTTACACAAGTCCAGGTAGATGACATCAACTGCTCTGCCCCTGTCCATCAGTTCCGTAGCCCCATCATAGAAGGTCACCAGATTGGTCAGGCAGGATTTCCCCTTCGTGAAGCCATGCTGGCTGTCCCCAAGCACCTTGTTGCTTTTCATGTGCCTTAGCATGCCTTCCAGAAGAATCTGCTCCAAGATTTTGGCAGGCACAGAGGTGAGACTGACTGGTCTGTCATTCCCTGGGTCATCCATTTTCCCCTTCTTAAAAATGGGGATTATATTTCCCTTTTTTCCAGTCATCGGGAACTTCACCTGGCTGCCATATTTTTCAAATATGATGGACAGTGGCTTAGCAACTTCATTTGCCAGCTCCTTCAGGACCCTTGGATGGATTTCATCCGGTCCCATTGACTTGTATACATTCAGGTTCCTAAGGTGGTCCCGAACAAGATCCTCCCCCACAGTGGGCCCAGGGTCCCCACCCTCACCGTCCCCGCGTCTGCCTTCCAAGACTTGGGTGGTGTGGTCAGAGCATTTGCCCGTAAAGACTGAGGCAAAGAAGTCATTAAGAACCTCAGCCTTCTCCAAATCCAGGGTAGCCAATTCTCCCGATAGCTTCTGGAGAGGGCCCACGGTGTCCCTAACCTGTCTCTTATCGGCAATGTACCTATAAAATCCCTTCCTGTTATCCTTAACATCCCTAGCCAAGTTTAATTCTAAATGGGCCTTAGCTTTCCTAACCTGGTCCCTAGCTTCCCGGACAACATCCCTGTATTCTCCCCAGGCCGCCTGACCTTGCTTCCACCTTTTATAAGCCTCTTTTTTCTTTCGAATTTTGCTCAGCAGCTCCTTATCAATCCAAGGAGGTCTCCTGGCCCTCCTGCTGAACTTCCTTCTAGTTGGGATGCATCGCTCCTGAGCTTGCAGCAGGTGATCCTTGAATATCAACCAACAGTCTTGGGCCCCCCTGCCCTCTAGGGCTGTATCCCATGGAACCTTACTGAGCAGGTTCCTGAAGAGGCCAAAGTCTGCTCTCTTGAAGTCCAGGGCAGTGAGCTTGCTGCACGCTCTTCTCACTGTCCTGAGGATCTCAAACTCAACCATCTCATGATCGCTGCAATCAAGGCTGCCCTGGAGCGTTACATTCCCAACCAGCCCTTCCCTGTTGGTGAGGACGAGGTCAAGCATGGCACCTCTCCTTGTCGGCTCCTCTAATACTTGCAGAAGGAAGTTGTCTTCCACACAATCGAGGAACCTTCTGGATTGCTTGTACCGGGCCGTACCATCCCTCCAACAGATATCAGGGTGGTTGAAGTCTCCCATGAGAACAAGGGCCTGCAAGCGTGAGGCTGCTCCTATCTGCCTATGGAGCGCTTCGTCCAGCAATCGCGGGGTCCATTAGCACGCAGACACCAATGTGGTGGACGGCAAATGGCGTTTATTGCAGAGTGACACCGCATTATATAGCTTTGGTTTACAACGTCACATCCGTCTGCTTACGTCTCGAGCTAAGATCTGGGGAGGGGCTCTGTCTTTTTGTTACAGCACGACATCTTCCGACCGCCAAGCCCTGGCTGCCTACATTTCCCCCCCCCTCTATGCTTAAGTGAATTACCTAAGATATACTAATCTAAAAAAAAATAGGTATGACAAACTGGAACACGCTTTGTAACAGTCTTAGAAAACATATGTAAGAAACCTTGAATAGAAAACCTAAGGCACTATAAGTGAGGTACTATAACGAGGTTCCATACAACCTATAAAACACAAGAAGGAAGTATGATGACCCTGTAAAATCAAAAAACTTGCTCCAAACAGCGTCATCGCAATGTAAGGAAGGAGGCCCATTCTGAGAGTACTTGTAACTTTTGCACTCGTGAGAACCTAAAGTGTAGTTTTTGTAAACAAGTGAAATTTACAGTCCAATTCAGCAAGCTTCTTATCTTAGCTGCTTTTTATCTTCCAGGCCTGCATTCTTGTTTCATTAACTGTCCGGGAGTTGCTTCTTTTCCACCGTCGGCTGCACAGAGGTAACCAGGAGTTACCCCTGCTACATGGCCAGGAGCACATATTTGCTTTCATTCAGAGCAGGCATATGTCCATTCTCTAACAAGAAATCATCTATGAGCCAAAGCTGTTTTACCAGGTTTTCAATCATACCACGAATACGTTGCAAAATACAAGGTATAATCATAACTATGGTCAAGATTACTACCAAAATCATTCGAATACCTTTAATCAGGTGTCAGATGTCATAAATGCTGTACTGTAGGAGGAGAATCAAAACTAGATAAATTTAAAAGTTTTCTTGTAAAAATTACATTTGCAAACTGTTTGAAGAAAATCTCTACATTTCCCTCTTTTTTTTTTTTTTTTTATTTTATTTTATATGTATTACCTGTTTTAGGCAACCTTACTTGAGCAGAGGATTTGGACTAGATCGTATCTCCAACATATGCCAACCACAGGCTGCTTGGCCTGCCTTTCTCTCCTGTATCGTTCTCCGATAACAGGAGAGGCCATCCCTCACGTCAAGGTCTGGCATGGCATGTGTCTCCACCACTCAACGCCTGCTGGGTTGCAGCCGGCAGCGGAGCGAAAGGTTCTTCTTGGTGGCAAACACAGAGGCCAACCCAGTCTTGCCCTTGACTGCGGTAGGAGTCGTGGCACCTTGTTGTCAGTGCAGAGGTTCACCTGCTTTATTCAGTAACAAGTCACTACTATGGCAAGGCACGTACAGATTTACATTAACAGTATGTACACTACAGGGTGCAGTAGCGTGGTTTCTTATTAGCAACTGGCTAGTAAGTACAGGTAGTGTTATACACAAAATCACAGCCTTTAATAAGAGCTACTTTATATACACACACATTCAAGCTCCTGTAGCTAAGGCATTGGTTTTTTCCGCTTATCTGTCCAGCTCATGGCAAGGCTTGAGAAATTCTGCAGGCAGCCTCCATAGACCTGTAGGTAGAACACAAATATATCCCTTCCCCCATGCCATCAGTTCTCGAGAAGTAAGTCAAGCTAAAAATGATTCGTTAAAGCAAAGGCATTCTGATGAAATAGGAATGTGAAGCAGGTGCAGAAGCAAACTGCACCGTATCTCTGCCACCAGCTGTTTGGGTGGAGGTTGGTAAAGCCTGGATTCTCCCCTAGGTTACCTTAAACACACTAAGCAGGACTGCTCAGCAGCAGCTACAAACGCCTGCTTGCCCAGCAACAGCTACAAACGCCTGCTTGCCCAGCAACAGCTACAGCTGCCATAAATCCCTGCCGGCAGCAGCACCTTTGCATTAACCCTTTCTTGCCTAAAACGTTAATCTGCTACTCATTAAAAACTTTTACATTAACCCAATAACAAAAAATACACAGAACACTGTCTGCCCTCAACAGACACACACATGCACACACATTCATGGGATCCCACAAACACATTCCACACAACTACAACATGTGAAACACAAAATGCAGACAATCATTACTCCCACTACATGGTCATACATATAAAATGTAGTTGCAATGACCCTGTGAAGACAATCAAGAAACCAGCTCCGAGCAGCATCATCACAGTGCAGGGTGGCAGGCTCAATCTCAGCGGGCGTCCCCGCAGAGGCTCTGCCTCCCTCACATTGCATGAGGCTTGGGCTTCTAAACTGGCAGAAATGCACACTCGTTCCAATGCAGGTGGCCAGCCTGCATTGGAAGGAATGGCCTGCGTCTATGAAAGGTTTACAAGGGCCAGTCAAAAACATAAACATACTTACATGTATTTAGCTTTTAGTATATAAATATCACAACAAGACTATAAAAACACAATATACTTGCCTTATTTTGTCTTTACAATAAATACTAAAAGGTGACACTAAATGGGTACATTCTCAAAGCCACTTTTCAATGATTCAAACAAGCTCACCCAAATTTGACTAAGCACTATTGGCTTTGTTATAGTGTTATGCCACCCTATTGCGAAGCAATTGCGGTTGATAGTCTGCCTGACCATACTATAGGGAACAATCCGACGGACTGTAATTAGCAAAATAATACTCAAGGGATCTCCCTCGGTCAAGTGACAGGGAAAGGGAGATGCATAGGACAGATCCCAGAAGGGAAAAAACATCTTTGTGCAAACAAAACAATACCACAAACGAGTAGTTGGTTAGCTCCTGCTAAGAACGCCAAGTGGGTATGTTTCAAAACAGGATTAACAGTCTGTGTTTTCACAAATATTTACACTTAATCAATGAATTTTGTGTACAAATCATCCTACTCCCCAGAATAAGAATCACACAAATGCCAAAAGACTAGACAGAAAACTAAAATGGGTATATCGTTCACTTTTAGTCGGCAGACTTAGTGTTGCTCTCTATTTGCCTAGGCATTATTGTGCGACTGCATTTTGCATATATACCACTTGTGATGATAACAGTAATATTTTGATATTCTCTAATAGTAGCATAATTTTGCCTTTTTAAACCTTTGATCTGAATCTTGCAATAGAGCAGTTTATTTATTAGCATATAGGAGGCTGGGTTTTAACTCCCCTTTCCTCTTGTCTGAACGTTGTTCTTTCTACAAATCTTTTGCAGGAGAAAATCCTTTCTAACTAGTGGAAAGGCTTGTGTGTGTATGTGAGAGTGCTGTGTGTTGGTCTCTGTGGCTCTCTAAATAGTAATAGCAACATGTCCAAACCTAATATTAATCTAGCCTTTATGGCTGGCTTATTTTATTTTATTTATGATTAGGACACGCAGATGAAGCTATTCTTTGCATGAAGATTTTCTGAAAGAACAGAATGGGTCTGCTTCTTGAAGGACTTCCAGAAGTGTGTGCTCTGGAAGGCAAGCGCGTCACTCGCATTAGTGTCTAGGGTTGGTTTGTGTATTTCACCTGTTAAAGCGGTGAGTTCTCAAGGCAAAAATCCTAGCAATGAGATGCTTGAATCTCACATGAATTCTCTTGAAGGAGATGTATCTGAGGGCAGGCTGTAATACTTGGTTAAGGAGAGCTGTATCTTTTGTATGTGTTTAGTTGACGAATATAGCCCTGTAGCAGTCTTTTTGTAGTGCTGGTTTAAGACACAGTAAATTAATATAGTGCAAGATATCAGAATAAGAATCACACAAAGGCATTACCGCCCCCTCCCACGGATGCTAATTTGCCGCTGTCTGAATTCTGCTGGTGTAGAATTCTCAGGCTTGGACCAAATGGTCGGCTTTGGAGTGGACGGCACGCTTGGTATCAGAGTGTACAGGCTGTGGGGATGTCCGATGATGTGGTCCTATGGACAAAAACCTCACAATTTTCATTAGTTTTATTCTGAAGATCTGGTTTAATAGACTTATACGAATTGCTTTTTGATTGGGCTCCGGCCCCACCTACTTCTCGGACTCTGGCTCTGCCCTTTTCCCTTTCAGGCCCCGCAAGGGGGGGGGGGCGTGCTTTTTCTTCACTCCGACCCCGCCCACCCCCCTTGCAGGCGGGCCTTTCCCCCCCCTTGTCTCGCTCCGCCTGTTACTCGGGCTCCAGCCCCGCCCGCTTCCCTTGCAGGCGGGCTTCCCCCCCCCCGCTCGCCCCGCCCGTTAGTGGGGGGGGCGTGTGCCTTACAAGGGCATATTTCCGGATGGTCGTTCTGATTGGCTGTCCGCCCCGTACTCGCGCTTCCCTCCCCTTCCTGTTTATCCGTGCTTGTTAGTGCTAGCGCTTCCTCCTTGTTCCCGCATGGAGCATCTTTGCCCCGCCCTTCCCCCAGCCGCTCGGCGCCATCTTGGGGCGCATAGGGCGGTGGTCCAGCCCAGGCGTCTTTGGGCTCTGATTTCTCCGCGGCACTCCTGGCCTCTTCAGCAAGCCCGCCCCAGAAGGATTTTGCGCGGTTTTGTCCCTCCGTAAGCGGGTCGGGGTTCTGGGAATCGGGAGGTATAGCGCCCTCCCGCGAGTCTTTAGACTCGGTAAAAGTGCCATCATCTGGTGGGCGCGGAGTCTGCGTGGCTACCCCAACTCTCAATTTGGGGGTAACCGACAGACAGTCCCTCGCCACCCTCCAGATATCCCGCTCCTGCATGGCCTTTTGCAGAGCTTGCTTAACATTCCCCCACGACTTAAGATATTTCCCACAACCCGAGGACATCGTCTCCTCGGCTAATGCTGTGGTGCATTTAGCCCACACTTCTGGGTGGAGAATATCCACCGCCAGGTCAATGACCCCGATCTGCAAAAGTCTCACAACAGCGAGAATAGAATCTTTGCGATCAATACCCCACTGCTTATATAATTCTAATACAACCTTCACAAGGACCTCCATCGTCCTTGAAGGTCTGGGAGCGTCCTCCCCGCTGGGCTGGACCTGCCGCTCCGGCCGCCGCACGCCACTCCAGGCGAGATTCCCGGGTTTTGGCACCACTTGCTGCCTCTCTGAGGCACGGTGGCCTGGTTCAGGGTCGGCACAGGCGATCACCTACTCGCGATCGCGGAGTCCATTAGCACGCAGACACCAATGTGGTGGACGGCAAATGGCGTTTATTGCAGAGTGACACCGCATTATATAGCTTTGGTTTACAATGTCACATCCGTCTGCTTACGTCTCGAGCTAAGATCTGGGGAGGGGCTCTGTCTTTTTGTTACAGCACGACATCTTCCGACCGCCAAGCCCTGGCTGCCTACATTTCCCCCCCCTCTCTATGCTTAAGTGAATTACCTAAGATATACTAATCTAAAAAAAAATAGGTATGACAAACTGGAACACGCTTTGTAACAGTCTTAGAAAACATATGTAAGAAACCTTGAATAGAAAACCTAAGGCACTATAAGTGAGGTACTATAACGAGGTTCCATACAACCTATAAAACACAAGAAGGAAGTATGATGACCCTGTAAAATCAAAAAACTTGCTCCAAACAGCGTCATCGCAATGTAAGGAGGGGAAGCTGAGAGGAAGTAGAGACAGGACACCTGATCCAAACTAGCCAAAGAGGTATTCCATACCACAGCACATCATGCCCAGTATATAAACTGGGGCAGTCACCCAGAAGGGAGATCACTGTTGGGTTGTACTGGGTATCAGTCGGCAGGTGGTGAACTCTTCCCTTGTTATTTCCCATGTCATTGTTATTACTCGTGGTAGCAGCAGTGGTTTGTGTTAAACATCCATGGGTCAGGAGCAGCAGTTCTGCTGACAGCTGGCTTGTGCTGGTGCTGCAGGGGCTGGAGTATGCCCTGGAGCTGGGCAGAGGGGCTGCAGCCTGGGTACACGCCACATGGTGTGTAGAGGAGACCCTGCCTTTGAACATCCAGCCCAGTATGGGCAACCGGGGTGCCAGGAGGAGCTGTGCGTCAGTGCCAATTACTTCCGAAGCAGCTCGAACCCCTTCATAGGCAGCCAGTATCTCTTTTTCAGTTTGGGTATAGCTGGCCTCAGATCCTTTGTGTCCCCGACTCCATAATTATTCATGAGTGCGAAACATGTGCTGCAATTAAGCAAGCTAAATGGTTAAAGCCTCTCTGGTATGGAGGACGATGGATGAAGTACAAATATAGGGAGGCCTGGCAGATTGATTATATCACAGTCCCACTAACTGGCCAAGGCAAGCATCATGTGCTTACCATGGTGGAAGCAACCATCAGGTGGCTAGAAACATACGCTGTGCCCCACATTGGGCGCCAATCAGAACTGTCGTGATTCAAGCCCAGACGTAAATCTGCCACGATGGAATTAGCTCAACACCCCCCCCACTTCCTCTCCCTGCTCCCAGAGGAGACTCAGAAAGTCCTTTGTCAGACTAAACATTACTAAGCAGTAGCTAAAAACATCGGTGTCATCAGTGCTGTTCCCAGGCCAAGAATCAAAAACACAGCACTGCACCAGCTACTAAGAAGGAGAAAAATGACTGCTACTGCTGAAAGCAGAACAACTAGTTCTGAGGTGATGGAAGCTGAGAGTGTGTTGTGGTTTAAGCTTCTAAAAACCCATACAGTCGCTCTCTCACTCACTCCCCACTCTTTCTTCCCTCCGCTCCTGGAGGGATGGGAAGGAGAATCGAAAGAATGCAACTCCCACAGGTTGAGATAAGTACAGTTTAGTAACTAAGGTATAACACAAATCACTACTACTACCACTGCTAATAATAATAATGACAAGAGAAAATACAAGGGAAAAGAATACAATTTCTCACCATCCAATATCAAGCCTGAGCAAGCAGTGCACCCCCCACCATGCACCCCCACCATGCAGCGAATCCCCACACCACCCTTCCGGGTCTCTGTCACCTGTTTCTACATCCCGGACATGACATGCTGTGGTATGGAATAACCTCTTTGGTCAGTTTGGGTCAGGCATGCTGTCGCTCCTTCCTCCCGGCTTCCCCTCCTCCCTAGCAGAGCATGAGACTCACAAAGTCCTTGGCCAGCCTAAACATTACCAAGCAGTAACTGAAAACACTGGTGTTATCAGTGCTGTTCCCAGGCCCCAAATCAAAAACGCAGCTCTGCACCAGCTACCGAGAAGGAGAAAAATGACTGCTACTACTGAACCCAGGACAGAGTGATATATTCAGACAGAGAAAAACTGTAGATGACTCAGTCAGTCAATTGAACTTTGAGACCTCCCAGACTGGCAAACCAAAAAGAAATGCATGCCTAACATAACTAAGATAACTTGGTAGCATGACTATGTGAAGATGTTAAAAAAATGGAGTATGCAATTTCATTCAAAAGAACAAAAGTATAATGACACAGATGTCTGTCTTCTCTCACAGACATCCAGAGCTATGAAAGAATAAAATCTAGTTGTTCTTAACACTCCAAAAGCACAGTATTTTAGATCATACTTGTTGATACATGAGAGGTAACTTGAGTATAGTAGTTATGCACCTGGAGTGGGAAGAAGGAGGAACAATAATAATAAATTATAAAAAAATCTAAAATACGAATCTAATATATGAATAAAAAAGGGAATTTTAGATTTGTTACATCTGTAACTTTAGAAGGATATTGTTAAAGTTGATGAAAAGCACTTACTGTGTTGGATAAATGAGCCTGCAGATTGTTTCCCTTCCTGAGGTTCAGGAATACAAAGACTAAGTAGAAACTATCTGAAAACTGTGTGAAATTCCCCTGTTAAGGACTTTTTCTTTCAGCAGAGAGATGGATTTGACTACGCTATTTTGCAAAGGCTTACATCATACATGGTTGCTCAGACTGAATTGAGACATTGAAAGGAGCAAACCACTTTTCATAGAATCATAGAATAGTTAGGGTTGTAAAGGACCGTATGATCACCTAGTTCCAACTCCCCTGCCATGGGCAGGGACACCTCCCACTAGACCATGGCGCTCAAGGCTCTGTCCAACCTGGCCTTGAACACCTCCAGAGATGGAGCATTCACAACTTCCCTGGACAACACATTCCAGTGCCTCACCACCCTTACAGTAAAGAATTTCTTCCTCATATCCAATCTAAACTTACCCTGTTTAAGTTTTGTCGTGGTTTAAGCCTCTCAGCCATGCAGTTTGCTCACTCACTCCTCCTTTTTTCTTCTCCCCAGCTACCAAAGGGATGGGAAGGAGAATCGAAAGAATGCAGCTCCCACAGGCTGAGATAAGAACAGTTTAGTAACTAAAGTATAACACAAATCTCTACTGCGACCACCAATAATAATAATGACAAGGGAAATAAAATGAAAAAGAATACAACTGCTCACCACCCTATACCAAGCCTAACCCAGTAGCGAACTGAAGTCTTCTGTGTCTCTGCCCTCTGTTTTTCACATCCTGGGCATGATGCTGTGGTATGGAATACCTCTTTGGTCAATTTTGGTCAGGTGTCCTGTCTCTGCTTCCTCCCGGCTTCCCCTCCTCCCTGGCAGAGCATGAGACTCAGAAAGTCCTTGGTCAGATCGAAACATTACCAGCACTAACTCAAAACACCGGTGTTACCAGCACTGTTCCCAGGCTGAAAGTCAAAAACACAGTGTTGTACCAATTACAAAGAAGGAGAAAAATAGCTGCTACTGCTGAACCCTGGACAAGATTGAGCCCGTTACCCCTTGTCCTATGATTACAGTCAGGAATGAAGAGCCGCTCACCAGCATCCCTATAGGCCCCCCTTCAGGTATTGGAAGGCTGCTCTGGGGTCTCCATGCAGCCTTCTCTTCTCCAGGCTGAACAGCCCCAACTTTCTCAGCCTGTCTTCCCACAGGACGTGCTCCAGTGCCCTGATCATCCTCGTGGCCGTCCTCTGGACTTGCTCCAACACTTCTATGTCCTTTTTATGTTGAGGACACCAGAACTGCACACAATACACCAAGTGAGGTCTCACAAGAGCAGAGTAGAGGGGTACGATCACCTCCTTCGACCTGCTGGTCATGTTCCTTTCAATGCAGCCAGGGATACGGTTGGCTTCCTGGGCTGCAAGCACACACTGCCGGCTCATGTTCATTTTTCTCATCGACCAACACCCCCAAGTCCTTCTCCGCAGGGCTGCTCTGAATCTCTTCTTTGCCCAACCTGGAGATGTGCCTGGGATTACTCTGACCCAGGTGTAGGACCTTGCACTTGGCATGGTTAAACTTCATCAGGTTGGCATCAGCCCACCTCACAAGCGTGTCAAGGTCCCTCTGCATGGCATTCCTTCCCTCCAATGTATCAACTGAACCACACAGCTTGGTGGCATCGGCAAACTTGCTGAGGGCACACTCAATCCTACTGTCCATGTCACCAACAAAGATGTTGAACAAGATTGGTCCCAACACTGACCAATTCCTGAGGAACTCCACTCTTTACTGGTCTCCAGCTGGACACTGAGCTATTGAGCACAACTCTTTGCGTGCGGCCATCCAGCCAGTTCTTTATCCACCAAGTGGTCCACCTATCAAATTGATGTCTCTCCAATTTACAGACAAAGATGTCCTGTGAGACAGTGCCAAATGCTTTGCACAAGCCCAGGTAGATGACATCAACTGCTCTACCCCTGTCTGTCAGTTCGGTAGCTCCATCATAGAAGGCCACCAAGTTGGTCAGGCAGGATTTCCCCTTAGTGAAGCCATGCTGGCTGTCACCAAGCACCTTGTTGGTTTTCATTCTCCTTAGCATGCCTTGCAGGAGAACCCGCTCCAAGATTTTGGCACGCACAGAGGTGAGACTGACTGGTCTGTAGTTCCCTGGCTCATCCGTTTTCACGTTTCTTGAAAATGGGGGTAATAATACTCTTTATCCAGTTATAAGGAACTTCACCTGACTGCCATGATTTTTCAAATACGATGGACAGTGGCTTAGCAACTTCATTTGCCAGCTCCTTCAGGACCCACGGATGGATTTCATCAGGTCCCATGGACTTTTATACATCCAGGTTTCTAAGAGGGTCTCGAACCAGATCCCCTCCTGCAGTAGGCCCAGGGTCTTCATTCTCACAGTCCCTGCGTCTGCCTTCCAAGACTTGGGTGGTGTGATCAGACCGTCTGCCAGTGAAGACTGAGGCAAAGAAGTCATTAAGAACATCAGCCTTTTCCAAATCCAGGGTAGCCAGTTCTCCCAACAGCTTCTGGAGAGGGCCCACTATGTCCATAGACTATCTTTTATTTGCAATGTAACTATAGAATCCCTTCCTGTTATCTTTAACATCCCTAGCCAAGGTAAATCCCAAGTGGGCCTTAGCTTTCCTAACCTGGTCCCTACCTTCCTGGACAACATCCCTGTATTCTTCCCAGGGTACCTGTCCTTTCTTCCACCTTTTGTAAGCCTCTTTTTTTCTTTGAATTTTCCTCAGCAGCTCCTTATCCATCCATGGAGGTCTCCTAGTTTCTACACTACAGAGCAACTCACTGTCAAAGTTCCTTCTCCTTAGGAATCAATCTCAGAACGCAAATTTTACCTACAAATATGTAGGTAGACAGAGTTAATGCAACATATTTTAGGCAAATGTAAGCATAAGTCAAAGTAGAAATGTTTCCAGGTAATAAGAGGCTTCTTTTGGGAAAATGGAAGTGGACTAATGCTAGATTTCTTATGGAGAATCAGGGGTATAAATAAAAGGGTCCACACCCAAAATAATGGATTATTTCTAAATTAAGTCTGATTTATCTGAGCACTCTCAAAAATGAGTACTGAATTTATGACGATTCATTTGCGGCTGAGAAGTAAATATTTGTTGCAAATTACAGTTTTAACTTGAAAACTAAAGATAACGTTGCTTCAAAATTTCAGGTCTTTAATGTATTGAAAAAATCAGAGCTACAAGCCAAGAAAGGTTCTATTCTATTTGTTGACAATGTGATAATGTGTCTAAGTCTAGATGGCCTTATCATCACGTCTATGTACCCAGTGAAGTCAAGTAAATAATTCCATAGTAAATTAATGTAATTTTTGAGAGAATAAAATTTAGCCCACTCTTTTAGCAACAAAAAAAAAAGGACAAAACCAAGGGAAGGATAAACTGAAATGATATATGCATGAAATTTCCCATGTAATCTCCACTATTCTCCATAATTTCCTTCCAGTCTTTTTCTGCTATAGAGAACATGGCAAATTCCAGCTGTAAAAGTTCTATATTTAAGTTTTTTGTCCTTTAGAATCACTGCTGATTTGATGAACTTAGAACTTTTCATTCCATATTTTATTACTAGCTTCACAACAGCTTTCAACATAGCATTTGCAAACAAATATGTGATTTGAAGTTATTATCATATCAGACACAGATTTCATGCCCACAATTGTTTTATGTTATAATCCGCTAATCATATGGTCATACTTAATGCAACAGGAGTGCTGTGTTGTCCCCAGGAGCAATACATTAGTTGCACTCATGGTAAAGGAGGGTAATACCTGCTCTATTCAGTTAGAAACTCAATGTAACTTTCCATGGGAATATAGTGGTACTGGGTATTGATGTTGCTGTGAAGCATTCAAAATATTTTTAATATTATGCGCGCGCATAATGTCCCACCACCACTGCCACTATTGCCCTTACATAAGTCTGTAAAGAGACCATTAAAAATCCATCAAGCGTGTTCGTTTGGACAGCTTTCAGGAAACCTTGCTGCAAGTTTTGTTACTTCAACACTTACGGGCTTCTATTAAACACAGAAATATTTGAGCTATAAGGGTTTACTGGAATGGCCCATTAAGTGAGAATTTTCTAAGGGGGATTATGTCTGGGAGAAGTAGGGGAGATCAGAGTTGTAATCATACAAATGGGTTTTGCTTTTTGCATTTTGTTTTTAAAGTAAAAGTGTTTTCTGTTATCTCAAGAAACCAAAAAGCCAAATGTTAAAGAGTAAACGGATAGTGTCATGGTTAAAGCATTTATAAAGGATTCAGGAAATTAGTTTAAAGTATTTGACTTAAGATTTAAAAAAAAAAAAAAATCACTTAAGAACTGGTCTGGAAGTGCTGAATATCAGAAAAGCTATGTCTACTGGCTACCCTGGATTTCGAGAAGGCTGGTGTTCTCAATGACTGCTTTGCCTCAGTCTTCACCGGCAAATGCTCTGACCACACCACCCAAGTCTTGGAAGGCAGACGCAGGGACTGTGAGAATGAAGACCCTGGGCCCACTGTAGGAGAGGATCTGGTTCGAGACCCTCTTAGAAACCTGGATGTATACAAGATCATGGGACCTGATGAAATCCATAAGTGGGTCCTGAAGGAGCTGGCAAATGAAGTTGCTAAGCCACTGTCCATCATATTTGAAAAATCATGGCAGTCAGGTGAAGTTCCTTATAACTGGAAAAAGAGTACTATTACCCCCATTTTCAAGAAACGTGAAAACGGATGAGCCAGGGAACTACAGACCAGTCAGTCTCACCTCTGTGCGTGCCAAAATCTTGGAGCGGGTTCTCCTGCAAGGCATGCTAAGGAGAATGAAAACCAACAAGGTGCTTGGTGACAGCCAGCATGGCTTCACTAAGGGGAAATCCTGCCTGACCAACTTGGTGGCCTTCTATGATGGAGCTACCGAACTGACGGACAGGGGTAGAGCAGTTGATGTCATCTACCTGGGCTTGTGCAAAGCGTTTGGCACTGTCTCACAGGACATCTTTGTCTGTAAATTGGAGAGACATCAATTTGATAGGTGGACCACTTGGTGGATAAAGAACTGGCTGGATGGCCGCACGCAAAGAGTTGTGCTCAATAGCTCAGTGTCCAGCTGGAGACCAGTAAAGAGTGGAGTTCCTCAGGAATTGGTCAGTGTTGGGACCAATCTTGTTCAACATCTTTGTTGGTGACATGGACAGTAGGATTGAGTGTGCCCTCAGCAAGTTTGCCGATGCCACCAAGCTGTGTGGTTCAGTTGATACATTGGAGGGAAGGAATGCCGTGCAGAGGGACCTTGACACGCTTGTGAGGTGGGCTGATGCCAACCTGATGAAGTTTAACCATGCCAAGTGCAAGGTCCTACACCTGGGTCAGAGTAATCCCAGGCACATCTCCAGGTTGGGCAAAGAAGAGATTCAGAGCAGCCCTGCGGAGAAGGACTTGGGGGTGTTGGTCGATGAGAAAAATGAACATGAGCCGGCAGTGTGTGCTTGCAGCCCAGGAAGCCAACCGTATCCCTGGCTGCATTGAAAGGAACATGACCAGCAGGTCGAAGGAGGTGATCGTACCCCTCTACTCTGCTCTTGTGAGACCTCACTTGGTGTATTGTGTGCAGTTCTGGTGTCCTCAACATAAAAAGGACATAGAAGTGTTGGAGCAAGTCCAGAGGATGGCTACGAGGATGATCAGGGCACTGGAGCACGTCCTGTGGGAAGACAGGCTGAGAAAGTTGGGGCTGTTTAGCCTGGAGAAGAGAAGGCTGCATGGAGACCCCAGAGCAGCCTTCCAATACCTGAAGGTGGCCTATAGGGATGCTGGGGAGGGACCCTTCACTAGGGACTGTAGTGAGAGAACAAGGGCAACAGGTTCAAACTTAAACAGGGGAAGTTTTAATTGGATATGAGGAAGAAATTCTTTAGTGTAAGGGTGATGAGGCACTCACATGGGTTGCCCAGGGAAGTTGTGAATGCTCCACTCCTGGCAGTGTTCAAGGCCAGGTTGAAGAGAGCCTTGGGTGGCATGGTTTTGTGGGAGTTGTCCATGCCCATGGCAGGGGGGTTGGAACTAGATCGTCTTTAGGTCCTTTCTAATCCTAACTATTCGATGATTCTATGATTCTATGTTTTAAACCAGAACTGTAGCTGTCAGGATCTCTTAGAATGAGGTATTTTTCATTTCTGCAGTGCAGAGTTAATAATACTTCCTTTTATCCTCCTGTCTATTAGGGTATTAATCTTTTTAGGGTAGGTGTATGCTCATTTATGACCTCTGGTTTCTCATATGATTCTAAAAAAATATTAATAAAGAAAAATATGCCTGTCTGTGAGATCTTTTCACTTTCTTCATTGATATTCATATTGAAGTCTGTATTAGAAAATCATTGGATACTCATTACAACAGCATATGAAGCTACACTTGTTCTCTCTGGCCATTTAGTCTTGCAATTTTGCATGAGTTTTTTCATTGGCAATCACTGCCCTTGCATTGTGAAATGACATTCATACAGCCTCATTGTAAGCTATTGTGAGGATAGATTGGTTCCTCCCTATGAGGTCTAGTTTTTGAACTGTTTGTTATTTCTGGGAAGGCATAAAATTCCTGAGACTGCATTGAGCTGCTTAGGGGAATATGCAGTAGTTGACTGGAATAGTAAGGTTTCACATTTTTTTTTTTTTAAAGTAATACCTATCTTTAACTTTAGCATGCATAAAAATCTGGTAAATGGTTTTCACCATTAAAACCAATTATAATTATTTATATTTTGTGTTTTCAAACAGTTTAATACTTTCATGTTTTGCAAAAGGAACTTGAGATTTGGTGTAAGTGCAGTCCTGGGGTCAGGAAGATTCCTTTTACTCTACTCATGTCTTCAATCCATTCAGGTTTGGCTGAATCGTAAGCTGCCGAAAATCACTATTCCCCATCTGTGCCTTCCTCACTAGTGCTTGCTAGAGGCTGTCTGCAAAAATCCATCAGCATCCTACCAGTCCTGCCCATGCACCAACCTAGCATCTTTCTTAAGTATGCCACAAAGATGAAGCTCCAGATGGGATCATGCAAAACTGGTTCCCTTCCAGTTGCTCTTTCCCCATTTAAACAATACTGTGGGTTCATACGGAAGGGAGATTGGGCTGATAATGACAAGAGTATCAGTTCAAGTTTCACTTTTTTTCAGTAAGTTTCTTCTCTTAAATCTGCGTCTTTCTCACTTCTTATTATACCTCATCTAAGAGCTGCACAATCTGGAAAGTAATCTCTAATTTGGAGCAGCCAGGACGAAGCAATGCTGTTCTGTCAAAAGAATCTGCCAAGTCTTAATGTAACAAGTCTTGAACACTTTACTGTGTTGTCTATACAATGAGACTGCTTGTGCATATATAACTTCAAGTGCAAATTTCAAACCTTCAGGTTTGATCATCTTATTAAAAGTGACTTTTTTTTTCTCTAAGGCACAAAAGGCAGGCAGTGATGTATTATCTTTTCACATGCAATTGCTTGTAGCAATTCAGAGACTTGAAGAACATTTAAAAGAGGAAAGATTTGTGCATGCAACTTTAATTTTCACATGCAGTGACTGTTGAATGCTTAATGCTGCAAATGTGGTAGCACTGATCAGAAGCTTCACCTAAAATGCAATATATTCTAGGTCTATCTATGCCTGCAACTGATTGTGAACATAATACATTTCCGTAAATGGTGTCCTCTGGAAAGACAAGTCTGTATATGTTACTAGTTGACAATATTTTTATGGCAGGAGAGCCAACCAACAGATATGGTTTGTTCAGATGAAATGAAGTTGAATAAGAAGAAATTTGAGGTGGTAGGGAGCAGAGGAAAAGATTTACATGTTCAAGGGAATACACAAGATGACTCAGGAATCATCTCCGTCTTTCCTCTTCTGCCCTTCAATGAATGTAATTCCTGCTTGCATGTGAACTTGTGTCTTGTTTTAAACTATTAGTAAAAAGAAAGGGACCTATATTTATGCAAATGGTTTCATATCCTATAGCATTCTATGGTGCACTGCACTGTGCTGGATCTGAGAAACCACAGTAATGGCAGCTGAAAGTGAAAGACAGTGGAAAAACCAAGAACCCTATGACTGATCAGAAGAGGGTACTGCTATTCTGGGATGGTCTAGCATCATCCATGCCAGAATGCAGGCAATGCCTCAGTGAGATTCTGGAGAATGTTGCCTTTCAGCACAGATGTAAAATTAAGGACTTGGCTATTGGTGATGGCAATTAAGAGACAACAGCACTTTTCACAGTGAGACAAAGATTTCCTGAATAAACCTGCATTTGGCCACTTGTGTTCTGCAGATAGAAGCTCCCCTACCAAATCTAATTATGGAATTCCTTCCTTTCCTACCCTGCAGCAAACTACTGTGTATTGCTGCTATACAATACGGAGCAGCTGTTCTTGTTCATCCTACAGGCAATTGCATGTGAAAAGATAATAAATCACTACTTTCCTAATCTCGAAAACATGTGTGCCTATTTCAGTCATATGAACCATACTGGGTGAATCCACACTGCTAAATAAAAGACTAAAAGGGAGCAAAGAGAGTCTCTGACCCCGGGTGATTTTCCTTAATTGTTCTCTCTCACCAAGAGGCCAAGATGTCTTAGACTGCAGACTCCAGAGCCTGCTCCTCCAAAGCAATGAGGATGAAACTGTATCAGGTTTGGCGCTGTCTGCGCCACAATGTCCTTCAGTAGTATCCCCACCGCCTTTGCACCTTCAAATATCCACTGTCATGCAATATCCCAGAGGTTCTATTTACTTCCATGCAGTAAGAGCATCGTGCTGCTGGGCTGAAACAGACCTCACATTATTTCTGACACCTGGTACTGAAAAGCACATAAAATCATACTTGTACTTTAAGGCTACACTGGGCCCAGAGATGGTCCAGGGACAAATGGTATGTGTTTAGACACTGCCAGTTATCAAATCAATCCCAAGCATTGTGGCAGTGAATTATTTTAGCACTGTTCTGTGACAGTATAGCTACATCTACCCATTGCTACTTCTGTAACAGTAGGTAAAATGGCCCAAGTATCACTCTGACAGTAATAATAAAGCATAACTCACATCCATTAGTCTAAACTTACTTAAAGAATCATAGAATGGTTTGGGTTGGAAGGGATCTTAATGATTATTTAGTTTCAACCCCCCTGCCATGGGCAGGGACACTCACAACTGGAGATGAGGCGAAAGTGCAAGAGGCAGTCTTTCCAAAGATCCTGCCCCTCCTCCCAGGGGCCATGACTTTCTCCCCCATGTCCCTTATGTTCTGCTTATCCACATCCAAAACTTGAGAGTTTTAGGTAGCCAAGACTGTTAACGTCTCTTCACAACAGTCCTTACAATCTGACCACACAGATAGTTGTGGGGTAGTCCCTACACCTAGTACTTCTAGGTGTTTTTGTGTTTTGGTAGTACAGATGTAGTCACTGAAATCAATGTGGGGACTATCTATATACATAGATATATGTACATGTGTATATTATACATATGC
This sequence comes from Amazona ochrocephala, assembly GCA_039720435.1. NCBI lineage: Eukaryota > Metazoa > Chordata > Aves > Psittaciformes > Psittacidae > Amazona > Amazona ochrocephala. The sequence goes on from CM077878.1 coordinate 22,844,979, forward strand.
ATATATGTAACACACATATACACAGGGGGACTATTTATATACATAGAATTATGCCAGCAACAGATTTTTCAATTTTGGGAGTAATGTTTGAGAAAGGTAATAAAGGCTGAGATTTGCTAAAGAAAAACAAAACAAAACAAAACAAAACAAAACAAAAAAAAAAAAAAGGGATTCAATGAAATTCAGATACCTAGAATTTTTAATTAATAAAATGTGTAAGATCATATTTTCTCGGTCTGAAGCCCAATGGCACAGAACAATGTGAACTGCACAATAAAATATCCCTATCCTTACAAACGCTGCTGAAACAGTCCTATTTCTGTGTTAAACTCAGATCTTGCCCCAACATTGAATCATAGAATCATAGAATAGTTAGGGTTGGAAAGGACCTTAAGATCATCTAGTTACAACCCCCTGCCATGAGCAGGGACAACTCCCACTAAACCATGCCATTCAAGGCTATGCCCAACCCCGCCTTGAACACCGCCAGTGATGGAGTATTCACAACTTCCCTGGGCAGCCCATTCCAGGGCCTCAACCACCTTTAGAGTAAAGAATTTCTTCCTCATATCCAATCTAAACTTCCCCTAAGTTTGAACCCATTACCCCTTGTCCTCTCACTACAGTCCCTCATGAAGAGTCCCTCCCCAGCATCCCTATATGCCCCCTTCAGATACTGGAATGGGAGTCTGCTTGTTTGTCCTTCCCAAAATTGGGCTGAAGTGACCTCACAATTTAGCAGGGTGAGCAGTCAGGTACTGTTGCTTGGATCTTAGCCCTCAATCTATTTATTTCACTAATATAGATATACTTTTCAGGGGTTAACAATCTCAGTGCTGGTCAGATAAAAAAAGATTTCTAGAAATACAAACTCAAAGATTTTTTTTTTTATGTTAAGATTAAAACAGAATCGCTGAGGTGAGTAGCTCCAGAGAGGACGCCTTCAACACTGGAGCAGGGGGAAGCTCAGGCGTCCAGGAGCCTCAAGTTTGAGCGGCAAGAGCCACCGAGAGATCCTCAAGTCCTCGACAGAACTTGCCCCGGAACCGCTGGCTCTGCGGGGGAGAGCAGGAACTCACAGGGGGCGGAGCCAGGAGAGACAGCACAGCCCTGAGAGGGTAAAACCCGCCCCAGGTAGCGCAGTGAACAGGGTAGGCAGACAGAGCGTGAAGCAGCGAATTGCGCAGTCAGGGTGAGCGGGCAGCGAGCCGGATGGGTAGCACTCGCCTCTGGGCCAGGGCCCGGTCTGGGAGCTCTGCTCTGTCTGCCCCGGCGGAGGCAGCGTCGGCACCAGACAGAGCTGATGAGAGAGGAGACAGCAGCACAGGCTTCGGAGTGTAGAGAGCACCTGCACTGCTCTCCTGAGGGGAGGGTGCACCATGGGCAGGGCTACACTCTGTACTCCCTGGTGGAGGTCCTCCTGAAGCAGGGGATGAGCTGCGGGAGACTATAAGCTAAGATGTCAGGGAAGTTGAGGGTGAGCTGTACTGCTTGCCCCAGGCCAAGCAGGGTCCTCAAGTGCCTGTTGTAGCGCATGCAGGAAAGAAGGAGGTCATTAATGCAAGAAGCTGGGAACTAGTAACAAACAAAACAAAAACAACAAACAAAACAGAAACAACAAACAAAGCAACAAGAAAAAGGAGGAAGAGGACAATTAAAAGCAAGGGGCTTCCTCCTAAATCTGATGTCCCCACTCAGAACTGTTTCGCAGTTCTGCAGGGGACTAACCAGGAAACACGCACCTGGCCACATGAACAACCGGCTGATGCACCAGGAAAGAGGATCACTACTGGTGCCACGAGGAAAAAGCGGCGGGTCATAGTAGTAGGGGACTCTGAAAGGCTTCCCACCCATCTGTCAGCTTCACCCAGCCTCAGGGGAGGTGTGTTGCCTACCAGGTGCTCAAATCAGGGATGTTGCTGAGAGTCTTCATGGTCTAGTCAGTCCCACTAACTATTACCCACTTCCAGTGATCCATGTGGGTGCTAGTGATATAGGTAGCAGTAGCTCAGAGAACATAAAGAAGGACTACAGAGCCCTGGGAGAGGAGGTTAGGGGCTCTGGAGCTCAGTTTTTTCATCAATTCTCCAGGATAAAGGGATGAATATTAAAAAGGCTAGGTGGATTTGGCAGGTTAGTAAATGGCTAGAACAGTGGTGCCATAGTCAGGGGCTTGGGTATTTAGAACCTGGGACTCAATTTGGGACGCCAAGTCCACTGGAAGCTGGTGAAGCTGGTCTAAAAAACGAAAAGAAGAGCAGTTTTGGTAGAAGGCTTGTGAGGCTGGTCAAGAAAGCTTTAAACTAGGTCTATTGGTGGAGGGGGGCATCATTCCATCCCAACGCACCCACTCAGTTGCCAGCACCTATTATAAATGCTCGGAGAGATGCAGAGATATTCCAGCCACTGCAGCCAAAGAGCCAGCTTCATTTGGAGCTTGGCTCAGATGCCTCTATACAAACGCCCATAGTATAGCGAATAAACAAGAGGAATTAAAGATGTGTGCATGTCTACAGGGATATGATATAATTGGTATCAGAGAAACATGTTTGGATGGATCCTATGGCTGGAATCATAGAATCATAGAATACTTAGGGTTAGAAAGAACCTTAAGATCATCTAGTTCCAACCCCCCTGCCATGGGCAGGGACACCTCCCACAAAACCATGCCACCCAAGGCTCTGTCCGACCCGGACTTGAAGATTGCCAGCGATGGAGCATTCACAACTTCCCTGGGCAACCCATTCCAGTGCCTCACCACCCTTACAGTAAAGAATTTCTTCTTCATATCCAATCTAAACTTCCCTTGTTTAAGTTTGAACCGTTACCCCTTGTCCTCTCACTACAGTCCCTCATGAAGTGTGGAGAGCTATTTGGCTGTGAACGGGCATGTGAGCAATCCAGACAATTGCTTGACAATTGTAAGGTAGTGACCCGCAGGCATTGAGGCCTCGCCTGAGGGTTACTAAAGTTCATGTATGTGCAGAAGCCTTGGGAAAAGTTAGCACGGAAAACTACTGAGAGAGATACGCAGAGAAGGAATGTTAACTGTAACCTTGAAACATATGCTGTAATAGTTAACCAATCATTAAACTGTTGCTAGCACTCGGCTAAGTCAAGTTAACCAACCAAGTGTTATCGAATGTTCTACTGTTCTGAAACTTTCCTATAAAAGGCACGATTGCGCACAATAAATTGTTCAGCGTGGATCACATTGATCTGTGTTTCGTTGTTCCTAAACCCCCGCGAAGATGAAGAGTCCCTCCCAAGCATCCCTATAGGCCACCTTCAGATATTGGAAGGCTGCTATGAGGTCTCCACACAGCCTCCTCTTCTCCAGGCTGAACAGCCCCAACTTTCTCATCCTATCTTCATACGGGAGGTGCTCCAGTGCCCTGATCATCCTCTTGGCCCTCCTCTGGACTTGCTCCAACACTTCCATGTCCTTTTTATGTTGAGGACACCATAACTGCATACAATACTCCAAGGGAGGTCTCACAAGAGCAGAGTAGAGGGGTACGATCACCTCCTTCGACCTGCTGGTCATGTTCCTTTCAATGCAGCCAGGGATACGGTTGGCTTCCTGGGCTGCAAGCACACACTGCCGACTCATATTCATTTTCTCATCAGCCAACACCCCCAAGTCCTTCTCCGCAGGGCTGCTCTGAATCTCTTCTTTGCCCAACCTGGAGATGTGCCTGGGATTACTCTGACCCAGGTGTAGGACCTTGCACTTGGCATGGTTAAACTTCATCAGGTTGGCATCAGCCCACCTCACAAGCATGTCAAGGTCCCTCTGCATGGCATTCCTTCCCTCCAATGTATCAACCGAACCACACAGCTTGGTGGCATTGGCAAACTTGCTGAGGGCACACTCAATCCTACTGTCCATGTCACCGAAAAAGATGTTGAACAAGATTGGTCCCAACACTGACAGATCCCTGAGGGACACCACTCGTTACTAGTCTCCAGCTGGACATTGAGCTATTGAGCACAACTCTTTGCATGCGGCCATCCAGCGAGCTCTTTATCCACCAAGTGGTCCACCTATCAAATTGATGTCTCTCCAACTTAGAGATAAGGATGTCATGTGAGGCAGTGTCAAAGCTTTGCACAAGTCCAGGTAGATGACATCGGAATGGAAGGTTATAGGCGCTTTATAAAAGACAGACCCAGCAGATGGGGAGGGGGAGTTGCTATTTATGTCAGTGATAGGATGGAGAGTATGGAACTCTGTCTGGGGACAGCTGATCAGTTAACAGAGAGTTTGTGGGTAGGGTCAAAGGGAGAACAGCAATGTGCAGATATTACTGTGAGGATCTGTTACAGACAGCCTGAACAAGACGACTGTGTGGATGAAGTGCTCTATAGGCAGATAGGAACAGCCTCATGCTTGCAGGCCCTTGTCCTCATGAGGGACTTCAACCACCCTGATATCTGTTGGAGGGGTTGTACAGGCTGGCACAAGCAATCCTGGAGGTTCTTCAATTGTGTGGAAGACAGCTTTCTCCTGCAAGTAATAGAGGAGCTGACAAGGAGAGGTGCCATGCTTGACCTCATTCTAACCAACAGAGCTGGTTGGAAATGTGACGCTGCAGGGCAGCCTTGGTTGTAGCAATCAAGAGATGGTTGAGTTTGAGATCCTCAGGACAGTGAGAAGAGCGCGCAGCAAGCTCACTGCCCTGGACTTCAAGAGGTCAGACTTTGGCCTCTTCAGGATCCTGCTTTGTAAGGTTCCGTGGGATATAGCCCTAGAGGGCAGAGGAGCTCAAGGCTGTTGGTTGATATTCAAGGATCACCCGCTGCAAGCTCAAGAGCGTTGTATTCCAACTAGAAGGAAGTGAAGCAGGAGGGTCAGGAGACCTCCGTGGATGGATAAGGACCTGCTGAGGAAGCTTAGAGGGACAAAAATAACTTTTTAAAAGGTGGAAGCAAGGACATGCGGTGTGGAAAGAATACAGGGATGTTATCCAGGAAGGTAGAGACCAGGTTAGGAAAGCTAAGACCCATACAGACTTCAGTTTGGCTAGGTATGTGAAAGATAACAGGAAGGGATTCTATAGTTACACTGCAAATAAAAGACAGATTTGGGACAACATGGGCCCTCTCCAGAATCTATCAGGAGAACTGGCTATGCTGGATTTGGAGAAGGCTGAGGTTCTAATGACTGCTTTGCCTCAGTCTTCACTGGCAGATGGTCTGATCACACCACCCAAGTCTTGGAAGGCAGACACAGGGACTGTGAGAATGAAGACCCTGGGCCCACTGCAGGAGAGGATCAGGTTCCAGACCATCTTAAGAACCTGAACTTGCACAAGTCCATGGACCTGATGAAATCCATCCGTGGGTCCTGAAGTAGCTGGCAAATGAAGTTGCTAAGCCACTGTCTATCATATTTCAAAAGTCATGGCAGTCAGGTGAAGTTCCTTACAACTGGAAAAGGGATACTGTTACCCCCATTTTCAAGAAGCATGAAAATGGATGAGTGAGGGAACTACAGACCAGTCAGTCTCACCTCTGTGCCTGGCAAAATCATGGGGCAGATTCTCCTGGAAGGCATGCTAAGGCACATGAAAAACAACAAGATGGTTGGTGACAGCCAGCATGGCTTCACTAAGGGGAAATCCTGCCTGACCAACTTGGTGGCCTTCTATGATGGAGCTACCGAACTGATGGACAGGGGTAGAACAGTTGATGCCATCTACCTGGACTTGTGCAAAGCGTTTGACACTGTCTCACAGGACATCCTTGTCTGTAAATTGGAAAGACATCAATTTGATAGGTAGACCACTCAATGGATAAAGAACTGGCTGGATGGCCGTACGCAGAGAGTTGTGCTCAGTGGCTGTCGCTGTTTAAGTCTATAAACTCACACAGCCGCTCTCTCACTCACTCCCCACTCTTTCTTCCCTCCGCTCCTGGAGGGATGGGAGGGAGAATCAAAAGCATGCAACTTCCACAGGTTGAGATAAGAACAGTTTAGTAACTGAGGTATAACACAAATCACTACTGCTACCACCAATAATAATAATGACAAGAGAAACTACAAGGGAAAAGAATACAATTTCTCACCATCTAATATCAAGTCCGACTATGCAGTGCACCCCCACCAGTACACCCCACCGTGCACCCTCACCACCCTTCCGGGTCTCTGCTCTCTGTCTTTACATCCTGGACATGACGTGCTGTGGTATGGAATAATCTCTTTGGTTAGTTTGGGTCAGGTGTCCTGTCTGTCCTTCCTCTCAGCTTCCCCTCCTCCCTAGCAGAGCATGAGGCTCACAAAGTCCTTGGCCAGCCTAAACATTACCAAGCAGTAACTGAAAACACTGGTGTTATCAGCACTGTTCCCAGGCCCAAATCAAAAACACTGTGCTGCACCAGCTACCAAGAAGGAGAAAAAATGACTGCTGCTGCTGAACCCAGGACACTGGCGCAACGTCCAGCTGGAAGACGGTAACGAGTGGTGTCCCTCGGGTATCGGTGTTGGGACCAATCTTGTTCAACATCTTTTTCGGTGACATGGACAGTAGGGTTGAGTGTGCCCTCAGCAAGTTTGCCAATGACACCAAGCTGTGTGGCTCAGTTAGTATACTGAAGTTAAGGGATGGTATCTAGAGGGAGTTTGACGCACTTGTGAGGTGGGCAGATGCCATCCTTATGAAGGTTAACCATGCCAAGTGCAAGACCCTACACCTGGGTCGGAGTAATCCCAGGCACAGCTCCAGGTTGGGCAAAGAAGAGACTCAGAGCAGCCCTGTGGAGAAGGACTTGGGGGTGTTGGTTGATGAGAAAATGAACATGAGCCAACAGTGTGTGCTTGCAGCCCAGAAAGCCAACCGTGTCCTTGGATCCATCAAAAGGAGAGTGACGAACAGGTCAAAGGAGGTGATCCTGCCTCTCTACTTTGCTCTCATGAGACCTCACTTGGAGTATTGTGTACATTTCTGGTGTACTCAAGAAAAAATGGACATAAAACTGTTGGAACAAGTCCAGAGGAGGGCCACAAGGATGATCAGGGGACTGGAGCACCTCCCGTTATGAAGACAGGCTGAGAAAGTTGGGGCTATTCAGCCTGGAGAAGAGAAGGCTGCATGAAGACCTCATAGCAGCCTTCCAGTATCTGAAGGGGAGCTATAGGGATGCTGGGGAGGGACTCTTCATTAGGGACTGTAGTGAGAGAACAAGGGGTAATGGGTTAAAGCTTAAATAGTGGGAGCTCAGGTTAGACATAAGGAGGAAGTTCTTTACTGTTAGGGTGGTGAGGCACTGGCATGCATTGCCCAAGGAAGTTGTGAACGCTCCCCCCCGGCAATGTTCGAGGCCAGGGTTTAAGGTCCTTTCTAACCCTAACTATTCTATGATTATATTAATGTTTGAAGAGAAATACAAGTTCATGAACATATGTGTGCCTCTCACTGGCGTAATGTAGCCTCCTGTGGCAACAGGTTGCAGTTGGTCCTGATCAATTAATTTGCTTTGTAGTTTTTATTTTTTGTGTTTTTTTTTTTTTTTGTTGTGTGGAGTGTTTTGGGTTTTTTTTCTTTTATGTTTCAAACTTGAAGTATAGTGACCTTCTCAGATTATACACAAAAAGCCTGCTTACACATTAACGTGTGGAAAATCTCATCTGAACTAACTAGAAGTTTGATTTCAAACTATATTAAGATCTTATAAGAACAACTCCAATTAGAATTTAAGTCACTTTGTTTACCTTATGTCTTTTCTTTACTGCCCTCATGTAAAAAATGGTCCTTATGTTCAAGTTTCTCCACTCAAATTTCCGCTTAATTCCCTATGACTAATGCTTCTGATTTGTTTACTATAGCTGGAATTTAAGATGAAAATGCTCAGATTAGTTGATGTCTGCTGATTGCCTCTGCAAGGGGATCCATGCCGGAATGATGGTGTCCTGACTTGCACTTGAGTTTGCTTCACAGTAAGTTCATGATGAAGGCAAAACCTTCACTGCCATCTGTTAAGTTATTATGCATCATTCTGAAAGTTGATATTAGGCGTGGTATGGAACAGCAGCCATAGCTCTCTTGAGGAGGTTATCCCCAGGCAGTGAGAGCACAAGTTGTGGTCTAACCTTTTGTAGATAGAATATTTACCCTAGCATTTTATTCAGATTACGACCCACTCTTTGGTTCTTACAAAGGAAATCTGAAAGTAGGCTCCTTTGGGATTAAACAAAGCAGGAAAGGGCTTCAGACTAAGGAGAATAGGGTCCACAGGTGGGCTGCAGCCAGTCCAAACAAAATTCCCTGAGCCTCCCTGTACAGTGTGGACATAGGTCCTCAGAACCAGCTGCCTCACTTGATAAACCCATGCTTGTTTGTGCTGTATTAAGAAATACAGGCATAGCCATAATGGGGTGATTAATGCGTATTGAAAAATCTTAGGCAAAATACTGTTTTTACTTGGGAATGGCATCTGCAGAGTTCAATTTAAGAACAGTTATTTTACAAATCAAGAAGAAGCAGCTTGCCTGACAGGCATCTTCTAAACATCCCCAGTTTCTTGAAAACTCATATATGTGGCTATTGGTTGGTTTTGCTGAAGGGACAAGACTATGAATCTTCATGTCATTGAGCCATCCAAGCAGGGAGATTGACTGTAATCCAGAAAACCCAGGGCTTTCAGAAACTGCAGCCCAGGTTCAGTCTCTCAGAGTGGATTGTCTTTGTATTAAGAACCCTTGGACTATTCCTGTCACTGAGAATTCTGGGGGTTTGTTCTGAATCAAAACTAAGCTTAGGTTTGAATATCAAACCCTGATGATATAAAAGCAGAACTGCCTTTCCCCTAACATTCTGATTTAAAACATGAGAATAGGAATAACTATTTTAATTCAGGTCACAAATAGTTCCATTAGAAGGGCAGTGCAAAGAGTGATACCCCATCTATTGCAAGTTTTCTTGTGTTTCAGTTTCACAAGCATAATATTCATATACTAAATTTGAAAGATTTCTACTCCTCTAAAGCAGTATAAAAATATTTGATAGTCAATTTAAGCTATTCTTTTCACATCTCCTCAGAAACACATGAGTTCTGCAAAGCCTTTTGTCTCAGCTGGAAGATGCTTCTGTTAGCTCTACCTCAGGTCGACACTGATTGCCTCTCCAAAGTGTCTGATCTCTCTATATTAGAAAAAGAATAGATTTGAAAGATGCTTGCAATCCATTTAATTTCAATTCCTTTACTTTCTTTCATCCAATATTCTAGATAAACAAATAAATGAGGTAATCATTTCAGTGACTATATAATTTTCATTTTCTATTCAGTACACTCAAAAGCCAAAGCTATTTTTCTAACATCATTTTTTTTTTCTCGTAAATTGTAAAGCAGAAAGATCTTCTCATGTCTTTAATAAGTTCTGCATCTATTACAGACATACCTGGCTGTTAAAAGGGCTATAATGACAGTTTTGTGTTGGTTTTTTTTTTTAAATATACCCTAAAAAAGTATTTTAATGATGAAATGAATTCCCACCTTTGAAATATTTAACACTGGGTCCAGAACAGGTTTCTTTATTTTCTGTACATTTTCTGTCAATGGAATATAGGATTGGCTTCAACCACATTCAGTCACATTTCGGATTTTGACCAACACAGATTTCTGGGAGAACTTTAGATTCCCCATAACACCTGTAATGGTTCAGGGTCTTTTCTAACAGCTTTTGTGAACCTCCAAAAAAACAACTGAAGATAAACCAGTAGGCCAATTGGATGATTCTAATGCCATGCTACAATATTGATGTAATCTGTTACAAAATTTTTCAGACACTTTATGATTGCCACAGTTCCATTGTGGGAGGGGTTTAAGCAAGCAGAAGGAGTGAAACAAAACCTTCCTCAGAGAGCTGATAAATCTTCCTGTCTCCTTCCCACACATGCATGCTGATGTGGATTAAAATATGTGTTTCTCTGAGTCCCAATGATAGTAACGATTAATGACTGTAAATAACAGGTGCATTGTTTGCCACACACTTTAGACTTCTAAAATGTGATTTAAATATCTTTTATTTTATCCTTTTCTTTTTCTTTGCAATTATCAGTTGAGTAAAAAAAAAAAAAAAAAACAACAACCAACAAACCAACAAACAACCTCTCCCTGTGTACTTTTGTTTGGAATTTAGCTAGATTTAGGGGGTTAAATCTATTCAGTTTTAAAAGAAGAAAATAGAGGATTTGATTGTTCATGACATTTTGTTCAGAATCAATCATTGTCAGCTCAGGTTAGACTGATTTACTATGAGCCTGCCACAGAAAAGATTTGCCACAAATGCAAGGCTCTGAGCTGTTTCCACCGCACTGAGCAAAATGATGGATTTATCATTGCAATCAAGATGGTAAAACAGCATGGTCCCCAGAGTCGTGTACAAGGCAAATTGATCACAACATCCCTAAAGTTGTATAAGGGCTTTGTTTATCTGGTCTCAGTCTGCAAGAGTAGTAATCCAACTTAAGATAAAACACTCTGATCTTTACAGAAGTTTGGACAGGTTTTATGTCCTAAACGAGTATATAGTAGAATTGTCTCTGCTTGAGGAGTAAACCAACTACCCATAAAATATATACATATATATTTTTTAAAATAAAAAGAAGTCCAACAAAACCAGAATTAATAGTGTTATTATTCATATTATAATCTGGCAGTACTGACTTAATCTGTAATCGAATTAATATGCTGTAATATTTTAGTGAGAAAGAGAATAATATGGGAACAAGAACATTTGCTAGAATACATTGCCTTTCCATTACAGACATTCTTTCTTAATCAAAAAATGGCAAATCTAAGCTCTCAGTTCCAAACAAATTTGAACTGAAGGTAATATGAAGATATTCTGAGAAAACTGGGGCTGTTGAGCCTGGAGAAGAGAAGGCTGCATGGAGACCTCATAGCAGCCTTCCAATACCTGAAGGGGGCCTATAGGGATGCTGGGGAGGGACTCTTCATTAGGGACTGTGGTGAGAGGACAAGGGGTAATGGGTTTAAACTTAAACAGGGGAAGTTTAGATTAGATATGAGGAAGAAATTCTTTAGTGTAAGGGTGGTGAGGCCCTGGAATGGGTTACCCAAGGAAGTTGTGAATGCTTCATCCCTGGCGGCGTTCAAGGTGAGGTTGGACATAGCCTTGGATGGCATGGTTTAGTGTGAGGTGTCCCTGCCCATGGCAGGGGGGTTGGAACTCAATGATCTTGAGGTCCTTTCCAACCCTAACTATTCTATGATTCTATGATTCTATGAAAATGTTAGACTCTGCTGTAACACAACAGCAAACTGGGCTTTTGCCTATGCAGGGAAATAAAGTCAGCCTGTAGCTTGCATTTCTGAAACCATGTTTCAAAGAATTGTTTATTATAATAAATAATAAAGTGTTATTGCTTCTCTTTGTCTGATGGAGAGTAAGCTTTGAAGAGAGGAAGTGATGCTGTGGAGAAAGGAGACAAACCACCAAAGACATCTGGGAAGGCTGTTGACTGTGTCTCAGCCCTGCAGAGTACTGCTCATTTTCCTGAAATTCCTGGTCCTATAGATAAAGATACTGAAATAGAACCTGAGAAAGGGATGTAATCAGTTCCATGATGATGTGTTTTTCACTGAGGACCAAGGTGCCATTATTTGGTGGGGTGATGCAGGAATACAGGATGTAAACATTCTTCAGCAAGGTGGCAGAGACTTGAAGAAACTCTTTATCCTGTATTCAGCCAACAAACACAACTGGATTTTTATTCTTATGTAAAACATGGCTGAGTATGTTTCTCATTTTTGTGAACACAGAAAATAAAAATTGAATGGAGAAATCAAATAATGTAAATCAAATTGTAAAATAAGGAAGACTTTGGGAGCATTCTACAAATTATAAAGGCAGAATCAAGCTAGAATTTATCCTCAGAAACAGCTATGAAGGAATGTGATATTGTCTCAGGTTGAAAATTCCTTATATTACATTGTAAATTCCCAGGAACAGGGAATGTATTTTCTTATTTATTTGACAGGATCTATAATGATATGAACCAATGAACATAGATTAGTGTCTGTATCTTAATTTTGAATTTAAATTGATTAAATAGTTTTCTGTTTTGAAGCATGAGTGTATCTTTATAACATTTGATTGCATAACTGGTAAAAAGATCTGTAGCACAATATTGATTCACTTTGTGTATGAATATGATATAAGCTATAATTCATGGGCAATAATGATTATAAAATGTTTACAAAGATTTAAAAATAGAATAGCGCACCACCTAGAAAATAAAAAAAAGTTTAATTCAGAGTCCTGCTGGATTAGTCAGACATTTGTTTTCTGCACAGAGAAAGAAGGGCTGTTCTTTTTGCTTAAGTATTCTCTTCAAACCACTCTCACACAGATATTGGCAGCACTGTTTTATTGAAACAAAATGCACCTAGGTAAATTTACTGTCAACTTAGCCTTCAAGGAGTGCAGCTAGACATAGTAGAAACATATAAAGTGGATGTTAAATAGACTTTTTTTGCACTATTTTGGGACAGATTTCATTATGTACAGCAATGGCTTAATGAAAAAAAAAGTAAACAAATAACGGTTTTATCCCCAAATTCCCATTATTAAAATAAAATAGACTACAAGCCCAACTCTTCGTTCTACTAATTTTAATTTGAAGTTCTTCTCTTCCTTTAATGGAAAATATGAAAATCTCTGTGTGCAAGCTTAAAATTTTGAAAATTTTCAGAAAGGTGAATTCTATTATTTTTCCAAGATCCTAATAAATAGAATGTACTCCTTGTTTACAGTGAAGGCTGTGTAGGTTGAGCACATTTGTGAAGATCTGAATACCTTCTAAAAGTCTGTTTCTTTCCAAGAGAGATGGTCTGAGCTCTGCTAGTTCAAGGTATTCCTGTTGTCCTGCATCAGCAAGCACTGACTGCCCTTCTGTCATTGATCCTTCCCTTTGTGGCAACAGAGTGTGCCTGAGTCAAATACATGGCCAGAAGCAAACATCCTCAGTTGTCATTCTCCACGGTTCACCACACAGAAATGGAGGCTGTTCAGATTGCGCTGTCTGATTTTCTATTAATGCTGCTGTTTCACAATGGTAACTTGCAGAGAACTGGGGTAGTGAAAATACTCCCAACCAGATAAACCATTTCTGCAGTAAGCCTTCTGACAGCCTGGGGTAGAGGGAGGGTAACACCAGGTGTGGTGATATGGCCATGTATATATCAAAATTAGCAGAAAAGTTATATAAGGATGAAATTCAGAAAGACATCTCTTTCTTATTTTTTTGGTATTTTAACTGGAGTCAATAAAGATACTAATAAAACTGATTCCTACATTGGCTCCAGTCTTCCCGGAAGTCCTGTTGATTCTGTCTCCAATCTGAGCTCGAAGGTGGTAGAACAGGTCCCACACCTGTTTCACTGAAAATATAATCGACAAAGCTCCTCATAATTTCATTTATTGGACATATATATTTGTGGCATAAATCACATAAGGGCCCTCCACCTGCAACCATACTTGACTCAAACTGCTCAGTTTTCATCTTCCTTCTATAAAATCAGGTGAGATTTGAGGTGTTAGATTAGGTTGTTAGGATCTTAAAAAAATTAAATAAAACCAGAAATCATGTTCCTGAGATCCCTCTTGTAAGTCAGCTGCTTTCATGAAATATCTTACCATTTCTGAGTCAGTGACACGGATTGTCTTCTAGATCATTTGTTTCTATTGTCTTGGCAAGACTTGTCTAATGGACAGAGGAAAGCAAGGCTGAATTTTGGTGTGGAAAGGCAAGAATGTGGTCACTTGGAGGTGCTCTAAAGTTTTCTAGGACAGCTAAATACTAATGTTTTTACATCTGTGTCCCCAGACTGCTGCCTTAGCTGTGCAGATCAAGTGTATAAGCATTATACTATATTTCTGCTATTTTCTTTATCGAACACAGGTGTTACTTTGAAGCTTCTTTTGTCCCCTATTCCTCTTTCCTTTTCATGTCGGTCCTTTGGAGGTTAATGGGATGAAGCTCATCAGTGATCTCGGGTCAAACCATTTGGCCATTTCTATCTAGAAGTCAACTCATGAGTGAACTAGCTCTTGATGCTGGAAACCATAGGTCAATCTGATTTTGTATTAACTTGAAGAAGGTTAAATGGTCTCTAAATTTGATAAATATCCCATTTCTTGAACTACTGATGGAGAGCATAGGCAAGGTGAAAGTTAATACAATTCTGGACTTGTACAGCTACACAAATAGGTACTACAGCTTAATTTGCACAAGATATAACTTAGACTCAGCTTGTGCTCCAGAATTTAATTCCTATGTATCTCAATTAAATTAGAACAAATAATGGCAAAGAATGCATTTGATAAATTTACCCTCATTCAGTACATAAACAGTCCCTGAACAGCCTGGTATATTTAAGCTGCATCTCTCATTATAATCTTCCTCATCTTCAGAAATTTTTATCTCAAATTTTGATTTATGCTTTTTATTTCCTTGATGGGTTAATCATAAAAAGATTAAATTAGAGAAATATTTTTGAATCTAATAAGCTAGACAAATCTCATGCATGGTTTCTTTTTAGGAGACTGGACAAGCACACATACATTTCTGGCATGACTATGGAGATATGAATATGAAGTGAAGTTTTTCTGTTTATGTTTTTCTGACCTGCTTTATGTGCATTTACAGGAAACAAAAGGTTAAGATATGCCATAGGAATATCAAAATTGGGGGAAAAATATCACTGAGAAGTGTAGAGAAAAAAGAATAAGGCTCTGGATCAACAAAGCACTTAGGAGAACACAAAGAAAAAGGAAACCTGAAACAAGGAAAGAGAAAAAATAAAGACAAAATACCGTGACAGCAGAGTATCCTGAGGTCTGGATCTCAGCTGAGAAGTGGGGAGTTTGTGATTTCCTGTATTTGACAGACAGAACTGTCTGACTGAAGATGCCATACCCCCCTAGGTGTCATCTCAGTCTCTTCAAGTCTTCCTGTGAAGTTTTTACATCTGTTTTCTGCAAATGTGCTGGTAGTATAATGCTACAGCATGGAGGCTGGGCTAAAGTGACCAGAAAGCTTTGAATTCAGCAATGTTGTATATATTTACGGTTTTGGAGGAGCATTTATAAGTATTTCAGCTTTAATGTTCAGCTATATCTACCTTTGGGTTTCAAAAAGAACTGTCTGAATATGTTGGATGATCCTGCTCAAAAGGTGTTTTTTTTTGTTTTTTTTTTTTTTTTTTTTTTTTTTTCCGGCAGATGCATATAAGGGAAATAATACTGGTTCTACTCAGAAGTTTTGCAACTCACAGGTAGTGTCTGTGAAGTGCCTGAGGGTTGTTGTCAGGACAGTACCTTTCATACAAGCATTAAGCTTTCTTGGGAAATGAAATGTCCAGGTTGTGAGACATGAAGTTTAGTCTGCCAAAGGTAAGAGAATGCCAGAAATTTTTTGAGGCTATATTGGTAACATATAAGTTTATCCAATATGACCTGTTGATAATATATGTTCATTACTAGTGTCCCATTTGCATTTGTCTATTAATTGGCCAGTTTTCATAATTTGGTTTTAAAATTAATAATAACATTTTCATTTTAATATAGCATTCATGCATATATATGCATATACAAAGGGCACAGTGAGATTTAATCTCTATGGGAGAATTCTAAAGCCACAGCTGCAGAATTTCAACTAGCTGATAACAGTAGGCTTTGAAAAGTATGAAACTATGAAATCAAAAACATGATTACTGTTGCTGATTCTTACTATCATCTATATATGCCCTGTGCACACAACTATATATTTCTATGACAGACCTTGTACAAAATAACAGAAATGATGTGATTATGCCAAAGCAAAGCTTTTGATTAGAAGGGTACTTCGTGATTAATGTCTGTTTTTTTTGGTTGAAAGTTAAATTGACATAAAGTAGTGAAATACGTGATTTCCATCGAAACACCAGAGTATTTTGTTATTTTGTATGCTGCTGTTTCTATTTCTTAGAAAATATCACCTCCTGGCAGGTGGTTCTGGATTCCAATATCCTATATTACCAGTGTCCACCAACTGATGATGATGAATTACAATAACAAGGAATTGTGAGGGGGGCACAGTGTATCATAGGTGAGATACCCTACAAGAAAGGCCAGAGGACTTCTTTGGCAGAAAATAACAGGATACGCCAGTAGACCAAATCCCATAAAACAACACAGAGGTGTCAAAATAGTTCATACTGTGGGTAGAATATAACTTTCTTTCAGCCAAAAAAAAGAGCGCATTTTGAAGCAGATCACAGGTTAGATCCCTCACATCTTACATGAATTTTGGGTGAATATGCACACTTAAGTTCTATGTGCTGAATGCTATTTCCAGCATGAAATGGCATGCAATTTACCAAACATGTATTTTGATGCAAATATATAAAATTTGTAACTTAAGAAAATATATTTGGCAATGAGGTTTAGGGAACGTTTCCTTCTCCTGTTCTCTGTTTATCTAAACTTTTCTGCCTCAGCTGTTCCCTGTATACACAAGCAGTGGGGCTGCATTCTTAGGAGGCTCTCAGTAGTGTCTCTAGGCAGTTTACCACCTGAAAGATTTAACTGAAAAATACCATTTGGCCAATACTTTTCAGGCAACAAGAGGGCTGAATATCTTCAGGAGCATGGACGTTTTGACAACTTCTGAACAGATTGTCCAGTCTGTAGACCTACTTTATCTTCTATGAGTATTAAATACAATTGAAAAATGAATTACCCACCACTGTTGAAAGGGAAAAAAATGATTTCCATAATTTTGAAATTCTTTTTCTGTTATATAACAAATCCTGTTAACTTTGGGCTGACTTGAGACTGATCTTGAAGCTCACAAGCTACAACAGTTATGTAACCAGAATCAGACCTAGGGTTACAGCAAGGGCAACAAGAAGCACAGAAGTAACTTGGAGAAAAAGAGTGAGTGCAGGAGAATAGTGCCGCATATGATGTTCTTATCTTTTTTGTCTTTCTTTTTGACTTTTCTTACAAAAAAAAAGAAATAATAAAAAATAAAGAAAAAATGCAAGCACAAAAGGGTAGAAAAAACACCCAAAAAGCTATGAAACAACAACAGTAAGAGCACTTAAATAATACTCAATGATATTGATTGTTCTTTCAGTTTCCCAGTATAGAGCATAAGTCTCATGGTAAACATTACAAACATGTACTATGATATATTCATGTTCCCGATGACTGGAAAAAGGGAAATATAACTCCCATTTTTAAAAAGGGGAAAATGGATAAGCTGAGGAATTACAGAACAGTCAGTCTCACTTCTGTGCCTGGCAAAGTCTTGGAGTGGATTCTCCTGGAGGGCATGCTGAGGCACATGAAAACCAACAAGGTGCTTGGTGACAGCCAGCATGGCTTCACTAAGGGGAAATCGTGCCAGACTGATCTGGTGGCCTTCTATGACGGGGCTACAGAACTGATGGACAGGGGTAGAGCAGTTGATGTCATCTACCTGGACTTGTGTAAAGCGTTTGACACTGTCCTACACGACATCCTTATCTCTAAGTTCGAGAGACATCAATTTGATAGGTGGACCACTTGGTGGATAAAGAACTGGCTGGATGGCAGCACGCAAAGAGTTGTGCTTAATGGCTCAATGTCCAGCTGGAGACCAGTAACGAGTGGTGTCCCTCAGGGATCGATCAGTGTTGAGACCAGTCTTATTCAACATCTTTGTTGGTGACATGGACAGTGGGATTGAGTGCGCCCTCAGCAAGTTTGCCGATGACACCAAGCTGTGTGGTTCGGTTGATACATTGGCAGGAAGGGATGCCATGCAGAGGGACCTTGACACGCTTGTGAGGTGGGCTGATGCCAACCTGATGAAGTTTAACCATGCCAAGTGCAAGGTCCTCCACCTGGGTTGGATCAATCCCAGGCCCACCTACAGGTTGGGCAGAGAAGAGATTCAGAGCAGCCCTGTGGAGAAGGACTTGGGGGTGTTAGTCAATGAAAAAATGAACATGAACTGGCAGTGTGTGCTTGCAGCCCAGGAAGCCAACCGTATCCTGGGCTGCATCCAAAGGAGTGTGACCAACAGGTCGAGGGAGGTAATCCTGCCCCTCTACTCTGCTCTTGTGAGACCTCACTTGGAGTATTGTGTGCAGTTCTGGTGTCCTCAACAGAAAAAGGACATGGAAGTGTTGGAGCAAGTCCAGAGGAGGGCCACGAGATTGATCAGGGGACTGGAGCACCTCCCATATGAAGATAGGATGAGAAAATTGGGGCCGTTCAGCCTGCAGAAGAGAAGGCTGCGTGGAGACCTCATAGCAGCCTTCCAATACCTGAAGGGGGCCTATAGGGATGCTGGGGAGGGACTCTTCATGAGGGACTGTGGTGAGAGGACAAGGGGTAATGGGTTTAAACTTAAACAGGGGAAGTTTAGATTGGATCTGAGGAAGAAATTCTTCAGTGTAAGGGTGGTGAGGCCCTGGAATGGGTTGCCCAGGGAAGTTGTGAATGCGTCATCCCTGACGGCGTTCAGGGCAGGGCTGGACACAGCCTTGGGTGGCATGGTTTAGTGGGAGGTGTCCCTGCCCATGGCAGGGGGGTTGGAACTAGATGATTTTAAGGTCCTTTCCAATCCTAACTATTCTATGATTCTATGATTCCATGTGCAGTGCACAAATGTAGTATAGTATCAGATATTTTTACTCAATACCAAACTCAATTGTTCGTAAGTATTTTAATGAATATGTTTCATGGGAATTAACAACATGATATAAGCACATGTTTAAATCTACTGTTTAACAAAACACTTAATTCTACATATACCTGTACCTCAAGCAAATTTTAAGCAAATTAAACAGGATTTATGCAAATTAACATCACCAGTGTCCAGAACTACCGATCAAGCACCTGTGGTGAGGCAGTGTTTTATACCCCAGATGGGGCCTTGACCTAACAAGAATATGTATATATCTTCTGATACATGTGATATCTTGCTTAGAAGTAGCTGTGATACCTCTCTATGAACCAGCATTATATCAAGAATATTTATCCTAAATCCTTTATTTGATTTGTCCATTAAATACAATTGGAATCAAATTAACATTTTCCAAAATTATTAATTCCCAAGTCAAGCCAAGTATCTGTGTTCTTAACTTTACATTCACTCACCAAAATTTGGTAAAGTATGATGTGATGTACGACAGTTATGTTAGTCCTGATCTCAGTTATTTTGCTGGAAAAAAAGTAGATTGCCAAATTTAAGCCTTATATATTAGTAATTGCTTCTAGACTTCTATAAGGTCAGAGGAGAACTTTTTCTATCAAAAATCTGCATAGCAGTGCATCTCATTCTAAGCAACTTTTATTTTATTCTGATTCCGGTGCTCAAATGCATTATGCTCATTGATATTGTTTTAGCTTGTGCTTCATTGTAAACAAAATATGAGGCTTTCAGACTGCCTTTTGCTGGGACTGTCACTGGCATGTTGAGTCAGTCTGCTAGTCATTACTCTGCAGTCTGTCCCTAGGATAAATTTTCTTTGTCATTAAAAGCATACATCTCACCTCAAGTGTAATTTTTGCTTAGTTCCACTAGTGTAATTTTTGCTTAGTTCCACTTTCTGTTATTGCTTGTTTTCACTATTAAAAGTCTTGTAGTATCACTGCTTTAGCCATTTCTCTAATTTTGATGAGCTGAGATTCAAAAGAAGACGTCTGGAGCAATAATGGCTTTAGAGTCATCCAGCCAGACCTTGGTAATGTATGCAAAGTCAGGAACCTCATCAACAATCACATTGTGGATGTCAGTAACCTTTTTAGGCATTGACTTAACAATTAAAATAGCATGAATCCACATGTTGGGTCTCTGTCAGTCAACAGAATGTACATTGAATAAAAGATGTCAAGTAAGGGTGATGGTGCTGACATTATATATGTCACAGTTTACTTAGGACCTAACTCTCCCTAGTGCATTTTTATTTCCCACCCTTAGTTTATGAAGAGCAACGTTCTTCATCTTGAAAGGGCATAAAGCAGTAGTTTCACCAAATTCTCATGATCTCATCAATTCACAGGATGGGTACAGAGCCTTCAATGTGATTTGTAAATAAGGCTTATTTTCAGTCGGTATAAATGCCTATGCTGTGTCTGAGACAGGTTTGTAGTCTTCTGTTATGGTCTAAACCATTAGAGGGTAAGGTGTTTTGTGAAATTTTTAGGGTTTGGCTATGTTGGATATTTTTCTTCTCCTTTATCCCTGCCTATGAGAGACAAGAGCACTGAATTTTCCCTGTCTTCACAAGGCATCTAGATTTTGATGCACCAATATGTTAATATTTTAATACTTTTGTAAGTAGAGTCATAGGATGCTCTGATAGAATATCAGAGCTGTGTTCACACCCTGAAAAACAAAACAAACCAAAACAGACAAAGAATTAAAATCACTCAATTAAAACCATATTTTCTTTTTTCAGTCTAGGTTTAGAGAAAGTCTTGCACAAATTTCTGCTATACAGTTTAGCAAATAAATCTAAAGAATGGTTTGCAATTTTTGGAACCCATAAGTTGAAGCTACACTTAAATTAACTGTCACTTGAAATTTCAAGCTGCAGTAACTTTCATTCAAGATGCCAGAGGAGGAGGGGGGAGATGATAGAGAAAGCTTCTATGATACAGACTTCTGATTAACACTACTTTTTGTGTGTGCTGCAATCACTTGCCCTTATGGTGAAGGAAACATGAGATACTTCATTCTGAAATGCTTATTGGATATTAACAGTTCTTACTTAGTAGCAGATCTACTCTTGAAAATTTCTGAAGGACAAATTTTAATACAGAAACCTAAGGTCTTTTTTAATTCTCTTATTCATCTTTTGTCATTGCTGATGACATTGGTATTACTTAGATATTATTCATATATATTACACTAACTTTTCAATTTTATTAAACACATCTCAAGTAGTTTGGAGATCTTCAAGGAAAATATATATGATTCTTATTTTAATTCATTAGTAGTTAATCTGGTATGCTTTTTAAAAAATGTAATAGCTGATATGTTACTTGACAACAAAACTGAAAATATGTTGGGATTTTTTTTAAGTTTCATTTGTTTTCATTTTTTCTCTGTAAATCAGACATTTTTATCTACCAGAATTAAGAATGAGCTATACTTTAGTTCTGAAATTAGCTTTACAGAAAACAGCTGTAGATAGAGCCTGATTTAAAGATACCATTATTAGATTAATTTCTCTAAAGTTACTGGAATGAGTGGACCCCACAAGGACACAACACCCAGCCTGCTTAGAAGCCTTTCCAGCACAACCAGCCTATGCAAGTCCGTTGATGCCACCCACACAATGTGAATGATCAGACCTCCAGGTAAATTGCAGCTTATTTCAGGCTGAGAGGATGGATTTTGAGTGTAGCTGTTGCTGAAGGATGACAGTTGAGTTTCTACTTATCCTTTTAGAATAATATTATCCCTTACTGCTAACAGGAATTTTGAGGAGTTTGATAAAGGGGAAATACCAAGTCCTACATCTGTGGATGAATAATCTCGTGTACAAGGAAAGACTGGGAATGACAACCTGGAATATGGCTTTGTAGGAAAGACCATGGGGTCCTGGGAGCAGGTTGACTGTGATCCAGCACTATGCTTGTGTAGCAAAGAAGGCCAACAACTAACAGTTTGCATCATGAGAAATATCACCAGGAGGTCAAAGGATGCGATTCTTCTTCTCTACTCAGCACTGGTGAGACAGCGTCTAATTCTGTGTCCATTTCTGGGCTCCCTGGTACAAGAGAGAGATGGATATGCTGGAGTGAGTCCAGAGCAGGAGCATGGGAATGATTAAGAGTCTGGAACATCTGACATGCAAGGAGAGAGTCTGAGAGGGTTGGGGGTATAAGCCTGAAAAAGAGAAGTCTGCAGGGGATCTTATCATGTGTGTAAATACTTGATGAGGGGAGTAAAGGCAATGGAACCAGTGGTGCCTAAACAAAAATGAAGAGGCAATGGGCACAAAATTAAATACAGAATCTTTGTTTAAACATAAGATTATTATTTTTTTTTACAGTGCACTTGATCAAACAATAGAACAGGTTGCTCAGGGATAATTGTGAAGTCTTCATTCTTGGAGGCATACAAAACCTGTCTGTGTCATCAGCATGTATATGTGCCTACTGGAAGTACATGCTTTGCCACTCTGCATGGGAGCTGGGAAGAACAGCAGCCAAATCTGCCAGAAAAGGAAGGGAAGAACATGCCATGTCCCATTCTAGCAGATCTGCCTATGCTTAAAAGCAAATTTATTCAGTCCCACTGAAAAGTGGCTGTTGGGCCTAATTCCATCAACTGAAGCTGAACTGATAAATACCTGTTGGCTAAACCAATCTTGTCTCTACTGAGCTAACATTGTTTAGAGCCAAAATATTGGCTCAAGTTTTTGTAGTTGTGAAAGTTGTATAAATTTAGCCACCACTTTTTAGACAAATTGTCAAGACTTTTTTTAGTCCGTGAAACAACTGATGTAAGTCTGCATGCCATATTTGGCAGGCAATGAGATTAATATCTCCAAACAAATAATTTTTACAGAACTGGATGCATGATGCTGTAAATCATTGAAAGATGTCTGTATTTATTGTATAAGTAAAACGAGCAATTAAAAATTAATGGAGGGGCACACGGCAGGCAATAGAAAACTTAATGGTGAAATGTATAGATTCTGGTTAGATTCAAGTGATGGAAAGGCATGACTTCTACTGTTTGGATTGCAGCTGTTAGACAACTATGTTCTGTTTATTTCATAGGATGCTAATACGTCTGGGTTTTGTGCTGTTTTGGATGAAGAAACCTGGAGGATAAATCCAGTGTAAGGCTGAGCTGTATGACTGGCCCAGATTGAATGAGTCCAGTCTTGAAGGAGGAGAAGGGATCATGAAGAATCAAGTTCAGTATTCATATAGTGAAGGAACAGAATATGATGCCAGGCTGAAGAGGTAAATATTGCTTTGGAGAAATAAGAATAACTTATACTTAGAAAGCAATAGTAAGTAAAATAATTTTCAATCAGTACATAGGCTGGAAGAACGTTGCTTAAAAGATTTACTTGGAGTAACAGTGACATTTATAAAAATCAAATCCTGCTTACAGGTAATTCAAAAACAGAAAGGGAGGTGAAATTTATCAAATAAATTGTTTGCTGCAAATAGTTCTCCCAGCTCTTTCGTCTGTACCTAATTGGCTATCAATAATGCATGGAAATGCTGAGACACTTAAAGAATCATTTAACAGGTATTCCATTATGTAATTAAGGATCATTAACTATATTAATGACTTTTCTAATTCTGATATTGTTAACCAATGAATAATGCTTTACGTTAGGAATATACTTTCAAACTTCCTTGCACCAATGAAAAGGATACATCTTGCTTATCTAACTTCTTCAGGTAATTCATACAAAAGATTTGGTCTGAATAAATCTTGAGGAAGCTCAAACAAAAGCCAGATGACTAGATCACACCTCACTAGAGAACTGAGCAAAAAAAATTGGCAAGCCTGGTATTTCTAGACAGCGGCTACAAAGCTTATAGGGGCTCATAAAAAAGTGTAACCATATATGTATATGGGCAGAAAACATACAAGATGAGAAGACTGCTGCAGAAGAACTGTAGGTCTGACAGTATGTAAATTGCAGAATTTTAGCTTCTGCCATGTGAAAATGCTGGTCACACAAGTTGAATCTGTCAAAGGCTGAAATAACTTGCACTGTTTGCTAAATAAAGAGTACCATATTCCTTCAGGAATTTGTTGATATTGAGCCCTTCTCTTTTTATTTTTCATGGTGACTTCTGGGAGGATCTTGATATTCAAACTGTATAATAGGAAAATCATACATTAAAATACTTTTTTTACAGTTTCAGATTATTCCATCTGGTAAAAAGCATATCAGCAATTGTGCTGCAGATGCTCAGGGTCGTGTGCTAGTGTGTGGTTTTTGTAGCAATCTCTGGTACTCCTTGTCTTGAATGTGAAGGGCAGAATGGCGTGAAAGAAAGAAAAATTCAAAAAAGCTATACATGGAAGCCAAACAGGGTGTTCAGAGTGTGGCAGGTTGATCTGAAAGACTGCTGTGGTAAAAGCTGGGAGAGTTTTTGTCATGGAATTGCAGTGTTCAGCACAGGATATTTTAGTCTGATGAACTGAAAAGCAATTCCAGTTCAGTCAGAACAAAATTAAAAATTGTTACTACCTCAAGGAAAGTTCTTCCTATGTCCAAGCTGCCTTGTATCTCTCCATCTTGGTGAAATGTGAAGTGCTGATGTACTTTACAGCCCTATAGGTATTGGTCCTGTTGGCATTGTCTGTACTTTTTTTCTGAAGAGGACTGGGTCTTGAGAAGCACGGACCCCTTAAATCACAGTAAAAAGCATAGCTTCCAAATCCCATCACTACTGTACCAAATTTACAGCTTTACAATTAATTTTGCTCAATATTATGTGGTTTGTATACTTGTCATTCTATATAAATAATGCTACAGCGACACTTTTGCAGTAATGCTCAACAGTAATACTTCTAACAGTAGTTAGAAGTTCATGTTATAGAAAGGATGGTGAGCTTAGGATTTGGGTTTCCTTCTTCTCTCTCCCCCCCCGCCGTCTTTTTTTCTCAGGAATTCTATCGTCTCCTTCTGCAGTAACCATGTGCTTTTTTTGTATCATGTCTTATATTTTCTTAATGACTGATCCTTTTGTCTGAGACATATTTCACTAAACTTATGTTCTACTGATATAACTGTTTTGTGGGGTTGGGTTTTCTTTTCTTTTTTTTTTTTTTTTTCAATTTTCAATAAGCAATATGAGAGTTCCAGAGTTAAAAGAAATGTAAATATTCCAGAGTTGCTTTTCATTGTTTACAGTTCCTGTGTAATTCACTACTTGAGTTAGATGTTACTTTCATGAGATCTGTTTTTTTGTGGGAATTCCTTAGATACTACATAATTTTCTAAAACTTACAATCCTGCCAGTGAGCAAAACATGCAAAAATTTTGTCATATTTTACAAAAGTTTTTAAGTATGTGCTTAGTATTATGAACATGTTTAGATATCCTTGTCTGTACCTTTGCATGTGTCTGTGTTGACACATTTGCTGTCATTTGGCTCTAACAATGACATTTTCACAGCAGACCTTGTTGATGATTTTTAAATGACAATCAACTAACTCCTACAGTCCATCTGAAAAGAAACCCTCCAGCCTAAACTTTGCTAATATAACAATTTTTAGTTTTATTTGAAAGTATTCCTTGTAAGGTGTTAGTTGGAACTATTAAAAGAATATTTCTGAATGTACAATCATGGACTTTTACAAATCAAGACTAAGAAGGATTTTGCATATCAAATATTGCTGTGAGTTTCATAACTCATTTGTTCTTTCTAGATGTGTAGAACCAGGTAGGAGTAAAAGACAAGTGTGCATTTTTAACAACCAGGAATCTGTTTGTGGTTCTTTTAGACATTAAAAATATTTCCTCCTCTCACATAAGTAAATAATTATGACTTTACTAAGCAAACACAGCAATATATGCTTTCCATGTATGACAAGGGAAAGCAAGCTTATATAGATGTTCCTGTATTTTCACTTATTCACTTCGCAGTAGGTTTCTCTCATTGAGGTTTAAAAAATAACCTGCTTTAAAACATGTTTTACATTGGAACCATCTCCACTGTGGTTTCTGTTTTGTTTTCTTTGACATTCTCACTAGCTTGCAAAATACTTCTAAGTCCTATGAGAGCAATGTCAACTTGTGTACATTGTCTAGATAAACTGTATCTGAACAAGTTAACCATATTCTGACAACAATGTCGGTATCCATCCCAAGGGTTCAGGATAAGACAAGTCTCATTTGGATGACATTATGTTAGATAAGAAAGTTGAAGATGCTGCAATTAAAAGAAGACCTGTAATTCTGAACCTGGGTGACAGTAAACCTCTGTGGCAGTAGGATGCTAAGAACAAAGTAGCCTTTTGTTTACTATTTTCCCTGTTGAAAGCAAGATCTCCAGCAGTTATCCACAGCTTTTGGTACCACTAACCCTTTGAGCATGGAAAGTCTGAGGAACAAGAGAGGTTTTAACATCAGCTCTTTCCGAATGGACTTGATTGGGTTTATTTCTGATGGAGCTGGAAGCAGAAGCATTCTTTCACTGGTTGCTGTCATAAAAGATAAGACATCCTGAACTGGCATGTTCTGATTTTACTGAGTTTCATTACCACCAAATCTTTGATATCAGAAAACAAGTAAGCTTTCAGAAAGGAGTGGAAAGGTATAGATTGGTAGATACTGTGTCACCTTAAAGAAGAGGCCAAAGATCAGAAATATTTTGCTGGCTTGGGAAATAAGTGCTTATAAAAAGTGGCAGCTGCTTTTGATGAAATTACTGAAAGATGGTGCACAGATGAAGAAGAAAACAGATTTTGCCTTAATGATGTCCCCAGGTTCTTAAATTAAGCCTAGAAGGTAACAAGATCCTTCCTGGATTTCAAAGGATATCTCACATCCAGGCGCTGAAACACATTTTTAAAGCCCTGGAAACAAGAGCTTAAAAATTCAGCATTAAAAAGCACCTGTAAGTCCTCCACAGATATCTCATTCTCAAATATAGCACAGGAGCATTTGCCTCATGCGGAGCCTAGTTTTTCATGTGTAGCTCAGTGTGCTTCCAAAGGCACAATGTAAGTATGTCACAACTTCAAACTAGTCACGTAAGACCTCAAAGGTATAACATCCACGTTTTCAGGTGGATTACTTTTGGACTTGGAAAGTAGATAAGGTGGATAGTATTCCTAAAAAAAAAAAAAAACAAACAAACAAAAAAAAAACACAAACAAACAAACCAACAAAAAACTATTCTTGAAGAGATGGATAGCAAAAATGCATATTGAAGGGTTTTTTCAAAATTGACAGCTGTTTGACTTGTTGAGAAAAAATCTTAGAGCTTAAGTTTTTTTCTAAGCCTTTTTTATTTTTTTATCTTAGTAGTACTTAGTGACAGTAATGTTCCTAATGAATATCTTCAATTACAGCTTAAGGAAACTACAGAAGGGTAGTTTTGTAATATTCTTGCTAAGGTAATGTGAATCTGGCAGAAGTGAGCCTGTGTCTTTTGGCTTGAAAGCGAAGTATGAAAGGTCTGGATTCATTTACATAAACTTCTTAAATCATATCTTGTGTAATTTAGTACTCCATTTGACCTTCAGAAGTACACAGGTTTATCTACTACTACTACCAACCCAGTGTAGATATTTTGGACAGCTTAGGGTATCTCAAATTGTATTAGATGTCTGTGTTTGGGCAAATTAATCCCATCCTTCTACTGAAAGATTGTAAGGTAAGTTTGCCAAAGTTTATTTAAGATTTCTTATAAGCTGAATAAATTCATTTTGCATGGGCGTATGCAACAACTGTTTCTCTGAAGCCTGAGCTTATCAGGCCTGTGGTGTTGCACTTCCTTCGCAGTCATCCTGTAAATCTGATGGATCATACAGTATTTGATACATTGTGTGTAAACTGCCCAGAAAGCTTGTTCATAACCAGTTGGTTTTGCATTTCTTGAAAGGATTTACCTCACTGTACCAAAGTTTTATACTGTATACACTTGTATTTCTGTCTGGGCATTATAAGCCTGGAAGACCAGAACAGAGATTTTATATATATATGTATATGTATATGTATATGTGTATGTGTATGCATATGCGTATGCGTATACGTATACGTGTATATATATGTATATGTATATATGTATATATACATACACCAGTAATAACTGAAGAAAAAACACTTTCAGTACCTTAGCTTTGTCTATGGCCTTTTCCACTCAGTGGATTCCCTGATACACTGAGCAGTGAGGATCACTGGGCTCACACTCTCCTTAGTTTTATTTTACTGGTGATATGATTATAGAAGCTCCTTTTCATTCTTCTGAAATCCCTCACAAGGTTGATTTCCAGCTGTGTTTTAGCTTTTCTATCTCCATCCTTGCATGCTTGAGTAATATCTCTGTGCTTCTGGGCAGCCTTCTTCTATTTCCACCTCCAGCCCACATCCCATCCACCCCCTACTTTTTTTTTTTTTTTTTTTTTTTTTTAATTCGAGATCAGTTCAGGCTTCCTTGTTTGTCTGGACAACCTTCTGCTGCACTCCCTGTAACTTCTTGCACATCAGGATGGGCCATTTATGTGCTCAGAGGAAACTGTCTTTGAAGATCAGCTGACTATTCTGGCCCCTTCATCCTCCATTCCTTTTGTGGAATGCTGTGAAGCAGATCCCTCAACAAGCTGAGACTGGATCTTGGAGTCCATATATTTCAATTATTCGACCTGCAGTTTCTCTTGAGATGTTAAAATCTAAAATGGCATCTTCACTGCTGCCAAAGTCACCTTCAATCTTCACGCCTTCCTTGTTAATGAGTAACAGATCCAGCAGATTATCTGATGAGCATTAGCACATCTATCACCTGCAGCAAGAAAGAGTCTTTGACACACACGAGGAATGCTTCCATCCAACTATGTTGCCTTTCCGGAACACAGCGGGGTGTTTAAGGTTCCCCATGAATACCAGAGCCTGCAATCACAAGGCTATTCCTATTTGTCTAAAGAAGTTTCTGTACACTTCTTCATTCATTTGTAGCAAATGCTAGGATAGGCTGTATTGACCTACCCTTTCTAACGCATGAATTTTTATCTCACCCCTAATCTGGTGAAACTGAAAAGTGTAACCCATTCTGCCTACTCCTCAGCTTGTATATATCAAAAAATAAAGCACATGAAGTCAATACAGATTGATACTAGTATGTATTTATAGTCAGATGACCAATAATCAGCATCTTCATGCAATCCTTTTAATTCTTCCATTCATGTAGTTATATTTATGCTACAAAGTTTCTATCAAAAGAAAACCACTTTTTTTTTTTTTTTTTTTTTTTTGTCCTTTCTCATACAATGAGAAAGGGTATTTTTGTTAAAGAGACTGCAATGGAATAATTAGTACCTCCTTACCTTGTGTATTGCTCTCACTATGCAGGAGTTGCACACAATTTAAAACATCAATAAGAAATAAATTGCTGCAAATTACTATTCTTTCCTCAGTGTCCAATAATTTGCTAGAACCAATAACAATAGTGTCAGAGTGTAACCTTGGATCACTTCTGTTCTGTATTGAACCCATTAATTGTTCACACAATACTAATCCTTTAAGAATACTCAACAAGCCCATGCTAGCTCCTTTTATTTTTTTTTTTCTTAGCTCTGTTTATAGACCTGAGTGCTGTATTTCTCCTGGTGTTAATGCCCCTGAACAGCAAGCAAACAAAAAAGAAAAGAAAGAAAATGTACCCAATTCAAAGCTTGAGCTGAACTACTATCACGGCATTGATACACAGTTAACTACTCTGCTGATAAAAGAAAATAATGATGAAATCTACTTTCGGTTTTTCTGACAATGCTTCTCTATCAGTGACATGAGAACTATAATATATAAAATGCACATATGTGCATTTCTCTGAGACTCCTAGATTGATGCATCCTATGAGTATATCTCTTCTTCCAGTATTAAGCCAACTATTTTTGGTGATTGCTGAGGTGACTGTCTCACGAGAGGACGCCTGCAGCGCCTGATAGGGGGGGAGGCTCGGCGTCTATGAGCTTCACCTCGGAGCAGCAATTTCCACCAAGGGAGCCTCAAGTCCTCGACAAGGCCTGCCCAGGAGCCTGCAGCTCAGCGGAGGCGAGCGGCTGACTCAGAGGGGGCGGCGCCAGGAGTAATGGCGGCAAACCTGACTGGTTAAAATCCTGCCCCAGGGAGCGCGAGCGACCCGGAGCGCGGCGAACAGGGCGGGCAAACAGGGCGGGCTCGAGGCAGTTCGTGCAGGCAGGAGAGCGGGGTGGTGAGCGGGATGGTGAACACTCTCCGTACGAGCAAGGCGCGGTCTGGGAGCTCTGCTCTGGCTGTGCCAGTGGTGGCCAGTGTAGGCACCCAAACGGAGACGATGGGAAGGGAGGCTGCAGTGCAGAGCTCGGGGTGTAGAGAGTGCATGCACTGCTGTCCTGAGGGAAGGGTGAGCAATGGGCAGGGCTGCACTCTGTGCTCCCTGGTGGAGGTCCTCCTGCAGCAGGTGGCTGAACTGCAGGAAGCTGTTACCAGGCTGAAAGGTGTCAGGGAAGCTGAGGGGAAGCAGCGCTGCTTGCTCCGGGACCAGATTGCTCCAGGGCCTCAAGCATCTACTGTTGCCCATGCAGGAAAGGAGGCTGCTAACCCAGGAAGCTGAGAAAAGGTAACAGAAAAAAACAACAAAAAAAGGAGGAAGAGGGCAATTAAAAGCAAGGGGCTTCCTCCTACATCTGTTGTCCCCACCCAGAACCGCTTTGCTGTCCTGCAGGGGGCTGATGAGCAACAGCGCTCCCACCAGGCGCAACCAACTAGTGCACTGGTAAAGAAGATCACTACTGGTGCTGTCAGGAAAAAGCAGCTGGTCGTAGTAGTAGACAACTCTAATCTGAAAGGCACAGAGGCACCCATCTGTCGGCCTGACCCAGGCTCAAGGGAGGTGTGTTGCCTACCAGGGGCTTGGATCAGGGATGTCGCCGAGAAGATGCCTGCTCTAGTCAGTCTCACTGACTATTACTCACTCCTGGTAATACATGTGGGTGCTACTGATATAGATAGCAGTAGCCCAGAGAACATAAAGAAGGACTACAGAGCTCTGGGAGAGGTGGTTAGGGGCTCTGGAGCATAGATTGTCTTTTCGTCAATTCTCCAGGATACAGGGCAGGACCAGACAAAGGCTAGGAGGATTGGGCAGGTTAATAAATGGTTAGAAGGGTGGTGCTATAGTCAGGGGTTTGGATACCTTGAGCATGGGACTCAATGAAGTAGACCAGGTCTACTGGGGGCTGGTGGAACTGATCTGACAAAGAAGGGGAAGAGTGGATTTGGTAGGAGGCTTGCCAGACTGGTCAAGGATGCTTTAAACTAGATGTGTTGGGGGAGGGGGCTTCATTCCATCCCAACACACCCAGTCAATTGTCAGCAGCTATAATAAATGCTCAGAGCAATGTAGAGATATTCCAGCTGCTCCAGCCAATGAGCCAGCTTCAATTGGATCTCGCCTCAAATGCCTCTATACAAAAGCCCATAGCATGGGGAACAAACAAGAGGAATTAGAGATGTGTGCACACCTACGGGGGTATGATATCATAGGCATCACAGAAACATAGTGGGATGGCTCCTATGACTGGTGTGTTGGAATGGAAGGTTACCGGCTCTTTAGGAAAGACGGGCCCGGCAGACGGGGAGGGGGAGTTCCTATTTATGTTAGGGATAGGCTGGAGAATATGGAACTCTGTCTAGGGACATGTGAGCAGTCGACAGAGAGTGTGTGTGTCAGGGTTAAAGGGAGAACAGCGATGGGTGACATTATTGTGGGGATCTGTTACAGACCGCCTGATCAAGAGGACTCAGTGGACGAAGCGCTCCATAGGCAGATAGGAGCAGCCTCACGCTTGCAGGCCCTTGTTCTCATGGGGGACTTCAACCACCCTGATATTGTTGGAGGGATGGTACGGCCGGGCACAAGCAATCCAGGAAGTTCGTCAATTGTGTGGAAGACAACTTCCTTCTGCAAGTATTAGAGGAGCCGACAAGGAGAGATGCCATGCTTGACCTCTTGCTCACCAACAGGGAAGGGCTGGTTGGGAATGTGACACTCCAGGGTAGCCTTGATTGCAGCGATCATGAGATGGTCGAGTTTGAGATCCTCAGGACAGTGAGAAGAGCATGCAGCAAGCTCACTGCCCTGGACTTCAAGAGAGCAGACTTTGGCCTCTTCAGGAACCTGCTCAGTAAGGTTCCATGGAATACAGCCCTAGAGGGCAGGGGGGCCCAAGACTGTTGGTTGATATTCAAGGATCACCTGCTGCAAGCCCATGAGGGATGCATCCCAACTAGAAGGAAGTTCAGCAGGAGGGCCAGGAGACCTCCTTGGATGGATAAGGAGCTGCTGAGCAAAATTCAAAGGAAAAAAGAGTCTTATAAAAGATGGAAGCAAGGACAGGCGGCCTGGGAAGAATACAGGGATGTTGTCCGGGAAGCTAGGGACCAGGTTAGGAAAGCTAAGGCCCACTTAGAATTAAAACTGGCTAGGGATGTTAAGGATAGCAGGAAGGGATTTTATAGGTACATAGCCAATAGAAGACAGGTTAGGGACAATGTGGGCCCTCTCCAGAAGTTATGGAGAGAACTGGCTATGCTGGATTTGGAGAAGGCTGAGGTTCTTAATGACTTCTTTGCCTCAGTCTTCACCAGAAAATGCTCTGACCACACCACCCAAGTCTTGGAAGGCAGACGCAGGGACAGTGAAAATGAAAACCATGGGCCCACTGTAGGAGAGGATCTGGTTCGAGACCATCTTAGGAACCTGAATGTATACAAGTCCATGGGGCCAAATGAAATCCATCCGCGGGTCCTGAAGGAGCTGGCAAATGAAGTTGCTAAGCCACTGTCTATCATATTTCAAAAGTCATGGCAGTCAGGTGAAGTTCCCGATGACTGGAAAAAGGGAAATATAACTCCCATTTTTAAAAAGGGGAAAATGGATGTGCTAGGGAATTGCTGACCAGTCAGTCTCACCTCTGTGCCTGCCAAAATCATGGAGTGGATTCTCCTGGAAGGCATGCTGAGGCACATGAAAACCAACAAGGTGCTTGGTGACAGCCAGCATGGCTTCACTAAGGGGAAATCGTGCCAGACCAACCTGGTGGTCTTCTATGAAGGGGTTACGGAACTGACGGACAGGGGCAGAGCAGTTGACATCATCTACCTGGACTTGTGTAAAGCCTTTGACACTGTCTCACATGACATCCTTCTCTCTAAGTTGGAGAGACATCAATTTGATAGGTGGACCACTTGGTGGATAAAGAACTGGCTGGATGGCCGCACGCAAAGAGTAGTGCTCAGTGGCTCAATGTCCAGCTGAAGACCAGTAAAGAGTGGTGCCCCTCAGGGATCGGTGTTGGGACCGGTCTTGTTCAACATCTTTATGGGTGACATGGACAGTGGGATTGAGTGTGCCCTCAGCAAGTTTGCCGATGACGCCAAGCTTTGTGGTTCGGTTGATACATTGGAGGGAAGGCATGCCATGCAGAGGGACCTTGACACGCTTGTGAGGTGGGCTGATGCCAACCTAATGAAGTTTAACCATGCCAAGTGCAAGGTCCTCCACCTGGGTCGGAGCAATGCCAGGCACAGCTACAGATTGGGCAGGGAGGAGATTCAGAGCAGCCCTGGGGAGAAGGACTTGGGGGTGTGGGTTGATGAAAAAATGAACATGAGCCGGCAGTGTGCGCTTGCAGCTCCAAAAGCCGACCGTATCCTGGGCTGCATTAAAAGGAGTGTGACCAACAGGTCAAGGTAGGTGATCCTGCCCCTCTACTCTGCTCTCGTGAGACCTCCCTTGGAGTATTGTGTGCAGTTCTGGTGTCCTCCATAGAAAAAGGACATGGAACTATTAGAACAAGTCCAGAGGAGGGCCACAAGGATGATCAGGGGACTGGAGCACCTCCCGTATGAAGATAGGCTGAGAAAATTGGGGCTGTTCAGCCGGGAGAAGAGAAGGCTGCGTGGAGACCTCATAGCAGCCTTCCAATACCTGAAGGGGGCCTATAGGGATGCTGAGGAGGGACTCTTCATGAGGGACTGTGGTGAGAGGACAAGGGGTAATGAGTTTAATCTTAAACAGGGGGAGTTTAGATTGGATCTGAGGAAGAAATTCTTTACTGTGAGGGTGGTGAGGCCCTGGAATGGGTTGCCCAGGGAAGTTGTGGATGCTTCATCCCTGGCGGCGTTCAAGGTGGGGTTGGACATAGCCTTGGGTGGCATGGTTTAGTGTGAGGTGTCCCTGCCCATGGCAGGGGGGTTGGAACTCAATGATCTTGAGGTCCTTTCCAACCCTAACTATTCTATGATTCTATTCTATAATTCTATGAGCAGATTTTTCAGATACAGGAATATACCTGGTCATTCTGAAAAGTAGGTAGGAGGAGGAATTAGCATCCACCTCTGTGCTTTATGAGTAAATGTACTAACTACAGAGTCAGAAACAGCTTCTCCCTGTATTGTTCTGGACCATGAAGAATATCTGAGATATCTTAAATGATCTCACATTTGCTATATATACACAGCCTCAGACAGCTATTGTGAAGTTGGTGGTGTGTAGTAGCATGTTACCCAGAAGTAACTCATTTGCGTTTTGAAACTATGAGCCAACAGACTTAAATCAAGCTGTTCTGCTTGTAAATTTAGAGTCCTATCTAATGAACATGACACCTTCAGCTGGTCACTTCTCAGACAAAAGGTGAAATGTTGTGCCAGTTTAGGTATGATCTGTTGCCTTCTTCCCTGTTACCCCATCCTCATGTCACAGCAAAAGTATGGTGTTGAAGTATATAGAGAATGAGAAGGCTTTTCCTACTTTACCCCATGCAATGACACACACTCATGTTATGAACAGCACTCACATTGTGAACAGAGATCTAGCAGATGGGTTGTTGGTTTGAATAAGTGGCATCTGAGAAGGGAGTATCATTAATAATATATTTTCTCCTGAAGTATTTGCTTGGTGAAGTGAAGGTCTGGGGAAGTTGCTCTAATTGTGTCTGTACACATCTCTTCACCCTTTTAGTAAAGAAAGTATACAGTGTCCCCCTAGTCACAAAAGAAAGTTTTTATCGATTCCTATTCTCTTCCACCGCTGAGGTTTGTATTCCATTGGAATAACTTGTATTTTCTCAACTGACAAGTAACCTCTTCCTCAAATGAGAGAAGGTGGTAAGTGGGGGAGAATGCAATGAAGAAAGTAGAAGTCAGTTTTCACTTTGAGACAAGAGCAATGATAGGCTACTTAAGAACAGTTCTAGCTGTGTGTAAGTTAGTATCTGTGAATTTCATGATAAACACTGCTTCTTTTGGAAGATTGCTGTTCATTGGTGTTTAACATGGTTCTTGTGTTTTTTATTTAAATATCATGCTATTATTGTGAATCTAGTGGATTTTATTTTGTAATATAAAGAAGTAGTAGAAGTGCAGCTCCATATTTAAAGAACAGAGTTTCCGAATAAAGTAAAATTACTAAACAGACAGTTGAGTTAAAGGTGCATCAAGACTGGATTCAAGAGCCTTGTCAAAATTTCTGACAAATTTCAGATTCGGTGTGTTCTGGTTTCATTTTTTAGCTAATGATACTGTGAGAGTCTATGAACTGTAAAAGTACCTGGAAGTGAAGCAAATGACTGTGAAGTCAGACTTAGGAAATGCTGCCACCAAACCTTGAAATCTGTACTGACAGAAGTCTACTGAGCTAAAAAATCTTCTCAAAGACATCTTTGATGCCATTATATACACACAGAAGTACAGGGATTTCGCAGTAACATATGTGGGATTTTGATGAGCGGCAAACTGAACGGGAGTCAGAAGTGTGGCCTTACAGCAGTGAAAACCAATTGTCTATGGGGCTATAATAGCACTGGTGTAGCCAGCAGCTTGAGGGAAGTTTTTTTTTTCCCATCACTTTCACACCTGTGTAGTATCCGGAGTATTGCACCCATTTGGTCTCCCAAGTACAACGAAGACTTGGAATTCTGCACTGAGTCCAGAAAGGGAGAATTGAATAGAAGTTTGAACTTAGAGAAAACAAGAAAGTTGACTATGCAAAAAGGAAAATTTTGGTCTATACTGCCCATGAATGAATCAGTAAGAATTTCAAACATGGTTTAATTCACCTATCAAGATTTATAGTAGAATAAGGGATAAATAAGTGAAGGAATAAATAACATGGCATTGTTTAAGGAAGCAGTTGAATGACTAGTGAAGAAATCTGTATTATTTTTAAGGAGATTGTGTAGTGGAATACTGGATTACCTCAATGCAGAAGACTGTACAGATGCAGCTACTGCCATGTTTAGAAAGACTG
Organism: Amazona ochrocephala; assembly: GCA_039720435.1. Taxonomy (NCBI): domain Eukaryota; kingdom Metazoa; phylum Chordata; class Aves; order Psittaciformes; family Psittacidae; genus Amazona; species Amazona ochrocephala. Next base: position 22,880,986 of record CM077878.1, read on the forward strand.
CCAGTCTTGTCAGAAAAACACAGAAGTGTCATCCAATGCAATACTCTTTGAGGTCATTGATCATTGAGGAGCACTGATAACAAAATAACTGCGAGCACTGCTACAAAGAAATAATGAATCAAAATGAACTTAATCAATGTGCATGCATTAAATTCTGGTGTTTAACCATTCTATGTGGTGAAATGAAGGCAATCATCATCAACTGCTGCTGCATACCAAACTCATATGTCTCTCCATGGAAAAACACTCCAGAGTCTGTTTGACCTTCACAAAGAAGTTCAAGTGCTCTTGATAAATAAGTCATCCCTTGTTGAACACCTTTGCGACAAACATTTTTTGCACATATGATTTCCCTAGGTAGGGTTTTTAACAAGCTGTCTTCCTATTCTGCTATTCTGGAAGAGCAAGGCAGCCATACAATGTTAGCTGCAAGGCAGAGGGATTTCAGGGGAAAGCTAATTGATTTCCAGAAAATATTGCAGTTCCAGAAGCACAGGGTTTGCAGGGTGTCTATTATTTGTTGTAGTCTTAGGGATTTTGAGAGGCACTATCAGGAAGGATGTTGCTATTTATTTAAATACACTGAAAAGGAAGTTTTTGTTTGGTGGAGTTTTTTCGGTGTGTTTTTGTTTGGTTGTTTGGTTGTTTGCTTTTTTTTGTTTGTTTGTTTGTGTGTTTTGGTTTTTTGTTTTGTTTTGTTTTTTTGTTTGGTTTTTAATAATTAAATACTTATATAGTTAGAAGTACAATCTGTTCTTTGCCAAAGCTGAGTCTTTGTTTGTACAATTTTGACAGTCTAAGTAAATCTCCTCAATAACTGCAAGTCTTCCAATGCCATATCTTAGCAGTGAGGTCTGAATGAGTGTGAAGGAAGAGTTTATTGAAATATGTACTAAATTACTGCTCCTTTCATTACTTCTTATCTCAACACACCCTGAGAAAAATTGATTCTTTAGCAATGAAATGAAAGCACAGGAATTGGTTTGTAAGTGTCAATGCTTTACCATTCTACCTCACAGCCATTGAGAGAGGCAAGCACAAGCCTTTCAAAAATAAGCCACGCATGACTGCATATTTTGCTCATTTTTAATAGGAGTAGTTTATTCACCATCTGACACTGTTCTCTTTTGATGTGATTTATTTTTAAATGACCTTTTATGGATTTTGCTTTGGGAGAAGATCACAACTATTTGATTACCAATGAGACACACAGTGCTAATGGTTTTTGAAAGTGAAAATCAGTAGCAGAAACTGAGCCACTGTGGAAGACCACGAAGATTTCATCAAAATGACCCGTCGTGTCCAGGAGCAGGTCTGAGCTATGTCATCATCCCAATTCCAACCCACAGCCCTGACTACGAGTTATTACCACTTCCCTTTTTGTCATGTGTAGTTTCACACCAAGCAACACTGAAGCTGTGGCAGAGCTGATACTTCACAGCACTGTGAAGTCCAGAAAACTAAGATCGTGTTCAGGACTTCAGAATCAGAATTTTTCATGGATCACATCTTCAATCCATGGAAATTTTGTGAATCTCTGCTTATTTTAGGAAACACCTGTCAAGTGAAAAGTACTTTTTGGAACAAAAGTTTTGTTTGTATCAGTCCAAGCAGCTGTTCTTAAGTTCAACTCTGTACATTTCCACTCTGCAGATAATTTTGTATTGGAAAGTTTGCATAAAGAATCTGTAAATTCTCTTGTAGACCTGCAAGACCTGACTGGACAAAGTCCTAAGAGGCATAGACTCAACATAGTGTTGACCCTGCTTTGAGGTGGAGATTGGACTAGAGATTTCAATTACATAAACAGTGACTTTCAAATGACTGAATTTGTAAACATCACTGGGGTTCATCAGGATTTACAGTAATAATCTATATCTCTTTCTATTGCAGGATGATGTCAAAAGTGAAAACTTGACTTATCGGCATTGCTCCAGTTTACTTCTCAGACTGCCTTTAACCACTCATAAATGCTTATTAAATGTAAGAAAAAACATGGTTGGGTTTTTGATTTAGACCTGTTTATTGAAAAAAAAAAAAAAAAGAGAGAGAGAAAGAGAAAAAAAGACTAACTCATACCAATGAATTATGAAACATTAAAACCAATGTTTACCCTTTTGCAGTATATCTGCTTTGTGTTGTTCCACCATTTACAGAAAATTATGGTAAATACGTAATGTTTGCTGAAAACAGAATCCAAGTTCTGTCTGCCATCTGCCATCAGAACCTGCAAGTAGCACTTCCTTATAGATTTGTGTTGAATGTTCACTTCTGATGTTTAGAATCCGTTTTGGTGAGACAGGGTCAGGAAATGTTGTGTAAAAGAAGAACCTCAGTCCTCATCTACCCATGAGTCAAAACCTGGTCTATCAGCAGCCTGATTTAATGAAAATAATTGGTATAGCTATGCTGGTGTATTTTATTCAGATTTATTTTCTGTAATTTCTGTGACTTCTGTATTGACTCCTCCCAAGTCAAGGTAATAATTGCCATGACAGCTATCTATCCCTTTTCTGTAGTCAATCTTTCTTCCTTTAGTTAAAGTAAAATAGAAAAACCGCTGGATTTTTCACCCCCAAGAGAATAAAAATATTAAAAAATACTATGAATAAGCCTTTGTCAAAAACTTTTGGTCAAGAGGTGCAGTGAGACATCTTCAATCTGAAATGAGTGAATCTAAATAAAAATGAGAGCTTGGAATATTATATATATATAGGAAAAAAGAGTTCTAACATTTTGTCGGCTTATAACATGGTCATAGTAATATGCAAGTAACCTTAAACTATGATTTTCAGACTTACCGGACTTTACAAAAGCACTGGGAATTTACCATTGTATTCCACATTGCAGAACTGAGGTCATCTTCTTCACTTACATTAAGATTGAATATTTTAATAGAGCATATATGAAAAAGCCACTCCCTAAAATTTGCTTGCACTTTCTTCATAAATGTACAGAAATTGCTTCACAGTCAAATTAAAAAGCAATATTAATAATAAAGAAATAAAAAATTTTGTTGATTATCTTCATACTGACTTGTTAACTGAGAGAGGCAGAATATTCCTTCAGACTTTCTGTGCACTAAGGATTTTGTGCCTAGGTATTTTTTTCTACATTATCTTTTGGATTATCATTTATTTGCTAGATTCTCACTTCCCTGGATTAAGATAAAATTGCATAGCTGACATAAAAGATTTTCCTTACAGCTTAACTTGGAGTACTGAGGACAAAAATATAAGGAGGAAAAGACAGAAAAAATGTCACCCTGAAACAGCAGAGTTCATTTCACATTTAATGTTTTAACATAAGTGCTGATGTGTTTAAAATAGAATAATGAGGCATTGTTATTAAGGAAAACAATTTTTTCAGCCCATTGTATGACTAGGTGTACTTTATCAGGACCACTGCTGCAGGAATTGCTTGTAAATTCACAAAATACTTTCCTCTGGAAATGCAAAAATACTTATGGAACTCGAGTGTCAAGTCTCAGGTGTGTATAATTATATTATGTGGAACGTGGAGTTGTGAAACAGAATAACGGTGAGCTCAATAAAATAATGAATGAAACAGTGGGTATCTTTTTTTTGCTCATGCTTTAGAACTGGAATTTGTTTTCATTCCTCAAACTAATGTTACTCACATGGTGTTATTTCATTGTCATGATTTGACCCCAGCTGGCAGCTAAGCCCTACTCAGCCTCTCGCTCACTCCCATGGTGGGATGGGAGAGAGAGTTGGAAGAGCAAAAGTGTTGCATTCCGACAAGAAGGAAATGGGGCAAGAAGCCCAGGACGCCTCCATGGATGGATAAGAAACTGCTAAGAAAACTCAGAAGCAAAAAAGAAGCTTGTAGAAGGTGAAAGCAAGGATAGGTGCCTAGGAGGAATACTGAGACACTGTCCCAGAAGCTAGGGATCAGATGAGGAAAGGTAAAGCCCAGTTAGTACTGAGTCTGGCAAGGGATGTCAAAAATAACAGGAAGGGCTTTTATAGGTGTGTCACCAATAAAAGACAGACTAGCGATAATGTGGGCCCTCACCATAGGAAATGGGAGAACTGTCTACCCTGGATTTGGAGAAGGCTGAGGTTCTTAATGACTGCTTTTCCTCAGTCTTCACTGGCAGATGCTCTCACCACACCACTCAAGTCTTGGAAGGCAGATGCAGGGACTCTGAGAATGAAGACCGTAGGACCACTGTAGGAGAGAATAAAGTTCCAGACCATCTTAGGAATCTGAATGTATACAAGTCCATGGGACCTGATGAAATCCATCTGTGGGTCCTGAAAGAGCTGGAAAATAAATTGCTCGGCCACTCTCCGTCATATTTGAAAAATCATGGCAGTCAGATGAAGTTCCCAAAGACTGGAAAAAGGGTACTATTACCCCCATTTTCAAGAAGAGGAAAACGGATGAGCCAGGGAACTACAGACCAGTCAGTCTCACCTCTGTGCCTGCCAAAATCTTGGAGCAGATTTTCCTGGAAGGCATGTTAACACACATGAAAAACAATGAGGTGGCTGGTGACAGCCAGCATGGTTTCACTAAGGGGAAATCCTGCCTGACCACCTTGGTGGCCTTCCATGATAGGGCTACAGAACTGATAGACAGGGGTAGAGCAGTTGACATCATCTACCTGGACTTGTGCAAAGAGTTTGACACTATACTACACAACATCCTTGTCTCTAAACTGGAGGGCCATCAATTTGATAGGTGGACCACTTGGTGGATAAAGAACTGCCTGGATGGCTGCATGTAAATAGTTGTGGTCAGTGGCTCAATGTCCAGCTGGAGACCAGTAGCAAGTGGTGTCCCTCAGGGATTGGTGCTGGGACCAGACTTGTTCAACATCTTTTTTTGGTGACGTGGACAGTGGGATCGAGTGCACCCTTAGCAAGTTTGCTGATGATACCAAGCTGTGTGGTTCAGTTGATAGGCTGATGGAAAGGGATGGTATCCAGAGGGATTTTGACACACTTGTGAGGTGGGCTAATGCCAACCTTATGAAGTGTTACCAAGCCAAGTGTAAGGTCTTACACCTGGATAAGGGCTATCCCAGGCATAACTACAGGTTGGGCGGAGAAGAAATTCAGAGCAGCCCTGCGCAGAAGGAGTTGGGGGTGTTGGTCGATGAAAAAAATGAACATGAGCCGGCAGTGTGCCCTTGCAGCCCAGAAAGCCAACCGTATCCTGGGCTGCATCAAAAGGAGTATGACCAGCAGGTCGAGGGAGGTGCTCCTGCCCCTCTACTCTGCTCTCATGAGACCTCACTTGGAGTATTGTGTGCAGTTCTGGTGTCCTCAACATAAAAAGGACATGGAACTGTTGGAACAAGTCCAGAGGAGGACCTCGAGGATTATCAGGGGACTGGAGCACGTCCCATGTGAAGACAGGCTGAGAAAGTTGGGGCTGTTCAGCCTGGAGAAGAGAAAGCTGCATGAAGACCTCATAACAACCTTCCAATATCTTAAGGGGGCCTATAGGGATGCTGGGGAGGGACTCTTCATGAGGGACTGTAGTGAGAGGACAAGGGGTAACGGGTTCAAACTTAAACAGGGGAAGTTTAGATTGGATATGAGGAAGAAGCTCTTTACTGTGAGGGTGGTGAGGCACTGGCATGGGTTGCCCAGGGAAGTTGCGAACGCTCCACCCCTGGCGGTGTTCAAGGCCAGCTTGGATAGAGGCTTGGTTGTCATGGTTTAGTGTGAGGTGTCCCTGCCCATGGGGTGGGGGGAGGGGTGTTGGAACTAGGTGACCTTAAGGGCCTTTCCAACCCTAACTCTTCTACGATTTGATGATACATAGGGCTTTATTCTTCCAAGTGTGGTTGATGATGACAGAAATGAGAAAAAACCCTTAAGTCAGCACAGCCTTTAACAACAAGCCATAACATGGTTTTAAAATTTTGTATTCAGTTTTCTGGAACAATTATCACCTCACCTGGGTATTCTAACAAGGTAATCAGTAGCTGAATTGAAATCCTCATCAACAAACTATGTAATTTCATTGAGAGTATCTGCTAACTCAGATCAACTCAATTAATCTCTAGTGGAATTAAATAAAGAAGCAGATGGTAATGTGTTTTAGTCAACAGCAACTTTTTATTCTGTATACATTTCTAAATGCACTATTCCAAGGTATTAGTCCTAAGGCATCGAGAAATTGCCTTACTTTTAATCTAAGGCTTTAAATAGACAGCAGTAAGACACAATCATATTCCATTTTGTCACTAACAATTACAGTTTTCTCAAATAAAACATTTCCCTTAGGCTCATTTTTGCTTGATACTTAGCCTGACATTCCCACTGGCTTTCATGGGAGTAGAAAGGGTATGCAGTGCAGGATGTCTTGTCACCACCTGGGAACAAAGAGCATGTCATATCCAGTGAACTGCACTAATATTAGTTAAATGCACTAACCACTGCTGCAGGCATTAACAAATGGTAATTGCTGAGGCTGCATTTGATACCACTTTTCCATGCTCTTCAAAGGTGAGGATTTGGCATCATAAACTGCAGTGTCTTCATCCTCATGCAGAAATAGTAAAGGTAGATGTCTCAATCCACACTATCCTGAGAGCAGTAAGTGGAGATCACTCTTTTATTCTGGTCTGATGGTCAAGGTGTTGGAAAGGTGGAGGAAGTATGATGCTTGAGATTGTTCATAATATTATTTATACATCTTGCAGTCAATGATATAGACATTAAGAGATACAGAAATGGGCCAAGAAGAACAGTTGAAATCTGTTATTTCCTATTCCTACTCACATGTCATAACTGTCAGTCAAGGGCTCCACTCATGTTCCAGCTCTTGCCATCATGACTGCTTGGTCCAACACTGCAGCAGTAATGTCAGGAAAATTGAGCTGTGACTTCTCACAATTAGTCTACAGCCTTAAAGTCAGGGTGGGCTTTGAGCTGCTGGGGGACAGTTTTAAGTATGGGCACACTGGAAAATACACTAAATCCATGCTTCCAACTTTATGGTTTATATTCTGCCTGTAAATGTAATTATTAAAAAACCCAAACAAATCAAACAACTGGGCAGAAGACTTCTGGTTTTAATGTAATTTGAAGGAAATTACTGCAACTGTATTTTTTTGAGATAAATGTCCCTGTACACTGAGTTTGATTTCAAAATAGCTATTAGCTGATTGGACACAACAGGTGAGATAAGCATACTGAAGTTCAGTTTCTGGATCCTGTCTGTTGTTAAGTCTTGAGTAGCTGATGCAGAGGCTTGGGCAAGCTGAGAAGCAAAATCTATGATAAAAAGAAGCAAACTGTACAATTTAGACATCAGATGCTCAGCAATTTAAATCATCTTCAAAGTGAGGTGACAGCTAAGAAAGGGCTATTTTATGTTGAAATTTTCGCTCCATAGTTCATCTATGTACATGGATCTTTATAAGCATTATTGTTTTTACTGGCCAGACTGCATGGTCTTGCCTCTCTACTCTGCTCTCATGAGTCCTCACTTGGAGTATTGTGTATAGTTCTGGTGTCCTCAACAGAAAAAAGGACATGGAACTGTTGGAGCAAGTCCAGAGGAGGACCTCGAGGATTATCAGGGGACTGGAGCACGTCCCATGTGAAGACAGGCTGAGAAAGTTGGGGCCGCTCAGCCTGGAGAAGAGAAGGCTGCGTGGAGACCTCATAGCAGCCTTCCAATATCTGAAGGTGGCCTATAGGGATGCTGGGGAGGGCCTCTTCATGAGGGACTGTAGTGAGAGGACAAGGGGTAACGGGTTCAAACTTAAACAGGGGAAGTTTAGATTGGATATGAGGAAGAAGCTCTTTACTGTGAGGGTGGTGAGGCACTGGCATGGGCTGTCCAGGGAAGCTGCGAATGCTCCACCCCTGGCGGTGTTCAAGGCTAGGTTAAACAGAGCCTTGGGTGACATGGTTTAGTGGGAGGTGTCCCCACCCATGGCAGGGAGGTTGTAACTAGATGATCTTGAGGTCCTTTCCAACCCTTACTATTCTATGATTCTACGATTCTATGACTCGTCATCACTTCCAGGTACCTCAGGTACCTCATGGTATTTTTATTTCTTAAAAAGGAGAAAGAGCACCCAAGATTTAGGCAGCAGTGAAGGCATGACTTATACCGTTAGTATTTAACCATCATAGAAAGAAAACAAAGTTCTTCTATCAGGCAGGGTCTACATTAGGAGTTTTGTCCACGTGATCATGGCAGAGACAGAGAGATACATTTTTAATCTGATGGCAGTCCTAGCAAGAAAAACAGTACTGCAATACTGTTCTACTCTCAAACAAGATTTAGCTGTCCTGTCTCACTGTTTTAGTTTTTTGCACATTGTTTTCTATTTTGTCTCCATGGGTCCTGTGTTGATTTAGCTGCCAAGTTCTCTATTTTCAATTTATGTATCTCTTGTTCTATATCCATATTTCATCTGTTTGGCCCTCTCTTTATGATCTCACTTTTTTCTCTGGCCTGTTCGCTTATAACCCATCCTTTTTCCTATCAGTATTTTGCACACTCTTATCTTTGCTTGCTTTCTATTCCCTTTTGATCCTTGCTTTTTCTTTGCACTTACCTCTATTCATTTTTTTCCTGCCAGTTGGCTTATGAAGAAATATACTATGGAAAGAAGTTACATGTATGATATTTCTCTGAAAACACAAGTACATTTACAGTAACAGAAGCCAACACATCGACCTGTAATATCAAATTGTGGAAGAATTTAATTTAATTCAAACTAAATTGATGCATTTATAGTATGCCATATGTGTGCCAGATACTTTACAAACATGAAAGACAGAGTATGTGCACTGCAAATATTACAACTGGACATTCTCAATTTTATAGAATCTATTTTGGTTTATGCTAAATAGCACTTTTCAAGGAGTATAGATAAACTTGGTGAGCAGATCAGAGTAGGAAGGCTCATAAAGAAGGGAGCTTTAATCAAGAACTTGAAGGAGAAAAGAGATTGCTTGATCTAGGTCATGATTTTGAAGGATAAACTCCATGTCATAACACTGGCATATATATATATAGTCCAAAAGCAGCCAGGATCCTACTCTTTAATATTCCTATGCTTGCATTTTATATAGATATATAAAATTCATATATATAGTATGCATACACATATAATATTTATCTTACATCTATTATGCATATGTATATTATATATGTGTTTTTAATTGCTTCCAATTGTTAACCATTTCACCTGTACTTCACTATAAATACTGCAGTTTTGTATTAATATAGGTGTGATGGTCAAGACACCCTTGTGTTTGTCTCAAAACAAAAGAAAGAAGGAACTAACAGCTCGTTATGGCTTGGGCAAAGGGCAGGGAGGCAGGGAAGGATCCTGCTTCACCAAGGTGGGGGATGCTTCCCTGTGTTGTTTGCTCTGAAGCCGTGAAGATCAGCTGTCCGGCAACAAACTGCCCGGCGACAAACTGCCCGGCAGCGAACGGCCTGGAGACAGCGACACAGACATTGCGGCCCCTGCCAGTGCACAACGTGAGCTGAGTCTGGGGCTCACCAGATCCCCTGCAAATGAGTCTCACCTGGGAGAGGGTTCCAGGAGAGCCTGGCCCTAGAAAAAGTCAGCCGTCATGCAAGCCAGTTTGCGAGCACATCTTCACTCTGGGCCTTAGAGTAGTCACCAGCCACAAGGACCATAACTGAAAACGCTTCCACTCACTGACCAAGAAGGTGCAGCTAGATCTACAGGGTGGTGAGCCTATTTCTGTTTTAATTCCTTCTTTATTTCCTTTCTATTTTGGATCTTTTGTAAAAATGGGAACCTGCCAAGGTTTTTGTTCCTTCTGACACAGTATTAGGGAAGTTTATAATAAATTTAATTGTTGTTTGATTTTTTAACCTCTGGCGAGGCTGTGGTTTCTCCTGTTAACCGATCAGAGTGTGGTATAACATCCCCCCGAACCTGCTGGGCTGGACAGAACAATAGATATGTCTTTTACTTAAAGTTTAGTCCAAAGAACTATCTACAGACCTCAATGATCTTCTAGCAAATCTGCAGTTATTGAGTTGGATCTCCTTTTCTGGTGATTTATATCTCATCCTTATGACTAGTAGAACTTAGTTTATCTGTCTTGTAGTCACATAACATGAAATATCCTTACGCTTAGCTTCACTTTTAAAACAAGGACTCTCTTTGAAAAATTGTTTCAGGCTTTTTTTTTAATTCTGATTTGGTGCTAGAAAAAGATGTGTTGAGTTTTACTGTGAAGACAGGTCTGAATAAAAACTATTTCTTATAGTTAATAGCCTAAGCATTGTAGAAATCATCTAAAAGGAAAATAATAGTCTTTTCCCTGATTTGCCTTACATAAATTTAATTCTTCCAAATTACCCGTCCTTCCAGAAACATATTAATTATCTTTTCCTATTTTTAACAGAAGCTTACATTTTTCTGAAATATATATATGTATATATATCCAATTAGAAAGTTTCAATAAAATGAAAATCCTCACTATTTCTATAAATAATTATTTTGGCAGCTAAAACTGTAATTAATTTGCCTCCTAAGCCTTCCTGTCTGGTCACATCTTCAGTCATGACTATAGAAATTATGCTTCTCATTAGAGCTTATTGCGAAATGGAATTTTTGTCCAGTGGGAAATATTGTATTTCAACACAATTTTTTCTTCTGAATAAAAAAAGGATACTTAAAGACATCACATAAAACCTGAAAATACTAAATAAAAAGGAAAAAAAGCATTTCTAATTCTAATTTCTATCATTTCTAATTTAATCCGTCATGTTTACTTTGCAACAATGCTCACTTTATTTTGAAAAATGGATTTGAAACAAAAACTGTGGTAATTATTCCATATCTTAAGTATGAAATCTTTTTCTTAAGCATTTGATGATCTTATGAGAGCTTCCAAAGGTAGAAATGACATTAGAGTTAAACGGTTCAAGCAAAAACAATCCTGTGAACATTGTCTCACAATCTGATAATGTTTTAGTGTTGCCTTTAACTTGATCATAATTTCAAAATGTCTTTAGTTCATTCTAGTTTTCTCTCTAATATTTACAGAATTTATCCTTAATAATTTCTTAGAATACCAGACCTCTTGCTCAAGCCTCTATTTGCTTACATCTTCACAAAGAGAATTTCCCAATATTTTGACCACGGTTTCTGTTTCTTTGACCAGCCCAGTTTACTTAAATATTCTGGTGGTAAACCCATCCTCGCTGTTTGGTCCGTTCATGTTTCCCATTCTTTTTGTCATGTCAATGGTTCACTCTGCCCTAAGAAGTTGGCAGTCAATGGATGGGGACCCAAAGGACACAAATTTGTATCCATGTAGAAAATGACAGTCCTTTTCCTGCCTCTTAAAGAAGGTTAATGGAAAAATGCTTTGTGAATTACTCTTTGCCAGAGACATTATTAAATACAATTTAGATGGCGAAACCACTGATTAATGTTCATAAAATTAGTATTTAGACTGTTATTTAGAAAAAGTACTGTGAGATTCACGATTAGCCTGTGCATAAACCCAGATTCCTACTTGGCTTAAAAAAATTTCTTTGCATCATGGGCAGGGCAAACTTGGGTGAGACATCTCATGTGCAGGTAGAATTATCCTTATGTTGCTCTTAGCAATCTGCCATTTAATATGTAATAAAGTACTTTTCCTTTAAGTGACCTAAATGACTGGCTGGTTCAATTAGAGACATACCATACGTTTATGCATTTATTTAGTTTATGTAAAGAATACTGACTCAAAAGCTTTGGAAGCAGCAGTATGCAAAATCCCAGTACTTTTCTGGAATAGATAAGAACCAGGGTTCAAGTAATCAGATATCAGATTTGGACAGTAGGATTTTCCATATTGAATCAGATTGGATCATAGTCCATCCAGTTTATTATCTTGTTTTCAACATTGATCAGAAGAAAATGTTTTATAGGAAGATTAAAAAAGCTTCTGCTTAAAAGCCTGCAATAAACAAAGGTGATATAAAGTTCCTCTGAGGAAAGGAAATATTATAAGCCCTGTTTTTGAGAAATATGCTTACCCACTAAGTAAAAGTACTTATATACCTCCCTAAAGTTTTATTTAGTATACGTTAACATGTTTAGTTCTTCTATACAACAAATATTAGGTTTTTTTATTATACACGTAACCTTTTATTGCTGCTTGCGAAAGACAATTTCTTATTTTTCTGCTGGCAGTAGTCTCTAGTACATAATACTATGTCTAGTAGTAGCGATGTCAGTATCTGTTGAGTATCTTTGACAACTAAAGGCTGGATTCAGACTGTTATTTACTCAAACATCTCTCAAGGTAAGCATAAACCACTTCTGATTGTTGCTCAGTGATTGCATACTACCCTGTTTATTTGGACCAGTGACTAAGATTTGTAACCCGTGGGGGATTAGTCATGAATAGCTGATGAACAAACCCAATCAAGGCACTTTGATTAAATGCTGGCTAATGCTGGAATCTTCCTGAGCAGCTTTGTGTCATTTTTGTGAGAACAACAAGCACTATTTTGGGAGGAGTGAAAGGGCAGAGAGAAAGCAAGCTGACTACCCCCTTAAAGAAATATTTTTCCCATGAGTAACAGCTGTGGAATGACATACAGCTTTTTAATAAACTTTTAAAAGCTATCTGGAGACTTACTAAAAAGCTTCCATGCCCAGTAGATAACAAAATGTTGTATTAATTTTAGTGCCAGACTTTAATTAAAAAGAAAACCATAAAATGTATAAATGGGCGCTATATAGAATGATGCAGCTTTGTGGAACCATTAAAGTCTCTTCATGACAGAGATTGCAGAAATTAATAAGAGAACATAATTTGTGTAATAGCGTACTGGACACAAAATACTTGATACATTATTACCCCTTTGAGCAAACATTTGTTGCTTGGAGCGCATGGCTCTGTCTGTCCAGGTAAACTCTTCCCTCAGAGATAGTCCCCCAACAAACAACCCTGTTTTTAAGGCTGTGTCTGCAAATGAATTGTCTATAAACAAACTCAGCATCTGGCAGGCATTCCAAGGTGAAAGCCAAACAGATGGCTAATTTAATATAATCTAAGTGACTTTGGATCAGATAAAGCAATTGAATTAACAGCACTTTAAATGAACGTATACCACACATTCTCACTATGCCATTATAATAGGCACCTTTTCATATCTTGAAAATAATTGCTAATTGAAGTTTCATGTGTTGAATGCTTATATCTGTAAGATGTACAGCTAAACAGCCTGAAAAAAATTACCTTTATAAGTGAAAACAATCAGTGTCATAGCCTTTAACTCAAATATATTTTTTTTCTTCAGTACTCCTCCAAACAAGCTTTTAATTAAGTAATGTAAGCTTGATAACATATGACTTCTTAAGTGTACGTGCAGCAGACATAATTTAATTCTGAGAATTAAGAGTCCCAAACTTTAAAGTAACTATTGAATAAAAAAAAAGAAAAAACCAACCCCCCCCAAACAAACAAAAAACCCAAACCGAGCACAAAAACCCCAAAACAACAGCAAAAAACAACAAACAAAAAATGCCCCCAAAACGAAAATCCCCACAACAGAAGAGTCTTTGAATTATAGGGGGGTTTATTATTATTATTATTATTAATTATTTGTGACACTTTTTGAATTGGAGTATTATGTGAACTATGGCAAAGGAAACAAAAATTTTTCTCTTAATTACTTTCTGTGCTACATCTGTATTGAGAGGGTGAAAGAGTTCGTGATACTGAGCTGTACTCTTGATAACAGCCAAAGTTAAATGCTTAAAATTCTGTTTAATGTGTTTCTTTCTATATACATGCTCTGTGTGTTTTCTGATGCCTCTTCCAAGAAAACTTTGTTTAATTTGTGCATAATAGGTAAAAAGCAGGTGTAGGAGAGATTTGTTGTACAAGACGGATGTTTGAGAAAGTAGTTCTTCAGCTTCTTTTCATTTCTCTTTACTTGCACCAAACTCTGAAATCACCTCCAAGCCCACAATTGCATTATGCTGAAGAGTTAGACTTATGATCTATTGGAGATGGATCATATACTGGCCTGCAGTGCTGCATGGTGTAAGGAAGAGTTCCTTTCTAGTACTGACGAGCTCTGTGAGAATAACTTAGATTCCTGGGCAAAGGGCCATCCACTGCTTTTTGGCACCATCTGCCTACCAATGTGAAGTCAAAATAATGGGTAAATTCATGAACACAATTATAAAACTTGGAGGCTGGTAATTGCAAAAGACTGATTTGATTAGCCAGGAAGCCTCTTCAGTTTTATGTTTTTGTTTTCCTACATATTGCAACCTCAGAAAAAACCCTCTTTTCTGATGTTCTGGCATATGCCTTGTTGCTGTTTACCTTCAAGCAAACAATAGCTGAAAACCTCATGAAATTGTGGTGCAATTTTTTTTTTTTATTTATTTTTTTCCTGTATGACTTAACAACATTCACGCATGATAAGAAGGCAGAGAAGTCTAAAGCAAGTGGTCTTTAACATGTACTTGTATTCTTATATTTTTTAAGACTCTTTGGATTTTACCAAATATAGTATTGCAACAGAAGTGCCCAAATCAGAAAGTTCAGATAAGGCATTTTATGAAAAAGTCTTCCAACCATGCATTAATGGAAAGTAAGACACTATGTTGACTTTACCCTTTCAAACACAATGTCATAACTACATAATAATGAGGAAAATAATAGTTTGTTTTTTGTTTTTTGTTTTTTGTTTTTTTTTGAATGAGGGACAAGTTAAGATTTTTCCATTTCTTTTTCATTTCACCAAAGGCATTTATTGCTGTCTAGATCTCGTTATGGACTAAAGAGAACACTGTTTTACACAAAGCCAAGAATTTAATGTAGATTAACAATCTACTCAAACCACAACAAATAGTTTTATTAGTCCAGATTTCATGATACAAACACTTCAAATTAGTATAGAAAACCCACATTATTACTTAATGTCTAATACATATATTTTTATATATATGTGAACTTTCTTGTCTAACCTTATTCCCTGCTGTTATTTACACTCTCCCTCCTACCTTTCAGTAAGAGGTTAATAGTTTGAATCATCCTCAGGAATAAAAAGGGGGTGAGTCATAATGAGCTGTCAGTATCCTGAGTTCTTCATTAAGAGGAATGCGAGGCTGATTGTGGTGGTTTCTTCCTCCTGTCTTGGTGCCACCTGGCATTGTTTTTACACATTTTCTGACAGTTGCTTACTAGCTTTCCCCCCACTATTTCCCAGTTCCGCATGTCTTCCTTCTTATCCTTAAAACTGGGTTTGCCTGATTAACAAGATGAGGGTTTTTTCTTTGTGAAAAATGACTGACCACTGTGACCTGTAGTCATCCTCAGGGATTTCTGATGCCATCTGATACTTCTACTCTTCTGTAACGTATTTTAATCCTAGAGTCCTAGACGGTTCACTCGATGCATAGTAGTTGCTTCTTTTTACTCCCCGTTAGCTAGCAGTAGGTGTATGTCTGCCACACAGTAGCATGGATATAAATTAAAGCTAAAACAAATTTAGGCAATAGTCACCTGACCACTAGAGGACTGCCACCTCAGTGAAAAGAAGTTAAATTTACCTCAGGCCAGTGCAAGTCCAGACAAGTACTGAGACCCTGTACTCTTAGGTCACTACAAAACCTTTCACCTTTTACTAGTAAAATTATAATTTTAAAGTCATATTTGTGGAGCTATGCAGTCTTTGGGGTTTTCTATACATGTAAATAATTGGAGCTAATAGGATTGTTTAATGAAAATCAGTTGTAGAAGAAATATGGGGATTGGTGGAGGTACGTCTGAAGTCACAGTTGTTTTGTTAAAGAGCTTAAAGTTTATTAATAGTTGATAGTTCATTAAAATTTGATAATTACATATAATTATTAATATAGCTTGATTACTGCCTAATCATCTGAAATGTTTATGTTTATCACACAAGAAGATGAAAATTTTGAGAATACAGGACTTTGCTACAGAACACAGGATTTTGCAACACACAAAAAGAGTAAGATAAATGTTAAATTACTAAAGGATAGCATTTGTAATTATACTAATATATTCCCAAAATATGTATGATTTTTTTTGTATACGAGCAGTATGTGAAGAAGGAACTTTCTTGAAGTTAGATATTCAGTATAAACAAGATGTTTATTCCCCTTGGTCAATGAAAAGAAAAATACAATTAACTGTGACTGTTAAAGGTAGATGAGTTGAACAACCACCTCATGGCTTCTGCTTCTCCCTGACAGCAGCCAATACAGAATTTATCCACCATCTATGACAGCACCAGAGGGTAATCCATCAACTAACATGATAATAAATAAGGTTGCAACACAGCTTTTGCTGTTTCTTGCAGTCATGCGGGAACTGTACTTTGTGAAATATCCTTAATAACTTTGACCTAAGGAAGAAAGCACTTCAGGTTAATTGGTAAAAAGAGCATTTTGGGAGATTGACCCACATCATTGCTGAAGACTCAATGCAATGAACAAGACAGGCTCTGGCATTTATGCCAGAAATAAAAATAAATGAAGAAATAAAGAGTGTGGAATATGACTACCTGTATCATTAATGTGGTTGAAAAAAACTTGTGAGTTTTATGAATCTGGGATCAGAATTTGCTAAAATTACTGTCACAAACTCCAGGAAAATATTTTCCTCTTTTTCTACTAGAGTTTAAACCACATTGAAGGAAGAAAGGGGTAAACCCAGGCTTGGTAGGGATAGCATTTGAGGGACAGTGTGCTAGTGAGGTATTTCAGTCTGTTGTTGCAGTGAAGGAACAGAATGGAGATCCATGTGGCAGCAAAGATGCAAGGGTTCTTAATGTGTTAGAAACCACGGAAGTGCCTGAGAATGGTTATGAAGGAATTAGGGCTTCTTCCCCCAAGAAGGTGGTGGAATCAATAGCCCAACTGACCTTCATCTACACCAGTGTGCACAGCACAGGCAACAGGCGATGCTGGAAGCCATTGTGAAGCAGGAAACTATGGCATAGTTGCCATCACAGAAACATAGTGGGATAATTTACACAGCTGGGGTGCTACAACAGATGGCTATAAACTCTTCAAAAAGAATAAGCAAGGAAGGAAAGGCGTTGGGCTAGAGCTGTATGTTAGGAAGCGGTTTGATTGTCTAGAGTTTAATGATGGTAACAGTAGGGCTGAATATTTAAGAATAAGTACCAGAAAAAAAGCCCGCAAGGCAGACATCATGATGAGAGTCCATTGCAGATTACCCAACCAGGATAAAGACGCAGAAGAAATATTCTATAAGCAGTTAGGAGTACTCATGTGGGACTTGAACTTAGGAGTTGTCTGCTGGAGATACAATACAGCAAAGAGGAAGAGTACTAGGAGATATGTGTGGAAGATAACTTCCTGAAACAGCTGGTAAGTGAGTCAGCTAGGGAAGGCAAGAAGGGCTTGTGGGTGATGTGACTTGTGGTCATGTTGGGCGTGACAATCATTAAATGACAGAGATTTCAGTTCTCGGAGAAGTAAGGAGGGGGAACAACAGACCTGCCGCGTTGGACTTTCTGAGGGCAGACTTTAGCCTATTTAGGATCCTGGTTGACAGAGTCCCTTGGGAGGCAGTCTTGAATGGCAAAAGGGTCCAGGAAGTCCGGACATCCTTCAAGAAGGAAATTTTAAGGGTGCAGGAGGAAGCCATCCCTGTGTGCAGAAAGATGAGCTAGCAGGGAAGAAGACCGTCCTGGCTGCACAAAAATCTTTGGCTGGAAATCAGGGGGCAAAAAAGGAGCACTTATGACCTTTGAAAGAAGGGGCAGGTAACTCAGGAGGCCTACAAATATATTTCAGGAAGCAAATTGGAAGGGCCAAAGTACAACTAGACCTTAATCTGACTACTGCAGTAAAAGACAATTAAAAATGTTTCTGTAAACACATTAGCAACAAAAGGAGTGCCAAGGAGAATCTCCATCCTTTATTGGATGCTGGGAAAAACATAGTGACTAAGGCTGAGGAAAAGGCTGAGGTACTTACTGCTTTCCTTGCCCCTGTCTTTAATTGTTAGACCAGCTGTTTTCAGGGTACCCAGCCCCCTCAGCTGGAAGGCAGGATGGGAAGCAGAATGAAGCCCCTGTAATTCAGGGGGAAATGGTCAATGACCTGCTACACCACTTAGACACACACAGGGCTATGGAGCTGGATGGAATCCACCCAAGTGTACTGAGGGAGCTGTTGGAAATGCTCACCAAGCCACTTTCAGTCAGCAGTCCTGGCTAACCTGGGAGGTCCCAGTTGACTGGAACTTAGCAAATGTGGTGTCCAGCCAAGGCTGGAAGGAAGATCCAGGGAGCTGCAGGCTTGTCACCTCAGTGCCAGGGAACATTATAGAACTGATCATCTTTAGTGCCATCATGCGGCACATACAGGAGAACCATGTGATCAGGTACAGTCAGTGTGGCTCTATGAAGGCAGGTCCTGCTTGACTAACCCAATCTCCTATGATACGTGGCCCACTTAGTGACTGATTGAAAAGCTGTGGGTGTTGTCTACCTTGACTTTAGTAAAGCCTTTGGCATTGTTTCATAGAGAATTCTCCTAGAGAAACTGGCTGTCATGGCTTGGATAGGCGCACACTTTACCAAGTCAAAACTGTCTGGATGATTGGACCCAAAGAGTGGTGGTAAATGGAGTTACATCTAGTTGGGGGCTGATCACATGCGATGTTCCAAAGGCCAGTTCTGTTTAATTTCTTTATTAATGATCTGTGGGTGTAGAGGACTTTGATGTGGAAGATTTTGAGCTAGACCAGCTGCTGGGAGAGCTTTGAGATTGCAGAGGAGTGTTGCTGGGAGAGCTTTGAAATTGCAGAGGAATTTTGCTGGGAGATAAAACGGTGGGTGTGGGGTCAGGTTGGCAAGGTAAGAAGGAAGAAAGAAGCAAGAAACCAATATCCAAAGAGAGGACGACAGTGAAGAGCAGGCATCCAATCACAAGGCAACAAGTGAGCAAGATATTAACCAATGAGGAAGCAACAATGTCCACGTGGACAGCTATAGCTAACCAATTGTATTAGCCGCTTATGCGCGTGGACATTTGTATAACCTATAAAAACCCTGGGTTTACGTCAAGTAAAGGATTTCATTTGTAGCCAGAACTGGAGTCTGTGCCTTTCATCTCCTCAATGATCTGAATGAGAAGATCAAGTGCACCCTCAGGAAGTTTGCAGACAGTACCAAGTTGGGCGCTAGTGTTGATCTGCTTGAGGGTAGGAAGTCTCTACAGAGGGATCTGGACAGGCTGGATTGATGGGTAGAGACCAGTTGTATGAGGTTCAACAAGGCTCAATGCCAGGTCCTGCAGTTGGGTCACAACAGCCCCATGTCAAGCTACAGGCTTGGGGAAGAGTGGCTGGAAACCTGCCTGGCAGAAAAGGACCTGGGGTAGTTTGTCAACAACGATCTGAACGTGACCCAGCTTGTGCCTTGGTGGCCGAGAAGACCAAGAGCTTCCTGGCTTATATCAGAAATAGTATGGCCAGCAGAACTAAGGAATTGGCTATTTTATTTACCCCCTGTACTTGGCACCACAAATCCTGTGCTCAGACAGGCACTGGAAGAGGTTGCCCAGGTAAGTGATGGAGTCACCATCCTTGGAGGTATTTAAAAGATGTGTAGATGTGGTAGTTTAGGGACATGGTTTAGTGGTGCAGTTAATGGTTAGACTTGATGATCTTGCAGGTATTTTCCAACATAGGTGATTATATGATTCTATAAGTTGAAAGTCAGTGTTAGAACCAAACACAATTCAGCAGAAGAAACAAAGGCACCTTAGAAAAAACAGTACTACTGAGAAGATATTAGTTTTTTCAACAGAAAACAAATCAAGTGGATTCTTAAATAAAAATGACAGCTGTCAGAGCAGAAGAAAAATAAAAGCATTGAGCAGTCTCCAATCTGGCAAAACCTTCATCCACAAAGAACATTAGAGGTTTAAGGAAAAAAATTTTGAGTTTTCTATGAAAACTGAAGTCTTTAACTGAACAGTACATATGTAACATGCGCTGTATGTTACTTGTATGAAGCACTTGTACGTTGCTTTCTGCACTAACTAGAGGTTTTGTATGATTTTCAAACATTGACTAGCACGGGACTATCTCTGCCATTCAACATGGAAATGGCTGAATACAGGCACTTGAAAAGAAAGATGTTAAATGACACTGAATGAAAGGATGATTGCAAAAATGCTACTCAGAAATTAAAGGAGTAAGGCTGGTATAATTTTATTAACATTTATGATGATATTTTTAAATTTATTTGTCCTCAAAAAGCTAACATTTGACCTCCTGTGAGCATTCCTGATATAGGTCTGGTGAAGAAGTTTGCAACATTAATTAAAACACAGCTAATATGATTTAGAATTATTGTGAAATATATGAAAATGAAGAGTAGGACTGACAAACTTTCTTTAAGAGGTTGTTTAATAATTCTCTCACTGGGCAATAGAGAGAGAAGTGGGGAAGAAGGAGGAAAGTTAAGGTAATGAAAACTTTAAGGGATATTATTGACATTTTTTTCAGTAATAAAATTTAAAATTTCATATTTAAAACTGTAAACTTAAGTTTCCAACTTAAACATTTAAAGTTGAAAGAAATACTTTAATTTCATTAATTTGCTTTGATTTGCAAAATTTTATGATGGGTTTTCTTTGTAAACTTTGAACTTCTTGAAAGGCATATTTGGTGATGCTTATAAGCCAGAAGGTGGCTGACAATTAAAATTATTTTATCACAATTTTATGCATCTTGAGACTGAACATTTCAGGCTTCGTAGATAATTTTGTTTTAATCATCATCACCTTGGACAAAGTTGACAAAGTCCAGTTGCTGTCAGGTTATTTGCAATGCAAATTCATTGGAATCAGAATCACTTTTTTAACATGTTTCTTGCTAACTTGGTATTTTAGCTCAGCCCCATGTATTTTTAGCCCATTCCTATCCTACACCTTTTCACAGAATGACAGAATCACAGAGTGGTTGACATTGCATAGCTACTTCTGCCCTGTCCTATCCCTGTCTTTCTATGCAAAGAATTAATCTAACATGTTGTCACATGAGGAAAAAATGAGGGATAAGAATTGCATTTCACCTGATAGGTAAATGAAACTGGTAATCCATCTCAAACTGCCTAGACACATTTAGACTATATTAAGTAAGGGATTGACTATATGGCAATTTGAGCTCTGTGTCATTTTTCAGCTCTTTTCACATCTTAACTCCTGCCTAAAACTTACAACGATTAGTACAGTAACTAGTTATTATTGGTAAATATAAGGATTGAAGTTTGACATTCAAAGGAACATTTTTGGGGGAGAAGGAACAAAGGGAAGAAGGTTTATATGTCTTTTATTACCTTCATCACAAGTACCATCTTTTTTTCTTGCTTCCAGTCATGGGACCTCTAAGGAGAAAGAAGAGGATGTTTTAAGAAATAGTTTAATTTTTTTAAGAAAATGCAAATTTGGCAAGTCTGAAAACATTTTCAAACTTTTACTTGAATTTGGAAAAGACTTTCACAGAAAAGAAAAAAAATTGCACTAAACACTTTCCTCAAAAGAGGAAAAGAGTCTCAAAAGCTGGGGGTTTGGGGTATTTTGGGCACAAATTTTTCTATTCTTTTATCTGAAACCTCAAAAAAATTTAAAAATACACTGAAGTTCTTATTCCCCAAATACTATGCTTCAATAAAACTGAAATGCTTTTCTTCATTCTTGAATGGGTCAAATTTGCCTGCTGTCACTCATCTTCACCTTCCCCAGCTTCATCCTTAACCCTCTTTTAATACGAGTGAGCTTAACTGGTGACCAGAGAACGCTTGCCACTTCCGAACACGTGGGTTTTTTCCTCTGCAAGGTGCCAGTGCTAGCTTTGAATGTGAAAGCCTTCACTTTGTATCCCAACTCGCCTGCAGTGGACCAGTACCTTTTGTTAAGAGAATCATTTTTAAGCAACCTTTTCTTCTATAAGAGGTAGACTGAAATAAAGAGCTATTAAATCAGCTCCTACTTAGCTTGTGAGCTTTACGAAGCTTTGTCTAAAGCACAGAAGGAAGGAGAGCAGAGAGAAAGGTTTGAATTTTTATTTTTTTTATTCTTGCTGAGCTGATTTTCTCGAGGTCTAAACACTTTAGTTTAAAAGCAATAAAAATTCAATTATATGTTCAAAATTATAGGATTTTTTTTCTAGTAGCTCCTTCTGTGATTAATTATTGTAATGATTTAGAAATAGCTATTATTGCAGAACCATCTTATGTTCCAAGGCTTATTGATCACTGCTCACTGTGAGAGAGAACTCATGAAAATGTAACCATTCTCTAAAAAGTGGGGAAGGAGGGAAAATCAAGATGATTATTTTTATCTGTTACAGGGAGGTGTGATTATGTGAGTTGACTCATTGCTACCTGAAGAGAGTCAGATCAAAATTAAGACTTTCTACTAAAGCACACAATTAAAGTTCATTGCAAGTGTTGCAGGCATGCTGGAATTTGCTGGAGAAAGTGTGTGCTACAAACAGATGCACCACTGGAAATCAAACCAGAAGAATTCCTCCCTGGGAACATTCTACTTTATTAAATCTGACAACTTTCTCTTGAGCTGAGTGTCTTGTGCTAAAAAAGGGTTTTCATTTGATTTAAGAAATTGTCATGTAACATGCAAGTTGAAAGAATGTTGACTGATAATTTTACTCACTGGCCAGAAAAAAACCTAACAACCCAAACAAATGAAACAAAAAAAAAACAAACAACAAAAAACAAAAAACAAAACAAAACAAAAAAAAAAAAAAAAAAAAAAAAAAAAAAAAAACAACAACTCGAAATCCCAACGAACTGCATTCCTTAAAAAATCCACAGTATTCTTGATGGTGATAAATAAAGAAAGAAATCCTCTTTTACCTCTGTTTCTTAGTTTTCTGCATTTGCTGAGAGAAGAGTATTAAAAACAGTGTTATAAAGCTTTTCTTTATTAGTAGAACTGAAATAAAGCATTTAGAAATCTCTTATGGTGGAAGAAAATATTCAAGTTCAAATTTTCCCAAACAACAGTTTAGCTCTGCATTCTGTGCAATAAATCATCTGGTTAGTATGAAATTACCTTATCTTTAAATTATCTACTTTTATTATATGACATCAATCAGAGATGTAATCCATAACAAACCATATTCTAGGCCTTTGCTTTCATGCCATAAGAAACTTAACATGTCATTTCCTCCAAATAATGTTATTTCTTCTCTCTGAGTTCACACACATAACGCTTATTACTGCTAAAGGAAATTATGCATAAGAACAGAAAAACTACAATCCCCCCACTGTTAACTCTCTTCTTCATCTCTTTATTAATGGCATTCATATGGAGATAGAAGACAAGAAAACCTGAAACCGAGGGTGAAAAGGAACATATTGTCCTGGGTTCGGAAGTAGCAATCATTTCCTCCTTCTTAGTAGCTGGTGCAGTGCTGTGGTTTTGACTTTCAGCCTGGGACCTTAGTGTATCTGCTTCTGAGCTGGCACAGAGAGTCTTTAAATTGAAACAGAGCTCTAAACAGCCAGCAAGTGATATAATTTCCATTATTACATTATCACAATCACACCAACTGCATCTGGATTATGTCCTCTCTTTTGCTATTCAGTCATAGAAGGTATTTCTAGATAGAAAAGACTGAACTAAGGAGAAGATAGAGGAAGCAAGACATGACGAAGGGTCGAAGGCAATCCAAAGCAAGTAGTGAATCACAATGGAGAACAATTTCTTTTTCTCTGTTTTGGCCTTCTTGTTTTCTTCTGTGCTTCACTGTCTTTTTTGCTGACAAATGCAGCTCTTCAGGCCTAATATTCCTGTTTTTCTCTTTGAAAACCAAGCTGTCCTAGTTTTACTTAAAGCTATGTAATCAGATATTAACTATCACAAGTCCTTTTATTTACTTGGATACATATCAGTAGGAATCCTTCTCATCTCTTTATGCAAAAATTAATTTGTTTTTTCATCCCAAAATGCATTTTTTTTCATACCCCACCTCAACACTTCAGTAATTTGTCGCTCTTTTTTCCTGTCCTTTCATTACATCTTCAGTTACTCTTGGCCACCTGCCAAACATTCCTATAAACAAGAACCCTTATAACTGTGTAAAACCAAAAATATAAAGTTTTGGCTTCCTGCAGGTAAGGAAGCATTTTCTGATTGATTGCAATTTCAGGGAAAGATAAGGAAAATTCTAGAGAGAGGTCTTGAGCTCCTGTATTGACTCTTGGCTTGCTTTTAGTCTACTTTGTGCAGTCTTTGACAGATCAAACTAACTGCAATACCTCAGGTATACTAGCTGTTTTTCTTAACTTGTGTCTATCCTCCAGATCTGATGTCAACTTTTGAACACTTTTACTTTCTTTAAGTTTTATAGTAATCACGCTGAAGCTGGAAAAGCAGCTGAAACTGTTTCTGCTAAGAACAGAGCTGGATAGAAAAAGTATGGGATTTTTAAATAGGATTTGGTGATGTCAAAACAATTTCATTTATTTCTAGGAAACTTAAAAATGAAAGTTAAATATTTTGAAAAATACAAATGTAACATCTAACAAAATGCTGAACTTTAATATTTGAATTCTTTAATGTAATAGTGGAAAAGAACATGTATGAAAAACATAAAATCAAAACATGCCTACTTCAGAACAGGTAATTAACATATAAAATTTTGTTATTCTCAGAATATTTTTTCCTCCTAGCTTCATTAAAAACAAATTTCAAGGTAATTTAACAGGTTGGACAGGGCCTTGAGCAACCTGGTCTAGTGGGAGGTGTCCCTGCCCATAGCAGGAGTGTCGGAATTTGGTGATCTTAAGGTCCTCTCCAGCCCTAGCCATTCTGTGAAGATTTTAAGATCTCCTTCGCATATTTGGCAGAGGATGGGGAAAGAACATTCACTTCCATTTCATGCTTTAATTTTTGTCTACACTCATGTTACTACTGCTACTGCTACTGCTGCTGATGATGATGCTATTACTACTAATTTTACATGTTTCATCTGAGCTTTTCTTGCATATTTACCGAAAAAATTAACTCTGTTTAATACTTATTTGGAGTACTGTGTGCAGTTCTGGTGTCCTCAACAGAAAAAGGACATGGAATGTTGGAACAAGTCCAGAGGAGGACCTCGAGGATTATCAGGGGACTGGAGCAGCTCCCGTATGAAGATAGGCTGAGAAAGTTGGGGCTGTTCAGCCTGGGGAAGAGAAGGCTGATTGGAGACCTCATAGCAGCCTTCCAATACCTGAAGGGGGCCTATAGGGATGCTGGGGAGGGACTCTTCACTAGGGACTGTAGTGAGAGGACAAGGGGTAACGGGTTCAAACTTAAACAGGGGAAGTTTAGATTGGATATGAGGAAGAAATTCCTTACTGTTAGGGTGGTGAGGCACTGGCATGGGTTGCCCAGGGAAATTGTGAATGCTTCATCCCTGGCAGTGTTCAAGGCCTGGTTGGACAGAGCCTCGGTTGCCATGGTTTAGTGTGAGGTGTCCCTGCCCATGGCTTAGTGTGAGGTGTCCCTGCACATGGCAGGGGGGATTGGAGCTAGATGATCTTAAGGTCCTTTCCAACCTTAACTATTCTATGATTCCATGGTTGAAAGAAAACATGAGTTTTGCAGAATATGCTAACAAACCTGTCTTCAAAACCAGACAAATGTAAGAACCAGAGTCTACTTCAGTTCAGCCTTGAGATAAAACAAATGGAACAGATAATCACACTTTAAACATCTAGATAATAATGGGATACTAAATAACAGACAACACAGATTAAAAAAAAAGAGCACATTAAGTTAATTTCATCTTGTAACATGATAGCAAGCCTAGTAGGATGTCAAAGTGTAGATGCAAATGCTTTAATTTCTTAGTGACTTATGCTGTTGGAGGCAATAACATTCCAATAAAATGGCTAGAGAAACGTGGTCCACATAGCAGGAGGGTACAAATACCACAAGGATGATACAAAACTGGTAGAAAAAGACCCTGCATTTGCACAGTTGTTTCCAGTCTTTCATTTGACAAACTAGTCTGATAAATAGATGAAGATTACTGAGAATCTGTCATAGATACAGTGGTGTTAAATAATTTTCATTAATGACTTAGATGATGGAATAAAAATTAACATTCATTACATTCATGGACACAGTAAACTTGGATATACTACGCATGGAATGTGGAAGGACCTTCATCACAACATACTGTCACAGAGAATCATAGAATCACAGGACAGTCTGGGTTGGAAGGAACCTTAGAGAAGGTAATGGAGAGAAATATTTGCCACAGAAATGTACATTGACCCTGGGTAAATGGGAAAAGAGAAGGCAATTGTTTGGATCACAACTTGGATCCAGCTGTGAATTTTGTTTCCTTGGACATTTAATGAACTTTTCTAACTGTAAACAAAATCTGAGGTGTTTTGAATGCTGGTTCTGGGTCAGAATTTTGAAGTTTAAGTCTTTCACCTACTTTAAAGGGATATGCTTTGACATATGAAGTGGGAGCTAGCTCCCTGACACTGAAATCGAGAGTGCAAATGTTTAGAAATCAGAGTTAAAACAAATGATTAAAAATACATCTTTCCTCTGCCACTAGAAAACTGAAGGAAGTTAAGATCATGGACTATGCAGGATACTATGTTCACTTAATCACAGTAACATTACAGTTTAACATGAGGACGTGTCACAGTCAGAAGACACGTTATCTCTGTAATACATCTCAGAAGCTGTCTATCATTGTTGTGGATTTTCAGCACTGAAGTAGTGACTGTCAAAGTAAGAATTGGAATAGTCCTCTCTGAAACCATTCGTTTTACAGGAAAGGAACACACAGGCATAGCCTTGGCCCACCCAAAATTTAATTTATGGGGTCTATTCTTGAAAACAGTGATACAATCAGTTAACTTTCAGGTCATAGGTCACAGTATGTCATATTGCCATGTGTCACACTTCTTTTTTTAATCATTTTGTAATGTATTAATTGTTTCTGGCAACCTGGCTTGATTTTTCATAAAATACTGTGCCACATGACAAAATCATGTATAACTTCGTGAAGTTGCATAAAAATTAACATATATCAAAAGGCTGCAGAGAAGTACAGCCGTATCAGTCTCTGTCATTACCACTTTCAGAGGGTTCCTTCGAGATCTTTCTGCAGGTTCAAAGGATTTTCAAACCTCAAAGGGAAAATCTGTCTAAAGTTACAGATTCCCTTGTTTTTAGTTTACAATATTTGAAAGTCAGATAATACTGCAATCTTTCACCTAAAACCATTTTTTCTTCATATTCTTTGAAATTGATTTCAAGAATGTCATGCACTCATGTCGCTTATGCAATACAGAATCTGATGTTCTCTCAGAAATACACAAAGCCAACACAAAGGTTCATATCTCTCCGCATATAGCTCAGGATTTATGTCTCCTTTCCCACTAAGTAATTTAAGCATAGCTGAAGTTTTAAAAGGTACAATAAAAGTGGGTGGAGTTTTTTTCATATTAACAGGCACCGTAAAAAATGTATGTTTAATTGCACTGGACATTTAAAAATTTTATTTTGGACACAAGAAAAACAATCATGAGGCAAAGGTAAGGAAAAGAATATGAGCAGGCCAGATGTTCTTCTGTAATAGAAGGAACATCTGTCCTCTTTAATAGAAGAAAAGGGGGTAGGAAAAAAAATTTGAAAAACATTTCTAAAAAGTTCACAAGGATTCTTATACAGTGGAGACTAAGGGAGTTTGTTTAACGATGTTTTGAGTATGAATGCATTAACTAGTAATTAGTGGCGTACAGCCTCCAGGGTGTGATTATTCCATTAAATAGGTACCTTGTATCTTCTTGAAACATTTTGTACTGATGCCAGAACAGATGACCTGACAAGAGTCACTCTGAAAATATTTGTTAACTACGTATTCACTTCCATGTTTTGGAACTCTTAAATCAAAGGGATATGAATTCCAGTAGTGAGGTTTACAAGTAGAAAGTTTACTAGGCATGACTTTACATGCACAAATGCATGTAGTGATCACTAAAATCCTGGTCATTTATCCTAAAGTGCAGTAGGAATATTGAAATACCTGGAAAGGACTGCACCATTTCTTATTTTAAAATCCAAGTGTACTTAGCACTTCAAAGAGGAGGTATCAAGATGTGATTTTCACACTACATTCCCCTAATTCTAGACTGCTTGTATTGTAACTTCCTTCCACATAAATCAAAGAAATCCTCAGGAGCTCTAACTTATAACAATCTGTCTAAGGAAAAGGAAGATAGGATTCCTCCCAGGAGAGGTATCTATAGTGGATGAACCCTACAAATATCACAGTCAATCACTGCTGTTCAAATCTGACAAAGAACTCTATGCTGCAATGTCTCCTGAGAGATGAAAATAAAAGATTTTGGCAGAAAAAATTATTTCTAAAAATGTGAGTGTTACTGTTGAGTGCAAAGTTAATACAACCGATTATCACCTTTTCCATCCACCTTTTCCCAGATCCTAAGTATCGTTTTCAGATGACATAGAATCATAGAATCATAGAATCATAGAATAGTTAGGGTTGGAAGGACCTTAAGATCATCTAGTTACAACCTGCCTGCCATGGGCAGGGACATCTCACAACAAACTGTATCACCCAAAGCTCTGTCCAACCTGGCCTTGAACACTGCCAGCGATGGAGCATTCGCAACTTCCTTGGGCAATCCATTCCAGTGCCTCACCACCCTAACCGTAAAGAACCCCCTCCTTATATCCACCTGAAACTTCCCCTGTTTAAGTTTGAACCCATTACCCCTTCTCCTCTCACTACAGTCCCTACTGAAGAGTCCCTCACCAGCATCCTCACAGGCCCTCTTCAGATACTGGAAGGATGCTATGAGGTCTCCAAGCAGTCTTCTCTTCTCCAGACTGAACAGCCCCAACTTTCCTGGAAGGCATGCTAAGGCACATGAAAACCAGCAAGGTGCTTGGTGACAGCCAGCATGGCTTCACTAAGGGGAAATCCTGCCTGACCAATCTGGTGACCTTCTATGAAGGGGCTACAGAACTGATGGACAGGGGCAGAGCGGTTGATGTCATCTACCTGGACTTGTGTAAAGCCTTTGACACTGTCTCCCATGACATCCTTCTCTCTAAGTTGGAGAGACATCAATTTGACAGGTGGAGCAATCGGTGGATAAAGAACTGGCTGGATGGCCGCACGCAAAGAGTAGTGCTCAATGGCTCAGTGTCCAGCTGGAGACCAGTAACGAGTGGTGTCCCCCAGGGATCGGTGTTGGGACCGGTCTTGTTCAACATCTTTGTGGGTGACATGGACAGTGGGATTGAGTGCGCCCTCAGCAAGTTTGCCGATGACACCAAGCTGTGTGGTTCGGTTGATACGTTGGAGGGAAGGAATGCCATGCAGAGGGACCTTGACACGCTTGTGAGGTGGGCTGATGCCAACCTGATGAAGTTTAACCATGCTAAATGCAAAGTCCTCCACCTGGGTCGGAGCAATGGCAGGCACAGCTACAGATTGGGCGGGGAGGAGATTGAGAGCAGCCCTGCGGAGAAGGACTTGGGGGTGTGGGTTGATGAAAAAATGAACATGAGCCGGCAGTGTGCGCTTGCAGCCCAGAAGGCCAACTGTATTCTGGGCGGCATCAAAAGGAGTGTGACCAGCAGGTCGAGGGAGGTGCTCCTGCCCCTCTACTCTGCTCTCGTGAGACCTCCCTTGGAGTATTGTGTGCAGTTCTGGTGCCCTCAACATAAAAAGGACATGGAAGTGTTAGAACAAGTGCAGAGGAGGGCCACGAAGATGATCAGGGGACTGGAGCACCTCTCGTATGAAGATAGGCTGAGAAAATTGGGGCTGTTCAGCCTGGAGAAGAGAAGACTGCGTGGAGACCTCATAGCAGCCTTCCAATATCTGAAGGGGGCCTATAGGGATGCTGGGGAGGGACACTTCATGAGGGACTGTGGTGAGAGGACAAGGGGTAATGGGTTTAAACTTAAACAGGGGAGGTTTAGATTGGATATGAGGAAGAAATTCTTTACTGTGAGGGTGGTGGGGCCCTGGAATGGGTTGCCCAGGGAAGTTGTGAATGCCTCATCCCTGGCGGCGTTCAAGGTGGGGTTGGACATAGCCTTAGGTGGCATGGTTTAGTGTGAGGTGTCCCTGCCCATGGCAGGGGGGTTGGAACTCAATGATCTTGAGGTCCTTTCCAACCCTTACTATTCTATTCTATTCTCAGCCTATCTTCATACAGGAGGTGCTCCAGTCCCCTGATCATCCTGTGGCCCTCCTTTGGACTTGTTCCAACAGTTCCATGTCCTTTTTATGTTGAGGACAATAGAACTGTACACACACATACCAAATACCAGTGTCCATAAGCCAAATTTGCTCACACTAACATGTAGATAATTACACTAACATGTAGATAAGTGTAAGAGAGTACTTGCATCAAAAGAGTAGGGTATGTGGGTGAATGGCTTACTGTTATTTTGAGTATCTTTAAGACTAACACAATGTATATTTTTGTGCTAAAATTGTCATACACTCCAAAACAATATATTGTGGTGTGGCACGTGCATAGAGACGTGAGAATTTAAATAGACTGAAATAATTTTTTTTTTTTTTTTTTACATAGTTGGTGTTCTGAAAGCTATGATTAAATAAATATAGTTGTCAGAAGAAATAAGCACCAATAATAATAATGCCAAGGAGAAAGAGTAGTTTAGAAAATTTACCAGGAAAAGCCAACTCTTTAAAACAGCTTTTCTGTGTATAGTAAGATGGAGTGTGGTATATAAATTTTAAGCTAGTACAGTTTTATTTCCATTGTAACTACAATAGAAAAAGTACTAATATACTGGACAACCCAGCATTTTACACTGATGAATATAAGCATGTTATTCCATTACCGTTTTTATATACTGTTTTGCATACTATTTTTATTACTGATTTGCTACTTTTAAGATTCTGTTTTGTTTATTCTTAATCTAGAGGCTAGGCTGCACTTAGAGAATTTGTGCTACCACTTATGATTAGCCACCTTGATTTGGGGAATCAGGTGTTCTGACTGATTGGGGTTTTTTAGAAGAAGTAAGTCTGGAAAGCTTGATATTTAACAAGATTAGCTGGCATGGTTGTTTTTAACTAGCCAAGAGCAACTCATGTTGAATTAATTTTATCGTGACTAGCTAACTAAGTTGAGGTGTGGACGGTGTTGAATGCACAAGAAATGTGTACTCATATGTGAGAATGCACACAGTCATGTCTTTCAACAGTGATGGACAACTGGCTGGCCAAGCTAAAGCTCTTTGATAAGTCAGGGCAGAGGCAGCTATACGATACCTTTTATGTGATGTTTGAGTACCTAGACAGGTCATAAACCATGGACCTCCGATCCCCTCAGTATGCACTGAGTGGTGAACAAATTTGTGGGTATTTTCTTCTCATGAGTTTGTATTGGTTTGCTTAAATCAGTTATACATACGAAGTTGTGTGTCGTTTTATAGTTTGAATGACCAGGACTCAATTACTAGGGAGTTAGCAGCCCTGGAGTCTCTGGTTTTATTCTGTGCCCATACTTTCAAGGCCCTTGTTATCAAACTACACTTTTAGTAAGAGCTGTTATATCTTCAGAATCACACAGGTCAGTTTTCACCAGGATTTTTTGTCTTATTTTGAACACAATTCTTCAACACTTAATAAATCACGAAGATTTTTTTACCATCCGATTCCTTCCATTAGATGCACTAAATAATCTCATCCTCATGTCTGGCATACATTTCTACATCTCACAAAGAGATTTTTCATTTTAATACTAACTGATGAATCATGACTACAACATAGAATAAATCCAAAGTGTTTTTCATACCAGTGGCTAGCAAAAAACCTCAACAAGGTTTTTAGACTATCTGTAATAAACTTGGGATATAGCTGGTAAAATAAGAGTTCGTTAACATAGGCGGCATTTCTCTCCCTACACCCCGTAGATTTAAACATTGGTATAAATGGAGTCTGATCCTATGCTGAGCCTCCAGGGGAGAGCATAAGCAGTGTTAGCAATAACTTTAGTTTTAGTTCTTTAGGCCGGGGTATATTAGTAGTGATGCTGCATTATTAATGTTAATGAAAAATTAGATTTATTTGAGTTCCTTGCCATGCTCATCAACTCTTCACCTTGCATTTATGCCAATGACAGAGTTTTTTTCACTAAAAAGTGTGCAGTCTAAATTATGTTAATGAATTAATACACTTTGATCTGTCTGTGATAAAAATATTATTGCATTAGGAAAGAAATTTAAATATTGTCTGGATATATAGGGACTGAAAACCATAGGAGGAGAGAAGGTGATTTATTGGGTGCTGACTGGGATATGTTTCAGCAAGGACGGAGAGCTGAAACCATTGTTGGCAACTGAGTTGAATAAAGAGATTGTTTCAGACAATTTGCATTAATGAATACCATCTAAATTTTGACTTTTCTGTATAGCAAACCTTGCAAATATTACGTTTGTGTTGCAATAAAAGCACAATAATTTCTTACAGTTAGGAAAAGACCTTTGTGTGGTTGTTTTACTAGGTAACTTGCAGAAGTACGTGTTTAAGAAACACATGTAAAGTACATATGAAGAAACATTATCAGTACAGCTCTAAATTCAATTGTTTAATATTTCTTATTAAATTTTTAAACTTATTAAACTATTTCTTATTAAATAATCATTCTCTCTGAAATTACTGAGTTAATCTCAGTTACACCTGGAATGTATATGGTCCTGACAGACCTGAAGAAACCTCTACTGTGGTTAGTGTAAACCCACTTTGGATATCAGAAAGGAATGCTCAGGTTTGGGCATCTGTAAACTCACATGTATCATTATCACCGGTTTTCAAGAGCCAATAGCCTGAATTACTTTGTCATTTTTATCACAAAGGATATAGACAGATCTATTGAAACTTTCAAATACGGAGATGGCTGACTTCTTGAGTTTAACTCTGATAACCAGGTTTTTTGAGTTAGCTGGTAAAATTTTACCACCTTATTGATGCTTATACACCCAAAATAAATTTCAAAAGCTTTCTCAGAAACGTTGTTTCTTTAACAGCGTTTAAAATATGTAGGTAGAGGTCTTTAAACTGCAGTATACAGGAGGTCAGACAAACTTGCTTAAATGGTACCCTCCTACAGAAAATCTTCTGACTAATGATAAAACCGGAAGCGTAGTAAACTTTTGCACATAGATCTGGGCTCCTCATAGGTACTGCAGAACTTCCACAGCTTTCACAGATAACAACAGTAAAATAGCATTTGCTTTCCTTCAAAAGCAAAAATTGCAGCTAGAAGATAGTAATGTCATGTCTTCAAGGAAGACAAGCCAAAATTGAGAACATGACCTAATTTTCAACATACAAAATACCTTGCTGTGTGCATCGCACAGAGAATATCAGCTGAAGTCAATAGAGTATCAGACAGGTAAGATGGCTTGACTAAACCCTTTTTGCTGCTTTTCATGCAATTCAACGCACATTATTGACCTTTCATTGATAAAGGGAACCAGTTTTAAGCAAATAACATCTTCTAATGATGGGTCTAAAATCTAGAACTGAACACAAATCAAGACATTTTGTTGTATCTTGTAATGCATCTAGTTCAGCTAAAATTGGCAAGCCATTTTAAAAAAATAATATTAATAAAGACATCCTTATTTCTAAAATGAAAAAGCTAAGAATGTCTCTAAGGACTGTGTACATATGCAGGGGAATAAAATAAATGAAAAAATAAAACAGAACTGGTAGCTTCTGTAGGGGAGTAGACTTAATGTCCCCCAACAATGACTGAACTAAGTAAGAAATGATGGAGTCAACAGTTTGTGTTGGAAGAGACATTAAAGATCATCTAGTTCCAACTCCTTGCCATGGGCAGGGGAACCTTGCACTAGACTAGGTTGCTAAGAGCGCCACCCACCCAGGTCTTGGACACTTCCATGAAAGGTGCAACGTTGTGATTTATGCTGTGAATCACGCAATTTGCTCACTCACTCCCCACTCTTTCTTCCCCCCAGCTCCTGGAGGGATGGGGAGAAGAATCGAAAGAATGCAACTCCCACAGGTTGAGATAAGAACAGTTTAGTAACTAAGGTGTAACGCAAACCGCTACTGCTACCACCAGTAATAATAATGACAAGAGAAGTATAAGGAAAGAAAATACAACTGCTCACCACCCAATACCAAGCCTGACACAGCCGCGAACTGAACTCTTCTGGGCTCCTGCCCCCAGTTTTTTCCACCCTGGGCATGACGTGCTGTGGTATGGGATACCTCTTTGGTCAGTTTGGGTCAGGTGTCCTGTTTCTGCTTCCTCGCGGCTTCACCTCCTACCTGGCAAAGCATGAGACTCAGAACGTTCTTGATCAACCAAACATTCTAAGCTGTAACTATAAACACTGGTGTTATCAGTGCTGTTCCCAGAGTGAAAGTCGAAAACACATAGCTGCACCAACTAGTAATAAGAAGAAAAATGACTGCTACTGCTGAACCCAGGACATGCAGCCACAGCTTCTCCGGGCAACCTGTTCCAGTGCCTCACCACTTTTTCCTAATAGCTAAATTAAATGTACCTTCTTTCACTTTAAAGCCATTTCCCCTTGTCTTATCACTCCATGCCGTTGTAAAAAATCCCTCTCCAGATTTCTTGTGGGCCCCTTTAAGTATTGGAAGACTACTTTAAGTTTTCCCCGGGGCCTTTTCCAGGCTGAACAAGCTCAGCTGTCTCAGGTTTTCTCCACAGGAGAGGCATTCCAGCTCCAATTTTTTTAGCCTATCTTCATATGGGAGATTCTCTACCCCCTTATTATCCTCATGGCCCTCCTCTGAACTTGCTCCAACAAGTCCACACCTTATGTTTCGGGCCTCAGAGCAGAATGCAGTATTCCAGATGCGCTCTCATGGGAGAGGAGTTGAGAGGGAAAGTCACCTCCCTTGACCTGCTGGTCACTCTCTCTTTGATGCAGCCCAGCATACAATTGGCTTTCTGGGCTGGCACATTGCCAGGTCATGCTGAGCTTCTTGTCAACCAACACCCTCAAGTCCTTCTCCTCAGGACTGCTCTCAATCCATTCTCTGACCAGCCTGTACCTCTGCTTGGGATTTTCCTTACCTAGGTGAGCTTGGCCTTGTTGAACTTCATGAGGTTTGCATTGGTTCACCTCTCAGACTGCCAAGGTCCCTTGCATGGCATCTCTTCCCTTCAGCATGTTGACCGCACCACAAAGCTTGGTGCCATTGGCAAACTTACCGAGGATGCACCCAATCCTACTGACCATGTCACCAACAAAGATTGTCAGAGACGCTGGTCCCAATACTGGGCTCTGAGGAATGCCACTCATCACCAGTCTCCAAAACTGAGCCATTGACCGCAACTCTCTGCATGTGGCCATCCAGCCAATTCCTTATCCACTGGGTGGTCTATTTCTCAAATTTATGTCTCTTCAGTTTAGAGAGAAGGGTGTCATGTGGGACAGAGTCAAATGCTTTGCCACAGGGCCAGGTAAATCACAGAATCACAGAATCACAGAATAGTAAGGGCTGGAAAGGACCTCAAGATCATCGAGTTCCAACCCCCCCGCCATGGGCAGGGACACCTCCCACTAAACCATGCCATCCAAGGCTATGTCCAACCCCACCTTGAACGCCGCCAGGGATGAAGCATTCACAACTTCCCTGGGCAACCCATTCCAGGGCCCCACCACCCTCACAGTATAGAACTTCTTCCTCAGATCCAATCTAAACCTCCCCTGTTTAAGTTTAAACCCATTACCCCTTGTCCTCTCACCACAGTCCCTAATGAAGAGTCCCTCCCCAGCATCCCTATAGGCCCCCTTGAGGTATTGGAAGGCTGCTATGAGGTCTCCACGCAGCCTTCTCTTCTCCAGGCTGAACAACCCCAATTTTCTCAGCCTATCTTCATACGAGAGGTGCTCCAGTCCCCTGATCATCTTCGTGGCCCTCCTCTGGACTTGTTCTAACAGTTCCATGTCCTTTTTATGTTGAGGACACCAGAACTGCACACAATACTCCAAGTGAGGTCTCACGAGAGCAGAGTAGAGGGGCAGGATCACCTCCCTCGACCTGCTGGTCACACTCCTTTTGATGCAGCCCAGGATACGGTTGGCCTTCTGGGCTGCAAGCGCACACTGCCGGCTCATGTTCATTTTTTCATCAACCCACACCCCCAAGTCCTTCTCCGCAGGGCTGCTCTCAATCTCCTCCCCGCCCAACCTGTAGCTGTGCCTGGCATTGCTCCGACCCAGGTGGAGGACTTTGCACTTAGCATGGTTGAACTTCATCAGGTTGGCATCAGCCCACCTCACAAGCGTGTCAAGGTCCCTCTGGATGGCATTCCTTCCCTCCAATGTATCAACCGAACCACACAGCTTGGTGTCATCGGCAAACTTGCTGAGGGCGCACTCAATCCCACTGTCCATGTCACCCACAAAGATGTTGAACAAGACCGGTCCCAACACCGATCCCTGGGGGACACCACTCGTTACTGATCTCCAGCTGGACACTGAGCCACTGAGCACTACTCTTTGCGTGCGGCCATCCAGCCAGTTCTTTATCCACCCAGTGGTCCACCTATCAAATTGATGTCTCTCCAACTTAGAGAGAAGGATGTCATGGGAGACAGTGTCAAAGGCTTTACACAAGTCCAGGTAGATGACATCAACTGCTCTGCCCCTGTCCATCAGTTCCGTAGCCCCTTCATAAAAGGTCACCAGATTGGTTAGGCAGGATTTCCCCTTAGTGAAGCCATGCTGGCTGTCACCAACAACCTTGTTGGTTTTCATGTGCCTTAGCATGGCTTCCAGGATAATCCGCTCCAAGATTTTGCCAGGCACAGAGGTGAGACTGACTGGTCTGTAATTCCCCGGCTCATCCATTTTCCCCTTCTTAAAAATGGGGGTTATATTTCCCTTTTTCCAGTCATCGGGAACTTCACCTGACTGCCATGATTTTTCAAATATGATGGACAGTGGCTTAGCAACTTCATTTGCCAGCTCCTTCAGGACCCTTGGATGGATTTCATCCGGTCCCATGGACTTGTATACATTCAGGTTCCTAAGGTGGTCCCGAACAAGATCCTCCCCCACAGCGGGCCCAGGGTCCCCACCCTCACCGTCCCCGCATCTGCCTTCCAAGACTTGGGTGGTGTGGTCAGAGCATTTGCCCGTAAAGACTGAGGCAAAGAAGTCATTAAGAACCTCAGCCTTCTCCAAATCCAGGGTAGCCAATTCTCCCGATAGCTTCTGGAGAGGGCCCACGGTGTCCCTAACCTGACATCAGTTGTTCTTCCCTTACCCACCAATGTTGCAACACCTTCTGAGAAAGTCGCCTAATTTGTCAGGCATGATTTGCCCATAGTGAAGCTATATTGGTCATCAGCAATCACCTCCTTATTTTCATGTAATTACAGAATGGTTAGAGTTAGAAAGGACCTTAAGATCACCCAGTTCCAACCCACCTGCCATGAGGAGGAACACCACACAGTAGATTTTTTCACTCAAGGCTCTGTACAGCTTTGCCTTGAACACTGCCAGGAATGGAGCATTTACCTCTTCTTTGGACAACTTGTTCCAGTGCCTCACCACCCTCAATTTTCCATGTCCCTTGGCATAGTTTCCAGGAGTATTGTAGTTAATTGACATGACATTAAGCAAGTTGTTGATGTCAACTTATATTTTACACATTAATTTTATAAGAAAAGATCAAGCCATTACCGTGTTTTTAGCATTAACTATGTAAACACTGAAATCAAAGATCATTTGTATGAAACTTGAGTTATATGATAATCCCAAGGGACCATGACCCAAGGCCTCTGAAGTATAGTAAAGATTTAGCCTAAAAGCACTTTCCTTTCATTAAGTATGTCTACCTTGTACCTACTTGTGTAACTAAACAAAAACTTACTCTCGTAATTCAGGAATCAAGGGAGTGCTCAATGTTCATCAAGGTGACATAACCTGCCTAAATGACAAGCATTTGTCTATAGCTAGGGCTTTTGGGAATAAACTATACTAAAATAATTGTTTCAGGCATCACTTACAGCTTACCAATTTGTAATGAAATGTCCATCTGTGTTTATAAAGAGAGCATGATCCACACCCTGTACAGCTTCCTTCATGAATCTCCAATACATACTATGTTTAGATATTTCAATGTGAGTTAGGTCTAATTGAATGATAATTTGCCATAGCATATTACAAATTGTGGTTTAACTAGAATTATGAGGAACTTTATATAAAACCCAATCAGACAGTAAAACAGATTTTTAGCCTTAAACCAAAGGTCATCTTCCCACTGAATTGTAATGAGGTAGTCTGAATACCTCAGAGGAAAAAAATGTCTCTAACTCTTACATTGTAAACAGGGTCTTGCCAATTGCAGTGTTTCAAAATTCCCTAACAAAATTATATCATGCTAACACCAAGAACTAATTTGCTATGATGACAATTAACCCAATTAATCATAATGAACAGCAGCAAAACATCTTTTCAATGACTTTTCAGAAAAGGAAATAGGAGGATATTTCTGTACTGTGTCACAAGGGCAGAAAAAGCATAATAGCGATTAAGACAAGTCCGAAGTGAGAGTGTAACTGCTTCTAGAGGTTTTTGGCAGAGAAGTTATATGAAGAATACTCTTTCAGCTGTGTTACTGAACAGCAATCTTGGAGTTTGGGTTTAATTCCTGTTCTTTATTCTGCAGACCGTTGAAAAGGCAAAACATACTGTATATCTGTGTTATCAATTACAGAATGCATCTGAGATAAATCTGAATAACTTGCATGTAAATGTTATTTGTTTACAATGATAAGTTTATATGTGGACTTATACCGAGCTCTGTAACAGTGTGGAGTTGAAAAGCTGACTTATTTCAGTGTCTCTGTGAGTTTCCTCTGATGTTCAGAGGAAAAGTCCTGTGTTTCAGTTTGTGCCCATTGCCTCTGGTCTTGTCAGTGGGCACCACTGAAAAGAGCATCGTTATATCTTTGCACCCTCCTTTCAGGCATTTGTATACATTGATGAGATCCCCGTGAGCCTTCTCTTCTCCAGGCTTAACAGCCCCAGCTCTTATCAGCCTTTCCTCACAAGAGAGATGTTCCAGTCCTCTCTGCGGTCCTTCACTGGATTTTTTCCGGGAGCATCATGTCTCTTTTGTACTAGGGAGATCAGAACTGGACCCAGTACTCTAGGTGTGGCTTTATCAGTGCTGAGTAGAGAGGAAGAATTAACTCCCTCAGCCTGCTGGCAACACTACTAATGCAGCTTAGAGTGCCATTAGCCTCCTTTGCCACACAGGCACATCTAGGTCTGTGTGGCATGTGTCTTTGGGGAAATGTCACTATCAAAGCACAATGACTCTGGTTAGCATAAATAACCTTCATAAATGCTAAAACTCATGGAAAAAAATACACAGTTTCAATCTTAGTTCTTCTAAAAATGGAACGTAGAGAGGCAAAGCAATGTCTAATGGAGTTATGAATGGATGAGTAAGCATCCATCCCACGCCTGCTTTAAATTTATTCAAATTAGCTTTTCAGGTCCTGGGCTGGGTTATATTTGGTTTTGTCAGAATCATTAGTAGACAAATGCAGAGCATTACAGAAAAAGGACTCCATTCTGTCTGTGTGTTCTGCATGTCAGAGCAGTGGAATGTTTTTCTCTTCTTTTAGCCTGCAGACCTTTCTTGTGTTTGAGTAGATAAATGTAAATTGGAGATAGAGCAAATAATGTTAGATATTTTAATGCAGACAGATATGGCGGCTGCTGCATAGGAGCTTATGCTTCTATTATGTTCTAAATTTTAATAACTTGGTGCAGCAAGATTCCTTCAGATTTCTTAGTGAAAATAAAATCAGGAGAAAGCTTGAGCAGCTCTGAATTTATGACCAGCAATTTATCATGAAACTCGAATCCAACAGAGAATTATTTTCCTTTTTTTTTTTTTTTTTTTTTTTTTTCTAAATGAGAAATTGAATCATGAAATTCATTAGATTCCCTCTTTGGTGTCCTGAGCATTGGAAGACACCTGCCCAGTTGCAGTCAATGCTCTGCAAAGAGTTACATACCTTTTGAACATTAAGTGTATAAAAACACTGTTACATACTTTAAGTTAAACAAACAACTGATACATCATACTGCAGTAGGCTGCTAAGATATCTGAGCTAGAGCTCTACAAAGTATTTTAGGGATAGGAATTGGCCATCTAGCACACTGGGAGCTTGTACTGAGTTCATTTGTCCAATTTCTTAACAGGGTTAAGCTCAGCACTCCTTAGGTTAGATTACTTTTTCATTTAAAACCAACCCATGCACGGTTGATACAGTTATCTTTTTAACAGACTGCAGTGTGTGATATAGACATATTATTTTAGCAACTTTTCTAGATAGTTCATTGAAAGTTTACCCTTAGATGTGGTTTTGATTATGCAGCTCTTTGACAGACCTTCCTCTAAGGTATTCCCAATGGCAGCGGCACTTCCGCAGTGATTATCAGTTGGTGAGATACTTTACTGAACAATACATACAATCATTTGTGACCCCAGGGAGGTGCCCTATGCCTAGGCCCTGCCATACTAGTGGGAAGCCCCACGTGTTCTGGTCCACAGGGCTGCCATTGAGCCTTGACAGTTTTCAGAGCTAAGGCTTTAAATTAAACTTGACAAGTTCTGCAGGTTTACTAGGTTTAGAAAAAAAAAAGAAAAGTTTCAAGTGTCAGGTAGGTTGCAAAATGGTTCTCAACAGTACATAAATGCTGTCTTTTCATAACATGCATTTTTTGGCATTCCAATTTAATAACCCTTAGGCATTTTTATATGGATATTTAGCCAACTGCATTTAAATTTATTTTTTAAGTGTTTATTTTATCTGTGCTGCCCAGAGAAAATCTGAAATATAATAAACTGATTAGAATCATAGAAACATAGAATAGTTGGGGTTGGAAAAGACCTTAAGATCATCTAGTTCCAAACCCCCTGCCATGGGCAGGGACACCTCGCACTAAACCATGCCACCCAAGGCTCTGCCCAACCCGGCCTTGAACACCGCCAGTGATGGAGCATTCACAACTTCCCTGGGCAACCCATTCCAGAGCCTCACCACCCTCACAGTAAAGAATTTCTTCCTTATATCCAATCTAAACTTCCCCTGTTTAAGTTTTAACCCATTACCCTTGTCCTGTCGCTACAAAATGAATTGAAGATTATGTATAAGCTTCCATGAGCAACTATTTTGCTTTCTTAAGCACACATTCAAAGCCTAGTTTGAACATTCAAAGAACAGTGTTCAGAATAAAATCCAGTGAATTACAGTACTATAACAAACATAACACTGCTTAGTGTGTCTGCCGGTGAATGCCACAACCTGCTATAGGTGATTTTTCTTGGTCTCTCTTTACTGTACATGCAAGAGGTGGTCAATAGATTCTTCAGGTAGTGCTTATAAAACATTACTAAATTTTTATGAACATACTTGATTTAAGTTTCTTATAGTATAATTATTGCAGTGAATACCAAACAAGAAGAAACAGACTGCAATTACCGACTTTGTGGGAATCAAGACACTAAGCCTACCTTTCACAAACATCCCTTAGAATTTCTAAAAGCAATTCTTGGAATAAGTTATCTGGTTGCTTTGATTTTTCATTAGACACTTAGTGGATTTAGGGCTATAGAACCTTGTTTTTATAATTTATTTAAATATAAACTGTCGTACAGTATAATGCAGTGAATTTCCCAACTTGGGCAAAAGTATTGGTTAAAAAAGTCACAGCAAATGGTCTAACAAAAAAGGCATAACATTTGGATCTTTACCTGTCAAATAGTGGTTTTAGTTAATGCTTCATGCATATACACTGTTCTTGACTGATCAAAAAAAATATTTGGGAACCATTGGCATGGCAACAGACACATGCGGAATTTACAATTTTCCAGGCTGATTTTTTTCTTTTAAAGAGAAAGTACTGCCATACAGTTAGGTCTGTCGTTGGTACCAATTTTCAACTTAATTTTTACGAGGATTTTGATTCTTTAAACAGTAGATGTACATATATATCTGCTAAGAAAAGACAAAAGAACACTCAAAATAAAGCAAAACCCTCTAGCAGTGCACCATGGCCCTAACCTAAAAGATAACATCTTGCAAACTCTCCTGGACTGCAAATGAAATATGGCATAGCTTCTGCAGTTATGTTAGAATTAGTTTGTAATTGTGAGCATAACATCTGTAACTTGGACATTCAACTCTACACAAAAAAAATCAGTACAGCTACAATGACCCCACTGTGTGTACTCTGTGGTCACAGATGTCCTGCCAGCAGTTCCCAAGCCAGAGGATTAACAGCTAGCTCATGTGTATTCTGCATCCATGAGCAAAGCCAGCCCCTCTAGTATGCTTTCCCCCACTTTTCTTCTGTACTGGCTGGATGAGCTATGAGCCCAAGATTTTATGTAGACCCAAATCATTAACTATCCTGTTGTGTAGCTGTTTTGCACTACATAAAGATCAAACAGATCAGGCAAAGGAGAGGTGTTTAATCCACACAATACCCTTAATAACTCTCCCAGTGTGGTTTCTGCATGGCATTCTTAGTTATTTATGAGCAGTGTTTTGCCTTGAATGTTGTCATGGGTTCAGCAGAAGCAGTCATTTTTTTTTTCTCCTACTTGGTAGCTGGTGCAGCTCTGTGTTTTTGATTTTGGGCCTGAGAACAGCGCTGATAACACCAGTGTTTTCAGTTAGTGCTTGGTGATGTTTAGGCTGGCCAAGGACTTTGTGAGCCTCATGCTCTGCCAGGGAGGAGGGGAAGCCAGGAGGAAGGAGAGACAGGACACCTGACCCAGACTAACCAAAGAGATTATTCCATACCACAGCACGTCATGTCCAGGATGTAGAAACGGAGAGCAGAGACCCGGAAGGGTGGTGAGGGTGCACGGTGGGGGGTGCAGCCGGTGAGGGGTGCACCGGTGGGGGTGCACAGCTTGGTCGAGCTGGGTGGTGAGCTATTGTATCCTTCCCTTGTATTTGCCTTGTCATTATTGTTACTGGTGGGGGTGTACTGGGTGGTCAGGCTTGATATTTGATGGTGAGCTATTGTATTCTCCTTTTCCTTGTATCTGCTTTGTCATTATTATTATTGGTGGTAGCAGTAGTGATTTGTGTTATACCTTAGTTACTGGACTGTTCTTATCTCAACCTGGGGGAGTTGCATTCTTTCGATTCTCCTTCCCATCCCTCCAGGAGCAGAGGGAAGAAAGAGTGGGGAGTGAGTGATAGAGCGACTGCATGGGTTTATAAGCTTAAACCACAACAGTTCTTTTTGGCGCCCAACGTGGGGCTCGAAGGGTTGAGATAACGACAGGATTAATAGCCACTCGTCACAATGCTGATTTATTGGCTCTCAAAGTTGTTGCTCTGGTTTTCATGGTTTCAGTCTGTTCTACCTTACTTACAGCCAGTATTTGTTATCTTAGCACTCAGATATGAGTTTTGGGCTAAGGTTCTTGGGCTAAGGTTCTTGTTTCAGTGTGCTTTATAGGAAGGGCTTGTGACACGGGTGGGCTCCAGAAGCAGGGAGGGGCGGACGGGGACATGGACGTGGACGTGGACTTGTACCTGGCAGGTCGGCTGCTCTTTACTGTCCAGGCCCTCATTTTCGCCTCCGTCTTTGAGGGGCTGTGCGGAGCGGAGGAGGGGCGGCCCCGGGAGCCGCCGACGGCCGAAACGGCCCGGGAGACCGGCGCGGGGGATCAAGAGGCCGGGAAGGGGGAAACGGCAGAGAAGCCGAACCCCGCAGCTCCCGAGCGGCGAGGGGGGGCGGCGGCAGAGGCCAGCCCCGCAGCGGCCGAGAGCATTCCCCAGCAGCCGCCCGCAGAGCCCCGCGAGCCCGAGCCCCAGGAGGACGCAGGAGACCACGCAGCACTTCCCAGCAAGGCAGAGGAGGAAGATGTGGACTCAGCCAAAGAGCAGCTGGTGGTGAGAGAGCCGGCAAGCCCAGCAGCTGCACCAGCCCCAGTGACAAGTACAGCAGCGTCATTTGAGAGTTCTGAAGGGTTTGAATGGCCTTTGGGTACCCTTGAGACCTGCCTGCTGATTCTGGTGGGGATCAGCATGTTGGCATGCATACAGAGTGTGTTTTACCCACAACCATTTTGTCTGGTCCTGAGAGTTAACCAGAGTGGGGTGTGGGCCTTGCCTGTGGCTAGACTACGATGCAGGGTGACCAAGAGATTTTCCCCAAGGATGGACAGTCATGAGTGGCAGGGTGTGTGGGACAGTATGGGCGAGTATCTAGTCCACTGGGCCCCTCCAGTGCTTTGGAAGCATTGGAGATGGAAGGCAGCTGTATGGAGTCCCCAACGACAAGCTGCAGAAACTGCTGGAGGGGAGGGTGAATTATTTTGAGCCTGGTGGGCCTACGACACATTAGGCCATCAGGGCAGAGATGCAACATACAGATGGACTCATGATCGAGGGGTGGACTTAGCAATGGACACTATTGCCCAGGTTATTCACGAGTGTGAACACAGCACAGTCTCCTGCTCTGAAAGACTGTTATAAAAGATGGAGCCCAGCATCATGGACTGGATGGACTAAGCAGCTTTGTAGGGATTGGTCCATGCACTGAGGGATGATGTCTCTCCCTCTGGGCATGTGTGTGGATGTATATATATATATATACACATGTGATTGTATATTGAAAAAATGTGGGATCTGAGGATGACGTGAATGGTATGGAATAAGGGG
Organism: Amazona ochrocephala; assembly: GCA_039720435.1. Taxonomy (NCBI): domain Eukaryota; kingdom Metazoa; phylum Chordata; class Aves; order Psittaciformes; family Psittacidae; genus Amazona; species Amazona ochrocephala. The sequence goes on from CM077878.1 coordinate 22,925,785, forward strand.
TGGAATGTCATGGGTTCAGCAGAAGCAGTCATTTTTTTTTTTCTCCTACTTGGTAGCTGGTGCAGCTCTGTGTTTTTGATTTTGGGCCTGAGAACAGCGCTGATAACACCAGTGTTTTCAGTTAGTGCTTGGTGATGTTTAGGCTGGCCAAGGACTTTGTGAGCCTCATGCTCTGCCAGGGAGGAGGGGAAGCCAGGAGGAAGGAGAGACAGGACACCTGACCCAGACTAACCAAAGAGATTATTCCATACCACAGCACGTCATGTCCAGGATGTAGAAACGGAGAGCAGAGACCCGGAAGGGTGGTGAGGGTGCACGGTGGGGGGTGCAGCCGGTGAGGGGTGCACCGGTGGGGGTGCACAGCTTGGTCGAGCTGGGTGGTGAGCTATTGTATCCTTCCCTTGTATTTGCCTTGTCATTATTGTTACTGGTGGGGGTGTACTGGGTGGTCAGGCTTGATATTTGATGGTGAGCTATTGTATTCTCCTTTTCCTTGTATCTGCTTTGTCATTATTATTATTGGTGGTAGCAGTAGTGATTTGTGTTATACCTTAGTTACTGGACTGTTCTTATCTCAACCTGGGGGAGTTGCATTCTTTCGATTCTCCTTCCCATCCCTCCAGGAGCAGAGGGAAGAAAGAGTGGGGAGTGAGTGATAGAGCGACTGCATGGGTTTATAAGCTTAAACCACAACAAATGTATATGTAAGGATAAACCTGTGTTTGCCATTTTCACATCTCCAAATGCAATTCTTAATTTAAACCTTAATTGAACAATTTATATATAACATTATGACCAGGCTTACCTATACCAACCATTTGTGTCCAGAGTAAGTCAGGCAAATTCTTGCTAAGGGTTAGGAGCAATAATCAACTAAATGTGAACTACTCTGCTTGGCTAGAGCTCCCATCTTCCTCACGATGCCACTTCTTTCTACCAATGTTCACACAGCAAATGAGGCAGAAATAGTTACTGCACATTAAATTTACCCTTTAGCATGCTATCCATTAATAAAACATGTTAAGGCTCCTGAGGTTGTGCAGTTCTCCCATTCTTGACACTTTCTGTGTAGAAACATGGAGCTGGAGAGGTCACAGCTCTGGGCTGCTTGCTGGCCCTTCTGCCAGATGACAGGATCCCCTCCTCCAAGGGTCTCAGCTCCTCACATGGAGGCTTGAGAAATAGTTCCTCCTTTTTCACATCACCCACTACACCCTTGTCGTGTTACCTGTCACAGTGCTGTGTCACTCAGGATAAAAAAAGACGCTTGAGACATCTCTCCAACTTCCCAAGGTACATAAGCCATAAATTACTGTTTAAAATCCAGGAGCCTGGTGGCATGCATTTGGAGAAAGCTTTCCACATTTAGGCCAAGGGTAAATAGCTGTTCTGCTTGTCTTCTCTAGCTGGAAGCAAAGAGAATTGCTGCCTTGCATTCTGCAGATTTAAAGCTGACTTGTCAGTTCTCATTGCATTTTCTAGCTCCATATGGGGAACAGAGAGACTGAGAAAAATAATGACAGATTTACAACTAAAACTTACTGATACCATTTGGGGGTGAAATTATGAATAGCATCTCAATGCTAGCAAAAAGCCTAGCAGTGTTTCAGTTCTCAAGAGAAACAATGTATGAAAACCTTTTTCTCCTCCACCATAGAATTGCATCCATAATAGAGTGCTTGCTGGTATTAGTTGCACTAAAGAGATATATCCATTCCAGTAAACCTTTTACTAGTGTAGGCTAGACATCAATTTCACTCTGCTGAAGCTCAGGAAATCAATGACCACCTGCAAAGACAGACACTGGAAATAATCACTGAGAATTACGTTAAATCCTCTTGGAGTTATGAGATTATAGGAGAAGCTCAGTCTACATTAAAATATGCATATACTACTGCTCTCATGGTTGCAGAAAGATAACAAGAAAGCACAATGTGGCTAGTAAAAAGAAAAAAATCAGACCTGAAATGTTATGAAAACACAACAATGAAACGAAGGCTTCCTTATTCAACTTTTTCTGTTGCTGTGGTAGAAGACTGACATAATGATACAAACAAGAAGTTGCAAGCCTGGAACATAGCCATGATCCTAACCTTCTGCCCCTCATCCTCATCTGTCATGCAGACATCACTCTACACAGCCATTATCAGTTCATTCCAGGGACAACTGATCCTGTATGAGCTGTATGCTTTTCCAAAACTCACACTCCTGCATAGAGAAAAAGGATCAGTGTATATAAATGGTACATATATATTTATGTAAGTGTATTAAAGGAAAATATATTATGCCAGATCCAACTGCCCAAGGTAACTGAGGGTGCTGATACTCTGTATTCCCAGGTACGACTGGTAGCAAGAGTGAATAAGTAATCCCAGCAGGCACAGCAGACCCATAAAGCATGCATATAAATTACATATATATATAAATACAAATAAAATGCACATGAATATAAATACAAACACAAAGTATATGAACATAGAATCACAGAATCATAGAATAGTTAGGGTTGGAAAGGACCTCACGATCATCTAGTTCCAACCCCCCTGCAATGAGCAGGGACATCTCCCACTAAACCATGCCACCCAAGGCTCTGTCCAACCCCACCTTGAAAGCTGCCAGGGATGAAGCATTCACAACTTCCCTGGGCAACCCATTCCAGGGCCTCACCACCCTTACACTAAGGAATTTCTTCCTCATACCCAATCTAAAATTCCCCCGTTTAACTTTGAACCCATTACCCCTTATCTTCTCATTACAGTCCCTCATGAAGAGTCCCTCCTCAGCATCCCTATAGGCCCCCTTAAGATATTGGAAGGCTGCTATCATGTCTTCATTCAGCCTTCTCTTCTCCAGGCTGAAAATCCCCAACTTTCCCATCCTATCTTCATATGGGAGGTGCTTCAGTGACCTGATCATCTTCGTGACACTCCTCTGGACTTGTTCCAACACTTCCATGCCCTTTTTATGTTGAGGACATCAGAACTGCACACAATACTCCAAGTGAGGTCTCACGAGAGCAGAGTAGAGGGGCAGGATCACCTCCCTTGAACTGCTGATCACTCTCCTTTTGATGCAGCCCAGGATACGGTTAGCTTTCTGGGCAGCAAGGGCACATTGCTGGCTCATGTTCATTTTTTCATCAACCCACGCCCCCAAGTCCTTCTGCGCAGGGCTGCTCTGAATCTCTTCTCTGCCCAACCTGGAGCTGTGCCTGGGATTGATCCAACTCAGGTGTAGGACCTTGCACTTGGCATGGTTAAACTTCATCAGGTTGGCATCAGCCCACCTCACAAGCGTGTCAAGATCCCTCTGGATGGCATTCCTTCCTGCCAATGTATCAACCGAACCACACAGCTTGGTGTCATCTGCAAACTTGCTGAGGGCACACTCAATCCCACTAACCATGTCACCCACAAAGATGTTGAACAAGACCGGTCCCAACACTGACAGATCCCTGAGGGACACCACTCGTTACTGGTCTCCAGCTGGACATTGAGCCATTGAGCACTACTGTTTGCATGCAGCCATCCAGCCAGTTCTTTATCCACCTAGTGGTCCACCTATCAAATTGATGTCTCTCCAACTTAGAGAGAAGGATGTCATGTGAGACAGTGTCAAAGGCTTTACACAAGTCCAGGTGGATGACATCAACTGCTTTACTCCTGTCCATCAGTTTCATAGCCCCTTCACAGAAGACCACCAAGTTGGTCTGGCAGGATTTCCCTTTAGTGAAGCCATGCTGGCTGTCACCAACCATCTTGTTGGTTTTCATGTGCCTCAACATGCCTTCCAGGAGAATCCACTCCAAGATTTTGCCAGGCACAGAGATGAGACTGACTGGTCTGTAATTCCCCAGCTCATCCATTTTCCCCTTCTTAAAATGGGAGTTATATTTCCCTTTTTCCAGTTGTCAGGAACTTCACCTGACTGCCATGATTTTTCAAATATGATGGACAGTGGCTTAGCAACTTCATTTGCCAGCTCCTTCAGGATCCACGGATGGATTTCGTCCGGTCCCATGGACTTGTATACATTCAGGTTCCTAGATGGTCTCGAACCAGATCCTCTCCTACAGTGGGCACAGGGTCTTCATTCTCACCGTCCCCGCGTCTGCCTTCCAAGACTTGGGTACTGTGGTCATAGCATTTGCCAGTGAAGACTGAGGCAAAGAAGTCATTAAGAACCTCAGCCTTCTCTAAGTCCAGGGCAGCCAGTTCTCTTGATAGCTTGCTGCATGCTCTTCTAACTGTCTTGAGAAACTCAAACTTGACCATCTCATGACAGCTGCAACCAAGGCTGCCCTGGAGCATCACATTTCCAACCAGCCCTTCCCTGTTGGTGAGGACGAGGTCAAGCATGGCACCTCTCCTTGTCGGCTCCTCTATTACTTGCAGAAGGAAGTTGTCTTCCACACAATTGGGGAACCTTCTGGATTGCTTGTGCCGCAGCATACCATCCCTCCAACAATATCAGGGTGGTTGAAGTCTCCCATGAGAACAAGGGCCTGCAAGCGTGGGGCTGCTCCTATCTGTCTATGGAGCGCTTCATCCACCCACTCCCCTTGGTCAGGCAGACTGTAACAGATCCCCGCAATAATGTCACCCATCGCTGTTCTCCCTTTAACCCTGACCCACAAACTCTCTGTCGACTGCTCACCTGTCCCCAGACAGAGTTCCATACTCTCCAGCCTATCCCTAACATAAATAGCAACTCCCCCTCCCCGCTTACTGGGCCTGTCTTTCCTAAAGAGCCTGTAACCTTCCATTCCAGGTGCCATCCCACCATGTTTCTGTGATGCTTATGATATCATACCACCGTAGACGTGCACACATCTCTAATTCCTCTTGTTTGTTCCCCATGCTATGGGCTTTTGTATAGAGGCATTAGAGGCGAGATCCAATTGAAGCTGGCTCATTGGCTGGAGCAGCTGCAATATCTCTACATTGCTCTGAACGTTTCCTACAGGTGCTAGCAACCGACTGGGTGTGTTGGGATGGAATGATGCCCCCCTCCCCCAACACATCTAGTTTAAAGCATCCTTGACCAGCCTGGCAAACCTCCTACCAAATCCACTCTTCCCCTTCTTTGTCAGACCAGCTCCACCAGCCCCCAGCAGACCTGGTCTACTTTATTGAGTCCCATGTTCAAGGTATCCAAACCCCTGACTATAGCACCACCCTTCTAACCATTTATTAACCTGCCCAATCCTCCTAGCCTTTGTCTGGTCCTGCCCTGTATCCTGGAGAATTGACGAAAAGACAATGTGAGCTCCAGAGCACCTAACCACCTCCCCCAGAGCTCTGTAGTCCTTCTTTATGTTCTCTGGGCTACTGCTATCTATATCAGTAGCACCTACATGGATTACTAGAAGTGGGTAATAGTCAGTGGGACTGACTAGAGCAGGCATCTTCTCAGCGACATCCCTGATCCGAGCCCCTGGTAGGCAACACACCTCCCTTGAGCCTGGGTCAGGCCAGCAGATGGGTGCCTCTATTCCTTTCAGATTAGAGTCCCCTACTACTATGACCTGCCGCTTTTTCCTGGCAGCACCAGTAGTGATCTTCTTTACCAGTGCACTAGCTGGTTGCTCCTGGTGGGAGCTCTCTTGCCCATCAGCCCCTTGCAGGACAGCAAAGCGGTTCTGGGTGGGGACAGCAGATGTAGGAGGAAGCCCCTTGCTTTTAATTGCCTTCTTCCTCCTTTTTTTGTTGTTTTTTTCTGTTACCTGTTCCCAGCTTCCTGGGTTAGCAGCCTCCTTTCCTGGATGAGCAACAGTAGACGCTCGAGGCTTTAGAACAGTCTGGTCCCGGAGCAGGCAGTGCTGCTCCCCCTCAGCTTCCCTGACACCTTTCAGCCTGGTAACAGCTTCCTGCAGTTCAGCCACCTGCTGCAGGAGGACCTCCACCAGGGAGCACAGAGTGCAGCCCTGCCCATTGCTCGGCCTTCCCTCAGGACAACAGTGCAGGCGCTCTCTACACCCTGAGCTCTGCACTGCAGCCTCCCTTCCCATCGGCTCTGTCTGGGTGCCTACGCTGTCCACCGCCAGGGCAGCCAGAGCAGAGCTCCGAGACCGAGCCTTGCCCGTACGGCAAGTGTTCACCATCCCGCTCACCACCCTGCTCGCCTGCCTGCGCAAACTGCCATGCAAACTGCCACGAGCCCGCCCTGTTTGCCTGCCCTGTTCGCCGCGCAGTGGGTCATATATATACACACACACGCAAGCACATATACACATATAGAATCACAGAATCATTTAGTTTGGAAAAGACCTTTAGGATCATTGAGTGCAGCCATTAACCTTGCACTGCCAAGTCCACCACTAAACCATGTCCTGAAATGCCACATATAAACATCTTTTAAATGCCTTCAGGGATGGTGACTCCACCACTTTCCTGAGTAGCCTGTTTCAATGCTTGACAACCCTTTTGGTGAGGAAGTTTTTCCTAATGTCCATTTTAAACCTCCCCTGGTGCATCTTGGGTGTATATGTGTCTATTTCTTGTATACACATACACACAGGTACACGTGGCCAGCCATTCAGATCACAGGCACACACTCAGAGCACCCATGCAGAGACAACACTAACAACATCATTCTGCTTCCCTCTCTGGCTGGACAGGAAGTGAAATTAGTGAAAGTAGTAGAAGTTCAGTTGTTGTGGTTTAAGCTTCTCAGCCACACACAGTTTTGCTCACTCACTTCCCCCTCTTTCTTCCCTCTGCTCCTGAAGGGATGGGAAGGAGAATCGAAAGAATGCAACTCCCACAGGTTGAGATAAGAACAGTCCAGCAACTAAGGTGTAACACAAACCACCACTGCTACCACCAATAATAATAATGACAAGAGAAAAATACAAGGGAAGAGTTTTTCTTCCCCCCCACTCCCGGGGGAGGGGGGGGGGAAAGAAGAATCGAAAGAACACAACTCCCACGGGTCGAGACAAGAATAGCCAAGCAACCAAGGTACAACACAAACCACTGCCGCCACCACCAATAATAATAATAACAAGAGAAATACAAGGGAAGAGGATAGAACTACTCACCACCCGACGACCGAGCTGTGAACTAAAACAAAAACTCTTCCGGGTTCCAGCCCCCCAGTTTTTTTTTTTGGTTTGTTTTTTTTTTTTCATCCTGGGCATGACATGCTGTGGCATGGAATAACCTCTTTGGTCAGTTTGGATCAGGTGTCCTCTCTCTGCTTTCCCCCGGCTTCCCCCCTTCCCTGGCAGAGCATGAGACTCAGCAAGTTCTTGGCCAGCCTAAACATCACCAAGCGGTAACGGAAAACACTGGTGTTATCAGCACTGTTCCCAGGCCCAAAATCAAAAACACAGCGCTGCACCAGCTACCAAGAAGGAGAAAAATGACTGCTGCTGCTGAACCCAGGACACCAGTAGTGAAAATACATACGTATATTCAGTATGTATGCAGGATTCCTCCAGTAGCTGGACTCAGACGCTGTCTTACTACAGAGTAGTAGAATACTCTCTCTAATACCCAGATATACAAAGACACTTGCACACTCTCAGAGACCGACTCAGGCCCCTGGCTCCCACATCACTTTACCTACTCACTGATTGGTCAAGCTTAACCATCACTAGTGCTTGCAGACTTGCGCTCTTTCCCCTCATTGGCACCACAGACATGCAGGATGCCCAACCTGTAGTCTGATTCCAGTTGCTGCAATAAAACACCCCCATAAACACGTGCCCACATTAAGTCCTCACTCAGGAAAGAGTTTGAGGGGAAGGTAGTAGGACACAACAGACTGCTCTCATAAAATGCAGGGCATGGCGAGACAAGCACGCTGACCTGCAAACTATTTGTATGTGCCTGATCCTTTTTGTTCCTTTATACCTCTATTTTCCCACTGTCCTGGGTTCAGCAGTAGCAGTCATTTTTTCTCCTTCTTGGTAGCTGGTGCAGCGCTGTGTTTTTGATTTTGGGCCTGGGAACAGTGCTGATAACACCAGTGTTTTCAGTTACTGCTTGGTAATGTTTAGTCTGGCCAAGGACTTTCTGAATCTCATACTCTGCCAGGGAGGAGGGGAAGCCAGGAGGAAGGAGAGACAGGACACCTGACCCAGACTAACCAAAGAGGTTATTCCATACCACAGCATTTCATGCCCAGGATGTAAAAAAAAAGGAGAGCAGAGACCCAGAAGGGTGGTGGGAGTGCACGGTGGGGGCTCGTGTCTGGTAAGGGTGCACCATGGGGGGTGTACAGCTTGGTCGTGTTGGGATTGATGGTGAGCTATTGCACTCTTTCCTTGTATTTGCCTTGTCATTATTATTATTAGTAGTGGTAACAGCAGTGGTTTGTGTTATACCTTAGTTACTAAACTGTTCTTATCTCAACCTGTGGGAGTTGCATTCTTTTGATTCTCCTTCCCATCCCTCCAGGAGCAGAGGGAAGAAAGAGGGAGAAGTGAGTGAGTGAGCAAAACTGCGTGGTTGAGAGACTTAAACCATGACACCCACTTTGTTCCTCCTAAAATCATCTAAACCCCTTCCTTGTCCTGCCTTTGCTTCCTCCCCTAAACATACAGTAAGTATGACCCGAACTGCTTTTTCCTGCATCCTATAATATGCCCCACCTTTAAGCAGAAACCCCCATAGTCCAAAAGGTCATCTGGAGAGCTACTTCCAGTGGACTGTGGTGATGGGTTTCATGCCTAGACATGAAGGCGGATGGCTCTGATGACATGGCCCTAGGAAGAGTCCATACAGTGTAGCTGTTCCTTAGGAGTATGTAATTTGGATTTCCTGCTATCCTATCCTTGTCCTCATCTGAAATTGTGCAGATGAGCCTTTGAGGTGCTAATGGGCCAGTAATGGGCCTGGAAGTAGCCTGACAGGGCATTATTTAGGCTCCTTCTCCTGCCATTTTCTCTCTGAACTCCTCTGTGGGTGTGCAGTTGAGCTTTATCACATAACCTAGCAGTATGTGTGTAATATCTATTTAGGGCAAAGAGCAATAATGTAAATAGAGCTTGATTTTGATTGTACCATTTCTTGCTATACATGGCTTCCCATGTTTCTAGTAAAAAAACCCCACTATTTTAAAATCTCTTGTATTTTTATGCAATTGGATTTGGCATATTTTGAAAGGAGGGTTATTTAGAAAGAATTTTAAGCAGCTGAAGAGTAGTAAAATGGCTAGTAATGACAGTAATGAGTATAATGCAAAGTAATGAGGAGTCATGGGAGAGTAATGTAATACACGGGGCCTGATCTCTGCCCCTCTCTTAAGTGGAAGAGAAGGTCCCGGTGCGTGAGCCTTAGAGCCAGCTTCACTACTGAGAGGATTTGGGTGATTTCTAGGATGAACTGCAATGCAAGTCCATAGAACTAATGAATTGCCAAAATACAACCCAGCCACCCTCTTTCTGTTGAATATTTAAGAAATTTTCTGAAAAATTTCAAAATTCTACTCATGATATGAACTAATAAAATTGTGACATTTTTGAAGTTTCTTCCAGATTGAGTATGCAGTCTGCTTACAGAAACTTCTATTTTTCTCAAGAACTTGATACAATGGCAAAAGATATGAACTTAGTGACAAGTTAACTTATGGTCACTGGACAACATTTACAGTATTAAGATTTTTTAAGAAAAAGACAATTATCTTTCAATTTTTTGTAGGGATTAGTATTTAGAGGTTGGAAAATTACCAGGAACAGAGGAAAGATGATGAGGGTTTGAAGAGGGAGAGGTGGTGCGTGTAAACTAAGGAAACCTCTCAGAGACATGCAAGTGCTGTGTAGGAGTGGAAAATAAATATGAACAGACTTTCAAAGCAAGAAGGCATCCATAGAAGATTTGATCCTAGCCAAAGAAGATGGATGAAACTCAAATAGGAAATCATATGCAGTTTTTATTATTATTTGTGTTTTTGTGCTTCTTGAAACAATGACAGTGATTTCAAAATCTGTGGAAAATTGTTGGTAAAGGAAGGGAAAGTTTCATTGCCACACACTGCTGATTGGTGAAAATCCCTAGACAGCCTTTGCATTTTTTTTTGCTTGGTTGGGTTTTTGTTTTTTTTTTTTTTTTTTTTTTTTTGTAATGGGAAAATGAATAGTGACACCCCTAATCGAGTCAACTAAGCCCTGTTTTCAGTTAAGAAGCAGTACTAATAGAGGATTCATGCTTTGACAAGAATAGCAGGTAACTTAAAGCACACCATGCCTGGCTCATCAGGCTGTACGTCAACAAAAGAGCAGATAAATATTTGCACAAGAAACAGTGCAACGTCTATTACTTTGTGGTCTCACTGTTATTTCTGTATGTGGGGCAAGGGGTAAAAGGTGTGAATTCCTTGCAGCACACTTACCTATGTCCTGGGTAATTTTAATCCAGAACTAGCTGTGTATGCAGGCCTCCTGCAGCTTGTGCTCCCATGCCCTGGCCCTGCACACTGTTGCTGTCCCTAATCTGGCTCTGCTGAGCTACTGTGAGACTGTAGCTGGTCAGTGAAGATGCTGCCATTGCAATGGTGGTCCTCAGCTCCCAGCTCAGTCTGCTTCCTGAAGCACATCTGCTCCTGCTGCTCCCCAAGAACATGCTCTTTCCTGGCACACATATGTAAGTAAACTAAACAGGACCAGGGCACAGGCTGAACACTGGCACTTGGCTGTCCACGGTGTTCAACTTTTAGCTTGGCGGGTGGCACAGTTTCACCTGGGATCCACCTCAAGTCCCTGTGTAGCTGTGGACAGTTTGGTCGCGTACCTGAACCGTGGACCAACAGACTATTTGGAGGAGTTTGTTTTGGAAAGAAAGAGAGTTCTTGCCACGTAGGTGTAATCCATGCAGCACCCATTGTCCCTGGGGACAAAGAAAGGTTCCTAGTTTGTTTTATGTTTGCAAGCATGTTTATGCACTTTATGTTGCCCACTGAGATATTAGGAAATGATAGATTTCAGTGGCAACAATGAAGACTTAAATCTGACATTAAGAAAATTTTTTTGAAGGCAGCACTAATTAGGCAGTGAGTGAACTAAGATATTTGTGGAAGCTGTATAACTAGTGGGTTTAGGAAGCAAATTTGTGAGAAATATTGGAGTATCTATCCTACCTTAGCAAAAGACAGTGTAATGTTTCAAAAACGTATCTTTTTAAGGCTTATCACTGAGTTTAATTCTCTTGTGAGTAGGTAGACGGCATATGCTACAGAAAGAAAAATGAAAGAAGAAAGAGGAGAAGGAAATATGTAGAAAAAAAATGTATTTGTGAGTGAAGGCAAGAAGAAAAGTGTCAGTGAGAAATAAGAAACAGGCACAGCTCAAGGAGCAACTCGCCACAGACTAATTAAGAAAGGGAAACACAGAATGAAGGAGGACAGGAATATCTATGTGGCAAAGCCTAGGGATGGAAAACTACTAACTTTAATGAATAAATTTGTGGCAATAGCTGAGCATGGGCTATTTAAGAGTTAATGAAAAACATTTTGCAAGCAACATTGTAGTAATTCTATTTAAAGCGCTTGCTTTTTCTCCTGTCTATCCTGTCGCCTACTGAAAATTGCACAACTGTTCTCAAATACTATTATGAAAAAAGCAATCAGCTCAATTGTCTAGGGTGTAATGATGCTGACTGACTCCTTCAAGTGTTCAAAGAGAGAGAAAATAAGATAAATAACCTGGGACAAAACCACAAATCATTAGAATTTTTAATCAGCCTTCACCAAGAGAAAGCTGAACCGTGTTAGTTATATCTGCCAACTACTGCTTACGGTCCAGTGGACAGCACACTGCTCAGCAAGCTAGGAGAATTCTGCTCTTTTTCTATCTCTCACACTCCTGCTGCATAACAGCTTAAACAGGTCACATGAGCTTCAGCTTCACAGTAGTACAAAGGAGATCATTAAGTAACATATAAATAGTGCTGGAGGTGAAGTGTTCTGGGAAAAAAATACACCAAAATTGAGAGCAAACTTTCTTTGTTCTTGTTCAGATAGGAACAGTGACCCTCCCAAATGAAGTGTTGTGACCTCATGTAAGACATGGGGTCATGAGCCTGAGGGAAATTCAATTGCAGACCTGGGGTTGTAAGTCCAGAAATAGAAACAGACAAGTATTTCTGGCAAGAGATTGCAGGAAACTGAACTAGAAGTCGTTACCATCAAGACTGCAGCTAGAACTTTCAATGTGCACAAAGTCCCAGAGAAAATCTACACGAAACCATAGTTTGAAAACCTTTTAATGCCTGCGTTTCTGGTCCATTCTTAGAGTAGTTGTCTGATCTCTCCGATTAGATTTTCTGTGGGGTTCTATTTATTTATTTATTTATTTTCCTTGGCAGAGCAGGACTAGTACTCTTTGGGGTGTGCTGGATATAAGAAGAAACTCAAATCTGCCACAGACAAACTTAAGAAAGATTACTTGGATAGTAGGAAAAATAGCAGCTTGCAAAAGGCCAGAAGAATGACCTTTCAATGACCTGAAATTAAAGGCATCACCAGAGCTGGAACAATGTATAAAAACCCCTTGCACTACAGCAAAGAATTTAAACCCATGCCACTGTTCTACATTTAATGACATCCTTTTAATATTTGCCTAGACAGTACAAACACATTAGCCTATCTGAACCTCTTATCTATTTATGAGCACATGCTGAATTTCTGATTGGTCTGTCTTGTAGGTGTAAGTAACAGAAAAGTCAAAGTGACCTTCCTTCTGTTTGCATGTCTTTTCACAGACCACATCTCAATGGTCACATTGGTCTTGATGCTATAGCTGGTTTTAGGTCTTCAGGACAGGAAGTAAGCTTGTTAACATGGCATGCCAACAAAACAACATGAAAACAGAGAAGCCCTTCTGGGTCAGATCAGTGCTGTACCCCTGTCTCCAAGAGTGGCAAAAGAAGGGAAAATGCATGAATCCATCTGCTTGCTGTATCCATTCCCTTTGTACTCTCCCTTTGTACTCACATGAAGTTTTTTTTCACTTGTTCATGGTTAGGGACTATGCTGGTACTGTCTGCTACCAGTAAACTCCTTTGGCAGTGAGTTCTAAATGTTTGCAGTCCTTATGAGCAGGGTTTCACATTTTGATCCTGTAAGCACTGAACTGCATACTTTTAGATGTGTGATGAAAATTGCAACCTATTTTTACCACTAACCAATGTCTTTTTGAACCCTTATCCATGGTCAGACTTAAAAACTTTCTGTACAGCTATATTGACTGGGTTTTTTTTGGAGGAGGGCATAGCATGCAGCTCAGACTCTTTGTAGGAGCACTTTACACTCTTTACATAAAAGAGTAAAGGACAGTATTAAAGAAAATTATCAGCTTCATCTCTTCCATATGAAAGCAGAGGAGAAACAGCACATCTACTTAGCTGGGACAATTTCACATGACTGATTTAGAGCAATTCATTTAAATTACTCTGATCATCAGATAAATAGCACATCATCTGGTAGTGTCTGCAAACTAATCATTAACAGGTGTGAATTGGTACCTGCAAGCCCATATTTCCTACTGTGTGGCCCTTTGTTCATTTCAGGACACTTCTTAATTAGAAACAAGTCTGAGCCATGTGCCTTTAGATGTGGATCTATTCTTTGAACACCCCCAAAATCAGCACTTTGTACATCAGGTTGTTATTTAGAGAAAACACCTCTGAATAAAAAAAAAAAAAAAAAGAAAAAAGGTCAGTTTCATGGTTCTAAGCATTCATTACCAATTTTTGACTCACTTGCATTAGGTTTGGATTTTAGCTTCTGTTTACAGCAATAATGGTACACAAGATTCATGTGATACATTTACAGCTTGCTGTACTTAGAAATTACATCCATTGCAATTGTCAAGAACACATAAGTAAAAGTTTCCATTTCAAATCTTGGACCTGCTGTCTTTGCTGCTGCTGACAGTTGGCATCTAAGTATTTAAGAAGAGGCATTAAGAGACTTTAAGAAATTATATAAAAAATCTAGAGTGCGGGTGTGAAAAATAAAAGAAGAAATGAAACTAGGATGTTATAGTATATGGCCTGACAAAAGTTTATTGTTATTGTGTTAGCAAATTTGAATCTAGATGGAGGATATTTTGCCATTTGAGTACCAACCCTTATCTGACATACTGCAATTCAAGTCAGCACCTTGTGTTTAGAGCTGTGCCTCGAGAAGATTTAGTCATACAACTGTGGGTAGTCATACAACGAAACTGTGCGACTAACACTGATAACCTGCTTTGAACATCATTATGTACATTCTTTTGAATTAGGTGGTTTAAATAAACCTTAAAGTAAATGTAAGACGCTAGAATATGTGAGCTTCTGACCTTCTATTTATGAAGATATGTGAGTTAATAGGAACTAAGAAAATGGTTTGCATTAGAGTTTGTGAGTTAAGAGGACTGGGGTGGAGGGATTGGGGGTGGAAATAAGTGTATAAACGTTAGGGTTTCATCTCTATTTACAAGGCTAGTATTGCAAAGTACCACCTCTGCAGGAAAAATATCTGTGAATATTGGCAAGCGACTTTCTGGCAAGACACACCTGGTGGAGAATCAATTTGGGTTATAGATAATCCCAGAACAGTCAGCAAAGACTTCACCTGATTTACTATTTAATTCTTTTGTGATTCATTTTTGACAGGGAAAAGCAAACTTGGAATTTGCTGGAGACATCAATAGCTTATTGCTCTCTCTATTAATTTTTTACCAGAGAAATGTACACAGAAAACCTCAGATGGATAAGAAAAGATAGTTCATGGGTCAGTATTTAGGGAGAGGACTAAACTGCACAAATAAAATAGATCATGGAAAGAAAACATTTTTACTTGTAAAGAAGGTTAAGAGAAGTACATTTAAAACCTGAGAGGAATATCCTAAGATAACCTGCTAACTTAACTCACAGTGTACATATCACTCAGCTTTTATGATCAGTTAGGCCACAACAGAAATTAACTTGGGAAACTATAAGGCAAAAGACAAAAATGAGAGACCAGGAGACCACAGCAACCATGAAGAAGATCAAAAAAGTGAAAGGTAAACCTAAGAGACTGAAAAGTATCTGACACTTGGTAGAGATTCTCATCTGATGAAAAAAAACATAAAACAAAACAAAACAAAACAAAACAAAAAAAAAAAAAAGAAGATTTTATTAACAAATTAGTAGTTCACTGGTTCAACTGCCTTTACTGGTTAAAAATGCCAGAAAACATCTCAGAGCTTTGGATCTGCTTCTCTTAAATGTTAATTTTTTGGTATGGTGTCTGGCCAGCTACTACTTTCTCCAAAATTTCCAGGCACGATCTGGGAGTTAGCACAACAAAAGGATAATTCTCAGTAAGTGGTTTGAATATGTTCACTTTGTTTTAGAAAGCATGAGTGTATACTGGCCTGGCCTTTTGGCCTCAGGACCAGAAAATACGCACTTGAAGGCTTTCTTTACGATACAGGTGTAGTCACAAGTTACTGCTCATCACAAAGTAGTGTTGATGATGTGAGCAGGAACGCTGGGTGGTTGTGTGGGCTATCAGACAGCTGTGATCATCTTTGCGCAACCAGGCAAAATGAGTATAAAATTGCTACTTTGATCTGGGGGCATTTTACACTCATAGAATCATAGAATCATAGAATAGTAAGAGTTGGAAAGGACCTTAAGATCATCTAGTTCCAGCCCCCCTGCCATGAGCAGGGACACCTCCCACTAAACCATGCCACCCAAGGCTCTGTCCAACCCGGACTTGAAGACTGCCAGCAATGGAGCATTCACAACTTCCCTGGGAAACCCATTCCAGTGCCTCGCCACCCTTACACTAAAGAATTTCTTCTTCATATCCAATCTAAACTTCCCCTGTTTAAGTTTGAACCCTCTAGCCCTTGTCCTCTCACCACAGTCCCTAATGAAGAGTCCCTCCCCAGCATCCCTATAAGCCCCCTTCAGATACTGGAAGGCTGCTCTGAGGTCTCCGCGCAGCCTTCTCTTCTGCAGGCTGAACAGCCCCAATTTTCTCATCCTATCTTCATACATGAGGTGCTCCAGTCCCCTGATCAATCTCGTGGCCCTCCTTTGGACTTGTTCCAACAGTTCCATGTCCTTTTTCTGTTGAGGACACCAGAACTGCACACAATACTCCAAGGGAGGTCTCACGAGAGCAGAGTAAAGCAGCAGGATCACCTCCCTCGACCTGCTGGTCACACTCCTTTTGATGCAGCCCAGGATACGGTTGGCTTTCTGGGCTGCAAGGGCACACTGCCGGCTCATGTTCATTTTTTCATTGACCAACACCCCCAAGTCCTTCTCCACAGGGCTTCTCTGAATCTCTTCTCTGCCCAACCTGGAGCTGTGCCTGGGATTGCTCCAACTCAGGTGTAGGACCTTGCACTTGGCATGGTTAAACTTCATCAGGTTGGCATCAGCCCACCTCACAAGCATGTCAAGGTCCGTCTGGATGACATTCCTTCCCTCCAATGTATCAACCGAACCACACAGCTTGGTGTCATCAGCAAACTTGCTGAGGGCACACTCAATCCCACTAACCATGTCACCCACAAAGATGTTGAACAAGACCAGTTCCAACACCAATCCCTGGGGGACACCACTCGTTACTGGTCTCCAGCTGGACACTGAGCCATTGAACACTACTTTTTACATACGGCCATCCAGCCAGTTCTTTATCCACCTAGTGGTCCACCTATCAAATTGATGTCTTTCTAACTTAGAGACAAGGATGTCATGTGAGACAGTGTCAAAGGCTTTACACAAGTCCAGGTGGATGACATCAACTGCTCTACCCCTGTCACTTTATACTGCTGTGTCTGCTCAATTTCCAGGAATATCTGAGTGGTATCTTATGATCCAATGATATGGAAAAAAGAGAGACTGAGGATAAAAAATGCTAGAGAAATGAGTTCATTTGAGACTTTTAAATCTTATGAAATGTCCTGATTTTAAAGTCCGTCTTGGAACATTCTAGACATATGTACACTTGTTCAATTTAAAAAGCTGGAAACTGTTGTGGTACAACATCAGAATACTGAAGCTTCACTACTGCACATATGTGAAGTCCCAGGAAGTCAATAACAGTGCATGAAGTCAAAAAAACTGTTTGAAATTAAGAAAAAGGGAGAACAAAACTCATGCTTCAGTAATGTTTAAAGAAGCAAGGAGTTATTAATCATAATAAATAAAACCGCATCTATTCAGTGAAAGATCACAAAATATTAATTCCTTTTTTGTTCTGTTTTTAGCTGTACCTAGCTTAATTATTTTGCAAACAGAGTAACGGACTCAGAGCATAGGAACAGAAATCTCTTTTTCCCAAGGAGAAAACATACTTATAAGAATGCCAGAATAACACAGAAAACAGATCGCCATGGAACAAATTGAAGAATCCTCTGGCATGCAAAGACTAAAGATGCAATTCATGTGCTGTGAAAAAGCCTTTTGCCCAGGTTCTAAAGTTTGCCCTTGATTATTTGCAGAATGACATGGAATGTGTGTATGAGGCAGAGCACATTGTGCACCGTGGGGAGGAGAGTCAGTAATGGGTGGAAAACTACGACCTAACCTACGGACTGCATGTTTTCAAATGCCATAATCTCAATTATGTTGAATTCAAAGCAAAATTGAAACTTTCCTTGTTCCTGCAAATCTCATCCTACCACCCTTTATCTGAATTTTCTTGAGGGACTTTCTAAACAAATAATAAAGGATTTCAGTTAAGTTATACATATATTTTTTTAAAACAGCTATCGGTATTTTGAAACGAAATGGGGGTTTTTGGCACAGACACTCTTTTGTTAAAGTTAATGTACCTTGAAATCTTTTGACTCAGCACAGCAGACTGTCAAAGGTGCTTAAAAAATAGTCCAATATTCTCCAAAGCTCTTTCTGCAAGAGGGGTCTTGTGTGAAATGATAACAGCCACAACCCCAATATTGTTTGCAGAAATACAGCTTTTCACTTCAGAAGCATCACACTGAAACTTGAGAGGAAAAGGAATATAGAATGAGACAAAGACTTTAGTTCGTGATTTTTGGAAGTTAATAAACCTTCAAATTTGCCTACATATTGCATTTTTTTTCCTAGTTTATGCAGGTCATAGTGTGATGAGTAAATTTTAAGGGTTCCACCTTCCCATTCAGGAAGAATGGCGTTTTTTATATTTGGAGAGTTATTTTCATATCCCCAGGATTTTATGTTCTCAGATGTAGGCTGCTCACCTTCAAACCTGTCTTCATCTTTTCTTTTCCTGAATTACCTCAGTAGCTCAGGACTGTACTCCTGAGAAGCAGGGTATTTAGGTTTGTGCATCCTTATGATAAGATAATAGCCCCTACATTATTATGCAGTGCTACATGTCTTACCCTTCACAACAGCTCCTCCTTGGCCAGTGTTGTGGTGTGGAAACAAATACAGTCATTGCACTATCTGCTTTTCAAGGCATTACTGGTTTGTGTTAGTGAAAGTACAAGTACAGCAAACAAATTGCGCAGCTCCAGGGATGAAAGTGTACTTAATGTCCTTGAAGTACTTCAAGTATTTCTCAATGAATTCCAGGTCCTGGTGGTGCTTATCACCTAGTTCTTCACCTACGATGTGAGTGTGTGGGCATCTATAGACTTCTGTGATCCAAACCAAAGATTCTGATAGAACTCTATGTCCTGCAGTGTTAATTGGTAGATTGCTCTCTTAAAACTTTAATGCTTTGTCCTGGGTTCAGCAGCAGCAGTCATTTTTCTCCTTTTTAGTAGCTGGTACACTGCTGTGTTTTTTACTTTCAGCCTGGAAACAGCATTGATAACACAGATGTTTTCAGTTCCTGCTCAGTAACGTTTACTATGACAAAGGACTTTCTTAGTCTCATGCTCTGCAGGGAGGAGGGGAAGCCAGGAGGAAGCAGAGACAGGACACAAGGCCCAAACTAACCAAAGAGGTATTCCATACCACAGCATGTTATGCCCAGGATGTAAACTGGGGACAGTTACCTGGAAGGGTTAGATCACTGCTCAGGTCAGGCTAGGTATTGGTCTGCAGGTGGTGAGCAGTTGTATTCTCTTCCCTTGTTATTTCCCTTATCATTATTATTATCTGTGGTAGCAGGAGTGATTAGTGTCACACATTCGTTACTGGACTGTTCTTATCTCAACCCGTGGGAGTCACATTCTTTTGATTCTCCTTCCCATTCATACAGGAGCGGGGGGAGGAAGGGGGGGGAGTGAATGAACAGCTATGTGGTTCTGAATTACCAACGGGGCTTAAACCATGACAGTTCTTTTTAGTACCCAATGTGGGGCACGAAGGGTTGAGATAACGACAAGATCTGACCAGAGTGTGTCTAATCCTATTTGTGATAAGCATTCATTGTTTCGGATTAATAGACACTCATCACAATGCTGACTTATTGGCTCTCAAAGTTGTTGCTCTTGATCTCACAGTTTCAGCATGTTATACCTTACTTACAGCCGGTATTTGCTGTGTTAGTGTTTATTGGCTGGGGGCTTGGGCTAAGGTTCTTGTTTCATTGCTCTTTCTGGTAATGGCTTGTAATAAAATAGGCTCGTTGATCATGAAACTGATCTGGCTTGCGTTCCCAGTGTGGTCACCATCTCTATACTTTGGGAGGTATATAATAGAAGTGCTGAGCAGTTACACATCTTTTATCTCCTCCTCGGGTGGTCAGCCTAAGAGGGAGACATTCCCACACACACTAGTGACAAGTACAGCAGCTACTCAAAGTCTGACTACAACAGATAATGCAGCTACTCCAACTCCAAGCACAGCAGCTGCACCAGCCCCAGTGACAATTACAGCAGCCTCATTTGAGAGTCCTGAAGGTTTTGAATGACCTTTGGGTAACCTTGAGACCTGTCTTATGATTGTGATTCGCATCACCCTGTTGGCATGCATACAGAGTGTATTTTATCCATGACCATTTCATCTGATCTCGAAAGTTAAGCAGAGTCATGTTTGGGTCTTGTCTAGGATTAGACGACGATATAGGAGGACCAAGAGATTTTCCCCAAGCATGGACAGTTGTGAGTGACAGGGTGTGTGGGATAGTATGGGCAAGTATCTAGTCCACTGGGCCCCTCCAGTGCTTTGGAAGAGTCGGAGATGAAAGGCAGCTGTATGGAGTCCCCAACGACAAGTTGCAGAAACTGCTGAAGGGGAGGGTGAATTATTTTGAGCCTGGTGGGCCCATGACACTTCAGGCCATCAGGGCAGAGGCAGAACATACAGATGGACTCATGATCGAGGGGTGGACTTAGCAATGGGCTCTATTGCCTCTGTTACTCACGAGCATCAAACGTGCTGCAATTAAGCAAGCTAAATGCTTAAAGCCTCTTTGGTATGGAGGACGATGGCTGAAGAACAAATATGGGGGGGCCTGGCAGACTGACTGTATCGCACTCTCTCTCCTACCCTGAAAGACTGCTACAAGAGATGGAGCCCGACATCATGGACTGTATGGACTCAGCAGCTTTATAGGGATTGGTCTATGCACTAAGGAATTATCTCTCTCTCTCTCTTTGTGTGTGGATGTATATATATGCATATATACGAGACAAGAGTGATGGTATATTGAAAATGTGGGATCTGAGCATGACGTGAATGGTAGGGAATAAGGGGTGGATACTGCCCTTCGTTCAGCAGTAGCAGTCATTTTTCTCCTTCTTAGGAGCTGGTGCAGTGCTGTGTTTTTGACTTTCAGCCTGAGAACAACGCTGACAACACCGATGTTTTTAGTTGCTGCTCAGTAATGTTTACTCTGACTAAGGACTTTCTTAGTCTCATGCTCTGCCAGCTATGTGGGGAAGCTAGGAGGAGGCAGAGACAGGACACCTGACCCAATTTAACAAAGAGGTATTCCATACCACAGCACGTCATGACCAGCATATAAAGTGGGGGCGGTTACCCGGAAGGGTTAGATCTCTGCTCGGGTCAGGCTGGGTATCGGTTGGCAGGTGGTGAGCGGTTGTATTCTCTTCCCTTGTTATTTCATTATTATTATTATTATTATTATTGGTGGTAGCAGTAGTGGTTTGTGTTATACCTTCGTTACTGGACTGTTCTTATTTCAACCTGTGGGAGTTACATTCTTTCAATTCTCTTCCCCATCCCTCCAGAAACAGGGGGAGGAATGGTAGAGGAGTGAGTGAACGGCTGCGTGGTACTGAGTTACCAGCTGGACTTGGACCACAACGTGCTTATATTCCCCCAAATTACTGTCTAGGTTGGAAAACCGATGTTCCGAATGTTATTTGTCTTTTTATGCTTCAGTTTACTCTTTATTAGTTATGATAACAGTATTCTGAAGTAAAGCATATAACTCATTCAGCCACTCAACTGCTATGAAAATGGAACAGATAATACAGGTCTGTGAATATATTAAAAAGCAAAAGTATAAACATTGTAAGGAACCTTAGATTATTATTATCGTAATTATGTTCATATTACAGTAGGACCCAGAAACTAGAGGGCTGAACTCAGTTTCAGTTCCTGAACTTAGTTTGAGAAGAAATCTACAAGCTTTAGCCAAAAGTATGCTGCATAAAACATGTTTAGCATACGCAGGAGCAAGAAGATAAACAACAGCATAGGAAGAAAAGGAAATAAAACAATACTGGTAGTCAAGAATCTTATTATTGCAGCTTATTTACTCAAAGTATTTTCATAAGTATAATGTCAAAAGACAGATTTGGAGAAGGGACTTGAAAGAAAGCAATGATGTTACTTTGGAGCATTTTTTCCAAACGTAAACAACAAAAAAGTAACTGCTTGAGAATGAATGAAGTGGGTGACGGAGAGTATTATCAGTAGCTGATTAGAAGCAGGAGACAATCTCTTGTTTCTGAAATAGAGATAAAGTGAGATTAGGTTATAAAAACAAAACAAATAACATAAATTTGATAGTGAAGTGGAGTCAAAAGCAAGCTGTAAACAGAGCAATGCATGATCTGTAGGAAAATGCTTACACACAGCACCATTTCACAGCAGTGCAGGGCTACTTTTGTTTTGTACTTAGTAAGCAGGATGCTCAGTCAGCAGGATCAAATCTTTGACTGTGTGGATGGGCAGATAAAAATTAATGTTTTATGCAAAATGAATGTGAGGTAATTAGAGATAATTTGGATTTAAGAAATCAAAAGTGGAAAGCCATATTAGAAGTTCAAGTGATTGACTGGCAGAATGGCAGTTTTCTCTACAGCACTGAAAAGGGATGGTAGTAATATGTCTGAAGCTAAGGAGTTATTTCAGTTATGTTCAGCTTGAACTGTTCAATGAGTGGTGTCATGGATGTTTGGCATCAAAAGGGAATAGGTAGTGGTACTGAGACGTGTTTACCATCCAGACAGAGCTGTTTCCTAAGAGTATCTTGCAGATGGTGAGTTTTGAGGGGTGCATTGGAAGAAACAGGAACAACATTTGAATATTATGGAAGTTCCCAGAGGAAGTTAGGCAGAATGAGAGGGGGTTTCTCTGCAGAACAAGCTGAAAGAACTGCCAGAGACATAAGAGAATTGAAAGATGGGGTGATCATTGAAGGCAGAGAAAGACAAGACCTGAGGATAATGAGCATGAGCAACACTGTTGAAATCAGGCAGTCACCTGGAGCTTTCTCATGAACGATTACACTGTTCTCAAGGCTTGGCTAGGAAGAAACTGGTGACTGGTGAGTGTATGTCTATCACTACTATCATTATTCTATCAACACCATTGCCCAAAATGAAGAAAGTCTATCGGGGAAGGATACACTGCTGAGTTGCTTTTGAACATCTTAGAAATCTTGTCATAGAATCATAGAATCACAGAAGTTAGGGCTGGAAAAGACCTTAAGATCATCTGGTTCCAACCCCCCCTGCCTTGGGTAGGGACATCTCCCACTAAACCATGCCACTCAAGGCTCTGTCCAACCTGGCCTTGAACACCGCCAGAGATGGAGAATTCACAACTTCCCTGGGAAACCCATTCCAATGCCTCGCCCCACCATAGTAAAAAACTTCTTCCTTATATCTAACCTAAACTTCCACTGTTTAAGACCGAACACATTACCCCTTGCCCTATCACCACAGTCCCTCATGAAGAGTCCATCCCCAGCATCCCTATAGGCCCCCTTCAGGTATTGGAAGGCTGCTATGAGGTCTCCATGCAGGCTTCTCTTCTCCAGGCTGAACAACCCCAGCTTTCTCATCCTATATTCATACAGGAAGTGCTCCAGCCCCCTGATCATCCTCTTGGCCCTCCCCTGGACTCGCTCCAACAGTTCCATGTCCTTTTTATATTGAGGACACCAGAACTGCACACAATACTCCAAGTGAGGTC
Organism: Amazona ochrocephala; assembly: GCA_039720435.1. Classification (NCBI taxonomy): domain Eukaryota; kingdom Metazoa; phylum Chordata; class Aves; order Psittaciformes; family Psittacidae; genus Amazona; species Amazona ochrocephala. The sequence continues at coordinate 22,949,067 of CM077878.1, forward strand.
TCAAAGAGCGAGTAGAGGAGCAGGATCACCTCCCTTGACCTGCTGGTCATGCTCATTTTGATGCAGCCCAGGATATGGTTGAGTTTCTGGGCTGCAAGCACACACTGAAGCCGGCTCATTTTAATTTTTTCATCAACCAACACTCCCAAGTCTTTCTCCTCACAGCTGCTCTGAATCTCTTCTCTGCCCAACCTGGAGGTGTGCCTGGGATTGCTCCGAACCACGTGTAGGACCTCGCACTTGGTATGGTTATATTTCATCATGTTGGCATTAGCCCACCTCACAAGCTTGTCAAGGTCCTTCTGGATGACAGTCCTTCCCTCCAGCGCATCAGCTGAACCACACAGCTTGGTGTCATTGGCAAACTTGCTGAGGGCGCACACATTCCTACTGTCAGCAAGAATATACTATGATGTACAGCGTAGGCACCCAGACGGAGCCGACGGGAAGGGAGGCTGTAGTGCAGAGCTCGGGGAATCCTAAGGGAAGGGTGAGCAATGGGCAGGGCTGCACTCTGCGTTCCCTGGTGGAGGTCCTCCTGCAGCAGGTGGCTGAGCTGCAGGAAGCTGTTACCAGGCTGAAAGGTGTCAGGGAAGCTGAGGGGGAGCAGCACTGCTTGCTCCGGCACCAAACTGTTCCGGGGCCTCGAGTGTCTACTGTTGCCCATGCAGGAAAGGAGGCTGCTAACCCAGGAAGCTGGGAAAAGGTAACAGAAAAAAACAACAAAAAAAGGAGGAAGAGGGTAATTAAAAGCAAGAGGCTTCCTCCTACGTCTGTTGTCCCCACCCAGAACCGCTTTGCTATCCTGCAGGGGGCTGATGAGCAACAGAGCTCCCACCAGGCGCAACCAGCTAGTGCACTGGTAAAGAAGGTCACTACTGGTGCTGCCAGGAAAAAGGGGCAGGTCGTAGTAGTCGGGGACTCTAATCTGAAAGGCACAGAGGCACCCATCTGCCGGCCTGACCCAGGCTCAAGGGAGGTGTGTTGCCTACCAGGGGCTCGGATCAGGGATGTGGCTAAGAAGCTGCCTGCTCTAGTCGGTCCCACTGACTATTACCCACTCTTGGTAATACATGTGGGTGCTACTGATATAGATAGCAGTAGCCCAGAGAACATAAAGAAGGACGACAGAGCTCAGGGGGAGGTGGTTAGGTGCTCTGGAGCTCAGATTGTCTTTTCGTCAATTCTCCAGGATACAGGGCAGGACCTTGAAAAGGCTAGGAGGATTGGGCAGGTTAATAAATGGTTAGAAGGGTGGTGCTATAGTCAGGGGTTTGGGAACCTTGAACATGGGACTCAATATAGTAGGCCAGGCCTACTGGGGGCTGGTGGAGCTGGTCTGACAAAGAAGGGGAAGAGTGGATTTGGTAGGAGGCTTGCCAGGCTGGTCAAGGATGCTTTAAACTAGATGTGTTGGGGGAGGGGGGCATCATTCCATCCCAACACACCCAGTCGGTTGCTAGCACCTACAGTAAACGTTCGGAGCAATGTAGGGATATTCCAGCTGCTCCAGCCAATGAGCCGGCTTCAATTGGATCTCGCCTCAAATGCCTCTACACAAATGCCCGTAGTATGGAGAACAAACAAGAGGAATTAGAGATGCGTGCACATCTACGGGGGTATGATATCATAGGCATCACAGAAACATGGTGGGATGGCTCCTATGACTGGTGTGTTGGAATGTTACAGGCTCTTTAGGAAAGACAAGCCCGGCAGACGGGAAGGGGGAGTTGCTATTTATGTTAGGGATAGGCTAGAGAGTATGGAACTCTGTCTGGGGACAGGTGAGCAGTCGACAGCGAGTTTGTGGGTCAGGGTTAAAGGGAGAACAGCGATGGGTGACATTATTGTGGGGATCTGTTACAGACCGCCTGACCAAGGGGACTTGCTGGATGAAGCGCTCCATAGGCAGATAGGAGCAGCCCCACGCTTGCAGGCCCTTGTTCTCATGGGAGACTTCAACCACCCTGATATCTGTTGGAGGGATGGTACGGCCCGGCACAAGCAATCCAGGAAGTTCGTCAATTGTGTGGAAGACAACTTCCTTCTGCAAGTATTAGAGGAGCCGACAAGGAGAGGTGCCATGCTTGACCTCATCCTCACCAACAGGGAAGGGCTGGTTGGGAATGTGACACTCCAGGGCAGCCTTGATTGCAGCGATCATGAGATGGTTGAGTTTGAGACCCTCAGGGCAGTGTGAAGAGCGTGCAGCAAGCTCACTGCCCTGGACTTCAAGAGAGCAGACTTTGGCCTCTTCAGGAACCTGCTCAGTAAGGTTCCATGGAATACAGCCCTAGAGGGCAGGGGGGCCCAAGACTGTTGGTTGATATTCAAGGATCACCTGCTGCAGGCTCAGGAGCGATGCATTCCAACTAGAAGGAAGTTCAGCAAGAGGGCCAGGAGACCTCCTTGGAAGGATTAGGAGCTGCTGAGCAAAACTCGAAGGAAAAAAGAGGCTTATAAAAGGTGGAAGCCAGGTCAGGCGGCCTGGGAAGAATACAGGGATGTTGTCCGGGAAGCTAGGGACCAGGTTAGGAAAGCTAAGGCCCACTTAGAATTAAACTTGGCTAGGGATGTTAAGGATAACAGGAAGGGATTTTATAGGTACATTGCCCATAAGAGACAGGTTAGGGACACCGTGGGCCCTCTCCAGAAGCTATCGGGAGAACTGGCTACCCTGGATTTAGAGAAGGCTGAGGTTCTTAACGACTTCTTTGCCTCAGTCTTTACGGGCAAATGCTCTGACCACACCACCCAAGTCTTGGAAGGCAGACGCGGGAACGGTGAGGGTGGGGACCCTGGGCCCACTGTGGGGGAGGATCTTGTTCAGGACCACCTTAGGAACCTGAATGTATAGAAGTCCATGGGACCGGATGAAATCCATCCACGGGTCCTGAAGGAGCTGGCAAATGAAGTTGCTAAGCCACTCTCCATCGTATTTGAAAAATCCTGGCAGTCAGGTGAAGTTCCCGATGACTGGAAAAAGGGAAATATAACCCCCATTTTTAAGAAGGGAAAAATGGATGAGCCAGGGAATTACAGACCAGTCAGTCTCACCTCTGTGCCTGGCAAAATCTTGGAGTGGATTCTCCTGGAAGGCATGCTAAGGCACATGAAATCCAACAAGGTGCTTGGGGACAGCCAGCATGGCTTCACTAAGGGGAAATCCTGCCTGACCAATCTGGTGACCTTCTATGGAGGGGCTACAGAACTGATGGACAGGGGTAGAGCAGTTGATGTCATCTACCTGGACTTGTGTAAAGCCTTTGACACTGTCTCCCATGACATCCTTGTCTCTAAGTTAGAGAGACATCAATTTGATAGGTGGACCACTAGGTGGATAAAGAACTGGCTGGATGGCCGCACGCAAAGAGTTGTGCTCAGTGGCTCAATGTCCAGCTGGAGACCAGCAACGAGTGGTGTCCCCCAGGGATAGGTGTTGGGACCGGTCTTGTTCAACATCTTTGTGGGTGACATGGACAGTGGGATTGAGTGCGCCCTCAGCAAGTTTGCCGATGACACCAAGCTGTGTGGTTCGGTTGATACATTGGAGGGAAGGAATGCCATCCAGAGGGACCTTGACACGCTTGTGAGGTGGGCTGATGCCAACCTGATGAAGTTTAACCATGCTAAATGCAAAGTCCTCCACCTGGGTCGGAGCAATGGCAGGCACAGCTACAGATTGGGCGGGGAGGAGATTGAGAGCAGCCCTGCGGAGAAGGACTTGGGGGTGTGGGTTGATGAAAAAATGAACATGAGCCGGCAGTGTGCCCTTGCAGCCCAGAAGGCCAACCGTATTCTGGGCTGCATCAAAAGGAGTGTGACCAGCAGGTCGAGGGAGGTGATCCTGCCCCTTTACTCTGCTCTCGTGAGACCTCACTTGGAGTATTGTGTGCAGTTCTGGTGTCCTCAACATAAAAAGGACATGGAAGTGTTAGAACAAGTGCAGAGGAGGGCCACGAAGATGATCAGGGGACTGGAGCACCTCTCGTATGAAGATAGGCTGAGAACGTTTGGCTGTTCAGCCTGGAGAAGAGAAGGCTGCGTGGAGACCTCCTAGCAGCCTTCCAATACCTGAAGGGGGCCTGTAGGGATGCTTGGGAGGGACTCTTCATTAGGGACTGTGGTGAGAGGACAAGGGGTAATGGGTTTAAACTTAAACAGGGGAGGTTTAAATTGGATCTGAGGAGGAAGTTCTTTACTGTGAGGGTGGTGGGGCCCTGGAATGGGTTGCCCAGGGAGGTTGTGAATGCTTCATCCCTGGCAGCGTTCTAGGTGGGGTTGGACATAGCCTTGGATGGCATGGTTTAGTGGGAGGTGTCCCTGCCCATGGCGGGGGGGTTGGAACTCGATGATCTTGAGGTCCTTTCCAACCCTTACTATTCTATGATTCTATGTACCAAATGGAATTGAAAATTAGCTTACTTTAATTAAAAATATTACACTCTTTTAATGTTAACTCAAACATACATAATTATTACATCTGTTGTTTTAAGAAGATACTGACCTGAGTATCTGCCATGTGTTCATAGGAAGACGGAACCATGGGAGTTCATAGGTTTGCATACTGGCATATTTATATAAATCAGCATTTTATGCATTTTACCTTTGGCAGCTCAGAAGTTGCTTAATTATCAGTTTTGCTATAACTGATCTAGGGATGGTAACTTTATGAAGACAAGTTGGGTAGATGAAACAGAACAGAAGAGTTGATAGGACTTTACTCAGGACTATAAGTGCAGCAGCCTCAGGTCTGCCTTTCTGGTAACATTCCATGAATGTCCTGAAAATATAGATCCAGTTACAGTGGACTGAAGAAAAGAGAACACAGTGAGAATGTAAGAACAGAGTTAAAGCTTCACCAAGTAAGTCTAACTTAGTCACTTTGACTCCAGCAACGGCTATAATAGATGTCTAGGGAAAAGTAGGCTATATGTAGTACATCTGAGCTCTCACTCAGCCTCTGATTTTTTTCTGCTTAGTGGGTGTCCTAAGCCCAACATAGTTTATTTATTTGGCAACTGTCCTGGGTTCAGCAGTAACAGCCATTTTTCTCCTTCTTAGTAGCTGGTGCACTGCTGTGTTTTTTACTTTCAGCCTGGAAACAATGCTGATAACACTGATGTTTTTAGTTGTTGCTCAATAATGTTTACTCTGACCAAGGACTTTCTGAGTCTCATGCTCTGCCAGGGAGGAGGGGAAGCCAGGAGGAAGCAGAAACAGGACACTTGAGTCAAACTAGCCAAAGGGGTATTCCATACCACAGTGCGTCATGCCCAGTATATGAAGTGGGGGAGCTACCCGGAAGGCCCAGATCATTGCTCAGGTCAGTCTGGGTATTGGTCTGCGGGTGGTAAGCAGTTGCATGCTCTTCTTTGTAATTTCCCTTATCATTATTATTATTGGTGGCAGCAGTAGTGGTTTTGTGTTATACCTCAGTTACTGGACTGTTCTTGTCTCAACCCATGGGAGTTGCATTCTTTCAATTCTCTTCCCCATCCCTCCAGGTGTGGGGGGAGGAAGGGGTGGGGGAAGGATATGAGTGAACAGTTGGTGGTTCTGAGTTACTGGCTGAGCTTAGACGACTACAGTTCTTTGTGGCACCCAACGTTGGAGCGTTGTCATGGTTTAAGCCTCTATAACTCACGCAGTGTCTCTCTCACTCACTCACCCCTTTTTCTTCCCCAAGTCCTGGGGGGATGGGGAGGAGAATCAAAAGAATGCAACTCCCACAGGTTGAGATAAGAACAGTTTAGTAACTAAGGTGTAACACAAAACCACTACTGCTACCACTACTACTAATAATAATGACAAGGGAAATACAAGGAAAGAACACAATTGCTCACCACCAATCCCCAGCCCGACCACGCAGTGCACCCCCACCAGAAGCGAGCCTCACCCTTCTGGGTCTCTGCCCTCCATTTTTACATCCTAGGCATGATGTGCTGTGGTATGGGATACCTCTCTTTGGTCAATTTGGGTCAGGTGTCATGTCTCTCCTTCCTCCTGGCTTCCCCTCCTCCCTGACAGAGTATGAGACTCAGAGAGTCCTTGGCCAGGCCAAATGTTCTAAGCAGTAACTGGAAACACTGGTGTTATCAGTGCTGTTCCAGGGCAAAAATCAAAAACACAGCGCTGCACCAGCTACCGAGAAGGAGAAAAATGACTGCTACTGCTGAACCCAGGACAGGCATGAATGGTGGAGATAACAGATCTGACCAGTGTGTGTGTCTAATCACATTTGTGATTAGCATTCATTGTTTCAGATTAATAGTCAGTTCGTCACAATGCTCTCAAAGTTGTGTGTTGTTGCTCTTGATCTCTCAGTTTCAGCATGTCATACCTTACTTACAGCCGGTATTTGCTGGTTTGCTATTTTACAGTATATCGACTAGGGGTTTGGGCTAAGGTTCTTGTTTCATTGTATTTTATGGTAATGACTTGCAATACAATAGGCTCATTGATCACGAGACTGATTTGGCTTGTGTTCCCAGTGTGGTCACCATCTCTATACTTTGGAAGGTATATAGTGGAAGTGAAAAGCAATATGCCTTGTTTACTAATGGGTCCTGTCATACTATGGGAAAGCATTGGAGATGGAAGGCAGCTGTGTGGAGTCCCTGACAGCAAGTTGCAGAAACTGCTGCAGGAGAGGGTGAATTGAGTCAGTTTGCCGAGACGAAAGCCATCCAGCTGGCCTTGGACATTGCTGAAAGAGAAAAGTGGCCAGTACTTTATCTATATACTGACTCATGCATGGTGGCAAATGCCCTGTGGGGGTAGTTGCAGCAATGGAAGTAGAGCAACTGGCAACACAGAGGTAAACCCATCTGGGTTGCTGCACTGTGGCAAGATACCGCTGCCCAGGTGCAAAACCTGGTGGTCAAGGCACGCCATGTAGATGCTCATGTACCCCAGAGTCAGGCCACTGAGGAACACCAGAACAACCAACAAGTGGATAAAGCTGCTAAGATTGAAGTGGCTCAGATGGACTTAGATTGGCAACATAAGGGTGAATTACTTTTTCCCAGTGGGCCCATGACACTTCAGGCCATCAGGGCAGAGATGCAACATATAGACGGGCTCATGATCGAGGGATGGACTTAACAATGGACACTATAGCCCAGGGTATTCATGACTGTGAAACATGTACTGCAGTTAAGCAATCCAAACGGTTAAAGCCACTTTGGTATGGAGGACGATGGCTGAAGTATAAATATGGGGAGGCCTGGTAGATTGACTATATCACACTCCCACCTGTGGTGCATGAGGCACAAACTCCAGTTGTGGTGCAACTAAAGACATTTATTGAGTGAGCTTACAGGCTTTTGTAGTACTCTGCTGTCGTGGTTTAAGCCCATCTGTAACTCAGAACCACGCAGCTGCTATCTCACTCCATCCCCTTCCTTCCTCCCGATACCAGAGGGGTGGGGAGGAGAATCGAAAGAATGTAACTCCCACGGGCTGAGATAAGAACCGGCTCCAGTGTACGGACCAGCTTATGGATGGAAATCAGGGAGTCTCAGTTGGTGTGATATTGCTGCCGGTGCACTCTTGTGGTCGCAATTGGCACTTGCTGTTCTTCGACCTTCAGCAGCCCCACAACAGAAGGATCCTCTGAGAGACCAGGCAAGGTGGACAGCTGCTCAATTTCCTCTGTCTCCAAAGCAGCAATACCAAAAGCCCATCAGTGCCCTTTTGGGTCTTTGAAGTACCCTCTCCTGAGGTAATCTATGCCAAGGATGCATGGAGCCTTTGGGCCAGTCACAATGGGGTGTTTTTGCCATTCCCTCCCAGTCAGGCTGATTTCAGCCTCCAGTACAGTCAACTCTTGGGACCCTCCTGTCACTCCAGAAATAGAAATGGGTTCCACCCCTTGACAGCTTGATGGCATCAGGGTACAGTCTGCACCAGTATCTACTAGAGCCTTATACTTCTGTGGGACTGTCGTGGTTTAAGCTATAAACCCATACAGTCGCTCTTTCGCTCACTCCCCACTCTTTCTTCCCTCCGCTCCTGGAAGGATGGGAAGGAGAATCGAAAGAATACAGCTCCCACAGGTTGAGATAAGAACAGTTTAGTAACTAAGGTATAACACAAATCACTACTCCTACCACCAATAATAATAATGACAAGGCAGATACAAGGAAAAGGAGAATACAATAGCTCACCATCAAATATCAAGCCCGACCACCCAGTGCACCCCACCAGTAACAATAATGACAAGGCAAATACAAGGGAAGGATACAATTGCTCACCACCCAGTATCAAGCAGTGCACCCCCCACTGTGCACCCTCCCCACCCTTCCGGGTCTCTCCTCTCTGTCTTTACATCCTGGACATGACGTGCTGTGGTATGGAATAATCTCTTTGGTTAGTCTGGGTCAGGTGCCCTCTCTCTCCTTCCTCCTGGCTTCCCCTCCTCCCTGGCAGAGCATGAGACTCACAAAGTCCTTGGCCAGCCTAAACATCACCAAGCACTAACTGAAAACACTGGTGTTATCAGCACTGTTCCCAGGCCCAAAATCAAAAACACAGAGCTGCACCAGCTACCAAGAAGGAGAAAAAAAATGACTGCTGCTGCTGAACCCAGGACAGGGACTGATGTGCCAGGCCACCTGATCCACACAGACCAGTAAATCCGATTGTCCCCTACCTCCACCTGGCTGCAGGCAGGGCCCCTCTAATAGTCATCACAACATTGGACACTTAAGTCTTGTAGAAAGGGATTATTCTTCTTTTTCACAGGCGATGGAGTAAAATCGGCTCTTCCACTCCATCTGGGAACCTGCTCACCAGAGACTGAAGCCTCAGCTTTCATGGGATGATCATCCCTGACCTTTGTCCTCCTCTTCAATTCACACACCCGTTCCTCCAGAGCTGAGGTAAGTTTTCCATCCCACTTTGTCATATCTTCTCCGTGATCCTGCAGGTAAAACCAGAAGGTGGCCCGTGGTGGATACCTTCTATATTTTCTCTGTCAAGCAGTAGGACACCTTTTGTTAATAGCTGAGATGTGTTGGTACACATGAGGAGCTGGATAGATCAGATAGATCGTCTCTCTATTGTTTGAGCTCCTGGGACAGTTTTTCCACAGCTGAAATAATGGAAGGGGCGAGATTTTCTTCGAACTCTTGGAGTTGATGAATCATTTCACCCACTGTTAGTGGTAATATGCCATTCGAGGTTGCTGTCGTCAATGAATGGGCATATGATGACAGTACATTCTGTATAAATTTCCGCCACATGGGTTGTGTACATTTGACTTCATACGGCTCTATGGGTACATCCCCATTATTCGGCTTGATGTGATAGATCACCTCTAGAATGGCTGATTCCCTCAGAGACTGGATGCTTTTCTCTAGAGTAGTCCACTTGGCCAAACAACTCATAACATCGTCCCTGTATGGAAACATTTGTTCACGGCTGCCAAGAGGCGCTTCCAAAGGCTGAGGGAGTGTTTCTCTCTTGCAATTGCTTTGTCAGTTCCCCCTTCCCTAGCAAGTGACCCTAGCTGCTTGGCTTCCCTACCTTCTAGTTCGTGACCCTCGGCCCCATTGTCCCAGCATCGGAGCAAGCAGGTGATGATGTGTTCCCCTGGCTGACGGGTAAAATCTTTTCTCGTATTCCGTAGCTCGGTTGAGGTCTGGGGTCGAGAGGTCACCTCTTCTTCCTCTTCTTCTTCTGATTCACATACTAATAACTCCTGGTCAGATGCTGTCCCAGGTGGTGAGTATATTGTTTCTTCATCTTGCTTCTTTTTTCTTGTCTTTGTTTTGCTTTTCCCCTTGTGTACAGGGGCAACTGATATCGGTACAAATTGGTCCTATGGTTTAGCTGCAGTGATTATCACTGTGGTAGGAGTGGCTGCAGTATTTGTTGTCGGGGGTTGAGTAGTTACTGTACTTGTTGCTGGGGCTGGTGTAGATGCTGTGCTTGGAGCTGGAGTAGCTGTGCTGTCTGTTGCTTTGCCATCAGATCCAGGTACATTTTTTTCCTTTTGAAAGTGCTGGATAGTGTTGAACAGGGCTCAGTAAGTATCGGGTAAGCGCCAGCACGTTGCCATGATTTGTCTGTCCCTGGTACAACCAGGATGACAACACACCTCATTTAAATGTTTCACTAATTTTTCTGGATTTTGTGCTTGTTCAGTGGTGAAATTCCAAAGCACTGGAGGGGCCCAGTGGACAAGATACTTACCCACACTATCCCACACACCCTGTCACTCATGATTGTCCAGACTCTGGGAAAATCTCTTGGTCCTCCTAAATCATTGTCTAATCCTAGACAAGACCCAAACCCAACTCTGCTTAACTGTTGAGACCAGGCTAAGTGGTCGTGGGTAAAACATACTCTGTATGTGTGCCAACATGGTGATCCCCATCACAATCAACAGGCAGGTCTCAAGGATACTTAAAGGCTACGCAAAACCTTCAGAACTCTCAAATGATGCTGTAAATAGTTTGGTGGGGATGCTGGGAGCATAAGAGAATGTCTCTTTCACAGGTTGACCACCCAAGGAGGGGAAAAAAGATATGTAATTGCTCAGCACTTCTATTATATACCTCCCAAAGTATAGAGATGGTGACCACACTGGGAACGCAAGCCAGATTAATGAGCCTATTGTGTTACAAGTCATTGCCAGAAAGTACAATGAAACAAGAACCTTAGCCCAAGCCCCCAGCCAATAAACCCTAACACAGTAAATACCGGCTGTAAGTAAGGTACATGTTGAAACTGTGAGATCAAGAGCAACAACTCTGAGAGCCAATAAATCAGCATTGTGATGAGTGACTATTAATCTGAAACAATGAATGCTTATCACATATAGGATTAGACACACTCTGGTCAGATCTTGTCATTATCTCAACCCTTCGTGCCCCACATTGGGTACTAAAAAGAACTGTCATGGTTTAAGCCCAGCCATAACTCAGAACCAAGCAGCTGTTCATTCACTCCCCCCCCTTCCTCCCCCCGCTCCTGTATGAATGGGAAGGAGAATCAAAAGAATGTAACTTCCACGGGTTGAGATAAGAACAGTCCAGTAACGAAGGTGCGACACACACCACTCCTGCTACCACCAATAATAATGATCATAGAATCATAGAATAGTTAGGGTTGGAAATGACCTTAAGATCATCTAGTTCCAACCCCCCTGCCATAGGCAGGAACACCTCACACTAAACCATGACAACCAAGGCTCTGTCCAACATGGTCTTGAACACCGCCAGCGATGGAGCATTCACAACTTCCCTGAGCAACCCATTCCAGTGCCTCACCACCCTTACAGTAAAGAATTTCTTCCTCATATCCAATCTAAACTTCCCCTTTTTAAGTATGAACCCGTTACCCCTTCTCCTATCACTACAGTCCGTAGTGAAGAGTCCCTCTTGTGCATCCCTATAGGCCCCCTCCAGATACTAAAAGGCTGCTATGAGGTCTCCACGATGATAAGGGAAATAACAAGGGAAGAGAATACAACCGCTCACCACCCACCAACCGATACCCAGATCGACCCAAGCAGTGATCTAACCCTTCTGGGTAACTGCCTCCAGTTTATATAAGGGGCATGATGTTCTGTGGTATGGAATACCTCTTTGGTCAGTTTGGGTCAGGTGTCTTGTCTCTGCTTCTTTCTGACTTCCCCTCCTCCCTGGCAGAGCATGAGACTCAGAAAGTTCTTGGTCAGAGTAAGCATTACTGAGCCGCATCTGAAAACATCGGTGTTATCAGCATTGTTCTCAGGCTGAAAGTCAAAACCACAGCGCTGCACCAGCTCCTAAGAAGGAGAAAAATGACTGCAACTGTTGAACCCAGGACATCTGCCTAGCAATTAGTAGCGATTAGCTCCTTTGGTACTTTTCCTTCATGAAAAAGTTTCCTTCTCCGCCTGTATACCATGCTCTTCTCCAGCCAATGACCTTACTGATCACACACCCTTTCATATTACTGTCCATGCATTTTTGCTTAAGGAACTATTTTTAGCCAGATATATAAACATGTTTCTCTGCTACTACTGCTTGCTGCATTGCTACTTCCCATTCTCCTTGAACGCACATTCTTCATCCCATTGGCCCACAACCCCCCACCCATCAAGTCAAGCACCATGTGCTTACCATGGTGGAAGCAACCACTGGATGTTTGGAAACACATGCTGTGCCCCATGCCGCTGCCCAGAACACTATCCTGGGCCTTGAAAAACAGATTTTATGTTGACACAGCACCCCAGAGAGAATTGAGTCAGAAAATGTGACTCATTTCTGGAACAGACTTATAGACATTTGGGCTAAAGAGCATGGCATTGAGTGGGTATATCACACCCCCTACCGTGCACCAGCCTCTGGAAAAATTGAACTGTATAATGGGTTGGTAAAAACTATACTGAGAGCAATGGGTGGTGGGACTTTCAGACACTGGCATGCACATTTACCAAAAGCCACCTGGTTGGTCAACACCAGAGGATCTATCAACAGGGCTGGCCCAACCCAGTCAGAGCTTTTACATACTGTAGAAGGGGATAAAGCTCCTGTGGTGCACATAAAGAGTTTGCAAGGGAAGACAGTCTGGGTTATTCCTGTTTCAGGTAAAGGCAAACTGATTTGTGAGATTGCTTTTGCTCAGGGACCCGGATATACTTCATGAGTAATGAGGAAAGGTGAGGAAGTCCGATGTGTGCCCCAAGGGGATTTGATTTTAGGGGAAAACAGGCAATGAACTCAATTGTACGCTGTTGCTTGCTATGTAGCACTTTTATAGCCCACCACCTAGATGTCTTCAGGTCACCAGCAATTGGCCCGGACTTCTCTCCGACCATCATTTCAATGAACTTTGGCAAAACCAGACAAGCTCAGCAGTGACCAGACAAGTTCTGTGGTGCCATCAGCAGGCAACAATCCAGCACTGCACGCAGTCTGTCCTGCTATGAAACACTGTGTCATGGGTTCAGCAGCAGCAGTCAATTTTTTCTCCTTCTTAGTAGCTGGTGCAGTGCTGTGTTTTCGACTTTCGGTCTGGGAACAGCACTGATAACACCGATGTTTATAGTTACAGCTTAGAATGTTTTGATCTGACCAAGGACCTTGTGAGGCTCATGCTCTGCTAGGGAGGAGGGGAAGCCGGGAGGAAGGAGAGACAGGACACCTGACCCAGACTGACCAAAGAGGCTATTCCATACCACAGCACGTCATATCCAGGATGTAGAGACGGAGAGCAGAGACCGGGAAGGGTGGTGGGGGTGTACGGTGGGGGGTGCACTGTGTGGTCAGGCTTGATATTGGATGGTGAGAAATTGTATTCTTTTCCCTTGTATTTCTCTTGTCATTATTATTATTGGTGGTAGCAGTAGTGATTTGTGTTATACCTTAGTTACTAAACTGTTCTTATCTTAACCTGTGGGAGTTGCATTCTTTCGATTCTCCTTCCCATCCCTCCAGGAGTCGAGGGAAGAAAGAGTGGGGAGTGAGTGAAAGAGCGGCTGTATGGGTTTATAGAAGCTTAAACCACGACACACTGCTACAAGAGATGGAGCCCGACATCATGGACCACATGAATTCAGCAGCTTTATAGGGATTGGTCCATGCACTGAGGAATGATAACTCTGTGTGTGTGTGTATGTATATACATATATCTGAGACAAGAGTGATGGTATATTGAAAAATGTGGGATCTGAGCATGGCGTGAATGGTATGGAATAAGTGGTGAATACTGTCCTAGGTTCAGCAGTAGCAGTCATTTTTCTCCTTAGTAGCTGGTGCAGTGCTGTGTTTTTGACTTTCAGCCTGAGAACAATGTTGATAACACTGATGTTTTTAGTTATTGCTCAGTAATGTTTACTCCTACCAAGGACTTTCTGAGTCTCACGGTCTGCCAGGGAGGAGGGAAAGCCAGGAGGAAGCAGCGACAAGACACCTGACCAAAACTGATCAAAGAGGTATTCCATATCACAGCACCTCATGCCCAGTACATAAACTGAAAGCAGTTACCCAGAAGGGTTAGATAACTGCTTGGTCGGGCTGGGTTGCGGTTGGTGGGTGGTGAGAAGTTGTTCCCTTGTTATTTCCTTTATCATTATTATTATTGGTGGTAGCAGCAGTGGTTTATGTTATACCTTAGTTACTGGACTGTTCTTATCTCAATCTGTGGGAGTCACATTCTTTCGATTCTCCTCCCCATCCCTCCAGGAGCAGGGGGAGGAAGAAGCGGAGGTGGGGGGGGGAGGAGTGAGCAAGCTTCTGCATGGTTCTGAGTTACCGGTTGAACTTAAACCACGACAGTAACCACAGTAATTTCTATTTATTTGTTTTTTCCAGAGTATTTATTACTCCTCCCTTGAAATCCCTCACAATTTTGCATGCACAGAATCCTATGATGAGAAATTCCACAAGTCCCTCATTTGTGTGAAGAACCAACTCCATATATCTGGCTCGCACTGGTCTCGGGTGACTACACCTCACCAGACAGTGAAAGTCAACATTAATTCACTCCAATCCACTCATGATTTTGTAGTCCACTACCTTTTCTGTCAAACATGGTAACATGAGCCTGTAAGGGCCTCTGGCATTTTACGGCCACCTACTAATTTTAACATGCTCTTTCTGAAATGGTAGGTTTATATTAATTAGAATGGGGGTTTCTGGTTTATTTTTATCATTGGCGCTGTTGTAAAGCATCAGAAAGGTAGTTTGAAAGACATCTATGTTGTCCATGGGCTTAGAGTCAGCATTTTCTGCACATGGATCAGAAAGTGGAAATTTTTTCATTATGTTTCCCACCTTCCATTTGGTTCTGACAGCAGCCTTAATACACTGCACTAACATTTTATTAGAGGTAGAGTGGATTTTCCAATATTAAAAATCTGATTTCCCTTCTCATCCAGCAGTTATACTGAGGTTCACTGGAAGACTGTGGGTTTAATAACATTCAATTTTAAACTTTCTTGCTCAAAGGCTTTTTGATTCTACATTTGTACCGGTTTTAGTACAACTGCTTCTTAATTCATCTATGGGGACTGTTGGTGCCCCACTGGCAAATTACCGCTGAAGGCTTTAAGCCCTAGGTCTAAAATGTTCCAAACAAATATTAATTAAGCATCCATACTATTCTTACCTAACGGTAGGATATGTTGCAACACACGCGATGCATGCCTGAGCTCATGAACGCTTTCTCCCACCCAGGAACTGGTAATGATTTCACATTAGGAAGGCTAATTGACATCATGTTTACTTGCTGCAAACACTGATAGATGAACAAGCACATTTAAATTCCTAAAAATGCCTTCTGTGTTTAAAATTGTCCTAAGAGGTCAAAAAGGCTTTGTTTGCATGTTTTTTTTTCTGTTTTGTTTTTTTTTTTTTTTTTTGGTTTGGTTTGGTTTGGTTTTGTGTGTGGTTTTTTTTTTTTTTTTTTCTTCTTCTGGTAACAAAAATGAGGCTTTTAATTTTACAGGTATTATCCACAATTGTACCCCAAGGAGATTTGAACTTGCAAGAAGTTCCAGATAGAAGACAGGGATTTACAGGGATTCTGATTATTAAAGATTGCTTGATATCTTTGCATTTTCTGGTTCTTTGTGCTTTATCTCACGTTCTAGCTTCTTATTTACTCTTATTTACTCGACTTTCATAACAGAGTATCGTTTCATTCATGTCTCTTAACAGGAAATGAATTGAAGCCTTGCTTCCTCATGATGCATATTCAATAATATTGTACATACCTGATCCTCTCTGCAGAGAGTTTACCATTGTCCCTAATCTTCAGCATTGCTGGCAGAGTTTTAGGACACAAATGAATACAGACTTCCTGAAAACAATGAATCATCTCTTTTTGCTTATATCTGCTTACAGAGTTTATGTAGATACAATTTTTAACAATCTAATATCATCTTCTAGTATCATCTACTCCTTCTAATATTCTGTTCAGCCCCCACACTCCATTCACTGTATCTTGTCCTTCTCATCTGATGATAGATTTCCAGATTTATGAGGACCATTCTAAAGTTCTTACAAATTTTCTACCTTCCTTCCAAGGATATTGTTCAGCTTGTAGTGTACTTTTTCACCCTTCATTACTTACACAATTGGTGCTTTTTCTTACCTTGTTTAAATGCCTCATGGTTCTCTTTAGTGTGATGAATTTCTCTATATTGTGTCTATTTTTATACTCCTTTGTTCCACCACTTATTTCTTCTAGTGTTTTTGCTTAACCTTTTTATACTTTTTCTGTTATGCTTATATTTATATCTGTAATATAGTTATATTACCACACCCTTTTATTGCATAATACATAACTTTTCTCTTGTTGCAAGGAAACTTAGCTACACAGACTGAGCTTCATTCATCAGCACAGAGTTCCTGTAAAATGTTACTCCCCCTGTCCAGCAGAGGGGAGACTTTAAAATGCATCAGCCGTAAATATTCTCCTCGTCTTCTTCTGGCCATTGCAAGTCACATCTTGTTCTCCATCGTTCACTGTTTTACACGGGCCTGTTTTATTTTCCAGTATAAGCAAGACAAATAATTTGTATTGTAGCGACATTCAAACTGAGAAATGACATCAACATTTGTGTTAAATATTGTTGCAGTCGTTAGTGCAGGCAGATTTCACTTCATAGGTGAACTACTGTGAATATTAAACATATAGCCCAACCTTAGAACAGGTTTTTCTTCCTTTCTGGAAGAAAAAGAATCAGTGAAATTCCCTAAAGTTGAAGTATACCTTGACAGTTGGCTGAACTGGGACACGAATTTTTAATTTATGGTGAGAATTACCTTACCTTCAGATGGGTACCTAAAAATCGGGATAATTTTCTACATTTTCATTACGAGCAAAGGTGATATAGTCAATAGGATTAATGAAATACAAGGTGTAATTAATCTGTACTATCACTCCCAAGGCTTCGTTGACATTATTGAGTAGATCCCTACTGATCATAAAGTCTGGACAAATAGGTCAGGTGTAGCTACCTTCATTTAGCCAGAATTGCTGTGAAAGAGACAGGAACTGTATATCTGTCAGCAGATTTTAGTGTCTCTCTCTCAATTATATAGATTATGGTTTAATTTCTGCATAATAATTAGCCTTGATTCTCTGAAAACTGTATGGGAGCTTTTAGATTAATACAATGGAATGAAAACTGAGTAGAATATTTTTGCCTGTATCTGCTAAACAGGATAACAATAAGTAACATTCCCATCACTGATTGTAAAGGATGCCATAGAGCACTCCAAGATGCTCTTTGAAGATATCCAGATCCAGTATCATACAAAAGCTGTAAGACCTTTGCTTCCATTTTTTATTATTATTAGTATTTCCAAGTCTATCAAATGCTCAAAAGTTACGTTAAAATCTGTTAATGATTTAATGAAAATAAGTAGGACAATTCTTTTAGAGCTGGTAAAGTTCTAGGATTAGACAGATTTCTGGTGGGTTATAATAAGTCTTCCTAACACCTACTTGGCCTGATTTCATACCTTTTTAAAGAATCAGTTAAAATGCTACCAATGAAAAGAAAAATTGAAAGAGTTTTTCATTCACTTTTTTTGTCCTTCAAAATCATACAAAATATTCTTACCATGACACCAGCTAAGGAAAAAAGCAAATCTTTTAAGCATCTTTAAGGGTATTTTAAACAGCACACCCAGAGCTAGAATTACTGTACAGATGTTTCATTTTTAGTTAAAAGCAATATATTTTGCAATAAATCCCAGTTTACGCCCAGAAAAGATCTCCTTGCTGTAATAGTAGTGTGAATAACTTGGTGATGTACTGCTGATGCAAGAGTTGTTTTCCTATTCTGAATTTCTTGCTGTTTGATCAGGGAAGAAAAGCTCTGACTGCAGGGGCAAGCAGTATTTAGTCATTTTTCAAATCATCTCAAATGCTCAACATTTTGGTTTTGACCACTCTTAAAGTGCTCAGTGTCTGTCAGGGCTCCACTTTTTCTTCCTGGAGGGCAAAATGCAGCAAAACCCAGTGTATTTTATAGCAGAAGGGTATGAGAGGTGTCCCTCACAACTAATTAATTTGCTTGTCTTTTGTCCATTACTTCTTTCTCCTTCTGTGTGGTTCTTATTCTAGCAAAATAATAGCCCTTAATTTGAGAAGACTGGGTGCCAAAATGCCAACCAGTACATATAAATGCAAAATATAACTCTGGTTGCTAATTTGAGGTTAGATACAAAGTATTCCTTTTGCATTTTCATTGTAGTAGTGTTAGTAGATGGGAAAAAGTGAACGTTTGTTCTTTACATTCATTTACCAATATACCATTTTAAAAAATGAAGCTAAATCCAATGTATAGTTACAGCTGCTGTAAAATTTGTTATTAAGTATGAAATCAGCATGTTATGTATTCTTAAAACTCCCTTAAGTCCTCGGTTATTTTAGATGAAGCTTGCCAAATCAGTCTCATGCTGTGACCTCTGAAATGCTGAAGAGATGCCTTGTGTATCCTATCCGCTTGAATTAAACACTGAGCCTCTTTAAAACATGCATTTTAATTAGTTTTAGAGCTAAAAATGCCACCTGCACTGAATGGTGATGCTGAGGGAATTCCATTAGTATTTCAGAATTTCTTTGAAAGCTATCTTCCCTGTGACAGATGGTAAAAGATAGTACATGAACCAAGTTAAATAAATAATGCAAGTAAGTGTGGATATGTGCCTTGTGGATGTCCCTTTTTCTGACCAAATTGTTATAATAAAAGCTGTATGTGTCAATACATTAGGAAAAAAAAAAAGCCAAAGCCATTTATTTAATGTGTTTCTAGTTATTACCAAATAATGAACTTCAGATGCTCGCTGCAAATGAGGTTGATTTTTACCCTACAAGAAGCATGAACTTTATGTCACAGTTTGGAAGTCATTAAATATTATCCAGAGACTGCCATGCACACCACAGCACAATGCTGCCAAGAAAGAAAAGAAAATGCATGTTAGTCTTGCAAAGCTTCGATGTAGTATGTCTCAATTCTGAAAGGAAGAAAATAAGAAATCAGACAGGAAAAGAATCATGTAGTAGATGGTTTGTTTCATGGTTCCAATGCTACATTGATCTTCTTCATATTGTCTATTATTCAGAAATAAAAATTGGTACTGCAGTTATTGTAACAGCATGTTTCCAGTCATGCAGCACTATCCAGGTATTAACAATTTATTGGGAGGGCAGTATCATTTACGTATCCACTGTTCCATTTCTAATTGCCTGACACTTATTTAGTATTGAATGGAAGGACATAGCAGAGATCATTGGAGCAAAACTCCTTTTCTACTCTGTCCCATAAGCTTGCCTGGCTTTCTAAGATATTTGTGAGACAGTCATTCACTCTCCGCTACTATGAGAATTGAGAAACCCAAGATCCGGAAAATCACCAATTACTGTATTTTATGGGAATATGTGTTCTTCATTTTTAAGGTGATAGAGAGCAAGGAAACTCTTTTCCTTTTCATATACTTGGCTGCCCCTCTCTTAGTGATCTGAAAACTTTTTGGCTCAAGCACAGCTTTGAATATATGTTTTTAAGGTGCCTTATTCATATTGATTCTTTTGTGACTTGGAGTCTTTGCGTCCATTAACATAAGAGACAGCACTGCACTCTCATGTAGCTAGCTCTGTGCTTCATCATCTCTCTCAAATCTCATTCAGAATGAAAGACTGACATGGACTAAGATCCATGTGGTTAGTATTGTATATATCTTCCATTAAAAACTGTATTTCATCGCTAATATTTGCATTGAACACACCAGATCAATTTTAATGTCATTATTTCCAACATCTGTCAGGGAGAAGAAAGTTGAGTGGGAAGAATCAAGAAGCTCTACAAAAAAAAATATATAATTAATATATTAAAAAGCTTCAGGTGTCTGGTAAAGGCTTATTAATCCCTTTGAGATCAGAATTGCTGGCATGAACCCTGGTTGGTGAAAGTTATCAAAAGCTGTGACCAGCTAATAGTGACCTGGTTCCATGTATTTGATTTGCTTTGCCACTTGCTGTTTGGTGTGTTTGCTTTCTCAGACTATGTTCTGAGTAGTCTGAGTTATCTGAGCTTTTTCTCTGAGCTTATTAACTGGAAAAGTATGTAATGGTAAGGGCTGAAGGAATGAGTGACATTTGCAACAATGTCATTAGAGCAGCTTTCATACTAAAAAATGAAGACAGTTAAAGGTAAAACAACATTTAATGACATGTTTTTCACTACAGCAGTTTCCATTCTCATTTACTCTTTTAATCTATTTTGCATCATCTGTAGTCAGTAATTTCTTTGCAAATTGTGACTTCTAGAATTTAAACCACTTTTTCCTTGGCTTGATCCCACCCTGCCATGCCTCATTCAGAAGGTCAGGACTTGAAAAGTCTGTTAACCAGATATCTTAGATTTTGCTTTATTAGCGGAGGAAGACATAGTCTGCAATTCATTCACTAAAAATATGTATAGAAATACACTGCATTCTGCTACACTGGAATTTGAGTTCCCTTCTCACTTACAATATTGTGCATTAAACAAAACTCAGTGACAAATCGCCATTATATTAAATCATTAGAACATATACAATTGGTCTTTTGGTATCTGTCGTGGTTTAAGCCTCTCACGCAGTTTGCTCTCTCATTCCTCCCTCTTTCTTCCCCACAGCTTCCAGGGGGATGGAGAAGAGAATTGAAAGAATGCAGCTCCCACAGGTTGAGATAAGAACAGTTTAGTAACGGAGGTATAACACAAACCACTACTGCTACCACCAATAATAATAATGACGAGGCAAATACAAGGAAAGAGAATACAACCGCTCACAACCCGACACCAAGCCTGACCCAGCAGTGAACCCCCCTCTTCCGGGTCTCTGCCCTCTGTTTTTCCATCCTGGGCATGACGTGCTGTGGTATGGAATACCTCTTTGGTCAGTTTGGGTCAGGTGTCCTGTTTCTGCTTCCTCCCAGCTTCTCCTCCTCCCTGTCAGAGCATGAGACTCAGAAAGTCCTTGGTCAGACCAAAACATTACTAAGCAGTAACCGAAACATCAGTGTTATCAGTGCTGTTCCCAGGCTGAAAGTTAAAAACAGCTGCACCAGCTACCAAGAAGGAGAAAAATAACTGTTACTGCTGAACCCATGACAGTATCCAAGCACATTACATGTCACTTGATAAAACAACAGAATAAAATTTATCTTTTTGTGATGAGCAGAAGAATTTTGACTTTATATGGCACTGGTCTCCAGACCACTACACTTAAATGGAAACTTAAAACTGTTCATGCTGT
This sequence comes from Amazona ochrocephala, assembly GCA_039720435.1. Taxonomy (NCBI): domain Eukaryota; kingdom Metazoa; phylum Chordata; class Aves; order Psittaciformes; family Psittacidae; genus Amazona; species Amazona ochrocephala. The sequence goes on from CM077878.1 coordinate 22,970,318, forward strand.
TTTTCCTTCAAAAGATAGAAGGTGCAATATCTGGGTATGTGCCCTTGGTTTCATCCAAAGGTGACCGTGAATTCATATATTTGCAGCAGCTTTGTCCTCTGCTAATGAGCTGCCTTATAATGTTACTAAACACTCTTGTGTGTTTTTCTGCTGACCAATCATTTCCCATGATTACTGCAACATCCACTGTTCTGCTTCTACATGTCTGGATGTGAGAAAAGGCTCGGCATCTATGAGCTTCACCTTGGAGCAGCAACTTGCCCCGAGGGAGTTTCAAGTCCTCGACAAGGCCTGCCCAGGAGCCTGCAGCTCCGCAGAGGCAAGAGGCTGACTCAGAGGGGGCGGCATCAGGAGGACCGGCGGCAGACCTGACTGGTTAAAATCCTGCCCCAGGGAGCTCGAGCGACCTGGAGCCCGGCGAACAGGGCGGGCAAACAGGGCGGGCTCGAAGCAGTTTGTGTGGCAGTTCACGCGGGCAGGCAAGCAGGGTGGTGAGCGGGATGGTGAACACTCGCCGTACGGGCAAGGCTCAGTCTGGGAGCTCTGCTCTGGCTGCGCCGGTGGTGGACAGCCTAGGCACCCAGACAGAGCCGATGGGAAGAGAGGCTGCAGTGCAGAGCTCGGAGTATCCTAAGGGAAGGGTGAGCAATGGGCAGGGCTGCACTCTGCGTTCCCTGGTGGAGGTCCTCCTGCAGCAGGTGGCTGAGCTGCAGGAAGCTGTTACCAGGCTGAAAGGTGTCAGGGAAGCTGAGGGGGAGCAGCACTGCTTGCTCCGGCACCAAACTGTTCCGGGGCCTCGAGTGTCTACTGTTGCCCATGCAGGAAAGGAGGCTGCTAACCCAGGAAGCTGGGAAAAGGTAAGAGAAAAAAACAACAAAAAAAGGAGGAAGAGGGTAATTAAAAGCAAGGGGCTTCCTCCTACGTCTGTTGTCCCCACCCAGAACCGCTTTGCTATCCTGCAGGGGGCTGATGAGCAACAGAGCTCCCACCAGGCGCAACCAGCTGGTGCACTGGTAAAGAAGGTCACTACTGGTGCTGCCAGGAAAAAGGGGCGGACCATAGTAGTCGGGGACTCTAATCTGAAAGGCACAGAGGCACCCATCTGCCGGCCTGACCCAGGCTCAAGGGAGGTGTGTTGCCTACCAGGGGCTCGGATCAGGGATGTGGCTGAGAAGCTGCCTACTCTAGTAGGTCCCACTGACTATTACCCACTCTTGGTAATACATGTGGGTGCTACTGATATAGATAGCAGTAGCCCAGAGAACATAAAGAAGGACGACAGAGCTCAGGGGGAGGTAGTTAGGTGCTCTGGAGCTCAGATTGTCTTTTCGTCAATTCTCCAGGATACAGGGCAGGACCAGACAAAGGCTAGGAGGATTAGGCAGGTTAATAAATGGTTAGAAGGGTGGTGCTATAGTCAGGGGTTTGGGTACCTTGAACATGAGACTCAATATAGTAGGCCAGGTCTACTGGGGGCTGGTGGAGCTGGTCTGACAAAGAAGGGGAAGAGTGGATTTGGTAGGAGGTTTGCCAGACTGGTCAAGGATGCTTTAAACTAGATGTGTTGGGGGAGGGGGGCATCATTCCATCCCAACACACCCAGTCGGTTGCCAGCACCTACAGTAAATGTTTGGAGCAATGTAGAGATATTCCAGCTGCTCCAGCCAATGAGCCGGCTTCAATTGGATCTCGCCTCAAATGCCTCTACACAAATGCCCGTAGTATGGAGAACAAACAAGAAGAATTAGAGATGTGTGCACATCTACGGGGGTATGATATCATAGGCATCACAGAAACATGGTGGGATGGCTCCTATGACTGGTGTGTTGGAATGGAAGGTTACCGGCTCTTTAGCAAAGACAGGCCCGGCAGACGGGAAGGGGGAGTTGCTATTTATGTTAGGGATAGGCTAGAGAGTATGGAACTCTGTCTGGGGACAGGTGAGCAGTCGACAGAGAGTTTGTGGGTCAGGGTTAAAGGGAGAACAGCGATGGGTGATGTTATTGTGGGGATCTGTTACAGACCGCCTGACCAAGGGGACTTGCTGGATGAAGCGCTCCATAGGCAGATAGGAGCAACCCCACGCTTGCAGGCACTTGTTCTCATGGGAGACTTCAACCACCCTGATATCTGTTGGAGGGATGGTACGGCCCAGCACAAGCAATCCAGAAGGTTCCTCGATTGCGTGGAAGACAACTTCCTTCTGCAAGTAATAGAGGAGCCGACAAGGAGAGGTGCCATGCTTGACCTCGTCCTCGCCAACAGGGAAGGGCTGGTTGGGAATGTGACACTCCAGGGCAGCCTTGATTGCAGCGATCATGAGATGGTTGAGTTTGAGATCCTCAGGACAGTTAGAAGAGCATGCAGCAAGCTCACTGCCCTGGACTTCAAGAGAGCAGACTTTGCCTCTTCAGGAACCTGCTCAGTAAGGTTCCATGGGATACAGCCCTAGAGGGCAGGGGGGCCCAAGACTGTTGGTTGATATTCAAGGCTCACCTGCTGCAAGCCCAGGAGTGATGCATCCCAACTAGAAGGAAGTTCAGCAGGAGGGCCAGGAGACCTCCTTGGATGGATAAGGAGCTGCTGAGCAAAATTCGAAGGAAAAAAGAGGCTTATAAAAGGTGGAAGCCAGGTCAGGCGGCCTGGGAAGAATACAGGGATGTTGTCCGGGAAGCTAGGGAGCAGGTTAAGAAAGCTAAGGCCCACTTAGAATTAAACTTGGCTAGGGATGATAAAGGATAACAGGAAGGGATTTTACAGGTACATTGCAAATAAAAGACAGGTTAGGGACAACGTGGGCCCTGTCCAGAAGCTATCGGGAAAACTGGCTACCCTGGATTTGGAGAAGGCTGAGGTTCTTAATGACTTCTTTGGCTCAGTCTACACCGGCAAATGCTCTGACCACATCACCCAAGTCTTGGAAGGCAGACGCTGGGATGGTGAGGGTGGGGACCCTGGGCCCACTGTGGGGGAGGATCTTGTTCGGCATCACCTTAGGAACCTGAATGTATAGAAGTCCATGGGACCGGATGAAATCCATCCGCGGGTCCTGAAGGAGCTGGCAAATGAAGTTGCTAAGCCACTGTCCATCATATTTGAAAAATCCTGGCAGTCAGGTGAAGTTCCCGATGACTGGAAAAAGGGAAATATAACCCCCATTTTTAAGAAGGGGAAAATGGATGAGCCAGGGAATTACAGACCAGTCAGTCTCACCTCTGTGCCTGGCAAAATCTTGGAGTGGATTCTCCTGGAAGGCATGCTAAGGCACATGAAAACCAACAAGGTGCTTGGGGACAGCCAGCATGGCTTCACTAAGGGGAAATCCTGCCTGACCAATCTGGTGACCTTCTATGAAGGGGCTAAGGAACTGATGGACAGGGGTAGAGCAGTTGATGTCATCTACCTGGACTTGTGTAAAGCCTTTGACACTGTCTCACATGACATCCTTGTCTCTAAGTTAGAGAGACATCAATTTGATAGGTGGACCACTTGGTGGATAAAGAACTGGCTGGATGGCCGCACGCAAAGAGTTGTGCTCAGTGGCTCAATGTCCAGCTGGAGACCAGTAACGAGTGGTGTCCCCCAGGGATCGGTGCTGGGACCGGTCTTGTTCAACATCTTTGTGGGTGACATGGACAGTGGGATTGAGTGCGCCCTCAGCAAGTTTGCCGATGACACCAAGCTGTGTGGTTCGGTTGATACGTTGGAGGGAAGGAATACCATCCAGAGGGACCTTGACACGCTTGTGAGGTGGGCTGATGCCAACCTAATGAAATTTAACCCTGCTAAGTGCAAGGTCTTCCACCTGGGTCGGAGCAATGCCAGGCATAGCTACAGATTGGGTGGGGAGGAGATTGAGAGCAGCCCTGCAGAGAAGGACTTGGGGGTTTGGGTTGATGAAAAAATGAACATGAGCTGGCAGTGTGCACTTGCAGCCCAGAAGGCCAACCGTATCCTGGGCTGCATCAAAAGGAGTGTGACCAGCAGGTCGAGGGAGGTGATCCTGCCCCTCTACTCTGCTCTCGTGAGACCTCACTTGGAGTATTGTGTGCTGTTCTGATGTCCTCAACATAAAAAGGACATGGAACTGTTAGAACAAGTGCAGAGGAGGGCCACGAGGATGATCAGGGGACTGGAGCACCTCCCGTATGAAGATAGGCTGAGAAAATTGGGGCTGTTCAGCCTGGAGAAGAGAAGGCTGTGTGGGGACCTCATAGCAGCCTTCCAATACCTGAAGGGGGCCTATAGGGATGCTGGGGAGGGACTCTTCATGAGGGACTGTGGTGAGAGGACAAGGGGTAATGGGTTTAAACTTAAACAGGGGAGGTTTAGATTGGATCTGAGGAAGAAATTCTTTACTGTGAGGGTGGTGGGGCCCTGGAATGGGTTGCCCAGGGAGGTTGTGGATGCTTCATCCCTGGCGGCGTTCAAGGTGGGGTTGGACATAGCCTTGGATGGAATGGTTTAGTGGGAGGTGTCCCTGCCCACGGCAGGGGGGTTGGAACTCGATCATCTTGAGGTCCTTTCCAACCCTAGCTGTTCTATGATTCTATGATTCTATTCTATGATATTAGCTCTCAATTGTTTGTCCAAGTGAAACAAATATAACAAATACAGAAGCAACTGAGAGGCCAAGACAAAGTGTTGTTGCATTTGATAGATTATTAAACTATTAAAGAGCTCTCTTCAAAATAAATTTCTGCTTTTTTTACTTCCAGGCTTTTTTCAGCCTTCTGGGGGAAGAACCACCCCCCGAAAAATAAAACAAACAAACAAAACCATCCCAACCAACCAACCAACCAACAACAAAAAATGAAAACAAACAAACAAACAAAAAACCAAGAAAAAACACAAACCCAATACTTTTGTAAATCTCATAGCTTCTCCTGGATAGTTTAATTTTACTATCCCTGAAAAAGATACTTTCACCTTGAAAGGAACGTTTGATCCCTGCTGCACAGTTCTGTGTTTTACAGGTATGAGTGGGATGAGTGAGACACAACAAATCACAATGATAGTAGCTTTTTGTAAATTGGTGACTATGTAAATGTCAATCTATAAGTGTTTGTTTTTGTAGTTGAAACAGTCTCACTTGCTTTTGCCCCACCAAATGCAAGTACCTGAAAATTCTGCAGGGAAAAGGAAGACATTGCTTATAGATCATTTTTTCCTTTAAATGTGTTTTAGATATTCAAGCATGGCAAGTGTCTCTGTTCTTGCATTTTTTTCTGAAGGCAATTTTCTTGAGGGATATGCCAATAGTAATTGCTGGTGCATCTACAACATAAATTAGAAATGCACGTTATCGATTCTGTCAGAATTGTTAATGAAAATGCAAAATATTAAGGAAAAAAAAAACCAAACAAACCTGGTTTCAGTCTTTTCCTAAAATTAGTTAATTCCTATTAAGGAAATGGATTAGGAACTAAATCTAACAATCTGAGTGCTAGTCCTGTGACTGTATCCTGGGAATGAAGGTGAATGAAACCAGTTTTTGTCACTTTCACAGATCATCTGTGTGGTCCTAGTCAAGTAGATCTCTGCTTCAGACCCTATTTGTCTATCTATAAGTACATTAACAGAAAGATGTAAAACTTATGTTAACTAGATCTTCACTTAAAAATGGAAGACATCTTGATTAATAAAACTAACAGCTTCCAGAGTTAAGTTGAAAATAAGCATAATTTTTGACTTCAGATAATATCTAAAGCTGTCAGAGAGTACAACTTTGAGAAAATGACTAAATGTTTAAGTTCCGTAAGGTATGTCTGACATAACAAATGAGACAGATATAGAAAATATCATTCTTGTTATGCCTGAACATGATATAATACTCATAAACAGTGTGAGTAAGGGGTGGAGAGCATGATGGTTTTGGATGGAATAGAGTTAATTTTCCTCTTAGTTGCTAGTACGGGGCTATATTTTGGATTTGCAATGAAAAAAGTGTTGATAATACTGGGATGTTTTAGTTACTGCTGAGCAATGCTTACACAGAGTCAAAGCCTTTTCTGCTTCTCACCCCACTAGTGAGTAGACTAAGGGTGCACAAGGAGTTGGGAGGGGACACAGCTGGGACAGCTGACTGCAACTGACCCAAGGGATATCCCATGCCATCATGCTCAGCAGCTAAAGCTGATGGAAGAAGAAAGAAGGTGGAGATGTATGCAGTGATGAAGTTTGTCTTCTCAAGCCACCACTGTGCATGATGGAGCCCTCCTTTTCTGGGGATAGCTGAACACCTGCCTGCTGATGTGAAGCTGTGAATGAATTCCTTGGTTTGCTTTGCTTATGAGAACAGCTTTTGCTTTACTTATCAAATTGTTTTTATCTCAACCTACAAGTTTTTTCATATTTACTCTTCTGATTCTAAACCCCACCCCCCTTGGAGGGGGGCGTGAGTGAATGGCTGTGTCAGGCTTTGGTGACAGCTGGGGCTGAACCATGACAAGTAGCATAGTAGATCTATGTATTTTCAAGGGTTTTTTTTTTGAGATTGTACTTACTTTTATTTTGTTTGAAGCTTTACCTTTACCTATATAGCTCATAAAGTAGCATTTTTTGATTTATTAAATATTTTAATCTGATAAGCAAAATTACTCCAAGCGTATTTTTAATTAAGTTAATGCAGGGGAAAAGGAAAAGCATGATGATGAAAGAAAGCTAGATACACAGTTGAAGAAAGTTTAGAATTTCTGAAAGCTGTGGTTAGTTTGGCATTTTTAGAAAGGTATTGAAATCCAAGAGTAAACAACAACTCCGTATATGTATTGGCCCAAGGGGTATTTTTCATGTTGAGTATTAACACAATGAATTTTTATAATGAAGTTTCCCTCAGGTTAAATACAACTTAATGCTTCTAAATGTAGATTTAGGAGTTCATTGACTTTCTATGACATTGCTAGTTTGTGCTAGAGAAAAATGATGTTACAGTTTTACTAAGGATATGTTCCTGAAAGTGTGTTTGATACAATTAAAACCCAACAAACTATGAATAAGAGATAAGGTACTGGCCCTAAAATGATTAAAAAATGTAATTCTTATTAAAAGGAGATTATTATATACAATGGTACAAAAGTAAAATGCCTACAAATATTATAGGGGAATGATATATTTAGTATCTTTAGCTCATCCAGAATAAATACATGACTGAAGATACACCTTACACTGCTCTGCCACAGATATTTCTGTACTGTCTCTTGGAAACACTTGTCTGTTTCAGTCAAGAAAAAGGAGTTATTTTTTTGTCTGGCCCTTTATGTTCTTTTTCTATTGTTATTACTTGCAATCTTTCATGTCTTATGGGGATAACTTCTCTACCTACTAGAGTAAAATGAAAAAAATGTAGTATCAGGGATATCAAAAATAATAATAAAAAAAAAAAGTGAAGCCACTTGTGCTTAAAGTCAAGCAATCCTTTATATAGAAATACATTTTGTGAGGACACAGGGGCAATATATTTTGTTGGACCACCTGACAAAGCTAAAAAGTGGGGAAGCTTCCTAACATGAAGGAGTTTTTACAAGACTAAGAAAGAAGCAGCAGCTTTAAGCAAACCAGTAGGTAAAACCAATCATTCCTTGTTTAGCTTAATTCTATGAAGCAATCAGACAATTTGAGAGAAAAGGCAGTCACAGACTCCTAAAACAGAAAAGGGTGTCTTAGAAGTAAGTTCCATTTCCACTTTGTGAAGTTAATTACATGGGGCACATCAAAAGGTTTTGAGTAGGGTTGCAATAGCTGGGGCAGTCAGGAGCCAGCAGTACTGTGCTTGTGGGTGGAGATGACTCATGACACATAAATAGTTCCACTGTTCACAGGGCAACTTACTTTTGTATTTACTGCTGTCTTTGTTCATGATTAGGCTCAGCAAGATAGAATCAATGAAGTCAATAACATTTCCAAGATTTCCACAGGATGTCCACAGTATGTAGGAAGGAGGCTTCAGGATTTTGTACCAAACATTCACTAGGATGACCAAATCAGAAGTGGCTGAACTTTATGAAAGGTGGCAAAACAGATTTAGAAACTGACTCCCTCATCTTTGATCCTCTTAGTGGTCAACTGAGAAGGATATATTCTAAAGTTCCGATCAATATGTGCCTTAGCTACCTACAGCTTCTGAAAAAAACTGTGAAAAAGTGAGTCTGCAAAAAATGTAGCCAAGAGGCTATATGGGTCATTTGACTTGCAAGACTGTAAGACACACTTACCCTTATTTTAGACATGCAGCTCTGACTATGATATTTTACAACATATAAAGAAAAGACCTGAGCCAACAGTTGCCCTATCAGTACTTGAGTGCCAACAGTAGAGGACTAACTTTGGAGGATTTTTTGCTAGCTCAAGGAAGACAAAGAGAGGGAAGTGGGCTCAGGGAATTCTTTTGAAGACATAGCAGGACAAAGATGACAAATTTGAGAAGTCTTTTCCCCAATTAATTTTAACCCCCCAAAAAGATTCAAGGATCACCTGCTGCAAGGTCAGGAGCGATACATCCCAACTAGAAGGAAGTTCAGCAGGGGGGCCAGGAGACCTCCTTGGACGGATAAGGACCTGCTGAGGAAAATTCAAAGGAAAAAAGAGGTTTTTAAAAAGTGGAAGCAAGGGCAGGCGGCCTGGGAAGGACACAGGGATGTTGTCCGGGAAGCTAGGGACCAGGTTAGGAAAGCTAAGGCCCACTTAGAATTGAAATTGGCTAGGGATGTTAAGGGTAACAGGAAGGGATTCTATAGGTACATTGCAAATAAAAGTCAGGCTAGGGACAACGTGGGCCCTCTCCAGAAGCCATCGGGAGAACTGGCTACACTGGATTTAGAGAACGCTGAGTTTCTTAATGACTTCTTTGGCTCAGTCTACACCGGCAAATGCTCTGACCACACCACCCAAGTCCTGGAAGGCAGATGCGGGGACAGTGAGAATGTAGACCCCGGGCCCACTGTAGAAGGGGATCTGGTTCAACACCACCTTAGGAACCTGAATGTATACAAGTCCATGGGACCGGATGAAATCCATCCGCGGGTCCTGAAGGAGCTGGCAAATGAAGTTGCTAAGCCACTGTCCATCATACTTGAAAAATCCTGGCAGTCAGGTGAAGTTCCCGATGACTGGAAAAAGGGAAACATAACCCTATTTTCCAGAAGGGGAAAATGTATGACCCAGGGAGTTACAGACCAGTCAGTCTCACCTCTGTGCCTGGCAAAATCTTGGAACAGATTCTCCCGGAAGGCATGCTAAGGCACATGAAAACCAACAAGGTGGTTGGTGACAGCCAGCATGACTTCACTAAGGGGAAATCCTGCCTGACCAATTTGGTGGCCTTCTATGATGGGGCTACAGAACTGATGGACAGGGGTAGAGCAGTTGATGTCATCTACCTGGACTTGTGCAAGGCATTTGACACTGTCTCACATGACATCCTTGTCTCTAAGTTAGAGAGACATCAATTTGATAGGTGAATCACTCGGTGAATAAAGAACTGGCTGGATGGCCGCACGCAAAGAGTAGTGCTCAGTGGCTCAATGTCCAGCTGGAGACCAGTAACGAGTGGTATCCCTCGGGGATCTGTGTTGGAACCGGTCTTGTTCAACATCTTTGTGGGTGACATGGACAGTGGGATTGAGGGCGCTCTCAGCAAGTTTGCCGATGACACCAAGCTGTGTGGTTCAGTTGATACGTTGGAGGGAAGGAATGCAATCCAGAGGGACCTTGACACGCTTGTGAGGTGGGCTGATGCCAACCTGATGAAGTTTAACCATGCCACGTGCAAGGTCCTCCACCTGGGTCGGAGCAATCCCAGGCACAGCTCCAGGTTGGGCAGAGAAGAGTTTCAGAGCAGCTGTGCGGAGAAGGACTTGGGGGTGTTGGTTGATGAGAAAATGAACATGAGCCGGCAGTGTGTGATTGTAGCCCAGAAAGCCAACCGTGTCCTGGCTGCATCAAAAGGAGAGTGACCAGCAGGTCGAGGGAGGTGATCCTGCCCCTCTACTCTGCTCTTGTGAGACCTCCCTTGGAGTATTGTGTGCAGTTCTGGTGTCCTCAACATAAAAACGTCACGGAAGTGTTGGAACAAGTTCAAAAGAGGGCCACGAGGATGATCAGGGGACTGGAGCACCTCCTGTATGAAGATAAGCGAGAAAATCGGGGCTGTTCAGCCTGGAGAAGGGAAGGCTGTGTGGAGGCCTCATAGCAGCCTTCCAATATCTGAAGGGGAGCTATAGGGATGCTGGAAGGGACTCTTCATGAGCAACTGTAGTGAGAAGACAAGGGGTAATGGGTTCAAAGTTAAACAGGGGAAATTTAGATTGGGTATGAGGAAGAAATTCTTTACTGTAAGAGGGGTGAGGCACTGGAATGGGCTGCCCAAGGAAGTTGTGAATGCTCCATCGCTGGAGGTGTTCAAGGCGGGGTTGGACATAGCCTTGGATGGCACGGTTTAGTGGGAGGTGTCCCTGCCCATGGCAGGGGGTTGGAACTAGATGATCTTAAGGTCCTTTCCAACCCTAACTATTGATTCTATGATTCTATAAGAAAGACAATGTACAATGGGACAGGCCATAGATCTACCTAGCCCTGAAGGGAGTTTCAAGGAATAGATGCCTATGATAACATGTTGAGACTCAAGGGTGTGCTGACTAGCAGCACTGTGCTTATAAACAGAGAAAATGAATGCAGACCCACCCTAAGAGGTAAACCTGCTTGATGGACTAGCATCACTCATCTGCTATAAAGCACTGTTGAACCCCATATCTGCAAAAAGTTGGTTGTATTAACTGCAAGAATGTTGATGGAAAATATATTATTTGCTACGGTGTCTTATCGGAGCATGAATGCCTCATTAATCTTAGACATTTCATGCTAAGAATATTATTGAAGTTAGACAGAATGATGAGTAACATTGTAGGGAGCGCAGATTGCTACATGCAGGAAGGCTTTTGCCCATTAGTCTCCCTCCATACTGTACAAGTCACTTATTTTTTTTCTCAGGCTGCAGGTTGGAGCATGCTGCTCTACCCCTGCTCTACAGCTCCTGATTTAATTAAAAGAAGACAGATGGAGTGCAGTGCATTAGTATATGTTCACCTGAGCTTCCTTTGTTATCTCAGGAGAAAAGATTGGAGGAAGAACGCGAAAGGGTTTTAAAATCAGCATTAAACATTATGGGCAAGTAAGCCTAACCACAGTACCCGTGCGTATTCCCCAATATTCTCTGTCCGCTTGTTAGCTGTGTTTTCACGCAGTTTAATGCAAGCATGATAAAGCTGAGCATGTATAGGATAGATGCTGCAAGTTTACACTGTTTTGTTGTGTAGACAATTTAATCTATAATGGAAGAAAATAAGAGAATATCCTATTGTGCAAAGATATTTAAAGCTGTGTTACTGCTATGAGTGTAACTGATATTTTGGCATTAGGTATAAGAAAAGGGAAGACTCGGTTGCAGATACTCCATGGGTGAGCTAAGGAAGGCTGCTGTGATAGTCGCTTCTTATATCGTCCATGGAATTTTCTCTATAAATTTTTGAAGCCTTGTCTAAAACAAGGCTTTGTGTATTTGATCAGTGTTTTTTACTGGGAGCAAAGATAATCAGAGACTTTCACAGTGAGGTTTATAATCTCACTGTTTCAATGATGTGTGCCTAGTGTTGTGAACATGAACTGCATACCCTTTCCCAGCTCAGAAAAAAGTGTTTCTTTAAGCTTCATTCACCAATCATTCAGTGATATGATTTTTGGAATTATTTGTAAATCAGTTTCAATATGTAACTGCCTAAAAGTTTTTCCACTGCACTTTGGAGGTCCACTAAACTTGGGCCTAGTGCCTATCAGATAAACTGATAAAAATGCAGTGTGAGACTGCTGAAGCATTATAAGCAAGAAGGAAACTGCGAGTTCAAGAGCAAATTAACATATGCTGGTTGTCATGCTTGCACCCATCATCTTTTGACATTTCAGGAGCTTGGACCCAGCCTGTCCAATGGGCATTGAGACTGTGCCAGCCTACACTTTAAATGAACATTAGTCACAGATTTAAAAGCTGGAGTGTTTGGGATGTAAAAAGCTAAGTGTTTGCAAAGTGAGAAAGGAAGGAGCATAGAGAGGTGGAAACTTTGATGCTAGGTAACATTTCAGAGTAGGCAAATTTAAATATACACTTCTATAATTCTGAGGAAGAAAGGTGAGATCAGCTTGGTGAAAAGATAAAATTTCCCCTTTCCCACAGTGTCTTTGAAAGCCTACTTCGCCACAAGTCATATCCATTCTTTATAAATACTGAAACAATGACTGTAAGGTAATGAGTGTTCGAAAACTATTTTCTCAACTACATGCATCTCAGTGCAGCTAAAATTTTATCCTGTATCCAATACAAATTATAGTCTTTTTACTTGATTTGAAAGATTATTCTGAGATCTAAGTAGAGTTGCTAAATGGTAAGTAGAATATCAGAAAAACAAACAAGCAAACAATAGAGTGAATTTAGAAAGAGTAGATTTGAGATTTGTAGTGGGAGGAGAATTAGCTTAGGTTTTTACTCTATATCAGTCTTTCATGAGGTCTTCCAGCAGAAACTTTAGCAGACTAAACCCTTTTCTCACTGTGAAGTGCAGTGGAATCATATTCTTGTTTTAATGCATTTTCATTATTGGCCCAAAATAATTCATAGATTGGTAAAAAATTACAGATTTCCAACAGTAAACACTCAGTTCACACTGAGTTTGGTTGTTACTTACTGGTCTATTTGAGTCTTATAATAGCTCTATAGAGACATGCAAAAGAAATACTGAACTAGCAGTCTCCAACATCAATAAAAAAATAAAACATACACTATAAGAAAAGAAGAGGTGAAACTAAGGAGATGTATTTGCCATTCCTATTCCTAAATAGTTTATGTAAGCCATATACTATTTTTCACGAATATTTACTTTCAAGTCTGGTTTCTGTAGTCTAGACCAACAGAGTTCTAGTTCTGATTAGGAGGCCTTTGAGTACAAAAGCAACAAATGTGGATTATAATACCATTTTATCTGGCATTATCCCATGTTTCTAGTTCCCTAGAAAGACATTCTTGTTTTTCCTAAATTTGCACTCCTAGATACAACCCTGATGGGTATATACTTCAGTATAGACACTTAAATTTAGATTCTTACATTTAGGCATGTTTAAACTTCTACTGATACCAATAGATTAAAATTAATCTGTATAACCTGGCATGATTTCCATCTATATGTTTCTAAACTTCAGGACAAACCTCGAGTATAGTGCTCCAAAGAGAAAAATACTGTGCTTTAAGGCTGAATAAGAACTGTGCTGCATGAGGAAACATATAGTTTAAAAATATATATTTGCAAACAGCAAACTATTTCAGGAAAGTCTCACTTGTAGAGCGAGTCTCCTTTAGCTAGTGTTCAAAAATATTTTTATTCAACATGTCCGGTCTGTGACTCATGACATACACATAGTAAATACTCACATATCACTTTATCTTTCCCTGCTTTGGTGCTGGCACTATATTCCTAAGTATTTCACATACTGACCAAAGTTAAGAATGTTCATTGTCAAATTGTTGAGGATCTTGCCATAGTTTCTTTTTTTCCCCTATGTAAATTACAAGACTTTAATGATGAGGTATGGGAATAGTATGGCACCTGTTCAAGTTGAGAACCTGACGAAGAAGAATATGTCTTATTAGGCAGACATTAAAGCTCTTTCCTGCTATTCAAAGTCTGACTGCTCTGACTTGCACCTCTGGTTAAACAATAAAAGGACCAAAACTAAAAACAAAAGCAAAGAAGGAAGAAGAAGCTTAATTATTGTTCTCAGCAGTACAGTTACCCTCTTTGTCTATCCTCAGTGATTTAAGCAAACTGTAGGAATCTTCAGGGAACTAAACTCAGGGAGATAAAATCTATTTCTGGAACAGCTAAGTGAATCTCAGAAAGTGAAGCAGAATACAATTTTTCCCAAAATGCAGACGAAGCAAACACTGATCACCTTCAAATCAGCAAAAAGCAAATCCATATATTCACTTGTTATGGAGTTTAATGAGAGTTTTGTAGTGAAGTCTATCAAAGTATGGCTGTCTATTGTCTTAATTCTTCCATTTCACTTTTCCTCCTGGTCTTTCAGAACAAAAATTAAGCTAAGTCAATGGATAGATACTTCATGATTTTGTTGTCTACCACTCTTTGAGATTCAATACAGAATTTTGTCAGACCTAGAAGGTAACAAGTGTCATGATAACTTGCTAATATACCAGGAAGTAATGTTTCATACCTATTAGTATGTGCTATATGTAAAGCATATTATCAAAAGAATGTTCAGATTTTTTGCCAGGCTTGTGACATATTCATAAAGTATCTGTGTTCCCTGATCTTTCTTTGGCAGGTGCATCTTCCCATATTTCCCCAATATATTCCCTTGTTTATGATGTTTCAGCCAGCTTGTTGACAACAGATATTTTCTGCTATTGTGGCTCTATAAAAGCAAGTGGAGGTCTTGCTAATTCACTCATTGCTTCATTGCCAGGCAGAAGTATAACTTGGGATTGTGCCCTTTTCTATGCACCAAGTCTAATCAGAAGGTTTTTTTAAAGTCAAGTTTAGTCCCCTGCTTTATTAGCTTTTCATGAACTCTGGATGTACTGGATGCAATTTCTCCCCTATCCCAAATCATTTCATCATCCTTTGACAGCCAGTTTAATTAACCCACAGGCATTTTGATCTTGCACTTTGTTATAAAAATATAATGTATGTCAACTTTGGGTTAGCTTTTGGGGTGGGATATTCATCAAACTTATTGTAACTCACTAAATTTTTTCCCCTTTCATTTCAGATAACACATAAATTAATGGATTGCAAGGCCAGAAAGAGCCATTGTGATCACCTCATGAAACCTCTCACATAAAACACAGCAATGAATGTCATCCAGAGTTTAATCCACCTCTCCATTTTTTTCTAAGTAAGTGCAAGTCTGTCCAAGTGCCTCTGAAATAAATAGGGCACATTTTTTCTCTCATCTCTATGTTTTTAGGATACTTTTCAAGCTTTTCAGTTTTTATGTCCAATTCAGGAGTAATATTAAGTTTTTGTTCAATCAAAGGTAATTGTGCTCCCAGTCTAGGCAGTGTTTATGAATTGGAGATATATAGATAAGAACAGGCAATCTATAGCACCTACTGATCATGTGTTTGAATAATGCAATTTCTTATATTACATTTTAATAGCAACAATTATTTTCTTACACAAGCTCTAAAAAGCAAGCTTTTTTTGCAGTTTCTGTTTGCATCATTAAATACTCAACAAAGCTTCCAGCTTCATGAAACATCATGGCTTTCATAAGCTGTAGATGTGAATAGGTTTAAGGATAGAAAAATTTCTAGTAATGGATTCATATTATATGAATTTGAATGAAATCATTCAATATCTATGAATGGATTCATAGGTAATGAAGGCGTTAAAGTGAAAAGGTTTTTAAAATATGTTAAAACTCTGACAAGAGTGGGGAACATGCTGAATCACTTGCAATGATGAATATTTAAAAATAGGGCACAGATGTCTAATTTAAATACAGAAATTTTCTTGGCATCTTAGTAGTTGTTACTACATTTTTTTAACATGTATTTTATTCACACGTTCAAATTTGCTTGCCCTGATTTGCTTTGTCAACTGCAGGAGGCTGACTGATAATCCACACTTTGAAAGCTGCCAATGCTTCTCAAACGAATGTGAAATAAAAGTTTGCAGTGTGGACTTCAAAATTGTTCAAAACTTGAAGTTGCTTTGTCATTAAGTTTGGTGGGTGAAAGTGCTATTCTGATGAATGGGAAAGATGAGTTAGAGGGTGAAATGCTGGTGCCTTTGATATCATGACAGACCTCCCATTGACTGTAATGGGGCCAGAAGTTCACCTGCTGTTAGCTGCTTAGATATCTGTCTGTACATTTTTTTAATGCACTCAGGAAAGTGGAATCTGAACACTAGTTTAAAGCTGGGATATGGAAATACCTCTGCTTCCTAAGTGACTTTACTGATTCTGCAGCCTCTATCATGTAAGGAGCTGCTAATCCATTTTAAAGAAGCTTCAAATAATGAAATATAAAGAAAAACACTTTATTCAAGTACCCATTTATAGTGCGCTTAAAATTTCTTTACAGCTTGATTTTAAATACAGTTTTTATCTTCTAAAAAAGAAGAAATTATTTTTTAGATTAATTAATTGTTGACAAAATAAATGTTTTTTGTACCCAATTTTCATAGAATCATAGAACAGTTAGGGTTGGAAAGGACCTTAAGATCATCTTGTTCCAACTCCCCTGCCATGGGCAGGGACACCTCACACTAAGCCATGCCATCCAAGGCTATGTCCAACCCCGCCTTGAACACCGCCAGCGATGGAGCATTAACGGCTTCCCTGGGAAACCCATTCCAGTGCCTCACCACCCTTACACTAAAGAATTTCTTCCTCATACCCAATCTAAACTTCCCCTGTTCAAATTTTAACCCATTACCCCTTGTCTTCTCACTACAGTCCCTCATGAAATGTCCCTCCCTGGCATCCCTATAGGCCCCTTCAGGTATTGGAAGGCTGCTATGAGGTCTCCAGGCAGTCTTCTCTTCTCCAGGCTGAACAGCCCAAATTTTCTCAGCCTATCTTCATACAGGAGGTACTCCAGTCCCCTGATCATCCTCATGGCCCTCCTCTGCACTTGTTCTAACAGTTCCATGTCCTTTTTATGTTGAGGACACCAGAACTGCACACAATACTCCAAGGGAGGTCTCACAAGAGCAGAGTAGAGGGGCAGGATCACCTCCCTCGACCTGCTGGTCACGCTCTTTTTGGTGCAGCCCAGGATACGGTTGGCTTTCTGGGCTGCAAGCGCACACTGCCGGCTCATGTTCATTTTTTCATCAACCCACACCCCCAAGTCCTTCTCCGCACAGCTGCTCTGAAACTCTTCTCTGCCCAACCTGGAGCTGTGCCTGGGATTGCTCCGACCCAGGTGGAGGACCTTGCGCTTGACATGGTTAAACTTCATCAGGTTGGCATCAGCCCACCTCACAAGCATGTCAAGGTCCGTCTGGATGGCATTCCTTCCCTCCAACATATCAACTGAACCACACAGCTTGGTGTCATTGACAAACTTGCTGAGGGCACACTCAATCCCACTGTCCATGTCACCGACAAACATGTTGAACAACACCGGTTCCAACACCCATCCCTGAGTGACACCACTCGTTACTGGTCTCCAGCTGGACATTGAGCCATTGAGCACTACTCTTTGCGTGCGGCCATCCAGCCAGTTCTTTTCCACCCAGTGGTCCACCTATCAAATTGATGTCTCTCTAACTTAGAGACAAGAATGTCATGTGAGACAGTGTTAAACGTTTTGCATTATGGTTGACATTTTTCTTGAAATAATATGAAAATGATTTTTAGTTGTGTTTTGTAAATTGTAAGTTTATTTCAACATTTTTTTTTTGACAGAACTTTTTTAACAAAAGAAAACCACTTATGCATCAGGTGTTTAAACAAGAAATGAAAATCAACTTTTAGATTAGTTCTTATTTCAAAACCTCATATTCCTTTAGTGCTTTAAAATTTCTATATATAGAAAAAAAAAAAAGAGAAGGTCTTCAGCTTTTCATTTACAAATAGAATTTGGTATACTTATGGTCTAGTTATTCACATGCATTTAAAGCCCAAAATAATGAGAATTTATTCTTTTTTAAGATACCATAATCAAATGGCAAAGTTTGTTCTAAAGACCCTATTAATTCTTTTTTTCATCATCATCCACATATTAAATACACTATTTAGTAAATCCATTACGGTAATGCTCAGGAAGTCTTTTTCTTTTCCTGGTGTATGCAGTTACTATATTAACTTCTCTAGCAGATGAAGCTAAATTCTTTTTAGCTTATCCACAAATAACAAGAATCATTATGGGAAATTCAGTGCCATGGATCCTACAACAAGTAAGAATAAATGGCTATTATGCTTGGTCTTAGGACTAAAATCTATGAATCTTCATTTACTTCATGCCTTCTATATAATGAAAAAGGTGTAGGTTTGCTTTCTATGAAGTGCGCATGTGTCCTTCCAATAAGTATCACTGACAGATATATAAGTATTAATAAAATAGCTTTATGAACACCTTAGAGAATTACTTGAGCGGAAGAAATAGATGAAATTATATGGGAAGGTGTTAGTATCAAGCATCAGGTATTTTCCTGACCTCTCAGTAATATCAGACCTAGTTAAAAGTGATGAGTGTGCAAAGCCTCCCTCATGAAGGTTAACTTAAAGAAGGACTTTAATAGCTTTTGGCTTTGTGTTAAATAATATGATCTGCAAGTTAAGGCATTTCTTCCTGTTGTCCATATTTCACCATCTTCATAATTTTTAATGTGTTCTTAGAAATGCAATGACTCTGAGCAATGTTGAGCATTTGATGCACACAAATATTTTTTGGCCTTGCACTGGCAACTGCTTTTCTAGCACTCACAACTTCCTTTCTGGCTTTTTGGAAGTTGGTTTACTATAGAAACTTCTGTGTATGGATGGTTCCAGCTCTGGTGATTACTATTTGCATATTTCCATTCATGAACCTACTGCACTATCTTTAACGTACATGCCATGCAGACTGCAGAACTAAGTCTTTATTTGTTTAACTGATAATCCTCGTAAAATGACTCCTCTGGTTGCCTCTCAAGTGATATTCATTAATATGAGTAATACATGCAGAAAATATAATGTGCACTTGAAGCTATATACTTTTTAATTAAATATCAGCATAGAAAACAGACAATGAACTATTAATTTTTTTGCCATTATGAGCTTTGCAGCTGATATTGCACGCAAAATGCTAAAACACATCTTCTAACACAGAAATAAGGAACATTATTTCTGTTTATGAACTTTGCCTACCTAATTTGTGCATAGAATTGCTTTCCAGAAAGTAGCAACTGTAAAATTAATAAATTACATATATTTTTATTGAAAATATTATAACCATAGACATCAGGTAACATATGGTGTAATATTTATTATTTGATAGCTAATAAGATGCACAGAGTGAAAAACAGAGAGAGAAAAGACAGTATGCATATGATTTTAAAGGCAGTAAAAGAATCAAAGTAATAAAATTATGCCTTTGGATGTGAATTTCCAGAAATGGGCTAAAATCTGTGTCATGTAAGGTAATTTTGACCTGATGAGAAGATGTATGCTCATCATTTCAATTTCTCATGGAGATGTTTGTGGTTTAAAAGTCCTGAAATGCATAAATAAAATAGTAAGTTTGCCTTCACTGCCAGCAACATTTTGATATTGGTTTCAGAACTTGCTTCCTTAGGTATTATTATAATATGTAGGGATATTTATAGAGCATATAGGTAAAGATACTTTTATTACAGATTTTTTTAGTACACTATTAATTGACAGGGATAAAATCTAGGAGCAGAACTCATTATATTTTTTTTTATTTTAATTTATTTACACAGAGAATATCTCCTCAGACAATTAGCTGCACTATTAATTATAATAATAATAATTCTTCTTTGCTTTCTCTTTAAGATAGTTAATTCAATTTTGTCTGGGGATGAGCACTATCATATGGGCTGAAAAATAGATGAAAGGCGTGGCAATGAAACAGTACTGAGAGCTACATCTGGGATTAATTGAGCTGCATTTCATACTAGATATGGTACAAAATGTGCATCATCCATATGTTATTAGGTAAGCTAGTACAGATTGGACATAAATAATACACAGAAAACGTTGATGAATTTTGTTGTTGCATTCTGTAAATCCCAATATATAATTAGTGTGAACAGATATCTTTAATTTCTCCAATATTTCTCTAAAGAAGAAAAGAATTAAAATATTGAAATGTAACTGAAGAGAATAGTTCGAAAATTTTTGCTGTGAGGTTTTGAACTGCTTTAGCACTATCTTTTCAGTAAAAATATTCACAGAGTACAAAAAAACCCCACAGTAAACACCATCTATATTATAAAAATACCCCAAAACCAACAAGAATCTGCAAATAGTTTGGTGAGGATTATGTGTTTTTACATAGAAATTGCAGGCTACCTAATGCAAAATAACATGGCAACTCATATTTGTTGGGATTTACTTATACTTGATTTCTCTGACATATTATGAGGCTTACTTTGGATTGGCTGAAACATAGGTTTTCTACATCCAGTAACATGAACATAGGAAACCTGAAGCTTTCTTGAGTCTAAAAATCTGTCACACAATCATCTATCTGTAATGTTATTCTGTACAGATTTCTTAATGAACTATATATAGGTTAAAAGAGTTTGCCAAAAATAGTGGGTTCACAGAAAGGACAGGTGAACATTTGAACTCATTGGTAAAAGGGGAAACCATGTTTCACTTTCTCCTCTCAACGTGCAGTCACCCATCTAATGTAACATTAGTTCAACATTAAAATTCAATAAGCCTCTCTCTTAGTTTCCCCAACAGGTCTCAAATACTGCACAGACAGGAACTACAGGGTTGCCACTTTATCTGTTCTCCAGCAGTACCAGGGAGTGGATGACACCACTCCTTTGCTTGACTTATGTAAGTCAGCTAAATAAAAAAAAAGAATTGTTGTTTAACCCTGTGAGAACCATGTGAGGAGTTTCACTTTTTTTTTTTTTTTTTTTTTTTTTTTTTTAATCCTTCATCCTTCATAAATTTCTGCTTTGGTTTGGTTTGGTTTGGTTGCAGAAGCTAGAAAGGAAATTAGAGTGTTGAAAAGAAAAAAAAAAGAAAAGAAGTTGCTCCTTGTGTTATGAAGAATGCCTACAAACAAATGCTAATTCATTTAGTGGATAAGCAGTTGGTGTGAGAGTGAAAAAGGAAGTGAATTCTGGTTTCATTTCCAGTGCTATCAGATATCAGGAGAAACACCACTGTAGTTCATTGAGTCATACAAGTATAGAGGAAAGCTTGGTGTGTACATTATTCTGTCAGAAAATTGCTTATACAAACACATTATTGATGCATATCTAGTAAATTGTGCACTCGTTATGTAAGCAAAGACCGAAAAACAGAAAGTATTGTAACCTTCAGACAAATTAGAGACAATGAATACATGCCAAACCTGCTAAAAGTGCTGCTGCACAATACAGTTCCCAGGAAAGCGGTGCTGGTTTTACTACTGGACAAAGCCACTGTATTGAGAAAAGGAATAGAAATGTTAGTTTTCTAATGAGAATGCAAAATAAAGACAGACTTCCAAATGAAAAAGTTCTTTTAAAAAGCCAATCTTTGACAAACTGTAAAATAAAATGAAGTTAAGGTGCTTATAAGAAGATAGCATTTGTTAATTTTTCTGCGTTACACTCTCTGAAGAAAAGTAGTGGAAAAGGTAGTTTTCAGGGAAGATTAATGATGCTTTTTGAAGAGAACAAACACATCATTTTCTTACAATATTTTGATACTAATGCGTGTAAATATATCTGAAATGAACTGTGGAAAGACAAAGAGTGATTATATTCTTTTACTGTAGTTTTCTAAATATCATGTTTGAGGATTCTGCCTCTGTACTATCCCTCTAATTTGTATTTCTTTCTGTCAATTCGGGTTGCCCAAGGAAGTTGTGAATGCTCCATCACTGGCTGTGTTCAAGGCCGGGTTGGACATAGCCTTGGGTGACATGGTTTAGTAGGAGGTCTTCCTGCCCATACAGGGGGGTTGGAATTAGATGATCTTAAGGTCCTTTCCAACCCTAACTATTCTATGATTCTATGATTCTAATTTGCATTGCTAAATTTACTTTGGTAATCCCATAAATCATAAATTCACTGCTTATTCAGAACCATTTACAACACTTTTACATACCATGATCTCTCAGTCATGGCAACTTTAAGTAGATAGTTGCTTGTCTCAGGTTTCAGAAAACAAAGAGATATTGTTTTGCTTTAGCATAAAATAAAGGATTGACTCTGTAAGTACTTTTTGCATGTAGTTAACTGTTCAACTGGATAGCAGACTTCAGCAGAGTTGTCTTTATGACTTATTGTCCTGATGTACCAGATGCATATTTCAGAATATGCTGAAATTAAATTTAATTCAAGAATGTATAAAAAAACAAGATTCCTTTTTCAAGAATGATTTAACAAACTGCAAATAATGAATAAATACTCCAAGCCTTGCCATTTCAGAAATGTTGTTCATCTGAAAGCTTTAAGCAATTCTGAAGATTTACTTGTTCATTTTTTTAATCAAAATGCTAAAGGTCATTATACATATTTAGCTGAAATTTTGAGATTTTACTGACTTGCAAAGCTGTGATTAACTGGTTCAGAGAAAACAAAGCATTTTGACCAACTCTTTATGTCATCTCTGCAAGTATCTGAAAAAGAACTCTCAAATATTCTTCCTGTGTATTTTTGTCTTTTCTTGGTACAATAAGCATTTTGTATTTCTGATAATGTATTTGGTTTTATAATGTGGTTGTGAGGTGTTGATTTTATATTAGCATGGTAATGTGTAACACTGAGGAGTAGAATTAAAGTTAAATATTTTTATACTTATAAGAATATTTTCTCAGTAGAATGATTATATATCTTATTAAATGTAATAAATGAATGTAATTTTTTTAGAAGTTTTGCAGAATGCAAGGCATGTGGAGATCACTTGTATGTATATTTACTTTTTTTAATTAATTATTGGTGTTTCAAGCTATTACTGCATCACTTCTGCAGATCTCAATTTAATTCAGATGTAGTTTAGTCCTGCTTTTTACAGGCATTTAATGTGCAAACTATGATGAAAATGGTAATACTTATTGATCTACTATCAAGCATAGATTCTAGCAAAATTTTAAACTGCAAATTAAGGTTGGGGTTTTTTTTTTGCCTTGTTTTTTCTTGGAGAATTATCTTATATTCTCTCCGGCACTAGCTAAAAGCACAGAGGACGCTAGGATTAGTAAGGAAAATACAGCTGTTTTCTTTTTTTCCTGTCTTTCTGCCTTTTTTTTTTTTTTTTTTAATTTCTGTTCATGGTGCATGCACCAAGATTTACTTTACATTAATTTTCGACCATTTATGAAGCAAAAGCAAAGTTCTCTATATGCATTAATATTTTAAAAGCTTTGTAGTAAGACAGAAGGTTTTTGCTCTTATGTGTAAATGACAACATATACTCGCAGGAAAATAGCATGATGATGTGTCAAGCTACTCTAGGCAAAAGGGTTTTGCGAGACATTCTGTTCTTTTTCTCAGCAAGAAACTTGTAAGACCCCTGAGACTCCTTAATTATATTCTCTCTAATCTACAAGAGTAGCTGTTGTTCTTGTGGTTTCTTAAATAGAGATTACTTGCCAGGTAGGTTTATAAGTATCTCCAGTGTCCCAGTCATCTATGAAACACACATAGATCTTTTGGCAAGATGTTTAACATTGCCATGCTGCTTTAGCTACTAGACTGGTGCATGTCAGCTGTAGCTAAATGGCTGGCAAGAAGAAACACCCTCATTGATTCCACCATAGGTCCATGAAGGTTAGCACCTGTCCTGGTTTTAGCTGGGGTAGAGTTAACCTTTTGCCCTATATAATTTTCACCAGAGAAAATATAGTAACCTGTTTAAGTCAATCTTCTAAGTCTTCTTTTTGGGCAATGGAAAGGTTGTCTCCATGAGAGGATAAGACCTAGTTTGGACCTATATATTAGGTTGGGGCTGATTCTTCAAGAACTCACATAAGGAACCCAAACAGTTAATTTAAGTAAGATAATTTGGAGAGTTCTCCTCTGCAAAATACATCAGAGACCTTGCTCATCTTTCAGGTATATTTAGCCTAGCATCTGTGGGAATATTTTTTTACCTTTGTTCTTTTCACTCTTTTGGTATGAAGTTTGTTGCTTTTAGGCGTGAAGCCTCGCATGTACGTTTTTAGAAATTTGCTGTTCTGTAAGATTTCAAACTGTTATTCCACTTTTGTGACAGGTAATATGGTTTTATTCTGTATTCAAAATACTGATGGAATTGTAAATTGTGATAAACAAAACACCCTATATTTTTGCTTTGTATGTCAGAGCAGTAGCCTGGGTATTTTTTTGAAAACAATGAGTGGTTTGGAAATTTCTTTCCAACAGTTCTGATATTATGGTGCAGGAAAGCAGACAAATGAGATTCGCTATGACTTAGAAGGTGCATTGACTTCCAGGGAGCTGAGATAGGCTGTGAGAATAGAAGGCAAAATCCTGAAACTGACAGAAAGCAAGGGTTAAGAGAAGGAGGTATATCTGCCACCTCAGAAAACTATGACAATTTAAAAAGAAATTTCAGAAATCACTTGGAGGAATATAATACCAGGGGATTTGGAAAAGCTTTGATTGACCGAAGACAACCGGTATCGGAAAGGAGAGCTATGCTTCACTGCTTATTGTAATTCTTTATGACTGGAGAAGGCCATGGAATAGTATCTATAGTGCCTAGATTACCAGTAAATGTCTGACAGTGCCACACTGAAAGTTTATGTCTACAGTGCCGATGCGTGACACAATGAGTGGTTCATCAGATTATGATGGTTGAAATAAGGAACAAACAAGACAAAAGCTGTGACTAGCAAGGACTAGCTAAAGACGCTAAGAATAAGTTAGTAAAAAAATTACACGTTCTGGTTTCTGTGTTTGTTTTATGTAACACAGGTGATGGTGCCCAGTGGGAGTTTAAGCCAACAACTTTCTTAATGCTGAGAAAGGATAACAATGAGGGACTTACCAGATTCAAAGGTGATGGACAATGAAATTCACTGCAAATGAATGAGGAATCATATGTCTCAGTCCAATGAATGTGAAAGAGGCCCATTGCCAGTGCTGTGGTAAAGGTTATGTCTTAAGGTTAAAGACTCAAGCAAAGGCTGCATCTTTTGCAATGCATCCATGCAGCTGAGCATGACACAGTGGCTCTGATTTTCATAGTTATGATTCCAGTATAAGATGGACAGATAATATGGGTAATTCTCAGAAGGAACTTCCATATTCTCCTGTTTCACATCTTTTTTTAACACCATGCTCTCTCCCCGTGATAAGTGAGTTTTATTACATGTTTTTTTTCTTCATTTTTAGCATGAATGTTTTCTAAAGGAGATTTAACTGAAATGGCAAAATTTTAAGCATATTAAAGAAGTAGTTATGCATTTGATGAAGCACTGATTTAAAAAAAGAGAAATTTCATAATCAGTTGGAATTGATGAACTGTAGCTAAAACAGTCTGAAGATATTTTTAAAAGGTTTTCACAGATTTTCTCTTTTATCTTTTCAGTCTATATAAGTAGTTGCAGGCTGGATAACTGTTTCAAAATAAAGTTAGAGTACCAAAACATGAATGAGTAATAAAGAAAACAGCAATCTTTAAAGCACACATAACTCAGCCAACAGCACGTCTGCACTATTAGTGATAAATGTTCCTAGCTGCTTCTTCCACGACCCACCCTCTAAAAAAAAAAAAAAAAAGACTGGATTTGAAGGACTGGCTTTTCACAGCCATGCCTGGATTTCAGTGATGTCTATTCAGTTGAAATGCTGTGATCTAACAAAGAATAGACAAAATGATAGAAACTGGGTTTTGTTGGGGGTTTGTGTGTTTGTGGGTTTTTTTGTTTGTTTGTTTGTTTGTTTGTTTGTTTGTTTTGTGTGTGTGTGTGTTTTTGTTTGTTTGATTTTTTTAACCACATGGAACACTGAGATTCTGGGTTTGCAATGAGTAAATTTGATCATTCAGCAGCACGCAGAAATAGCATAAGTATACAGCAGAAAAGTCTCTGGAAATGCAGTTTCTGAATGTCACATCTTCTGTTTAACTATTTTTTCCCTCATTTTAGGGTCTGTTAATTTAGAGAAACACAATACTCCTAAAAATGATGTAGAACTTTTTGAATTACGGGGGGGTTTTATGAGATGCATGCATTTTCCTGAACTTGAGCTGTAATGAAAAGTGAAAAGTAAGCAACAAAAACAGCTAAGCAAAAAAAAAAAAAAAAAAAAAAACACCCAAGAAAAGTCTTAACCATTATGCTCAGCAAGTGTTTACAACGATGTAAAACAATCTCTCTTCAAACTGGGTGAATGCTAGCTTCTATAAGATATAAACTGTGCAGCTTTAACAGAACAATATTAAACCTGACAAGAACTCATCTGAGAGCACTAGCAAAAGAGAAGGGTCTGTCTGAGTTGTCCTCCCGTTGAACTTATAGTGCCTAAGAAAACAGAAAATGTCATTAACTTGAAACTACCAGTGTGCCAATTTATTGTCAGAGGAAATACTTTGAGAATGCTGTCACTTTCTTTGAGTATTAAAAGACTTGCTAATACCAAATAAAGTTCTCACATGTATTTTGACGTCTGTTTTCTGAAAGAAGGTGCCAAACTTAAGTATTCCCTGTACTAGTACTAAAAAGCATCTGTTTGAGCTAAGTCTTATATCTTTGAGTTCAATGCTCCTTGATTTCTCTGGAGGATGCTTGGATGTGGCTTAAAAATACCTTCCACGGTTTTGTTATAAACATTCGTCATGTGCATGCAGTTACTTGGATCAATGCAGGAACTGAGATGTCAGCTGTGATCCCACCTAGTTGAAAGTTTCCTCTGAATAAGAGTTGATGGAATTTTTCAGTACATCAGCAGTGAATTGAATGTTGACCAGTGTGATAGCAGTGATGAAAACTGCATTCAAGGTTTGCAAATATTTGGAGACACCCAATTATTTTAAGAACATTAGAGTCATTAGAGGAGCATTGTGGAAGCCCCTTGCCACCTAAGTGGTTCAGATAAACCAAATTCCCCTTTCCTAATGAGGGTACCGGTTATGTGTTGAAATTCATTGGGTTGAAACTTGCTGAAGAATAGAATACATACCCTAAGGAATATTGAAGCCCCAGAGCAGCTTGGTCTGACCCTTAAATGAGAATTATAGAATCACAGAATCATAGAATAGTTAGGGTTGGAAAGGACCTTAAGATCATCTAGTTCCAATCCCCCTGCCATGGGCAGGGACACCTCCCACTAAACCATGCCATCTAAGGCTATGTCCAACCCCGCCTTGAACACCGCCAGAGATGGAGCATTCACAACTTCCCTGGGAAACCCATTCTAGTGCCTCACCACCTTTACACTAAAGAATTTCTTCCTCATATCCAATCTAAACTTCCCCTGTTCAAATTTTAACCCATTACCCCTTCTCCTCTCACCACAGTCCCTCATGAACAGTCCCTCCCAAGCATCCCTATAGGCCCCCTTCAGGTACTGGAAGGCTGCTATGAGGTCTCCACACAGCCTCCTCTTCTCCAGGCTGAACAGCCCCAACTTTCTCAGCCTATCTTCATACGGGAGGTGCTCCAGTCCCCTGATCATCCTCATGGCCCTCCTCTGGACTTGTTCCAGCAGTTCCATGTCCTTTTTCTGTTGAGGGCACCAGAACTGCACACAATACTCCAAGGGAGGTCTCACAAGAGCAGAGTAGAGGGGCAGGATTACCTCCCTCGACCTGCTAGCCACGCTCCTTTTGATGCAGCCCAGGATACGGTTGGCTTTCTGGGCTACAATCACACACTGCCGGCTCACATTCATCTTTTCATTGGCCAGCACCCCCAAGTCCTTCTCCACACAGCTGCTCTGAATCTCTTCTCTGCCCAACCTGGAGCTGTGCCTGGGATAGCTCCAACCCAGGTGTAGGACCTTGCACTTGACATGGCTAAACTTCATCAGGTTGGCACCAGCCCACCTCACAAGCATGTCAAGGTCCCTCTGGATGGCATTCCTTCCCTCCAACGTATCAACCGAACCACACAGCTTGGTGTCAATGGCAAACTTGCTGAGGGTGCACTCAACCCCACTGCCCATGATATGGTATAGTAAATTCAGTCACTTAAAGTGAGAAACTTTGTGTGTCAGCAACACGATTTAACCTTGTTCTAGGCTATTTTGCCTTTCCCTATCAGAATTTGGTGATGATTTTAAACCATAATCATATACATTCCAGCTTTGAGCCCATAATGAATATCTTGGTGTGCCAGACAGTACTATTCCCCAGAAATAGGGTTTCCATATCTGCCATCATTCTAGTCTAAACCTTTAGTTTATCTACATGCCAGCTGAGCTGCCCACAAAATTATTTGTAAAGAAGGCAAACAAAGCCAAAAGATGTTTAGGCTACTTGATTCTGGAATAGAAATATAGTAATTTTGGAAGATGAAAGTACAAATCCAGGCATTAGTTTAATGTACTCGTCCATTAGTGAGCCTCCCGATTAGCAAAAATAATTTTTCTTGTGTGAATAGCCAGTCATCTAAATGCATGTTTTGGCTTACTGAGCCACTTGAGGCACTTGACATATTACACTTTAAGCACGTTCTTTTGGACCAGTGACAATTCCTCCTCCAGCCCAAAAGAAAGATGCACTTAGCAGAAAATTTGGCAAAGGACCAATTCTACAAAGAAATGACAATTTCTTGTCAAAGTCACAGCACAGTTCTATTCTCATTTCCTGGTAAATTAAAGCATTCTTGTGGCCTGTAAACATATTATGCTAGTAGGAGTAACTAGTCTGGGATCTATTCTATTGCAATGGCTGTTTTCTCTTATTTTTCCAGTTGTTTTTCTTGTCTTACTTTTAAATAAATTTTATGAGCTTTCTCAAGGTATCATGCAATGAATTTTGCCTTTAGACAAGAACAAAGTGGGAAGGGAAGCAGAAATAAAGAACACTAGATACTTCATGATATTGCATGGTCTGTGTACATTGGTACTGTTTACAAACCTCTGTCAGGAGATACTCCTGTGCCCTAGAGGTGGAAACGTTTTCCATTTTGTTTTGTGAATACTATTCACTAAGCTTTTTTTTTTATTTATTATTATTTTTTTTATTTTTGACCTTCCAACTCTTACTGCTGTTGAAGGGATTTCTTCCAGCTGACTCTTTTGGATTTGGTGCAGATCCACCATCTTTTCCTGGTGAAGGATATGTTCCATCAGTCTAAGGACAGCTTGTTTTAATTTAAATACACTTTGCACTACGGATTTTCCTGATTTATCTTATATACTCAAAGGTAACATATTTATACACACAGTAGCCTTTCATATACTACTAGTGGTGTCAATTATTAAATTTATTTAATTATAAATTATTGGTTAATTTATACCTTCCTGAAGGCTTTTTTTTTTCAACTGTGGCAATGAAGTAAAGAGGTGAAAATGAGCGTCAGTTGTAACTCCAAAGGAAATACATAGTCCAGCAAACAGCCATGGGATTTCTAGAGCAATGTCAAAAAAGATCTGTTGGTAAGGGTCGAGTGTAAGAAAAGCTGTGTAGGTGGAGGTGCACATTTTGTTGAAGGTGGTGTTCATTGGTGTTCATTTTGTGCTGTGGTTTACTAAGTAAATTCTTGAAGAGAGGAGGCAGTTTGTGACCATATAAAAGTGTGTGTATGCAGACATTCTTCCACAAGGAAGAGAAATTAAAGTAGATAGATAGTACATTAGGAAGTAGTAAAATGTAAGAGTAATTTTTATTAAATAAAAAATGAGAGCTTTTGCTCACTTCTCTATAGCACTCTTTCTAGAAATCTTCAAAGGCTTTATAATTTAGGACACTCTATGTTGTCCTTGTTTTACAGACCTTATTTTTTTGTTTGTAGGTTATTTGTATATTTATTTTTCAGCCTTTTATTTTTTTTATGGCAGCCTCTCACATAAAGTCAAAAAGGAGCTGGAAATTGAAATAAGATTTCTTGAGTAAGGCCAAAAACTATGCCTACATTATTATGCAGTTTATAAGAAAAATTAAACAGCTGTAAACTATAATGTTCTTATTTCCTGAAACACTGATCTAAAGCCACAATATTTGATGCAAATATATTTGCCAGGAATACTTGGATCCCAATCCAAAATAGGAAGGATTTGCTATTGAGCTAGTGTTGCCTTGGAAATGTTCTTGAAAGAGTTCAGCTATTCAGGAGACCTAGACATGTGTTATGACTTAAATGGACTTAACTCTCAAGAGAAGTAGCTGGTGCATCTCCAGGAACAGGTGTAAGTAATGTCTCCACATGTTATTTGTGATCCAGGTTTTGTTTGTGATGTGAAACTGTGCTGCTTCTCAGAGTTTAGATAAGATTTTGAAGAATTTCAAAGAACAGAAATGCACCAGCAGTAAAGTATTTCAGACTCAAAAAGGTCTTTCTAAAAAAAGAATGTACTAAAAAGGAAAATCCTAGGAAATGTCACCTGATTGAAAAGGTAGTACAATTTTCTGCTTTGCAAGCTCATCTTTGGCGAGTCTGCCATCCTTTCAATCACATAAGTAAAATTTTGGGAAAGCATTAAGGACTGTCAGGACATCTACAACTTACTCTGTATCCCACATCAATGGATTTTTTATTCCACATGTGCAGAAGCAAACTTAGAGGTCATAACTATGTGAGACTTTTTTATTTTATTAAAACCAATGTTTGTAAAGTGTCCATTTAAAGAGTGACATTATGTCTATTCTATTTATTTTTAAGATATTTTAAGAAATCAGTTCTTTTATCTTGGCATTTTTGTGAAGACTTCCACAGAAACTAGCAGTCTGTAAGGCAAGATGTTAGTGACAGGCTAACACTGTTTCTATGGTGTACCAACCACAGTTGGTATGAATAGAAAATGTCTCTTCCTGTTAAGCTGTGCTATGAAGTATTGGTGGCTGGTAAGTCCAAGGAATAGCCTAACGACCTACTTATAAACTATGCCTAAACTGGAAGCTTTACCAAGTTTCAGAGTTGTTCTAAGCTATTGTGAGCCTGGTATCCTTACACAGCTGTAGAGGCTAAGAGTGATAAAAGCACCACCATCCTAGATTTTGTTCCAGAGACTCAGGTTATCTGTATTCTATATGACATATTCTTTACTGTGTTTTTTTTTTTTTTTTTTTTTTTTTTTTTTTTTATTTTTTCCCTGTTTATGATGTGAAAAAGCAAATAAATTAGACTTTCAGGATTCTGTTTGATCTAGTTTGGAACAGCAAAGGACTTTATTTTCTGTAGGTACTAAATTCTCCTGTGGTACCAGAAACATCTTAAAAAAGTTTGGGCAAACTTGTTTTTTATTTTTTATTTGTTTATTTCTTCTCTGAGCTCTCAGCTGTAAAAAGCAACAAAATATAGCTGCTGATGCAAACTCTATTTCCTCAATGATGGAGCAACTGTTTTTGCTTCTTAATATTAGAACAGTGAGGCATGATGCAAGATGACAATTTTAAGATGTAAGTATAGATATTTTATTTTGCTGCCTCTAGCCCAGCTCTGGAAATCTACAGCATGTGTTGTCAGACTTGCTCTTAAGCAAATGCATCATGATAACAATATTCAGTCAAGCCAAAGTCTTGGACATATCTCAGTGCTTAAGCATTTTTTTCATTTAAGAAAAGCTATGTTTAGAATGAAAATTCTTCGTGTGTGCATATGCACATATGTGTGCATGTGTGAGGAAGAGAGAGAGAAGGTGAGCTGCTGTGCAAGTATATTGAATAGAGTAAATGCATTGATTATGCATAACACATATCCTGTCTTTAAATTGCAAGTCCTGAAATTAGAGATCTGGTAGGGATTAAGCAGGAAAAAGAACAGATGGGACTGTTGATATGACTACCAGAGGCTTGGGCAGAAGGAAATGAAAAATAGTTCTATTTTTGCCCTAAATTGAGAAAGTTAAACTGGTAATCAGTGATAGATTTTAGGCAGATGGGAAGACTTGGAGAAAATGGTTGGCAGAGTTAGTCACAAAATAATGAGTGTAAGATAAGTATTTTTTAGGGTGCATCAGAGGATCTTGAACTTCAGACCACGAGTCATGCATGTTTTTATAAACACAATAGTACATACAGAACCTTTTCTCACTATATGTGAAAATCATTCCAGTTCTATTTATCACATAGCAAGTATAATGCACTGAATACAGCAAATATGATTGTTTGAATCTAGAACTGCAAATGTTCTAGTATTTAGGTCTCAATATCTCTACTACTATTAATGGTATAATAAACTAATGTTTCTTCCTTTCCTTCATCCCATTTTGCACTTAAATCTCCCTCCAGCCCTTCCACTTCACCCAGGTACTCACTCTCTCCTTTGCTATGAAATATCCGCTATTAATTTGTAAATGCTTTAATATGGTCAGTATCTCATTGTGTTGGGAAAGAGCAGGAAGGTGAAGTGTCCTGGTTTCAACTGGGGTAGATTTCATTTTATTCCTAGCTGGTGCAGTGCTGTGTTTTGGCTTTAGTCTGAGAACAATGCTGATAACACACTGATATTTCAGTTGCTCAGTAGCACTTACCCTGATCAAAGACTTTTCAGTTTAATGCTTTTCCGGTGAGGAGGGGCACAAGAAGTTGGGATGAAGCAGAGACAGGACACCTGATCCAAGTTAGCCAAAGAGGTATTCCATACCACAGCATGTCATGCCTAGTATATAAACTGGGGGGAGTCACCTGGAAGGGCTAGATCACTGCTTGGGTTGGGCTGGGTATTCAGTGTCGCTTGTATTTGTTTCCTTTTTAATTTCCACCTTTTAATAATCTCTCCCCTTTTTATTTCCCTTATTATTATTAGCAGCATATTGTACTTTTGTAATTAAGGTGTTCTTAACCCACAGGTTTTGAATTTTCCTTCCCATCCGGCCCAAGTTGGGAAAAGGAAGGGTGAGTTAGAGGCTGCATGGTACTTAGTTACTGTCTGGGCTTAAACCATAGTAGTGGATCAAAATGCTTCTTCTCAGTGACAAACAAAAATTACTAACATATACTATAATAATAATAACAAAGATTGTAATGCCGTTGCACTGAAATGTTAATATCTATCCTGAAAAATACAACACTAACATATGTATGGTGCTATGATGGGCTAAAATAAATTTGAAGGAATGGATACTCTATTAAGGATTTTTCCAGAACTTTTTATTCTTTCCATGTCAGATGTTAAGTTTATAGATCATTGTAAACATAACTTATTTTGTTTTATTTTTGTATCTCGTATTGAATGTGTATTTTAAAAACAAGGAAAAAATGTTCAATTTATAGAACTATGGAGGGATTATTTAAATATGAATGAGTTAAAGGATGATTAAATCTCACCTATTCAAATTTCATTATTTGATTTGCAGAGAATCTGTTGCATGTTGAAAAATGATAGCAACAAAAGTGTTGGATTTGTAATATAACTCACGGTACAAACAGTACAGTTTGTCATGTTTGAATGTCACCATACCTTTAAATATTGGCAAAAGGCCTCAATAGATAAACTAAAATGCCACTGAAAAGTGATTTTTTTCCCCCACTGTTTTTTCCATAGTCTGTAGGAATTCTACCAGTCAAATCTAATTGACTTTTGCAAAGAAAACTTAGTATTCCTGAAAGAGTACCTTTCAGACTTGCTCTACAGCATTTGAAAGACAAGTTGACATCTTTTAACCAATGAATGGAATATCCTTTTATCTAGATAATGTTAAAATTTTAAAGTACTTGTTGAAAGAAGTAATTATGTGATCAGAGTGCCTCATCTATGAAACGGATGAGGGGAGCTCTGAATCTCACATATTAAATGCTCCCAGCTATGCAGGGGAAGAAAAGAAGATGACTCAGAGGCTTCTGGAGTGGGACTTGGACAGTCTTTCATCATGAAATTATTCTGATCAACTGATGGAGTATATGCTGTGGTACATGCTACTGGTATACACTTCTGTGCAGAAAATTTATTTTATCCATGATACCATTTTGCTGGTTTTCATCTTTCAATTGCACATACCAAATGCACATCCTGGATTTAAATACTCTCATCAACCCAGCAACAGCCACAGACTTAGTTATAATTACATGATCCTGAATATTACTACCTAAATCCAAGAAGATTTAGGTAAGAGCAACACTACAAAAGCTGGCTATAATGTGCATTTCAGCACCCATCTTCTGTGTTAACTTTAGGAATGGAAGGAAATAACCAGTGTGGAAAACCAGCCACTATCATGATTTCCCTGCCAATTTAAGAGAGTAGCAGTCATTAGAAGCTGGGTCCAAGCTGACATCCCATAGTATCCAGCTGAGACATCACCTACCGTGTTTCAGGTACTGTACAAATGTTGTTTACACCAGAGAACTTCATAGGACTTGTTTAATACTGGTACTGCTGGAGTCCAGTGACAAAACTTTGTCAGCTGGTGTGACAGTTTGATGAAGATAAAGAGGACTTTAAAAGCTTGTACTACAAAGGAACACCCTATTTGGGGAAAATAATGAATGGATGCCTTGCCTGGCTAGGAAGCAGAAAAAAAGATTAACTACTTCTCGCTGTTGCAGGATGTCACAATAGCATTTTGGCCAAACTGAAGGATGTCCTCTTAAAACGAAATTTTTATTCTGATGCTCAGAGCAACAGAAAACATCTGGAACAATGGCAGGAAGTTTGAAATTTGGACTTTAAAGGGAGAAAATTTAAATCCATAATGTGGTATCTAAATAATAAGTGATGATTATCTGATTTTTTTCATCAGATGTAGCCCTCAGAAGTCCCTTGTTTGTCAGACTTTGTGGGAAAGAAGGCAAAACATATAAAAAAAAAAAAAAAAAAAAAAACAACAAAAACCAACCATAAAGGTATATTTAGTTAATGAAAAGAAAACAAATGATTTAGCATATTGATATCCTTTGTCGTATAATTCAGTTTCACACAATCTGAGCTATATAGGCTCTTCCTTCATGTCATACCATATGTGTAGTGCAACCTCACTCTCAAATGCCAAATTTCTCTCTTTTGGTCTCTCTTTGTGAATTTCTGCAAAATAAGTCACCTGGAAAGATTTTCAATACCATTATCATTAAGGAATGCCATCCAGAGGGACCTTGACACGCTTGTGAGGTGGGCTGATGCCAACCTGATGAAGTTTAACCATGCCAAGTGAAAGGTCTTACACCTGGGAGGGAGAAATCCCAGGCACAGCTCCAGGTTGGGCAGAGAAGAGATTCAGAGCAGCTTTGTGGAGAAGGACTTGGGGTTGTTGGTCGATGAACATGAGTCGGCTCCAGTGTGTGCTTGCAGCCCAGAAAGCCAACTGTATCCTGGGCTGCATCAAAATGAGCATGACCAGAATTTCGAGGGAGGTAACCTGCCCCTCTACTCTGCTCTCGTGAGACCTCACTTGGAGTATTGTGTACAATTCTGGTGTCCTCAACATAAAAAGGACATGGAAGTGTTGGAGCAAGTCCAGAGGAGGGCCATGAGGATGATCAGGGGACTGGAGCACCTCCCGTACGAAGATAGGCTGAGAAAGTTGGGGCTGTTCAGCCTGGAGAAGAGGAGGCTGTGTGGAGACCTCATAGCAGCCTCCCAGTATCTGCAGGGGGCCTATAGGGGTGCTGGGGAGGGTCTCTTCATGAGGGACTGCGGTGATAGGGCAAGGGGTAATGGGTTCAAGCTTAAACAGGGAAGTTTAGATTGGATATGAGGAAGAAATTCTTTAGTGTAAGGGTGGTGAGGCACTAGAATGGGTTTCCCAGGGAAGCTGTGAATGCTCCATCGCTGGCGGTGTTCAAGGTGGGGTTGGACATAGCCTTGGATGGCATGGTTTAGTGTGAGGTGTCCCTGCCCATGGCAGGGGGGTTGGAACTCGATGATCTTGAGGTCCTTTCCAACCCTAACTGTTCTATGATTCTAAGATCATTAACTGACACTTCTTACCATTTCACTCTGACAGAGACCTGGGTGTTATCTTCACATTGTGCTTTAGCACAGTTCTCATTTGCAATGGCAGCTCACTGGACTGTCAGGGCAAAGGATAACTGTGTTTCACTGCGGAGTTCAGGCTCTTCTTATGTGTATCTTTACTACACCAGTCATTCAGGTTTGAGCTAGCATCCTGGCAAGTGTCTTAAAGGTAGTGTTTGGGCAAATGGAATTGAGTTCTCTGCATAACTTTTTATATGAAACTGTTCACAGAACATGTAACAGTTATCTTCTGTAGTAATACATTGCTTATATTCATGCCTCTTGTTTTTTTGTTAGACCTTACAGTTATTTAGACTTTTTGAAGGAGTAATAAGAAATACCTGATACTAGAAATGAATGAGAGAGATCCTAAGCCACAGAAAAAATGATGCCTAGAGCATCTGTAATGCTCCCAGTGCCACATCATTTTTATGTGGAGCATTGTCATATAAAAATATTGTCACTGTACCTGTGTCATCATCTTATTATGCAAAGCTCAGAGAAATAAATAATGCAAGAGTCCCATCCATCATGAATGGACCTTGTTCACAAAAAAACCCCACCCAAAAACCACATAATAAAAAAATGCATAATGGTATCTACTACAGAAACAGCTTACTGAACAAAGCTTTTAGCACATTCAACCCACCTTTAACAACATTACTTTTCAGTGATGCTGTTCAAAACACTGTAATTCCCAGACCAAATTGTATTTATTATAAAGGGACATCATAAACTTATGAATGACATCCCACATTTAATATTTTGCATCCTACATAAGATAAACCCATCTAGCTTGCACTGAACATCACAGGTAATAGGTTTTCATCATGATATAATGATGCTGAATGGAAGATCAGTTTCAGCCGTACTATTTATTTTGCCTCTTGTTCTTACTCAGCCTATCATTATCATTGTGAAAGCTCCATTGCTGGTGGTGTACAAGGCCAAGTTGGACAGAGCCTTGGGTGGCATGGTTTAGTGGGATGTGTCCCTGCCTAAGGCAGGGGGGTTGGAACTAGATGATCTTAAGGTCCTTTCCAACCCTATTCTATGATTCTATGATTAGAAAAATGTAGCTATTTTTTTACTAGTGATAATTTCTAATGTCTATGTCCAATCCTTCTTTTAGTGGCAGAATGTCTGAAGTTGTGCATGTGTGCATTTGCCATAGTGGAGAAAACATCAAGTGCAGTTTCCATTAAACTTGCACTCGGAGAATGGGACTAGCATTCTCCCTTATAATTTTGCTAAACTAAGATTGATATGAGCTTTAAGAGGTCACAGATATCTGTTCATATAGATCTTTATTTTTTTCATATTCCTTTTTTTATTTTTATTCTTCTTAAGAGTTTGGATTTTTCCACATTGTTCCAGACACTTATAAGCACAGCAGAGACTAGTCCAGTCTGTTTCCAGTCTTACCGTGGACTACGTTGGATGCATTCTCTAATTTTTCTGTACCCAAATAGCCATTACTGCATCAGCTGAAACCATTAAATTATTTTTAGGAAGAACGAAATTTTAGAATTGTCCTGTAACATTTTTATTTTCAATACTCATAACTCTGAGAGTGAGAGTTTGTAGAGTGAAAAGAGCAAAGTGACAGGATCTGCTACTTTCACTTCATTCTGTTCAGTTTTCATATTCAGTCCTCTGACAATTGCTTTTTTGGGCCCATCTTTCCAGGCAAATTGACAAGCTCTCTGCTCTCTCTTGATTTTTAATTTTTTTTTTTTAGCTATATAAAATCTACCATTAAAGGAACTTACAAGTCGGATTCATGTCACCTAGTTTTCATAAGATTACAGTTTTGTACATGCTAGCCACTTTGCAGGCTCCCTCACTAGCCAGTGGATGAAAGTAGGTGACTTCAGGATGTCAGAGCAGCCCTGTGGAGAAGGACTTGGGGGTGTTGGTCGATGAAAAAATGAACATGAGCAAGTAGTGCGTACTTCCAACCCAGAAAGCCAACCATATCCTGGGCTGCATCAAAAGGAATGTGATCAGCAGGTAGAGGGAGGTGATCCTGCCCCTCTACTCTGCCCTCGTGAGACCTCCCTTGGAGTATTGTGTACAATTCTGGTGTCCTCAACATAAAAAGGACATGGAAGTGTTGGAGCAAGTCCAGAGGAGGGCCATGAGGATGATCAGGGGACTGGAGCACCTCCAGTATGAAGATAGGCTGAGAAAGTTGGGGCTGTTCAGCCTGGAGAAGAGGAGGCTGTGTGGAGACCTCATAGCAGCCTCCCAGTATCTGCAGGGGGCCTATAGGGGTGCTGGGGAGGGTCTCTTCATGAGGGACTGCGGTGATAGGGCAAGGGGTAATGGGTTCAAGCTTAAACAGGGAAGTTTAGATTGGATATGAGGAAGAAATTCTTTAGTGTAAGGGTGGTGAGGCACTAGAATGGGTTTCCCAGGGAAGCTGTGAATGCTCCATCGCTGGCGGTGTTCAAGGTGGGGTTGGACATAGCCTTGGATGGCATGGTTTAGTGTGAGGTGTCCCTGCCCATGGCAGGGGGGTTGGACCTCGATGATCTTGAGGTCCTTTCCAACCCTAACTGTTCTATGATTCTAAGATCATTAACTGACACTTCTTACCATTTCACTCTGACAGAGACCTGGGTGTTATCTTCACATTGTGCTTTAGCACAGTTCTCATTTGCAATGGCAGCTCACTGGACTGTCAGGGCAAAGGATAACTGTGTTTCACTGCGGAGTTCAGGCTCTTCTTATGTGTATCTTTACTACACCAGTCATTCAGGTTTGAGCTAGCATCCTGGCAAGTGTCTTAAAGGTAGTGTTTGGGCAAATGGAATTGAGTTCTCTGCATAACTTTTTATATGAAACTGTTCACAGAACATGTAACAGTTATCTTCTGTAGTAATACATTGCTTATATTCATGCCTCTTGTTTTTTTGTTAGACCTTACAGTTATTTAGACTTTTTGAAGGAGTAATAAGAAATACCTGATACTAGAAATGAATGAGAGAGATCCTAAGCCACAGAAAAAATGATGCCTAGAGCATCTGTAATGCTCCCAGTGCCACATCATTTTTATGTGGAGCATTGTCATATAAAAATATTGTCACTGTACCTGTGTCATCATCTTATTATGCAAAGCTCAGAGAAATAAATAATGCAAGAGTCCCATCCATCATGAATGGACCTTGTTCACAAAAAAACCCCACCCAAAAACCACATAATAAAAAAATGCATAATGGTATCTACTACAGAAACAGCTTACTGAACAAAGCTTTTAGCACATTCAACCCACCTTTAACAACATTACTTTTCAGTGATGCTGTTCAAAACACTGTAATTCCCAGACCAAATTGTATTTATTATAAAGGGACATCATAAACTTATGAATGACATCCCACATTTAATATTTTGCATCCTACATAAGATAAACCCATCTAGCTTGCACTGAACATCACAGGTAATAGGTTTTCATCATGATATAATGATGCTGAATGGAAGATCAGTTTCAGCCGTACTATTTATTTTGCCTCTTGTTCTTACTCAGCCTATCATTATCATTGTGAAAGCTCCATTGCTGGTGGTGTACAAGGCCAAGTTGGACAGAGCCTTGGGTGGCATGGTTTAGTGGGATGTGTCCCTGCCTAAGGCAGGGGGGTTGGAACTAGATGATCTTAAGGTCCTTTCCAACCCTATTCTATGATTCTATGATTAGAAAAATGTAGCTATTTTTTTACTAGTGATAATTTCTAATGTCTATGTCCAATCCTTCTTTTAGTGGCAGAATGTCTGAAGTTGTGCATGTGTGCATTTGCCATAGTGGAGAAAACATCAAGTGCAGTTTCCATTAAACTTGCACTCGGAGAATGGGACTAGCATTCTCCCTTATAATTTTGCTAAACTAAGATTGATATGAGCTTTAAGAGGTCACAGATATCTGTTCATAT
The DNA here is from genome assembly GCA_039720435.1 of Amazona ochrocephala. NCBI lineage: Eukaryota > Metazoa > Chordata > Aves > Psittaciformes > Psittacidae > Amazona > Amazona ochrocephala. The sequence continues at coordinate 23,009,999 of CM077878.1, forward strand.
AGATCTTTATTTTTTTCATATTCCTTTTTTTATTTTTATTCTTCTTAAGAGTTTGGATTTTTCCACATTGTTCCAGACACTTATAAGCACAGCAGAGACTAGTCCAGTCTGTTTCCAGTCTTACCGTGGACTACGTTGGATGCATTCTCTAATTTTTCTGTACCCAAATAGCCATTACTGCATCAGCTGAAACCATTAAATTATTTTTAGGAAGAACGAAATTTTAGAATTGTCCTGTAACATTTTTATTTTCAATACTCATAACTCTGAGAGTGAGAGTTTGTAGAGTGAAAAGAGCAAAGTGACAGGATCTGCTACTTTCACTTCATTCTGTTCAGTTTTCATATTCAGTCCTCTGACAATTGCTTTTTTGGGCCCATCTTTCCAGGCAAATTGACAAGCTCTCTGCTCTCTCTTGATTTTTAATTTTTTTTTTTTAGCTATATAAAATCTACCATTAAAGGAACTTACAAGTCGGATTCATGTCACCTAGTTTTCATAAGATTACAGTTTTGTACATGCTAGCCACTTTGCAGGCTCCCTCACTAGCCAGTGGATGAAAGTAGGTGACTTCAGGATGTCAGAGCAGCCCTGTGGAGAAGGACTTGGGGGTGTTGGTCGATGAAAAAATGAACATGAGCAAGTAGTGCGTACTTCCAACCCAGAAAGCCAACCATATCCTGGGCTGCATCAAAAGGAATGTGATCAGCAGGTAGAGGGAGGTGATCCTGCCCCTCTACTCTGCCCTCGTGAGACCTCCCTTGGAGTATTGTGTACAATTCTGGTGTCCTCAACATAAAAAGGACATGGAAGTGTTGGAGCAAGTCCAGAGGAGGGCCATGAGGATGATCAGGGGACTGGAGCACCTCCAGTATGAAGATAGGCTGAGAAAGTTGGGGCTGTTCAGCCTGGAGAAGAGGAGGCTGTGTGGAGACCTCATAGCCGCCTCCCAGTATCTGCAGGGGGCCTATAGGGATGCTGGGGAGGGACTCTTCATGAAGGGCTGTAGTGAGAGGAGAAGGGGTAATGGGTTCAAGCTTAAACAGGGGAAGTTTAGATTGGATATGAGGAAGAAATTCTTTAGTGTAAGGGTGGTGAGGCACTGGAATGGGTTTCCCAGGGAAGTTGTGAATGCTCCATCGCTGGTGGTGTTCAAGGCGGGGTTGGACATAGCCTTGGATGGCATGGTTTAGTGTGAGGTGTCCCTGCCCACAGCAGGGGTGCTGGAACTCGATGATCTTGAGGCCCTTTCCAACCCTAACTATTATATGATTCTATGGTTCTATGAATCCTCATATCCTAAAATGGATTTCTGAAGGTACATTTCCCTTTATTGCATTCAGATTTGTGATGAATGGTTTAGACCAGACACTTCCTTTTAGCTGTCTGCAGGTGATTGGGATAAATTCTAATGTGTAAGCTTAATTGTGGTTGCAAAAAATCAAACACTGAAGTATATAAGATCTTAAATAGCATTACTAATATACTCTGTTGATCAGAGTAATGCTACCCTGACCATAGCTAATGACACGATGACTTGTCCTCCCATCACCTAAATGAGCTACAGATAAATATGTTAACTTGTATTTCTGTGAAACTGTTTCATAGAACTCACATACCAATTTTAATAACTTCTGAAGACAAAATCTGGGCTGAATCTTATGGTTCTGTTTTACACATGCAAACCTTTTGGTCTCGCAACACAAATTAAAAAATTACTAAGCTCTAAATACCGCTAAATTAATCAGAACATAAAACAGAATAAATATTGGCTCATAAAGAGACAGATGCTGCTTTGCCACATAATGTTCTTCATGAAGAGATGAATTAATGCACGTTTCTTCCTTCCAAAATTATTCTTATGCTCTTTATCTTTCTTGCAGGTGCCATTAATTTTAATTAAGAGAATTGTAAGGGCAAAAAGCAAGTTGAAGGCCACAGTGGTAATGCTCTATCACTGTCATCCGAGCCCATGTATAGACCCAGGTGGTTATGTCCAATGGCTATAAGAAATGATCAATATTTTTGGTCAGATATATTTTTTATTTGCAGAGAAAAATAATTCAGAATATACTGATAGCTGACGGAATGCAGGTGGTCTAGAGCCAGCCCTTGCAATTTAGCAGGAAGTACCATTCAGAGGCTTGAAGCAGAACAGATTTATCAAAGTCCACACCTAATGGCAGGATAGAATTTGGACTCGTACTCTGTCTCAGTCTGCTCAGTGCTTGTCAAAGATATGCCAAGCAGTTGAGAAGGACTGCGAATCATTAAGTTATTTTCTATTCAAAAAGTACAATATATTATACTGTAGTTATTACTGATTTTTAAAATCTTGTCTGGAATTGAACAGCATGCTTAAAAAAAGAAGGAGAAGAAAAAAGAAAAGACCAAACACAGTACATTCTGGGCAAGAACTTCTTAGCATAAAATGAGGCAAACAGCCAAAAAAACTTTATAAAGAGATGGATGTATTTTACAGATTAGCTCAGATCATCAACTGTAAAGCATCCTGAAGTCAGCAGAACTGTATCCATTTGTCCCAGTTTATGCATCTGATCCAGTCTTCCCTTGGAGAGCGCAGGGAGAGAGCAGACACTGTTGTTGACATTAGCAGCAGTTTGGTACATCTAAGCAGCACACCAGTGTAGCCTCTCAGAAAGTTGCATGAGCACAATTAACAGATTGGGTTTGAAAACCACACTGTTTCTGTGATAAGTGCCCCTTCACAGGGTGCAAGCTGTTCCACATCTCTTAACTGTTTTGCTGCTTTTTCCTTTGCAGAGGGAAAACCCTCCACAGTACGTGACCTAGTGGCAAACTGCCGCAGCCAAATGCATGCAGCTATTTAATGCCTCACTGCTGAGATTTGGGATTGCTTGATGTTCATCTCAAATGTAAAATACAGCTGAATCATAATCTCTGAGAGGTTAAAGATTTCAGCAGGGGAAAAAATGGTATTTTGTCATCCTGTCATCTGAAATTGTTTTATGTTTCACACTACAAAGTAAAAATATAAAAGGAACATCACCTAGGTGATAAACTGCCAGTTTCCAGACAAATAATTTAACTGATTTACACCTGTTTTCCTCTAGGAAATGCTACATTTTATGTGGTGCATTTCTTTCTCAACTGACAAATGACAGTGGTGCAAGTATCCTCATCTCAGTTTGAATTGACCCAGATTGTAGAAGATCAAGTTTTTACATTACTTTGTAGCCAAACAACTTGAAATATTAAACTACTTAAACTCAGGTTCCAAAACTTTTACAAAATTCAGCAGGTGGCAGGGTAATATCCTTAATTACATATTTTAAAAAAAAGTGAATAATTATGGCATTAAACTATATAGCTTATCGATATTGGTTTAATGTCAAATAAAAGTCAGAAAACGTAGCTCAGCCACCTTTTTTGGTTTCAAATCCTTATCATTCGCTTGAAAATCTCCAAGACCTTTCCAAAAGGTGAAATTGAAAGAAAGGGGGTAAAACAAGTCTATGCATGAATTTTCAATGAATTTCTTTAACTTTTACATCTCAGGAAAGATACATAATGATGGAAATATACATTTGAGTTCAAGGGTAGTTTTGTAAACCATGATCAATCTTTTCTCGATGAAGAGTGGTGCTTCTGGAATTTAATAGAAGATACTTTTTCCAGCGTGCCAGGGCACTGAAAACAAAATCAAGAATCAAAAGTCTGCAGATGCACAATACTATGCTCCCTGTAACTCTCTCAAAGCTCCATTTTTATGACAAATATCAAAAACACAGGGAATAATTAAGATGCCAGTGCTTTCCTGTGTACTGCATCATGGTTTATGTGTACTCTCTATCTTTCCAGATATTTTTGTAAATTTTGGTGGAAATGTATCTCATTAAGTAGATGGTCCATAACCACAGTATTGGTTATTAAGATAATGCAAATAAATGATCATTATGATCACACATGATATGATCACATACATAGAATCATAGAATCATAGAATAGCTAGGGTTGGAAAGGACCTCAAGATCATCGAGTTCCAACCCCCCTGCTGTGGGCAGGGGCACCTCCCACTAAACCATGTCATCCAAGGCTATGTCCAACCCCACCTGGAATGCCACCAGTGATGAAGCATTCACAACTTCCCTGGGCAACCCATTCCAGGGCCTCACCACCCTTACACTAAAGAATTTCTTCCTCATATCCAATCTAAACTTCCCCTGTTTAAGTTTGAACTCATTATGCCTTCTCCTCTCACCACAGTCCCTCATGAAGAGTTCCTCCCCAGCATCCCTATAGGCCCCCTTCAGGTATTGGAAGGCTGCTCTGGGGTCTCCATGCAGCCTTCTCTTCTCCAGGATGAACAGCCCCAATTTTCTCAGCCTATCTTCATATGGGAGGTGCTCCAGTCCCCTGATCTTCCTCGTGGCCCTCCTCTGCACTTGTTCTAACACTTCCATGTCCTTTTTATGTTGAGGACACCAGAACTGCACACAATACTCCAAGTGAGCTCTCACAAGAGCAGAGTAGAGGGGCAGGATCACCTCCCTTGACCTGCTGGTCATGCTCATTTTGATGCAGCCCAGGATATGGTTGGCTTTCTGGGCTGCAAGCGCACACTGCCAGCTCATGTTCATTTTTTCATCAACCCACACTCCCAAGTCCTTCTGTGCAGGGCTGCTCTGAATCTCCTCCCAGCCCAACCTGTAGCTGTGCCTGGCATTGCTCCGACCCAGGTGGAGGACCTTGCACTTAGCAGGGTTAAATTTCATTAGGTTGGCATCAGCCCACCTCACAAGCGTGTCAAGGTCCCTCTGGATTGCATTCCTTCCCTCCAACGTATCAACTGAACCACACAGCTTGGTGTCATCGGCAAATTTCCTGAGGGCGCACTTAATCCCACTGTCCATATCACTCACAAGGATGTTGAACAAGACCGGTTCCAACACAGATCCCTGGGGGACACCACTCGTTACTGGTCTCCAGCTGGACATTGAGCCACTGAGCACTACTCTTTGCGTGCGGCCATCCAGCCAGTTCTTTATCCACCAAGTGGTCCACCTATCAAATTGATGTCTCTCCAACTTAGAGTCAAGGATGTCACGTGAGACAGTGTCAAAGGCTTTACACAAGTCCAGGTAGATGACATCAACTGCTCTACCCCTGTCCATCAGTTCCGTAGCCCCTTCATAGAAGGTCACCAGATTGGTCAGGAAGGATTTCCCCTTAGTGAAGCCATGCTGGCTGTCACTAACCACCTTGTTGTTTTTCATGTGCCTTAGCATGCCTTCCAGGAGAATCCGCTCCAAGATTTTGCCAGGCACAGAGGTGAGACTGACTGGTCTGTAATTCCCTGGCTCATCCATTTTCCCCTTCTTAAAAATGGGGGTTATATTTCCCTTTTTCCAGTCATCGGGAACTTCACCTGACTGCCAGGATTTTTCAAATACGATGGACTTATATAATGGCTTAGCAACTTCATTTGCCAGCTCCTTCAGGACCCGTGGATGGATTTCATCCGGTCCCATGGACTTCTATACATTCAGGTTCCTAAGGTGGTCCCGAACAAGATCCTCCCCCACAGTGGGCCCAGGGTCCCCACCCTCACCGTCCCAGCGTCTGCCTTCCAAGACTTGGGTGGTGTGGTCAGAGCATTTGCCCGTAAAGACTGAGGCAAAGAAGTCATTAAGAACCTCAGCCTTCTCCAAATCCAGGGTAGCCAGTTCTCCCGATAGCTTCTGGACAGGGCCCACGGTGTCCCTAACCTGTCTTTTATTGGCAATGTACCTATTATATCCCTTCCTGTTATCCTTAACATCCCTAGCCAAGTTTAATTCTAAGTGGGCCTTAGCTTTCCTAACCTGGTCCCTAGCTTCCCGGACAACATCCCTGTATTCTTCCCAGGCCGCCTGTCCTTGCTTCCATCTTTTATAAGACTCTTTTTTCCTTTGAATTTTGCTCAGCAGCTCCTTATCCATCCAAGGAGGTCTCCTGGCCCTCCTGCTGAACTTCCTTCTAGTTGGGATGCATCCCTCATGGGCTTGCAGCAGGTGATCCTTGAATATCAACCAACAGTCTTGGGCCCCCCTGCCCTCTAGGGCTGTATTCCATGGAACCTTACTGAGCAGGTTCCTGAAGAGGCCAAAGTCTGCTCTCTTGAAGTCCAGGGCAGTGAGCTTGCTGCATGCTCTTCTCACTGTCCTGAGGATCTGAAACTCGACCATCTCATGATCGCTGCAATCAAGGCTGCCCAAGAGCATCACATTCCCAACCAGCCCTTCCCTGTTGGTGAGGATGAGGTCAAGCATGGCACTTCTCCTTGTCGGCTCCTCTATTACTTGCAGAAGGAAGTTGTCTTCCACGCAATCGAGGAACCTTCTGGATTGCTTGTGCAGGGCCATACCATCCCTCCAACAATATCAGGATGGTTGAAGTCTCCCATGAGAACAAGGGCCTGCGAGCGTGAGGCTGCTCCTATCTGCCTATGGAGCGCTTCGTCCAGCAAGTCCCCTTGGTCAGGCGGTCTGTAACAGATCCCCACCATAATGTCACCCATCGCTGTTCTCCCTTTAACCCTGACCCACAAACTCACTGTCGACTGCTCACCTGTCCCCAGACAGAGTTCCATACTCTCTAGCTTATTCCTAACATAAATAGCAACTCCCCCTCCCCGTCTGCCGGGCCTGTCTTTGCTAAAGAGCCTGTAACCTTCCATTCCAACACACCAGTCATAGGAGCCATCCCACCATGTTTCTGTGATGCCTATGATATCATACCCCCGTAGATGTGCACGCATCTCTAATTCCTCTTGTTTGTTCTCCATACTACGGGCATTTGTATAGAGGCATTTGAGCCGAGATCCCATTGAAGCCGGCTCATTGGCTGGAGCAGCTGGAATATCTCTACATTGCTCCAAACTTTTACTGTAGGTGCTGGCAACCGACTGGGTGTGTTGGGATGGAATGATGCCCCCCTCCCCCAACACATCTAGTTTAAAGCATCCTTGACCAGTCTGGCAAGCCTCCTACCAAATCCACTCTTCCCCTTCTTTGTCAGACCAGCTCCACCAGCCCCCAGTAGGCCTGGCCTACTATATTGAGTCCTATGTTCAAGGCACCCAAACCCCTGACTATAGCACCACCCTTCTAACCATTTATTAACCTGCCCAATCCTCCTAGCCTTTTCAAGGTCCTGCCCTGTATCCTGAGAATTGACGAAAAGACAATCTGAGCTCCAGAGCCCCTAACCACCTCTCCCAGAGCTCTGTAGTCCTTCTTTATGTTCTCTGGGCTACTGCTATCTATATCAGTAGCACCCACATGTATTACCAAGAGTGGGTAATAGTCAGTGGGACCGACTAGAGCAGGCAGCTTCTTAGCCACATCCCTGATCCGAGCCCCTGGTAGGCAACACACCTCCCTTGAGCCTGGGTCAGGCCGGCAGATGGGTGCCTCTATTCCTTTCAGATTAGAGTCCCCTACTACTACAGCCCACCGCTTTTTCCTGGCAGCACCAGTAGTGACCTTCTTTACCAGTGCACTAGCTGGTTGCGCCTGGTGGGAGCGCTGTTGCTCATCAGCCCCCTGCAGGACAGCAAAGCAGTTCTGGGTGGGGACAACAGATGTAGGAGGAAGCCCCTTGCTTTTAATATGTTTCAAGCTATTACACATTGCAAGAAATGGTTTCTTCCATCAGCATTTTGCATCAGTAAGCATGATTCAAACGCAGAATATGTAAGCCAGTGTACTGCAAATTGAAATAGAAATGTACCAGGCAGTCTCAGACAATTTGGATTAGCTGAGTTACACAACTTGAGTGTAATCATATCAGAATATACACTGCACAAAGTAAACATCAAGTCAGTAAAATAATAGACTTTTGGAGTTACATAGCTTACACAGTAAGTGCAAAAGATTTAAAATATGGAGTACAGTCTTAAGACATATCTTCCTTAATTTTAGTGTTTGTAAACAAAAGCTGCTTGAAGATGGAGAATAAGTTCTCTCAATATATATCAATAATTTAAGAGAAAGAATGGTAAAACATTATAGTCATGTTATAATGGTTTTCAGCTTGAAATAATATATGTCTAGGGAATTCAGTTAATATATTAGGGTACATGGAATCCAGTGAGTGTGCATACTTTCTATCTGCATAGTAGAGGGGAAACTTTCCTTCCCTTTTTTTTTTTTTTAATGTCAATTTAAGGGATTTGTTCCTGAATTGATTAAGCTAGTTTAAAAAAAAAAAAAAAAAAAATTTAAAAAATGTATTTTTCCAGTCAGCATCAGAACAGGAAAGATTTTAAAGAATTAAATGTATGTCTTCCTGTGGGAACATTAAGTTCATCTGAATTATTTCAAGCATCCTGTCTGGGGACTATTTGTGTTGGGAACATCCCATTTGTGTAGCTGGGTAAATTCTTAGGGAAATCTTAGTAGAACTGAACTGAGTAGTCAGGCAACAATAGGCCAGAATTCAGAGTGAAAAAATTCAGTTCTTCAGCTTGCTCACTTGTAAGAAGAAAGAACTAGACATTTCAATTTAAGACATTTGTGAGCAGTTGCATGTCTACTTGAGCATCCTCAGGCTACTGTGTCTCAGGGATGTGTTTTCTTAATGAAATTCAGCAAGGCAAAGGCTTAATGTTTGCTATTACTTTAGTATTTCTCAGGAACCGGAATTTGTTAGCTTGGGAGTGGGTAATGAAACTCTATGTAACCTTAAGGTTTTATTAGTAGTACTCAACGACTTGTCCCACTGTGTAATCAGCAAATGTCACTCTTCTGAAATGAAAGCTTATTAAGATTGGGGCTACCTTTGGAATGCTGAACTTCTTTACCTTTTTTGTCTGTAACCTCTAGATGATGATGATAATAATTCTGTATTGTTATTTTAAGATCTAGTTCAATAATGCATTACCAAAGAAATGCACTCTGTATATTCTCTTACTGGTGGAAGGGAAAAAAATTTAAAAGATACGGTTTCCAATGACTTTTTCCTTTTTCTGGAGCAAAATCAATACTTATTTCATCCTTCCATTCCATGGCAAAATTAACCTAAAGCTGCAGCATTAATATATAAAAAATGGTGACAATCATAAAAAAGACATTGAAAATCACAGGAACAGTTTGCTGATTAAAGGTCTTTCTTTTGAGACACAGTTACACAACATATTCACTTTTTCACACAGAGGAATGAAAGAAGCACTTATATAAAAATGTTACAGTTATGAAAATTTCTACTTTGGACCAAAAAGACAGAAATGATTCACCTTATCACCGTTACTTTTTTAAAGTGGTGGACTGTCTTTTGTGATGTTACCTAGACATGCAGGAAAGGTCTCATCTTCCTCATGGGTTTAAGGAGCACTGGTGATTAAGCTCTCCTTGAGCTTAGTCTGTGCACCTAAGCCTCTGCTCGCATACTCACTTCAGGGAAATTTCAGAATAGGTTTCTCCCTCTTCAAGGGCTCTATCTCCCATGTCTTTGACATTGCTCAGGTGGGGATAACATTGGGCAAATATTTTTGCTATGTGGCCCCTCCTAAAAGGGCCTTAAGCCTACATGTCTCCAGGACAGTTATGTGATGACATGTATTGGTCTCCTGCTGCAACAGCACCACAATTGCTGTTATCTTTTACTAGGGCTACAAAGCTGGAATCTGCTTCCTGATTCACACTTATGAGGGTTGCAGCATGGAAACATACATTTTAATGCACATGTTCATGATATCTTGCTAAATTTCATTGCATTGCACTCACATTAAAGAAAATATTTTAAATTTACATTGAGTAAAATATGATAAGGTGTTGTCTCTGAATGATAAACTGAAGATTGGTTCTGTTGTCAAGGAAGACAATGAGATATTAGTCAGTAATTTCAGCTGGTCATTTGTGGATTCTGTGGATTCATCCTTCTTGATCAATGCTTTCCTCATCAAAGACTTACGTTAAAGACAGATAGAAAAGATTTACTCCACCAACACACTCATCAATGTCCCTTACGGTTGAAGAGTGAATAGATATTTAATTACTTTGTGGTTGCAAGGACATAAAAGTCTGAATTTGTCTCCTTTCATCTTGATTTCATGTTGAACAGGAGTATTACAAATAACTGCTCATCAGGAATATACAGATGTAATTGAAATTATTGTGTTATGTCAGTGACCATTAGATTATAACCAGAAGGACCCCATAGAGATGAAAAACATGCAACCAGATTGAAACAATCATCCATTTGTGTCTAAATTATTTTAAAAGCACTTTGAAGTGTCCTCTCATTCTTAACATTTATCTAGCAAAGCAAAAGGAAACTATATGAAGCATGTATCATAATCTTCACTATTTTATTAACTTTTGATACATTTTTGTAAAGAATTGCTTTCAAAAATAAATAACTGATTCAGAGATTCTCTAGAAAGAATAAACTTGTCAATATGTACTCTTTAAAATACAAATGGACTGGTTTCTTGAAGTTTTTTCTGTCTACATTTCTGTCTCAGATGAATGAGAAAGTTTCCAATTCATAGAATCTTAGAATCATAGAATAGTTAGGGTTGGAAAGGACCTCAAGATCATCGAGTTACAACCTCCCTGCCGTGGGCAGGGACATCTCACACTAAACCATGGCAACCAAGGCTCTGTCCAACGTAGCCTTGAACACCGCCAGCGATGGAGCATTCTCAACTTCCTTGGACAACCCATTCTAGTGCTTCACCACCCTTACACTAAAGAATTTCTTCCTCATATTCAATCTAAACTTCCCCTGTTTAAGTCTGAACCCATTACCCCTTGTCCTCTCACTACAGTCCCTCATGAAGAGTCCATCCCAAGCATCCCAAAAGGCCGCCTTCAGATGCTGGAAGGCTGCTACGAGGTCTCCACGCAGCCTCCTCTTCTCCAGGCTGAACAGCCCCAACTTTCTCAGCCTATCTTCATATGGGAGGTGCTCCAGCCCCCTGATCATCCTCATGGCCCTCCTTTGGACTTGCTCCAACACTTCCATGTCCTTTTCATGTTGAGGACACCAGAACTGCACACAATGCTCCAAGTGAGGTCTCACAAAAGCAGAGCAGAGGGGCAGGATCACCTCCCTTGACCTGCTGGTCACTGTCCTTTTGATGCAGCCCAGGATACAGTTGGCTTTCTGGGATACAATTGCACACTGCCGGCTCATGTTCATTTTCTCATTGACCAACACCCCCAAGTCCTTCTGCGCAGGGCTGCTCTGAATCACTTCTCTGCCCAACCTGGGGCTGTGCCTGGCATTGCTCCATCCCAGGTGTTTGGACCTTTCTCTTGGCATGGTTAAACTTCATCAGGTTGGCATCAGCCCACCTCACAAGCGTGTCAAGGTCCCCCTGGATGGCATTCCTTCTCTCCAGCATATCAGCCTAACCACATAGCTTGGTGTCATCGGCAAACTTGCTGAGGGCGCACTCAATCCCACTGTCCATGTCACCCACAAAGATGTTGAACAAGACCGGTCCCAACACCTATCCCTGAGGGACACCACTTGTTACTGGTCTCCAGCTGGACATTGAGCCATTGAGCACTACTCTTTGTGTGCGGCCATCCAGGCAGTTCTTTATCCACCAAGTGGTCCACCTACCAAATTGATGTCTCTCCAATTTAGAGACTAGGATGTCATGTGAGGCAGTTGTCATATATCCTTATAATTGTGAGCCTTCTCTAGAGGTGAAATTTTAGGGTGGTCTGTGTTTTGAGATTTGATGTGCCTTCTGTGGGTTAGGCCACTTTACCAGAGAGAGGTTCTTTTGCATTTCATGAACACAGTTGGGCAGAGACCAACTTCATCTTACCAGTGTAACTCTGATTCAGTTTGCTTCTTCATGAAGACACCAGGTACAGAATTTGCATCAGACAATTTCTACAGAGAATCAAAGCTCTTTAATCATGCTATGACTCCCATGTAAATTCAAAGAGTAATTCTTAGTAATAAGATTAATACATTAAAGAAATACTATATTTTAAAATGCCTCAAAGCATGTCTCACTGTATTGACACTAGCTGACAATTTTTAGGGCATCGCACTGCCTAGAAGAAGAGGAAATTTTCAATTTTATATAGGAATTGGTTCATCTAAGTACACTGGATTTTAAGAAGGAAGTACAGAATTGTTGCAATTAAACCTAAGAGCTTGGTTGAACTCTTGCATAGTGGGATTCGTCTTTCCTAAGTTTATGTCCAACTAAGCTGTTTCCAGACTTCTATAATTGCTTCTGAGATAATGAACCTTATCCATTCAGCACTAATGATGTCAGGTATCTCAATAAAAAAAAATAAAATCATGTATCATACAAGTGATTATAAAATCGGGTGAGGGAGGGAGGGAAAGAATCTATTTTTTTCCTTCAGAGTTTTTTCCTTACTGTGTTCTTTCTCTCCTGGATGAGAAAGTTGTTGTGAAGAATCAGGGAAGAAAGAGGTGTTTTTCTGTGTCAAAGTCCTATTTGTTCCTCTTTGTTCCCCCCCTCTTTTTTTTTTTTTTTTAAAGCCTTTGGCAAAAACCAGCATCAATCTAGAATATTTATAATTGTCTTAAAATTTCCTATTTGAAACCAGTGAAGTACATAATCATCTTTGGCAGCATTTATTGAAAAAATGACAGTAAGTTGCATTAGATGTCCGCTTTAAATCTTTTTTTAACTAATTCAATGACATATGAAGACATTTCATGCTTTTCACGTTATCACTTATGTGATACAGTGCTATCGTATTAATACAGAAGTACCAACAATGGTGTACCATGATTTAGTCAGCAGCAATCTTAAAGAACAGATCTGAAATCTACTGTGGCTAACAAATTGTACTGGGTTTCCATGGCAAGATTTTGGTAATTGGTTGGCTACAGGGGTGTCTTCTGTGAGAAGCTATAGAAGCTTTCTCTGTCCAATAAAATCATAGAATCATAGAATAGTTAGGGTTAGAAAGGACCTTAAGATCATCTAGTTCCAGCCTCCCTGCCATGGGCGGGGACACCTCCCAGTAAACCATGCCACCCAAGGCTCTGTCCAACCTGGCCTTGAACACCCCCAGGGATGAAGCATTCACAACTTCCCTGGGCAACCCATACTAATGCCAGCTGTCTCCAAGACAGACCTACTGCTGGCCAATACTGAACCCATCAGTGATGTTGGTAGTGCCTCTCGGATAATGTAGTAAGAAGGGAAAAAAAACTGTAGAAGGGCAACATCAGCCAGAGAAAAGAGTGAGAACATGCAAATGCAACAGCCTTGCAGACACCAAGGCCAGTGAAGAAGAGGGGAGGAGGTGCTCCAGGCACCTGCAGACCATTGTGCTGCAGCCCATGGTGAGGCAGACTGTGACCCTCCACCCCATGGAGGTCCATGGTGGAGCAGATCTCCAGCTGCAACCCATGGAGGACTCCACATGTGAGCAGGAGGATGCGCAAAGGAGGTTGTGACCTCATGGGAAGCCCTGTGGCAGGACTTGTGGCACCATGGAGAAAGGAGCCCACACTGCAGCAGGTATGCTGCAGGACTTGTGACCCTGTGCGGGACTCCCACTGGAGCAGCCTGTTCCTGAAAGGCTGCACCCCATGGAAGGGACCCACACTGGAGCAGTTGGTGAAGAACTGCAGCCTGTGGGGAAGGACACATGCTAGAGAAGTTCATGGAGGTCTCTCTCCCACTGGAGAGTCCGCACATTGGAACAGGCGAAGAAGAAATAATGTGAGGAGGGGGAAGGAGTGGTTTTCTTCAGCTTTTGTCCATCTATTATGTGTTGTCCTTACTGACAAAGAAAAAATTAAGGTCACGCATAGAGTATACATACTTCCGGAAACCAGAGCATATCCTTTTTTTTCCTCCATAGCTTTACATTACTGCAGTTACCAATGACTTAGTGCAGTTTTCCCCCCCTCTAAATCAGACAACAAAAGAAATCAGGATCAGAGCCATAACTGAAGTGATGGAATTCTGAAAGTAACATCCTTTCCCAGACATACAGTAGCCCACTTTCACTGCCTCCATGCTCTCTTGACAAATGATGTGGTGTACATTTAACCGAAAAACCTGGAACAGCACAAAAAGTAAGGCAGTATTTGCATCCCTGAGCATGGGACCCCATGCAAGGCTACAGGCTTGGGAAAGAGTGGCTGGAAATCTGCTTGGCATAAAAGGACTTGTGGATGCTGGCTGATAGGAGCTGAACACAAGTCAGCTTGTGCCCATTCAGCCAAGAAGGCCAATGGCACCCTGGCCTGTATCAGAAATACCGCAACCAGCAGGGCCAGGGCAGTGATCATCCTCCTGTACTCTGCACTGGTGAGGCCACACCTCGAATGGTGATAAACTGACCACAACCCCATTCTCTGTCCCCCTGCACTGCTTGTGGGGAGACATAGAGAAACTGGGAGTGAAGTTGAGCCCAGGAAGAAGGAAGGGGTGTGGGGAAGATGCTTTTAAGATTTGGGCTTGTTTCTCATTATCCTACTATTTCATTGGTAATAGATTAAAGTAATTTTCCCCAAGATCAGTCCTTTTTTGCCCATGACAGTAATTGCCTCTGTTCTTATCTCAAGAATATGTAAGCCTCGCATTGCATTTTCTCTCCAACCCTATCCTGCTGAGGAGGGGAGTGATAGAGCAGCTTGGTGGGCGCTGGGCATCTAGTCAGGGTCAACCCACCACACAACTTAAGATAATATTGGCTGCTGTCATAGATTGATATGTATAAATACAGTAAATTGATACAAAAATTGAGAAATATAATTTCTTTTGGCAACACATTTTTTGTCATCTAATAACACATACATTAAAAAGTGATGAATTAACCAAATTTTACATTCTTCGGTTCTCCCAAAAATATGTGGAGCAGCAATTTTGATTAAAAGTGCTTTGATTTATAAAACACATCAAACATTTACCAATAAAAATGGAAGATCTGCTATTGCCAATTATGTCACTAATAGTCTCTTCTTTACCCTTATTAATCTTACTATACATGCCTCCAGCATATGTAATCACGCATTTCTCTTGTATTTTTAAAGGAACTTCAGAAAATGTTACACTTCTATAATTGCTGGGGATTTTAATTGTGTGTTACAGAAAAATCTGTATAAATTGCAAAGCACTGACACTCCAATGCTTTAAATCAGGAAAGTGCTGAAACATTTTATAACAGCAAATTGAAGTTAAATCAGCTATTGAAGTGAAGTTAAAATGCTGTCAAAAGGAAGCAAATATTTTTTGCTGACATCCACTATACTTATTCAAGAACTGATTATTTTCTAGCATCTCAAACTTCGAAATTAAGCGTCTGACTTTTCCAATGAACCAATTTCTTGGTTCATGCATTAATATGACACTAGATTAAACATTTCTAACACAATTTTAGAAGAAGAAATTAATTTCATGCTGGGAGATGTTCATTCAGGTTTCTCCTGCCTTTGCCTGTTGGTTCTGATAAAGATCTCATTTCAGAGCTGGAACTGCTTGGAAGAATTTTGTGAGTATTTCTTTTGTGCTATATTGGGTACCTTGACCAAAAATGGACTACTGATGTTTCAAGGCTACATCTTGTACTGAAGTGTCTGCTGACCTGTAACTTTGCTATTCTGGCCTGAGGGTTGTGAGAAAAAATAAATCCCAAGAGCCAATATGAAGCAGTAGAGGCGGTTGAGATCAGCTTGATGGTTTGTTGGGAACTGGCTGAAAAATTCTCCCAGGGCTAGTCTGCAGCAGTCTGAGCTGTTTTGCTTTGCTAACTATGAACTGCTCCCAGGGTTGGATGAGGAAGGCAAGATACCTTTGTCTTAGCACATTTCAACTCAGTACAAGGTTGTTAATCATTTTACCTAAGTTTAGGGGAGTGCTTTCTTCTCCTCATATGACACACACTTTCATTTGGTTGGCTGCATTAATCTTTATTGCTTGTAATGGGGGTGTAGGCACATATACTTTAAATGTCCAAAGTAAGATAAAATCAATCACACTCTGGATATCTGTGATGTAGACATCTACAGCAGGGCTAGCTTCTTGGTATTCCTTTATAGTCAATGGAGAGAATAGGCACTTTTATGTGCAATTCATTTGATCTGTTTTAGACATGTACTTTAGGATGAGATGAATTGCACCCTAGAAACTCTCATTTCCCTCTACTGAATTTAAAGGGAGTCTACAGTGACTAGTTCAGGTGCAGACATCTGCATTTACATTTAATATAATAGTCCTTCTGCAGTTTGTCTGATGCTTCTAAGAAATGTTGGGTGGACTTGAACACGTTTGTAGCATTTTTATAACAAGGAATATTAGATTTACTATGTGTATGCAGGCAATCTGTTTATCCATCAGCTCAGAGTTTCTTGCAGCTGTTATTTTTACTCTGCTTAATGGAGAATTCACACATATTTCTCCACAGTAAAGTTAAAAACAGAAATATGGCAGCTTGAAGCTGAAAGAATCAGAGTCGTAGAATCATAGAATGGTTGGGGTTGGAAGTGACCTTAAAGACCACCCAGTTCCAACCCCCTAGGATTGTGAAGAACACAGGAAGGGACATTTTCCACTAGACCAGATTGCTCAAAGACCTGTCCAAGCTGGCCTTGAACACTTCCAGGGATGGGGCAGCCACAACATCTCTGGGTAACCTGTTCCAGTATCTCACCACCCTCATAGTGAAGAATTTCTTCCTAATGTCTAATCCAAATCTACCCTCTTTCGGCTTAGAAAAAACAGTTGCTTGATTGCATATTTTGTTTCATATGCACCTTAACTTATTATTTGATTCTAACAGATAATAAATTGCCATGGACTACACGAGCAACATGAAGTTCTTGCCAGGGCTGCATTGGTTGAACCTTGCTGGTCAGCTGCTGGTGGAAGGGAAAGAAAAACTGTGAGAAAGAGTAATTTTTCTTGTGGCTCCTTCTTTGTCTCTAGCTACTCGTTGGGTGCAATAACATTCCCATTTAGCTGCTGGAAATCAAATAGTACACTTTGAATATATATGTGTTTCAATAAAAAAAATCTGATTTCAAAATGGAGCAATGCATCTCAGTGGTCATTAGCTTACTTCTTTGGGCTATCTAAAGCAGTGAATTTGTCACAGCATGGATTTCACTTGTGACATGTCTGTCAACAGACAGCTAAGGACCTGCCATACACCCTGCACAGAAGCTCACTCCAATATTAGTGCATAGTTATTGCCCACGTGTGTTTATCATATATCCAAATTCAGCATAGTCGCACATTTAAATGGAAGATCTTTGGTTTTATTTTGGGAACTCAAAACTTCTAATGATGCAAATATCTGTAAATACTGATGAGAATTAAGACTGAGGTATTTGAAAATTAGAAAGGGGAATATGAATCAATCACCTCAAGAACTTCTTTGATATCCTCAGAGCTTTAGGCTTGAAAGAAGTCCACATTCAGAAAGGAAAGAGAAGGTTGGTTGCGAGAAAGAATAAAGGAAACTGTCTTGGAAAATGAAGAAAGCTCAAGGATATTCTTATCATAAAACTGACAACTCAGAAATTAGAAAAAAATTAAAAAGAAAAGAAATGTTTTCATAGAGTAAATTAGTCTTACCCCTGAAGAATCTTATTAGTTTGGAAGTTGTTTGGGTTTTTGTTTCAGTGACTACTGTATCCCTAGACCCAAAATGCAGACTCCTAGAACTGGATAATGCCTTTTCTAATAACTAATGAATATTAGTCAGCACAGATTTAAATTTTTTCAACAGCTGCTACAACTCTGGAGAAAAGAGCTGCTCTTAACTAGTTATATGCTATCAGCTACGGTTTTTACAAGGGTATCTTATATAAAGATTTTTCTGTAAAAGTTATATTAATACAAAAATATTTAAAAATATAATTTAGGTAGTTTGAGGCATATCAGATCAATCAGGTTATAATAATATGACCCCTTTGAACTATAGCAGGTTGAGTCTTCTGAGCTGGAGCAATAACATCTCTGTCTAATCATGGGGATAAATTTTATGCCTTCAGTCACTGACCGATATTTGTATTCACTGTCCTCTGCTTATGCTTCTTTTCACTGTCAGTCCACACAGTCATAACTTTTATTTTACATATTCTTTGTATTATTTTATTTATATTTTATAACTTCGTTTGTATTCCTGTTTCTTGAATAGTTGTTTTAGTTGAATTCTTGGAAAAGAACTCTTTTGCAATAATTCTTCAGCAAAGAGTGTCTTAGTGTTTCTCTTTGTATAAAAAAAAAAAAAAAGCATAGCCAAAAAGCTAAATAAATAAAACTATAAAAGGACCCCACCAACACCCCCCCCCCCAAACAAACAAAAAAAACCTAACAACATAAAATTACTACAACACTGGAAATTAACACTAGATGCTCTTTCTGAACCATTCCTGCTCTCTCTTGTTTCACCATTAGCTTTGCAAGTCTTGCAGATTTTGGTTTCCAATGAACCCAAGGAGGGATTTGCAGCTCCTCTTCAATCATCACTTTCTGAACCTGGGGCAATGGTTCTGAGAAGCTGTTTGCATTGCAATTTAAAAGGGAAAGGAATTATAGAAAATGTCTCCACTAATCGGCACTTCTGGTAAAATATATGTTAATAAAAACAGAATTCCCATTCCATTCATAATTTATAAAGCAGATAGATTGGAACTCACACACAGTATAGCAAGGGGGAAGTAGACATGTGGCTATAATCCTCTTTTTGATTATAACAACATAGCTTTATTGAGACCAGTAGAGCTACCGTTGATTTAAAAAAATCTATAAAGAATGCATATCAAGTCAGTTATACTTTAAGTAAAACCTTAAGTGGTTCACAGTATTTTACATGTAGCAGCCTACTTTTACAGGCTTATTATTTTCCAAATCTAATCTTCGCTTTGCTAATGAGGTTTTTATGCTGTTGTTACTTCAACACAATAGTCACAACAAGGTGGAAGCGTCATAGCAAAGTGGAAAATCACTCAAGTAAGATGATATGCTCATAATGAAGAAGCTGGGGACATTTGTATCTAGAAAGATGAATTTCTGTTGCTGAGACCTGTCTCTTCAAAATTTTTCTTAAAAGTTTATCTTGAAAGGACCCAAGGCACTGCATGTTAGTCTAGATGCAGCAGAGAATGAAAATAAACTCTGTTGTAGCAGAGAGATTATACTGCGGGAAAAAAACAAAACAAAACAAAACAACTTTGGTGCCTCTTCCCTCATTCCATCACATTTATGTCACCAAATCCAACAGAAGCAACAGAAGAAGCACTAGCAGCTATAGGAGATCACTTGTAGTAGGATGCAAAGGAACATCAAGTAAAATTCTTGGATGGAAATTGTCTCATAAAAGAATATAGTGTAATTTCCGAAAACAAATAGATGAGACATTTTGTTTACAAATAGTAGAGGATCTCCTTGGGGCTGGATTCTCATCTTAATCATTTTGGAATTGGTGAGATGGAGTTGCTTCACAGTCTGCAATAATTCATCTCCCACACTGTCTGAAGAGTTCATGGTCTTTTACTTATCCTGCAGCATTAATATTTTACTGATAGAGAAGCAGGCAGCTATATTCAGGCCACCTACTGTAGGGAGGATGAGTGATTCAGATAGTACTATATGAGCTGGCAGACTCTGGCTCCATATTCAGTTAATGAGAAAAAGTCATGATTTCTAAGCCAGGCAGAGTGCTTTCTTTCCATGGCTGCTTGACCCAAGCATTCTGATTATTTCTCTTTGGTTTCAATAAATCTAGAGCACACACACCTGCAATGATGCAATAACCCTTTGAATATACGTGCCATACCAGGTGTTTTAAGTGCATTTTTGGCTCTCTACTAGGCAATCTGACAATGTACCACCGAGACAAACAACATCCTGATACTTAGGACAAGTGCTGTGGCTGTTGGAGCCCACCCCATAAAACAATACAGTTATAGAATCATAGAATAGTTAGAGTTGGAAAGGACCTAGAGATCATCTAGGTCCAACCCCCCTGCTTTCGGCAGGGACACCTCCCAATAAACCGTGTCACCCAGGGCTCTGTCCAATCTGGTCTTGAACATCGCCAGGCATGGAGCGTTAACAACTTCCCTGAGCAATACATGCTAATGCCTCACCACCCTTACAGCAACAAACTTCTTCCTCATATCCAATCTAAACTCCCCCTGTTCAAATTTTAACCCATTACCCCTTCTCCTGTCACTACAGTCCCTTAACGGAAAGTCCCTCCCCAGCATCCCTATAGGCCCCCTTCAGACACTAGAAGACTGCTATGAGGTCTCCACATAGCCTTCACTTCTCCAGAATGAACAGCTCCAACTTTCTCAGCCTGTTTTCATACAGGAGGTACTCCAGACCCCTGATCATCCAGACACCAGAACTGTACACAATACTCCAAGGGAGGTCTCACGAGAACAGAGTAGAGGGTCAGGATCACCTCCTTCAACCTGGTGGTCGCGCCCTTTTCAATGCAGCCCAGGATATGGTTGGCTTTCTGGGTTGCGAGCACACACTGGAGCTGGCTCGTGTTCATTTTTTCATTGACCAACACCCCCAAGTCCTTCAACACAGGGCTGCTCTGAATCTCTTCTCTGCCCAACCTGGAGCTGTGCCTGGGATTACGCCGACCCAGGTGTAGCACCCTGCACTTGGCATGGTTAAACTTCATCAGGTTGGCATCAGCCCACCTCACAAGCGTGTCAAGGTCCCTCTGGATGGCATTCCTTCCCTCCAACGTATCAACTGAACCACACAGCTTGGTGTCATTGGCAAACTTGCTGAGGGCGCACACAATCCCATTGTCCACGTCACCAGCAAAGATGTTGAACAAGACCGGTCCCAACACCCATCCCTGAGTGACACCACTCATTACTTGTCTCCAGCTGGACATTGCGCCATTGGCCAATACTCTTCGTGTGTGGCCATCCAGCCAGTTCTTTATCCACCGAGTGGTCCACCTATCAAATTGATGTCTCTCCAATTTACAGACAAGGATGTCATGCGGCATACTGTTGGAGGCTTTACACAATTCCAGGTAGATGATATCAATTGCTCTACCCCTGTCCATCAGTTTTGTAGCCCCATCATAGAAGGCCACCAAATTGGTCAGGCAGGATTTCCCCTTAGTGAAGCCATGCTGGCTGTTACCAATCACCTTGTTCTTTTTCATGTGCCTTAGCATGCCTTCCAGGAGAATCCGCTCCAAGATTTTGGCAGGCACAGAGGTGAGGCTGACAGGTCTGTAATTCCCTGGCTCATCCATTTCCCCCTTCTTGAAAATGGGGTTATATTTCCCTTTTTCCAGTCATTGGGAACTTCACCTGACTGCCATGATTTTTCAAATATGATGGAGAGTGGCTTAGCAACTGCATTTACCAGCTCCTTCAGGACCCGCGGATGGATTTCATCAGGTCCCATGGACTTGTGCATGTTCAGGTTCTTAAGATGGTCTTGAACCAGATCCTCTCTTACAGTGGGCCTAAGGCCTTCATTCTCACAGTCTCAATGTCTCAGATATCTTCCATAGTATTTTTGTGCCAGATGTACAAAAGTGTGGCATCAATGCGAGGAAGAAATCAGAACCTTACCTTAAAAAAAAAAAACAAAACTGCTAGATTTATGAAGTTTCTGCAGAATGCAGATGTCTGCTTTTAAGGAACTATTGAAAATTCCAAGAGATTAAGCTTCATGCAACTGAAAAAAATAGATCACTCTATATAGATTCTGCTGTGGTTCAATCCTGTGATTCAGGGTAATATAGATGGGGAAGCCGTTGTAACAGTTGGGAAACTGTCCCTGTAATATAAGTGCTTCCTCCTTGCAATAATGCAGAAATAGTCACTGCCTTGTACTATATCTCATTAACTACAGTTAAATGTTCTAACATTTTTTCAAATCTTTGGCTTTAAATGGTTACAAAGTTTTATAAAGTTACAGCAGCACTGCAAGCATTATAAGATGGGGATAGAAATTAAAAATGAAACTGCAAGAAAGAACGGCAGAACAAGGTGTCATTACAATGAGTTGCAGGAATAGATGACTCTTAGTCTCACTCTTCTGGACTGACAAATGTACCATCTGTCTATATGGCATTAATGAATGACAGTTTCTCACCATTTGGTGGATGCATGTGTCATCATTTTTCTAGATGACATCTTGATTTATAGACATCATTGAAAAACATTAGAAAATCTTTCTACAAGTTTGATAGGAATTTTGAATATGTGCAAGTAGGAACTATTTTTTTCTGAACAGTTCATTGGGGTGTACTATTTCAGCAATCAGAAGGGCAATGTGGTCCATTATTTCGGCTCCTCACTTGGAAGATGGGTGCCTTGAACTTAGTTTCCTGCTGTAACTGAAGCTCTTTTCTGACCTTGGGCAAATCATCTACTTAGACCTACTTCTTTCAGCTGTAAACAAAGAAGTGATATTTCTTCCTTTTGCAAGGGCAAATAAAATTTCTTTGAACATGTTGAGCTCTTTAGAGGCTATATTAATTGGAATTACATACTCTGATTTTCTGTATTAAGCTAGATCTGCAAAGTAATTTTCTCTTAAAGCTGTCTAAAAAAATGTTAAGGAGGTTAGAATTAATAACTTGCAGAAAATATTTTAAATCATTTCATTATGTACATTGAAATGTGGAAAAGAAAGAAAAATAAATCTTACTCCAGAAAAGTAATTCTAGCACAGGGAAAATCAAATGGCCAGAACTGTTGGAACACCATGAAGTGTCAACACTAAGTACTGCAAATATGTGTGTGTGTGTGTGTATGTATGCATAAAAGTGTACAAAAGAACATACAGCTTTTCCCAGGCTGTCTGTACACAGAAATTTGCATAGTTCAAATTAACAACACAGCACATTTTCCAGAGACTGAGCATTCACTTGCAGCTGAAGAATAAGAATAAATCAAGCAGATATTTATTATAATTCTCCTATAATAGAGAATTATTATTTTCCCATAAAGCTTTTTTTATTAATAATTCTGGTTATACTTGTCATTCTGTCCCTAACATTTTTTATAATGTTTTCCCAACATGTACAAGTCCTCTGACTGTTCTATGTACATCACAGCAGCCAGGAATAGACAGCATTCATCATGCGTCCCTTGGTGTGCAAGACATGACCTTAAGTCAGCTTCCATGTAGCCACACATCCAAAAAAAAGAGCTCTTTCTTGCAGTGAGACACCTGACAGGTGTTCACCTTGTCTGTGTGTTTGGCAGGTCAGTATTGTTAAAAATACAAGCTTTGAAGTACAGACAGGGAAAAATTGTTTAGGATCTGATTATTCTTATCTCCTGTAGGATCTGATGCCCTATTAAACAGTGAACAGGGCACAGTGACCAGACAGCTTAGTTAGGTCAGGACAATCCTAGAAAACAACTCTTTTCCTTACTGTATGAAAAAAAATATTGGTTGGTATTTTTTCTAGCTCTCACACTCCGGTCACATTGCTGGCTATATACCTTCTCCCTGGATTAGAGCTGAGAGCTGAAAGCAGAGATTCCCTTTCCAGCTTCAGCTCCAGCATCAGCATCTCAACCCAGCAGAATGATTTTCATTGCACCATCCACCTCTCCTCCATGTGACCCATCCTTGAAATAAAACCAAATTTGATTAAGGTGCTGAAGGAATTTTCAGGAGGTACTTTCTGTTCCTTTCAAAGCTGTTTAGGATGAATAAGTCCAAACTAGCCCAGAGTGATTACCTCTGGAGGAAGAACTTTTCTTCAGAATAAAGGATTTCATTAGGAATTGCCTCCAGGCTGTTGGGTTACCTGCACGGTGCTTTGGAAGAGGAATACAAAGCTTCAGCTGTGCTGTAAGAAGCATTTCTAACTTCCCAGAAGTGGCCAGGCTTGACCCCATTTAGCTAGTGAGATCAATTTAGGTCATGGAACGAGGTCAGCTTCTGTACACTCTTTTTGGAGAGTGTAGAAATGACTGCACGAAGGTGGTTAGCCATTACCTTTGTCTCGGATAATCTCTCATCTTTTTCTGCCAAGGTAAGGCAAATCATATGTAAGAGCACTTTGAAGTGACAGATGATATTGTTGAACTTTTCGTGGACAGTCTGTTAATAGGGATGAAAAAGACAACAATAACATATTCTATAGTGAGCAAGGTTACACATACTAACTTTCAGCAATAATTCCTGAACCAGATGCTGTTTGGGTTTTTTTGGCTTGTGAGGTGAAGCTGACCTAGAACATTGGAAAGGACTCATGAATATGAATAAAAATTGCATGCCATAGCCGATTAGTGATTGATGATTTAGTACTGTACCACTCTTTTCCTGGAATTAATGGTTAACACTGAGAAAACTGCATGCTACAAAACTTCTTCCCAGTATTTAGAAAGGATACATCTCTCTATTCACACACATTTCTTTTTGTAAATTTGGAGGTTTGTAATTTTTTGTTTGTTTGTTTGTGGTTTTTTTAGATTCCTTTTGCATGCATAATTTTTTTCTTCCCTCTTCTCAGTGAAATGTATGAACTGGAAGAGCATTTATTCTTTTTAATCGGTACTTATAAATTAAAGCAATTGAGTAAAATAATAACTTTTAGAGCACTATTCAAATGATTGCAAAGGAGGTCATTTTTCGCAACCATGGTCACTGAGGGAGAATAGGTTGTGGGAATGGAGGCGGAGGACAGAAGAATGGAATCCTTTAATCTGCATCTATACATTTTCTAACACATGTAGGACTTCCAGACATATCCAAAAAAAAAGTACCAATAATATAGTAAAGATCAAAATAAATGATTTAAAGAACCAGAAAACCAGAAACAACAGTGATCTATACTCAGAGTTGGTATAAATAGGTATCTGTTGACTTCAAAGGTAAATGCTTATGAAGAACATATGTCTGATTACAAGCTTTTGAAATTTTGTGTTCTGTCTTTTACAAGTTTCTCTGTAACAAGCAATGCAAAGGGTGACTCAGAATCTACACAAACAGGAACTGGGAACTCCTGATTTCTAATCAAGATGATGTTTGGGCAAACAAATGGATATTTGCAGGTAAACAGAGCATGCTAACTTTAAAGCTGCAAGCAGCTTTGGCTTCAAATATTTGTGCCTTAATTTCTAACTGAACTATGGTCATAATAAGATTTTGAAATCAAAAACATGCAGCGTCTCATTAGTTTATGTTGGTATTTTTTGTTTGTTTGTTTGTTTGTTTGTTTGTTTGTTTGTTTTATCTGTAGTCTTCTGACAAATCCAAAATCAAGGCTAGGAATGGTGATCTAATAGCCAGCTGATTAACAGAGAGCTGATTGGTGTTGGCTGTTCTGCCAAACATGCAACTTGTTTAATAAGTACAATTTTCTCTCTTATTTAAAAAAAAAAAAAATCAAAAAACCCACCAAAAAATTAGAGAAGCTCTGTCAGATGAGGATTAGCTTTTATGAAGTAGATGATTCAGCAATACTTTCCAACCATCTCCATGCAGCCTGCACTTCTCATTTCCACCTCCTGACCTCACATCTCCATATTTAAATGAGATAATAAAAGGGCATTTTTAAGCTATGTATTTCTTTAAGATTATTCTTTTATTAAAACCACTCACAGAATTTCAAATTGTGCAGTGCATGATACTCTTATGTGTATTAAAGATATTAAAGCATAGCTATACACATGCTTTTAGAATAAATCACCGCCATAGACTATTCTTTAGGGTTAAGGGTAAAAGGGTCATTTTCTATGGCTTATGATAGTAACAAGACAACCTTTGCGGAGATGGTGTATGGGCAATTTACACTGTTCACTTGCAGTCTTGTATCATAATTTAAGTAGTGTGAAGCTCAGAGCATAATGCAATCATACACAGTACATTGAAGAGTGAGTTGGATAGCAACTAATATTTACACTTGATAACAGCATATCCCAAATTGCTTAGCATGAAGAGACCTTGGGGTAAATCTGTATTTGGCATAAATTGTCATTTTCTATTAAAGTCAATGGATCTATTACATTTACACAAGCTGAATACTTGCTCTTTGACAGATCATCAACTGAAACAAAGCTGGAAATTCAAGTAAATAACACATTTAGGGTAGATAATATGTAAGGAGAAAGTGTGCCTGAAAGGATTTTAAGATCTGGTGTCCTCAACATAAAAAGGACATGGAACTGTTGGAACAAGTCCAAAGGAGGGCCACAAGGATGATCAGGGGACTGGAGCACCTCCCGTGTGAAGATAGGAAGAGAAAGTTGGGGCTGTTCAGCCTGCAGAAGAGAAGGCTGTGTGGAGACCTCATAGCAGACTTCCAATATCTGAAGGGGGCCTATAGAGATGCCAGGGACGGACTCTTCATGAGGGACTGTCGTGAGATGACAAGGGGTAATGGGTTCAAACTTAAACAGGGGAAGTTTAGATTGGATATGAGGAAGAAGTTAGTTGCTGTAAGAGTGGTGAGGCACTGGAATGGGTTGCCCAGGGAAGTTGTGAATGCTCTATCGCTGGCTGTGTTCAAGGCTGGGTTGGACAGAGCCTTGCATGGCATGGTTTACCGGGAGGTGTCCCTCCCCATGTCAGGGGTGTTGGAACTAGATGATCTTAAGGTCCTTTCTAACCCTAACTATTCTATGATTCTATGATTCTATGCATATTATGACAAGAACTTAGGCATTTTTCACACACATTTAAATTTTTTCAAAAATGAAAAATTTTAAGGGAGAAAAGCTCACGTATTTACCAATGAATTTTGCTTTTTTTCAATCCTCTTGGTCCTAGGATTGTTTTAAACACATACTAAAATATCTCCTTATACAAATTTCATCAAATTTCATGATTTCTTGGCACATGATATACTTGAGATTTAGAACTAAGTGAAGCAAAGGCTATTTGTCGTGGTTTAAGCCTCTCAGCCACACAGTTTTGCTCACTCACTCACTTCCCCCTCTTTCTTCCCTCGGCTCCTGGAGGGATGGGAAAGAGAATCGAAAGAATGCAACTCCCACAGGTTGAGATAAGAACAGTCCAGAAACTAAGGTATAACACAAATCACTACTGCTACCACCAATAATAATAATGACAAGGCAAATACAAGGAAAGAATACAATATCTCACCACCAATCCCAGCCCGACCAAGCCGTGCACCCCCACCTTCCGGGTCTCTGCCCTCCGTTTTTACATCCTGGACATGACGTGCTGTGGTATGGGATAACCTCTTTGGTCAGTCTGGGTCAGGTGTCCTGTCTCCTTCCTCCCGGCTTCCCCTCCTCCCTGGCAGAGCATGAGCCTCACAAGGTCCTTGGTCAGACCAAAACATTCTAAGCCGTACCTATAAACATCGGTGTTATCAGTGCTGTTCCCAGGCTGAAAGTCGAAAACACAGCACTGCACCAGCTACTATGAAGAAGAAAAAATGACTGCTACTGCTGAACCCAGGACACTCTTTTCTTTCCCATCTTTTGTATTTGATTTTGTTCCAATGACATTTTAAGGAAAAAAAAAAAGAGTTCTAAAACCAAAATAGAACATGACATTGTAAGGAGATTATGCTAAATATCAGTGGTATCATCAAAAGAAATAGTGGAATCTATATGGGAATAATAACAATATAAGTTGCTTGTTGATATATGTTGAGGTATGTTTATTTACTTCCAACACAATCATATATTTTTTTGTACAACTTATTCAATATTAACCTTTTATTACAAGACATAATTTCTAAGATTTTCAGAAGCATAAATGTGTGTGTGTTATCCGTGTTATCTTTGAACTAGAAATACTTTTCCATATGCAATTAAAATGGAAAAGACTAATAGCATCAAATAAATTAGTTGTGTTGTAATTAAACTATTTTTTTTTTCTTTTCTCTAGCCCAAACCCCATATCTTCAGTACACTAGATCCCCACTTTTACTTATTTTTATAAATATTATTTTTTCTGTAAGGGTCTTACACTAGGTTGCAAATATCTACGTTATCGCATAATCTTTGCAGATACAAATATAATTCTCATGTGCTGCTCTCTGCAGTTTGTGGATCTATTTTCCAATAAATTTGAGGCTAATTCTCATTAATGCAATGAGAGCTTTCATGAATAAATGCCCCATTTTTCACCAATGGAATAGGTTCTTCATTATTGAATTGCATGCACTCAAGTGGGATCTATCTGCATCTAAAGAAAGAAAATCTTGATTTGTTGAATGTCCCAGCACATATCATACCATTTCAGTTCTTCAGAACTGTATCTAATTTCCTGAATATCTTTGATAAATATTGACTTTTTTTCTGCTTTCTTGGTTAATGAAACCTTAGGAAATATTTCTCAAGCCTATTAATTAGAGCTGTTGTGCATTTTCTAAACTACTCTGAAAAGTGAATATGAACTACAGTGAGAGCCCAACAAAGAAAGGGTATATGTATCATCATTAACAAAATGACAAGAAAGAGTCTTTGAGTATTGTTGGCATAGTGTCTAAGCAGTGGTAGGTGCAGTGCAAATGCAGATGGATTATATTGAAACTTCCTTTTCTTAACTTAAAATAATCTGGGAGGTGTGCATAATTTACAAAAGCATTGCTATAGAAAGTGAAAATCTAAAATGAATATGGATTCAATATACTGAGCTTCATCCACTAAATTAAATATTACAGCTTTATCTGAAATACTTCATATCTAAAAATATTCTGACTCTAATTATTCAATAGATTAAATTTACCTTTACTGACGATATTGTGAATTTTTAAGATATTTCATGCTTTTATTACAGAATCAAATATACTGAACATTTTAAATACCCTTCATTAGTATTGTTTACTGTTAAGGTGACTGAAAAGGTAAAAATGCTGTTTTGTGTCCTATTAAGACAGAAAAACACTTCTTATGAATGAGATTCTGAGCTCTGGAGATCCACCCTGGGCTCAGCCACAAACTCCAATGTGATTCCACCTTACCTTTTTGTGAAATGGATTAGTTATGGCTACAGGTCCACAAGTATCTGGATGCTGCAGATGCTTAAAGTCCACACGAGTTGGAGGAGACACAGGAAATACTCATGTGAGAGAAATACAGTAGCAGTTAAATATAAGGACAGCACCTCAGGCTCAAGACAGCACTGAGCTGGAAACTTTTGGGGGCAGGGGAATGTTCCCAGGGAAGGACCTCTGTTTACTTGCTCTTTCTGAAGTGCATACCTCTGACACCTACGATAAACAGGACACTGAGTCCTTCTAGGTCTTATTTTCTCTTTCAATATTCTGTTCTTCCAAGGTTGGTCTTTCCAGGGTGATAATACCACATGGAGTATTGAGCCACCTTTGTGGCAATAGGAAGGAGGCTGTGATATATTCCTACATAAAGAGGCTGAATAAACACCTGGCAGACATAAGTGCTTTGGATGCTGCTTTAAAACAAGACAGCGGGCAGAATGTCCTGCTGAAGTGTCTTCCACCATCCATTTCTAGGATTTTCACTGATATTTACGAATTAGACTCATCATGAAGGTATTTCCACCAGGTTAATCTCCCAGTTCCCTTAAGAGCCAAGGAAGGATGGGCTGAATCACCTCCTGGTGACCTGACGTGCCAATTGCCTTCCAAAAGGAACTCTGTCTCCTCTACAGCATTCAAAAAAAGACTAATGACTATAACATTAACATAAATAGCTCACTTGAATATACAACATTTTAAAGGAAAAATTTAGTTTTGTATATGTATATTCCCTTTCTCCATGGATTAGGAAAAAATTGCAACTTACAGTCTTGTAACCAGCACTAATGAAAAACTACTGGGCAAAAGTGCTTCCTTTGATCCACAGAAAATATTTTAGTGCTTTTATCTGTAACACTACACTCTTGCTAAGTCCCTAACCCATACAGTTTTATCAGATGTACAGTTTTCCAGGATAATTCATTTTCCTATATATAAATATATATAGCCAAGTAATGTAAAAAAGAGATTTGCAACAATGCAAGATAACAGAAGAGTTCATGCATTGCTGCAGTGACACAGGAGGATGGTGAGGGCCGGATTCTGGAGCCAACAATAGAATACGCAGGTAAACTGCCATGCTAAATATTATTAATTTCAATGAATTTATATACCTGCAATAGTTCGCACATTTTCCATTGCAGACCATTGCTCTAAACCATGGCTTAGATACGAAAACATGTAGTCCTCATCTAGAACATTCTGAAGCTGCTAGTTGCCCCAGTGGCTTACACTACTCAATATTTTGTAGTCCCCTGTGTCATCCCTATTTCTTGATTATAGTAGACTTTACATAAGGTAAATTCTAGCAGCCTATTTAGCAGTTACTTTTTAAAATTGATTGCCTGGATCTATTTATGAATCACTCCTTTTTTTTTTTTTTCGTAGTCCTATAAATAATGATCAAGGCAGATGTAGAAGAGACCAATGACATTGGTCCCACAGACTTACTACTATAGACAGAAACTGTGCCATCCATTTACAATCTGCACTGCATGATATACTCTGAACCAATGGGTTGCTTTTCTCTATTTTTTTTTTCCTGGCATGATACACAAGATAATTTTGGAAAAATTTCTAATACAATGAATAAACTATTCACATGTTTTCTATTCCTAACAGATTAATATGGGAGGTGTAGCTAAAGAGAAGTTATAAACAAATGGAATAACTGTACTGGAATTTGCAGTTAGAAGAAAAAAGGAAACAGAACTTCTGTTGTTATGTGTCTGAATGCGTCAACTGCATTAGACTGTAAAGAAATGCAACATTTTCTTGATGCAAATACCCTTTGTATATAATGACAATAAAGCAAAAAACACTGTAAAGTCAATATTTAGATGCAGTGATCTTTATGTTATGAGGAAGACTGGGTTTATTTTCTTTTGTTCCTTTTGGTGTTCTGCTTTTGTATTGTCTACTTTTTTTTTAATTTTAGGTTTCTGTTGGGATTTCTTCAGTTCTGACGCACATGTGCCTTAGAAACTATGTATTAGCAGAGTAAGAAAGATTTGCAACAAGATATTGTGAGTCTAGTGATTTTTTCCTTGGTTTAGAAGAGCAAAATCAAGGACAGCTGCATGTGTTCTGTAAAGTTCAGCAGTAATATTATTATTCACACAAGGTGTCTCAGCTGTGAAGTCAGTAAATTTTTTCAGGATGTTTCTTTATTATTAATGGGCCTTTCACCTGACTTCTACATTTGCTCGAGCCAACATTACTCTTATGGGCTGGCCAGTTCACTTAGATTGTTCATTCCCTGATTTCCTTAGAGGTGAAGTTTTGTTCAAAATGTCTTCTGAAAGGTTAGTCTTAACTATCGTATTGATATTGGACTGAAACAGAAAATACTACCCCTTGCATGACATCAGAGGGTAAAATTCACCATGGAGCTAGGCTAAATTTGGCACGAAGACCACAGAATACTTAAATCCACTCAAGTTTGAAACTACACTGTATCTACCTAAAGCAGAATCAAATGTTTAGGTAGGAATTAAGTCATGTGTTGAATTTTTGATGGCTCTTTGCAAATGGTCAAATTTCACAAAGAGAGAATAAGCTTAAAATTAGATCAATTTATTTAAAGTTCTGACTGGAAAAAGAAAACACCAAAACAAAACCAAACCACAAAAGACAAAAAGATTCGTCAGGAAAATATGACTGCCATCTTGGAAAAACATATTTTTGAAAATTATAATTTTTCTTTCAAATATGAGTCAAAATAGGAATTACTTTAGAAAATGCCCTCAGTTTTTGGTGTGTTTGGATGAAGAGGTCTGGTTTTCTGTGGGACACTTACAAGGGTCTCATAATCTGATACCTATTTGTATTTTTATTTTCGTATGCATCTTAAAATACTTAACAATATGGCTAATGGAGAACTACTTATACTATCAAAGATGTTTATAGAAAGCATAATTAACACTGCCAAGGAATTAACTAGCATGAGCAATGGAGGTCACTGGAATGTGAAGTGCAGGGTTTTTACTGCAAAATCAAGAGCTGAGCAAAATGAGTCATTGGTTTAGCTTCAGTAGATTATGTTACAAAGAATTCTGTGAGAAACTGCTACAATTTCATCTGCTTGTCTTTCCTTATTTACAGAACACCTTCAGGAAGTTATTCCAGTCTTTCAAGAGAATTTGTAGGGAGACTCAGAACTCAAAGAAACGTGTATCATAATCGGAGTAAAATAATATGCAATGGAAATACTTTTTTTAGACTTAATACTAAGTAACATTCAGATGATTTTGGTGCATAGGGAGGTATGTGTACCTGTTAATGTGAAATACAGAGGACCAAGGTGATAATATGCCACATTAGGACAATTCATTTTATACATCTTAAAATAGAAATGTCTGAGGAATGAGAGATAGAGGTCAGGAAAAATTCATGAATTCTGCCACCTTATTTTCATAAATCAATGCCTTAGGCCCCACTGAGACAGCTAAAAATACATTTCTCTTTCAGATGAAGGAGATTAGGAGGTGGGAAGGAAGGCACGTTGCCTTGCAAACACAGAGGATGTCAGCATTGTTATGAAAATTATGAACATATCGTGTAGGTGTTACCGCATGAGGGATATATTTTCCCTTTTAGTGAAATAGATAATAATAGTATTTTATACTCCACCATATAGAATTTTAAATTTCACCTTTTCAACCTATTTTGTTTCTGGTGCAGCCTCCAAATAGCTCATACGCAAGAAGAGGTGAATTTGAATGGGCTAAATGAGTTCTCTTCACTGCTCTGCAAAATCTGTGTCTTTCAGGCAACAAATAGATGATGAACAGGTACACATATCTGATTCTAGGAACCATTGTATTTTGCTTAGGGAACACAGAACCAAGGTGAGTACATTTCACTCTGGATATCAAAGCAGAAATCAGTGACTTCAACGATACTTTGGAACTACCTCATTTCCAGTTTGTGAAGCAGGTCAAGAGAATGCAGCCACTGCAAAGGTAGAAAAGATGAGCTGAACGTAGGTAAATCCGGTTCAAAACCCTACTTCTTAGATTCATGGCTATTAAATCAGTTGCTTAAGTTAACTAAAAAGTGAGTATAGACTGTGTTTGATAGGTGGAAACCCTTACATATTCATCATGGAGAAGCAAAGACTGAACTCTAGTGACTGGGCCTTCATGGCACAAAAATTAACAAGACAAATAATGCAACGGGTGTCTGTTTACTAGAACAACTCCGTAGGTAGCCAGTTAAATACCTGTCTTGATGATGAGAAAAAAATTCAAAAATAGCTTTGAAAATAACTAAATTGATATAAAACTGCACACAAACTAAAAATTTTAAAGATAAACATTTTATGTGCTCCTTTTTTATGGAATCTGCTTCCCACAACAAATTCTGAGCAAGACAATATCTATTGCATACTGAAGACACTGTACCTCTGGTACAGAATATACTCCAAGGATGGAAGCAGAAAAGGTAAAGATATTTGCAGTCATTAGGCAGATCTTCCATTTTTCTGCAACAGATGGAAACTTTAAAGCTCCTAAAAGCAAAGGTTCCTTTTTCTTACTTGTTTGTTGCATATAACTTTCCAATTGCTACCTGACAACTCCTGCATAAACACATAGATTTTGGTGACCTGGCAGAAATGTTTTCTGGGCAGAGACTATTCAAGTATTTACACACCCACTGAACTTGACACCAATGTTCTAGTGACTAGCCCTACCAACCTTTACCATAACGTATTCCCTTTATTAGTTAAGTGCTAAGTGTCATATTTATGCCTTCTATATAGCAATTCAAGGAGGGCAGTATTAACTAAGCTCTGAATATTTTCCCCGTCCTTAAACTGACATACAATATTACACTGAGATAACCGTTAGAGAAACAGCTTATTTCAAACATTCTCTACACTTTGTAGCTAAAAACATTTTGTAAAATTATCTGGTGGCCTCATCTGATTCTTTCTTAATGCTATTGTGGTAGGAATTATTCTCTTTTTTGTGATGGAGCTGCAACTCAGCTATATATACCAAGCAAGGGTTTTCATAACTTTTTTTTCTTACAGTGTTTCTTCATTGTTTTTCACAATTTCCCTCCTGCTTTTTAACTCAACTTTGATGTATGTCCTGTCAGTGCAAAGATTTTCAATATAGTTGTGCACTTTGCCCTGCACATTTTTGGACAGAGCTTTTACGACTCACCCTGCAGTCATGGATATGAATGCAGGAACAGAAATGTCTCAGTGGACTGCTGTTTCCCATTTGTATTGGCCTTATGTGTCAAGGTTTTGATAGCAGGGGTAGAGACATTAGCTCAGGTCTGAAGAAATTATGCCTGTGCTTGCATAATGGTACTGTAATGGACTTTTATCACTTCTTAATTCTTGAAACAAACTCAACTTTTTGTCTCCATAGTGTGCTGCATGGCTGTAAGCATGCCCCTAGCGGACAGATGACTATAGCATGATGTGGGCATTTGGCAAAAACACAACATACAGTTGTAGTATGAGAACTTACTTAGATTTAGGTATGATGTCTGCAAATAATAACTTTCAACTGGAACAGAATTGACCTGATTAAAGGTTTATTTTTGTTAAATTGCTGTATAGTTGTAACTTAATAATGCATTATCTGAAAATTCATGTATTCTGATTGGTTGAGGTCATTACTAACTAGGCAAATTGCTGGGAATTATTAAATATATACTAAGATTTTTGTCATCAGAGACTCACTTTACATATTTAATCTTTCATTCTCAAATTCTCTTTTCTGATTTGCTGCTACAGCCAGAATTCTTCATCTCTATGTCATTGCCAGTCATGCAAACCTGTTTATCTTCTGACCCTGCTTCTCATCCCAAATCCAAAGATTTTATCTGCCTTAGGCAGAAATAAACACAGCTTAATAGCCATGCATCCCCATAGGAAATGCAGATCAAAGGATGATAAATCCTACAAAATTTATTTTAATTGATTATTGGAGGACAGTCAAAAGGGGTAAATGCACACTTTTTTTTTTTTTCTTTGACAAAGGATTTAAGACCAGTTTATGTTTGCTATTATGCCTGTTGAGAATTTTTTGCTTACTTTTTTTTTCCTTCTTATTCATCACATCCCCTTTAGAAGAGCTGTTTATTCCCAGTCACTCTCTCTAAAGAGAATTTAAGATCTCTTTAATATCTTTCAATCAAAATATCTGAAATTAACAAAAACTCCTACTTAAGTCGTTATGTTAGTTTGCCTCATTTTAAAGGAAACATGCTGGAGAGCTATCTCATGGACAATGAGTGCCAGAGCTCTAATGAAATCCAGTAGGGAGCAGCAATATATGCAATCCACTTTCCAGATTTTGCACCTAAGGATGGAAAGGGACAAGGGTACAAGCCCCAAGAAAACTGTAAGTGTGATACTGGGATGGAGATAGGTAAATATAGAGCAGTCAACATCACTCTAAGCATATATGTTTAGAAAGCAGGGGCAAATCAGACCAGAACATAGACATAGAGAGAGCTGCTGTGAGTGTATGGGTACTACATTCAGTAACACTAGTAATGACAAATGTCTCAGCTTTGTAAAGTCCAGAGCCCACTCTGATAAAGAGCTCTGCAGTCCATTTACGTTACTTTACTTTTTTTTTTTTTCCCCAAAGAAATTCCATAGGACTGGATGAAAACCTTTTAGCTCAGTACTAAAATGTCAGAGGCTGACCTAGTTAGCTCTCCTGTGATTAGTTTGAAATTGGTACCAGGCAAAAATAGAATAGTTGACATAAAAAGCAACCAGCTCATAACTGAAAAACAGAAATATTCTTAATGACAATCGTATGGTTTCCTGTAAAAAATAAACCATAGTGGGCACCACAACTACAAGCACTCTGAAAAAGTCTGTAAGTGTGTGGCATTGTCTATGGCCAGCTGTAATGGAAACAAAATCTAAAACTGGTAATGAATTTGGCAGCAAGAAAGCTGGAAGCCAGAGCTATATCTATTTTAGGTGATCAGAGTGTCATGGTAAAATATAGGACTACTGAATATCATTTTGCTGAGATTTTCTACAGGAGAAAATACTTTAGTGTGAATGATACTAGTTCCCAAATCATTACTGTTTTTCAGCATAAGGAGTTGTAGCTACCTTTGGTTTAAAGTCCATTTTAAAGTCAAGTGCTCAAGAAAGTTCATACACAGTAACAAATAGAGTTATCGGGCTCCTAATGATCTATTCTCCCATTGATACTCCTGGGATTTTGCATAAAGCTCTCATCAATGCAAATGGAAATGTGGAAAGTACATGCCGAAATCAACAACTCCCCCTATTGTTATAAAAAGTGAATAGTCCCCTTACGCAAAAAGTAACATTACAAGTTTAATTTTATCTTGACTGCTTCCTTCTCCTTATGAAACAAATCATGTTAAAAATTGTGGTCTTCTGAGTTTGGTTTTTAAGTGGATGTCACAGTAGAAAGTCAGCGCAGAGGATTTATCAAAAAAACACATTCTTGTTATGACCCAGTTCTGAGCTGGTCTAGCCAAATCATCAATCATGGTGACAGTACGCCATATTTATCCCTGGTGCAGCTGCACTGTAATTGACAGGATTACATTTAGAACAGATTTGCCCTATAACTTTTTAGTAAGAAGTCTGGGGTGACGATTACTCAAAGGTTTGCCTACATGCATTATGCAAAGGTATATTTATGTTTCAGTTTGCTACAGATGTTGTAGTTAGGAATTCATGGACATTTGCACTTTGCTGCTCCAAGTTTCATTATAATAGAATGTGAAGATAACAGGGCCACAATCTAGTTCTACAGTTGAAAGGTTTGACAGAATAATTTGATTGTATTCTGCCTATTCACCACACCATTCTAGTATACTTTGTGGCTTGTAATAAATGCTAGTCATGGGGCAGCTAAAATAGGTAGCACTAATCATAGAATCATAGAATCATAGAATAGTTAGGGCTGGAAAGGACCTGAAGATCATCTAGTTCCAACCCCCCTGCCATGGGCAGGGACATCTCCCACTAAACCATGCCACCCAAGGCTCTGTCCAATCCGGCTAATGATGTGCTACAGCAAAAATTGTTGTTCCTAGAGCTTTTCCGGCTGCATTTAAAAAAAACAAACAAACAAACAAACAAACAAAAAAAAAGAACAAAAAAAAACACACCAAAAAAAAAAAACAAAAAAAAAACCAAAAACAAACAAACAAACAAACAAAACACAAAAAAAAAACCACACACACAAAAAAAAACCACAAACCAAGCAACCAACCAACCAAAACAAAACAAAAAAAAACCCCACACAACCCCAGACAGGGAAAGTGGTAACTTATTTACATGGTTTTAGTAAAAAAAGAAAAAAACACCCAAACTTGTCAGTGTCTAAGGTGTTTAATCACTTTTTGTGTCCTTCTAAATTTAGATGCCATTTAGTTGAACAGAGTGATCAAAACTAAACATATTCAGTTCTATGAATGGAAATCTTTCGGTCAAACTCTTTGTTGGCATTAACAGACTAGATCTGCTCAACCTAGATGGAGCTACCCAACGTTAAATAAACAGTGTGTTTCCATTTTTTTCCTAAGCAAGTAATTGCCTTTACATGATAGCAACAATCAGCTGCTTACTGGGTGAAATTGTTCCTAACCTGAATTAAGGGAAGTCCTAACACTGACTCCAATGGGGCAATGATTTCACCTTTATTATATTAATTAAATGTAATGTGTCTCAGTTACAGAGCTCAAAATATTGAGCAGTTATTGAAAGAGGAAAAAACAATGCTTAATGCAGGTGTAATCTGAAAGTAAGGATAGAATAAACCCTGGTTTATTACAGTGTCCTGTGGTACGCATTTAACAGCTGTGCTGTATCTGTATATAAATGTGGTAAGTAGCACTTTCTAGAACCAAAAATAGTTATGAATTTGATGTTAGCAACTTGGCCATATATGTGAGGAAATAATTTACTAGCAGCAGTGCTATAATCCAGCTAAATAGCTAATTGTTTTACCAGTAGTTAGCTGCGCATCTCATGTGCACTGTAATTCGAGCGTGAATTGATCCTGATTAATTGAAATCACAACTATTCCAAAGACACTGCATAGGCACAAAAAAAATGAAGTTACTGCCTCTCTTTAGAAAGAGACAGAGCTAGATTGGACTGATGTTTTTTTTTTTTTTTTTTTTTTTTTTTTTACAACTTTACTGCAAAATTTTCTGAGATGCAGAGTTAATGTGATGTGCAGTAACATGAAAGCTTTGTACTAAAATTCCATGTGGGGTTGTGTTATCAATCAATGCATCCTAGGGATTTACACAGAAATCTGCTAATGGAATACAGTTATCTTAAAACTATGCCATCAGTAAGTGTCACTCTCACTATTGGGAGACATTAGCTATCACAGCAGTGGCTGGGAAAAATACAGAATGCATAACATATAGTTCATAAACTGTTTTGAACTATATGGCAGCTCTTTCTGGCTTTCTTTCATCTACATAATCTTAAGATTTTTACTAGCATTCTTCACTGTTACCCCAGAACAAAAGACAGATCAATTCATAGAAGAAATCAACGTAAACTTTCTACTCAGTAAAATAACAGAAGTTCTGGAGGTCTTGAAAACTACTAACTACACTTACAACTTAGGGTTTATGTCAGTGTTTCTCATTTATCGGGTTACAATCCAAAGTCATCATGAAATGTCACCAGAGGGCTACATGGGAGTGAAAATTTTATGATAGCTTAAAGCAAAGGATGCTTCACTCTCCTGCTCTTCACAAATCCTTATCTTTAAAGGCTCGGTAATTTTTGTAGATCTCTTGAAGCACACACTGTGGCAATTACTTTTCTTACTGCTAGATTTATAGCATATAAAGGAGGTTCATAATTTTTTCTAATATCTGTTAAATAATCACTGTATGAATGTTTAGAAGTCATACTTTCATGAAATGAGTTGATGGTTGTGATACATGATACTAGCTAGTATTTGATAGCTAACTCACATTAAAATTCTTGTGAGGACAATGTGCCTGTCCCATCAGCTGATAGGACTTAATGCAACTAGCATTGACCAGATATTTTATCGTAAAAGTAAAGCAGGGCTCTAGAACATTTATTAGTATTTGCTAGCCATAGGAGTTGAAATTAATGTTTTCCTCTAATGACTGTATTGAAGACTAACTTTTGTGGTATGCAAAATTTAAAAAAAAAAATCACTGTGGAATATATTTTATTTCATGGCTAATTAAACTAAAAGCACCAGGATGTTATGCCCATATTCAGAGCTTACACCTTCATTTATCTCAGCATTTACCACAGCTGCAGCCTTGTGTGTTAGCAGGATTTGTATTTTCTTTGTTAGGAAGACTGCTGGTATGAGCTCTATTGAGCTGAAGCAGTGTTAGCTAAGAAAATAAGCCCAGACTTGCTCCTCGCCACTGTCCCTTTGAGAAATTACTCATCCTTCAGTCTCCTACAGCT
Organism: Amazona ochrocephala; assembly: GCA_039720435.1. Classification (NCBI taxonomy): domain Eukaryota; kingdom Metazoa; phylum Chordata; class Aves; order Psittaciformes; family Psittacidae; genus Amazona; species Amazona ochrocephala. The sequence continues at coordinate 23,049,368 of CM077878.1, forward strand.
TACCCTTAACTACTCTTTCATTGGTTTCTGCACCCTCTCATTTACCCAGACAAAGGAGGAGCCCTACTTTTAACAATAAAATAGCAAATCTTTGCTCATCTGGGTTGCGGGCTCGCATTTGATCATCTTTATGATGGACAATCAGAAAATCCCTAATTCAAAGATAATGACAAGGAATAAAGACAAATTTGTCAGAGAGTAATGTAGCTTCTTCCATCATACATATACATACATATGTATTTAGAACTGTTTGTTTTGTTTTTTTTTTCATGTATACCTGCATCTGTAAGTTACATTTCAGATTTCATTAAAAAGATATTAAAAACAAAATCATAGAATGAAGAACTACTGAGAATATACCTCATCTAAGAATTATTCTTGCTGCAGAAGAGGCCACAGGCAGGCAAAGAAGCTTATAGTAACATAAAACTGTAATTTGATGGTTATTTGAGTGAAAATATGCTCAGAGAAAAAAAAAAAAAAAAACAGAACAGTCTACACTTTCCTGTCTGCATCACTATATTTTTCTCTGCTGGTATAACAGCTTGTACTGTAATCTAGATTGGGGGTCTGATCTAGCTGAGAAATCACCACCGGAGGACAAAAGAAAGATCCCTTTTCTGACTTGGTGAATTCTAGTTCATGACTAGGATACACATTTTTTGCCTGTCCAGTTGAAGGCATGGCACCACGAAGAAGGAACTAGCAAGGCTGTTTTCGGTGCAGCTTAAAATATGTCTGGGACTTGAAATGGGAAGATAGTTGATGTGGCAAGATGCCTTACAACTGTGGGACTTGGCTAGTAGGTGGAGAATTGGGAAGGATTCGTATCAATGTTGAAGAAACAGATCTGGCTTTTCTGTTTTCTTATTCAGTTAAGCAGGACAGTGAAACAGTAACCAGCCCAACAAAAAAAAAAAAAAAAAAAAAAAAGTGAAGGGTGAAGGGAGAAAAGATAAAGGAAGACCAATATGTTTTATTGCCCCAGACATTGAGCAGATTTTATAAGGCTTCTGATGGAATATATCTTTCCTATTTACAGGTAACTGTAGTCTGTGTTCTAGCATTACTCATCTCTTTCTATTTACACAAGTGTACATGATGAGACAATAAAGGACACTGGCAAAGTACTGGAAAAAATCTACCACCACCTAATAAAAGGAGCATAGCCTCTGGATTCTCATGGCAAGAGGGGAATAATCAGAATTTTTGCTGTCCTGTGGGATACAATTATGCTGGCCAGAACCAAAGGGTGACATGTCTCGCCTCCCCTGTTTCTAAGTGCAAACCTGATGTCTGGTTTTATTGGAAGCTCCCTGCTTAAGATGGACATTTTAAGGCCAAATTCAGTAGGCAGTCAACCCCTTTATCTGCCAAGAGCCAGTATATTCAAAAGAATGCATGCCAGTTAATACCATGTCTATTTCAGTTAGAATCAACATGTTTTTATAGTTCACTGAAAATCAAATACACCACAGTCCAAGAGATATATGCCTTAATTCCCACAGAATTTATAGCACTATGGTTCCAATATGTGATTCTGACACCCAGAAGTATTTGGGTTAAATTTTCAGATATTTCTGTGATGTTGGATATTTAACTTCTTTGAATCCCAAAAGAAGAAACTTCAAGATTAATACTTGACTATGTCTTCTCAGGGAATATAAGTAGGAACTGTAAGCTGTCAACTGAAATATTTGAAACAGAATCAGTATTTCAAGTATCAGAGCTATGGCTCTTTCAAGGATGCACTCATTAAAATGGGGAGAAGAAACTTTGAAATCTTTATGGGCCTTTCTCTAATGATGATTTAAAAGCTGTCATTGCAGCCAAAGATACCCACACTAATTTCCATGTTGTTTGGACTCCGTTTGCAATGAAACGTGCAACTTGCAGAAACTGCAGGAAAAGACACCAGTGAAGCACACAGAAATCTTAATTTTTACTGTTTTATGGGTTTCAGACCCATAGTAGTGTGTATACACAGACAATGGGTTTATCACACTGCTCATCTTTGCCAAACTAACAAGATCTCCTACACACCATTCTCTTTGGTGTTTTAAAGATCTCTAAGCTATCTGTGTATGTTTCTTTACTGGAGAGACATGGGTTTCCCTGAAGAAAAATTCAATGCACCTAGGATCAGCATTGCCTTTTATCAGAATATATTATTGCAGTATGCTACAGCAAGGTAATAACATCAAGTAAACTAGCTCAGACAACTAAGATAATAATTTAGGCATCTTGTTTAACTGTCTAAGTTCAGATGAAACAATTCAGGCTGATGGCTTTGCAGATGGTCATAATAATATAAAACCAAATAATAACAATGAAGGAGTATTGAATATTATGGAAAACTGGCATATTTTATCACTAGTATTATAAAACATGGGTCATTTTCTACCAAATCACTAAGAAACTTAGTGAAGCGATGAAAGACAAAATAATACCATACAGGACCAATCTACTTTGTTATGGTTTTGGTTTGTTTGGACAGCCCATGATGAATAGTCTATAGGATCCTGATAAATTGAGAGAATAAGCATACACTGTATCTATTCCAGAGAAGAAAGACAAACATCAAGAAAATCTTGGAGTTTCTAGGAAAGAAAGAAGATTCTTATTGATTTGAATCCATGCTGAATTATAGAAGATTTGAGCAACAATAGGGCGGTGTTCAAGGAGGGGTTGGACATAGCCTTGGATGGCATGGTTTAGTATGAGGTGTCCCTGCCCATGGCAGGGGGGTTGGAACTAGATGATATTAAGGTCCTTTCCAACCCTAACTGTTCTATGATTCTATGATTTTCACCCCCAGGAAAGATTAGGCCACTATGCACGGAAAGGTGTGTGAGCTCTTGCTGGAATGCAGTCTCACTGGGATCACAGAGGTGTGATGGGGTAGCTCACACAATTGGAGCACTGCCATGGATGATGCACTCCAGGAGCTGAAGAAGGAGAATTACCTTTTATGTGAGAGAGAGGTGGGAAGAGATGGAGCTGTGCTTTGAGATGGATAATGAGGTAGCTGAAAATTTGTGCATTAAGACTAGACAACAAACCAACATTAGCAACATTGTGGTGGATGTCTGTTGCAGAACACCTGATCAGGAAAGAAAAATAAAGAGATCTTCTTCAGAAAATAGGAAGAAAACTCACATTAACAGACCCTGGTCTTCCAGACTCTAACCTCTCCTAATCTGCTGGAGGGACAGCACAGCAGGGCATGTACGATTCAGGAGTTTTCTGAGGTTCATTGATGATAACTTTTCAACACAAGAATCAGTGGGACAATGAGGACAAGTACTCTGCTAGACCTGAAATCCACAAACAAGGAAGAACTGGTCAGGCAGAAGGTGAGGGGCAACCTTGGCTACAGTGAACATAAGATGATAGAGTTCAGGATTCTGAGAAGAGGGAAGAATGCAACAAGCAAATCACAACCCTTGATTTTAGGAGAGCAGACTCTCTTCAGATCCCTTGCTGAAAGGTTTATTGGGAGCAAAGCAAAGACTGGGGAAAATGTGGTCCTGCTGCTGAATAAGACAGGAAACCTGTAACACACAACATGGAGAAAGCCAAGATACTCGTTCTTTGCCTCAGTCTTTGCTGTTAATTCAATTACCATTGAATCATTTTTATAATTTGTCTTTAGAATCTGAGGCCCCTAAAAAGCCTGAAAGTGATCAACTGTTGGAGCACCTTTCATATGAAGAGGTTGAGAGAGCTGGAGAAAAGAAGGGTCAGTGGGATCTTGTCAGTGTGTATGAGCACCTGATGGAAGGTGGTAAAGAAGACTTCTCTTTACAGTAGTTTCTAATGGACAGGATAGGAGGTAATGGGCACAAATCAAAGCACATGAAATTATGTTTAAAATTAGGAAAATCTTTTTAATTGTAAAAGGGAGAGGTAGAAAACACCAAGGAAAAGGTTACCCAGAGACATTGTTGAGCATCCATCCTTTGAGATATTCTAAATCAAACTGGATAATGTCCTGAGCTGTGACTGACCCTGCTTTGAACTGAAGGTTTAGACTAGATGATCTCCAGAGATACCTTCCAACCTCAACTGTTCTGTGATTCTGTGTGACTCTCTGATAAATGGTACATTTTGTTAAACTGGAAGGAGTGGTAGCAAAAGTTAATTAAGCTGTAGTACATACACAAACTCATGAAATCATGGAGCTATAGCCATTAATATTTCCTCCATTATTTATAAGCTATTGAAGTCTGTATCATGGCATTGCTGTCTCTTTCTATGTCTGCAGGGAATGATATGACTAGAAGGCTTGAGGCAAGATTTTTAGAGAAAAGAGAAAAGCTAAGCCAACTGAAAGAAATTTCTGAAGGGAATAACATCAAAAACAGGGAGAAAAAATATTTGAAAAAAAAAGGAAAGGGATTGAAGGATATTGAAGACATTATGTTTACGCGGCATTCTGGCACTTCTGAATGTCCTAAAAAACAATTACACCAACACTAAGTTAGTGGATAAAGCAAAAATTTTGAGGAGAGGCACAAAGGCAAACAAACAGAACATCAAGAGCATTTGAAGTGCTAGAAGGCATTTTCCTTGTGGAAAATGTCTGAAAATCCTTAAAGAGCTGATGAAGAATCATTTAAATAGCTGAGCAGCTCATTTAAGCAGTCAACCAAAAGCCTCAGTACAACTCTATAAAATCAGCCTGTTTCTATGAACTGGTGGCACAGAAGACAAAAGCAAAAATGCATCATGTGTCTGAACAATGTCAGAAATTTGTAAAAATTGATCACAACTGGCTTATGCACTGAATTAGGCTCCACAAAATAGTGTTCACTACTTGTTAAACATTAAAGAAGAGTTAAAAATTCTAGTCCCAGTGTTTAAGAACAATAAGATTCTTTGGGAATATGTTTTTTGTTCTCTAACACCAAAGCAAGCCAGAAAAGTAGAACTGTTGATTTTGCTAACTGCATTAGCCAACTGTACCAAAAACTGGTCACAGCACATCTGTCAGCAACAGAGGAAGGAAAAATATTCCCATTAATGACATCAGGTGGAATATATAGGAATAACATAAAAGCTTTCTACATTCTTTTCAAGACTTTGCAGTGACATCAGAATGACTGGAAATTTCCATGCAGAATTCAAATTCTTTACCTGCTATTTTGAAGCTATTTTCCATGTGTCAATCATACTTTGAAATCTTAAAATCTCATTTGTCTCTCTTCTTCCATGTTGACACTGGTTTAAAAATTCAAGAATAATGGCAACATCGAGGATATTGGTTGCAAAAGGAAAAACAAAACCAGGTTCATCTAGCAACTGTGACTGGAGGAAAAGCTAGAGTGAGAGAAAAGCTAGAGTCTAAGACCAGCATCTGGTGTAGTATTGATATGAGAGGTCACACAGTAAAACAGCAGTGGTTATACAATGAAATAACTTTTGAATAAATGAAAATTTTCAGTTTTCCTTATGCTTCTTCAAATAATAAAGTTGGAGATGAAGGATTAAGGGGAGGAAAAAAAGAAAGATTTCAATGCAACCTTTTGACAGTAAATCATAAAATCAAGATTTCTGAAATCTGTGTTTGGGGGAAGAGTTGCCATAAATGAAGAGTATGTAACCAGCAAAACTGACACATCAAATAGTTCTCAGACCCTTTCCTTAGGGAAACATATACCAGAATCCAAGATCAAATTTTTTAAATTTTTTTTTCTTTTTTGATGATGATCTAGTATGGATGATCTAGTCTCCAAAATGCTGAGATTATATGTGTCATGGCCTACATCACAGTCTGAGATTTGAAACTAGGCATTGTTCTTAATGGCCTAAATATCCTTTCTGCCTTCTGTTTCCTATCTTTAAACAAATGACAAAGGATTTTAGATACCAAGGTGCACTGTCTTTGCCATTACACAAAATAATGACACAGAGCATAGCATTGCATTTAATATTATGCATCAAGTAAAAGAGGCAATATAATAGTGTTATATTACAGAAACAATTACAGTATGGAAAGTACTTGTATGGCTGACATTCACTTTCTGAAGTATAACTTGTTTTACTTTCCACATTACACTGAACTTGTTTCACACATTTGGAGATAAGAGATGAGTGAGGGATCTGTCAAAAAGAGAAGGCTGTGTCCAACTGTTAGAACTCAGCCACACAGCCAAGAATTGATAGTACTTAAGAGACAATTATCCTGCACAAGACTTGGAAGCTTCAGTTTTCTTTCTTTCAAAACTGAGCCTTGACAGGCAATAAAACATACTTTGTCTGGATTCTTGATGCGAGTAATGAACCATTGAAGAAACTTCATATGCTTGGCCAGAATCAGATGTTGCACAACAGTCAAGAAAACAGAGAAATATTTGATTCATAAAAAAAATTATATTTTACCATTTTCTGACTGAAATGTTTGAAACATTAGTATAAATTGTAAAACAAATGCTGCTTTATCTCTGTTGTTCTTATAAAAGAAGTGAAAAATGTGGTTGATTTTTATCAATTAAAAGTAAGAAATGATGCAAGTTTTCTTCCATTCTAAAAAAAATACCCCTCCCCCCACCCCCAAACAAACCCAACATTTTCCTGTTGAGAAAAATGGAAGGGGAAGGAGGATACAGGGATGGCTTCTATGAGAAGACATCAGGAGATGTCAGCACATTTAATACAGTCAATGACAGTGTCAAGACAGGCACACTACTGGCCAAGCTAAGCCCTTCAGTGATGTTGGCATTGCCTCCAGAATAACATACTTGAGGGGTAAAAATGCTGCAGAACAGCAGTGAGGAGAGAGAAGTGAGAATACGTGACAGAAACAGCTCTACGGACACACAGATCAGTGAGGAAGGAGGGGAGGAGGTGCTCCAGGCACTACAGCAGAAATTCCCCTGCAGCTCTTGCTGCAGACCATGTTGATGCACGCTGTCCCCCTGCAGCCTGAGAGAGGTGTGTGTTTAGTACCATTTCTACACATTAGCACCATGACAGAAAACTTTCTTGTTAGCAACACTGTGCCTTGGTTCCAATTAAAGAATATGGCAATGAATGCATTTCTCTGTGACTGAACGAACCTTTTAGAACTTCAAGTTATTACTACTGTGGGTCCAAAGTCCTAAAGGTCTCTTTAGACATGAGTTATTCCACTGGCCTATATGTAAGCTGTTGTAACACCTCCGAAAGCATAATTCTTCCTCTAGCAAATATGAGAAGTGTTCCTATGTTGTCTCAGTTAACATTGTGTCTTCCAGTCACTAAAGCAGTTTCTGTAAGTCATTGCAGAGCACAAGAAAAAAATTCACTATGATTTTGTATAGAACATGAGTAACCAGCAAAAGATTTAAAATGAGAGAGAAACACTAATTCAATAGTAGATTTCTTTGCAATCTACCAGGATGCACAAACTTACATAGATTATCTGTAAAATATTATGAGTATCTAAAGACTCACAGAAGAGTCTTTTCAAGTTGTGCATAATTTCTTATACTGCTTTGGCTGAGATATAAAGGTCTGTTAAATACTCCAAAATGCGTGCTTCAAAAAAACGAACTGAAAAGAACAGAATTCTAAATAAGAAGATGTAAGGTGGTGTAAAAAACAATTTTGCTATGATAAACCCAAATCCCATATCTGTCGAAATGCCTCAGAACACTGTTGTCGTGGTTTAAGCCCAGCCGTAAATCAGCCACACAGTTTGTTAGCTCCCCCTCTCCCCCCTCAAAGTGATGGGGAGGAGAATCGAAAGAATGTAACTCCCACGGGTTGAGATAAGAACAGTCCAGTAACTTAGACATAACACAAACCACTACTGCTACCACCAGTAATAATAATGACAAGGGAAAACAACAAGGGAAGAGAATACAACCGCTCACCACCCCACAGTCGATACCAAGTCCAATCAAGCAGTAAACCAGCCCTTCTGGGTCCCTGCTCCTAGTTTTTACATCCTGGGCATGACATGCTGTGGTATGGAATCCCTCTTTGGATAGTTTGGGTCAGGTGTTCTCATTGCAACACAGATATAACAGCCTACTGAGTTTCCAGGCAAAGGGAGAACTATCAGAAGGAAAAGTATTTCAGAGGCATATAAAAATTAAGTTTCTGTTAGAAACATGATGCTGGCTGTTCCTCTACATTCTTACTACCACCCATGAAAGCTGCAATTGAGGGACTGTGCACTTCAGACAAAGTAAAGTGTTGACTTGTCATCCAGAGAGTGAAACCCAGCTAGTCCTACACTAGCCATTTGCTGTATAAGCAGCCAACCATTTGTTTCCAGAGGAATTTTTATGTTCCAAGGTGAATCAGACCCCCTGACTGGCACTTCACTGTATGCAAATACCAACCAGAGTGCAATCCCTGATATATCCAAAGCTGACATGGCTGCCTCTTGTCTATTCACTTGTCAAGAAGCAAAAGAATGACTACAGGCAATCTACATTATTTATTAGAGAGACAACACAATTAAGGCAAACCATTTTCCCTTTCAGAGAGGAAATATATGCTAATTCATGCACATGAGAAGACATATTTTGCAAGTACCTGTAGGCAGAGGTAAATAATATGCATTCTCCTATCTACATATTTCCTATAGATTAGTCAAGCAATATAGGTTCCTGTATAAAAATTCAAGTATTAAAAAGAAAGCGACTTAGTCTTACTACTTTTTTTTTTTTTTTGTACAGTAAGCAATTAGCAAAGAAATTTACTTTCGCTTTGACGTGATCCATGTTCAGAAAACCGCCAAGATGGCTCTTTAATAGGCAGCTGGTTAGCAAAAGGTCTTTTGAATGGACTGTGCTCACTGAATGATGACCGAGGAACTTTATTATTGAGCTAATTGAGTTGCTGCCTGCCTGCAAGTGCATTTCAGGTGGTATAGCTGGTTATTTCATTTGGCAAACAGGAAATGAATATAAATTAACTGAGAAAGTATCATCTTTCATACACTGGCAACAAAAACCTGACTGCAATAAAATATACATTGGAAAATGTTTTCAGTACTTAGGAAAATAAACTTTCTACACTTGCAGATAGCAGTCTACTTCAATACTTCAAGCCTTTGAATATTACAGATCAATTTAATGAAAATATTATATTGCTTATTAACTAATCTGATTTTTTTTCTTAGTGATTGAAAATATATTCCACAAATAATATTCTCAGGTTTTTATGAGACTCTTTTTTATAGCATCCATCCTCTTTTTCTGCACTTACTCTTTATATATTTTTAAGTGATCTTATTTTACTGACATTAAGTGTACAAGGGAAGAGAACTCCAAAGTCACAATTATGAATATGCATGCTGAAAATACCTGTATTTTCAGCTGAAAAGCAAAAAGCAATAAAATAGCATGAATTATATCATCAGTCACTACTAAGAATTGCATCTCAAGAACTAGAGGTTAAGAAAATCTTGATGCCTCATAGGATTTAAGAAATAAAGAAGTAATCAGAAATTGTAGAATAGGAAACTTACTGAAATAAAATAGGATCTGTTCCTTAAAAGATTATATATGAGGACCGGTCTTGTTCAACATCTTTGTGGGTGACATGGACAGTGGGATTGAGTGCGCCCTCAGCAAGTTTGCCGATGACACCAAGCTGTGTGGTTTGGTTGATACATTGGAGGGAAGGAATGCCATCCAGAGGGACCTTGACACGCTTGTGAGGTGGGCTGATGCCAACCTAATGAAGTTTAACCATGCTAAATACAAAGTCCTCCACCTGGGTCGGAGCAATGCCAGGCACAGCTACAGATTGGGCGGGGAGGAGATTGAGAGCAGCCCTGCGGAGAAGGACTTGGGGGTGTGGGTTGATGAAAAAATGAACATGAGCCGGCAGTGTGCGCTTGCAGCCCAGAAGGCCAACCATATCCTGGGCTGCATCAAAAGGAGGGCGACCAGCAGGTCGAGGGAGGTGATCCTGCCCCTCTACTCTGCTCTCGTGAGACCTCCCTTGGAGTATTGTGTGCAGTTCTGGTGTCCTCAACATAAAAAGGACATGGAAGTGTTAGAACAAGTGCAGAGGAGGGCCACGAGGATGATCAGGGGACTGGAGCACCTCTCGTATGAAGATAGGCAGAGAGAATTGGGGCTTTTCAGCCTGGAGAAGAGAAGGCTGCGTGGAGACCTCATAGCAGCCTTCCAATACCTGAAGGGGGCCTATAGGGACGCTGGGGAGGGACTCTTCATTAGGGACTGTGGTGAGAGGACAAGGGGTAATGGGTTTAAACTTAAACAGGGGAGGTTTAGATTGGATCTGAGGAAGAAATTCTTTACTGTGAGGGTGGTGGGGCCCTGGAATGGGTTGCCCAGAGAGGTTGTGGATGCCTCATCCCTGGCGGCGTTCAAGGTGGGGTTGGACATAGCCTTGGATGGCATGGTTTAGTGGGAGGTGTCCCTGCCCATGGCAGGGGGGTTGGAACTCGATGATCTTGAGGTCCTTTCCAGCCCTTACTGTTCTATGATTCTATGACAACAGGTAGCATCCTCTAATTAAAACAGCTATTTTTGTGGTTTGTGTTTGTTTTTCTTAGTGCTAAAGATTTACAATAGTCATAATAATTTCAATATTGTAGTTTGACTCATTGAATCAAATGAAGTTGAAGCTGTAAGTCAGGAAATTCCCTCTTCATCCACAATGGTATGGAAATCCCATTGGTTGACAGTATGATTTCTAAATATATTACTTCATTTGTTCATCAAAGCAGTAGATAAAAGCAAATATGTGACTGGAGAGCACAGTCCCCCAAACATCCCCATCACCAACAAATAACATACTGAATCCCCTGCATGCCCTGAAAAGCCCCCCAAGATTCACTTGCCCTAAATAAAACAAATTACTTATTTAAAAATTCTGCCTTATGCCATCCTTCCTTCATTGATCAAAAGTATTTTTAGCTTGTCTTGTAAATATACAAAAAGGACTAGCTAAAAGTATTTTCACCTTAATTTCTGACAGGTTTTAGAGCAAAAATGATTAAGAGGCTTGATCTGCACAACAGGTGCTCAGAACTCTTGCATAGCAGTATACCAAGCCACAAATGAAACTTCTTTCCTGAGATAATACCGTAACACCAGATTCTTGCATGGTGTTATTCAGCTGGGCAGTTCAGTTTATTTTGCAAAGGAGATTCTTCCTTGATGCAACCAGAACTCGAATGTCCCTGTCCCTCTACCACAAACACCTAAAGCTGGCACTCTCAGAAATAATTTATTCAGGAGATGAATTTTTCGTCAGGTTTCCAACATTGAACCTATGCAAAATGCAGGTAAACTGGTATCTAAAAATTCTGCGAATCTCCAGATTTTGCATGGACGTCTAAATACACCATGATGGAGAAAGGGAGAATTTCATGAGCTACAGCTTCAACCTCTTCTAACTCACTGAGTCAAACTTACACCACTTAATAAATGACGAGAGGTACTGGCCTGTAAATTAATTCCTGAAGGTTAGAAATTCAATTTCTCATTATTGTGAGTCTCCAAGATTATTCTTCTTTCTCTTTCTATTTCACAGAATCAGAGAATCATAGAATAGTTAGGGTTGGAAAGGGCCTTAAGATCATCTAGTTCCAACACCCCTACCATGGGCAGGGACACCTCCTACTAAGCCATGCCACCCAAGGCTTTGTCCAGCCCCGCCTTGAACACCACCAGCAATGGAGCATTCACAACTTCCCTGGTCAATCCGTTGCAGTGTCTCACCATCTTTACAGTAAAGACCTTCTTCCTTATATCCAATCTAAACTTCCCCTGTTTAAGTTTGAACTCATTACCCCTTCTCCTGTCACTACAGTCCCTCATGAAGAGTCCCTCCCCAGCATCCCTATAGGCCCTCTGCAGATACTGGAAGGCTGCTACGAGGTCTCCAGGCAGCCTTTTCTTCTCCAGGCTGCCCCAACTTCTCAGCCTATCTTCCTAGGGGAGGTGCTCCAGTCCCCTGATAATCCTCGTGGCCCTCCTCTGGACTCGTTCCAACAGTTCCATGTCCTTTTTATGTTGAGGACACCAGAACTGCACACAGTACTCCAAGGGAGGTCTCACGAGAGCAGAGGGGCAAAATCACCTCCTTCAACCTGCTGGCCATGCTCCTTTTGATGCAGCCCAGAATACGGTTGGCTTTCTGGGCTGCAAGCGCACACTGTTGGCTTGTGTTAAGTTTCTCATTGGCCAGCACCCCCAAGTCCTTCCCCGCACAGCTGCTCTGAATTTCTTCTCTGCCCAACTTATAGCTGTGCCTGGCATTGCTCCGACCCAGGTGTAGAACCCTCCACTTGGCTTGGCTGATTTTCATGAGGTTGGCATCAGCCCACCTCACAAGCATGTCAAGGTCCCTCTGGATGGCATTCCTTCCCTCCAGCATCTCAACTGAACCACAGAGTTCAGTGTCACTGGTGAACTTGCTGAGGGCGCACTCAACCCCACTGCCCATGTCACCAACAAAAACGTTGAACAAGACCGGTCCCAACACTGCTTGACTTCTCGGGGACACCACTCATTACTGGTCTCCAGCTGGACATATAGCTGTTGACCACAGCTCTATGTGTGTAGCTATCCAGCCAGTTCTTTATACACCAAGTGGTCCACCTATCAAATTCATGTCTCTATAATTTAGAGACAAGAATGCCATGAGGGACAGTGTCAAATGTTTTGCAGAAGTCCAGGTAGGTGATATCAACTGTCCGCCAGTTCCGTAGCCCCATCATAGAAGGCCACCAAATTGGTCAGGAAGGATTTCCCCTTAGTGAAGCTATGCTGGCTGTCACCAAGCACCTTGTTGTTATTCATGTGCCTCAGCATGCCTTCCAGGAGAATCTGCTCCAAGATTTTGCCAGGCACAGATGTGAAACTGACTGGTATGTAGTTCCCTCCCTCATCCATTTTCCCCTTCTTAAAAATGGCAGTTATATTTCTCTTTTTCCAGTCATTGAGAACTGCACCTGCTGCCATGATTTTTCAAATATGATGGACAGTGGCTTAACAACTTTATTTGCCAGATCCTTCAGAACCCGTGGGTGTATTTTATGAGGTCCCATGGACTTGTGCATGTTCAGATTCTTAAGATGGTCTCAAACCAGATCTTCTCCTACAGTGGGCATAAGGTCTTCATTCTCACAGTCCCTGCGTCTGCCTTCAAAGACTTGGATGGTGTGGTCAAAGAATCTGCAAGTCAAAACTGATGCAAAGAAGTCATTAAGAACCTCAGCCTTCTCCAAATCCAGGGTATCCAGGTCTCCTGACAGCTTCTGGAGGTGGCCCACATTGCCCCTAGTCTGTCTTTTTTACTCACTACACACTTATAGAAACTTTTCCTGTTATCCTTAACATCCCTTGCCAAGTTTAATTTTAACTGGGCCTTATCTTTCTGAACCTGGTCCCTAGCTTCGCAGACAACATCCCTGTATTCTTCCCAGGTCGCCTGTCCTTGCTTCCACCTTTTATAAGCCTCTTTCTTCCTTCAAATTTTCCTCAACAGCTCCTTATCATCCATGGAGGTCTCCCGGCCCTCCTGCAGCACTTCCTTCTGGTTGGGATGCAAGACTCCTGAGCTTGGAGTACGTGATACTTGGACATCAACCAACAGTCTTGGGCCCCCCTGCCCTCTAGGGCTATATCCCAAAAAACCTTACTAAGCATGCTCCTCAAGAGGCCAAAGTCCATGATAGTGAGCTTGCTGCATGCTCTTCTCACTGTCCTGAGGATCTCGAACTCAACCATCTCATGATTGCTGCAACTAAGGCTGCCCTGGAGCGTCACATTTCCAACCAGGCCCTCCTTGTTTGTGAGCACAAGGTCAAGCATGGCACCTCTCCTTGTTGGCTCTTGTATTACTTGCAGAAGGAAGTTGTCTTCCACACAATTGAGGAACTTCCTGGATTGCTTGTGCCAGGCCATACCATCCCTCCAACAGATAATAGAGTGGTGGAAGTCCCCCATGAGGACAAGGGTCTGCAAGCGTGTGGCTGTTCCTATCTGTCTTTAGAGCGCTTCATCCACACAGTCCTCTTGATTAGGTGGTCTGTAACAGATCCTCACAATGATGCCCCTACACTGCTGTTCTCCCTTTTACCCAAAAACTCTCTGTTGACTGATCACCTGTCCCCAGACAGAGTTCCATACTCTCCAGCCTATCCTTATCATAAATAGCAACTTTCCCTCTCCATCTGCCGGGCCTATCTCTTCTAAATAGCAAGTAACCTTCCATTCCAACACACCAGCCATAGGAGCCATCCAAACACGTTTCTCTGATACCAATTACGTCATATCCCTGAAGACATGAACACATCATTAATTACTCTTGTTTATTCCCTATACTATGGGAGTTTGTATAGAGGCATCTGAACCAAGCTCCAAATGAAGCCTGCTCATTGGTTGCAGCGGCTGGAATATCTGTGCATCTCTCCAAGCATTTATTATAGGTGCTGGCAACTGACTGTGTGTGTTGGGATGGAATGATGCCCCCCTCCACCAACAGACCTAGTTTAAAGCTTTCTTAACCAGCCTCACAAGCCTCCTACCAAAACTGCTCCTCTTCGTTTTTTAGACCAGCTTCACCAGCTTCCAGTAGACTTGGCGTCCCAAATTGAGTCCCATGTTCTAAATACCCAAACCCCTGACTATGGCACCACTGTTCTAGCCATTTATTATCCTGCCAAATCTGCCTTGCCTTTTTAATATTCATCCTTTTATCCTGGAGAAGTGATGAAAAAACTGAGCTCCAGAGCCCCTAACCTCCTCTCCCAGGGCTCTGTAGTCCTTCTATATATTCTCTGGGCTACTGCTATCTATATCACTAGCACCTACGTCTATCACTAGAAGTGGGTAATAGTCAGTGGGACTTACTAGACCACGCAGCTTCACAGCAACATCCCTGATCTGAGCACCTGGTAGGCAACACACCTCCCCTGAGACTGGATCAAGCTGACAGATGGGTGGTAACTCTTTCAAAGCAGAGTCCCTTACTACTATGGTGGCACCAACAGTGATCTTCTTTCCTGTTGCATCAGCCGGTTGCTCATATGGCGAGGTGTGTTTCCTTATTAGCCCCCTGCAGAACTGCAAAGCAGTTCTGGGTAGGGACAACAGATTTAGGAGGAAGCCCCTTGCTTTTAATTGTCCTCTTCCTCTTCTTTTTGGTCTTTTTTTTTTTTTTTTTTTTTTTTTTGTTACTAGCTCACAGTTTCCTGCGTTAATGACTTCCTTCTTTCCTGCATGCGCTATGACAGACACTTGAGGCCCCTGTACAGTCTGGGCCTGGAGCAGGAAGTCTAGCTTCCCCTCAACTTCCCTGACATCTTTTAGCATCCCGCAGCTCAGCCCCTGCTGCAGGAAGACCTCCACCGGGGTGCACCAAGTGCAGCCCTGCACATTGTGCACCCTCGCCTCAGGAGACCAGTGGAGGCGCTTTCTTACACTCTGAGGTCTGTGCTGCAATCTCCCCTCTCATCGGCTCTATCTGGTGCTGACATTGCCTCCACCATGGCAGCCACAGCAGAGCCCCTGGCCATGACGGGGCCCTGGTCGTGATGCAAGTTCTCACCATCCCTCTTCCTCCTCGCTCGCCCTGCCTGTGCTAGCTGCTGTGCAAATTGCCACGCAATACTCTGACTGACATTCCAAGTCCTAGTCACTCTCGCTCCCTGGGGCAGGTTTTTAACCAGTCAGGGCTGGTGTCGCTCTTCCTGGTGCCGCCCCGCGTGAGTCAGCTGCTCTAGTCAGCTGAGCTGCCAGCTCCTGGGCAGGTCCTGTCGAGGACTTGAGGCTGTCCTGGTGGCTCTTGCCTCTCTTGAGTTGACATTCCTGGACGCTGAGCTTCCCCCCACTCAGGTGTTGAAGGAGTCCTGTCTCGAGCTACTCACCTCAGCGATTAAAAAAAAAAAAAAAATAACAAAATTTAAATATTTAAACTCAACATTTTAAGCTTCAAATTGTTTCAAACTCTCTTCATTGGGTTTAGGCTTTGATTCTTTCCAGATCATTCGGCACATCCCCGAATTACTGGAATGTCAGATTTCAGTATTGCTCATATACACTTATCAAAGCAAGTGTAAATGGTCAGAGTAGTAATTTCACATCCTATCTGATGGAGGTTTTTTACCCCAACATCAGTCATGGAATTTATGTATTTGGAGAAATTTGCTTCTGGAAGATACAATCTCAGGGTAAGTATAAAGTGAAGGAAAAAGAAAGGTGGTGCTTCTTTAACTGCGAATCTAGGCTAAGTGTTGCAGAGATTTTTCTCCTCTTAAAAATTTTGTATTGTCAGGTACCATCTTCAACTATTCTCTTAGTGAAGTGTTTGAAAAAAAAAATAGTCACAAGGAAATTCTAAGATGCGTATTTGTTTTTTGTGTGGCAAGATAAAAAATAGAAGGCTTAGTTGTTTCTTTTCCTTTTTTAAATCAACAAAAATTGAGCTATGAAACTTCAAAAACATAATTTTTTTTTCCTAAACTACCATGGTCAGAATATTTTCCCACCTGTACTTGAAGCCTTTAATTTTTCAATTTCTCATGAATATGATGTAATGAATAACCTGCAGCTTTTACCCAACAGGTATCATTCTCTATCCTTTTCCCTCTATCTGTATAGCTAAACTTCTATACAGTAAATATTTCAGAAAAGCAAAGTTGCAACACTTTATACTTCTGTTGGCTATTTCATAACTTTTCTGTTATTGAAGAGATTTTTAAAACATGACAGATCAAAAGAAAAGTGGGACAGGAAAGTGATAACTGATGTTATAAAATATATTATTTCATAATAATATATCTGATAGAATGCCTCTGATATAAAATAGGATAAAATATATTAAAATTATTACAATAATAAAATCTCAGCTGGAAAAAAATCGTGTGAAAACAGTAATTAAAAATAATCTAGAATTTAAAATAAAACAGCATTAACAGTGTTTTCCTATGAAAATAATTTTAGCAGTGGACTGTTGGTGTTTTGAATACAAAATTTTTATGACAAGTTATTTTTTTATAAAATGGTTAAAATTTTTACCCCGGCACAATTCTCATCCAGATTTAGAAATTGTTCAACAAATTACTGAGGATATGCAAAATAAAAAATGAGTAAGCCAATTGTTATTTTTCTCTCTCTCAGTGAAATGGAAGGGACCCCACTTCATACACAATGGGACTGAGCGCATGCTCAGGAAGTTTGCAGATAACACCAAGTTGAGTGGTGTAGTTGATTTGCTTGAGGGAAGGGATGGCATCCAAGGGAGCTTGGTGGGTTCAAGGAGCATGCCCACATGAACCTCATGAAGTTCAGAAAGGGCAAGTGCAAATTCCTGCACCTGGGTCAGGAGAATCCCTTGTATGAGTGCAGATTGGGGATGAATGGACTGCGAACAGATGTGTTTTTCTGTGTATGTACAGGTATGAATTTCCATTTACAACTTTTCACATCCATTTTTAAATAATTCATGTTCCTATATGATTCAAACAGATGCTAGGAAACCAACAAAATACTGAAATTTCATTATAAAGCCAGTGTCTGTAGCCCTGTGTGGAATTAGTTTTTGGAGATTTTCTTACAGCAGAGCTGAAAATTGATGTTTGACTTCCAGTATCTGAATTTAAATTATCCTTCCTTTTCAAACAAAGTATTTCCAGCACTTGTTAATTCCACCTGACAATATGCATAATCAGAGTAACATTTAGGCTTGGTAAGATTCAGAGGTAGACTGATGGAGAAGTAACACAGCACAGTCTCTTATTCCCATACAGTAAACTGCAGATCACAGGTAGTGTACATTTGATAGAAGGCACTTGTATTTCCTTCTCTATTTTCATTCCTAAATGTTTGTGACTCTTCCTTGTCTTTCACATGTGTTTCCAATTCTTGCTGTAGAATTGTTAGATTTGTAACAGCAAGCACTATCCTTTTGCTGTTAAGAAGTATTAAAAATAGGCTAAATGTGGAAAGCTTGATATTTTGAAAACGTGCCTATGTTAAACATTTGTAAGATGCATGGTAAGAGAAGTGAAAATGCAGTACAGACATGCCCTGAACTGTGTGTCAAGAAGGCAAGGTTATCCAGGCCTGCCAGGATTCTTTTAAAAAAGAAAAGATATTTATGAAAATATGTCTTCTAATTATATCTGCTTGATAAAAAAAAAAAAGTTGTTAGAAAAAAAACTGAGGGTTAAAAATTAATATAAATAAAAATTATCATTAAAGAATATGTAGATTAAGCAAAAGGTAATGTAGTAGTTAAAACTTCTAGGTGGTATGATTCTGAACTCCAAATGATTTAAATAAGGACTGAATAAACCCTGTTACTGATGAGGCATAGCCAAAAGTACCCCAGAAAAACAAACACAGCAAGTCTGGTGAGGGTAGCCAGTCAGCCACAGTCCAGAGATCACCAGACAAATCATAGAATCATAGAATCATAGAATAGTTAGGGTTGGAAAGGACCTCAAGATCATCGAGTTCCAACCCCCCTGCCATGGGCAGGAACACCTCCCACTAAACCATGCCATCCAAGGCTATGTCCAACCCCACCTTGAACGCCGCCAGGGATGAAGCATTCACAACTTCCCTGGGCAACCCATTCCAGGGCCCCACCACCCTCACAGTAAAGAATTTCTTCCTCAGATCCAATCTAAACCTCCCCTGTTTAAGTTTAAACCCATTACCCCTTGTCCTCTCACCACAGCCCCTAATGAAGAGTCCCTCCCCAGCATCCCTATAGGCCCCCTTCAGGTATTGGAAGGCTGCTATGAGGTCTCCACGCAGCCTTCTCTTCTCCACGCTGAACAGCCCCAATTTTCTCAGCCTATCTTCATACGAGAGGTGCTCCAGTCCCCTGATCATCCTCGTGGCCCTCCTCTGCACTTGTTCCAACAGTTCCATGTCCTTTCTATGTTGAGGACACCAGAACTGCACACAATACTCCAAGGGAGGTCTCACAAGAGCAGAGTAGACGGGCAGGAGCACCTCCCTCGACCTGCTGGTCACACTCCTTTTGATGCAGCCCAGAATACGGTTGGCCTTCTGGGCTGCAAGCGCACACTGCCGGCTCATGTTCATTTTTTCATCAACCCAAACCCCCAAGTCCTCTGTGCAGGGCTGCTCTGAATCTCCTCCCAGCCCAACCTGTAGCTGTGCCTGGCATTGCTCCGACCCAGGTGGAGGACTTTGCATTTAGCATGGTTAAACTTCATTAGGTTGGCATCAGCCCACCTCACAAGCGTGTCAAGGTCCCTCTGGATGGCATTCCTTCCCTCCAATGTATCAACCGAACCACACAGCTTGGTGTCATTGGCAAACTTGCTGAGGGCGCACTCAATCCCACTGTCCATGTCACCCACAAACATGTTGAACAAGACCGGTCCCAACACCGATCCCTGGGGGACACCACTCGTTACTGGTCTCCAGCTGGATACTGAGCCACTGAGCACTACTCTTTGTGTGCGGCCATCCAGCCAGTTCTTTATCCAGCGAGTGGTCCACCTATCAAATTGATGTCTCTCCAACTTAGAGAGAAGGATGTCATGGGAGACAGTGTCAAAGGCTTTACACAAGTCCAGGTAGATGACATCAACTGCTCTGCCCCTGTCCATCAGTTCCGTAGCCCCTTCATAGAAGGTCACCAGATTGGTCAGGCAGGATTTCCCCTTAGTGAAGCCATGCTGGCTGTCACCAAGCACCTTGTTGCTTTTCATGTGCCTTAGCATGCCTTCCAGGAGAATCCGCTCCAAGATTTTGCCAGGCACAGAGGTGAGACTGACTGGTCTGTAATTTCCTGGGTCATCCATTTTCCCCTTCTTAAAAATGGGGGTTATATTTCCCTTTTTCCAGCCATCGGGAACTTCAGCTGACTGCCATGATTTTTGAAATATGATGGACAGTGGCTTAGCAACTTCATTTGCCAGCTCCTTCAGGACCCGTGGATGATCTGTGCTTGCAAGGTATGTCCAGGGTCAAAGCAGGGACCCACGTGAGCAAGGCGAGATGAGGATCAGGGAAGTACCAGGGCAAGCACAGCCTGAGAGGCATGGCTGACCTGGTCTAGCACTGTGGCCATCCAAACCTGAGTAGAAAGTGTGATTGACTTGCAAAGATGCCAACAAACCAGCACTTCTGTGAATCTGTGAATTCTTGCATCTGGAGATGGATGAAATGAAAATGGAACACAAAACCTGCAGTGGGCAGAAACACATTTTAAAAACAGTTACACCACATTTATTTAAGTCTTAAATTCTGTACTGAATGACTCATAAGTCTGGTGGTCTTTGACTGCTGTATATACAAACAGCAGCCAGAATCTTATTACATATCCTTTCACAATGTCTTTGTGACATTTCTAGTTTGTTGTAAATAAACAGAAGAACAAGAAAAGTTCTGGATTAGCCTTCCTATGCTGAAGTAGAAACTGAAGTTTCTGCTGGAAAACGTGATGACAACATCTGAACTGATAAATAAAAGGAGCCAGCCATTATCCTGTTCCTGAAACCAAGAGGCATGCCCTGGGTCATGTCTATATAGGTAAATCACTTTACCATTGCCAACAGAGGCTTCTCAAACTGCTTATAGGGAATTGTTCTCGATTCACTTTGTCCTATGAACTGCAGCCAGATGTTATCTAAGGGAGTGTTGGCTTGAAATAGTCCAAAACTATGCCAGGAACTGAGCTAACAATTACATTGTAAAAATGAGTGTGTGTCAGTGCTTTATCTTAAATCTTGTTATTTGTTAGTATAAATTGTAAGCAATATGCACATTATTTAATGATTAATTGAAAAATTATATAAAAAGTCTGCATAAAGTGGGACATGCTTGGGTGACAGATATGGATTATTGACTCACATTAAAGCCTGGAAAAATCTAGAGCAGTAGAAATTTTTCACTAAATCACTGAATCCTTCCCAGGTGTACAAAACATAAAGAGACACCATTGCTAATCCAGGCCAGGCCAGACCTACCATATTTTAATGCGTATGTTAAAGGCTTCCTGGATACGAATTTTTCCACCTCTACTTTTCAGAAAGAATAATGAAGAATAGATCATAAAAGAAGTAGAACATGCCATATTCATATGGTTTCAATCTAAATGAATTGAGAAATAATCACTTAAATACCCTGGGGGTCAGGGTCTAGGTCTTTTACCTGCAGTCACACAAAAAGTCTCACAGAATACACTTCAGGTGCATTTTCTTTAGCTCTTAATGAACTGTCTTGATTAAAATAAGGACCACCTTTCAAAATGTAGGTAATATCAAGCTAAAGAATTTTAGTAAAGTTATTGGAATGCTAACACATGGATGCTCTTTATTTTCATTGTTTATATGATTTTTGTGAGCATAGTCTTGCTAGTTTTTTATGTACTAAGTGAACAGTTAGAGTTGCAATAAATGAGAGTTTCAAAAGCCAATTACATTTTGAATACTTGTTCCAATCCATCTCGGCAAGAATATTTTATTACATACTTTGGAAAATGTCTAGCTATTCTATTACTGGTTTATACTTTCAAGTTTGAAAGTACTGGTCCAAGGATGTAGCCCTGAGTTTTCACAGGCCCAGCTACTTACTGTCACATGCAAACACATTTTAATAGGTGTCTGAATTTATGGGAAATGTTTATCTAGAAGCTACAGAAACCACTATTGATCTATCTCCCATTTGCTGTTAAAAACACAATTTATTTGAACTCTTGTGGTCTTTATGTTCCAGGATTTTTTTTGTTCATTTTGGTTTTAATTATCTTCATATTTTTTAGCATAGCTTTGTTCTGCCCATGCAGCCAGATGGGTCTCCCCAGTTAAATTGTATTGGTATGTTTCCCACTCATGCAAACCGGTTACCTTGGCAGACTAAAATATTTTTTCAATTTTAAAATTTATTTCACCATGTGTGTGTATATATATGTATATTTTATATATATACACATATATTTTATAGACAGATAGGAACAGCCTAGCACTCGCAAGCCCTTGTCCTCATGGGGAACTTCAACCACTCTGTCATCTGTTGAAGGGTTGGTAGAGCCCAGCACAAGCAATCCAGGAAGTTCCTCAATTGTGTGGAAGACAACTTCCTTCTGCAAGTAATAGAGGAGCCGAAAAGGAGAGGTGCCATGCTTGACCACTTGCTCACCAACAGGAAAAGGCTGGTTGGAAATGTGACGCTCCAGGGCAGCCTTAGTTGCAGCGATCATGAGATAGTCGAATTCAAGATCCTCAGGACAGTGAGAAGAGCATGCAGCAAGCTCACTGCCCTGGACTTCAAGAGAGCAGACTTTGGCCTCTTGAGGAGCATGCTTAGTAAGGTTTTTTGGGATATAGCCCTAGAGGGCAGGGGGGCCCAAGACTGTTGGTTGATGTCCAAGTATCATGTATTACAAGCTCAGGAGTCTTGCATCCCAACCAGAAGGAAGTGCTGCAGGAGGGCCAGGAGACCTCCATGGGTGGATAAGGAGCTGCTGAGGAAAATTTGAAGGAAGAAAGAGGCTTATAAAAGGTGGAAGCAAGGACAGGCGACCTGGGAAGAATACAGGGATGTTGTCCGCAAAGCTAAGGACCAGGTTCGGAAAGATAAGGCCCAGTTAAAATTAAACTTGGCAAGGGATGTTAAGGATAACAGGAAAAGTTTCTATAAGTGTGTAGTGAGTAAAAAAGACAGACTAGGGGCAATGTGGGCCACCTCCAGAAGCTGTCAGGAGACCTGGATACCCTGGATTTGGAGAAGGCTGAGGTTCTTAATGACTTCTTTGCATCAGTTTTGACTTGCAGATTCTTTGACCACACCATCCAAGTCTTTGAAGGCAGACGCAGGGACTGTGAGAATGAAGACCTTATGCCCACTGTAGGAGAAGATCTGGTTTGAGACCATCTTAAGAACCTGAACGGCTCTTGAAGGATCTGGCAAATAAAGTTGTTAAGCCACTGTCCATCATATTTGGAAAATCGTGACAGTTAGGTGAAGTTCTTGATGACTGGAAAAAGGGAGATATAGCCCCCATTTTTAAGAAGGAGAAAAAGAATAAGCGAGGGAACTACAGACCAGCCAGTTTCATATCTCTGCCTGGCAAAATCTTGGAGCGGATTCTCCTGGAAGACCTGCTAAGGCACATGAAAAACAAGGTGATTGGTGACAGCCAGCATGGCTTCACTAAGGGGAAATCCTTCCTGACCAATTTGATGGCCTTCTATGATGGGGCTACGGAACTGATGGACAGGGATAGAGAAGTTGATGTCATCTACCTGGAATTGTGCAAAGCGTTCAACACTGTCCCACATGACATCCTTGTCTCTAATTTGGAGAGATATGAATTAGGTGGACCACTCGGTGGATAAAGAACTGGCTAGATGACCACACACAAGGAGTAGTGGCCAATGGCGCAATGTGCAGCTGGAGACCAGTAACGAGTGATGTCCCTCAGGGATAGATCAGTGTTGGGACTAGCCTTGTTCAACGTCTTTGTGGGTGACATGGACAGTGGGATTGAGTGCGCCCTCAGCAAGTATGCCAATGACATCAAGCTATGTGGTTCAGTTGATATGGTGGAGGGAAGGCATGCCATCCTGATGGACCTTGACATGCTTGTGAGGTGGGCTGATGCCAACCTGATGAAGTTTAAACATGTCAAGTGCAAGGTTCTAGACCTGGGTCAGGACAATCCCAGGCACAGCTCCAGGTTGGGCAGAGAAGAGATTCAGATCAGCCCTGCAGAGAAGGACTTGGGGGTGTTGGTTGATGAGAAAATGAACATGAGCCGGCAGCATGCACTCGGAAGATTTCTAAGGCTGTTTAGCATCCTTATCTGGAAGTAGTCTTCAAATGGAAGGGAGGCAGCTTGATCTGGTCAATGACATCTTGCAGCACAACACAGAGATGGCGGTTGCCACAGATCACACTCCTAAGATGTGGGCTGTACTTGCTGCACATGAACAGACTTAATCCACCCAAAGTCAACTGCTTGAAGAAGATCACTTCACTGAACAGCTGATTGATGTATATATATTTGGAGACATAAGGATCAACTATCCTAATTAGAATGATCTATCCATGTTTTCTGATTTTGCGTGTCTTCTCTTGTTACTGGAAGAAGAGCTCTCTCACAAGAGCAACTGTCCTTGCTTTTACCTTTTGAACTAATTCTTCATCTCCAGAAGCATGAAAGAGAAAGTAGTCTTCCAGGCTAGAAACCTCTTCCAACTTTCCTTCATGGCTTCCACTATTTCCCCTCCATTGGCCCTGTGATACGACAAGGAGCAGTTAAAGGGATCTAGCATCTCTACAGAAGAAAGGCAATTGTTCAAATTGGTCAGGAGTTGCTTTAGATGGACTAAGGAAAGGTGGATGTTTGGAAGGACAAGACAATGGTCTGAGGTCCTACAAGAAGTGTTGAGTGAAAGAGTGGTCGCCCGGGAAATAGGGGAAGCAAAAGGCATCAGGAGAAGCTACTGGCTAAAGGAAAGTGGCAAAAGACATGCTTGTTCCCCTGAAAGCTCTATTCACACTCTCTGCACCTCATACCATGATTAGGGTAGTGAAACTCTCCCAGAGACGTGGTTGGTAGTGGTGTTTGGTGGTGAGGTAATGGTCTGTGGTGGCTCCTCCTCTCCAAGTCCTGCTTTGACTCCTCCCTGACTTGTCCTGCTTTAGAAATCCGCAGAAATGTCCCGACCCTTGGAGGCTTTCTAGATATAGCTGGCCACTTCTTCCGACATAGGTTGGCCCCTTGCGTCAGAATGAGTGTGCATTTTTGTTAGCATAAAAGCCAAGCCTCATGCTATGTGGGGAAGCAGACCCTCATACCACCCAAGTCAACATCGCTTCCTCGGGGACGCACGCTATGGTAGAGCCTGCCACCTCCAGGCATCTGCGTTGATGATGATTCTTGGAGCTGGTTTCCTGATTGTCTTCACAGGGTCATTGGGGTTGGTAAGATACCCACTCTTCAGAAATATCCTTTATCTGTTAGTACCTCTATACTTTCCTATATCAATAAGCTGGTTGTGAGTTCCCTATTTGTGTCTCATTTCTCTCACCTAGAATCCTCAAACTCTGTAACAGTGGTAGATGCAGCCTTCCAACACCTGAAGGGGGCCTATAGGGATGCTGGGGAGGGATCCTTCATTAGGGACTGTAGTGAGAGGACAAGGGGTAACGGGTTCAAACTTAAAAAGGGGAAGTTTAGATTGGATATGAGGAAGAAATTCTTTACTGTAAGGGTGGTGAGGCACTGGAATGGGTTGCCAAGGGAAGTTGTGAATGCTTCATCCCTGGCAGTGTTCAAGGTGGAGTTGGACATAGCCTTGGGTGGCATGGTTTGGTGGGAGGTGTTCCTGCCCATGGCAGGGGGGTTGAAACTAGATGACCTTAAGGTCCTTTCCAACCCTAACTATTCTGTGATTCTATGATTCTATGCCCCATCCCTGGAAAGGTCAGGATGGGGCTCTCAACAATCTCCTCTAGCTGAAGATAGTCCTGCTCATTGAAAGTGGGTTGGACTAGATGACCTCTAAAGTTCCTTTCCAATCCAAACTATTCCATGATTCAATGATTCTATACCACCTTCCTTAGTAAAATCTCAGTATGTTATCCTAAGCTGCCACCTCCACTTGAACCCCTCTGAAACACTGCTGATATCCTCCAGACATTACAAATAGCACCTTGAAGATTTTCTAAATCCCCATCCAGCCCGCAGTCTTCTAGAGAGGCTGCTGAGGATCTGACAGGATGCGTTAGTACATTTGAGGTAGCACTAGTCTCCTGTCTTTACACAACCATATCAGTCTTTATGCTCCTGAGAAAGATATCAATAAGAAGTGGTTCCATAGCTGAAAAGTGACAAGAAACAGCATTACGGGAATTTCAGCCATTGTTAGACATGAAGTGGGGTTTCAAGAAGGTTAGTGGCACCAAAAAAAAGTTAGTGACACCAGGACAGTACTGAATAATATTATACTTCACCTAAAATAGAATTACAAGCATCCAAAGGTTTTTTAAAACATGTAGACACATATGTAATTAGGTGTTTCTAACACTTCCAGTATCACATAAGTCCATTTTGACAGAAACCGCTGGGCCAGCTTTGTGCTGGATTGCTTAAAGCACATGTGGCTGTGTTTTATGCTCTGGTGTGTCAGAATACATTACATAAACCTAAATTTATGGTATCTCCCACCTGTATCTGAGACTTCTAAAATGCCTAAGAAAGGAACATCATTGCCCTAGCTTCCCTTTGTAGTCAGTGGACAGGGACAGTGACACAGAATATCTTTGGCCTGGATTGGTTAAACAGGATCTGCCCAGACTTGACTGTTACTGTATTAAGTCTGTAAGAGCAGTGCAAATTTCTATGTACCCAAGGAGAATGAACTATAACTTGTGAGTCAGTGCCTGAGGCCACTAGTCACATCTTGTGACTTCATTCGTCCCTCCAAAACTCAAACTCACACACAGGCACTTTTTTCTTTTCATTTTATGAAAAGCGAGGGTGGAAGTGCCATCTTAAAGCAGATTACCCGTGTTAGTATTTTGGTTGTAATGGGGCAAATCTACAAATCCTTTTGGGTATTTTAAATAATTACCAAAGTTAGTGCCTGGAGATCTGTGGAACTCAGTAAGCAGTAGTCTTGTGACTTTATGTCTTTACAAAGCATACTCCAGGTGCTAAGTTTTTATTAAAGATTCCAGGCTTGGAATATTTGAAATAAATGTAGAATAATAAAGTGTATCATATGAAATAGTCTGTGACCTACTTTCTCAGGCCTCTCTGGTTATGAGCTAGTGGTAGTAAGAAATGGAGAGATAACATAAAAGACACAGTGATTTATATTATTCAACTAAAAAAAAGATAAATATTGTTTCTTTCTTTGTAGCAAAAAGAAGGTTGCATATTGTGTTTGAAATAGTGTATGAACATTTGTCACTCTGTGGTAGGATGGGTTACACTTAGGGAGTGTCTTTCATTGAAGAATAGTCATGGCATGTGTACCCTGTTCTCAGAGAGGTGCTATACCTGTGTCTTAAGGACTGTAATTCAGTTTATGTCACTTTTATCCTTGTCTGTGACATGTTCTTCTGTACGTAGAGGGTAAACCATTGTGTAAAAAATCCATAAGCATTTTTTAGATTACCAAGACCTTCCTTGTTTCCTAATAAATTAAACATAAATAATTTTATAATTTATATTTTACATGTAGAAAGATGAGTATGTGAGGAATAGATTTATGAAGTAGCAGTAGAGAATAGCAGTGAAATCAGATGGTGGTTCAAGAAAGGATTCATTGTAAGAACAACTGTTCAACTAGAATAAAAGGCGACAAAATTAGGTCCCACAAAATCAATGGCACTGTGCCACAGTGTATTTGAAAACAATTTAGAGGAACTCCACAGGTGTAAAGATATTTATTTGAATCTTGAAAGATAATTTTATGCCACAATATTAAGAAGAGTAATCAGTATGCAAGAGAAAGGAATTAAAATATCATTCCAAGATTTCTTTAACTGGGACATCTGATGGAAGCCATATACATATATATGTATATATACATATATAGAATCATAAAATAGTTAGGGTTGGAAACGACCTTAAGATCATCTAGTTCCAACCCCCCTGCCATGGGCAGAGACACCTCCCACTAAACCGTGCCACCCAAGGCTATGTCCAACCCCGCCTTGAACACCGCCAGTGATGGAGCATTCACAACTTCCCTGGGCAACCCATTCCATTGCCTCAC
This sequence comes from Amazona ochrocephala, assembly GCA_039720435.1. Taxonomy (NCBI): domain Eukaryota; kingdom Metazoa; phylum Chordata; class Aves; order Psittaciformes; family Psittacidae; genus Amazona; species Amazona ochrocephala. Next base: position 23,077,068 of record CM077878.1, read on the forward strand.
CACCCTTACAGTAAAGACCTTCTTCCTCATATCCAATCTAAACTTCCCCTCTTTAAGTTTGAACTCATTATGCCTTCTCTATCACTACAGTCCCTCATGAAGAGTCCCCCCCCAGCATCCCTATAGGCCCCCTGCAGATATTGGAAGGCTGCTATGAGGTCTTCACGCAGCCTTCTCTTCTCCAGGCTGAACAGCCCCAATTTTCTCAGCCTATCTTCATACGAGAGGTGCTCCAGTCCCCTGATCATCCTCGTGGTCCTCCTCTGGACTTGTTCCAACATTCCGTGTCCTTTCTATGTTGAGGACACCAGAACTGCACACAATACTCCAAGTGAGGTCTCACGAAAGCAGAGGGGCAGCATCACCTCCCTTGAGCTGCTGGTCACACTCCTTTTGATGCAGCCCAGGATATGGTTGGCTTTCTGGGCTGCGAGCGCACACTGAAGCCAGCTCATGCTCATTTTCTCATCAACCAACACCCCCAAGTCCTTCTGCGCAGGGCTGCTCTGAATCTCTTCTCTGCCCAACCTGGAGCTGTGCCTGGGATTGCTCCAACCCAGGTGTAGGACCTTGCATTTGCCATGGTTAAACTTCATCAGGTTGGCATCAGCCCACTTCACAAGCGTGTTAAGGTCCCTCTGGATGGCATTCCTTCCCTCCACCATATCAACCAAACCACACAGCTTAGTGTCATTGGCATACTTGCTGAGGGCGCACTCAATCCCACTGTCCATGTCACCAACAAAGACGTTGAACAAGGCTAGTGCCAACACCGATCTATCCCTGAGGGACACCACTTGTTACTGGTTTCCCCCTGGACATTGAGTCATTGACTACAACGCTGCGTGCAGCCATCTAGCCAGTTCTTTATCCACCGAGTGGTCCACCTATCAAATTGATGTCTCTCCAATTTAGAGACAAGGACGTCATGTGGGACAGTGTTGTTTATAGAAATTCATCTGCTCAGAATGTTTCACTGATCTTTAGTGTTTCTGAGTGGTTCATGTACTTTTGGATGGGCTTAACTGAAAGTCTGTTTGAGCTCAGGGCCATAATACTGAGGGAGAAGTTAGAAGGTAGCAGTCCCTTGCTCCCAAGTCCAGAAACCTTATATTTCTATATAGTATGGATTCTGCCACAGAAGATCTCTGAGGAACTTCTAGATCATACAGTTATAACTCTACACTGATATATAACTTAGATTACCCCCATCACCACTTCCCAGCATAGCTCTTATGAAACAGTTTGGAAAAGAGTTGCTGCTTCAAGATTTTGTGTCAATTGCTCTACAAGCGTCCTTTTAGCAGATGTCTCATAGTCCTTCTCTCCCCCACTTTGCATATAAGGGAAGTAATGAAAACAGAAAATGTCATGATTAAATTTTCTTTTTCGTCTCCACTGCTCTGCGAGGACAAAGCAATGAAATTCTTCCTTTCTTAAACTTTGGTCTTATTTCAAATCCATTTCCACCCTTCTTGATTTCTTTGGAATTGTGAAATTATATTGGTAAAATTAATGAAATTGAAAGGGTCATGAAGCTAATCAGGTCTCTGAGCTGGGGAACCATATGTTGTATTATATTGTTGTATCTTTGCCTTCCCAAGGGAGCTCAGAGGTGGCCCTGCATCTAGCTGGCTACACTGAACAGAAAATATGTGCACCTCAGAGAAATAATGGAGCTAAGTTGCAAATTAGGAACCTTAATGTGATTAGTATAATATGACATCCTCTGATGAAAATTGAAGAGGATGAAAAAATTGTTATAAGATGTACTTGTGGGCTGGAAAAAGCATTTTTCAGAAGCTTAATTTCTCTATAAATGTCTGTTTCACAATTAGACTTAACTCAGATTCTTGAGTTTATAATATCTAAATGTGAGGATATCTTGTCTTTGGACTACAGAGACCCTCATTGAATTTAGGACCTAGTAACTACAAGTGCAGCAAAACCTTGTGGTTGGTGATCTGATGCCAGGGAAAGTTTATTAGGCAAAAATATAGAAACTTGTGAGTGATTAACCATTGGAGCAAAGTCCAGAGAGAGTAACAGATTACTCACAATGTCTATAAAGCACATAAATGAAAAAGGCCATCAGTTTCCCCTTCTGTTTCCAGGTAGATGCATTTTAACAAAGGCAAGGTATCAGATCCAAGGGTAACCAGAAGAAATCTAATTAATTTGTGTATGCAGTTCACACAAAATCATCTAATTTATTCCTATTCCATCTCCTCCTACCTCTGCAACAAGAGATGTAGGTTACACAAAGGAGACTTGAACCAAAATGAAATTTTTGAAAAGTTTCCCTGTGATTTAGATTGTTTTTCTTGAAGAGAAAGAATATTCTCATCACTCTTTTATCATTAAAATAAATATTCAAAAATTATCAGAGAAAATAGACCTGAAGAATTTGAAAAGAAAAAAAGAAAAAGGATAAACTCCTATTCTTAATAAATACAAAATATTTGTTATTTTTCTTCAAATCCATTGTGATAAATGCAATCACTGAAGTTTTATTTTTCAAAAAATTATAACAGTCTAAAATTATTAATTGAGGCATTATTTTCAGTTCATTCAGATCTGCCTGCAACATCCATTCTTCCACAACCACATTCGAAATAAGGTGAACCCAGCATTTTTTGCTTCTTGAAACATGTAGAAAAATATTTAGCTATGTAAGGAAAACAATCAAAATCAACTTTTGATTTGCTGTGCTTTGCATATACCTTTGCTTCTGTTTGTTTTAGAGTAGTCAATAGGAAATCAAAAAGAATTTAGGGTTCTACATAGAAGTTAAAAACACAGATAATTTCTTGAATCTTGGCCAAAAAGATTAAATGGCATGTCAAAGATTGGCAGGAGACTCAAGGTCTAGATCCGGATCTTCTGGTGATTTTCACTTTACTGCACATATAAGGCCATCAGTTTCCAGATGTTTTTATTCTGTGATGCTTGTCATCCCTGTCCTGGGTTCAGCAGTAGCAGTCATTTTTCTTCTCCTTAGTAGCTGGTGCAGCGCTGTGTTTTTGACTTTTGGCCTGGGAACAGCACTGATAACACTGATGCTTATAGTTACGGCTTAGAATGTTTGTTTTGACCAAGGGCTTTCTGAGTCTCATGCTTTGCCAGGGAGGACGGGAAGCTGGGAGGAAGCAGAAACAGGATACCCGACCCAAACTGACCAAAGAGGTATTCCATACCACAGCACATCATGCCCTGGATGGAAAAACCGGGGGCAGGAACCCGGAAGAGTTCAGTTCACGGCTCGGTCGTTGGGTGATAAGCAATTGTATCCTCTTCCCTTGTATTTCCCTGGTCATTATTATTAGTGGTGGTAGCAGTAGTGATTTGTGTTGTACCTTAGTTATTTGACTATTCTTACCTCAAGTCGTGGGAGTTACATTCTTTCGATTCTTCTCCCCATTCTCCCCCCCCCCCCCCCCCGGTAGTGGGTGGGGAAGAAAGAGGGGTGAGTGAGTGAGCAAACTGCGTGATTTATGGCTTAAACCATGACAATCACCCACAAAACAAAACTGTGTTTCAATTCATTACTGCACTTCATGCAGAGGAAAGCTGCATGCATTTAGGGATAGGATTTGCTCTGGTGTTGGCAGCAGGCTCACTTGTTTATGGTTGCTGTCAATACAAGTTACTACTATTAATTGTTTGATCATCCTCTGGAAAAGGCTAACAAAGCTTCAACTGCACATCTCTTAGAAATATATGAAAATAAATTAAAAGCGCTCAGTTAGGGTGAACTTAGGGAAAAGCTGCAGAGTGAGAAGAAGAACAATTGCCAAAGATTTTTTTTTCAGATGATTTCATGGCAGTAGACATTAGTGAGATGCCTGCAACATAAGCATTCAAATGAGCTGCAATATGTGAATGATTCAATAGAAAACAATGGGACTGTCACAGAGGCCGCATAACAGCTATATGCTAAAGATGCTGAATTTAGCAGGATGTTGTCTATTTGATAGCACCCAATTCTGTTGCAACTTAGTAATTCAAATTTCCACTGCTTTTGTTCTTTAAAATCCTGTTTCAGATGGGTGTTTAGACACTTATGACCTGACAGTTCTTGACACTAAGCTTAAAATCCAGGTAGGAAAGAGGGTCAGAAAGTTGAAGGAATGGAGAGTCAAGGTACAGGCTTTGCCTCTGCTTCCTCTCATACCTCCTGTAGCATTCCTGGTCCACAGGTCCACACAGAGATCTGGGTTCATGTCTGCATAGCTTTCACAGCTCTCTTAGGAAGCCTGTGGCCCATCTTGGAGCTTAGATGAACTCCTCAACTTTTATAACTCCTTTAATGTTTGCCTAATGCCCTTGTGACCAACAGCATGCCAAATTTAGGGATCATAGCACTATGCAGCTCAAAAGATATATATGCAATAAAAGGAAGAGAAACAACATTTATCTGGAAGCTTAATAACACCACCCCCCCCACCACCCCCCCATCAGCCCCTCAAGATTCTGGGTGTTCAAAGTATCCCCCTCCACAAATACACATGGTGTATCACATTCATAGGAGAGAAGGGGTAAGCTGCTGCATTTTTTACTGCTGCAGAGATTTACAAGTCTATAGATGTATTTGTCCAATGATTTGGAAGCATAGCTTTTAGCCAAGGCATTATCTGTGAAATATTTACTTTGATTGTTGGCTTTTGTCATTTATGCACTGCAGAGTCATACTCTCAAGTCACAAAAGTGCAGTTTCAGTCTCTGATTAGACTACTGAAACTTTTAAAGGTTATGTGGTATATGAATAAATAATGCATATCATCCTACCTGGTAGGAGAATGCAGAAACATACTGCTTTGCTCCAAAACGCAGGAAAGTTCTGGTCTTCACACATGTCTTTGCTAATGTTCAGTAATCAGTAAAATCCTTTTGGATTTTACTGACTCCAGAATGTCAGATATATATATACTCACAAAGCAGCATATTTTACTGTGGTAGATCCATCTTTTGCTTAATCTTTAATATTTCTTCTACTAAGAACAAGAAGTGTTTGAGAAAATCCCCCAATCAGTCAGAGATTGGATAATGTTCAATTTTGAAGATGAAATCCTCAAGTATTCATTAACAGCTAGGTTTAGGGATTTATTTTCATCATGTTTACATTTATTGAATGCATTCCTTTAAAAAATGTTCATGTCTGTGTTCATTTTGTCTGACATGGGATGTATTACATCAATGTGCAGGAATATAGAGCATCTGGTTAAATATCAGAGTGTTTTTTTTTTTTGTTGTTTTTTTTTTCTCACTCTTAATTTACTCAACAAAAGCTAAAGCTTTACTTTTAGCTTAAAAAACAGCAGGCAGGTGAAGCCCACAACAGAGTTTATAAAACTTTAGTAGTCTTTTTCCTATCTGATTTCTTAGTTATGAAGTAGTAAAAGCACTGAGAGGTGAGACGTGAGAGTTATATGTACACATGGGTTTCTGATTTGAGCATGAGAAAAAACATAATTTCACATTATTTGTTATAAACTCAGGATTTTTTTCCCAGACATAAAAAGTTTTTGAAGAAACTAAAGAAAACCGCTCATTAATGTTGACAGCTTAATCATAGTTGTTGACCCACTTGTTTCATTTGAGAAAAGACAGTAGGCTTTTTTATTGAACCTCTGCTTGCATAATTACTGGGAAACAGGTGACTGAACCAATGGAAAAATAAATAGAATAATAACTTCTAAATTATGTGATTACTCTCCCCTGAAAAGGCAACATCTGAAGTAGAATCTCTTTTAAAATGCACCTTTAATATGCAGTTTCCCAGGTATATTGCTTTAAAAACAAAAAAGCTGATATTCATAGTTGTTCTCTGTGGCAATACAAAGTGTTCTCTTTTTTTATCTGAATTGCTGTAATTATCAACTGTGTTACTTAGCAGGCCCCACATACTGTTGAATTCCCATTTATCTTAGCACATTAGCTATACTTTTTCCTTCTTTTCACTCTGCTTATTGTCTGTTTTGGCCTCTCTTCAGGGAAATTTTTAAAGCTTATGGAGTTCCACTGGGACTCATACCTGCGCTTATGTACTTCACTGAATCATGGCGCTTTCTAGAATTAGGGTCTTTCTGTTCTGCCAATAAAATATCTTAACGTGCAATGGATTGGAGAAAGGACAAAGAGAAGTGGAAGGGAAAGTGATCTCTCTGCAGATATAAGCACATACAGCATTTGGAAATGACTGTGCGAAGAAAGACTGGACAAAACAGTAGTGCTGTGAGTCAAGGGAAAGCCTATGTGAAGAACCTGGAAAAGATGGTAACAGCTGAAATCAAGATTTCTAGTTAGTCAGGTGTTTGAAAAGACCAGCTCTATAATAGATAAGGAAAATAAATAATTTTAAAGAAGAAGAAAAGAAAGAAGTAAAAATAGTATTCTCCAACCTCTCACTGCAGTTTCACCTTATTTGAAATACTCAGGAATCAATTTGTCTAAGTCATAGGAGTCCACTAGAAACTACTGAAAACTCTGGGCTTATTTTATGTAAAAAAAGATGAGCGGTCCTTGGAATGAAATTATTATAAGACAAATGTCTGTAGGAAAGATTTTAATCAGTTAGTTAGATGAAGAAAATCTTATGAAATTTTTGCTCAGATGTAAGGAAAGAAGTACTTTCACATGTTCATTGAGGTTTTCGACCTTTTCTGACTATAGGTTTTCCCCAACAAAAGGAAAGAAAAAAAAGTGGTATTTGAGGTCCAAACTGATCTTTATAGAATGACCTTATTTTGTTCCACAAAATAGTGCAGAAACGTCTTGGCATTTATTTTTAACTAACGAGAAAAATAGATAAGATTTAAATCCTTCAGAATTCCTGAAAAACTTGAAATAATTGTTTTCATACGCCCCAAAGTTTAATTTAATAAAAATAGAATATTTCTAGAGAACCTGAAAATGACAGTAACAATTGCATGGAATACATGGAAATGTTTCATTTTTACAATATCAGAAATGTATTATTTTGTTTGTTTTAGCCAATAAAAATTATATGTGTATGGTGCTTTTTTAGTGTATCTCATACAGTAAATTTACTATCTTACTGAACAGAAAGGTAAGGACAAATCTTACAATGTTTGAGTCTTTTTTATCATTTTATTTTTTCATTCGAAAGAAAATTTTAAAATAGGTATTTGCTTTCATATAGAGCAGCACATAATTCTTTTAGAATTTGCCAAAGAAAAAGAAATATATTTCCTGATTTTGTTTTTTAATATTTGCTAGTTCTTTAGAGGGTTTAGCAGGGGCAGTGATAGTATGCCAATTTAAACCTCTCATATTTTTATTGGTCTTTCTGAATGTTAGGCTGGAAGTAACTTCCAAAGCATGGATCAGGCTGCTGTTAAAATTGCATTAAACATTTGTTCTTTGAGGCAAGATTTGCATACATGAATAACAGAAATATTGTATCCTTTTCCAAATGACACAATGCCCCCATACTTTCAAAAAATTCATCTGCATTGCTTGAACTGAGGAACAAAGATGAATCTAAAACTAGAAGGAAGTTTGAAGAGTTAATTCATCCAAAGTGAAATTGTTTAACAGATTTTATGAAGTTTATGTGAATTGAAATTGCTAAAACTTAGTTCCTGGTTCCATGCGTTTATCTGCAGAGCTCATTTCCACCAGAATGTTCAAGGAAGTGTAACTCCATGACTAAACAGTTGTTTAGTAAAGGAGTTTAATAAGAAGCAAGGGCAGATCCATTTCTTGGGGAAGAAACACATGCTAATTTATGGGTTGGTTCAATAATTTTTCAAGTTCACTTTAAATGTTGTTTTCAATGTTCTTGTTTTTACGAGTGTATTGGACTCTGAAGCCTGACCTCCTATTTGAAGTTTTCAACTTTGTTTACTGATTGACAATGCTGGAAGCTGCAGTTGAAATTTTACTTATTTTAATTATCTTTCTTCGACCTCTCCTCAGATGAAGTATGAGTTCACTTAATGCAACAGTGTGTGTACAGAACCAGTGATTTGACTTTTGCTCTTTAATGCATTTCTTCAAGTTGCTATACATGGTGATTCATTTACATCAATAATTGAAGAGTCATCAATCTCATCTTCACTTGAGAGCCTTGCAAAACTTGCTAATGATGTGCATGACTGGTCATCACAATAAGAATGGAGCATAATTTTTTAAAGTATAATTTATATTCCATAAATTAATGATTATAAACTGTAATGATGGCATTTTAAAAACAACCGCTCTTCATCTATTGAAATTTGTTCCCACTGGTGATAAGACTGTGCTTTTTCCTTCTCCTCATTCTGAAGAATGAGAAGCCTTGTTGTTACTTGTCATAATAAGATTAAGACAGGATGATGGCAAAACACTTTGTTCATCTTGGATTAATCTTGAATCGCATCCTAGGGATTGAAGATCAGCATTTGACATGATGAAAGACAGTAGTAACAGATTCCTTTAATAGCTGGTACTTCAGAACATAAAAGTTATTTGAAATATAATAAATAACAATGAAATAATGCATCAAGATTTGTTAAACATTTAATATTGTATTTGTTTTATAAATGCTTAAACTGAATGTGAGAGGAGTTAAGTAATGTAACCAGTTCTAGGATTGTATCCCTCCAGCCTTGATTCAGAATGCTTCAAATAAATGATACTCCATCAGATTCCTTTAGGGTAGGAGTCACCATCTTGGCTTCAGTTACAAACTACCCTGTTATGGAAGGTTACAGTTGATTGTCTCCCTTGTTCAGTTGTTCAGTATATGCTATATTTTGTTACAAGGATTAGGTTAGCAAAAAAGAAAGGTAGGCTACCTGTTGGCTTAATTGGTTAATTTTGTGCTGGAATGCGGAAAGATGAGGAATTATGTCTGAAAACTAGAAAGACAGGTTCAGCAGAGTGAAATTATTTCCTGCCTTTATAAAATTAACTAAGTAATCAAGTATTAAGTATCTTAAGCATCAGTTGTAATCTATTGCTAGGAAAAGGAAAGAGACAAGGAACAAGGCCAAGTCTCATCCTGTGTGGAATAGATTTTAGTTCTGATGGACCATGTTTATTATTTGTACCCAGTGAGGATGGGTGCTGCTATCCCTGTGCATCTGGCACAGGACCAGGGAATTAAAATCAGAGATTCTCCATCTGGTTAGGAAAAGAGTAGAGAAGTGCCAAGGAAGCCAAGGAACTGTTGCATTGTAGAATTGTTTGGGCTGGAAGCAAACCTTCCAAGATCACCTTGTTCCAATTCCTCTGGCACGGGAAAAGACACTTTCCACCAGAAAAGGTTGCTCAGAGCCCAACCCGAAGTGACCTTGAACACTTACATGGGTGGGGCATCCACAGCTTCTATGGGAAATCTGTTCCAGTGTCTTACCATCCTCACTGTAAAAAATTTCTTCTTTATATCCAATCTAAATGTACCCACTTTTAGTTTTAAACTGCTCTCACCTGCCCTTTCCCTACAGGCCCTGGTGAAAATTCTTCATCTTTCTTATAAATCCCCTTTAAATAATCAGAACTCTCCAGAGCCTTCTCTTCTCCAGGCTGAACAAGCCCAGCTCTCTCAGCCTGTCTCCGTAGAAGTACTCCAGCCCTCTGAGCATTTTTGTGGCCTCCTCTGGGCTTGCTCCAACAGGTCTATGTCTTTCTTATACTGGGGACCCCTCCAGGTGGGGTCTCACAAGAGTGGAGTGGAGAGCAAGGATCAACTCCCTGACTTGCTGGTCGCACTTACATTTATGTTTAAATCCATCAAATCACATAGACACACACAGGGTAGATATTTTCTTTCTGTAATCGAGGTTTTGCAAAATTTGTTGCAAACCACAGAAGCAACAAATATTGCTGAACTGGAGAGGGAGACTGGAGGGAAAGACCTGCAGTCCAGTAAGCATAGAGTACATACTTTTTTTAATTCTTCCCCCCCCCACCCCCCAACAGAGCAGAGATTCCACTATTTCAAAATTATTGCATTGTAGCTCAGGAAAATGAAAACCTCAGGATTTTGGAGTGTTTATTTAAGGCAAAAGTACAGGCAGATCCACTTAAAACTCTTGATAATTGTGGGTCTTTCACATGACACTTGAGAGAGAGTATTCACTGATGAATGACCCTGTGGCAGTCTTCAGCCAGCTGGAACCATGCTTTCCCATCCATAGCCTGTATTAGAGAACGCACCACAGCTGTTCTACATCAGAAGCTAAGTGCCATCCTTTCTGAAAGCTGTTGACAATTAATTGTCTCCCTTTCTGAATTTGTCTATATATGGTTTTAAAGAGAAGATTGCAACACAGAAGTGGGCTTGTGTTGATGTTTACAGGCTGCAGATGGATAAACATTGCAGAAAGGAGAGAGAAAGAAAGCTATGCAGGACAAAAGTCAAGTCATAGGCCAGTATTTAACTGAATTTCCAGGTCTGGTTAGCATATATTCTATTATAGAAAGTCAGTTATGTCTTGTTAGTTATTATGGGACTTCATGTAGGAACATACATTTAGGAGTCTAAACTCAACTTGTACAGCCCAACAGAACTGGTCTATAAGGTCTAAGGCTTGTGTGTCCTTCATCTCTGTTACTTCTGCCAGGAGAAGGTTAATGACTGTAAATACAAGTGGAGACAGGTTCCTGAAGCTCTTCACTTACTACAAAAGAATTTAGACACTTAATTTAGGACTGTGTATTCTGATAATGGCAGAGTGCTTAAATACAATTCATTGCAATTCTCATCCTGGGCCCTCTTGTGCATGAAACCCTAAGACCTCCTGCTGAGACTAATTTAGTGTAACTCTTATTTGCATGGGGTCCTGGTTTTGGTTGGGATAGAGCTATTTTTTTTAAGAAGCTGGTACCCTGCTGTGTTTTGCATTTAGTGTGAGAATAATATTGATAACACACTGATGTTTTAGTTGTTGTTAATTAGTTCTAATCAAGGACTTTTCAGTGTTCCATGATCTCTGCCAGTGAAGAGGGGCACAAGAAGCTAGGAGGGAGTGAAGGCAGGACACCAGACTCAAAATAGCCAAAGGGATATTCCGTACCACTGTCCTGGGTTCAGCAGCAGCAGTCATTTTTTTCTCCTTCTTGGTAGCTGGTGCAGCGTTGTGTTTTTGATTTTGGGCCTGGGAACAGTGCTGATAACACCAGTGTTTTCAGTTACTGCTTGGTGATGTTTAGGCTGGCCAAGGACTTTGTGGGTCTCATGCTCTGCTAGAGAGGAGGGGAAGCCGGGAGGAAGGAGAGACAGGACACCTGACCCAAACTGACCAAAGAGGTTATTCCATACCACAGCATGTCATGTCCAGGATGTAGAAATGGAGAGCAGAGACCGAGAAGGGTGGTGAGGGTGCATGGTGGGGGGTGCACTGGTGGGGGTGTACTGTGTGGTCAGGCTTGATATTGGATGGTGAGAAACTGTATTCTTTTCCCTTGTATTTTCTCTTGTCATTATTATTATTGGTGGTAGCAGTAGTGATCTGTGTTATATCTTAGTTACCAAACTGTTCTTGTCTCAACCTGTGGGAGTTGCATTCTTTCGATTCTCCTTCCCATCCCTCCAGGAGCGGAGGGAAGAAAGAGCGGGGAGTGAGTGAGAGAGAGCGGCTGTGTGAGTTTATAGACTTAAACCACGACACCACACGGCACAAGATGCTTGGTATACAAGGGTTGGGGGGGGGGGGTTGGCTGGCTGGAAGGGATCAGTTGCTGCTTGGTGAAGGGCTGTGCAGTGGTCAGCAGGTGGCAAGCAATTGTATTGTGGATCACTTGTCTTTCTTGGGTTTTATTCCTCACTCTATTTTTCCTTCATTATTGTAATTACAATTATTACCGTTATTATTGTTGTTATATTTTACTTTATTTCAATTGTTAGACTGTTCTTTTATCTCAACTCATGGGTTTCACCTTTTTCTCTGATTCTCTGTCCCACCAGGTGGGGGCAGGGGACAGACTGGAGTTAAACTATAACAGATGGTCAGGAGAGGGACATCTTTTGAGCTTACTTAACTGTCTTACACTGTGCAAGACAGAACAAGAGCTTTCACAGACTCCAAAAACAGACACTTCAACCTTTGGAAAGGACTCTATTGCTAAGGTTGAAAAAATGCAACAGTTACTCAGGAAGTTATACTATCTTTTAAATATGAAAGTATTTTGAATAATTTCGATTAATAAATCTAAGATATATAAAGAAAAGATGGTAACAACAAGGTTAAAATCATCCTATAAATCAAAGCTTGCCCTCACTTGTTTTGCTAGTTCTGGACACATAACCTCAAAACTGTATGCTCTAACTGAAAAAGATTCAGGCATGATAAGTAACAGAAATAGTCTTGGATGAGTTCCTTATCTGGAAAAAAAAATTGAGTGGTGCTGTTTTAGTTTGAGTGAGAGTTGAATAAGGGATACATTAAGACTTTACAGTGCCAAAAAAAGACACAGAGAGGTTGAATTCAGTACATCTGTTCACTCCATCCTTGCTTTCCAAGGCCATGGGCACAAATTATATAAGTGATTTAATGAGACATACGATAAAAAAAAATAAAGGAAAAGCATTTTCATACAACACCTATGATAATCTATAGCTGTACAATCCCAGACAGACCAAAATCAAAGCAGGCAATCAATAAAGTGTTAAGAAATTATATGGGTACTATATTAACGTTATGACAAAATATGCAAAAAATGTAAAGCCAATGAACACTTCTGGTCTGACTTTGAAATCTAATAGTGAGTAAAAGGAATGAAGGATTGGCATTCGTTACACACAGACTCATTCTTAATTGATCTCTGCAGCATACAATACTAGTCATTTCTAACCACAGTATGGAAATTTCTATGCTTTTACAAGGGTTGTTTGGCTGTGGCAGTATATCTGACAAATTCACCTGTGTTAATGTAAACTACATTGCTGAGCCTATAACTGGTGCCTACTTAGGAAGGATATATGAAATACAGAATGTATAAAATTATGTATCTTCAGATTTGCTACTATTTTCCTATAATTCCCTGAACTTGTAGATATTGTGTACAATAGTGGACAAATATAGATCAAGATGCCATGTGGTTGTGCTATGGGATCATCATGTCATTTCAGTTTGTGAAATTAAGGAAGGAGAAAGGTCTTCTAGAAAGCCCTAAAGCCTTCTTTCCAAATCCTTGGATGAATTCACTCCATGCAATGTTCCACAGCTACTGATGAACAAAGGCTTCTTTTCCATTGAAATGCAGAACTGGAAAGAGTCCAAAGGTTGCATCTAACCTTTTCATCCTCTTCTTCCAACCCTGGCAATGAGACGCCATCCTCTATAAGTACATCGTGCTTATCTGTTTCTAAAAACCTCCAGTGGCAGATTCAAAAGGATCACTGGCTTACCAGTTCCAGTATTTAACTGTCTTTACAGAAAAAAGGATTTTCTTAGTATTTGATCTATATCTTAGTTATAAGTCAAGCTCATTACTCTTTAGATACTAACAGCAATCAACTACTGTTCTCTTTTACAGTAGTCTTTTATATATGGCCTAACCTGAGCAGGAATTGAGAGAAGTCTCTTGGCCTTGTTCATATAGAAAACATGCCAGATGACCAAACAATCCCTTCTGGATTTATAATCTATAACTGTGTGAATCAGATACCTCTCCTAAGCAAAAATATCAAGTCATTCTGCTTTCTTTTTGGAGACAAGTACTGCAATGTTTCATTTGACAGAAATATCCTATTCTCTTCTGCACTTACATGTTCTGGGAACACTCCCATTATATTTGCTGAAAATTGAAAATTTGTTTTCAGTATGAATGACAAGTAATAAAATTAAACTGTATTGTACTGTGCTAGGTCACACGTGGGAGCTGGAGTTTGTTTATTGCCAGTTCCTCTGTTTTTTACTTTCTTAGCAGATAGCTCATTATTTCCTGCAAGATCGGTTATTTGAAATCTATAGAGCTGGCTGTAAGTGTATGCTGTTTACCATTCTACACATCAGTTTCTTTCCTCCCTTTCCAAATATATAATTACATTTTTTATAGATGTTTGGCTACTCTTTTAAAATGCATGTGTGGGTTTTTTTTAGAATATGAGACTCTTAGAAACGAAGTGGGACACTTTGATGTTCATTTGCACACCAATACCCAGAATGACTGAAGTTTTGCTGTAGGCATTTTTCATTTGTTTTTCCTACTTTTGTTTTCTCAGCTCTGGAAACAAATGGAATGATTGGAGACTGAGTGCTGCTGTAATTAATTATTTTCTGTGAGTATTTAGAAATCTGAAAATCCAGAGGAGCATGAAGGGGCCTTACCACCTTACTTTTTTTATTCTTTGGATAATCTGTAGCAGGAGATTCTCTTGAAGAAGAAATGCAACCACTAAAATGGTTCAAAGTATCTGTGAACATGAGAGTAAAAGGCAGCTTCCTTTGTAAGATGCATGGTCTTATCATAGTCCCATAAGGACTGGGATACAGAGGTTTGTACTCTAAATGATCTGCTGCTTTTTCTTCAATGTACAGGATGACAGTGAAATACTTTTATTTTCCAGATGAGGAGCATAAACAGTCCTGCTCAGAACTCAGATCATTTTACCAGTCCAAACATTATCTTGTTTGCAATGCATCACCTGACATAATAATAATGACAGTTATATAAACTGGGAGTTATCCTAATATAGCATTCTCAGCTTAATCTTTTTATCCTTTATAATCTGTTTTACCAAAAAATTAACTTAGATGACACATCCTGAATGAATATAGGCAGTAACTATTTTTTTTTTTGTTTTCTCTATATTTCCACCCAGACTGTTTTTTCAGTGATCTCAAAATATTGCCAAACATTACTTCTGCAACTGTAAAAATATACCTGTCCCCATTAATATGTCAAAATACAAAATATTTTCCTTTAAATCTGTAGTTCTTTTTGTTTCTTTGTGGTTTGGTTCCTTTTGCTGTCTTTCCAAATGCTGCTTTTCAATATGCCAAAGGCCATACCTGTGATATGAGTAGTTTCAGGGAGCAGCTGAAAAAGATAGAAGATAAAACTATTTCTGGTTCTTTCTTAAGTTTTGGTTTCTCTTTAGAGATAATAAGATATACATTTCAGTTGCTAGTGCTAACAAAAAAATGTTGATAAACTCTTAACTAAGCTGAAGTGAATTATGCTCTTCATGGCCTAGAGGGCGACCTAAAATCCCATATCTCTATCAAACAATAAAATGGCAGGAAAATGTACTAACAAAATATCTTTTTCACCTTGCTTTATATTAATTTTCTTAAAGCAGAGCTATAGAGAAAACGGAATAAAACATTAATTTGCAGCAAATTATTCTCCTTCCAAAACACCAGTTTAAAATCCTTGTTTAAAGAAAGAAAAATATGGCAAGGATTACAAATATTCTCATGGGTACAGCTGAGTATTTGATTATGTTTTTTTGTCTTCATGGAATATTTCCTGCTGTTACTGTGTGTTTCAAATGGTAAGGAGGTAAAAATTAAATTATTGCAGGAGCTGCAAGTGCTTCCAATTTGATTGAAAACTCATGTACTTGAGAATCAGCCAGGGTAGTGTGCTCCCCTGTAATTATTGTGAAAACCAAAGCATTTTCCCCCTTCAAGGAAAAACAATTGTGAGCTGCAATAAAATGGTTAATTATATTTTAACATAACTTTACCTTGAGGTGAGTTTTAAAGCTGCTACAGTGATACAACTTTCAATAAATATATTTGGCTGGCAGCCATAGAAATGAGGTTATTAGGGCTATCAGTAAACAGTATTGTTCCTAAACTCAATGGGTTTCTCATTGCTTATTAAGAGGCACAAATATAAATTGCTTGGAGGAAAAAGTTACAATACAGCATATGTTAAAGATAAAACCTTTCATAAGGTTGCAGAGACTTTAGTTATTTTTTTGTGCATATTCTAGGTAATATTTATTGACCCACACAGCTGTAAAGCTATACAGAGAGAACTTACTAGAGAATTTAATTTTGTGAATAAGTCTGAAAGAGTAGTCTTGGGTTTGCTCACAAAAAAATAATCAAACATATTCCTTAGTTTTATGCTCTATTTCAAATGCCTTTCAAGCTTTTGCTGATTTCTATTTTTTCTATTATTTCTAATTTTTATAGAGTGGTTCCCTAGTAATAGTGCCACATAGTGGGTCACCTCCCATAGACAGTATAGATCAGAGTTAAATATTGCTCTTCAAGATTAAACAGGTTGCCATAATGAAGAGAAGAATGGACTTCTTCCAACATAATTTTGAATATTGTTTTTTGAATTTTCTTTAATTGCCTTTTTTGTAGAATCTGAGAAATATTCCTTATGAACTCCCAAAATATTATCAAAAATATTTTTGATGCTGTAAATTTTCATAAAGCAGTATGTGTAGCGCATTAAAAGGTGATATACTCTCCTGCTCAAAAAAGAAAAAAAAAGTTTTAAATTATTCTTCAGTTATTGGTGAAAATGTCAGTATCAGCTCACTGAAAAGCAATATAGTAGAATGTTTATGAACAGAAATCTTATAAACCAAGACAAAATAGTTTCTTTTTGAAAGAAAATCTTGTTGTGATATTTAGGTCTATAGATCACTGGCCTTCCTGTGTGTGTGTGTGTGTGTGTGTGTTATATTTCAGGATAACCTTTAATTTCTCATGAGATTCAGTGTTTTAGAATCTTAAAACAGTTGAAGTACTTTAATGATATATTCCAAAAGGTGAAAAGCCTACAACTCTATTCTAACAGTGCTTACTTTTCAACTAAAAGAAAATCTGGTAACCTTCCAGTCTGGAGCAGCTGAGACCCATCAAACAACTGAAAACAATTTGTTCAGAGCTGGAGCTGTCATACTCCATTAACGTAAAAAACAAATGAAGTGCTGCTTCTGACTTCAGCTTACCACTTCATACGAGCACTCTCCCATTTCACTTGACAGTTGTGGACATTGAAATAATACAAAACATAACCCAATCAACAGACTGTGAAGAATATGAAAGCTAAAGACAGATGTTCAAAAGCTATCATCACCTTTCGGCTTTAATTACATTGACATGGAACAAACAAGTGATAAATCAACTATTTTACAGAGTAATAAGCCTTATTCTACCTGTTAACCTAATGCTGCTTTGGGTGGCATATTCCAGGTACATGGAAGACCATGGAGAGTTCTGTATGCAAGTAGTCACAGAAACCATTCTTGTACTAAAGTGATATTGAAATGTTGCTGGTTTTCAAGACAAACATTACGCTGAAGAGGCTTTTCTTGGGTTTTCTGTCTACATTCCCTCTACGTGTTATAACTCTGAAGTCCTTCTTATATCATTCATATTAGGTCCTACAGTAATTTGCAATACCCTAAAGAGAAAAAAAAAAAAAAATATGATGAAGATCTGTGTATTATTTACTGCAGGTTTCAGTTTTATTGGCTATTTTCCAGCATGATATGTGAAAATCCATTATCCTCTAGTCTAGTTCTTTCTTTCATAAGGTTGAAAGAAAAGGTGCAGCATTGCTGCACAAAGTGGGTCTTGGAAGCCAGCATTGTTGAAATGAAACTTGTTGATACATTTTGAGTTTATGGACATATTTTATCTTTAATGCTGAAAAAGACTCCTTGGTGGTTTGCCAACCTCATGAAATCCAGTTCCTTAATTTCACTGTGATTTATAATGGTGAAGTTTTCCTCTGACACCAAAGGCATAGCTGAGATTCACAGCAGAAATATGCAAGTCTTTTTGTTTTAAATTTGCTTCTCAGCTCTCTCCATAATCTTATGATCTGATTTAAAGTCCAGCAAAAACAAAAGAGGGGGATTTCAAGGACACTGTTAATCTCGAAGCTGTTGTAAGACTAAGGGCCCTGGCAAATAAAAGCCAAAAGTGACCCTGACTTACTGGTTGCTTTGATTTCACAGGATTTCTGTTTGAAGTGTTGGTGAGCCTAGTTTTTCTGCTCCCAGTATCCCATGACTCAACTAGAGAGGATGTCCAGGGGCAGGAGATAAAGGACTGAACAGAGTCATCCTTTCCATATTTATTCAGTGTGCTCAAAGTCTCTGGGCAGTGCCCTGTAGTCAGACCAAGACACAGCAATTTCAGTTTTATGTTTGCTTTATTAGCAGCCTACTATGAAAAATAAGCAATTGAAGATGTACATAGACAGCAGATTCACACTAACTTTTAACGTTTGTAGACTTAGAGGACTTTTATGATAATGCTGCCCTGTTTGGTTTGGGGGCTTTTGTGTATTTCATAATCAATGATGTTTTAATTGTTGTTGGTTGTTCTGATTAGAGTTAATCCATGTGGCACCTACAATGTGCTGGCAGGGGGCGCTTTATAAATGAAAATGGTCATTATTTCTTACTGTAAAATACTGAGTCACATTAGAGAAATAAACTGAAATTTTACAGATGGTTGGTTTTATGAGTTCAGAAGAAAAAATAATACATTTAGCTTGTTAGGCTGTACGGCAAAGTAACCATCTCTTTCATCACATGGCTTTTTTCCCAGTCTATTCAGACTCCATTTGGAAAACTTACAACCTGCTGAGCCATGAGACAGATGTAAAGGCAATATCTGCCCTCCACTAAATGAATTCAGAGGTAAATTTCTGCCATATCTCTATAACTCTTTGGTCATGTGGACAGCTGTCGGGGTTTAAGCCTAGCTGTAACTCATGCAGTTCGCTCACTCACTTCCCCCTCTTTCCTCCCCCAGTCCTGGGGGGATGGGGAGGAGAATCAAAAGAATGCAACTCCCACAGGTTGAGATGAGAATAGTTTAGTAACTAAGGTATAACACAAACCACTACTGCTACCACCAATAATAATAATGACAAGGCAAATGCAAGGAAAGAATACAATCGCTCACCACCAATCCCCAGCCCAACCCAGCAGTGCACCCCCACCCTTCCAGGTCTCTGCCCTCCATTTTTACCTCCTGGACATGAGGTGCTGTGGTACAGAATAACCACTCTGGCCAGTCTGGGTCAGGTGTCCTGTCTCTGCTTCCTCCCGGCTTCCCCTCCTCCCTGACAGAGCATGAGACTCACAAAGTCTTTGGTCAGACCAAAACATTACCAAGCAGTAACTGAAAACACTGGTGTTATCAGCGCAGTTCCCAGGCCCAAAATTAAAAACACAGCACTGCACCAGCTACCAAGAAGGAGAAAAATGACTGCTGCTGTTGAACCCATGACAACAGCATTTGTGTTTTTCTTTGTGAGCTTAATTTGCTACCTAAGAAACCTAGAAATTGCTACTACCTTTCAGACCACTTTCAACATCTTCAAACCTGTGTATGCAATTTACTGCACCACAACCAGGACCCTAACTTAGCAAATTTTCCCATCTGTCCCATTAAAGCAGATTTCCAGCTGTTTTCTTTAACAAATATCTGCCTCCACTACAGATAATTGTATTTCAGAGTGATTGCATAATAGTGCATGTATTGTCCACACCTGGTTTCAGTGTGTAGTAATATGACAACTAGAGCACTCAAGATCTTGGCAAATGACCTTTCCCTAACTTATGCCAGATATTGAGGTTGAGACAATACTGAATTTCTAAGCCAAGGTAAAATTTCATGTTCCTAATAAGCATTTTCTTCTTCTAGAAAAGAAAAATATCCCTGTCAAACCCCATTGTCTTAGAGTGCACTTCTTACTACTGTGAAATGCTAGACTGATAAAGTTATAAATCAACAGGCTGTCCTTATCCTTCAGACCAGATGTTAGAGGAATTAGTCAGCACCCACTTATTTAATTTATCCCACTCGTGTGCCTTGAGACTGACTTGCAGCAAATGCAACCTAAGAAGTGCATATTTTGATGAATTCCTATTGGTCTGAAATACTTCTTGTCAGGACTAAATTGGCCGAGAATGTCCCTACCTGGCCAGTATACAGCTACCCTGATGTGAAAGAGAGACATATGGGTGAAAAGCTCAGTGATGAAGAGGTCGGGAATTTTTAAATTAAACGTGATTTAGCTAAAATTGAACATTTCTGATGTGCCTTAGCTCATGACAGTTTCATCAAGAAGGGAGACAAATAATATGGTATATTAGTCAATGATCTCATACCTGGGTCATATGTCTATGATGTTTAAAATTTAATTCTGAAGTCCTTGCTACACCTAAACCACAATGATGATGCTCTTAATTCAGCTAAACATGACTTTGTGCTAGATGCCTTACATTTTAGATTAACTGACTATCCCAAAAGCCTCCAACTGCAAGGAGTTATTTGCAAAGCTGTATTTTCTTTCCACTGTAAAATAAAAACACAATATGAAATCTCAAAAGTCGTTGTAAACATGAGATTTCTCATTCACCATTTAGATGACCCATATCCATATTTAGTATAAAATGTCATAGGGGCATTGAATTCTGCTACAGCCCAAATACTTGATGTGATAATTTTAAAAGCCTACTGCTGTCATGCAACATCTCTTTCTTTCTTTCTCCTCTTACCCTCTCTTTTCCTCTTTTAACATACACCATCATATCCATGTGTTTTGAGTCTGCTCTTCTGACATGTAGCAAGGCAAAGGTCACAGATGGTTGCATTTCTCCATTTGTAATCAGAAATGTATGAAACAGGAATACCATAAAGCTAGCTTTACACTGTTGATATTATTCTGATGTTTTCATTGATCTAAAATGATTTTCGTTTCATTGCTATGATAAAAGTAATAATTTAGCTAGGTAGCTTTTTAGTTTGTTTTGATTTTGGAGAAAGCTAAAAGATATTCCCTAAGATCCTTTTAAAAGACAGGAGTAACAATATCATAAAAAAAAAAATGCTATTAAATAGGTTGTAAATTTCAAAGTGATACATGAATGCAATAATCCAACTGGAGAGTTGGGGAAAATAATAAAACCAGCATGTTATAGTACTGATGATGCAAAGGCTACAAAAATCACTTGGAGTATTGCGTGCAGTTCTGATGTCTTCAACATAAAAAGGACATGGAACTGTTGGAACAAGTCCAGAGGAGGGCCACAAGGATGATCAGAGGACTGGAGCACCTCCTGTATGAAGATAGGCTGAGAAGGTTGGGTCAGCCTGGAGAAGAGAGGGTTGCGTGGAGACCTCATAGCAGCCTTCCAATACCTGAAGGGGGGCCTACAGGGATGCTGGGGGGGGACTCTTCACAAGGGACTGTAGTGATAGGACAAGAGGTAATGGGTTCAAACTTAAACATGGGAAGTTTAGATTGGATATAAGGAAGAAGGTCTTTACTGTAATGGTGGTGAGGCACTGGAATAGGTTGCCCAGGGAAGGTGTGAATGCTCCATCCCTAGTGGTGTTCAAGGACATGTTGGACAGAGCCTTGGGTGGCATGGTGTGAGGTGTCCCTGCCCATGGCAGTGGGCGGTTGGAACTAGATGATCTTAAGGCCCTTTCCAACCCTAACTGTTCTATGATTCTATGATTCTAATAAAGGGAGTTTAGGAACCTGAGAAACTGTAAAGTATCTGCTGAAGTACAGTAGAATTTTAGAAGAAAGTATAGAGGGCTTACAACCATCAAGACTTTAAGGAAAGCAAAGCTTGTTCCCCAGTGGATTTACTGTTTTTTGTGGTTTATTTTTTTTTTGTTTGTTTGTTTGTTTGTTTTTTGGTGGGTTTGTGCTAGAGTTTTTTCTGTAATTGTTATTTGAACATTTGTTTTTGTTTCAAATAAGGCAAAAACCTTACAGGAACTGGTAAACCTTGCCTTTATAAACTGAAGCTGCAAGTGTCTGGTTCTTGGTATTTACTTAAGAGCTAAATGCAGCAGACATGTAAATGTAATGGCACAAAACCTTTTGTAAGTAATTAAATCACATAGTAAGATTAGTTCAACCCTCAAGATAAAACAGTTGGGGGCTCTTTCATGACAAAGAGCTGTGCATTTGTAAAATCATAAAAAGACTTGTTTAAACCATCAGTGTGTTTAGCTGCTTCAGTAATAGGTACTGGAATACATTTCCATGCATTCTCAGTAATCAGTCACCTCTTAGGACTTTGCATATACAAGACCTACTCTGTTCTTAGGTTCCAACAACGTCAATTTCAAAGCAAAGACCCTAAAGATCTGTGAACAAAGAATAATTCACTTTTTGTGCCTTTTTTTTTTTTACCTTTACAATAATGATTAATAAGGTTGTAATGTCTAGTATTTTTGTTGGTCAATCTGATTATTCATATTTTATACAAAAAGATTCAGGACTTAAACATGTTTCAGTCTGATATTTGTGACTATTCGCTATCGGATAGTTTAGAGCAGTTTGGAAGAGGCATGAGAAAAACACAGATGTGTTTTAGGTCACTCAAGTAATATGGCATTGTGATGATGACTGCTATAAAACCAAATGTCTGGTTGTTCATGGGACTTTGTCTCTGTCAGAATGAAGAATGACAAAGAAAACACATAGGAAAAAGCTAGTTGTCTAAAGACTCCTTCAACATATGAATAATAAAATCTTGTTTGTAGAGAAAGAATTTTATATTAAAATTGACTTTGTATACTTAAATTTAAAATAGCTGGGCTCTCTCTCAAAGAGTGGGAGCGTAAAAAAGGCTGTATAAGTGAATTGAGGAGAGAGAATCTGAATTTCTTTCTCTTATGGCATTTATAGCAAGTAGTTAAATGCAAGATTGCAGCGATCATGAGATGGTTGAGTTTGAGATCCTCAGGACAGTGAGAAGAGCGTGCAGCAAGCTCACTGCCCTGGACTTCAAGAGAGCAGACTTTGGCCTCTTCAGGAACCTGCTCAGTAAGGTTCCATGGGATACAGCCCTAAAGGGCAGGGGGGCCCAAGACTGTTGGTTGATATTCAAGGCTCACCTGCTGCAAGCTCAGGAGCGATGCATCCCAACTAGAAGGAAGTTCAGCAGGAGGGCCAGGAGACCTCCTTGGATGGATAAGGAGCTGCTGAGCAAAATTCGAAAGAAAAAAGAGGCTTATAAAAGGTGGAAGCAAGGTCAGGCGGCCTGGGGAGAATACAGGGATGTTGTCCGGGAAGCTAGGGACCAGGTTAGGAAAGCTAAGGCCCATTTAGAATTAAACTTGGCTAGGGATGTTAAGGATAACAGGAAGGGATTTTATAGGTACATTGCTGATAAGAGACAGGTTAGGGACACCGTGGGCCCTCTCCAGAAGCTATCGGGAGAATTGGCTACCCTGGATTTGGAGAAGGCTGAGGTTCTTAATGACTTCTTTGCCTCAGTCTTTACGGGCAAATGCTCTGACCACACCACCCAAGTCTTGGAAGGCAGATGCGGGGACGGTGAGGGTGGGGACCCTGGGCCCACTGTGGGGGAGGATATTGTTCGGGGCCACCTTAGGAACCTGAATGTATACAAGTCCATGGGACCGGATGAAATCCATCCAAGGGTCCTGAAGGAGCTGGCAAATGAAGTTGCTAAGCCACTCTCCATCATATTTGAAAAATCATGGCAGTCAGGTGAAGTTCCCGATGACTGGAAAAAGGGAAATATAACCCCCATTTTTAAGAAGGGGAAAATGGATGAGCCGGGGAATTACAGACCAGTCAGTCTCACCTCTGTGCCTGGCAAAATCTTGGAGCGGATTATCCTGGAAGCCATGCTAAGGCACATGAAAACCAACAAGGTTGTTGGTGACAGCCAGCATGGCTTCACTAAGGGGAAATCCTGCCTAACCAATCTGGTGACCTTTTATGAAGGGGCTACGGAACTGATGGACAGGGGCAGAGCAGTTGATGTCATCTACCTGGACTTGTGTAAAGCCTTTGACACTGTCTCCCATGACATCCTTCTCTCTAAGTTGGAGAGACATCAATTTGATAGGTGGACCACTCGGTGGATAAAGAACTGGCTGGATGGCCGCACGCAAAGAGTAGTGCTCAGTGGCTCAGTGTCCAGCTGGAGACCAGTAACGAGTGGTGTCCCCCAGGGGTCGGTGTTGGGACCGGTCTTGTTCAACATCTTTGTGGGTGACATGGACAGTGGGATTGAGTGCGCCCTCAGCAAGTTTGCCGATGACACCAAGCTGTGTGGTTCGGTTGATACATTGGAGGGAAGGAATGCCATCCAGAGGGACCTTGACACGCTTGTGAGGTGGGCTGATGCCAACCTGATGAAGTTCAACCATGCTAAGTGCAAAGTCCTCCACCTGGGTCGGAGCAATGCCAGGCACAGCTACAGGTTGGGCGGGGAGGAGATTGAGAGCAGCCCTGTGGAGAAGGACTTGGGGGTGTGGGTTGATGAAAAAATGAACATGAGCCGGCAGTGTGCGCTTGCAGCCCAGAAGGCCAACCGTATCCTGGGCTGCATCAAAAGGAGTGTGACCAGCAGGTCGAGGGAGGTGATCCTGCCCCTCTACTCTGCTCTCGTGAGACCTCACTTGGAGTATTGTGTGCAGTTCTGGTGTCCTCAACATAAAAAGGACATGGAACTGTTAGAACAAGTCCAGAGGAGGGCCACGAAGATGATCAGGGGACTGGAGCACCTCTCGTATGAAGATAGGCTGAGAAAATTGGGGTTGTTCAGCCTGGAGAAGAGAAGGCTGCGTGGAGACCTCATAGCAGCCTTCCAATACCTCAAGGGGGCCTATAGGGATGCTGGGGAGGGACTCTTCATTAGGGACTGTGGTGAGAGGACAAGGGGTAATGGGTTTAAACTTAAACAGGGGAGGTTTAGATTGGATCTGAGGAAGAAGTTCTATACTGTGAGGGTGGTGGGGCCCTGGAATGGGTTGCCCAGGGAAGTTGTGAATGCTTCATCCCTGGCGGCGTTCAAGGTGGGGTTGGACATAGCCTTGGATGGCATGGTTTAGTGGGAGGTGTCCCTGCCCATGGCGGGGGGGTTGGAACTCGATGATCTTGAGGTCCTTTCCAGCCCTTACTATTCTGTGATTCTGTGATTCTGTGTAATATCTAGGATTTGATAGGTGAGCTGACATGACAGAAGGAGAAAAGGAAGAATGACAAAAAGATCTATGAAGCTGTCCTTGAGGAGAGAGAATACAAGGTAGTGGACTAAACCAGAGTTCTGTCTGGTGCCTATAAAATCCAGGTCTGGCAGCTCACATGCTTAGTATTAACATAGGCGAAACATCTAGACATCTCTGGAACCTTAGTCATTGCTGGGAAAAAAATAGCCTTGCCCTTTACCGACTGGTCTGGTCCTCAGATGTTCCAAGGCACCAATATATACAATAAATTTAAAAAAAAACCAAGATATTGCCATCATATCAGTCAATATAAAGCATGTTATTTCCATTCTTTCTTTTCCATAGGTCTCCACTGGACACTAAATAACTTCGAATTCTGTGTTTGTCCCACTATAAATGTTTCTCTGAAATTTGACAGAAGTGGTGGAATTTGTGAAGATATTTTCTTAATATCATCCTCATTTAGTGGTAGAAAAGACCTGACTCCATCAAAAAGAAAAATATTCCCCAGAAAAAAATATAGTCTGAGTAGGTCCCCAATACTATTTTTAAAATAACCTCTTTCATGCAAGGATAAAACCAGTACTTTAGACATTTATCCAAAAATCACCACTAAGGTATAATCTAAAGAAATTATGGTTTGTATTCTGTAAGATCAACAATTTGACAGTTCTCTTTCTCGTGCTTTGATAAAACTACAGCCACATATAGTTTGATATATTTCAGTAGGCATTTAGTTATCACATAGAATTCAGAGACTGAGTATTAGTAAAAACAAAAGGGCACCAAATACTCTAGTGGTAGAGCAGTGCGGGGGAGTATGTGTATATGAAACAGATGTCATCCTGAAGGAAGGCATTTATAGGTGTAGGAGCACCGGGTAGAACAGAAGCATGAATGAGCAGACTAAGCACACAGCAAAGAAGTGCAAATAATGGAAGATAACATCTGCTTGGGCAGTGCCCTAACCTAGAAGATCTCTATTATAGCAAGCATATTTGTTTGTTTTTCAGCATTATTTAGATTTAACTTCTGTGTCAGAGTCATCTCTTTCTTAACTAATTTTGGTGTGTTTACACTTCAGTGTGACCAGTTCACAACTTGCTTCAACCTTCCCATCTAAACATGCAGAGACTCTAATAACAGAATATCCAGTATAGAATAAAAGTATGCTCAAAAGTGATGTAGAAGATTTTGTTTCATTAGAAAATAGAAGAGCATTAAAAGTAATCTGTAACACTACTATCACCAAAGCAGGACAAAGCAAATGTAATCTAGGGTAAGCATCTATCTCTGTATAAATAAATAATAGTAAGAACATAAAGGTATCTATTAGAGACTGATGTGCCCTAGTGTTTTGACTCAGCTCAGGGGGCTTTAGAAATTGCTCTCCTGACTGTCTTGGGTTCAGCAGTAGCAATCATTTTTCTCCTTCTTAGCAAGTGGTACAGTGCTGTGTTTTTCCTCCATACCAAAGGGGCTTTAACCGTTTAGCTTGCTTAATTGCAGCACATGTTTCACAGTCATGAATAACCTGGGCAATAGTGTCCATTGTTAGGTCCATCCCTCGATCATGAGCACATCTATATGTTGTATCTCTGCCCTGATGGCCTGGAGTGTCATGGGCCCACCAGGCAAAAAATAATTCAACCTTATGTTGCCAATCTAAGTCCATCTGAGCCACTTCAATCTTAGCAGCTTTATCAACTTGTTGATTGTTCTGATGTTCCTCAGTGTCCCAACTCTTGGGTACATAAGCATCTACATGGCGTACTTTGACCACCAGGTTCTGCACCCAGCCAGCAATATCTTGCCACAGTGCAGCAACCCAGATGGGTTTACCTCTGTGTTGCCAGTTACTCTGCTTCCATTGTTGCAACTACCCCCACAGGGCATTTGCCACCATCCATGAGTCAGTATAGAGACAAAGTACTGGCCACTTTTCTCTTTCAGCAATGTCCAAGGCCAGCTGGGTGGCTTTCATCTCGGTAAACTGACTCGATTCACCCTCTCCTTCAGCAGTTTCTACAACTTGTCATCGAGGACTCCACACAGCTGCTTTCCATCTCCAACGCTTCCAAAGCACTGGAGGGATCTACTGGACTAGATACTTGCCCATACTATCCCACACACCCTGTCACTCATGACTGTCCAGCCTCAGGGAAAATCTCTTGAACCTCCTAAATCATTGTCTAACTCTAGACAAGACCCAAACCCAACTCTGCTTAACTTTCTAGATCAGACAAAACGGTTGTGGGTAAAACACACTCTGTATGTGTGCCAGCATGGTGATCCCCATCACAATCAGCAGGCAGGTCTCAAAGGTACCCAAAGGCCATTCAAAACCTTCAGAACTCTCAAAAGATGCTGTAAATAGTCTGGTGGGGGGGTTGGGAATGTAAGGGAATGTCTCCTTCATAACCACCTGAGGAGGGTAAAAAAGATGTGTAATTGCTTAACACTTCTATTATATACCTTCAAAGTATAGAGGTGATGACCACACTAGGAACACAAGCCAGATCAGTTTCATGATCAATTAATCTATTGTATTACAACTCATTACCATAAAGTACAGTGAAACAAGAACCTTAGCACAAGGCCCCCAGTCAATAAACACTAAAACAGCAAATACTGGCTGTAAGGTACGACATGCTGAAACTCCGAGATCAAGAGCAACAACTGTGAGAGCCAATAAATCAACCATTGTGACGAGTGACTATTAATCCAAAACAATGAATGCTTATCACAAATATGATTAGACACACTCTGGTCAGATCTGTCATTATCTCAACCCTTCATGCCCCACGTTGGGTGCCACAAAGAACTGTTGCGGTTTAAGCCCAGCCATAACTCAGAACCACGCAGCAGTTCACTCACTCCTCCCCTCTTCCTCCCGCTTCTCCCAGAGGGGTGAGGAGGGGAATCGAAGGAATTTAACTCCCACAGGTTGAGATAAGAACAGTCCAGTAGCTAAGGTATAACACAAACCACTACTGCTACCACCAATAATAGTAATGAAAAGGGAAATAACAAGGGGAGAGCATACAACCGTTCACCACCTGCTGACCGATACCCAGCTCTACCGGAGCAGTGATCTAGCCCTTCCGGGTAACTGCCACCAGTTTATATCCTGGGCATGACGTGCTGTGGTATGGAATACCCCTTTGGCCAGTTTGGGTCAGGTGTTCTTTCTCTGCTTCCTCTTGGCTTCCCCTCATCTCTGGCAGAGCTGGAAAGTCCTTGGTCAGAGTAAACATTACTTAGCAACAACTAAAAACATCGGTGTTATCAGTGCTGTTCCCAGGCTGAAAGTCAAAAACACAGCACTGCACGAGCTCGTAAGAAGGAGAAAAGTGACTGCTACTGCTGAACCCAGGACACTGACATACACATTAAAGCACAAATGATATGCTTTAATTCATATCATAAAGCAGATCTCAGTGCATGGTGGATTCCTCTGGGGGGGAAGCTGAGCCAGATGATGTCTTTTAGTCCAGGTAAAACACTGTCAACGCTCCTTCAGACAGACTGTGCTGAAGCCCATATGAAGTAAAACTCCTTCAAAATAGATAGTGGACATGAGAACTTCAGCCCCTAATGTTTCACTCTGCAAATCTACTTGTACTGTGTACCACATCAGCTGTGATCTCTACAGAGTAGACTTCCATAAATAGAGTCTCAAATAAATAAAAAGTGGTGGTCTACCTTCCTTTTCAGATATGTCAAATGTCGTATCTATGTTTAAGCTATGTTTGGAGATACTGGAAAACACATAGCTATGTTTGGAGATACTGGAAATCATCTTAATATGAAAACAATTGAATTATTCACTGCTATGTAAACTGAATTCAAGTTTCATATTAACTAAAATTTAAAACATGGAGACAAATCCTAGTAGTTTCTGTTGCGACTGTACTTGGTATGTGCTTCATTTCTGATCCACTATCACAAAGTGAAAACATGCAGTTTTTACCTCTGCAAAAGACTTTTTGACCTGCATTAAGACCAAGATTTGACACTGAGAAAATTAATCACACCATCATCAATAAAAAGACTATATGTCACTATTAGAAATTAAATTAACATAAATGTAGCAAATCTGTTTTAAAAATGTACAACCTACCTTGCCTCTTGTGGTAACTGCAATGTATGTTCTTTGCAGAGAAAATGGCAATTCCTTTTCCAAATTAAAATCAAGAACTTAGAAGAGCTTGTAACCTAAAGTAATTAAATTGAAGTAGATTGAATGAATTTATAAATTTCAAAATTTGTTGATATTTTTATCTGTACCAGGCCTCAGTTCAGGCATTGAAGCATAAGCCTAAGTCTATCCCCCCTTGGAGAAACATTTCAGCATATATCTAAATCCTGCTTAGCTCAGTCACAACCATTCTCCTTCTGTTGAAATGATGAATAAAAATCCCATTTATTTCAATGATGTAGGTTCTGGCCTTGCATGCATTGCTCAGTGCAGGATCTATATCTGCAGAACTGACCTTATACATGGATCACGTACTGTACTCCTTTACAGTACCTGCTAGGTTCAGACTTTAAATTTACCCCAGTCCTGATGTTTGACATTGGTTTAATTTACTATTCAATATCTCTTTATCAGATGAAGGTCAAGTGTTCTGTTTGCTTCATCTAATTTGAGGAAATCCATAGCGAAAAAGTAACAAGTCAAGTACTTTTATTCTTTATTGTCTTTATTTTTAAGTTAAAGACAAATTATATTTGTCTTAATGAAAATTATTTCATTTTATGGTCCCACTGTAACAGTTAATTGCCTCACTTACTTAGAACGCATCATTTATACAGCTGAACCATCTTCAGAGTTTAAACCAAATCTTTAACTTTTAAAACTGGACCTTACTTCCATCTCCAAACAATCTTTTACGGTTACCACATGTTTTCACTGCAACATACAGCCAAATTTAAAATAATAAAATAAGGAACATTGCTTTACAGGGTCACATAGCTGGAAGCAGTCTAATACTTCAGTGTCAGTGCACATTAAATATATTTAATTTCTTCGACAGAAGAGGAACAAGAATGTCCAGATTGTCTCTAGATTCAATGTGTCAATCTGTGATACAAGAAGGGTTTTTAACTTGTATCTTACTTTTGTACATTTATTAAAGAGGAGTCATACCTTCAGATAATTATTATGAGTACATCTTTGTATGGGACCTTTCTTTAATAGCTATATAATGGCAAAAGGCAAAATGTACTATTTTTTTTCCAGCCAGTTAATTAGCTCAGGTTTTATTCTTAATTCTATTACCTAAAGATATCTATATCAGTGTCTCATGGTTGATTTATGGAGGTCAAAACCAAGTCTAATAACATGCTAAAAATTTTCATATTATCTAGGTAATATTGAAGTAATAGCAATAGTGTTATTTTACAAAAAGAAGTTTCATAACACCTTCAGAATTTTTTTTTATTTTTTTTAACAAGTATTATCAATTATGACTCATAATGGGGTAAGCCCTTCTACCTGAATGGAAAATGTCAACCTTAGACCAACAGTGTCAGACAAATTATTATTTATCATATTTTCCAGCTTTTTTTTTCTGTCTTCTGCAGTCATGTCTAGTATTATGCTCTTTGATGTTATATTTCAGTAAGGTTTTATCTTTTCATAGAATCATAGAATCATAGAACGATAGGGTTGGAAGGGACTAGTTCTAATGCCCCTTCCATGGGCAAGGACACCTTCCACTGTACTGGATTGCTCAAAGCCCCATTCAATCTGACCTTGAAGACTGCCAGGGATGGGGCAGCCACAACTTCTCTTGGCAACCTGTGCCAATGCCTCACCACCCTCACAGTAAAGAATTTCTTCCTAATGTAAATCTAGCCTCTTTGGTTTAAAACCATTCCCCCTTGTCATATCACTACATGCTTTTGTAAAAAGTCTCTTTACAGATTTCTTGTAGGCCTCTTTAGATATTGGAAACCTGCTATAAAGTCTTCCCAAGCCTTCTCATCTCCAGGTTGAACAAGTACAGCACTCTCAGTTTGTCTCCATAGCAGAGGTGCTCCAACCCTCTGGTCATCTTCATGGCTTCCTCTGGACTCATTCAAGCAGGTCCATCTCCCTCTTGTGTTGGGGGCCCCAGATCTGAATACAGTACTCCAGGTGGGTTCTCATGAGAACAGAGGAAGCGAATCACCTCCCTCAACCTGCTGGCTGCTGTCTTTGATGGTGCTCAGGACATGTTGAACTTCTTGTCAATCAACACTTTGAAGTCCTTCTACTCAGGGCTGCTGTAACTTCAGTCTCTGCCCAGCCTGTAGGTGTGCTTGGTATTGCCCCAACCCAGGTGCAGGACCTTGCACTTAGCTTTGTTGAAATTCATGAGGTTCACATGGCTCCACCTCTCAAGGGTATCCAGGTCTCTCTGGATGGCATCCATTACCTCCAGTGTGTCGACTGCATCACACATGTTGGTGTCATCGGCAACTTGCTGAGGGCATGCCTACTGTCCATGTTGCCAACAAAGATTTTGAACAACACTAGCCCCTGTACCAAACCCAGAGGAAAGCCACTTGTCACCAGTAGACATCAAACTGTTGACCACAACTCTCTGAGTGTGACCATCTAGCCAATTTCTTACCCACCGAGTGGTTCATCCGTCCTCTTTTCCACAGAAGCTATTAATGTATTTTATAATAAAAAGAGATTAGACAAATTAAAAATAGAAATCAGAGCCTTTAAAAGACAAAATTGTATTTTAAGTACCTATATTTGCATGTTCCCTCTTCTTTATTTTTATTCCCAGTTTTGTCAGTACACTTTCAGTACTCTGACCTAATTTTGGTGGGATGGGCAAAACCTATCTAAACTTTGGCTACAGACTGAGATATCCCCCTGTGAATTGCAGGTTATAGATAGAACTCATTCAGACTGAAACAGGCCTTGAGCACACATGTCGCACTGTTTACTGTAAAAAAGTCACCCCCATCTGTCCTACAGTTTGAGCTGATCTTGTGTTGCCCAAGTGCATCAGTGGGAGTCTGACCAGAACTGAGTGTTTGTGCTTCACTGGAGGTATTGCAGTCACCCTTAAGAGCTTTCCAATCCCGCTTGAGTTTGTGTTGGAGATTGACAGGTGTCTCACTGCCTAAATGGTTGTTTGGGTATCCCTGTGTATGGAGTTAGAAAAGAAATAACAGGAACCATTCTATATATATTTATGGTATACCAAATTCACAACAGAGCTCATTTTATGGGTTTAACAAGAAGAAACAGTTAAATTCTCTTGTTTTGTCATTGCCCTTTTTTCTTTCTTAAAAAACCCCAAGAAAACCAAACCCCAAACATCCCAGAGTATTTCTCACTCCATTAAATAGTTGTTCTGTGTTTTAACAAAATATTTTTAAGGAGATACCAGGTTAGCTTTCTCTATTAGGCAACAGGGTAGTTATTGGAACCTTGGGACCAGATCTTTGTTAAATTTTGGTAGTGTGAAAGAATACTACTCGAAGACAAAATGGCTTTTTATACTTAATGGCATTTCTGCACAGAAGTGAAACTTTTTCACCTGCAACGTATAACAGGCTAGGACCATCTTAAGAACAGTTACAGAGAAGTATCTCAGTCTCTGCAATAGGTTTAGGACTTTTTGGTTGGCTACATTACCAGATATGCAATACAACAATATTTCTAGGAATGCATATCATAATCATTTTAATTGTTTTTCTGCATGTAATTTATAACATATCTCAAATAGATGTGATTTTATGCAAGTAATCTTCATATGACCAGACTAAAGTAAAATAATATGGTTCAGGACATAATATTTAACAATGAAAAGAGAATACTTGAAACCATAAACTTTCCTTAGTTTTTGGATGGGTATCAGCAAGAATCTCTATCTTAAATTCTTACTCCAGTGAGAAATTATATCAGGGAAAAGAAAGATATAACAAAATGAAGGGGAGAAACATTATAACTTCTGAAATAATTCATAATATTTTTCAAAACAACACAAGAAAAATATTTTCAGTTTTCCTCCAAATTCCTTCTCTATTTTGAGAGAATTTCTGATTTGAACTCTCCAAAGTTTTTAGGAAAATAGAATAAATTGGCAAAGTTGGAAGCAACTTAGTCTAAAGCTTGAATATGGCTTCCCCTCATATCTGCATTCTATTGATGCCTCTGCATCTTGCTGCCCACCTGCCATTGAAGATTTCAGCCCCATCCCATATGAATATAAAATAAGAGAATCTTAGATCTCTTTTTGCTAGCATTTATCAGAAAACCCAAACTCTCCTGGGGGGCCATATCAATAGTATAGCCATATTTATACTAATGAACATTGAATGAGACATTTAAGATAAAAATTTGGGATTAATTCAGCTTTAAGACAAATTAAGAACTTCTGTTAAAGCCATTTCTTAGCAATCACCATACCTTCAAATGTATTTACTGATATTCCCTGTATTCATGTGAGACTTGAGGGGTAATATAGAACATAGCTTTTATTCAAGCTCAGCAGGCCAATGCAAAAGGATCAGAAAAGCAGCTGCAGCAAAGTAACTAGACACTGCCAGCCTTTCTGTGAGCATCTTCTGTTGAGGAGATTGAGAAAACCTGCCAGAGTACTACAGGAGTTTTGATGAAGGGAGGCACTCAGAGGAGCACATTAAATCTGGGCTGATACCAGCATATGGAAGTTGAAGTCTTTTCTCATTATCTTGGCTGATTTTCTGCCAGGAGACGCATATGCTGGACTTCTGCCGCAGGAGCCCTGTGGGAATGCAGACCTAAGAAGTTCCACCAGTCTGTTAAGCCATATTTATGTAACATTATTAGGTAACTTTTCACATCAGGAGATGCACTGGCTCAGAAGCAGATTCAGGGCTTATTGGGGCGGGGAAAATTCAAATGAGAGGCATGTTTGCCATCTGATGGGAAACTACCTGGCAACCAGTGGAATTCTCCTCCAAAATATGAGGGATGACTACTCTTCAGGATTACTTAGCAAGTTACTCACATTACTTATTTGGAATGATAATTTCCCCCAGCTGTTGAAATCCCAGGTTTAAGACATATGATTGAACTGCTGTTAGCAGTAATAATGGTAATGGTAAACTAATGGCAGTTTCATGCAAATTGTTTAAACTTTAAACATTGTAAAGTTTTAAAAGCTTAGGGCTTTTTTCATTTCAAGCCAATGCTTTCACATTATTATCATCTTTTTGGACATAAAATATTTTATTTTCAGAGTTTGAATACCCCGAGGGTGTTTCTTTCTTAGGCAGATAGGGAAAAGAACATGGTGTGAAGCCATAATGAATTATATCCTTGTCTCTTACCTACTTGCCTAGTTTTATGTTTCAGATATTTGGCATGTTAAACAGCCACTTCCCACTTGCATGTGCATAACTCTCCAGGGCAACACCTCCAATATATCTTGATGCATTACATATGTCAAGCTGCATTTTTATTAAAAAAAAAAAAAAAAAAAAAAAAAGTGTTAGTCCTGATTTTAAACAAAACTGAAGTACATTGTATTGCAAAAAGGTGAGCAATGGGCAGGGCTGCACTCTGCGCTCCCTGGTGGAGATCTTCCTGCAGCAGGTGGCTGAACTGCGGGAAGCTGTTACCAGCCTGAAAGGTGTCAGGGAAGCTGAGGGAGAGTAGCACTGCTTGCTCCGGGACCAGCTTGTTCCGGGGCCTCGAGAGTCTACTGTTGCCCGTGCAGGAAAGGAGGCTGCTAACCCAGGAAGCTGGGAAACAGTAACAGAAAAAAACAACAAAAAAAGGAGGAAGAGGGTAATTAAAAGCAAGGGGCTTCCTCCTACATCTGCTGTCCCCACCCAGAACCGCTATGCTATCCTGCAGGGGGCTGATGAGCAACAGCGCTCCCACCAGGCGCAACCAGCTAGTGCACTGGTAAAGAAGGTCACTACTGGTGCTGCCAGGAAAAAGGGGCGGACCATAGTAGTCGGGGACTCTAATCTGAAAGGCACAGAGGCACCCATCTGCCGGCCTGACCCAGGCTCAAGGGAGGTGTGTTGCCTACCAGGGGCTCGGATCAGGGATGTGGCTGAGAAGCTGCATGCTCTAGTCGGTCCCACTGACTATTACCCACTCCTGGTAATACATGTGGGTGCTACTGATATAGATAGCAGTAGCCCAGAGGCCATAAAGAAGGACTACAGAGCTCTGGGAGAGGTGGTTAGGGGCTCTGGAGCTCAGATTGTCTTTTCGTCAATTCTCCAGGATACAGGGCAGGACCTTGAAAAGGCTAGGAGGATTGGGCAGGTTAATAAATGGTTAGAAGGGTGGTGCTATAGTCAGGGGTTTGGGTACCTTGACCATGGGACTCAATATAGTAGGCCAGGTCTACTGGGGGCTGGTGGAGCTGGTCTGACAAAGAAGGGGAAGAGTGGATTTGGTAGGAGGC
Organism: Amazona ochrocephala; assembly: GCA_039720435.1. Lineage (NCBI taxonomy): Eukaryota > Metazoa > Chordata > Aves > Psittaciformes > Psittacidae > Amazona > Amazona ochrocephala. The sequence continues at coordinate 23,112,385 of CM077878.1, forward strand.
TTGCCAGACTGGTCAAGGATGCTTTAAACTAGATGTGTTGGGGGAGGGGGGCACCATTCCATCCTAACACACCCAGTCGGTTGCCAGCACCTACAGTAAAAGTTTGGAGCAATGTAGAGATATTCCAGCTGCTCCAGCCAATGAGCCGGCTTCAATTGGATCTCTGCTCAAATGCCTCTACACAAATGCCTGTAGCATGGGGAACAAACAAGAGGAATTAGAGATGTGTGCACGTCTACTGGGGTATGATATCATAGGCATCACAGAAACATGGTGGGATGGCTCCTATGACTGGTGTGTTGGAATGGAAGGTTACCGGCTCTTTGGGAAAGACAGGCCCGGCAGACGGGGAGGGGGAGTTGCTATTTATGTTAGGGATAGGCTAGAGAGTATGGAACTCTGTCTGGGGACAGGTGAGCAGTCGACAGCGAGTTTGTGGGTCAGGGTTAAAGGGAGAACAGCGATGGGTGATGTTACTGTGGGGATCTGTTACAGACCGCCTGACCAAGGGGACTTGCTGGACGAAGCGCTCCATAAGCAGATAGGAGCAGCCTCATGCTTGCAGGCCCTTGTTCTCATGGGAGACTTCAACCACCCTGATATCTGTTGGAGGGATGGTACGGCCCAGCACAAGCAATCCAGAAGGTTCCTCGATTGTATGGAAGACAACTTCCTTCTGCAAGTAATAGAGGAGCGGACAAGGAGAGGTGCCATGCTTGACCTCTGGCTCACCAACAGGGAAGGGCTGGTTGGGAATGTGACACTCCAGGGCAGCCTTGATTGCAGCGATCATGAGATGGTGGAGTTCGAGACCCTCAGGACAGTGAGAAGAGCGTGCAGCAAGCTCACTGCCCTGGACTTCAAGAGAGCAGACTTTGGCCTCTTCAGGAACCTGCTCAGTAGGGTTCCATGGGATACAGCCCTAGAGGGCAGGGGGGCCCAAGACTGTTGGTTGATATTCAAGGCTCACCTGCTGCAAGCCCAGGAGCGATATATCCCAACCAGAAGGAAGTTCAGCAGGAGGGCTAGGAGACCTCCTTGGATGGATAAGGAGCTGCTGAGCAAAATTCGAAGGAAAAAAGAGGCTTATAAAAGGTGGAAGCCAGGTCAGGCGGCCTGGGAAGAATACAGGGATGTTGTCCGGGAAGCTAGGGACCAGGTTAGGAAAGCTAAGGCCCACTTAGAATTAAACTTGACTAGGGATGTTAAGGATAACAGGAAGGGGTTTTACAGGTACATTGCCAATAAAAGACAGGTTAGGGACACCGTGGGCCCTGTCCAGAAGCTATCGGGAGAACTGGCTACCCTGGATTTGGAGAAGGCTGAGGTTCTTAATGACTTCTTTGCCTCAGTCTACACCGGCAAATGCTCTGACCACACCACCCAAGTCTTGGAAGGCAGACGCAGGGATGATGAGAATGAAGACCCTGGGCCCACTGTGGGGGAGGATCTTGTTCGGGACCACCTTAGGAACCTGAATGTATACAAGTCCATGGGACCGGATGAAATCCATCCACGGGTCCTGAAGGAGCTGGCAAATGAAGTTGCTAAGCCACTCTCCATCATATTTGAAAAATCATGGCAGTCAGGTGAAGCTCCCTATGACTGGAAAAAGGGAAATATAACCCCCATTTTTAAGAAGGGGAAAATGGATGAGCCGGGGAATTACAGACCAGTCAGTCTCACCTCTCTGCCTGGCAAAATCTTGGAGCGGATTATCCTGGAAGCCATGCTAAGGCACATGAAAACCAACAAGGTGCTTGGTGACAGCCAGCATGGCTTCACTAAGGGGAAATCCTGCCTGACCAATCTGGTGACCTTCTATGAAGGGGCTATGGAACTGATGGACAGGGGCAGAGCAGTTGATGTCATCTACCTGGACTTGTGTAAAGCCTTTGACACTGTCTCACATGACATCCTTCTCTCCAAGTTGGAGAGACATCAATTTGATAGGTGGACCACTTGGTGGATGAAGAACTGGCTGGCTGGCCGCACGCAAAGAGTAGTGCTCAGTGGCTCAGTGTCCAACTGGAGACCAGTAACGAGTGGTGTCCCCCAGGGATCGGTGTTGGGACCGGTCTTGTTCAACATCTTTGTGGGTGACATGGACAGTGGGATTGAGTGCGCCCTCAGCAAGTTTGCCGATGACACCAAGCTGTGTGGTTCGGTTGATAAGTTGGAGGGAAGGAATGCCATCCAGAGGGACCTTGACACGCTTGTGAGGTGGGCTGATGCCAACCTGATGAAGTTTAACCATGCTAAGTGCAAAGTCCTACACCTGGGTTGGAGCAATGCCAGGCACAGCTACAGGTTGGGTGGGGAGGAGATTCAGAGCAGCCCTGCAGAGAAGGACTTGGGGGTGTGGGTTGATGAAAAAATGAACATGAGCCGGCAGTGTGCGCTTGCAGCCCAGAAGGCCAACCGTATTCTGGGCTGCATCAAAAGGAGTGTGACCCGAAGGTCGAGGGAGGTGCTCCTGCCCCTTTACTCTGCTCTCGTGAGACCTCCCTTTGAGTATTGTGTGCAGTTCTGGTGTCCTCAACATAAAAAGGACATGGAAGTGTTAGAACAAGTGCAGAGGAGGGCCACGAGGATGATCAGGGGACTGGAGCACCTCCCATATGAAGATAGGCTGAGAACGTTTGGGCTGTTCAGCCTGGAGAAGAGAAGGCTGCATGGAGACCTCATAGCAGCCTTCCAATACCTGAAGGGGGCCTATAGGGATGCTGGGGGGGGACTCTTCATGAGGGACTGTGGTGAGAGGACAAGGGGTAATGGGTTTAAACTTAAACAGGGGAGGTTTAGATTGGATCTGAGGAAGAAATTCTTTACTGTGAGGGTGGTGGGGCTCTGGAATGGGTTGCCCAGGGAGGTTGTGGATGCTTCATCCCTGGCGGCGTTCAAGGTGGGGTTGGACATAGCCTTGGGTGGCATGGTTTAGTGGGAGGTGTCCCTGCCCATGGCAGGGGGGTTGGAACTCGATGATCTTGAGGTCCTTTCCAACCCTTACTATTCTATGATTCTATGATTCTATGATATTAGCTTTTCCTTGATCTTCATCGTGATTGTAAACAGAAATGTGATTTCAGTTAACTAAATTTATTTCAGAGACAGAATTCTCACAGAGTATGGATTTAATGAGATGCTAGATTCTAATGTCTTCTTTCATTTTCTATTCATATTTAAAACCAAACCAAACCAAAACCAACCCCACTGCCCCAAGGTGTGACTTAAGTACAGAACTAAGGATTTCTCCTGTAGATGTAAAAACCAACCAACCAACTGGACCTCCAGACAATAGCTGTATGTAATTGCTTTTTGCAATAGTTTAGAATTTATGAAGTTCCTGAAAATGATTAATTAACAGTATATGCTCATATGAAACCTGGGGCTGCATATCAATATCTCCTGGAAGGATATTCCCTTTTTCTGGGTTTTATAGAGTTTCTCTCTAAATCAAACCCTAATAACTGGCCAGTAACCCATGCTGATGTTTATAAGTTAGTAAGTAAATTAATAAAGCCCCGGCACAGTTTGGTCTGGATCAAAGTGTTTTGCTGGATCAAGTGAGAGTGCAAGTCATCCTCTTCCCTGATAAAACTTGAAGTTTTGAATGCTCAGTAGCTTACTACCAATAATGCTTAGCAAAATGTGAGAAAAGAAAATGTCGTAGAGGAATTTGACATTTTTGACTCATGTGATAAAAATGAATGCCTTGGATATACAGAGAGTTCTTCCTTCAACCTTTTCTTAAAGAAACAGCTCATACATATTGAAAATCTATATACCTGTGTCCAACCTGTGAGCAATTATTTGGTACATTCTTCATAGTAGAGGGGTTTTTTTCTCTATTTTTTTTCCTTTGAAGATATATATATATATATATATGATATCTCATTATTGTGTTGGGAGCACTTATCTGCATGGAAGAGAGGTAGTGAACTTTTCCAAGTTGTAACGATAAGCTAAGTGTAAGCACTGCAAGGTAAGATCTATTTAAAATGTGACAATTTGGGAAAATATGTCCCTCAAGCATAGCAAACATACCATCAAAGTGAGTTAGCTACCAATTAACTTCTACATTTTGCTCAAAGGACATTAAATTCTAGACTAAAAATAAAACCAAATGATGTATGCCTGATCTCGGAGAACAATAGATCACACAAAATGAGCTTTAGATGAGATGGTTTTCACTTTGTTTTCAGTATATGGCTGTCCTGGAAAATGTTTGTTTTTCTGTTTATTTTTTTTTTTTCTATGCAAACTCATATCACTAGGCATGTGTAAAAAGAGAGACTACAATTTAAAAACAATATATTAAAATGTGAGATCCTAGGCAGGCTCAGACAATATGATGCAGGACCCAATTTTAACTCCTCTGCTCACAATAGGTAACATTGCTCTATCCACTAAAGATCTCTTGATCCTGTAGCTTAGATGAAATCACATAATACTGTGGAAGCAAATAGAGTTCTAGTCAGTCCTACCGTCACAAAAGAACATACTCAGAAAAGGTGCGCTGACGGGAGCAGGAGCCCAGCCTGGTAAATGTGAGTGACTATTTAAGAAGTCAAGGTCAAAAAGGCTTTGGATAGAGCCAAACCAATCAATGTACCAACTCTCCATAGATTTAGAGATATGGCTAAGTTCTTCCTGCTGGAATCAATTAGAAAAATACAACATCCTACTGCAGATAAAGAACTTCATTTTCAACTCCTGTAGACCACGCAATGTCATCTGTACATGGCAAAAAATGTGCACTGCCTTGCTTGGACCCAGCCATGGACATTCAGTTTATGTCCAGAAAAGAGCGTTTTTTACATGATGTTTAAAGGTTCAGAACCTGCTCCCATGAAAGGAAAGTTACAGTGTGAACAATATTTCCATTTTCAGAGAAGAGGCATAGTGAGTTCCAGGTTATCAGAAAAAAAAACACTATTTGGCATCAGTAGAGTCTGAAAACGGTAAAAGGATGAACAATGCAATGCTTTGCATATCAGGTTTTTAGGATATTTTTTCTAAGTAAGATAAACATTTGCAAATAATATGACATAAATGTGAAGAACGGTCAATATTCATCATAGAATCATAGCGTCACAGAGTAGTTAGGGTTGGAAAGGACCTTACGATCATCTAGTTCCAACTCTGCTACCATGGGCAGTGACACCTCCCACTAAACCATGTCACCCAAAGCTCTGTCCAACCTGGCCTGGAACACCGCCAGCGATGGAGCATTCACAACTTCCTTGGGCAACCCATTCCAGTGCCTCACCACCCTTACAGTAAAGAATTTTTTCCTTATATCCAGTCTAAACTTCCCCTGTTTAAGTTTGAGCCCCTTACCCCTTGTCCTCTCACTACAGTCCCTCATGAAGAGTCCCTCCCCAGCATCCTTATAGGCCCCCTTCAGATACTAGAAGACTGCTATGAGGTCTCCACACAGCCTTCTCTTCTGCAGGCTGAACAGCCCCAACTTTCTCAGCCTGTCTTCATAGGGGAGGTGCTCCAGTCCCCTGATCATCCTCGTGGCCCTCCTCTGGACTTGTTCCTGTCCTGCCACACTACTGGCTTGACTCACAAGTTTTATATGCAAGAGTCTGGACATCAGCCATACTCCTGGGGCTTTGACTTCCAGGACTAATGAGTGAAGACTTCTGTAAACAGAATGCATAACATCCAAGAAACAGCATGTAACCCACGTGCCAGGCTTGAGGGTGAAACCCTACTGACCCTAAAATCAGTGATGAAATCATAGTTGACACCAGGGATGATACAATTTGAACATGTGAGGAATGCAAATTCTGAGATATTTTATCAAATGAAATTCCCACCCTCCAGCTGGTTTAACCACATGTTCAGAGATAGTACTTTGTTAAGTACTTAGCTGAAGTACTTTGTCATACTCCAACACTGGGAGTTCTTTTCTTCTTTCTGAAGTAATGCTTGAAACAATTAATAAAAACCATGGCAATGGCAAAGAATTATTAGAACATATTATTTTTGCTTTGTATTTCACCTCACAGTCTCTGGGAACCCATATTTCAGAAAAAACATATGGAACTCCCTAGTGAATACTTTGGCAGTATTATGTCCTTGGAGAATGTATGCATCCACATATAAAGCAGCTGACTTCTCTCTTACAATTTGCAATTCACTAACTTATGTAAGCTGCTTTTCTGTTTAACATAATTTTTCTGGGTTTATAAATGTCTAAACCTATTGCAGTTCTATAGAATTTCATTAAAATGGGTGAGTTTCTCAAGTCAGTGCATTACTTCTGCAAAATAACTGCTTTATCAATTGTAAATGCGCTTGATTTTACTAGTTTTTTGTTCTAATTTTCCTTTCTGTGATTATTAGAAGATATTGTAAGGACCCTCGATTAGAGCACCACTGCATTGTCCTTACAAATTCAACAGGTAGGTTCTGGTTTCCTGTTTAGTAAAACCAAGCACTTCTATTTTTTTCCATCTTCCCATTCTGAAATTCTTCTTTTCCAGTACAAAAAAAGTACTGGAAAAGTACAAATACTAAAATAAAATTATATTAAGTATTTGGAGAGAGGCTTGAAAATATTGCATTTTGCCACCTAAAGATAACCAGTCAGATTCATTGCTGAAGAATAAGATTTTATTTTTCTATAGTAATTAGTGCCATGCCTATGTGAAATATCTACACAGTAACACATGCATTCAAGCTTGTCAGGATTACATATAACCTCTGTCTCACGTCATCACAATTAATACACTGCCCTACACTCATGTGTATATGTATATGCACACACAGTAAAGCAGCAGAAAATTAGAAGAAAAAGCTTGTTGAAAATATCATAGGGAAAGTTGATTCTGCCCATGCATCTTATTTTTCTGTGGTTTATAGGAATCTCAGCAATCTTGTTCTATGGCTGCAGCACCAGTCGACGGGAAGTCTCTTTCTCACCTTGGGATGCCCCCACCAGGTGACGCATCATGAAACAACCACCTGCTTCAGAAGGGTTCTAAACAGTCTCTGAGGTTCTTCCAAAGAAATATGTTGAGTTAAAATCTAAAGAATTAAATCAGTGAAGACAGATTCTTGGAATGCAGCTACATAAATATTCAAAAAAAGCGCTTAAACATGCATGTAATCCTGAGGTATATACTTAATTTTATCCTTAAAGAAGAAAGAGATTGTTCAGGAGGATATTTAGCTAAATGCTTCACTTCAAGACTGTGTTTCAACTCCACTGACTTCCACAGGGATGAGATTACTGTAGACTTGCATGTGCTCTGTTTTGAAAATCTATAGGAAAAAACTTTCAAGACTGCAGCAAGGACCTGCTTGCTACATCCAATGAGCTGATAAAAATCATCTGTCTTCATTACGTGTTATCTAACAGATTCAGCTGCATTTCTTTACATTTTTTGAATTCATGTAACACTCATTTTATCTGTAATGCTCTAATTTTTGAGATTTTGTTATAGGCATCTGTACAATACATTTAAATGAATTTCAGAATTTAATGGTGCAGCCACTAAAATGTTATTATAATTTTTTCACATGAATATACAAAAATGCATCAGATAAAAATGTTAAAACATCAATAAAAATGCAGGAATGAAGAAATGACTCATGAAAGAGAGCCAGACATTTTGTGAGTAAGCACTATATGAATTTTCATCTTAAATACTTTTCGATAAATCTTAAATCTCAGCATGCACATTTTCACTTAAGCAAAAGTGAAATGTGTTTTTTAAAGTTGCACTCAATAACAATTTCTCCAAAGAATTCTTGTGTGATTGATGATTTTTGAGCAGTTCACTGTGGGTATATTCAAAATCCTAGTTACCTTGATTGTACACAGTCATCGTGTTTGTTTCTCTTGCTTGAAATGAAGTATGTAGCTTTTGTTTGTGGATTTCTTGAGTGAATACTTTCACTTAGCCGCTCAGGATTGCCATTTAAAATGGAAAGGACTGTTCTTTAAAAATGTAAGTTAGTGGTTTCACTGTGTCTTCTCTTTAGTAAACTTGTTCAAGTAAATAACTGTAAGAACCAAACACAAAAGGACATGGCCAAAAAAAAAAATGTTTCTTATATTCAAATTGGGACAACCTGTATAGACATTTGCTGCCTTTACTTACACTTATTCAAAAAGCATTTATTTTACATTTACATAAAAGCAGAAACTTGTGAACTGCCGTGATGAATCATAAAATCAGACTGTCCAGTAATTCCACTCTCACACGAAAAATCACAGGCAGGAATTTGTGGACAACTTCCAGTGAAACGGCAGAAGGCATAACACGTAGAGAGTAAAAAAGAAGTTTCCTAAAGGCAAGTTTTGATAGATTTGTAAAACTATTACAAGAAATTACAAAGGTCTCCTTCCTCAACAAAAATGGTAAGAAAATGAGGAAAGATATACAGTGAAGAGAGAAACAAAATTAAAAGGGTTGAATGTGTTCAAGTGTGGAGACACTGGATAGTTTCTGACCCCCATTTCTGAAGGAGCTACAGTATGAAATTACAGGCCAGGAGCAAGTATTTTGAAGAAATCTAGTGAGATAAATCTAACACCTTATTTGAGAATAGCAAATTAGCAACTATAGTGATCCAGGCCACTACAAGCTTGTTAATTCATTATACAGAAGCTTTTAAAATTCTTTTAAAAAATAATGAAAGGATGGTAAGTAAAATATAAAATCATGCGCAAAGCTAGGTTAGCAAAAATAGATTGCGCTAGACATTCTATTGAAAAAGATTTTATAGTCAAATGAAAAGATAGTAGCTCTACTGTATATGGATTTCAGCAAAGCATTTGACATGATCATAGAATCATAGAATCATAGAATAGTTAGGGTTGGAAAGTACCTTAAGATCATCTAGTTCCAACCCCCCTGCCATGGGCAGGGACAGCTCCCACTAAACCATGCCATCCAAGGCTCTATTCAACCCAGCCTTGAACACTGCCAGCAATGGAGCATTCCAAAAGGAAAATAAGGAAAGAGTTATACTAGCTAGTGAAGAACAGTAGAATTGTTTGTTTGAATTGTAACAAACAGGGAAAATACTGAACAGAAAGAACTTACCAGTGGCATTTAAGGATTTCATTATTTAGCTCAGCAAAGAAGTGGAGGAGATACTGGTAAAATTTACCGACATTGTGAGTTTTGGAGTAATCATTAATATAGAGGAGAATTTTTCTATTGTACAGAAAGGAAGAGATGAGAGATGGCCTTGAGGACTAGAACAAAAAGGATGAGAGGAAATTCAGAAGTACTAAGTACAAAGCAATGCACTGTTGAAGTAATAACATTTTTTCTGTAAATTGGGATTTCATGAGCTGGTAATAATAGAGGGATACACACTTTAGAACTGACTGTTCACCAACTATTATCAATATAATCTAGCCAAGAATAAAAGACAAAACACATTTGAGGATGTCCCAAGTGAGATAGTCCTTGTATCCCACAGGAATAAAACTCAAACTAGATTAAGCGCAGAGTAAGATATGCAGGAATAACTAGCAAATTAAAAAGTTCTCTTATGAACAGAGACTGAAACAGGTTGGCTTGTTAGCCTTGCAAAATGAAGGCTAAACAGGAATTATATGTAATATGTAATATATTAGATATTATATATAATTCAGTAAATATATTAGTGATGATAAATATCTAAGAGGGGAAAGGCTACTTGGTGCAAGAGTAAATGGAAATAAACTGGAACTGAATAAAATTTATGTTGGAAATTAAAAGGAGGTTAATTTCTGAGAACCAAGAATCTGCAAAAGGGCCCAATACAAGAGCAGCAAAAAGCTTAATTAATTTTAAAGTTTGATTAGTTTATGAAATGGGATGTGTAACATAATTGCTTGTAAAAGCAGAGACTGAACTCATTAATCTATGAAGTCCCTTGCAGTACCATATTCATATTTGTGGTGAAGATGATATGGGGCTTATGACATATGATAATAATCCATTTGCATATTTAATGGAAACAATCACAGCTGTATGGCCACATATCTGATGTCCTTTCTTGCAAGTATATTGAAATAATTGGCAAAAAAAATTAAAAGCAGCCTGGTCTGCTGAGTGCACACAATTTTTCATTTAGTCAGTGGTTGATGCTTATTCATTATCATCATCCGGCATTCTCTATCACAGAGATATTTTTATGGAAAAAATGAATTGAAGCAAGAATGACAATATGCAAAAGAGATCAGAAAATAGAAGTCCTTTTTCCTCTCTTGTACTGTTTGGTTAAGGAGCGTGATACTGTGATCAGCACTCTTGATGAAGTATGTAAATGTTTAGAGCCTGCTTTTTCTGGGCTATTACTTGTGTAGTCTTATCATAACAGGAATCTGATAGAAACTGGTAGAGATCAGTTTCCAGGAGGGGAAAGCTTAAAATGACTTTTTGGTTCAAATAGCACCATGACATTGCTAGTTCTGGCTTAATAACTCTTACGTGTTTTTTGCCTGCAGGTCATTGAGGTATCTTCAACTTTGCTGACTTGTGTTCTTCTTTTGAGTAATGCTAAAGGTTCCAAACTGTGCTGTGATTATATAGCATTTAAACACTGTCTTTACCTAGTATGTCCTCAAGGTTCATGTAATAAGAAGTTCCTATTCATATTTGCAAGTTGCTACTTAAAAAGTAACCCAGGTTTGTGTCACAGGGAAAGCTTTTCCAGTTCAATGGGTTTGAACCAAACCAGGATCAAGGAGTTTATTTATTAACATTCAGTGAACTATACATTCAGGATCAGTGTGAGCAATGCAACAGATAAACTGCAATACTAGACACTGTCAAAACTGTTAAATATCCAGCTACAAATTTCTAAATGCTCTTCTGTAACAAAATTACACCCAAAACACGCACAGGCTTATATTTACATGCACACACGCACATCTGTCACAAAGAATGTGGATTTCAGGCACACGCACTCTCTCCAAGGTTTTCAGCCCCTACTTGCATCTCTCTTCTGTGGCAGGTGAGGATGCTCCAGCTGTGAAAGTATTTGTGCTGCTAGTTACAGCCCTCAATCTATATGTTGGGATGCAATCCCCACCAGACTGCACACGCACGTCTGAGGGGCCCTGCTTGCTACCACTACCTGCCCTTTGTTTTTCTTCTAGAGTCCTCATGGAGCTCTAGAAGAGGATGCTCAGCCTGGCCTGGGCAGGGCTGATGATGCCATGTGGTGACTTCTGGCAGGACCAAACCACATTTTGACTGCTTCTCTTGTTCTTTCTGTCTGTCACTCACAGTTCCTAGCTGCTGTTATAATAAAAATATTAAAAAAAAAAAAAAGGTTATTCTTTTAAGTATATTTTTTCAAGGTGATTTTTTGTTTTCAATAAATCCTTCTGCAATTAAACTGGATAATGATCATCTTCCTTCTTTGCTTTGCTAGTCTGTGACAATGCTATTCAGACAGTTTAGGGTATTTCAGCTGTAGACACTATGGCACTCACATTTCTGCCTTAACATAATTTTTTAACCATGCCATGCTTCCTTAAAAGGACCAAACGGGCTCCCCCAGAGACTGTAGCTGCAATGCTAAATCATAAAACCATCCTTAATGAGTCTCTGTCATAAGCAGACAGTCTGAATTTTATAATAGAGCTGAGTATAAACCCAGAGTATTATGTGGATCATGCTATTCTGAATTCTAGAAATGAATGTCTCAATTAGGTGTAATATTATTGCTGAAGCAGAGTTGCTTCTATAAAAGTCTGAACAAGTACTGGAGTTCAAAACGCGGAAAGGCAGAGTGCTATTTTTTTATAGCAGACTCCGCTTAAAATTTTGTGACAGGAAAATTTAGCAGTCAATAAGTCAAAAAAGACGTATGTTTTCTGGTGAAAAGTCTGACAAAAGTGCATTCTTTGAATTAGATCCCTTTTATGAATCAGGTTAAGCACCAGAATTTAATCTGCACTTCTCAAATCTTTATAGTATTGTCTGTAAAGAACAAAATAAAACAAAACAATGACGAGTCAGAAGAATTTAATGCAGTTTAGGATATTTTTTTCCTGATATTGAAAATTCTTCTTGACCTTTAAAATTGGGGCCAAAAGGATCTTTTAAGCATCCTTGAAGGTTCTTTTAAGACTTCTAGAAAAGATCAGGTGTTAGACTACAGAAGATACCTAAAGTGTATGTGTCATGGAACCTGTAAATAAATTAAATACCTAAATTTTTGTCAGCACATTAATCTCAAACGGGAACACATCCACAGTCTTGATGGTTAACCTGCACCTACACACTAGTTTGCTGAGAGCAGCTAATTCCTCTCCCTAGGAATATTCTCCAGTACTACCACAGAGAAGAAAAAATAGTGGGCTAGTATTTTCTAAGGAGTTCTTTGTTTCCTTTAGACTTCGTGAGACATCTCGATGTACACTCTTTCTTGCAACAGAATTGGTAATACTTACCCAATTTAGACCCCTTGATGAGCCACCCATATAACTTTTCTGTTCTGCAATGAGTTCTAGAAATTCATGTCCCTACGCAGTCTTATTCCTACCCTATTTAACAGGTGGTCCCTTCTCTATGACAGATAATTATTTACCATGATAATGAGGTTTTGCTTCTCTTATGTCCAATCCTGCAATTCTGTGTAGAGTCCTGCAGTCTTTTTATATGTGCAACACCTTCTGAGATCAGCTAAAAAGCTGAGTCAATATTTCTTCCTGCTCATGACTAAAGTCATTCAGGTTAGAGCTGTAACCTGGCATCTGCCTACCTGTCAAATTATGTCCTTCCTGCACTGACATAATAATTTGTGGTTAACATTTAAGACTTCAGAGACTTCACAACTGAACAGAGACAAGGCGCAAGATGCTCATAAGTCAGGAGTGATTTGGGGCATGTAGCTCAAGGCTTTTATTCCCAGGAGGATAGAGTTTCCATTTCACTTAAATTTGTCTTGAAGGGCTTGCAGTTCTTAGAACTTTTTTCTTAATGAGCTGGAGAAAGGTCTGCGCACTTCTAAGCAAGCGATGTTGGTCTGTAGTAACACCCCATTTTAGAAGAGAATCACACTGAGGCTGGAGGCCCAGTGCACCTGTTTCTTCTCACCCTGTTCCTACTTATGGTGTTTGATATCCTGCCTGAATTACGGATTGATCCAAGACTGAAGGTTTGAGTTAAAAATCAAGATTGAAAATCAACTTAATTAAACTGAGAATAAATTTGCATTCAAAAGTGTGTTAAGACCACATGCACTGGGCCTTTTGAATTTACCAGAGGAGGTGTGCTATACCTTGGATATCATGACTACTTATGCATAAATTTATGTATATAACTGGCCTCACTGGAGGTAATAGAAGGCTTTTTCATTGGTATGAGAAGGAATATTTTTTTTTTATTTTTCTCTTACAGTTATTTCACCATCCTTCTATTTCATCTGCTTCTTGTCCTAGTCTTCGAATCTGGATTCTGATGATGAGGGCCTATGCATTGCTGGTGCAGTGCTGTCACAGAAGGTGAGCTCTTCTACCAAGTCCATTAACTATTCCTGTAACATGAACTGAAAATAAACACAATAAGGGAGTATTGTTGCCATATTCTCTGGAAGATACATGTATATTGTCTGAAAATTAGTTATAAGTTGCTGTATGAGGACAATGTGGCCTGTTATGAAGGAAAGAAAGCCTAAAACAAGCAAAAAAAAACACTTGTCAAAGTTACACTGTTTGACCTCTGTCAAAAGGCATGGGTGGTTTTAGTTCTCTTGAACCAAGACAAATGAACCAGCTTTTTCAGAAAATGACACTGCAAGCAGCCAGTCATACCCCCATCAATGAGCAGATATCAAGAGAAGAGTTGCCACAACAAGGACTTTTGTTTCTGGTCTCTATTAGTGGCATTAGGGTTCCTGTATCTATTGGAATGTTGATTTAAAGTTAGATGAAGACAATGTATACTTCATTTTTGATATCCTACACCATGCTGTAGGAAGTTTATGACATTGTTTCCTCTTTTTTTCTTATGCATTAATAATAAATAAAATATTATTTAAAAAAAAAGAAAAAAGATAACAAAGTGAATAAATATTTTTTTTCTAAATCACTCCTTTTAAGCCTCTTCTACAATTACTTCTCACAGGTGTTAAAAACCAAAGTCTATCTTCATTGATTACAAAATCCCTTTGGGTTGCCCAGCTGAAAGCTAGTCATGTAGGGAAATAAAATAATTAATCTGAACAATAAATGTAAAATGAATGGATCAAGTGGAGAATACACACATTTTTTGCAGTGAAAAATTTCTACTTTGACATTGGCATAGAAATGGCCTGAATATATATATGTTTGCGAATATAGCCTACACTGTTCAGCACAGAATGTTTTATTAATCATACTTTTTAAACGCAGTGAACATGGGAGGGGATAGATCAGGAAATAAATAATACATACAGCAGAAATGGCCCTGAGATAGGTGGCTCTTCCCTTTATAAATATTACAAGGCTCCCACAATCCCCCAGGTAAGAGCACAGTATTCAATACGTTTAATGATGAGCAACAACAAAAGAAGAGCATTTTAATTTAACATGGGAGGTAGTTCCAAGTCTATCTTGGCTATCCTGAGAAGTGTCGTACAGCCCGAATATTGTTATATAGTGAATTCTGGTATTTTTTTTATCCTTTATTACTGGAAACTGACTCGTGCAGTAACAGCTTTGTATCATATTATCAGGGATGAAATAATCTGACTTTGTATGAATCATCAATATCAGATTAAATTGTACTATACTGTTGCTTGATGCAATGATGGCACTAAAATATCTGAAATTACAACTTCTAGTCCCTACTCAGAAAGAAATAATTTCATAAGCAGGGGGAAATGCTTTTTTTTATGTATTATGCTTCAGAACATTTTCCAAATAAATGTTTTCTTAAACAGAGCTACATTTATTTGGAGGTGTCCCTGCCCATGGCAGGGAGATTGGAACTAGATGATCTTAAGGTCTTTTCCAACCCTAACTATTCTATAAGTCTATGATTCTATGATTCTATTTAAACTAAAAATCAAAAGCAAAGTGTGCAAAAATGTTGGAGCTTCCAGATGTGGTACCAACGCTCCCTCACTGACAGCAGAATACAAATCAATGCCTAATTGAGGTGTTCTGAATCATGCTGACAGGGTCTTGAATGCATGTTTTAAGCATTATAATAACATCTACAGTAGCTGGTCTAAATCTCTTCCCCAAAGGCTAGCACTAATTGTGTGAACATAAGAACGCTGTTATTGGGTCAGGGCAAAAAGCCATCTAGCCCCATCTCCAACACTGACCAACGGCAGATGCATAGGAAAGCATGTAAGAACAGGGCAACATATGGTGACAGCTTTCTGGTACAGTCCTTTGTCAGCAGTGGCTTATGCCTCCGGGACTTCCAGAATGAAAGGTAATGCCATTGTGTTTAATAGAATCCTGTCAACTTTATTTCATTAATTTGTCTCATCACTTTTGATAAGCTTTAGGCATCTACAATGTCTTGTAGCAGCCACACATATGAGAAAGTACCTCTATGGCTTACTTTTAATCTGTTAGTTGTAATTTTATTTGATGATCTTAGCAAATATGTGATAGTTTCTATTCATTTCACTCACTTTGTGTCACTGCTTTTTTATATACACCTGTCACATCCTTTCCTCAGTGACTTCTCCAAGATGAGGAGTGTTATGTTTAGCTTTTCATCACCATTGGTCCTCCTAATTGTCCATCTCTGCATCTTTTCAATACTACTATATTCTTTTGGAGACAAGGGAGCACTGACCTGTATTGAAGACACTTGAAGGTTTTAAGTAATGGCATTATGATGTCTTCTATTTTGTTTTCTAGTTCTTTAAAAGTAATTCCTAATTCTGCCTGCTTTTGGCATCCATTAAACTCTGAGCTAATAGTTTCTGTAATGGAGTTACCTGCTGTAACTTCAATATATCTTTCCAGAACAGTAATAGCTAGTTCAGAAGCTGTCACTGTAAAAGTGAAATCACTTTGAATGCACAGTGAAGATTTCTTTTCCACAACTCTCTTGCCTGTCAAATCACTTTTACTAGTGAAGCAGAACATGGACAGAACTGCTCTTTGTAGCAGACACAGCCCTACGGATTATATGATATTTTCTCATTGGTAGGGTCTGTTCCTTTGGAGCCTAAAAAGTCAGAGAGAAATATCCAAAATGAACTTTTTGCATGTCAAACAAAGTATGTCAAATGACTGAATACACCTTTGTGGCAGAGAGATGGGAAAGGCAAATAAGGAGAAGCTCCACTGAGATGGATCTAGAGAACAGTAGTCTTGCCACAGCTATTGTATCAAAGGAATAGGAGAGAGTCACTGGAGCAGAAGGGGCAGAGGTAGCCCATTTAGTCTTACTGAACCAAGAAACAGAGGCAGAGCACTAGATACTGGTTCTTAAACTTCCTCTACCTTCTCACAAAAGGAAGCTGTATGTATTGCTAATCTGATCCTGGGACCTTTATGTACCGGAAGAGGTACTGCAAGTGTGGAGCCAAATGTGGCATGATGAATCCACCCTTCTCTTGCCAGCACCAGCTTGCTATATCAAATGCAATGACCTTCTTTAGGTGTGAGATCATGTTTGGAATATGAACACCTTTCATATTTCCTTCTTGAAGAAAGAGTGAAGAAGTTTTTTCTGGCACAAGACAACAAAACATTTTATTATGACAGTAAGGTCTGTTACTGGAATGACTTGCCTACAATAAAAATAGAGGCCAATTGCATGAGGATATTGCTGGGAAGATTTACAATATATTCACTCAATGGGATATTGAAAATGTCACTGAGTCACTGACAGGGATCTCTCAACCACAAAGTATTATTTTTATCCAAGATCCCACAACAGAAGAATTTTAATACTGAGAAATTAAGCCCTTGTGTCTTTCTACAGGTACATTTTGAAACAGAGACACCTAGACAGAGGTGTAAACACATATGCTCAGCTCATACTATAGTCAATAGCCAGTCAGTGGAGCCTAGTGAATGACCGTAGTCGCTGAGCCAATAGATACTTTTTGAAGCTGCTCATATATATAGGCATCTGGTGCAATATGAGTTGCCCTTAAGTGTTCTTAACAACATTGCTGGTCTGGCAGATGTTACAAGGACTTCTGGGAAACAGCTGAAGGCTAGGTAAAATACTCCTCAGTGCCTAAAATAAATCCACAACCTATGCTTAAGGTATTGAATCCCAGTCTTAATCCATATGGTCTGAGGAGACTGGATAATGACTCGGTGTACTGGACCAGTGCTGTTTGATTCAAATGCTTGAAGAGACGTATTTAATCATAACTGAGGTGTGTTTGTTTTCCTGCTTGGCCACAAGCCACCATTCTTGAGGCCATGGACCTAATGTAAGTCCTGTGTATTGCATCTGTGGACCTTGGGTGGATGTTTTGAATGTACGAGTCTTTTTCAATTAGTATTTTTGCTGTGTGCAAGAAACTGAATTGCACCTCTAGTTGCTTGTCAGAGAAATCTCTCCCTAAAAAACAATGACTGTGTTAACTATGTCACTATTGATTATGTGGCAACTTAGACACCTAGCTCACCTGCATGCACATTCGTTTAGACATTGTATTTGATGTCTTAATTTTGAATCGAATCCACTCTTCTGGTCTGGCATCCTGCATATCAACTATCTCTATTTCTTTCTACTATTTTTTGCAAGTGAACTCCCCTTTGCACCAGTGACACAATTGCAGTATGTGCATTACTTCTCTGCAGTGAACAGCATTCACAGAAAGTCCTTAGTTCTAAATCAGCAGTGTATATATTGTGATGTTAGCCTTAAATTCAGCCTGAGACACAAGGCATATCTCAGCTATAGCTGATGCTCAACAGTTAATTCTACATAACTCAGTCTACATTCAGTTTTGAGATCAGGCTTTCACACGACTTTCCTGAAATCATAAGATGCTGATCAATGAGCCTGATATAGCTTGAGACCATTAGGGTAACCCTGTCTGTCAAGACTTTAAGGGCATGCCCTACATCAGTGCATGGACTCAGCAGCCCTTACATAGTGGTATTTCCAAGGACCCCCCAGCAGAGTTAAGAAGTATTACCAGAAGAGTTTCCCTTGTATATCCAGGGTTGGACATGAGGAGGGAGGTAGATTTTACATTTTCCTGAGCTTCATTAGCTTAGGAGCAGCTTTGCTATTATTTCATCAGTCTTTTCAGGATCCCTTTCTCTACCCCTTCTGTGGATTTCAGTTCAACCAGCATAGAATCATAGAATCATAGAATAGTTAGGGTTGGAAAGGACCTTAAGATCATCTAGTTCCACCCCCCTGCCATGGGCAGGAACACCTCCCACTAAACCATGCCATCCAAGGCTCTATCGAACCTGGCCTTTACCACCACTAGCAATGGAGCCCTCACAACTTCCCTGGGCAACCCATTCCAGGGCCTCACCACCCTTACAATAAAGAATTTCTTCCTCATATCCAATCTAAACTTCCCCTGTTTAAGTTTGAACCCGTTACCCCTTGTTCTGTCACTACAGTCCCTCATGATACAAAACAGCAGGATGCTAAATTGACACCTTGGGTCTGAGCTGGTTTCTTTTTCTTCCTATTCTGTTTCTCTCTCTAATGATGACACTAATCTAGTGCAAGGGTTTGTCTTATTTACACACACACACACAAAATTATCAGATTGTGAATTAGGTAGAAGAATAAGGATATTGTTCAGAAAATTGCCTTCTATTTCAGCAACTCTATTGGCTCCACAGTTACTGTGGATCAAAATTCATGCTGTCTGAAAAGGCAATTTTCTAGTCTTGAGACTCCCTGATAATAACGAACATATTCGGATATACACTAAAAAGCAAAGCAAACATTCATCTTTCTCCAGGTTGCTGTTTGGGAAGAACACCTTCCCAAAATTTGTTGAGGAGAAAAAATATTTTCTTCTTACCAAATCTGAAGCAGCTGTTCTTCTGCTTTTTTTTTTTTGTTTGTTTGTTTTTTTTCCCCAGGATTTGTGCATATATTCCTCAGAATATTTGTATTTATTCTAGGTTCAAAATGAAAGGAAAAAGAAACAAAAAATATTCCCTAGATATCTGCTTAGACATACTGAGTTGGTTTTGCCCAGTACCTAGCACCGTAAGAATATGCCAGTGAAAATATGATTGACAAATATAAGCAAGGGGCTTATGAGTGGCCCAGAGCTGAGGGCAAGGGAAGGCTTATGATGCAAATTCTCTTTCAATGTGACAAAGGCACAGATGAGGTTTGGGGAAGATGGTATCTAACGGATGCAGGAAATGTTTTTTCCTCAAATCCAGCTGTGTGCTTGGCATGCTGGTGCTACCCTGTCATCATAGAGAGCAATATTGAAGCCATGTTTTCACCTGTGTCTGAGTTCAGATGCTCTGTTGTCTTGTGTTACACCACAGCAGGAGAGAAAAACTACATTACTGTGGTTTTCCTGCAGATGCAGATTTTCACAGAGTAAATTCAAGAGAATAATAACGATAACAGCCTTTCAATATCTGAAAGGGGCCTACAAGGATGGTGGGGACAGATGCATCATCAGGGACTGTAGTGACAGAAAAAGGGGTAAAGGGGTTCAAATTAAAACAGGGGAAGTTCAGGTTAGATATAAGGAAGAAGCTCTTCACTGTGAGGGTGGTGAGGCACTGGGACAGGTTGCCCAGAGAAGTGTTAAATGCTCCATCTCTGGCAGTGTTCAAGGCCAGATTGAACAGACCCTTGGGCAACATGGGCTAGTGTGAGGAATTCCTGCCTGGAACTAGATGATCTTAAGGTCTCTTCCAACCCTAACTATTCTATGATGTTGTGATTCTACGATTCTATGTTAAGTAGTATACATCTGTATTAGCAAGGGATCTGTAAACTGAGTCTGCAGCAAGGAAATATGGTACCCTATATGGTACACAGTAATCCTCTTTGCTCAAATGGAAATGTTGCAAAAAGCATCGCTTTGAAGATTTCTCCAGGGCTCCAAGGTGTCTGATGCTCCCCAAAATAGGGTTGCATGATTAATTTTTCTTGCTTAAAAAAAAAAAAAAAAAAAAGGTTATCCTTTTAAATTGCTTTTATCTTGTGGAAAGTCAGATAAAGGATAATAAAATTGGAGCTGGTGGGACAAAGCCTCAGTAGAGTAAAATCCATTATATATAAAAGGAGACATGTAAAGATCCAAGAGGGAGCTAAATGTGTCCTGAAGTACTTCAAAAGGTGGCTCACTTAGGGAGTATTGATCATCTCAGGATAGAAGTGGAAAATTGGCCAGCTTTTACTGAAAAAATTGAAGAAGCTTTTGTACAGGTGGAAATGCATCAAGACTTTCAGTCTATATGTAGGTTTACATGCTGATAAATCATAGAATCACAGAATCATAGAATAGGGTTGGAAAGGACCTTAAGATCATATTACAGTTATTTGTAGCTATGTAAATTTGTTTGAGTTAGACATTACCTTGTCGTGTTTTTGCACCGTTACCTGGTGTTTTCAATTGCAGTCCATTTTATTCAGTGTTGAGGATTTTAGTTGTGTTAGTGTTCCTAAATACGGTTATTTACTTTGTATTTAATTTATACCACAATTTGTAACTAGTGTAAAGAGAACAGCTTTCTATCTTGTAACATGAAGGGCATAACAAGGCCTGTAAAA
This sequence comes from Amazona ochrocephala, assembly GCA_039720435.1. NCBI lineage: Eukaryota > Metazoa > Chordata > Aves > Psittaciformes > Psittacidae > Amazona > Amazona ochrocephala. The sequence goes on from CM077878.1 coordinate 23,133,051, forward strand.
AGCAATCAGTATAACATTATTTGAAAACAAAATACAAGTTTTTATGTATATATATGTATAGAGATAAATGCATAAACATAGATAAATATATACTGTATATTATATATTGAATATGATATATATGATATAATGTAATTATCTGTAATGTAGTATAATAGCATTTGCCCTGAACATAAAGAGAATTAGAAAAAAAAAAAAAAAAAAGAAAAACAAAAAAAGAAACTTGTCTCTTACTGCCCTATCTCTCCTCAGCATGCATCATTCCTGCTTACAATGATAGTGGATTGACAAGAGCTTTCCAGGAAGCCAGCACTCTGGCTTTCTGTCTCCTCAGCCCCTCTACCAGTGCAGGGAGGAAAGGTGGCTCAGCCTGGATGAGGCAGAGAGCTCGGATACTCAGCCCTGGCAGTCTGCCGGCCAGAACCTGTCAAATTTACTTTCTGCTCGTGGAAAGTGAAGCTGACGAAAGCCTTCCAGGTGAGGAGCCTGGAGACCTGTCAGTTTGATTTTTCCCAGTGGAAATATTGAATATTTGTTCACAAAGTACAAATAAAAAAAAAACATTAATTTTGCAAGAACGGCATGTTCTACCAGAAGGTACTTTAGACTAAATGTGCCCAACTAGCTTCATTGATAATTTGTATCTGCTGTGGAAGCAGCATAAAAGGACTGCAAAAAACATCACTCTATTACTGTATAATGAGAGTCTGTGGCTGGGAATTTGAAGCATTGTTCAAGTACCACTAGTATTTACTACTTTTATAATAGTCATGTTTATTCTGCCCCTTATTTTTGAATTTACCAAGCTCCAGAGCATGAAAACCCCCCTCTACCTCCTACTTAAAGGTGTGACTGGCTGTGGAAATGATATGATCTGGAAAACAAACAACAACTTCAGCAGGATCAGAAGACAAGAAGAGGAGCCACTGCCAAGAGGATGCTGATAAAGACTCCCAGAGACTTAGCAGAGGCTGAACTTCTGCAGAAGGAAACATGAAGCCTGAGCATGAGAGTCTTTCAAAAAGAGTCTGCACAAGAATTTCTATGCAAAGGTTTCTGGCTAATGCATAAAATAAAGAAGATGGCCTGTTTAAGGCTTCTGAGCTGTACACTCCCAAACATAAAAGTTACTGTAATCGTAAGAATAGGCTGAGTGACTTCAGTGAGTAGAGTACTGCTACTGACCTGAGCACGATCTTGAGGAAATTCTTGAAAACATTTTTTCTTTTTCATTTTAGAAGACTGATTTTTTTAATCGTGCATTACATTATCTGGTTAAGAAATGTGGGGTTTGCGTGTGAAACATTCACAAATACCCTCTTTCTCTTTTAATACTCTTTCTTTTACATAAAATCCATAATAAATTCACAAATTTTAGAAAACTTCTATTTTGTAGCATGCAGGTAAAGATAAACTAACAACCTATTTACTGTAAGAAAATGTGGAATAAAATATTTTGTCTTAGACAAACACATGAAAGTATAATGATTTTTAAGGCTAGTGTCCTTGCCAGCTGAATTAAACAAGAACACAATCCTGCTCCCAGTGGAATCAGTAGATTTTTACAGGATTAGGTTCTTATTTCCAATGGAGCTGCGTGGGCAAGAAGGACATGACGCACTTTTAGCAGTATTGATGACATTAGTAGTCATCCCTGTGGAGATGGTGCATACGTATTTTTTTTTATATATATATGCACACACACATATGCATATATAGACATATGTATATACAGATATATAAGTGTATGTACTTACATGAAGAATTACTTTGGTAAAAAAATATAGGAACTTTATTCTTATTTCGTCAAATATTTGCTAAGATGTGACTCTAACCTAAAAACTCTCAGGCAGCTACTTGGTTTAGCTATTCCCTAGTATATACTTTGGATGGTTAAAATAGAAAATTTTTGATTTATAATGCATGACAATTTAAGAGATTAAAGCTTTGACAACAGTTTCATTAAGAAAATAACCAGTGGCAAGTGTTGAGCTACTTTTTAATGTTTTCCATAATAATGACATTAAAGAAATATTTAATTAAAATCCAGTTAGTGTATGATGACAAAACAGTACTTTTAATACTGAATTTGGATAATTATTTTCCAAGGTTTTTTTCAGCATGAAGGCAGTTACAGTCAGCATGCTACTTTTCTGTGTTTTCAGTGCAAAAGTATTCTACTCTTTTCTAAAATTTGTTTTAGAATACTGATTTTTTGAAGTGGTGTGTTTGGATTATCTGGTTAAGAAAATGTGAGGTTTATATGTTAAATATTCACCAATATTTTCTTTTGCTTTTAGTAGTGTTTAAATTTCAAACTAAAATGAGTCAGCAATAGACTGGAATATTAATGGTTGTGAAAGGAAACTTCACGTATTCAGGACAATGTGTTTAGCATCCTTCTGGTCTATAAAATGGTAATTCTGCTAGCCATTGCTGTTATTTATTGCATTTTATTGCATTTCACGCAACCTCATGAGCCCATTCTGACAGAGTTATGTACAGCTGGAGGACAGACTACCTTTAGAAAGGCTTGTATTCTAAATAAGACAAAAAATTAGATAAACATACAGTGAATATGAGCAGAGGAATAACATGTATCAAACTAAATTTGGAAGGTCAGTGTAACATTGATCATATGAAAGAGGAAAGCCGCATGCTGATGACTACTTTTCAGAAATTTTCTGAATTTTGCATAAAGTAACAGTTGTTTAAAATTCGTAAACATCCTGGGGAAGAAATAAGGTTTCTTCATGTTTTCAAGTGAATGTCCTATCAAACAAGGTACAGCACAACTCTCGTTCTCTCATTGTCTCTCAGGACAAATGCGTCATCTCCCATTCTTCACTTTTCTGTACAAACAGCCTAGGTTTTGTTTATCCTTCTTTTAGTTTTACAGAGAGGCACATTCCAGTACAGGGAACAGCCACACTAAAAAGTGCAGGGTCAACCACTGGCAGGCAGCACACAACTGGAGGAAAGTTTGGTTGGCCCCTTCCCGTCTGCCTGTGCAGTAAGGCGCAGGGTAATTGAATTCAAATGTAGACATCTATCAATAGGCTTTTCTTAAAAAGCCCTGATGGAGTCATACACAATACCCTTCTCTGGATAATATATTCCTACTGCACAAAGCCTGACAGTCTTTTCTGTAGAAAGACAGTTCAGCAGATTCAGTTACAGTTTCTACACTGCCCTTTTCATTAGGATAATAAGGAAACATGCTTTCATGATTCAGAGTTTTCCAATGATCTTTCTACATGAACTAGAGATCTATATTTCAACTTTAATTTTCTTCAATTGGCCAGTGTGAGTTCCACAATATCACATCTCATTTGTCAGCGTCTGTCCTGTGCTAGAGTTCAGTGACTGGTTTCTGCTGCACCAGTAGCCACACGTATCTCTGACTTTGCTGGTGCAGCTAAAGGTGATGTGATCTACTGATAGCACATGTTACATACACTCTTCTCATTATATAGCTGTCAGGTCTGAAAAACTTTATCTGCAACTTGTCTATGTATTAAATCACTGGCAGATGCCAATATAAGGTCTGGAAGCTCTGCTGAACTTCCAAGAAAAAGGTCAGCCTGCCTGTGTTCACTGCTTTTTTGGGACCTACTCAAACACTGTTGCTCCCTCTATCCTCTTTTTTAATTCTCATATAAAAGTCATCTAGGAAACAACCACAGTATGAAACTACTAGTGTGATTTGGTATAGCCTGGAAAGGATGCAACATATAAGTAAAATGACTGGCTACCACATAAAGGTCACAGAATTACAGAATGGTTGAGGTTGGAAAGGACTCCTTGAGATCTTCCACTCCACACCCCCTCCTGCTCAAGCACGGTCAGTAAGAGTGAGTCAGTCATCACTATGTCCAGTCAGATTTTCCTGGGTCTCCAAGGATGTCTACAAGGACAGAGACTCCACAGCCTCTCTGCTTAACCTGTTCTAGTGCTCGATTGCCCTCACCGGAAACACAAAAAAAGTGTTTCCTTGTGTTCAGGTGGGATTTTCTGTTTTATAATTTGTGCTTCTTGTTTCTTTTCCTGTCAGTAGGTACTAATGAGAAGGGTCTGGCTCCCTTTACTTCATATGCCCCCCACTGGGTACTTACACACATTGATAAGATCCCCCCTGAACCTTCTTTTCTCCAGGCTGAACAATCCCAGCTCTCTCAGCCTCTTCTTATATAAAAGATGCCCCATCCTCTTAATCATGTTCCAGTATTTAAAGGCTGGCTACAAAGAAGATGGAGATTCTCTTTTTACAAGGAGACATATGAAAAAGACAAGGGACAATGGGCACAAGTTACTCCCTGGGAGATTTTGATCGGACACAAAAAGAAAATTTTTCAAATAACAATCAGTCATTGGAATAATCTTCCCAGGAAAGTGGTAAATTCCCCAATGATTGACACTGAATATTCAGCTGGACAGAGTGTCAGACCATCTTGTCTAGACTGTGCTTTTGCTAGAAAGGTTGGACTAGATGATTCTTGAGGTTTCTTCCAACCTGGGATCCTGTTATTCTATGACTGAATCACCTTTTTGGCCCTGAGCTGGACTCACTCCAGTTTCTTGCACTAAGGAGGTCAGAACCACTCTGATGTGTCCTCTTCAGTGCTAGGTAGAGTGAAAGGATCACCTTCCTTGACCTGGCAACACTCCTAATGCAGCCCAGGTAGCTGCTGGCCTTTTTTTGCTGTGAGGACAGATTGCTGGCACATGGTCAGTTTGTTGTCCACCAGGACCACAATTTCCTTCTCTGCAGAGCCAGTTGTCTTCCTAGGTTCTGGTGCCTGGGCTTATTTGTCCCCAGATGCAATTATCTACAAGAGGACTAATGGTTAGCCAACTGTAACTTGGGAATGTTCTTGAACTGAACAATTGAGATAATTTCTTCATGCACAGGTTCAGTAAAACTCCACTGATTACCAATTCTAATATTTTCAGTCACAGATCACAAGGGAAAGTCTGGAAATTTCCTACTAAATTTATACCGGTAGTATTAAAATTCCAGATAATTACACAGGAAAGGTACCAAATGTCTTGCTGGAAATATATATAACCCAAATAATGAAAGTATTTATTAGTGCTACATGATGATTTGGTGGGTCATGAAAGTAGGAACAGATTTTTCTTACATCTCTGTGACATTGACCCCCAGTAACTGTTCTCTTTTAAGATCTTGATGCAGGGATTTTTCTTTATGCTTTGCATACTAATTAATAGTTTTGGCACTCTTATCATTTTTATTTCCGCAAAAGCAGTTGTGTTGCTGAAATGCAAGTAGGAAAAGAGAGACAGATGCTTCATTTCCCCTCTCACTTACACCAGCATAGTATTACTGATTTCAGTGGATTTAGTTCTGAGTAATAGTATTTTAAATAAGAGGTAAAAGAAATGTGTAATATATCTAGAGTACGCTAATCCAGGATGTGTTACTCGATGCCCTGAATATAGGATCATAGAATAGTCTGGCTTGGAAGGGACTTTTAAAGGTCATCTATTCCAACCCCTCTGCAATGATCAGGGACATCTTGAACTAGTTCATGTTGCCCAGAGCCACATCCAGCCTGGCCTTGCATGTCTCCAGTGATGGAGACAATGTAGGCAGTACAAAGAGCTGCAAATTGTAAACTCATTGGAAAAGGCACTGTATCTTCCTTTAGTTTGTGTAAATGTTCATTTGCTTCTGATGGGAGGCTAGACTATGTATATATAAGTAGTCTATATATATTCCTATATATATATAGGAATACGGTAGTGTGTGGAGAGTTATTTGGCTGAGAACGGTCATGTGAGCAATCCAGACAGCTACTTGACAATTGTGAGGCAGTGAACCAAAGGCTTTGAAGCCTTGCCTGAAGGTTACTAGAGTTCGCCTATGTGCAGAAGTTTGAGAAAGTTGGCACAGAAAGTTGATGAGCAGGATGTGCAAGAAGGAACTGATAACCGCAACCTTGGAACATATGCTGTAATAGTTAACCAATCATTAAGCTGTTACTAATGAGAGAGATTAACCAATTAGATATTACCGAATGTTCAAGTATCTTGAAACTCTCTATAAAAGACAACACTTGTGTTACAATAAATTGTCAATGCTTTGATTACATTAATCTGTGTGTTGTCCGTTAATCTCCCGCAGTAGTGGGCTTTAAATCACCTTTCAAAAAGTCTATTGACTGTTGTCCTTAGAGCAGTTGGCATTTACTTTCTTTTCTTCAGGTGGCTCAGTAGTTTGGTGCTGCAGCTCTTGATTTGCTCTTCGTTGTAAGAGACGGCATGAAGTACAAAAGAGTCTCTGGCAAACAATTCACTATTACTTTAGTTCTTTGTGTCTTATTGTTAAAGTAACAAGACCTTACATAATGTGGCACATGATGGAAGAAGTAATGTGACAAGACACATCAAACAGGCAGTGCTGCACAGGAGATATATGACACATCTCATCCAAAACAAACATTGCACTTAGCAAAAATAGTACTTTAAAAGACACTTTGCTTTTGTCTCTACCGTTCACAATGCTTATAGATATGAGGGTCATTACAGAGACTAAACCTCTGTCCTGAATTATACTAGAAGTCCAACAGATTGCTGAAGCGATGCTTAAAACTAGAAAATTAAAATTAGAGATAAAACCAAACATGAAAAGTTTAAGCTGTGTGGTCAGAAGGAGAAGAGTAGGATTTTTTTCCTCATTGACTGTCAGATCAATTGTACATCTAACAGCAGAAGGCAACAGTTGCTGTCAGTTAGAGATAATGCAAGTGAGATTTTATTAATTTGGGTCATTGTAGTTAGAAAACCATTATCGGAACCTGGAAATCTGAAAATTAGCAAAGAAACATACTGGAAATTGTGCCATATATTGTACTGTACACTTCTCAACCGTACTTCAAGTGTGTTCAAAGTTTGTTATCTTATATTTGCAAACAAAAGGTAATCCAAGTTTTTAGAATAAGCACAATAAATAAAGTACAATAAATAGATTAACTGATATTACGTGACACTAAGCTCTAGTGGTTAGCTTTTGCATTACTACACAGACACTCCAATGCTTGAGAAAAATGTTAAAATAGAAGAAATTTTTAGATTCTTTTGAAACACGTTACATATACACACTGGTCTCCACCTAGATCAGGTCACAGGGATGAAACTAAAGACAGATATGCTGTTCAGGCAAGGGGGGCTATGTGGCCAGCCAAACCCTTAATACTGTATTTTTGGCATCTTCATTGTATCCGTTAAGGCCTTAGGCAAACGTATTGGCTGCTGAATAGGCCCTAGGCTGAGGTTAAGTTAACTGAACAGGACATGGAAGACTATTGAATATGACATGAGGAATTCCTGGATATGGTAGATAACTATGGAAGAATCATAGAATAATAGAATAGTTAGGGTTGGAAAGCACCTTAAGATCATCAGGTTCCAACATCCCCAGGTCCTTCTCTGCAGGGCTGCTCTGAATCTCTTCCCTGCCTAACCTGGAGCTGTGCCTGGCATTGCTCCAACCCAGGTGGAGGACTTTGCATTTAGCATGGTTAAACTTCATCAGGTTGGCATCAGCCCACCTCACAAGCGTGTCAAGGTCCCTCTGGATGGCATTCCTTCCCTCCAGCGTATCAACCGAACCACATAGCTTGGTGTCATCGGCAAACTTGCTGAGGGCGCACTCAATCCCACTGTCCATGTCACCCACAAAGATGTTGAACAAGACCGATCCCAGCACCGATCCCTGGGGGACACCACTCATTACTAGTCTCCAGCTGGACATTGAGCCACTGAGCACAACTCTTTGCGTGCAGCTATCCAGCCAGTTCTTTATCCACTGTGTGGTTCACCTATCAAATTGATGTCTCTCCCAATGTAGAGACAAGGACGTCGTATGACAGTGTTGAATGCTTTGCACAAGTCCAGGTAGATGACACCAACTGCTCTACCCAGTCCATCAGTTCCATAGTCCATTCCTCATGGGACAGAGCTCAAGCTGGAGCAGGCTCTGGCAGGAGCAGCAGCTTGTGGAGGACCCACAATGGAACAGGTTTATCCTAATGGACTGCAGCCCCTGGGAAGTACCCTCAGAGCAGTTTGTGAAGGACTGTATCCCATGGGAGGGATGCATGCTGGAGCAGGGAAGAAGGAGGAGCTGTTATGGACTGACCACAACTTTTATTCTCCAACCTCCCATTGGGGAGGGGGAGAGTGGAAGAGTTGGGATGAAGGAGACTGGGAAGGGGACTGCTGGGGAAGCTTACAAAAGTTACAGATGGATCCACTTAGAATAAATGGAGTTCACAAGTAGTTAGGAGGGGAGTTACACGAGAAACAGCTAGATCACACATATAATTAGAGAGTATCATTGTGTACCTTTTGGAGAGCAGAAGCCTTGGAAGCATATCAATAAGGCTGTGATTATCTAGGTAAGGGTATCAGAAATACCAAATTTAAATGCAGTCGTAAGAAAGCAGACAAGTAGGAAAAGGAACTCATTTATCCTGGAAAAGACAGACTACAGGCATAGGTGCTACAGACATAGTGAGGTGGAAGAACAGTGAAAAACAGGATTAGGAAATAAGAAAAGGGACAATACAGTATACAAATTATGTGACCGATGCTGTCCAAGGGGGTACCTGCAGGGCAGCCCTACACTTTATCACTGCAGCCTAAATCATGACAATAAATCTGTTTTTCTGGCACTATCATGCAAATCAAACCTGCTACTGCCATCAGAAGGACTTGGGCTGTCTTCACCAGGATAGGTGCTTTCCCTGGCTGCTAAGCAAACATCCAGATGGATGGTCCATCACCTGGTGCCACTATCTTATTGCCCACTCCAGGCTGACAGGAGCATCATCTGCCCACTCTTTCCAAACAGTATGACCAGCTGTATCCAGAACCGTGCCTGCATCTCACATCCTTTGCAGGCACAGCTGATGCCATGTAAAATCAGCAATGAGTGCAAAGATAACTGAAGACTGTGGAATTCAATACACTCTTTTTTCCCAGATTCCTATTAGCTTTCTTACAGGAAAGTATAGTATATATACCCTCAAAGCAGATCTTCATATTAAAAGTTTTATTTCTTCTTCTCAGGTGAAAAGTCCTTTCGTTCATTCCTGTCTTTCAGGTTAGACTCCTTTGTGCCCCAGAAACTCTTATATGCTTCCTTTTTGTTTACAGTTTTCCAACATATACTTGATTATAAATTCTCTTGTTTAGGCCTATTTTAATCTACCAAGTCACACCTCAGTTTATAAATAAGTCTTTTTTCTCTATCGTAATTTCCAGTGTGCTTTTCCTTGTTCCTGTTGTGTGATGGGTTTTCACACACTACAAGAACCATAAAGTGAGGTTGATAGTTTCTCATTGCTTTACTGCATGACTTTTTATTGCTCTGAATGAGACATTGGTCTGGATTTGGGAGATATGGATATGAATTCTGGCCATAAATGAAAACTGTGGCACTAATGTTTTTCTCAAGTGTCTCATTTCTGGCTTGGCTGCTGGTTTGAACGATCAGCTTGCCTTCTGAGCTCAGTTTCCTTTCCTTGTTTGGAGACAAGGATATGAAGCTTTCTTTGAGGAACGTTTTATGGTTTATGAAGTGAGAATAAGATGAGAACAATTCAACTAGTGCTATGTGTTGCTATATTTACTGCCATTTAATTTTGCTTAAAGTGTGGACAACTTTTGGGCAAAGATGAAGGAGGGATCTTTTTGAGTTAATGTTTGACAGTTCCTCATCATGGAATCTTTTGGCAGATGCTAGCACTGTTTAGATAGTGTTTCAAAATGCAAACATTTTAGAAGAGGGTTTATCCACATAATGATTCTAGTTGGATTAAAAGATTTACAAAGTAAGAAAATTGGACAGGAAGAATCACATGAAGCTATTATTTGCTTTCAAATCTGTTGCTGCTATCACCAGTTTGGCAAATTCTTCTGGGTCACATTCTGAGAATAGGATTGTACTCTAAACACCTGTATTATTAGAGAGTATGAAATTTAGTCTTCTGCATAATATGCCTTTTGGGACTTTATGCTATTTCTTTCCCTAGTTTTAAATTGTGAAAATTTCACTGATTTAAGGGAAGATGCTTCTGATTTACATCAAAAAAGTGATCAGAGAATTAGACTCTTGACTTACAGTCCTCAGATCCTTATTTTTGCGCTGAGAGTGCAAAATGTTTTATCTCTAATAAAAAAAATTATATTCTTGCATGTACCAGACTGTATTGACATTTTTATTAATAACTTGAGCCAGCTGTCCAATTCCAGTATTACATGAGATGTTACTTAGTGTGTGTCCTTTCTTTCCCTTATTTAGCTTTTAAATATGTTTTTGAAGATGATTTTGCATAGTTTTGTTATGTTTATTGCTAGAATCAATGCAATTAAGGTAAAAAAAATTAAAAAAGCAGAACATAGTTTTCAACTGCTATAAAAGGTAATTAAACCTTACTGTTTACATTGTAGCTCTAGGTAATTTCATTAAGCTAAACTCTTGGTAAACAGCAAGAAAAGAAAAGATCCATGTATGCTTCATTTTTGTACACTCCAGGCATAAGGGCTGTGACTGGGCAGTCCTTACGCAATATTGATTACAGTATCTGTTTTCACACAAGTTCTGCTCTTCACTGAAGAACTCATTTCCCTGCATGCTTATTCAGATGCAATGACCTCCAGGAACACCCTATCAAGAGCTATACTTCCAACATGAATGCACAATTGCATGGGTAACTTTGGACTTGGCTTTCTTTGCTCTTGACATAAATGTCAAACTGAAGTACCATCTCCCTTCTTGTATCTCAGGAACCAGGGGTTATACACTCTGACAGTTGGCAGACTGATTCACTGTCTCAGAAGTCTTTCTGGAGTGGTGGTTTTTATTCTTCTTTCTTTTTATACTGCTTCCTTCTTGCATCTTTTTTCTTAGCTATATGGTATTTTGTCATTTGAAAACTAAATGACACATTAATTTCAAGCACTAATGGAAAACTTTCAACTTGAAATCTAGTCAATTTAAAGGGAGTTAAATGCAGTTCCTGCCAATGCACTTGCCTTGAGACATCCTGCCAGTGCTATATTTTTGCACTCACATTTTCCTATCTTTAAGCTGTATTTCTTTTTCCCTATTTCTGTGTGAAAGACAAAGTCGCTGGAGGATGATAGTGACAGAAAGAGTGACTATACAAAAGATGCTCACAGAACTCTCTATGCCATAAATAGCAAGTTGAAAATTTCACACATTTTTCACATAACATGCAAATTCTCAAAGAACGACCACTATTCTTGTAGAGATTTGTTACAAAATTTAAACCAAACTTTGCTTTTTTTTTTTTTTTTTTTTTTAACAACAACAAAAAAAATCTGTAAACACAGTTAGAAAGTATCTGATCAGCTTTGGTACAAAAAGTCCTTGCCAAGTATATGATGAAAGAAAGCAAAGCAGAATTCCTAATCTCCTCTAATTCTTGGCAGTCAAAGGTATTACTTCTTATAACAGTGGTTAAAATATCTTCCGAATGAAGAAGTATGATTTTTATGTTAACAGTATCCCTTTAATTAATTAAGTATAACACTAACTCTGTCTGGATAGTGCTGGTGCAGCTGAGAGCAAATGAGATCCTACCATCTGAGATATATTTGTGCTACTTACATGCTTTTAAAGCCATGAGACCTTCTGCTTTTTCAGTACAGAGGATTCAGAAGCTGCCACCCAAGCATTAATCTTAAGTGTGTTTCACAGGTTAATAACTCTCTTTGGGGATTCATTTAACCCTAAGATCACACACTACTCGCAGGCATGCAACTTTTTCTGTCTATTCTAACTTGATTTCTAGTGTGGTCATAAAAGTTACTTCTTTGCAACCATGACAGAATAGTGCAGAAATAGTTGATGGCCATTATTTTTACTACAGGTAACGGGATAAAAGTTGCATCTCTCAGGACAAATACAAACACCTATTACTTTTTTTTTAGTTTTTATTATTTTTAGAAGACGATGCCTATGGGCTCTAAGCTGAGGTTTCACTGCACAGGGCACTTCCCAGAAAATTAAATTTGCCCCCTATTACTCTCTGTTCTTTTATAAATAGCTTATGCAAATTAAGAGCTATCAGTGTAACTCTTTTTCTCAGATTTTCTTGAATACACACTGGAGTAAACTGTCCCATAATAGAACATAGCTCCTTTCTGGGGTTTGTTTAGCTATCCAGTATAGATACAGAGATGGCAGGACCATGGATCACTTGCTAGTTTAAGCCTCAAAGCATCAGATGATTAAATCTACAGAGAGAAAATGGGTTAAGAGGAAAAAGTACTTTTGCATAAGTTAGTAGTGAAATCTGTCCTAAAACTAGTGACCTCAAGACATGCTGCAATAAATCAATAATTCTTTTAGTTTATCTGTTTCTTTGTTTCTATTTCAGACACATCAGGAATTATCTGTCCTACTTCATTTTCCCTCTGAGAATGAAGAGAACATGCTGACTTTAACTACAAAGACTCAGATCATATTAAATTTGCTTGTCAACAAATATGCCCTCCAACTACCAAGTACTCCGACATATTTGGGTGATTCATCCCTCACATGACAATAAACATTTAATGCAGAAAGATGTGGGGAATTTAGCTAACTTTATTTTCTGTAGTTTACCCGTAGACCTTTTTATGCTTTGGCTTTCTTGCCTTTTAAATATATCCATCAACTGCTTACCATAAATCAGCAGCTGTCTCATTATCAAAGCTTTACTAGCTCAGGGCAATGATACTGTGCTTTTGCTTTATTTTCTTGATTACTCTGACAATGAGCATAGGCAAGAACATCCAGTTATCACTTTCCATATTGATTTCAACTGGCTGAGGAAAATATAGCAGACTCTGAAACGGGAATCTTTTTCAGGTCAAAATTTGTGTTGATTCATTTGACATTCCTTATGAGCAACTTAAATATAGGCAGGGTGGTCTTCAGCAGCAGAGGAACCTGGAGTAGGTGGCTAAATAAAGGGCCTGACATTAAGGGAAGTCATAAATCTATCTCACTGCATCACATTAGTAGACAAGATGCTCTGTGTCAGGAGGTGAGGAGAAAATGGGGGGAAATGTTACAGAATTTAGACAGCAACTATCTCCCTGAAGATGGGCACAAAGTACACCACAATCTATAGAAGTTTTGGACATTGTCAGCACTTATAATCTGAGAAAACTATGATTTTTAGTCCACAATTGTCTTTTGTCAGTTGCCTTTAAAATGTTTGCTGAAACTAATAAGAGCTTTCCCCAAACAGAAAAAAAAGTCCACAAAATTAAATATTGGAATGGCAGATATAGAATGCATTTAAAATACTTGCATTCTTCAAGATTTTAGATTTTCATTCAAACTGGCATTTGATTTTTCAGAAGTCCTAAGGAAGAAAAAATAATTGTTTGTACATAGTTCTACTTTGTTTTATTTTTTATTTTTTTATTTCCCTTAGTTTGACTTCTTATTTCTCTTAGTTTCCTAGCTCCTTGCATCAAAATTTGTCCCCTAACCAGTGTTAAGCAGGCCTTACTTCACTGAAATGACTGTTCATTTCATATTAATAATCCAAAATCACAGGTGAACCTGGACTTCTTACAATTCCCACATGCAGTGTGAAAATATTTTTTAAAAAACAAAAAAGACTTGCAATCTTCTCATGCTGCTTAGATTGGAAGTGTCAGAAAAACAGCTTATGTTTGGGGCTGCATTACCAGTTAGGTCATAGAAATTTAGAGATTTGAAATAAGAGAAAATGCACTCTCAGCAAAATATTAGAATCTTTAACATTACTTGTATCTGCTTGGACTTCAGTTATTATTTGACCAGACCCAACTATATTATGTGCCCAGCAGTTTTCTGGCTGGTTCTGCCCTCCTTTGAGCTCCAACAGCCAGGAATGTGGTGGACATTACGCAGCTGCCGTCTGTGCTCTGCTTCAGAATGTCATGAAGTCCAGCAGTTGGTTACGAAAGGGGTGGGAGAACAGTATTCAACCAACTAAAACATCACTTCTGTTTGCCTAGCACCCCTCTGGTTTTAACTGTGCTTTGACTTTTTTAACAAATACTGTTTCTCTCTAACTATAGGCTTTCTGTCAATCGTGTGTACATGTCCATGTATACACAATACTGTGGGAGCTGGATGACACCATAATAGGTTGCCCAGAGAAGTTGTGGGTGCTCCATCTCTGGAAGTGTTCCAGGCCAGGTTGGATGGGGCTTTGAACAACCTGGTCTAGTGGAATTTGGCTCTGCCCATGACAAGGTAGTAGAGCTAGATGGTCTTTGAGGTTCCCTCAAACCCAAACAATTCTACAATTATATAATTCTATGATTCTATGATTGTGTGATTCCATCTTCACTTGTCATTGGAACCTTTTTTTCTTCACCATATTACCCGCCCCTTGACCATTTAATTTTTTTCTATTTTTGCCACAGGGCCTTTCACAAGTATGTGTTGTTGACATTCTAGATCTGAGTTTCTGTTTCTAGAAAGAGTTTTTTTTTCTATTAGCCATTGCTAAAGAAAGTCAGTTCACAGTCTTTTACGGCAGGAAAGTTGGTTGCAAGAGTAGTGACAAATTGGAATAGACAGATGCTTTGTTAATGTCATTTAACATTTTCCTTATTGACAAAGTTAGAGATTACTGTATGCGGTTTGACTTTCACAGAAGGAAAAGACCATCCAAATTCTCTTTTGAGTGACTTTCTGGAGTTAAGTTTGACCAGCTGCAGGGTTAGGGTTTTAAAGATAGTTTCTCATTCTCATCTGTGTATAATAGTGTTTTATGCATGCATCTGCTTCAGATAAATTTTTTACCATTTATTTTTGTGGACTGAAAATTATCAGAAACATGGCCTTCTTCCTGAAAGTCTCCCTTCTGAAAGTCTACCCCTCTCAATGAAAAGGTTGGTGTCTGGACAACTCCAAGCCATCAGCCATACTGTATTATACTCTGTGTCATGGTTTAAGCCCAGACAGCAACCAAGTACCATGCAGATGCTTGCTTACTCTTCACCAAACCCCCAGTGGGATAGGGAGAAGAAACAGAAAAAATATAAACCCATGGGTTGAGAGAAGAACAGTTTAACAGTTGAAATAGGAAGGAATAACACTTCCCCCAAGGAAAAAAAAAAAACAAAAAAAAAAACAAAAAAACAACAAAACAACTAATACACAATACAATTGCTCATCAGCCACTGAAAGATAGCCAGCCCAACCCGAGCAGGGATCTACCCCTTCTAAGTAACTCCCCCCAGTTTGTATACTGGGCACAGCATGAGGCATGCTCACTGGCAGAGCATGAGACTGAAAAGCCCTTGATCAGGGTAAGCATTACTGAGCAACAACTGAAACATAGGTACGTTATCAGTATTGTTCTCAGACTAAAGCCAAAACACAGTACTGCACCAGCTACTAGGAAGAAAATTATACCAGCTGAAATCAGAACACTCTGTCATTTAATTCATAAGCCATTGTGTCTTCTACTTTTGTCAGTCTCTTGCAAAAAAGAAGAAAAAGCCACATGAGAGAGATTTGCCAGAGACTGCAGGGTGGCAGAGGAGAGGGAGAAGCAATTCAAATATGGGATTAACCATAAAGCTAATATTACTTGCATGAAAATGGTATGTATGTATAGAATGCTATAATGTATATTCATTTAAAGTCTTTTATATACTTAAAGCCTGCAGGTTGTTATTCTCTTGAGACCCAGAAGCCCAATAGTACAGATTTCAATGCTGTTACAGTTTATGTTTTTGATGCTGTGTATGGGACTAGACAGAACAAGCAAATCAATGTAAAGGCTAATGCTGACTTCTGTCTCATGCAATTTCCAAATTCAGAATTAAGAAAAATTTCTTGCTGTACCCTATTTCCGATACTATTCATTGCTTTAATGTTATTAATGCTTTTTTATGATCTGTCAATTCCATAGTCTCTGGAACAATCTTTCATTTATACTCTAAATTCAAGTTGCCTGCTGGAGACCCAGGAACACTTATAACAGTGAAGATTATAGATTAACAAATTATATAATTTTAATGTTATATTTATTTTTTTCCAAATTATGACATATTTCTCTTTTTCAAGTCTCCTTGATAAAACATAATTAATGTGAAAAATGCCAGTCCAGCTTCAGTCTCCCTAGGATTTCTAATTAAGAAGCTGACTCATGGACTACAGTGATGCATTTAGAATAAGACAAAAAAATCAAGAGTAATTCAGTTGATACTGATTTACATACTTCAAGTATGCAATGGTTTAAGTGAGACCAAAAACTTGCCTAGATTCCTAATGTACTTCAAATTATGTAAGCCATGTCATACACTTATAGATTTCTCTGTCATTTTAGTGATGGGATATTGGAAGAGCATGAATTTCCTACAACAGCAATAAAGGTTCTTAAATTGCCATTGAACACTGTTTCTATAATAAAGAGGAAAGAATACACCATTCTGAATTCAGTAGTGCTTTAGTTAAAGTCAGAAGTGCATCATCAGTGCAGGTAGCTGCCTTGGCCTTTTTTAGAGCCAAGAGCTTTCCACCAGCAGGTCTCCTGCCTGTTATCCTGCAGCAGCTCTGCACCCTCTCTTTCACTCAAACTGCAGTGGCAGTGCTGTCCCAGAGCATTTTCCCCTAGTTGTTCTGCTGTTGTTCTCCTTCCATTTTCCTCATGTCATTATTCTCTTGTGCCTAAACATCATGGTACTGCTGTTGTGGGAAGTGTTTGTCACCAGTGTGAGACTCATCCCTTCTTTACCTTCTTTTCCTCTTTTGTTGCAGCTATTCAGTTATCTTAGGGACTCTAATAACACAGAAGCATAAAGTTTAGCAACCATTCAGTGTGTAGCCCCTGTTGCTAATCACAATGTGCTTCAGTATCATAAGCAACCACCACCAGTGGGGGGTTTGAGTAGGTCATAATGAAAAGTACACTGTAACTATGGGAAAATATTACAGGGACACATGCTGCACTTCATGGGGACACAAGAGACGATGCTCATCCAGGGACCTCCATTGCTGCTCCTCCCCTCTCTCCCTCACTTTTTCTTTTCATTTTTTATTTTCTCTAGGAGTAAATTTTCAGCCTTAGAGCTGATAAATGACATCAGGTACGTAGCCTCCTAATAAATCTTGAGTGTGAAAATGTCTCAACCTAGTTTGTGAAACAGAGGCACTATAAGGTTAAAAGACTGAAAATAATAGCTTACCCAGTAAGAACACACCCATACTAAGCAATACAGAAGTGCCTGGGATTGTTTCCTGGCCTTGAAGTCAACTGTCAGGAGTGATCAGTGTCCATGTAGATTCTTCCATCCGATCAGCATGGCTGCATCTGTTCTTCCTGCTGGGAGCAGCCCTGGTGTGAGTTAACAGTGACTCAGACACCCTCAAGTCCATCAGACAGGGGTTCATCTCAGCATACAGTGGACATGAGGGACTTGCTTCAATCGTACATGCAGGCACCTAGTGCCAGACGAGCTGCCTATGGAGTCTGAGACATCCTAATGGGACAGGCAGAGATCATAGAGGGTCTGTGCAAGATACCACCCTGAGCTAGAAATCTAAGGAATCAAAGTTTCTCAAATGTCAACCGGTGCCTATGTGTTAGCTATAGAAATGGGGATTAGTAGTTGGTCAATTGTAGTAGCTGGTTAGGAATAATTCTTCAGGTTTTATTCAGTGTTCCTGAGATCTTCACTGACAGTACCAGCAGCTTAGAAACCCATGCTCCAATGTTGTGATCCATTTACCAACATAGCCAGTGTCAGGATGGTTTTATTGTGGAGTATCCAAGAGATTTCCAGAGATATGGCAGGAGTCATAAGGAACCTACAAGAGGTTTGATCCTCCTGGAGAAGAAGAGAAAAAAGCATTGGGCAGCTAAAATGACACTAGGTTTCTCTTTTTAGTTAACTAAACCTTCAAGTGCATGGGCAAAAATTTAAATTGAAGTGCCTTAATCTTGATTTGAATCCTGCCTTTGGACACTATGATGATGAGTGACACAAAAACCTTTAAATATTGTGGGTGCTTTCTGGTATTCTGTGTGGTAAGATGCTACACTTCATGCGTAATACTGGAACAAATGGCCTTTACATTAAAACAAAACAACACAGAGAAATTGTAGATTAATTAACAAACTGAAGCAAGATTAGATAAATCTGGCTGTGATAGACTTCCATCTATCGCAGTATTTCCTTCTACATAGTAACTTCACGCCATAAGCATATGAGTAAGGGTATTACAGTCTAAATAAACAAAGCAAAAGAAAAGCTTTTAAAAAAACCTTTGTCTTTTAATAGTTTGTGGTAGTTTGTTCTATTAAATTTTGCTGCTAAACTAAAATAATCATACTCATATTAGAACTCGTAATAGGGAGTTCTAATATTGAACTAATATATTAGGGATATTATTGCACACCTTAGAAACCTGACCATATAACTGATAGAAGATCAATAATTTCATAATTACTTTTTTTCCGAAAATGCTGTCATAGCTTAATACTTGGAGTAAACTACACACATACATACCCTGCTTTCACCATGCTCTTATATTTGCAAACAGGAGCATCAGAGCATTTTTATTATGTTCTCATATGCAAGGTTGTTGAAAGCAATTTAAAGATGAAGGAAAAAGACATCATGAGAAATGAGAAAGATTATAAAAGACTTAGAAATAAACTTCAATTTCATTGAAGCAGGTAACTATCCATTTTGGCTTTAAGGAAGTTTTAAACCCTTATCTTAAGGATCGTTGTCACTGCAAAATGAGCTGATGCTACAGTGATTCAATACTGTGCATGGCATTTCTGAGCTTGAGTGCTCTGCATTCATTGTCTGTATCATGCAGGGTTTAGAGATAATAAGCAGCTACTGAGAGACCAGCATCCTCTTGGAGGTGTCCTAGTGAAAGTTTTCTGAACTCTCTTTTTGAGCTTTGAGCAAAATAAAACATGAAACAATAAAGAAGAGTGGGAAATGGAGAAGTTGGAAATATAGAGTTAGAAGGAATGAATGTGAAACAGAGGAAACAGAAGCTTGAAGAAGTCAGTGGTAATGAAATGAATGGAAGGTATGCAGGTTCTGAGAACCACCATTTATCCTAGAAAATGCATAGGGTAATTTCACACTAAGGAGACTGTTATCCTATTAATTTTTGGAGGGTACACCTTGCTATGCTTAGTGTACCTCCAGAGCTTTGCTCAGAATTGTGATACTTTACGGTTCTACTTCAGTTGCCTATTCTCAAACCAGATTTACGTCAGTAGATTAATTTCTTTCCCATTCCCATTTCATTTCCCTTGGTAGCCTTTGGTGAACTCCAGTGATTATGAGGATAAGGAATTATTTACACGCTCTAGATCCAGGCAGAGATCAAGCTTTGCAAATGTTTGTTTTATAATCTGCAAATTCATTGCCTTTTGTGACTCACATTAACCCAAGCAGTGATTAGCAGTCACGTTATTAACCTATTATATAACCTATTATACGGATAATATCAGCCTGGATAGTACCTAAAAGCTTCAGGAACATTTAGAATGATTTTATTTTTATTTTTTTTTCTTTTTTCTTTTCACCCTAGTAATGTATTAAAGGAGTTTTTCCGGACTTTAAGAATCTCAGTAGTTCAATCAATCAAAAGAAGTTTGCTGATCCGAACAAGATTTTGGTGATTGTTTACTGAATTTGAGGGAAATATTTCCATTTAGCATTTCTTTCTCATTTGTAAAAATGACCATTATTTACTGAAAGAGTGATCAGTTAGGGGGCTACTTTTAATTAGGTAGATAGTTTAGGTAGCACGTAAATAGGGAAATCTAGCAAGAAACAGAATGACTTCTACTTACAATACACAGTAGAAGACTGTGCTGGTATTAATGGAGTATGGTCTTTGGAACATTTGCTGTGAAATCATACTATTACAAGTCACAATCCTTTGTGGGAAGTAAAATTATGAGTCTGAATCAAAATATTTTCTTATGTCTATGACCTGTTCTGCAGAACAGTAAGCAAGTTTATGAACCATCTAAAGCCTGTTATTCATAACAAATATTTCCAGCTGGTCATTTTGACGGAGTATGGGAGATATGAACAAGAAGTTC
Source organism: Amazona ochrocephala (assembly GCA_039720435.1). Taxonomy (NCBI): domain Eukaryota; kingdom Metazoa; phylum Chordata; class Aves; order Psittaciformes; family Psittacidae; genus Amazona; species Amazona ochrocephala. The sequence goes on from CM077878.1 coordinate 23,153,186, forward strand.
AGAACTGGTCAGAAAATAAAGAAAAAGTTCTGTCTCTGCATTTTTCTCTCTCTTTTCTCTTGAATTTCATTATTTGATTTTTTATAGTAGCTTTGTTTGCTTTAAAAAATACAGAAGGAGCTATGGAGGAAGGACTTCTGAAAATGTCATCCATGTTTTGAAAAGGAGAAACTTTACATTTTCATTTTCAAAATCTCAGCTTTAAAAGGAATATAGTTTGCTGGGTAAGGCAGAAAATGTTAAAAGCAGACAAAAGAAATAACCTTAAATATTATTGAGTTCCATTTTGCATTTGAACCTGTGCCTCAGGCTTTCATTTTATATTTAATACTCTTTCCTGGGTCTAATTGCTCCAAAGAAGCAGTGATGAAAGTTAAAGAAAGGGATCCTATAACAGTAAAGAAATCTGCTTGTGGTTATATCAACCGGTTAAATAAATCCCTCTATGAAGTTCATTTGTTGTGAACTCCTGAAGAAACAAAGTGTTTCACATCAGGCATGTTCTCAGAGGTTACTGGTGATGGTTACTTGATGCCTGCAATGACAGTTTACTGTTCTTGACTGATCTGTCCTTCACTCTGCTTGCATTTTCTCTCTAGCTCTCCATACACATGCATACAGTGATCTCACTAGATTGGAGCAAGTGGTGCAAAGGGAATGTACTTGCTCCTTTCCCAGGTTTCTACCACACCTCCAGAGGCAAAGTGGCCATGTACGGTCCGTAGAGAGATTCTGTTACTGCTGCAGAACATTTAAGACACATTTTGATAACCAAGTTATTCAGGACATCTGCACTTCCATGTAGTACATACGGGGCAATGAACCCTTATAGCTTCAAGGAGAAGGGGAAATCTTGATTAATATTCCTCATCCTGCAGCTACTTTTCCACTTTTGAGCAAGGTCACACTTAACTTATCTCTCCACAAAATAGATTATGACAGAAATTTCTTGTTATCGAGGAATGTTATGTGGCTAATTAACTTATATTTGTAGTGTCTTCTTATGGCAGTTGTATGAAAAGCCTTACATTGCTGTTGTAACGAGTTCACTCTGTTCATATAAACTGCAAATGAAGCAATGGCTGTTTTGATACTGAAGAATATTTTTATTCTTAATTATGGGCTAGATTATTATCACTCTCAACCCAACTTGAAGGTACTCTCTTCTGTGCAATATCCATTTTCTCAGGTTTGTGCTGTTAGGTTCAGCTAATTTATTTTTGTAATTGGAAAGGAAGTCAGTTTGAGGAGGCATCACTGTGCTTCATCTTGCCCATCAGGACTGAATAGCTTTGTGGTCATTTGAATGTGTTAAGTATCCCAGAGTGCAGTCAGGAAAAGCACTGTAAAATGCAAATTGCATTGCACTGAAAATGTAGCAGCTGCTAGTAGAGTGAAGAATGGGAAGGAAAGACAGGAGAGCCTCAGCTCTAAGGCTGTCCTTAGTGACACTGGTCTCCTGAGAAGGGCACAAATGTATTTCTGAGTCCTAGTATTTACAGCATCCTATTACTTTAGTATTATTTGGAAGTTAATTACAGCCCACATCAGGTCTTTTGACTCAATAATATTTCAGTGAAAAGTACTCATGACAAGTGCAAGGCCCTACACCTGGGTCGGAGCAATCCCAGGCACAGCTGCAGGTTGGGCAGAGAAGAGATTCAGAGCAGCCCTGCGCAGAAGGACTTGGGAGTGTGGGTTGATGGAAAAATGAACATGAGCAGGCAGTGTGCGCTTGCAGCCCGGAAAGCCAACCGTATCCTGGGCTGCATCAAAAGGAATGTGACCAGCAGGTCGAGGGAGGTGATCCTGCCTCTCTACTCTGCTCTTGCGAGACCTCACTTGAAGTATTGTGTGCAATTCTGGTGTGCTCAACATAAAAAGGACATGGAAGTGTTGGAGCAAGTCCAGAGGAGGGCCATGAGGATGATCAATGGACTGGAGCACCTCCAATGCGAAGATAGGCTGAGAAAATTGGGGCTGTTCATCCTGGAGAAGAGGAGGCTGTGTGGAGACCTCATAGCAGCCTTCCAGTATCTGAAGTGGGCCTATAGGGGTGCTGGGGAGGGACCCTTCATGAGGGACTGTAGTAAGAAGACAAGGGGTGATGGGTTCAAATTTAAACAGGGGAAGTTTAGATTGGATATGAGGAAGAAATTCTTTACTGTAAGGGTGGTGAGGCACTGGAATGGGTTGCCCAGGGAAGTTGTGAATGCTCCATTGCTGGTGGTGTTCAAGGCTGGGTTAGACATAGGCTTCGGTGGCATGGTTTAGTGGGAGGTGTCCTTGCCCATGGCAGAGGGGTTGGAACTAGATGATCTTAAGGTCCTTTCCAACCCTAACTATTCTATGATTCTATGATTCTGTGACTGATTGCAAGGGAGATTCTCAAAAAGTCAGAGAAGAGTAATAAGGGATTTCTTTGTTAATAAGAACTTGATGGAAAACAATTTAGTTAACACTACACTGAGCTGAAATCTTGCTGATGGCAAATTTTTAAATTAATTTGAGAAACACAAACTCAGAAGATATTTTGAAGTTTAGCATGACATGAAAATTATGTGGAAAATTTGTAAAACTGAGGATCAGCAACTCACCTTTCTAGGCATGCAGATGACCCTCATTAGTATAGCATCTGAACTTTTCTGATGTGGTATTTTAAAGCTCAGAAACCAAACAATGAAGAACTCAGTGAATAAGTCACATTGAAATTCCCATCTATCCACAGTTGCATTAGATATTGCTATGGCTGTTTAGTGATCACAAAAATACAGTCTGTACTTTGCCTGTACTTTGTCTACCGAAGAGAGAAACACATTGTGGCTGTGTATGCTTCTGGTATGCCAAGAAAGAGCCTGCTCATTATGTCAGATGCCCAATGTGTGGTGTGACTCAGTAGGGCAGGCACAATTGGGCTGGCATTGCCAGAATCACATCTATAGCACACAATTTTCCAGTGTGAACTGAAATCTAACTGAAGTCTATCAGAGCCTAGCTGTATATCATCCTCTATCTTGCTGACTATAATGCATGAGTCAGAGAGACAAACTTTTCCTCAGCAGCTAGAAAGGAGCTTGTTTCCATATTGGTTTTCTCAAGCATCAAGTACTTGTTCCCTCTCCAAATGATGTATATTTCAACCAACATGGCATTTGTGGGGTGAATAGAGAAGAGCTCACTTTGTATTAATGTTTGCATACCAAATGAAACATTCACACCATGATAATGCGGTATAAGAAAAAATGTTTCACTTTTGCTTTCCTTTATGTACTCTGTTCATGGACTTGTGAAGATCTACAGAGTATGCATTCGCCCTGAAGTCATGCATCAGTGCCAGATGGTTTCCTTGATTCTGCTTATTATACTTTTCAAACGAGTAATATAATGCACATATATTTGCCCCAGAAAGCAAATGCATCCTCACAAATCCCAGTGAGGAAGAGAAGTATATTTTTATTTTAATAATTCCAGTGCTAAGTGCTGAAACATCATGGCTTTAGTCCTCAAAAGTTATGAGGGTGTCTTAAAAATAATGAGAATGGAAAAAATGATAATACCTTTCAAGTAGCCTTTTTTTTCCTTTTTTTTTTTTTTTTTTACTTTGTGTACTGGGTGGCACTTGGGATATATTTTCAAACTTTTTTTTAACCAACTTGTTTAGAAACTTGGCTTTTGACAGAAAAACTTTCTAATATTTATGTATATATTTCAGTCATAAAGTCAGACTTGAATAAATATATCATTATTTATTTTGACCTTCATACTAAGATCATGATCGCGGCAAGGAGGTTTTCATGGGTTTGCAGGCATAGAAATATGGCACATGATAACCAAATCAGGAAGCTGTAATGAAAACTCTTTCCAGCAAGACATTCAATTCCCCTACAGTGTCTTGGAAATGCCAGCTAGAGGTGAGTTCGTTTCGCCTAATTCAAGTTTGTTGTTTGGGATCTGTAATGGAAGAGATTCATATCATTTAATGCTATCTTTCTCATAGGTGTCTAGCTTAGATCTTAGATGAGCTTCCAAGGCTTCTCTTATAGTCAGTGGAGAGTGACAGGAACCTCCAGACTGCAATTCATTCCAGCTGTCGTAGATGCCGGTCCTGAGACAGAGCAAGCGTTTCAGCAGTCTCCACTGATTTTACAAGAAGCTTGAAACAACTCATTCCCACCCTTATTTTTCAGAGAGCTGAGGTTAGGAGTGAGAGATCCAACCACAAAGTCCCTTTCCAAGAACCACTGCCCCCACTTGCAAGACGGGTTTCCAGTCAGAACCTGAACCAAACCACACACCACCATGATACTTGGTAGCAAAAACAAATGCAAATTTTTGTGTTTCTACGCATTTGACAGTTTATGAAACAATTTAGCTTGTAATACATTTGCTTAAATGAAAACCTAATTAATTCCACTGTACTGATTTATTAGAACTAATAGGTTTTGTTACATGTGTTGTAATTTAAGCATTTTTAATTATTCAGTGCTGAATATCACAAAACATTTGTCATGAATATTTGCACACATTTTAAACAAAATTGTCCTTGGCAGTGTTTGCAACAGTTAAATATTTAATTTTCATGTATATTTGGGTGAGACTATTTTCTTTTCATGAATATCAGCAGAAAGGGAATCTCACATAAAAATTCACACAAATATTTGTTAAAGTAAATAGCTGTACCTGCAATATACTTGACAGCATCCTTGAGAATCAATGAAGTAAATGGTCATACACCTGGCAAGGCAGTTTGAAATATATTAATAATAACTTCTGTAGGTGTCCCTAGGAAGAAGAAGGGAATGAGAGTAATTGTGTAGCACAACATTCAACTGAAAAATGACACAGTCGCAAAATAGTGATTTATCAAGCACATAATAATCCAGAATCCCTATATTCAGAGAAACAGCTCTGGACCTCTTAGACTGCCCTGCCACTGGGACACCCACACTGTGCACTACACAGTACACTGGGGTCCTGCACTGCATTTGCACCAGCTATGCAACTCTCCTGTCACCTGGAGTGAGGCTTGCAGTGTTTGCACAAGAGCCAAAGAGAATAGACGAAAGTTTAAATATGTCAGGGAGTGGCAGCCTTTGAGACCAGTCTTTTATACGGCACAATGCTTTATTCTCATCCTACCAAACTTTGGATTTCTGTGGCATAGGTATTTGCACTTAACCTTGCCTACTCTTTTTAAAGTGAATAGAGAAAACAGGGTCTTGTACCCAAATTTGTAGTGGACCTTAGGGAGGTGTGAGTTCGTTTTGTAAGTGTCATAATACTACAAGTGCTCAATGTCCTGATCAAATAGCTCAGTTTGCCTCTTTGCTCCCATAACCTGTTCACTTCTTTATGAAAACCAGTTAAATATTCTATCACTTGAGCTTGATGTCTTCCAAGGTGGTGCCCAAGGTCAATCTGGGGATAGGAAACCGCAGAGACAATTTCGTACAGGTAAAACTTAACCAGGGGAAGTTTAGACTGAATGTAAGGAAGAAGTTCTTTACTGTAAGGGTGGTGAGGCGCTGGAATGGTTTGCCCAGGGAAGTTGTGAATCCTCCATCCCTGGTGGTGTTCAAGGCCAGGTTGGACAGAGCTTTGGGTGACATGGTGAGGTGACCCTGCCCATGGCAAGGGGGTTGGAACTAGATGATCTTAAGATCCTTTCCAACTCTAATGATCCTATGATTCTATGATTCTATGTGAGATTATGGTGGACCCAGCTCCCACGTCCTACAGCCGCAAGTCACTTTACGGAGTGCAGAACGCATACTGTTACCTTCCCAATTTTAAAACACCATTCCTTGGGACAGAGCCATTGTGTCATTTCAGTCATTTTGAATTGGAAAAATGTCACACAAATAATCACAATGTTCTAGGGCCAAGTGCTCTTATGTGTGGAAGCAGACTCTTCTGCTTAAAGAGGACAGCCCTGAGCTGTGTGGATGTGGTATACCTTGGCATCAAAGTACAGCACTCATTCACAATGTAAGTGGGGCTGTTACACCACACTTTTAATACAGGGATTATAGGCATCTACATTATTAATATCTAAGAATAGGTGAGATAAAAAGCCTGCCATGGATGATATCTCTCAGTTTCTGCCTTTTCAGGAGGGAAAAGACCATTAGGAAAAAGATCAGGCCAGTGGGATGAACCAGCAGCTGTTTAGTGAGGAATCCACTGGCAGTTTTTCTAGACTGAAGAGCGCTAGCAAATGAATCCAATGCCTGCTGCTCTTTGAGCTAGTGCCTGGCCCAATAAACCTCCTGTTAAAATGAGCCTGCTGTGACTGTTTTGTTGGTATTTTTAATTTAAACAATAGCTAATTAAATATGAAAGCAATTAGTATTTCTGTTCAAACAGCTGTCATGTAACATCTCGTGCTGCAGTTATAATTCCTTAACAGTATTGCAAATGGTTTAAAAGCAATGGCTTTTGTGGAGGAAAAGGGGAAATAGAGCAATATTTTCTATGAGCATTGAAAATCACTGGCAGGTGCATTTAGCTTTTGCCGCTTCAATGTACAAGCATGTGGGATGCCTAGAAACATAAATATTCTTTGGATTCAGGTGAGACTTTAGGCAGTATTATAATATACAGCAGAGAGAGAAATACAGTTGCTGATGTTGTCTTTCAGCTTTAACAGTGGAAGATTTTCTTAGGCAAGGTCTCAAAACCTTAAAGGAGAAGGAAAGTACCATGATCTTCCTCTACCCTTGAGGTTCTTTGTACAGACCAGTTTGAAGACAGCAAAAACATGAGGGCAATATTTAACTGGTGAGGTACAAAGTCAGCTGGAATTCGTGTTCTCTTGGCAGCAGATTGTAGTGTACGTGGAGAAAAGCTGAGGTACTCTTAGCTTTTATATACTTCCTACCCTACCCAGTAAGACAGTGAAACCAGCAGGGCTCTCCAGTGATTTAGGTTTACTGAAGACACCCTGGCAGCGACAGGATCAGTAGCTTCCTGGAAGCAGACAATTAATAGAACTTTTCATGTGCACACGGGAAGTGTGTATCTCATTTTTCACTCTTCATAGATGTATGTATTGGTTCCTAAAGCTCAGGGGCTGTGGTGCAATTATGCATGTCCTGCATCTTCTCTGTGCTGTTCTTGCCCAATGTTCCTGCATTTGAGCATTGCTTTTACAGCATTTAAAAAGTCCAAAGATTTACAACTGCTACATTTATCAATTATTATGGTCTGTATCCTGACCCTGTAGACTATAGAGCTATAAACTTGCCTCTTCTTTTAGCTGTAGTTCAGCCTGTACTTTTGTAACCCGAGCTCTTAAGTGTACTTGATCAGATGTGGTTTTCAAAGTAATAGCAAGGAATACACAATAGGTTCCTACTGATGTTATCATGACTTTTTGTTGAGAAATCTACTAACTTACTGATGTAGTTAAACAATATTGCCATCACTAAAAATTCTACTCTTGTGTAAGAGTATGGGGAAAAAGGTATTCTTTAAGCAGGCCTTTATCTGGCATAAATCAGTACAGTTTCCTACAAATTAAAAGAATTATTTCAATTACTGTGGCTGAAAACTGGGCCTACTTTTGGCTTTGGATGGCAAGAATACATAAAAACCTCATTACTTACAAGTTTTTATTGTGAATAAATAATTGGTATTGATCTATGTTCATTCACCTTGTATACATTATTAAACACTTGTTTACTAAGCAACCTTTACAGTTTAAAAACAGTAACCAAAAACTCCACTGAAAAATACATCAAATCTCAGTACAAAATCAACCTAAGGAGTTTAGCAACAAGGTGAATGAAGTTCATTTAATTAAAAGATTGCTAGAGGGGAGACGCTGGCAGATCAATTTTTTAACTTAGTGAAATTATGCATTGATATGCAAGCTCAAAACTCCCTCTGCCTCTGATTGAAGAATATAACAAATGGGAAACATTATATATTTATGAACCATTCAATGTTTTCCCCCTTTTTAAAAACTGCTTTCTTAGAAAAGGAAAAACTATAAATTCCAAGATGTTATAGCCACAGTTAAACAGACATGACCAAAATATATGTAAAGAAGGTGTTAGTGTACATTTCAACATGAAATTCCAATTGAAACTTCCACACAGTGGGAAGTGGAGGTGTAAGTTTTATGGCCTGGGGACACACAGAAACTGTTTTATAAGAAACTGCATTTTTGATAATGAATATTAAATAATTATTTTTTAAGTTCATGATTTATTAAATAATTGTCTACCATTGATTTGTACTTGGAGATTTTTCAGAACTTCATGAAAATTTGAATTTTTTAGTTCCCCAGTAATGAGTATATGTTAAAATATATATATAATAGAAATGTTAAAAAAAAATAGTAAAAACCCAGTCATTTTAACTAACTAGTAGTCTCAGTACAAGAGACATGCCAATGCATGTCCTTAACCCAGCTTGAGTTGAAAACATGCAGCACATTCAGATTCAAAGGTTTTGGAAGAGTCTATAAAGTCTGTAGCATCACTGTAATTGTGAAAAATGCAGTCTTTTAGAATTTTAAGTATTTGTACAGTGATCATATAAATGGCCTTTTATGGGTTCACATAAAACTGTGTTATTTTTATTAATATTACTGTTATTATTTACTATTATTGCAGCATAACACCACACTTACTATAGTTAAGGATCCCTTATCATCTCCATTACATATCCCATTTTTGGAGGGGCTTGTGTCTCACTCCTTAAAATTCTCTGCAGGGTAGAAATTGACAAAGGAGCTCACAGTCTGAAGTAATTTATTTAATGAAAGAAATGGAACAAAATTAAACTGTTTGCTTAGAAATATATTTGAGGAAACCTACTACTCTTTTAAGTAGTTCCTGAAGTTTTTTTATTATATTTCTATTTTTAAAAAGATATTGTTATTTAGAAGCAAAGCCATGCACCTGATTCATTGGTCCCTATTCAGTTTTTGCTTGTAGGCTAGGAAGTGATTTACATCCACTCAGACTTGATGCAAAACATTTGTTTTGAATCCATGTGTCTTACGTAAGGCTTGCATACCTGAATTTTGAACATGCAGGACAAGAAGAAATTGGGTCTCTTGACTCATGGTTAGCCAGTCAGTGTGCTAGAGCTTCTATTTCACAATTTGATCAACTGTACCATGCTGGAACATAGGGCAGAAATCCTAGAAACAATATTTGTTTCTTATTCTCACATAACTACCTTGATGTGGATGTATAAATCATTTCATTGATTAAGTTTTCAGTTACATAGGATCACAGAATCATCATCTTTGGAATTCAGGGTGCCTCTAGTCCAATTTTTTGCTCAAAGTAGGGTAAGGTGTGGTGTCCAGCCAGGTTGCTCAGAGCTTTGTCCAGACGTGTCTTGAAACCCTCCAGGGACAAAGACTGCAGAGCCTCCCTAGGCAGCCTGTTTGTCATGGTTTAAGTCCAGCTGGTAACTCAGAACCAAGCAATTCTCACTTTCCACCTATTTCCCCCCTTGCTTCTGGAGGGATGGGGAAGAGAATCAAAGGAATGTAAACACCATGGGTTGACATAAGAACAGTCCAACAGTTAAAGTATAATACAAAACTACTACTACTACCACCAGTAATAATAATGATAAGGGAAACAACAAGGGGAGAGAATATAAAACTAAAAAGGGAAGGGAAAAAACAACAATAAATGCAAGTGATGCACAATACAACTGCTCACTACCCATCAACCAATGCTCAGCTTAACCCAAGCAGCAATCTGGGTCTTCCGTGTGGCTCCCCCTAGCTTATATACTGGGCATGCCATCCTGTGGTATGAAACACCCCTTTGGCTAGTTTGAGTCAGGCATCCTGTCTCTGCTTCCTCCAGGCTTCTCATGCCAGTGCCCCTCCTCACTGGCAAAGCAGAAGAGTCCTTGATTGGAGTAAGCATTACTTGGCAACAACTAAAACATTGGTGTATTATCAGCATTGTTCTCAGACTAAAATGAAGCACGGCACTGCACCAGCTACTAAAAGGAGAAAAATAGCTGTTACGCCTGAACCCAGGACACTGTTCCAGCATCGACCTCCTCTTGAAACCATCTCTTTTAGCCTCACCGCTACAGCAAGTGCTCCAGACCCTGAGCAGCCTGGGTGTCTAAGATGAACTCCAAGAGATTTTATTGCCTTTGTGTTTTCTAATTGATGGTTACCCACGTAAAGGAACAAATTCTTCCTCTTTAAGTGCATTATCTGACATTTTGTGAAAATGTATAATAAATTTTTCTCAGTTCTCTTAGTACAGTCTTCAAGCTCCTCTTACTAACGTTTTCTAACATTTTGCATTAACAGCAGACTTGCACCAAAATCAATTATGAAGATATTATGGATCAGGGGGGAGGCTCGGTGTCTACGAGTTTCACCTCGGAGCAGCAACTTGCACCGAAGGAGCCTCAAGTCCTCGACAAGGCCTGCCCAAGAGCCTGTAGCTCAGCGGAGGCGAGCGGCTGACTCAGAGGGGGTGGTGCCAGGAGGACCGGCGGCAGACCTAACTGGTTAAAAACCTGCCCCAGGGAGCGTGAGTGACCCAGAGAGCGGGGAACAGGGCGGGCAAACAGGGTGGGCTCGAGGCAGTTTGCGCAGGCAGGCGAGCGGGGTGGTGAGCGGGATGGTGAACACTGGCTGTACGAGCAAGGCTCGGTCTGGGAGCTCTGCTCTGGCTGCGCCGGTGGTGGCCAGTGTAGGCACCCAAACGGAGCTGATGGGAAGGGGGGCTGTAGTGCAGAGCTCGGGGTGTAGAGAGCGCCTGCACTGCTGTCTTGAGGGAAGGGTGAGCAATGGGCAGGGCTGCACTCTGTGCTCCCTGGTGGAGGTCCTCCTGCAGCAGATGGCTGAACTGCAGGAAGCTGTTACCAGGCTGAAAGGTGTCAGGGAAGCTGAGGGGAAGCAGCGCTGCTTGCTCCGAGACCAGACTGCAGGGGCGTCGAGTGTCTACTGTTGCCCATGCAGGAAAGGAGGCTGCAAACCCAGGAAGCTGGGAAACAGTAACAGAAAAAAACAACAAAAAAAGGAGGAAGAGGGCAATTAAAAGCAAGGGGATTCCTCCTACATGTGTTGTCTCCACCCAGAACCACTTTGCTGTCCTGCAGGGGGCTGATGAGCAACAGCGCTCCCACCAGGCGCAACCAGCTGGTGCACTGGTAAAGAAGGTCACTACTGGTGCTGCCAGGAAAAAGCGGCAGGCCGTAGTAGTAGGGGACTCTAATCTGAAAGGCACAGAGGCACCCATCTGTCGGCCTGACCCAGGCTCAAGGGAGGTGTGTTGCCTACCAGGGGCTCGGATCAGGGATGTGGCCAAGAAGCTGCCTGCTCTAGTCAGTCCCACTGACTACTGCCTGCTTCTAGTAATCCATGTGGGTGCTACTGATATAGATAGCAGAAGCCCGGAGACCATAAAGAAGGACTACAGAGCTCTGGGAGAGGTGGTTAGGAGCTCTGGAGCTCAGATTGTCTTTTCGTCAATTCTCCAGGATACAGGGCAGGAACTTGAAAAAGCTAGGAGGATTAGGCAGGTTAATAAATGGTTAGAAGAGTGGTGCTATAGTCAGGGGTTTGGGTACCTTGACCATGGGACTCAATATAGTAGGCCAGGTCTACTGGGGGCTGGTGGATCTGGTCTAACAAAGAAAGGGAAGAGTGGATTTGGTAGGAGGCTTGCCAGACTGGTCAAGGATGCTTTAAACTAGATGTGTTGGGGGAGGGGGGCAGCATTCCATCCCAACACATCCACTCAGTTGGCAGCACCTACAGTAAATGTGTGGAGCAATGTAGTGATATTCCAGCTGCTCCAGCCAATGAGCCGGCTTCAATTGGATCTCGGTTCAAATGCCTCTATACAAATGCCTGTAGCATGGGGAACAAACAAGAGGAATTAGAGATGTGCACACGTCTACGGGGGTTTGATATCATAGGCATCACAGAAACATGGTGGGATGGCTCCTATGACTGGTGTGTTGGAATGGAAGGTTACCGGCTCTTTAGGAAACACAGGCCCAGCAGACGGGGAGGGGGAGTTGCTATTTATGTTAGGGATAGGCTAGAGAGTATGGAACTCTGTCTGGGGACAGGTGAGCAGTCGACAGAGAGTTTGTGGGTCAGGGTTAAAGGGAGAACAGCGATGGGTGACATTATTATGGGGATCTGTTACAGACCTCCTGACCAAGGGGACCTTGCTGGACGAAGCACACCATAGGCGGATAGGAGCAGCCTCATGCTTGCAGGCCCTTGTTCTCATGGGAGACTTCAACCACCCTGATATCTGTTGGAGGGATGGTACGGCCTGGCACAAGCAATCCAGAAGGTTCCTCGATGGTATGGAAGATAACTTCCTTCTGCAAGTAATAGAGGAGCAGACAAGGAGAGGTGCCATGCTTGACCTCATCCTCACCAACAGGGAAGGGCTGGTTGGGAATGTGACGCTCCAGGGCAGCCTTGATTGCAGGGATCATGAGATGGTTGAGTTTGAGATCCTCAGGACAGTGAGAAGAGCATGCAGCAAGCTCACTGCCCTGGACTTCAACAGAGCAGACTTTGGCCTCTTCAGGAACCTGCTCAGTAAGGTTCCATGGGATACAACCCTAGAGGGCAGTGGGGCCCAAGACTGTTGGTTGATATTCAAGGATCACCTGCTGCAAGCTCAGGAGCGATGCGTCCCAACTAGAAGGAAGTTTAGCAGGAGGGCCAGAAGACCTCCTTGGATGGATAAGGAGCTGCTGAGCAAAATTCGAAGGAAAAGAGGCTTATAAAAGGTGGAAGCAAGGACAGGCGGTCTGAGAAGAATACAGGGATGTTGTCCGGGAAGCTAGGGACCAGGTTAGGAAAGCTAAGGCCTACTTAGAATTAAACATGGCTAGGGATGTTAAAGATAACAGGAAGGGATTTTACAGGTACATTGCCAATAAAAGACAGGTTAGGGACACCGTGGGCCCTCTCCAGAAGCTATCGGGAGAACTGGCTACCCTGGATTTGGAGAAGGCTGAGGTTCTTAATGACTTCTTTGCCTCAGTCTTCACTGGAAAATGCTCTGACCACACCTCCCAAGTCTTGGAAGGCAGACGCAGGGACTGTGAGAATGAAGACCCTGGGCCCACTGTAGGAGAGGATCTGGTTCGAGACCATCTTAGGAACCTGAATGTATAGAAGTCCATGGGACCGGATGAAATCCATCCGCGGGTCCTGAAGGAGCTGGCAAATGAAGTTGCTAAGCCACTGTCCATCATATTTGAAAAATCATGGCAGTCAGGTGAAGCTCCCAAAGATTGGAAAAAGGGAAATATAACCCCCATTTTTAAGAAGGGGAAAATGGATGACCCAGGGAATTACAGACCAGTCAGTCTCACCTCTGTGCCTGGCAAAATCTTGGAGCGGATTCTCCTGGAAGGCATGCTAAAGCACATGAAAACCAACAAGGTGCTTGGGGACAGCCAGCATGGCTTCACTAAGGGGAAATCCTGCCTGACCAATCTGGTGACCTTCTATGAAGGGGCTATGGAGCTGATGGACAGGGGCAGAGCAGTTGATGTCATCTACTTGGACTTGTGTAAAGCCTTTGACACTGTCTCGCATGACATCCTTCTCTCTAAGTTGGAGAGACATCAATTTGATAGGTGGACCACACAGTGGATAAAGAACTGGCTGGCTGGCCGCACACGAAGAGTATTGGCCAATGGTGCAATGTCCAGCTGGAGACTAGTAATGAGTGGTGTCCCCCAGGGATCGATGTTGGGACCGGTCTTGTTCAACATGTTTGTTGGTGACATGGACAGTGGGATTGAGTGCGCCCTCAGCAAGTTTGCCGATGACACCAAGCTGTGTGGTTTGGTTGATAAGCTGGAGGGAAGGAATGCCATCCAGAGGGACCTTGACAAGCTTGTGAGGTGGGCTGATGCCAACCTAATGAAGTTTAACCATGCTAAGTGCAAAGTCCTCCACCTGGGTCGGAGCAATGCCAGGCACCGCTACAGGTTGGGCGGGGAGGAGATTCAGAACAGCCCTGCCGGCAGCGTGCGCTTGCAGCCCAGAAAGCGAACTGTATCCTGGGCTTCATCACAAGGAGCGTGACCAGCAGGTCGAGGGAGGTGCTCCTGCCCCTTTACTCTGCTCTCGTGAGACCTCACTTGGAGTATTGTGTGCAATTCTGGTGTCCTCAACATAAAAAGGACATGGAACTGTTGGAACAAGTGAAGAGGAGGGCCACAAGGATGATCAGGGGACTGGAGCACCTCCCGTATGAAGATAGGCTGAGAAAATTGGGGCTGTTCATCCTGGAGAAGAGAAGGCTGCGTGGTGACTTCATAGCAGCCTTCCAATACCTGAAGAGGGCCTATAGGGATGCTGGGGAAGGACTCTTCATGGGGGACTGTGGTGAGAGGACAAGGGGTAATGGGTTAAAACTTAAACAGGGGAAGTTCAGATTGGATCTGAGGAAGAAATTCTTTACTGTAAGGGTGGTGAGGCACTGGAATGGGTTGCCCAGGGAAGTTGTGAATGCTTCATCCCTGGCGGCGTTCAAGGTGGGGTTGGACATAGCCTTGGATGACATGGTTTAGTGTGAGGTGTCCCTGCCCATGGCAGGGGGTTGGAAATCGATGATCTTGAGGTCCTTTCCAACCCTAACTATTCTATGATTCTATGATTCTATGGTTAACTTCTTAAGCATTAGTTCTAGAAAAACCTCAAGAATAATATTTGACTCAACTTTCTACTTATCGCTAACTTGTTCAAGTTAGGGATGCTTTTTCATTACATTGTTCCATTTGTTTGTATCTAATTCTTATACATTTTCTGCAGCTTAACCAATGATTTCCCATATGGCTACATGTCACATGATTTACTGAAGTCCAGTTAGATTAAATCTTTTGCCTTTCCTTTGTCTAGAAATTCAATTAACTCATCCAATAGAAATATGTACTGGAGCTAATGTGATCTATCTTTGGTGAATCCATGTCACATTTTACTCTATTTCCCATGTTCTTCCATAAATTTAATTATTCATCCTTTTAAAATATCTTCTGACTACTGGATAATGTGGCAGTCAAATTAATGGGCGTCCAGCTGTCCAGATTTCTTTCTTTCCTATCCTTAAGTCTAGTTGTAGTAGTAGCAGTAGTAGTAGTAGTAGTTGTATTTATCAACATCATTAATTATTCAAAAATATTAGAACATTTCCAGAATAGCAGATTTAATAAAAGTCCTTACTAGTGGTTTCCTTGGATGTCTGCTGACTAATAGAAATCATAGACTATCAAGTTGGAAGTAACCCATGAAGATCATGAAGTCCAACTGCCTGCTCCTAGCAGGACTACCTGAAATTAAACCATATTACTATGAGCATCATCCAGATCACCCTTGAACTCTTACAGTCTTGGTGCTGTGACCACTTCCCTGGGGAGACTGTTCCAGTACCTCGTTAAGATGAACTGGTGATTCCAACACTTATTCTGAAAACAAGAAAGTCTATCATCATTATCTTTAAGTTAAACAAGCATAATACTGAGATTTTTGACGAAGATATCACATCTTAATGACTAAATTTTAACAGTTATAACTGCATACAGATTATTGTCAATATCAGAAAGGAGAGGATAAACCATGATTTTTTTTTATCTTTCCCATTCAAATTTTTGTTTAGATTCAAGTAAAAGACTTTATCCTACTGCAAAAATCACATTGCATTTTAGTTTCTGAGGATATTTAGTATGTTATACAGTTGCATTGGAGCAGCCCGTTCTAGCCCTTGAAGATTCAGTGCAATTCATTCTCCAGTAAACTTTATGCTTCCTCATAAAATTAGCAAATAATCATAGGTCCTTTTGTATATGATTACATTGATTATAATATTTGAAAGACTGGGAGACCAGCATGATGCAAGGGGTCTTCTATCTGACAGGTCTTAATGCATGCCTTGGCTGTGTCCCATCTGTGTGTCCAGACAAAATATGAGTGTAAATTATTCCTCTTGCTCCCTAATACTCATGCTTTTGTGAAAAGGAAACCTAGATGCACTGGTCAGAAATTATATTGATGGAGCAGTCATGCATAAGTGGCATTTTATGGATCATTTAGGAGAAGACTGGAGGAAAATATGTTCTAATACTACTGGCAACTGCTCCAGAGCTGCTAAGAGAGTTGATGCAAGTTCACTTGGTGTCAGGATGGTATAGTGATAGGGAGGTAAGAGGAAAATACCAGTGCAGGGATGCAGTGGAAGGAGCGCCTTATATATAAAACATACCTTGCTGCAGATCTGCCATTAACAGTCTGAGCTAGTTTCCTATATCTTTACTCCTGATATGTGGAAATAGCATAAAAGCTCTTTCTTATCCCACCAGGTTTCTGAGGATAATTGCAGTGAAGGTTCAAAAGACCCGTATCCTGTCACAAGCAATGAAGACATTGAGAACACTGCACAATGTGACAAATATTGGCCTTTCAGTAGCATTAGCAGTACAATTATTCCAGTGTGTATCCAGAATTATTTAAATCAACACCCTGGAAGATGTTCTTCCAAGCACCACAAGAGCACATTTCACTATCACTGTGTTCTGCATGCTGGTGACTTTTTTTTACCAAAAGTCTGCAAATAATTTGTCCCCATAAAAATAATTTATCTTCAAAGTGCATTGTTCTGGTTTCAGCTGGGATAAAGTTAATTTTCTTCCTAGTAGCTGGCACAGTGCTGTGTTTTGCCTCTAGTCTGAGAATAATGTTGATGCACACTGATGTTTTTATTTGTTGCTAAGTAGTGCTTACCCTAATCAAGGACTTTTCAGTCTCTCATGCTCTGCCAGTGAGGAGGGGCACAAGAAGCTGGGAGGAAGCAGAGATAGGACACCTGACCCAAACTAGCCAAAGGGGTATTCCATACCACAGCACTATGATGTTTAATTTAATCTAAAAACAGATGACCAGCTAGTGAAACTTGTACTTATTTAGTGTATTCAAAGTATTCTTTAAATATATGCTGCTATGTATACCTCTCCTACATCAGCTGAAGGAGCTGTAAGGAGTAGAGTGAGGGGAAGAAAAAACAGAAAGAGGGAGGACTGGTTTTTATCTCACCAGAAGAAATATTTCAGACACATTTCTAAGATTGGATTACCTGTGACTACCTTTACACTAATAAATTAAATGTTCTTGGGAATATGCCTGGCCAGCTAAGCATGGAGGAGTCTACATCTATCTACCTCACTCTCCAATATCACAGTGGCTGCACATGGTCTGTTGAAAATGACACCAAGAAATCTACTGTTCCCAAGGACCATTTATGAAACTGCTAACTGGGATAAACCCAAAGCAAGTCAGACACTGTTTAACTGTTGAAGTATAGATAATATATAAGTTTGCAATGGAAAGCCCAGTAATGTACTGGGTGCTGTTTAGTTTGATGGTATAGAGCCGCAAGGGCATGTAACAAACCATCACAATTTCCTGCTGCATCCCAACTGAAAGATCTGAAATGTATGTAATATCCAGAACACGTTTCTTGTCATTCAGAAGTAGGCTGATCATCTGATCATCATCAAGGAACTACAGGGTAATAGGACAAATGTTTTGTGTTTCCTTGACATGCAGGCACTAGTCTGGCTTTTTCAGAAGCTGAAAGGATCCTACTTTAATCTCTAAAAGTGTAATAATATAACAAAGTTCCTAACTGTAGCATCTACTGAAACTGAAATTCTTAAAGTCTGGCTAAAAGAAAAAGGACTTTCATTTTGCCTGTTCAAATTTCTCCTTAACCCTTTCCCTCACCCCAAAACCCAACCACCAAAATTATGCAAAATCTGTGTTTGGCTGCGTCGTGGTTTAACTATAAACCTATACAGTCACTCTCTCACTCACTCCCCACTCTTTCTTCCCTCCGCTTCTGGAGGGATGGGAAGGAGAATCGAAAGAATGTAACTCCCACAGGTTGAGATAAGAACAGTTTAGTAACTAAGGTATAACACAAACCACTACTGCTACCACCAATAATAATAATGACGAGAAAATACAAGGGAAAAGAATACAATTTCTCACCATTCAATATCAAGCCCGACCACACAGTGCACCCCCACCAGTGCACCCCCCACTGTGCACCCTCACCCTTCCGGATCTCTGCTCTCCCTTTCTACGTCCTGGACATGACGTGCTGTGGTATGGAATAACCTCTTTGGTCAGTCTGGGTCAGGTGTCCTGTCTCTCCTTCCTTCCTGCTTCCCCTCCTCCCTGGCAGAGCATGAGGCTCACAAAGTCCTTGGCCAGCCTAAACATCACCAAGCAGTAACTGAAAACACTGGTGTTATCAGCACTGTTCCCAGGCCCAAATCAAAAACACAGCGCTGCACCAGCTACCAAGAAGGAGAAAAATAACTGCTGCTGCTGAACCCAGGACAGGCTGTAAGCTGTAAATAGAAGTTTGAGCAGGGATTTTTGGCTGTATTTATTGAAATACCAAGCAGAAAGATGGCACTGCACCTTGAAAACTAAATATTTGGAAGAGGAAGTGTCCACATCTAGCAAGCACTGGAAAAAAAAAAAAAAAAAAAAAAGGACAAAAGAAAAAAATAAAAACTAAAGCTATAGCATTGGACATATGATACTATCACAATGCTAAGGCTCGTGGAGGACAGCACACCTTTGAAGTGACTGAAGAATATTTATCCTGACCTAAAAAAATACAACTATCACCACAAAGGTAAGACGCAGCTGATAATATCGTATGAAATAGTCAATTAGATGCATTGATAGCCTTTGTTAGCCAAAAAAACTGAAGAAAATCGTTTTGGTCATGTGAATCTTATTTTCAGTAAGTGTCACAGTTGTCCTACAATTTTGATTAGAGGCTAAAGAACCTCCATTGTACAGATGTGCGAGGAGCACAACAGCCGCTGCTTGGTGCTGTTAATAATCAATGACCAAATACCTACAGTGCCACCCACAGGCACTTGATGTTCCTCCTAGTTACTGAGCAGGTTCCCGCTTCACCTTTCTAACCCAAACGAAACTGATAAGCAGTCAGGTTTTTTTTCTTCCACTGGCCTATGACAAACTTGAAACCCTGCCTAACTATTAAAAGATAAAACAGGAAGAGGGAAATAAAAAAATAAAAAAAAAAAAAAAAAAGAAAGGGAATATTTTCAAGTTCTATCACTGTTTTTTTAGTGCTGACATGTCTGCCTGAAGCTTTCTACCAAACTGGAACGAATAGTCAACATCTGTTCTGAATTATTTATTTATTTTCATTTGCAGAAAATTGGCAGCTTCAATATCCCTAAGAGAAGGATAATTGTAATCATCTATGATGTTGTGAAAACTGTTTCAATGTCTCAGCAGTTACTGAGGGCTTGGGTTTTTTTCTCTCGTTATAGCATATATGTTCCAACATGTGTGTGGATGTGGAAAAAATAAACTTTTGAGTTCTTTTTTAAGTTTTTATGTCATTTTTACTCTCTATACCACTTTGAATAGGTTTTGCTAATTAGGGGTTTCAGAACATGCAGTATAGATACACCACTTATTGTTAAAACAGTGAAATGGTTACCCATCCAGTCTTTATCCTTCAACATGCTCTGCTTGAAAGGGCTTTTGCACCTGTGTAGATCCCCATGGATATCTGGGTGGACCTTCAGGACAGCCAAGCACTGGAATGCCTCATATAAAATATCTGAAAAAGGTCCAGAGCTAATATTGTACTAAATTCTAATAATCAATTATATATCATCAACGAATTAGCAAAAATGCTGATTTCCCATTTCTGCTATTTTGCAGGAAGAAAGATGGATCAAATGTAAAATCCAAGATGTAATTTTCTCAGAAACCCATTTTTAATGTTATTTAAAAGGAAACCAAATTTAATAGTGACTCTTTTGTTGGAGCTTGTGACTCCAGCTCATCACGTCACCAAGAAAGACTTGCAATTCCCATTGCCTGTTTTTAAATGAAAAGTAGAGAGATTGAGAAGAGAACTGCTTGCCCTGGAACTAACAGAAAGAGAAATGAGGAAGATATTGCCTTATATATCAAAGAAAAAAATGCATCATATGTGAACACAGAAGAAAGTGAGATATGGAATTGCTAAACATCTATGTGTTAAGATAAAAGACATGCATGACTCCTATAGAACACCAAGTCCAGAGAATGTATTGATAGGGAATTATTAACCACATAACAGTGACAGCTAAATGTAAGCTCTGATGGGACTGAGGAATTTGAACTAACTTAACATCTGATGGATAAGAAAAATATCAGGCTAAATCTGTACTAATAAACTGAACAGTGACAGGGATCATTTACTGACATTGAGACCAATTGGCACAGTCTAGTCACATCCATGCTATTACACACTCTTACCCTCCAACACAACATGGTCAGATCTCTGCTGCCATTTGAGAATGGTCCCTGACCTGTACTAACTCCTGAACGGGATCCAGAAATTATCTAGTTAGTTGGGTGTTTCCAAAAGCACAGCTATTACAATTCATGAGCAGAGAAAACTGATTTCCAGTGTTAGTTCTAGCTCTAGTTCATTCAGAACAATGTAGAGATATTCCAGCTGCTCCAGCCAATGACCAGACTTCAATTGGATCTCGGTTCAAATGCCTCTACACAAATGCCTGTAGCATGGGGAACAAACAAGAGGAATTAGAGATGTGCGCACGTCTACGGGGGTATGATATCATAGGCATCACAGAAACATGGTGGGATGGCACCTATGACTGGTGTGTTGGAATGGAAGGCTACCGACTCTTTAGGAAAGACAGGCACGGCAGACAGGGAGGGGGACTTGCTATTTATATTAGGGATAGGCTAGAGAGTATGGAACTCTGTCTGGGGACAGGTGAGCAGTCGACAGAGAGTTTGTGGGTCAGGGTTAAAGGGAGAACAGCGATGGGTGATATTATGGGGATCTGTTACAGACCTCCTGACCAAGGGGACCTTGCTGGACGAAGCACACCATAGGCAGATAGGAACAGCCTCACGCTGGCAGGCCCTTGTTCTCAAGGGAGACTTCAACCACCCTGATATCTGTTGGAGGGATAGTACGGCCCGGCACAAGCAATCCAGAAGGTTCCTCGATTGTATGGAAGATAACTTCCTTCTGCAAGTAATAGAGGAGCCGACAAGGAGAGGTGCCATGCTTGACCTCGTCCTCACCAACAGGAAAGAGCTGGTTGGGAATGTGACACTCCAGGGCAGCCTTGATTGCAACGATCATGAGATGGTTGAGTTTGAGATCCTCAGGACAGTGAGAAGAGCATGCAGCAAGCTCACTGCCCTGGACTTCAACAGAGCAGACTTTGGCCTCTTCAGGAACCTGCTCAGTAGGGTTCCATGGGAAACAGTGCTAGAGGGCAGGGGGGCCCAAGACTGTTGGTTGATATTCAAGGATCACCTGCTGCAAGCTCAGGAGCGATGCATCCCAACCAGAAGGAAGTTCAGCAGGAGGGCCAGGAGACCTCCTTGGATGGATAAGGAGCTGCTGAGCAAAATTCGAAGGAAAAAAGAGGCTTATAAAAGGTGGAAGCAAGGACTGATGGCCTAGGAAGAATACAGGGATGTTGTCCAGGAAGCTAGGGACCAGGTTAGGAAAGCTAAGGCCCACTTAGAATTAAACTTGGCTAGGGATGTTAAGGATAACAGGAAGGGATTTTACAGGTACATTGCCAATAAAAGACAGGTTAGGGACACCGTGGGCCCTCTCCAGAAGCTATCGGGAGAACTGGCTACCCTGGATTTGGAGAAGGCTGAGGTTCTTAATGACTTCTTTGCCTCAGTCTTCACTGGAAAATGCTCTGACCACACCACCCAAGTCTTGGAAGACAGACACGGGGACGGTGAGGGTGGGGACCCTGGGCCCACTGTGGGGGAGGATCTTGGTCGGGACCACCTTAGGAACTTGAATGTATACAAGTCCATGGACATGATGAAATCCATCCGTGGGTCCTGAAGGAGCTGGCAAATGAAGTTGCTAAGCCACTCTCCATCATATTTGAAAAATCATGGCAGTCAGACGAAGTTCCCGATGACTGGAAAAAGGGAAATATAACCCCCATTTTTAAGAAGGGGAAAATGGATGACCCAGGGAATTACAGACCAGTCAGTCTCACCTCTGTGCCTGGCAAAATCTTGGAGCGGATTCTCCTGGAAGGCATACTAAGGCACATGAAAACCAACAAGGTGGTTGGGGACAGCCAGCATGGCTTCACTAAGGGGAAATCCTGCCTGACCAATCTGGTGACCTTCTATGAAGGGGCTACGGAACTGATGGACAGCGGCAGAGCAGTTGATGTCATCTACCTGGACTTGTGCAAAGCCTTTGACACTGTCTCACATGACATCCTTCTCTCTAAGTTGGAGAGACATCAATTTGATAGGTGGACCACTCGGTGGATAAAGAGCTGGCTGGATGGCCGCACGCAAAGAGTAGTGCTCAGTGGCTCAATGTCCAGCTGGAGACCAGTAAAGGAGTGGTGCCCCCCAGGGATCGATGTTGGGACTGGTCTTGTTCAACATCTTTGGGGGAGACATGGACAGTGGGATTGAGTGCGCCCTCAGCAAGTTTGCCGATGACACCAAGCTGTGTGGTTCGGTTGATAAGTTGGAGGGAAGGAATGCCATCCAGAGGGACCTTGACAAGCTTGTGAGGTGGGCTGATGCCAACCTGATGAATTTTAACCATGGTAAGTGCAAAGTCCTACACCTGGGTTGGAGCAATGCCAGGCACAGCTACAGGTTGGGCGGGGAGGAGATTCAGAGCAGCCCTGCAGAGAAGGACTTGGGGGTGTGGGTTGATGAAAAAATGAACATGAGCCGGCAGTGTGTGCTTGCAGCCCAGAAGGCCAACCGTATCCTGGGCTGCATCGAAAGGAGTGTGACCAGCAGTTTGAGGGAGGTGCTCCTGCCCCTCTACTCTGCTCTCGTGAGACCTCACTTGGAGTATTGTGTGCAGTTCTGGTGTCCTCAACATTAAAAGGACATGGAAGTGTTAGAACAAGTGCAGAGGAGGGCCACGAGGATGATCAGGGGACTGGAGCAGCTCTCGTATGAAGATAGGCTAAGAAAATTGGGGTTGTTCAGCCTGGAGAAGAGAAGGCTGCGTGGTGACCTCATAGCAGCCTTCCAATACCTGAAGGGGGCCTGTAGGGATGCTGGGAGGGACTCTTCATTAGGGACTGTGGTGAGAGGACAAGGGGTAATGGGTTTAAACTTAAACAGGGGAAGTTTAGATTGGATATGAGGAAGAAATTCTTTACTGTGGGGGTGGTGAGGCCCTGGAATGGGTTGCCCAGGGAAGTTGTGGATGCCTCATCCCTGGCGGCGTTCAAGGTGGGGTTGGACATAGCCTTGGATGGCATGGTTTAGTGTGAGGTGTCCCTGCCCATAGCCCGGGGGTTTGAACTCAATGATCTTGAGGTCCTTTCCAACCCTAACTATTCTATGATTCTATGATTCTATGATTTATTATCTCTGCATATTTGTATATTTTTAATATCTTTAGATTGTATTAGGGAGAAAGTTTTATTTTAAAATGTGCAGAAAGTTGTAGTTGGTACATGATTCTGAAAATTTCATACTTAAAAAAACTTTAAATAAGTTTGTCATTAAAAAAAACCCCTCATTATTAAGTTAACAACAGAACAGGAAAGTAGACCAAAATAGGGGAAGGAGTCAGAGGTGCTTGGATAAGTTGGCACTCCATAGCAGAAAGATACTCTCCAGTTGTTTGAAATATAAACCAAAGCACCAAAAATTATTTCCACAAATGTATGAAGAAGATATTCAGAGAACAGGGAAAAAGCAAACAACAAAATACTGATATTTAGAATAGGAGGAAGGAGATCCCAAGGACTTAAAAATCATTTGACCTCATTTTGATGTCCCAAAAGATACTGAAACAAAATTGTTAATCTGGTTTTGTGCAGCTGGTAGATAATAAGGTGCTAAGGAAAGGGCAATATGGATTTGTCATGATTTGACAAAACATGCCAAGCCAGTCTGATTTCTTTCTTGACATGTTAACTGGCCAGGTGGATATATGTGAAGCACAAGATGTATTTCTTAGTCTGACATTCTTACACATAACAGTCTTGATCAAAAGCAGCTAATGCAGAAATGCAGTTGGAAAAAAAAAAAAAATACAGCAGAGCTATCACTAGTTTCTGCCCAACTAGAGGGTTCTTTCAAATTGGTCTGACATATGGCAGATATGGGACATGTATTATTTAGTACTTTCATTAAAGACATGGATGGCAGAGTGGTGAATGTACCTATGAAGGGTTAAAGGACTTCAGACTGGGAGTAGTTATAGTAGTTTAGATGACAGAAGAGTAACTCAGAGACATTACGGTATATTAGAGAAATAGTCTGAAATCAAAAAGAAGAAATCTGTGAAATGCAGCAACAAAGAATTATACTGAGAAAGGAAAAATAAAAAGATACTAAGAAAAAGGGAAACCAAAGAAGAGCAATATAGAAAATGGGAGTTGCAGTTGAATATAAAAAGAATATGGGTTAAATATGTGATGTTATAAGGAAGACAATATTTTTCTGAAGTGTATAAATTCCAGTGTTGCATGCAGGACTTTAAAAGGTAGTTATTTAATTCTGCTTGAACTACCAAGGTCTTTGATACAGTTCAAGTTTTTAGACTTTGTACTACTCATTAACAAGGAGGCTGGTAAAACTCTGTAGATTATAAAAGAGATCAACAAAGCTAATAAAAGATCACAAAAAGAGGAATTTTCAGGAAAGGATGAAAACCAAATATTTAGTCCAGAAAACAGAAAATTAGGAGATGTAATCTTTATTCAAATCTATTAAACATATACAGGCTCACACAGGCATAAAAAGGGTTTCTGAGTCTCAAACAAAAAATGCTATTTCATTTATTATTTTTTTTTAATATGTACATAAATCCAAGGTTTTTTTCAAGTTTGTGATAAAACAAAAGTTCTTCAGTCTGTGCAGCTGTTCATTGAATCTGATGTTACTTGTCAGCTTCATTGCTAGAATCAGCTTTCAGGGTCTTTGGCTTCAGGGCACACTTGCCAAAATTGTCTGCTCCAGGGCTAGGAATCATGACTTTAAGCAAGCCCAGGACAGACTCACTGTTCATGCACTCTTCAGAGTTACAGCCTCCTTGGCTCCCATCATCCTAGGCGTTGGGGCAGACTGTGCTACTTTTTGGTACATACACACCCTCCAAATGCATCTCAGCAGCCTGAAGTCTTGATAACAGGCAAATGAATATAAAGTTTTCTATTAAGTTCTCCAGTGGTAAAATTAGGTTTATCTAACAGTTAATTACTATTTCTTGTGTTCATTTACAAATAACATTTCCCCCTCCTGCAGGAAGAACAGAAAAAGAAGCGATCCCAAATGTTATAATCAGCATCTCACAGTACCTTCTGGATAGAATACAATAGCAGTGTTAGACTGTCAAAGCAAGCCCAGGTGCAGAATTTATGAGTGGGAGGTTGGGAGCAGAAAAGGGAAGCAGTAATCTGATTTTCTTTATGAGTCCTTGCTGAGTGCAGCACAAGTATATGGGGTGAAGTACATAGTCACTGCTGTTTAACTATTAATTATTGGACATTGCCCCTTCTAATTCACAGCTCTGATTCAATTGTGAAAAAGGAATGGAAAGATATGTGAGGAAAACAAAAATATGACTTCATATCATGGTAGATTCCCTGCCCATGGCAGGGGGGTTGGAACTAGATGATCTTAAGGTCCTTTCCAACCCTAACTATTCTATGATTCTATACTCTGTTTGCTAAATCAAAGGGAGAAATGAAAGTAAATACCTTCTTTAGGAATATACTTCTGTTTGAAGGACTTAGGCTGAGACAGTTGGATCTGTTCAGTCTGAAGAAGAGAAGGCTGCATGGAGATCGCATAGCAACCTTCCAGTATCTGAAGGGGGCCTATAGGGATGCTGGGGAGGGACTCTTCATTAGGGACTGCAGTGGTAGGACGAGGGGTAATGAGTTCAAACTTAAACAGGGGAAGTTTAGATTGGATATAAGGAAGAAATTCTTTACTGTAAGGGTGGTGAGGCACTGGAATGGGCTTCCCAGGGAAGCTGTGAATGCTCCATCCCTGGCAGGGTTCAAGGCCAGGCTGGACAGAACCTTGGTTAACATGGTTTAGTGTGAGGTGTCCCCACCCATTGTAGGGGGGGTGGAACTATATGATCTTAAGATCCCTTCCAACCTTAACTATTCTATGATTCTATGATTTTATAACTTAGGAGCAAGCACTCTGTAGAAATGTGTGAAATGGATGGAGCCCTGCTCACGTAGTAACATTTTTTTTTAGCCTTGAGGTGAAGAGTTCGGTAGTCTTTGGGCATACGTATGTTTGCAAAGAATCAGGATCCATGCTGAAGTCACAGATTTAAATCTGTGTAAAGCCCATACATCTGTGGGCTATACTCCTTTCGTCTGTGACTTGTACTTCTGCAGCCCTAATGCATCCCTCCATGCCAGATTGGTGAGAAGGGAGTGCAAGCCATGGTGGGTAAACTTTTTGTAGCTTTAGACACTTCATCCTCTGTTACACTTGTGGAATTCATGGCTGAATCAAGCCTCCACAGTGTGAAATGCTAATGTAACCCAAATACATGAGTATAATCCATAGCCTGAAGGAAGGTCTCTTATCCTTACATCTGGGAGTGTGCTACTTTTGTGCTGCTGAGTTGATTTTGCTAGTAAAATAAGGCAGCTCCTGCCTCCAATCATAGGTATCTATTATGTGCATGCTACTCTGCTGAATTTCATATACCCTAGGGTTCCTCATGATTTAAAAAAAAACATAAGGGGATCATGACAATGCAACAAGGTGATACTAGATATAATGAAAATCTAGCAAACTTTGGGGATGTTAAAAGCAAAAAGATGAGGAATTGTTTTGACTGAAATAGACATGAAGAGTCTCATAGGTTAATAGATTAGAGGGCTTATTATATTCTCAAGAAAATTATAGAAATAGCTAGTGTTCTGGCCACCTGCTTTGTCCTTAGTAAAGTGAGATCCAGTTTATTTTTATTTCAATTTCTTAATTATAGCAGAACTGGTTTGGCTTTTCCAACTCCAACCTTTGAGAGTCATAAAGCTAAGATTCTTGTGTAAACACAGGCATAATTCTGCACAAAAAAAGCAGATAAGCAAACCATGTAAGAAAACTGGCATACTGGAAAATAATTATTAAGTCACTTTTCTCCTGTAGCTTTTATTTGTCGAGATCAAGTGGTTAATCTCAGATAGTTTTTAGAGGGGAGATGAACAAAGAAATATAACTATAGCTAATTCCATGTTGAGCTGAGCTTGCTAAACCAGAAACTCTGAAGCTAAAGAGTTTCACAGAAGAAAAGAGGAAAGAGCTTTTTCAACTTCCAGAGAGAAGGTAGCAATAAACTGTCTTGATAATCACTACTGTTAAATTGAGCTCCTTCGCATGTGAGGCAATTTGCTAGTAAGGTGAAAGACTTGGTCTTTAGCAAGCCCGTTTGAATGACTGTATGGAGGTTCCATCCTTATAGTCCCAAATTCTCCAGCACCTTTCTTTGCAGGGGGACCTGTTATGCTGCAACAGTCAGTTGATGAACTGCAGAAAGTTAGAGAAGGAAAAAGGTCATTTTCACCGCATGGGCTAGATTCAAAAGCACTAAGAGTAGCAGGCTGAAGGGAGAAGAGGGGTGGTGAGTGGGAGGGTGAGCATTCGCCATATGAACAAGGCTCAGTCTGGGAACTCTGCTCTGGCTGCCCCGGCGGTGGCCACCATATGCACCCAGACAGAGCCGATGGGAAGGGAGGCTGCAGTGCAGAGCTCAGGGTGTAGAGACCGCCTGCACTGCTGTTCTGAGGGGATGGTGCGCAATGGGCAGGGCTGCACTCTTGTGTTCCCTGGTGGAAGTCCTCCTGCAGCAAGTGGCTGAACTGCAGGAAGCTGTTACTAGGCTGAAAGGTGTCAAGGAAGCTGAGGGGAAGCAGTGCTGCTTGCTCCGAGACCAGACTGCGCAGGGGCGTCGAGTGTCTACTGTTACTCATGCAGGAAAGGAGGCTGCTAACCCAGGAAGCTGGGAAACGGTAACAGGAAAAAAAAAAAAAGAAAACAACAATAAAAGAAGGAAGAAGGCAATTAAAAGCAAGGGGATTCCTCCTACATGTGTTGTCCCCACCCAGAACCGCTCTGCTGTCCTGCAGGGGGCTGATGAGGAACCACACTCCGACCAGAAACAACCAGCTGATTCACTGGTAAAGAAGATCACTACTGGTGCTGCCAAGAAAAAGCGGCGGGCCGTGGTAGTAGGGGACTCTAATCTGAAAGGCACAGAGGCACCCATCTGTCGGCCTGACCCAGGCTCAAGGGAGGTGTGTTGCCTACCAGGGGCTCGGATCAGGGATGTGGCCGAGAAGCTGCCTGCTCTAGTCAGTCCCACTGACTACTGCCTGCTTCTAGTGATCCATGTGGGTGCATGTGGGTGCAAGTGATAGAGATAGCAGTAGCCCAGAGAACATAAAGAAGGACTACAGAGCTCTGGGAGAGGTGGTTAGGGGCTCCGGAGCTCAGATTATCTTTTTGTCAACTCTCCATAATAGAGGGCAGGAACTTGCAAAGGCTAGGAGGATTGGCTAGGTTAATAAATGGTTAGAAGAGTGGTGCTATAGTCAGGGGTTTGGGTACCTTGAACACGGGACTCAATATAGTAGGCCAGGTCTACTGGGAACTGGTGGAGCTGGTCTGACTAAGAAGGGGAAGAGTGGATTTGGTAGGAGCTTGCCAGACTGGTCAAGGATGCTTTAAACTAGACATGTTGGGGGAGGGGGGCAGCATTCCATCCCAACACACCCACTCGGTTGGCAGCACCTACAGTAAATGTTTGGAGCAATGTAGTGATATTCCAGCTGCTCCAGCCAATGAGCCGGCTTCAATTGACTCTCGGCTCAAATGCCTCTATACAAATGCCTGTAGCATGGGGAACAAACAAGAGGAATTAGAGATGTGCGCACGTCTACGGGGGTTTGATATCATAGGCATCACAGAAACATGGTGGGATGGCTCCTATGACTGGTGTGTTGGAATGGAAGGTTACCGGCTCTTTAGGAAACACAGGCCCAGCAGACGGGGAGGGGGAGTTGCTATTTATGTTAGGGATAGGCTGGAGAGTATGGAACTCTGTCTGGGGACAGGTGAGCAGTCGACAGAGAGTTTGTGAGTCAGGGTTAAAGGGAGAACAGCGATGGGTGACATTACTGTGGGAATCAGTCACAGTCCGCCTGACCAAGTGGACATGCTGGACGAAGCACTCTAAAGACAGATAGGAACAGCCTCACGCTTGCAGGCCCTTGTTCTCAAGGGAGACTTCAACCACCCTGATATCTGTTGGAGGGATGGTACGGCCTGGCACAAGCAATCCAGAAGGTTCCTCGATTGTGTGGAAGACAACTTCCTTCTGCAAATAATAAAGGAGCAGACAAGGAGAGGTGCCATGCTTGACCTCGTCCTCACCAACAGGAAAGGGCTGGTTGGGAATGTGACGCTCCAGGGCAGCCTTGATTGTAGCGATCATGAGATGGTTGAGTTTGAGATCCTCAGGACAGTGAGAAGAGCATGCAGCAAGCTCACTGCCCTGGACTTCAACAGAGCAGACTTTGGCCTCTTCAGGAACCTGCTCAGTAAGGTTCCATGGGATACAACCCTAGAGGGCAGTGGGGCCCAAGACTGTTGGTTGATATTCAAGGATCACCTGCTGCAAGCTCAGGAGCGATGCATCCCAACTAGAAGGAAGTTTAGCAGGAGGGCCAGGAGACCTCCATGGATGGATAAGGAGCTGCTGAGAAAATTCGAAGGAAAAAAGAGGCTTATAAAAGGTGGAAGCAAGGACTGGTGGCCTAGGAAAAATACAGGGATGTTGTCTGGGAAGCTAGGGACCAGGTTAGGAAAGCTAAGGCCCACTTAGAATTAAACTTGGCTAGGGATGTTAAGGATAACAGGAAGGGATTCTATAGGTACATGGCAAATAAAAGATAAGTTAGGGACAACGTGGGTCCTCTCCAGAAGCTATCAGGACAACTGGCTACCCTGGATTTGGAGAAGGCTGAGGTTCTCAATGACTTCTTTGCCTCAGTCTTCACTGGAAAATGCTCTGACCACACCACCCAAGTCATGGAAGGCAGACACAGGGACAGTGAGAATGTAGACCCCGTGCCCACTTTAGGAGAGGATCTGGTTCGAGACCATCTTAGGAACCTGAACGTATACAAGTCCATGGACATCATGAAATCCATCCGCGGGTCCTGAAGGAGCTGGCAAATGAAGTTGCTAAGCCACTCTCCATCATATTTGAAAAATCATGGCAGTCAGACGAAGTTCCCGATGACTGGAAAAAGGGAAATATAACCCCCATTTTTAAGAAGGGGAAAATGGATGACCCAGGGAATTACAGACCAGTCAGTCTCACCTCTGTGCCTGGCAAAATCTTGGAGCGGATTCTCCTGGAAGGCATACTAAGGCACATGAAAACTAACAAGGTGGTTGGTGACAGCCAGCATGACTTCACTAAGGGGAAAACCTGCCTGACCAATCTGGTGACCTTCTATGAAGGGGCTACGGAACTGATGGACAGCGGCAGAGCAGTTGATGTCATCTACCTGGACTTGTGCAAAGCCTTTGACACTGTCTCGCATGACATCCTTCTCTCTAAGTTGGAGAGACATCAATTTGATAGGTGGCCCACACAGTGGATAAAGAGCTGGCTGGATGGCCGCACGCAAAGAGTAGTGCTCAGTGGCTCAATGTCCAGCTGGAGACCAGTAACAAGTTGTGTCCCTCCGGGATCTGTTCTGGGATCAGTCTTGTTCAACATCTTTGTTGGTGACATGGACAGTGGGATTGAGTGCGCCCTCAGCAAGTTTGCCGATGACACCAAGCTGTGTGGTTCAGTTGATAAGTTGGAGGGAAGGAATGCCATCCAGAGGGACCTTGACACGCTTGTGAGGTGGGCTGATGCCAACCTGATGAATTTTAACCATATCAAGTGCAAGGTCCTCCACCTGGGTCGGAACTATCCCAGGCACAGCTACAGGTTGGGCAGAGGAAAGGTTCAGAGCAGTCCTGTGGAGAAGGACTTGGGGGCATTAGTTGATGAAAAAATGAACATGGGCGGGCAGCGCACGCTTGCAGCCCAGAAAGCCAACCGTATCCTGGGCTTCATCACAAGCAGTGTGACCAGCAGTTTGAGGGAGGTGCTCCTGCCCCTCTACTCTGCTCTCATGAGACCTCCCTTGGAGTATTGTGTGCAGTTCTGGTGTCCTCAACATAAAAAGGACATGGAAGTGTTGGAGCAAGTGCAGAGGAGGGCCACGAGGATGATCAGGGGACTGGAGCACCTCTCGTATGAAGATAGGCTGAGAAAATTGGGGCTGCTCAGTCTGGAGAAGAGAAGGCTGCATGGAGACCTCATAGCAGCCTTCCAATACCTGAAGGGGGCCTATAGGGGTGCTGGGAGGGACTTTTCATTAGGGACTGTGGTGAGAGGACAAGGGGTAATGGGTTTAAACTCAAACATGGGTAGTTTAGATTTGATATGAGGAAGAAATTCTTTACTGTGAGGGTGGTGAGGCCCTGGAATGGGCTGCCCAGGGAAGTTGTGAATGCTTCATCTCTGGTGGCACTCAAGGCGGGATTGGACATAGCCTTGGTTGTCATGGCTTAGTGTGAGGTATCTCTGCCCATGGCAGGGGGTTGGAATTAGATGATCTTGAGGTCCTTTCCAACCCTAACTATGCTATGATTCTATGAGATGCTTCATTGCTCATCCCTAGAGCAGCGTTGGAGTCACAAAATAGATCTTCAATCTGAGAACATGTACTTAACGTGTTAAGAAATTTTTTTAGATATAATACATTTCCAGTAAAATTGCTGATTTACCAAAGCTACAGAAAATTTAGTAAATTTTCTTCGTATTCTGAGAAGTAGTTCAACTAGTCTGTTAACTCTCCACCTATCAGTAAAAACTATTTTCCCCCCAGTAGATTGTAAATGCTGAAACAACTCAAGGATCTCACTGGATTTTTGCTAGTTCCAATTGTCACCTTTTTCCAGAAGAGATAATTAAGTTCTCCCAATAACATTTATTTTCTGTTTTCTAGGTTGCTTGGTTTTCTTCTCATGAATTCAGAAATCTCAAGACTTTCCATACCCAAAGCCTTTTTCTCATAGAAGCAAAGAAGTTATTTATACTCCCATCTAACCATGACTAATATTTTCCATTCCAGGTGTTAAGAGCAGGGCAACTTTCTCACATGCCGTGGTTTCTGATTCCTATATTGAGAATATCTATACCTTTTTGCTAAGAGTGATGCAATAATGGATCTTGTTTGCTCTTGAGTGAAAACTAAGCACTGGCCCAAGAGCAATACAAGTATAAATCAGCAAAGAAAAGTGATGATGTTTTAATGGTGCTGCTTAAAGATGATTTGATTTACTGACATAGTAATGGGTGCCAATATTGAATGAGTACTTAAAAAATATTTCTGCAAGTATGCACTCAAGTAACTTAATTAAATTCTCTGCAGTAGCTTTTTTACTTCCTTAGTGTTTGACTTTTGTGAATATTCTATAAGTCATTTTTAAAGGCAGAATGCATGTGATAATAGTTTTAAGCAAATATTAGAGAATATTCTGTGCCTATAAATACTGAATTTGAGAATGCAAATACTAGCATTGTAGTTCTGAGCATTTTCAATGAACTTGATATTAGTACTCTTCCAAAATTTTTTTCACCAAAACCTCATATTTCTCTTGCACTTTGGGTAAGTAAAAGCTATTTCCCTCCATCTTTGACAAAGTGGGAGTAGTACGGTTGTGGAAGACAAAAAAAAATACTTTTCAGCAGAGAAGGATGCTAGTCCATCAAAATAACATCTAAATTTGTGTTTGTGATACGTGGTCCTGGAACTGTTGCAGTTAAAACCCTGTAAGCATCCTGGGTATCTCTCTATGCAGTCACCTCTCCCACCCAAAAAATTGCAAAAATCTACAGAGTGATTAGAAACACTTCTTGCTGCAACATTCAAGTCTACTATTAAAAACTGTGCTAGGCATTTTAAAGTCTATTTCTATATTTTCACAAAAAATGCATGTGTATCTGCAATCTGCAAAATTTGAAGGATGATGGAGGGCCATAGGAATGATTATATTACAGCAAATATTGTCCAGGCAGTCTGATATTATACTTCTGACAGAAAGCCAATATCAAACACCTCAGATAAAGAGAATGAGAAATACTCATATGGACAATTATGTATAACCTGGTCACTCCAAAACTCTTTAGTTTGGTAGTTGTCTCATATTCTGAAATGCTTCCAACAGTCAGAGATGACCGTTCTAAAAGTCAGAGTTATAAAATCTAATTTTTTCTCCTGATGGTCCAGACTTTTACTAGTCCCAAGAAAAATTTGCAAATTGCATTGAAGAGAAAGTAAAACAAAAAAATTTTGTGCAGAAAGTGCAAGTCCTTCTTCTTTATTTTGCACTGGAAGGGGTGAGGGTAGTATAGGAACTAGATAAACCCCAAATTTTCAAACAAGTAGATTTCATGATGCAAATATTAAAAAAAAAAAAAATAGAAATAGATAAAAGTTTGATTGAAACTAAAAATTTTTTTCTTTAAAAATTGTATATTTCAAGCTGTCAAAAACCTAAAGAAAATACTATCTGAAGTTGATTTTTAAATAAATCCTCTTTTAAAAAAATATTTTTCTGACTAAAAGCTTTTGATATTCTTTATCATTAATTCGCCTCTTTTTTAACTTAAAGTTTGACAGTTTCTTCAGTCTCTACATAGAATTTTCTTGCTAACTCATCTAATCTTTCTCACCTCAGAATAATCTCAGAAATTTTTTCACATCATGAAGTCATCTAACACATAGGTGGATCAAAGCACTTTTTTTAATTCTGCTAAGTTTAGGTTAACTGTTTGCATGAGGTAGGTAAGATACCTTTACAGAACACAGATTGCCCATGGATCGTCTAGAAATTGTAGTCAGTTTTCAGTAGCTGAAACACAGCATTAAAAGAGAATAATGGAATGTGTGATTTGCAATGGAAAGCTTGGGTCAAAAAATCTCTGTGATTTTGTGGTTTCTTGCTTCTAAGATTTTTGTGGGTGGTTTGCAGTTTGAAGGATCTACTATCTGCTCTTTAATAATGTTTTTGTTTTTCAGGATCTACTGCTGTATTATCTCTTTCTGGTATTTAATGTATTCAATTACTAATACATGTCTTTCAAGGGTCCTTTATGATTTATAAAAGCAGCAAGTGCTAACTATGTCCCAAATAGCCTCCTAAATACACAGTTTACAAAGGAAAAGGAGAGGACATAAACGCACTTACAGTATTATATTAATTACTATGAGTGCAAAAAGCCCATATGCTTTAAAATTTGTGCATATGTTCCTTGGCTATTTGCTCTCCCCAGTGCAAGTGATTCTATTAAAGTTGAATTTGTCATTTTTTTAATTTGTTACTGACAGTTGGTAAGAGTGTTGTTCCCCTTGTCTGAAGACTGCCAACCTAGCTACTCAGGGAGAAATAAGGACCTTTCTCAATGCTCTTGAATGGATGATGATGAATTCCCTTTACCACATACCTGAAATACATATAGAAATATATTCTTTCTTCCTGAAATTAATAAATTCCTTCCTTCTTTCTTCCTGGTATGCTGTCATTATGTAGCAAGCAATTAATTACATTTATTGAATGGGATCAACTTTGAAACCTGTCCTTTCACTGTAGATCCATATACTCTTTAGAAAAAGCCTTCCTCTCTACCATTTTCCCCTGTAAAAGCTATGTTATAGGGACAAATGCTACACAAACCCCTGAAGAATTCTCAGCAAACTCACTTCTGCATCTAATGATGATCCACTTAAATTTCTCTGCCCCCATTTTGAGTTTTCTTATGTTATTTAAACATCTTACATTAATTTTTCTGTACAGAGACAAATCAGAGAATGGTGATCTGGCAGACAGGATCTAAGGCAAAGAGGGGATACTAAGACAATCCTTTGAATGCACAGGAATGAAAACAAGAGAACAATATAATTTTTACCAGTGCCTCACGTTGCTAAGAATCTGCTTGACCAGTAATAAGACAGTGATCATTGAGCATATAGGTGTACCAGGGATAGCTATAGTTTAGCCATTTTGGGGACCATGACCATACACTTGTCATTGATTGCGCCCATATCAATAAAATAGTGTTGTTCTGCTACTCTTAGGCCAGTTCCCATACCCTATCTGTGTTCATACCCTCTTAGTCTTCAAAACTAGGGATATGGGGGAACAGATACCTGCAAACTGCCTATTAGCTGCAGTTCTTGAGCCACATGAACTTCTGTACATGGCTGAGGAATTATGCTAGATCTTACAACAAAACTGTATCAGGAGCTTTTCCAGTAATTTACTAGAATGGACAGCTGAATGCATTGCCTGTTCCTGGACCTGTTTTAATTTCCTATTATTGCTCTACTCTATTTAAATACTTACAAATATATACCTTCACATATATATATGTACACATGCACATCCGCATATGTATACACATATGCCATACAGTACGAGAACTGTATAAGAATGGTCTCTAGCAGTCTAGTAAAAGTCATCCTTAAGCTCCATGTCATGTTATCTTCACTGGCTAAATTGAAGGCGGTGCGAATATGCTGATGATACATGCTGCAATCACACATCTTACAGTGTAGACATACCATAATAATGAGTGCCAGTTAAGGTCTTGGTTCAGCTCTAATCATTTTGCACTGTTCTGCAGCACAGTGAATGCATTTCATCTGCAAGTGGAGATTGCTCCCAGCAGAGAGAAATTCTCTACTTGTACAGAGTCAGCACAGCCAATTCCCACAGATACCTTGTCAATGCTATGGGATGGTCATATATAGGATGAATAACAGAGCAGAAAGACTGTCTTTCACTAGTCTCATAAAAAAGAATGTGGTAAGTTAGAAGAACCCTCAAGCTATTTTAAATGAGGTCACACTACTACTGGCTTTCCTATCTTCCTTTCTGAACACAGAAATATGACCATGTCTAATTGTACAATTTTTGAGAATGAAGCAAAACAAAGCCAACTCTTGTGTACTAACTTTTTACCTGTGCCCTGCTGAGCAGAAATAGAAGATGAAGCCATGGCTTCCTGAGTAGAAGAATGAGGCAGGATAGAATATTTGGTCATGCAGAAAAGTATGAAAAATCCCTGTGGATGTGCCTTTTTTTGATGTGGAAATGAAGGCAGTAAGGTAGGGGAGAGGATGCTGAGAAGGCTGAGGGTGCACAGACACATTCAGAATAGCCTATAGTCATCTTCATGATTCAGGCATATTTTTCTTGAACATTCAAATGAGTTCTTCTTTGAACAAAAAAAAGAAATTAACTCAGGTCTCAATCCATTGTTGTCCCAGACACACACACCTGTTCACCAGAGTTTTACTGATTTGCCTCAGTTTCCCAGAAACCCATTAGCCTTTCAGATGTTCCTTCCACTAGCATATGCATCTTCAGCCTCCACCTCTTCCATCTGCACTGCCCTATTGCTCCTCTTTTCCCTAATTCCTGACAGGGAAGGAGGTGGCATGCACAAGCTGCTTCTGAGTGGTGTATGGGCCCGCCAGAAAGTCAGGATTAATGAGATGGTCAGCTAAGGGCAGGCCAACCAAACAAGTTGATACTGACCTCTTCCTGAAGATTTCCCAGCAGTGGGACACTAATTTGGGCCTTTATATTTGGCCAAGCTTCTGATTTTGCTGAATGTGTAGGAATTTTATTATCCTCCAGGGTTCAGCTCCTGTGACAAATGTTGAAACTGGCTAATGGATTCAAGTTATCAGGCGGGTATAGAGATAATGTGGTTGTGCAAGTTTCATTTCTTTAGGAAATTGGGCTAAACATGAATTTTTTTTTTGTACATTACAGTCACAAGAGAGCAAGATAGACATTACAATACAACATCAGACTAATTGTCTGTTTTGTCTAGTACCCAATGCCAGTGCTATTTGCTTCAGACAATGTTGCAAGAAATACTGTAGTGAGCAATTGGGGATTAACCTCTCCATAACAGAAGTTTCTTAATTCCCATCAGTTAGTGATTAGCTTATGCTCTGAAGCATGAAGGTTTATATCCCTTATGAATTTTTGTTTAATCTAATATAATTGCAGATGTTCTTGTTATCCATATAGCTGCTTATACTGGGTTTTTGTTTTTTTGTTTTTGTTTTTTTTTCTTTTGATCCTGCTGTGTTCCTGGCCTCAGTGATATCCCATGGTAATAAATATTATGGAAATAAAATCTCTATCCCCATCATTGTCCCTTATTCTACAGCATAATTACAGGGAAATACATAGAAATATGGGAACTTGAGTAGATGGGAATATAGGGTTTGTATACAGGCACTGATTTCTAAGCAGAGCTATGTGAATTCATTCAGTATCAAAATATCAAAATACTAGATTGTTCTGTTTGCTACAGAGAGTAGGATTCATCCTGCCTAATGTCATTATCTGATTTCATAATCTCAGACTCTGCCTTGTAGAGAAAAATAAACTTTATGTGGCAATATGTCTGACCTATGATAGATGTCCATAGCAAGAAGAGATGAAACACACCTTCAAAGCACTGCGTTCCCTCTATTACCAGGTATAAAGGCTTATAATACTGACATCTATTTTTAGACAAATTAATACTTCTCCTGATGAGTGGTTAAGTTCTCAAAATTCAGTGCAGGGCCTTGGACACTTCCGGAGAGTAATTTTGCTTGGTAAAGTCTGGTTCTGTAGGAACCTGTCTCCAATGACTACACGCAAAGC
The DNA here is from genome assembly GCA_039720435.1 of Amazona ochrocephala. Lineage (NCBI taxonomy): Eukaryota > Metazoa > Chordata > Aves > Psittaciformes > Psittacidae > Amazona > Amazona ochrocephala. Next base: position 23,191,059 of record CM077878.1, read on the forward strand.
ATGATGAAAATTGATACCTACCTTCATGAAAGTTATCACAGAGGTTTTTGCCTTCTCCAACCATGCCAGCTGTCCTTATTCTGTATTTCTTCATTTATTTTTTTTACATATTCATTTGTGCATTCTTTATGAGTATTTTCCGCAGTTGCTCACTTAGTCATGACTGTTCTTAGAGTCAAGGTGCCTTCAATTCTGGTGAGAGAAGGAGCATACCCCCACCATAAATTCAATCCCCACTTTGCTTGAGGACCTGAAGGAAAGCTAAAGACAGAAAATCAGGTAGGTAAAGGTTGGGGATAGGACACCCATACTCCTAGGAACAACAGGCAACATTAGAATTAGGAAGAATAATATGGTAGAAGACTGACCACAATACCAGTAACTTCCTGACCATTCTTCCTTCACCTGGAAAGAGTGAAATAAGCATGACAGTGCAGCATCTCTGGCTTTGAAATTTTGATGAAAAAAGACTTTGAGAGCCAAACATTTGTGAACTTCCTGTCATCACAAGTGCCTCATTTCCCTTTTACAGTCTTTTTGTTTGTTTGTTTTTGTTTTTGTTTTCGTTTTTTTTTTTTTTTGTGATCTTAGACACATACTCCGCTTTTATTCTTTAATTAGAGAGTGTGAAAGTGTAACCTTATGCATATCTGTGTGTTTGAGAAGCTTCAAATTCACAAGGAAAGAATGCCAGAAATAAACCTTTCCTAGTTCGAACAACAGTAAAAGAAAAATCCCTAAACTCCTTCATGAAGAGTTGTGACTTGGTAAGAGAAATGACAAAAAAAAAAAACAAAAAACAAAAAACAAAACAACAAAATGACAAACACCTAAGCCCAAAACAACAACAAAATTAAAAAAAAGCACACACACACACACAAAATAATAAAAGGATGTTAATCTTTTTCTACATGTTTAATGATCCAAGTCTGTTAAATGAGGAGTCAGACCGTGGCTAGAGACTATGAAGAGATGGGTCATAATCTTGTCCTGGGAACTTCTATAACAACTCAGCTTCTTCAACTGAGAGTTCCCAGGGAGCCATAGAGACTCACATTTCACCCATGGATTTCCACAGCAAATTAAAAACCCAAATGGGAATTAGATGAGTAAATACCTTTGTGGATGTGGGCCATACACCTTAACATGACTCTGTGCTTAAACTCCAAAGAAACCTGACGCCACCAGCTGCGACTTGCTCTCAGAAGCTGTCAGCCTGCCATCCACAAGGCTGCTCTGCCAGCATCTTTCCTGTGGAATCTTGGAAGGGCAAGCTAGAGACGACTTTGGTGGTAAATTCTATCAGAATTGAAATGTAAGATGGAAATGTTGAAACAAATTAATATTTTCTTATATTGCAGTTCAACAAAGAGAAAAATAATTTAATTCCCATATCAAAATAGTGAAATAATTAACTTTCTCCAAAGCTTTATTTTATTTCCTGTGATAAAATACTGTAGCTGAGGTTAATAATTTACACAACTTACCTTTATTGTTTTGTTGCTTTTAGTTACCTAAGGAACAAGAAGTAGTTTTGTTACACACAGATAGATCCGATATTGTTATAATCCGATATTGTTATAAGCTTTTCAGCTTACCTTTTTAACTTTTAACTATTTATTCATGTTTAGTTTTACAATCAATGTCCTATAATTTTAATTCATATATAAATATACAGTGTCATTGTTTAAACCCCGCCAGCAACAAAATACCAAGCAGATGCTTGCTCACACACACAATGGGATGTGGAGAAGAACTGGAAAAAGGGTAAAAACCTGAGGTTTATGATTAAAATGGTTTAATAATTGAAATAAAAATGAAATAGAATACAACAACAATACTAAGAGAGAGAGAGGGGGAGAAATAAACCTTGCCTCCCTCTCAAAAAAAAAAAAAAAAATCAAGTGATGCGCAACACAATTGCTCACCATCTGCCGACTGATACCTAGACGGAATTGAGCAGCAATTGATCTCTTCCAGGTAACTTCCCCCCAGTTTATATATTGGGCATGACATGCTGTAGTACGGAATACTCCTTTGGCTAGTTTGGCTCAGGTGTTCTGTCTGCTTCCTACCAGCTTCTTGTGCCCCTCTTCACTGGCAGAGCATGAAAGACTTAAAAGTCTTTGATCAGGGTAAGCATTACTGAGTCACAACTAAAACATCAGTGTTATCAGCACTGCTCTCAGACTACAGCCAAAACACAGCACTGCACCAGCTAGTAGGAAGAAAATTAATTCTATCTCATATGAAACCAGGAGACATTGGAATATATACTGTAATATCATTTGCTTGGATTTATTCTGATTTGTTTTGCTGTCACTGAGCAAGAAAGAACTAAGATTATTATAAGCCTACAAGGACTTTAAATGACTGAACCTTAAAGTTCTGACTGGCTGTTTTTTATTAATGATGGGTCTCACAATGCATATTTAAAATAGGTGAGAACTGTGACCACAGCTTTGTCCATTTTAGTTATGTCTCTCAAAATAGGAGCTAAAATGGCTGATGACTACTAACAATAGCAAGTTTCACAAGGCAGCTTGCTTTTTTCCCCAGACAGTAAAACCCATGTTCCTGTAGAAGGCCTCAGTAACAGTGGCTCAATGGTGGTAGATTTCTGTTTAAATGGATTTGCTGACAGATTACTTGGATTAAGTGTGATGTCTTCTATTTTCAGTCCAAGAAAATAGCTATTATTTTGCAGTAACATTTAATAAAGGCTTTCTGCAAAATAGTCAGTGGTGTTAGATTATCTATCTGTTACAACATTAGTAATGGAAAATGACAACCTGAAAAAAAAGGTGAAATCAAGATGTTTTTACTTAGAGGAACAATTTTGATTTCCCAGAAAATAATATGCCGATCACTATATGTTACTTTGCATTTTCTGCTGAAAATGCAAAATAACAGTATTGTCTGTCTATTTAAGTCTGTTTGACAATAACAAAATAAATTTGCTATTGTTTATTAGAGATTTTCAGAGAAGTCAGCTAACTTATCTTTGATTTGAATTTCAAATATAACCTTTTAAATAAACATACCCAGAGATATTAATCTAAAATATTGATAAGAAATTTACATTTGAGAATATCTAATTGTAGTTACTGCTCTCACATTAACAGTCACTTGCTGTTTGCTTTTTGGGAACTAAATTTTTTATTAGAATTAAAATCACAATGAGCTGACATTCTTCAGTGAACAATGTTGGATCTAACTTTGAAGTTGGCCCTGCTTTGAGCAGGAAGTTGGGTCACATGATCCCTGACATCACATCTAAATTATTCTGGGTTTGCAATTTCTAATAAATATAGCCTGAAATTCAAAATAACAAATTGCAAGAGAAATCAGTACTAATTGGACTTAAAATAAGTGGTATGGAATGCACGATTAAAAAAAAAAAAAAAAAACAAAACAACATAAAAAGGGGCAGTGTTCTGTTCAGTCTTAGCCTCAGGCTTAGTTTATTGCAAAATTGTGTTTTCAAGTGTACAACTTGGAGTTATCTGGGAAAATTCCTGAAGTTTAACAGTGCAAAACATGTATATTTGGTAATAAGATAGGGGTAAATTTACTCCAGAACTCCCCTCTCTCTCCACACTGCTAAAATTCATGACCCCTAAAGCTTTCCTTCTCTAGACCACAGAAATAACCAAGCTCTGTGAGAAATGGGTCCAGATTTGAAACACTTCTACAGAGAACAGCTTCCAAGTATTACACAAGATCTGTAGGTAGCTGCAAAATATACATATCAGGGTAGTGAGCATGTACACTGACTACACAGGAAAATGGGTTTGGGGATAGGCAACATTGGATGAACAAGGATTAGCTTGTCATATATTTTAGATTAAGTATATATGCATTTTTTGATAAATTTGAATCATACTTCTTATATTTGTCTAATAAATTTGGAATTACTTTTTTCATGGTGGATATAAGTTGAGTAAATCCACTGTCTAGTGATAAGAGTATTTTTCCCTTTCAAAGGCTGAAGACAGACAACGATTGCAGATACTTTTATGAAATCCATCACAAAAAATATCTGGGTATCAAAAGGAAAAAGTCATGACTGAACTTGATTGATTAGAAGTAACTTTATGATGTTTTTATCTTGAATCATATATTTAATATGAATGGACAAAGAAATCCAAGTAAATTAAAGAATCAGATCTATTATATTTACTCCTGCATGCATCTGAAATGCCAGTGTATTTTAGTCAACATTTCAGATGTTATGCTACATCTTTTCAGAGACACAACATTCATTTCTTTTATCATGCAAGCTAATGATCATTTTAACAAATGTCTTTACATAATTCCCTTCCTTCTTTGAAGCATCAGTTCTGGTATTTCTTAGAAGGGAAAAAGAGTCTGACATCCCGTTCTCATTGAATGGTAATGGGAGATAGATGGCTATATATTTATTGAATATACATTATTGTGCATATATATCAGGGATTGTGTTGAGAAGCTTGTTTAATGAACAGTTATCCTAGATAACTTTTGAAGCATTTAAGAAATATGATCACTTTTATCGATTTTAGAATAGTAATAAATCATTATTTCCTCATATATTTTGTAGAATAATATTCTAGCTACTGTTACTGAAATATATTCAGTGAATCATCAATTATTTCCCTAGACTTCTGAGGAGATGTGAATTCCAGTGTTTTATTGAATGGCTCTGACATTATCAGGATGCAATCTTCCAGGATTTTTCTATGTAAAAGTGAATGGTCAGAAGGCTCATGCAGCTGTTTACAGAGTTAAGGCAGAAAAACTCTTTAATAATGTTTTCATACTTCGACAGAAAGGTGATTGTATATTAGTAGCTTTCCAGATATTTTTTGAGCTCCACATTTGGCAGCTGCATGGCTTCTACAAAATCTCCCAGTCTGTACATCAAGTCTGGTTATTATCATAGCATGAATTGCACAATGGATGTGGAGGTGTTTCTCAGAGCAATTTAATAATGGAGTTATCCCCCATAGCAAAAAAGATTTTGGCAATATGAGTTAACATGACGACTATAGGAAAAATATTGATTTTCCTCATTCAACTGATCAGAAAGTTGCTGGACAGAGTGGTAATCAGCACTGTCACCCTTAAGTGCTCCAGGAGAGGAACTCATCAGGCTGATGCACATTCCTTATGGTCTCTCTGTACATGGACAGTGGGTGATTTGATGTCTCTATGGAGACTAGCAGCACCCACCATTTTGAACATTAGGAAATGCATGGCACTATGCAATATAACAGAGAAAGGATCAGAGGATACCAGAAACCCTATCTTTGGGTTCTCCTGTAAAACTGGAAAATGAAAATGATGTGCATAGCAGATCAGAGCTTTCTTGTAAGGAGGATGTAGTAGCAGTGGGTTTTTGCTTTTGAACAGAAGTTTAGATCAGGTTCTCATCCCAGAGAGTTTTGAATCTACATGATGAATAAACACATTAGCCACCTGGTTGTGGCATATTATAGGAGAATGTATTTCCGTTTCTCCCATTAAATGGCTCCACTAGGCAAACAGGAATGAACATCATGAGGTTACAGAGCAAACAAGAAGTATATCTCCAATTCATTGTTAATTCATTCAGCTCAAAGTGAAGAGTCCCAGGCTGTTTATATATTAAATAACAGCAAGACAGTCATGAAACCTTAAAAAAAAGTTAGGCACCTCCCTCACTCCTGCCAAATGCTTTGTCAGAAATGTCTAAAAACCAGATAAAAACTTATTAGAGACTGTGCCCAGTGGATCAGAAGAAGCAAATCTGCTTATGGTTAGCCATCAAACTACAAGAAGATCAATGGAAACCTATAGTTCAGTAATTATTTCTTCCTTTTGAATCCATATTCCGTTAGATTATCAATGCATTAATCTAAAGTAGCAGATCTGCAAAGAATGATAGGTGCATATCAAGGAGTTTGCACTGTAATCTGTGATATTCATTCACACCAGGATATGATTTATGAAGAGTCTGTTCATTGGGGAAAACATTTTATTTTACATTTAATAGAATATTTTTTAAAAAATACCAGACTCCAGCTCCTGGGTTTTGATGAATTCTTTTTCATTCGATACAAAATCTGCATTTTTTTCCCAGACCCTGTGATTTTATCTTATCATGAATACTTCCAAATAAACTTATCAAAGTTTCTTCAGAGCTATGACTTTTTCCATTTTGCTTGTAGTCTGAAGCAAATACAGTTACTGGCAGGAACTTTTTAATTCTTTGAAAACTGCTATTTTAGGAACAGAACTTTCAGTGCTTTTAACCACCATGCATCTATAGATCAAAGCCAAAGAAGCCAATTTGCCAAGTAAGACTATGTAAGGACTTGCACCAAAGCACCGTCCTTTTCACATAGTTCATCCAGCAAGAGCCAAGACACACTGTGACTTGCTGAAATTAGAGAGCCATTTCAGGAGGGTGTTGTGTTAAAAGGCAATGAGAATTTGTCTTGGAGCTCAGTAATGTATGCTTCCTTCAGCAAGCTGACTGATTTCATCTGTTACTTTTGATCTTTGTTTTTATTATTATTATTATTATTATTATTATTATTATTATTATTCATATAACCCTATATTGTTCTCTTTATATAGACCAAGGCTAACAGTATCTCTTATAGTCTCATAATTTTTTCCTGACTAGTTATACCAATCAATTTTTTCTGCAGAAAAACCTTCAATTAACCCCCCAGTGACTGGAAGGTGGAATTTCCAGATTACTGTTAAAGAATTCCACCTCCTATCACCAGGAGTTTAAGTGAAAATGCAGGGGACATTGTTAATTTCAGTCAATTAAAAAAAAAAAAAAAAAAAAAAAACAACAAAACAAACAAATAAAAAATAACCTCCTCCAAAAATAGATATTAAATAGGAGCATTGAACAATAAGTAAAATTATTACAGCAACATTGAGATTAAAAGGAAACTTGTGAAATGGTCCTGCTAAATTACAAAATGCAGGGAAACCTACCTTTAATTTAAATTACAATATACTAAAAACAAGCAGCTAGTGAAATTAGCTTCTTCTAGAAACTATTTCACAATCAGAAGGTTTATTTCAAATTCAGAAACATAAATCACATTTTAATAATCTCTCTCCCAGTATGAAATCTCTGTACAATCTGATACACAGATTTTTTTTTTTTTCTTTTTTAAGGAGATGCTTTCTTTGCATAACAAGAAGTTGCAAGAAATTAAATTGAGACCAGGAAATATTATAATGCAGCTGAGTAATGGAAGAAAAGGTGCAATTTGAAATCTACTATTGCAAATAAATATATCTTTGCTAATAAGAGAAACAGAGAGTAAATAGATGCATCTGTGCAATAAACCTGCCTGTATACAGTATCTTTAATATTGCTCAGATACATTTATTTTTTTGCATTAAGCATAATAGACGTTGACCTGCAAATTGTTAAAAAGATTAAGATATTCATCAGCAGGGAGATTTATGTCTAGTGTTGACAAATTATTCATTAAAGCTCTATGTAACAGGCCCAGAGAGAGTATTAAATAAAATTATTATGGCAGTTCTTGTAAGTGTATTCATCTTGACTAAGAAGAGGTCATGATAAAAGTTTAGGACTGCTTGCTTACAAAGCTTGATTAATTAGGCAAAATAGAAATAAATGTTCTCCATTTGGCATCTCTCACGGATTTTATCTTTATTACTTCTCTCTCCCAATATTGTGAAAGGCCAACATCAATAAAAGTAAATCTATTACATGCAATTTGACAAATCATTTGCTTAATGATTTCTAAGTATAGTGAGCGATATAATATTTCCTCCTGAAATTAACAGCACTTTTTTCCTTGTGAAAATCCTGTTTTGAGCAGACATAGCTTTGTATCTGGAGTGATCATCAGTAAATAAATAAGGTAATTACCTCTGAAAGGAGTTAGTTTCAGTGGAAAAAACCTGTGTATTCTTACTATAAAACACAGCACTTTGTGTTATTTTCTCTTATACACTATCCTTCCCTGCTGTCAGGTGAAAATCCAGCCAATGGCTATTTGATTACTTTAGAAACATTTGAATTGATTTTTATTACCTAATTGTGCACCTCTATAAGGATGATGTATGACCACTTTTCTTGGAGGAATTTAACAACTCCTATCTCATTTTTGATACAACATGTAATACACGCATGCAGAAGAGAGAGAAAAGTCATTCCCAGAGGAAAAAATGTTACTGATTTTTAGGGAAAGAAGTACAATATGAGTTTTAAGAGAGATCTCATCTCAACTAATATAGCATCTTGTAAGATTTCAAAGGATCAGGAACTTCTTTAATAATCACTGAATACTTCAAAATTCTCTGCAGATAATAACATTTGCAGTAACTTATTGTGCATATGAACTGTAGAAAATTGACACTTGATTTTCTTATTCTGAGCACTGATTCATCGTTTTAACTGAGACTTTCATCCAGTAGCAGTCCATGGAAATCTCCCTGTAGATTAAAGCTCAGAACTAGTTTGTTTGCATTCAGAGTACTGGAGGCAAGATTTTACAAGCATACCCAAAGGATAAATGCTACTGAGGTGCACTCTCTGCTTTCTGCTTTAGCTTTAGCCCACCCAAATGAGGCACATGTTTTTTCTGACATACATTTTATTACCAGTACAAATTTATTGCAAAACCACAAATGGAATATTAAAATATTCTCTGAAATATTACAGTAGGAAAGATGAATGTCCTCTGCATGCAGAACTTCTGTTTTCCCAGTTGCACCATGGATTTTGTCCTACTGCATAAGAAGCTTATACAGGCACTTTAGAATTGCTCATAGGTGATTTCATGCAGAAACTGCTGCAGTGTGTTTTGGACTATGCTGTTATAAATGGTTCCACAATTGACTGAATGATTTTAAACAAATAGTAAAATAAAAGAGTGGCTATAGCTCTTATAATTGTTTTCTGGATTGGGTGGAGTGGGTTTGGTATAGTGATATTTTTTTTTTCCCCCAGAGAGTTTATATTGTCTTTATGTGTTTTCAGACTGAATTGGTGACTGCCATATGCTTCAGTGTGAAGTGCTGCACATGGGAAGACTGTGCCAGCATATGTATGAAAAAGATGGCATCTCCTTTTATTTTTTCTTGTACAGTAATACTGAACAAAAGACAAAATCAGGAAAAAAAAAAAAAAGGCTCGTGTCATGTCTGCAAGATAAATTTACAAACTTAGCTTCCAACTAAATAGTAGCATGTGCTTTCTTGATGAATTCAGCTGTAGGAAGAATACTGTGTCCAAGTATTTTCTTGAATCCTTGTCTTGCCTTGAATTGCATTGCCTTGTCTTGCCTTGTTTTGCCTTTCCCTGCCTTGCCTTGCTTTGCCTTGCCTTGCCTTGCCTTGCCTTGTCTTGCCTTGCCTTGCCTTGTCTTGCCTTGCCTTCACTTCCCTTCACTTCCCTTCACTTCCATTCCCTTCCCTTTCAGATTTATAGTTTTTAAGAAAATTATTTATTTAAAGCTGAAAAAGGGATAGAGTAAGACAATCTAATTAAAAAAAAAAAAAAAAAAAAAAAAGCCTATCCTTTATATAATTCTAGCAGCAGCCCTGGGAAACTCATGCAGTTCATAGCAGATACAGAGTCCTCTATAAACTTTCTTCATCATTCCTGCAGCTTTGCTTCAAAGCTGCATGGAAAGCAAAGATATTACAATGAGTTTCCTTTATGCAAATGCCTTTCATAGGAAAGAAAGCATTTATTCTCTGTCTCTCTGGATGGCTGATTGCATGCTTGGATAATTAACTGGTTGTCCTGCTCTTGTAGTTCCATTAGAATACATGGGAACATTCATGCATCTTCTCATTAAAGCCAACTCATTTCCAGGAGCTATGCACTTAAAATAGTGGCAAAGAAAACTCTAAACTGATCAAAATTAGACATCTGAGGGCTCACTCTGCACCTATCAAAAGCACGAGTAGATCTATTGGTGAAATAGCATAACAGAGCCCAGTTATTTTCTCCACCTTTATCATGATGGAGAAGCTGAACAATCAGAGACATTCAGTAAGGAGGGGCAAAACTCATATCCTGGTATAAATATAAGCTCCACTGAAATAAATTTATGCACTCCCATATTAGCAGAATATAGGGCCTGGAAGATCACACACAAGTCACATAGTCAAAACCCTAATATTATTCCCATGCTAATATTTAAAAATGTTCCAGTTGCGCAGTTGTTCCAAAGATTATTCTAACACTGACTTTTGCACTTTTGCATGATGTCTGTCACACAGTCTAATTATCGCTATCAGAAATGTTGCCTATTTTTTGCCTGTACATTCTTATTTCTGCTTTTTATTCCATCATTTATTGCATTCTAAACTACTCTTTTGGTCTTCCTTCCTCCATTTGCATATATAATCCTTCTCATATTTTTTGTTCTAAATCAATTCCTGTAATCCATTACTGTGTAATAGCATTTGTCATCAATAGAAATGAAATCCCCAACACACTGAAGGAAAGAGCATTTGCAGGTAGTGGTTTCTAGCAGCAAGTTGTAATAGAAGCAGTGGGGAATCCTATTTGCATAAAAAGATCCTTATTTGATGCGAAATGATGCAACTTTCATTATGGATATAAAATTTTCGTCTACCCTTGCACCATGGGCACAAAGCAGACGATATTCTACAACTGTTACAGAATTATTTTTCATAAGCTCATGTCTGAAATGTATAATAAAGGTAGGAGTGTTTTTTGATAATTAGTGAGGCTGGTTCCAAGTCTCCTATTATCGACATTGTAATATTAGAAGTAAAGAAAACTGATACACTTCCTGATAGAAAAATCTGACATTTGGAGAGGAGAGACTGAAGTGTTCCATTGTGAAAGAAAAAAACAATGTTGTTTCCATACAGTTTTCATAAAATACTTACAATAAGCAAGAAATTGTTTAAAATAAATAGTGTTGAACCTGACAAAGCAGGTCCTCAGGTCATCCATGTTTTCTGGTACTTTTGTAGCTTCTATATGACTTACAAGAGAGGGAATCAGAGAGGGGTAATCAGGAACTGAGCAACAGAGAGATTGTGGAATAATTAGGAAATGTGGGGTAATTAGGAATTAAATTTATATTCCAAATGAAGCATTGTCCACACATGAGATGCAGCCACACCTGGTATGCCAGGAATGTGCACTCCACAGCGGTTCCTGCAGCAACACAGATGGAGGATGGAGCAGGGTGGAGATCTTGCTGCTACTCTCTGTCCTAAAGATGGGAACTAGGTGGTGCAAGAAACTGATAAGCTGCATACTTACCACCCTGAGCCAGCAGCCTGTCATCTTTTGACAGAAAGCCATCCTCAGTGTGAACTTTGCTTTATTATAATGTCATTATAATGAATTTACATGCTAAAATACACTCCATTCTCCAATGCTACCCCCCTCAAAAACGAGACCACTCCCCTCTGAGCGTGCGCTCTGAATTTTTGGTGTCATATACGTTTAAAACAAAGTGAGAGAGATTTGCACCAATAATAATAATAAAGGTATGTACGACTAGAGTCACTCAAGCTCCACCTTGAAGATGAAAACAATATAAAATGACCCAAGAGAAAGGGGGATAGTGGGGAAGATAACATCGTGGATGAGTCAAGGAAGATAACACCAACAGACTCCCGAGACCGGTCGACAGGCTGGACCTCTCTTCCCGCCCCCATAGGGATGCCTGTGGGTAAGACTTGCACTGTATTCAGTGCTTTCCTAGGAAAAGTTAGAATCTCTATAGAGTTACTTTTACTGTCACCTTTATATTTTAGAGCCATGTTGTGTTAACTTTATCGAGCGCTTGTATTCGTGTAACTATTATTCGCACGTGCATTGAAGACTGTATTTATCACCGGCAATCCATAAGAACCTGTACCTGTTGCATCAATAAATTACACTATTTCAGTAGCCAATTGTAATTTCCTCACTGAATGCAACCTCATTTCTCTCAGTGTGGCCATGAGGGTTCATGAGCACAATTGAACCAGCAGTGTGGTGCATTATCAGTGAATCCGGATCAGTACGCGCCCGGACTGATAGCTGCAGCTGATTGTGCACTATAAGTGAATCCGGAATCAGATGCGCCCGGATTGGTAGTTGCATATTAGGGCTGTTCCTGGCCCCCTCTAATAAATCAAGGGGTTTATTTTTCCCCCTTTTAATATAAAAGAGATACACATAGAGATAGGGTATGTGGAAGGGTCTGATATCACTGAATTTATCAACACAGACTTCAGCACTCCTCAACTAGACTGAAGAAAGCAATCTAAAAAATTCCAATTTCTCAGCTCCGTGTTAGTAAAACATTGAGATTTTCTGGCAGTACTCGTATTGTGATTCCCATATCCCTGCATATGGTAAAGGAAGTAAGGTTTCCCCACTGAATGCATCAGCAGAAAAGCAAGCAGTTTCATTAAGCTCTGGCTGATTTTCACTGGGTGTTTTCCAAAAGCAATATATTCTTAATAAGCGTTTTGGTCTTGCTGAATCAGCTTCTTCTGGAAAGAAAAAACTCCTAAAAACTTTAAGCTGTACCCAATAGATATTTTGCCTTGAGGATTCGTCAAGTTTATAGAGCCTACCCACTTCGAGAAAAAGAAAGGAGGCCTTTCTAATTGATGCCTAACAGCTTACACTTACGGGTCATTAAGATGAAATACTAGAGATAACAGTCTTAATGGCTCCAGCCCATTCTCCTGGGGAGCACTCAAGGTAGCATGAACAAAAGAGAATGAAATTGAAAGACCCAAAGACACAGCAGGATCTGGACTGGCTAAAAGGATGAGGATTGATTTAGTTCTGCTCCAGTAGTTTAAGAGGAAAATTTTTCTCATTTGACTTGTAGTAAAGCATATAGCTGAGAATAACTACAAGATAGATAGAGAAGTAGAATATAAAAGTATGCATCATTGTTTTAAAATATGTTTTCCAATGTATGTTACCAAATGCTAAATAGAATTAGTTGGTTTTAGGGAAGAAGTTGGTCAAACTCACCAGCTGAAGTTGATGAATGGAATAAAGTATAGTGGCTTGAAACACTTTCAATCCAGCCCACAAAGTGAAAAGCAGCTAAAGAGAAGAGCATGACCCCATCTAAAGATCACAGTTTCCATGCTGTGACAACAAAAGCCTGAAGTGGTTCCCCCTGAACTCAAAGGCCCTACCTGTACACAGGACCCTGAAATTTGCTCTGGAGCTGTCTTTTGGCTGTAATATGAAATAATACAACTTCAGTAACTAAGGCAATTGGGCTGCTCTGCCGTCATGTCCCTTTGGATAGCCTAGTCGTGCTCAGAGAAACCAGCCTGGTGCAGAGGTTCAGCTAATCCTGCACTATGATGAGTTGTTTCTCATAGCTCTTCTCCGTAAATCCCCAAGACAGCTATAAAAAAGGGTGAGGCTGAAAGGTCAGACAATTAGTTTTCCTATTTGTGAAGAAATAGCTTTTCTAAGCTTATTAATGTAAAAATACAGTGTGAAATTGTCAGTTGCTATAAATCAGTATAGCTCTGCTGATTTCACCGAGGCTGTGCTGTGTTTTACCAGCTGAAATTATATTGTCTCTAATATTAAATAGTAATAAAGAGCCTTACATTGAAACAATCTCATTACATTAGGTGAAATGCATGCTGAAGTGTCTGATGCATGTTTCCTAAGAAATTTAACTTAACTACCATACATCTTCCTGTTACCTTAAATGTTATTGATCTTCTATGGGATGCCTGCCTATTTCAGCATCTGATGGATGGTCCTCACTGAACAGGTTTCAAATATTTTTGAGCTCAGAAAGGTTCAACTAATCTGATTTCCTGTCTGACACAAGCTTTAGTCTTTCATTCAGTATACCCCATGGTGAATCTATAACCTTGTGCTTGCTAAAGCCTGCCTATTACAAAGACATCCTGCAAAAGACTTTGGCTTCAAAAACTGGGGGATTAACTTCCCCCTGTTCATGTCTTCCAGTGTGTGACCTACTCCCATAAATATTTGTGGTTTTTTTTTTTCCCCTCCTTTGATTTCCTGTGGCCCCACATTCTGCTTTTACTTTTTTTTTATATTCTATTTTTCATGTCTGCTATCTATTTTATGAAGAGCATAAAACAGACTATTTCTTTATGGTCTTGCATTAGCATCATCACCAACTTGAGCCTTTGTTCATTAAAGAAATAAGCGCCAAGGTTAACTCCTCCTTCTGCGTCTCTGTTTTCACCAGAAAGTCTTAATGAACAACTAATCTTTTAGTTGTAAGTGTATGCAGAATCACCCCAATGTTCAAATACAAGAAAATAATTGTGTAGTTTGAGGTGCCCGGTCTCCCTGACCCTAAGAGCCATGTATTTACTATGTCTTTATATGCTAGACTGCCATGAACACATTTCTTATACCTCAGGTTGCCAAGCAGTGAAGAAGACCCTAGAAATGTTCTTAAGGGATGAGATTATGCAAACTGTGGATCTTGTCCCTTCATTGTGCGTGTAGCTGGGTCCCAAATCAAGTTACCAAAGCAGACCACAGAGGTTTCTGCTGTGTATTCCCTTCTCCAAAACAATGACCTAGATTGCACTAGATTGCCTTCTGAGCATAGTTTCCCTGTTCTTCAGATGGTGAAAGCCTGACATGGGAATTAAACATCTCATGCAAATGCATGTCATTAGGCTGGAGAGCATATGTTGGCTCTACTGTTTCACTTTCCTTGTATTTTTCACTTAAGGATATGGTTCCTGGTCATGAAGTTCATCCTCTGGGAGCTCAACAAGGCCAGGTGCAATGTCCTGCACCTGTGTTAGGGTAATCATCAGTAACAGTAGAGATTGGGGGATGAATGGGTTGAAAGCAGCCCTTAGGAGGAGGGCTTGTGGATACTGGTGGGTGAAAAGTTAGATATGAGCTCGCAATGTGCACTTACAGCTCAGAAAGCCGGTACCTTGGGCTCCATAAGAAGAAGCTTAGCTATAACTCAAGTATGTTGAGTTATGAGGTGATTCTCCTCTACTCTGCTCTTGTAAGGCCCTGCCTGGAGTACTGCCCCCAGCTCTGGGATCCTGAGCACAAGAAAGACATGAACCTCTTAAAGTGGGACCAGAGGAGGGCCACGAAAATTCTAAGAGGGTTAGAATACCTCTCCTACGAAGAAAGACTGACAGAGATGGGGTTGTTGAACATGCAGAAGAGAAAGTTTGAGAAGAGCTTATTGTGGCCTTTCATTTTACAAAGGTGTCTTGTAAGAAAGATGGAGAAACTTTTTATGAAAGCCTGTAGGGGCAGGACAGGAGGCAATAGCTTTAAACTGAAAGACAATAAGTTTAGATTGGACATGAGGAAGACATTTTTTTACCATAAGCGTGGTGAGACACCGACACAGGTTACCCAGAGAAGCTGTGGATACCACGTCCTTGGAAGTGTTCAAGGCCAGGTTGGATGGGGGTTTGTGCAACTTGGTCTAGTGAAAGATGTCCCTGCCAATGGGCATTGGGGTTGAAGTAGATGATCTTTGAAGGTTCCCTTCTAAACCTATCCATTCTATGTTTCTATTATCTTTATTTTCAAAACATCATGCTTGACTTATAGCTAAACTACTGTTTTGACAAAAAAAGACTTTAAAACACATTTCACAATCAATTCTGACATTCTGTAGAATGTAGTTAATACTAGCACTACAGCACTGAGGGGCTCTGGTTCACAGATGGAGGCACTATAAAGCTTTCTTCCCTTAGGAATGTACAAATTAAAAATGATATATAACATTTACCATTGGTTACTATAGACTTAACCAGAAATGTTAATACATTAATCATAATCCCAGCAGACCCAGGTAATACTTCAGCCAGCATTCTGTGGCTCTGGTAAGAAGAGAATTTCCTACTGGACAAAAATAATACTTAGTTTTAATTATATACACTTTTATGCATATGGCTTTTTAGAGATTAATCATGTGTAGAGGAGTATTGTAATTATGGATACATTCCATAAGCAAGATTTGCTTAAAGAAGAATTTCCCAATCAAGGATTTTTTGCGAAGTTTACTCTTAAAGGTACCATTGTAACCTTGACATCGGAACAAGGAAATTTAAGTAGTGATGTTGTCATATATCAAAGCATAAAGTTAAGGAAAACTATTTTGTTTTCACCTCCATAACAGTAAAGTCAAATAATTTCTCAGAGTAACTCAGATGCCAAAGTCCTTTGCAGTATTCAGCTTCATATGTTTTAAGTATTGGGCTTCACTTTACACAGCATGCATACAATTTCCATCACATAAATCATAGAAATTGAAAGTGGGTAATATACGCAAACAGTTCCTTATGACATTTCCAGCACGCAGTCTTCATTACACTTCTTCATTTTAAATAAAAATTAACCATGCTTGGAGCTGCGCAAAGATGTTGAAATATTATGCATATAAGAACAGGACTAATCTTTCAAGTACAGGCGTCTATTTTGGATAGCACTAACAATGTGCAAAAAGGCAGTATGATGACATTTATACAAAACTGGTAACTGGCTCTTTTTTGTTGTTTATGTTATACAACTGAAAGTAGCTGAGTGGATAATGATGTTAAAAGGTGGCCTTGCAAAAGTGCATGGGTTTTAGTTTATAATTTGTAGATGACGTTGAATGTTTCTATTTTCTTATATTTCACTTGTTTTTCTTTTTAAAACTACAGGAGCCGCATAATAAGTGCTTTTTTTAAAGATGTTCAAAGAGCTGAGTCTAAAATATGAGATAGCGTTTAAGCATCTTATATTTGAATAAAAAATTATTATTATTATCACTGTCACCCTTAGGACGCCCAGACGTTTTACAGTCCTTTAGTACGACATTATAAAAACAAAAAGAAAAAACCCCAACAATCATTGTGTTTTTCTCAGAACTCAAATCCAGACATTCTCCTTTAGGGAATGCTGATGTTATTTGTTCACTTTTTTTTTTTTTTTAGCCCACTTTAACCTTTCTTTTCCTTTCTCTACCAATCTCCTTCTCTACCAATTTGTAATTTGTTTAGTTCACTTTTGTTTGTTTTGACTAGAAACCTTCATAGAGACTTTTCATAGAGATAGGCACATTAATTTGAAAATTTTCTTATATAAAAAAATATTTTACAAGAGGAATGATACCAATAATCTTTTTACTAACTACCTTGAAGTCCATCACTATTGTCAATGTGGCTTTGAATCATAGAGTCAACTAGGCTGGAAAAGACTGCCAAGACCACCAATAAACCATGTCACTGAGGACCTCATCTACATGGTTTTTTAATACTTCCAGGGACAGTGATTCCACTTCTTCCCTGGGCAGCCTGTTCCTACACCTGATCACCCTTCTGGTGAAGAAATTTTTCCTAATATCCAACCTAAATCTCCCCCAGCACAGCTTGAGGCCATCACCTCTTGTTCTATCTCTTGTTACCTGGGAGAACAGACTGACCTCCAGCTCGCTACAGCCTCCTTTCAAGCAGTTATAGAGAGCAATAAGGTCTCCCTTGAGCCTTCTCTTCTCCAGACTAAACAACCCCAGGTCCCTCAACCACTCCTCATAAGACTTATTCTTCAGACCCTTCACCAGATTTGTTGCCATTTTCTGGACTTACATCAGCAACTCCATGTTTCTCTTGTAGTGAGTGGCCCAGAACTGAGCACGGTATTCAAGGTGCAGCCTCAGCTGTGCCCAGTGCAGGGGGATGATCACCTCCCTGGCTCCGCTGGCCACACTATTTCTCATACAGGCCAGGATGTTGTTGACCTTCTTCACTGCCTGGGCACAAGCTGGCTCATGTTCAGCTCCATCAATCAGCACCCCCATGTCCTTTTCCACCAACCTGCTCTCCAACCACTCTTCCCCGGGCCTTTAACATTCCGTGAGGTGGTAGTAGTACAAGTGCAGGACCTGGTATTTTGCCTTGATGAACCCCATACCGCTGGCCACAGCCCATCAACCCAGACTGCCCAGATCCCTGTGCAAACCCTTCCTATCCTTCAGCAGTTCAACACTCACAGCCAACTTGGTGTCCACAAATTTACTGAGAGTATGTGCAATCCCCTCATCTAGCCCATCAATGAAGATATTAAACAGCCCTTGCGCTATTGCCAAGTCTTGAGGCGCGCCATTAGTGACTGGGGACACCACTTCTCTCTATAAACACCTTCATCTCTATAGATTTCCCAGCAGGACTGGAAAATAGACATATTGAAGTACAGAAGAAAACTTTCTAGTCTTGCTCACAGAACAAACATTTTTTTTTCTCAACTAATTGTGACTTTCTTAAAGTAAAAGGAGATTTATCCAAGGGAGCAGACATATTTAATGCAAGATTCATCTAAACAATGCAACCACGTAAGGTTGAGGAAGATTTCTTTTTTCCTCTAAAAATGCCAGTTTATCTCCACTGATTATGAAGAAGGTGTAAAAGGCTAACCCAGATGGATCCAGATTTTTTGTATCTATCTCCTGTTCCTTAAGTCAAAGACTCTTGATATATGACCATGTAAACTCATGTGGTTATTTTTACAAGACAAGAGTCCAGAATGTTACATAAGATAGAATAACTCAAGACTGCAATACAGATAATTAAAGTATACATGTATGCATGCATACTTTAGAAGCATATACACTTTTAGACATCTATTAACATAGTCTTCTGATTCATATACCGTCTGACTTCATATGTAGAATGACTTTGGTATAACCCTGATTATGCCCCTGTAACAATTAGAAATGAATTTTAATGATACAAATAAGCATTCAAGGCTAATAATACAAGTATGTTAAATGAAATGTCAAATGACTTCCAAAAAGCTCTTAAAATTTATAAATATGTATGAGATAAATGAGTCTGTCAAGTACTCTATGAAGAGATACAAAAGATTGATTTTTTTTTTTCCAACTGGGTTCTCTTGCCACCTACAGTTAAACAGAATTCATATTCTCAGTCACAACTCTGCAGCACAGTCACCAGGAAAGGGACCCTTTCCTCAAGAGGACACTGGGATGTCACAGAGGTGGATGTCACCTACTGCATCTCTTACAGGCTTAATACTTGCTCAGCTGCGCCACTCATGCGACCTCTGGCCAACAGCTGAAAGAGGGACACCGGTGAAAGATCCGGATTACCTTTCACATGTGCTTGGAATCGGTGTTACTTTACTTGGGCAGTGGATAAAACCTCTTTTTAGATTAAGATACCTAGGAACTATATGCAGTCAGTGAAGAGTGTAAGCCACTACTGGAGCCTCATCAGGGAATTGCTTATGCAGAGTTTTTTCAAATAGGAACTTGAATGAACTCCAGTCAGTTTCAATCCAAGCCTCCTGGAAAATGGCAATAATGCTATTTAAAAACTCTTGCTTATAGGGTGTCTAAATTCTAATTTATAAAGTGTTCTGTGATCTTTGGTTAATTGCACCATTCAAGGTGTTACATGATTCATTATTTTAACGAATAACCTCAGGTAGTAGAGGTGATATTCTCATGAAGAAAAGAAATGATGTAGGAAATAAAGTACTGAATAATTAGAACAAAAGTATGAGTATGGAGTTTCATAAGACTGTAAAGAACCTTCAGCACAAAAAATATATTTGCTATAAGGTAACTCAAAGGGATGTGTCCTTGACGCTTGCCAAGCATATGTTCAGTTCAAAGGTTAAAATGCTAGTAAAAATTTTTCTGGATTCAGCAAATATGAGAACTTTTATGCTACAGATCTTGGGTTAATTTATTTGAATGCTTAACATCTTTACCTTGAATATAGCACAAAGAGTTTACTGTGTTTTTTCCTGCTAATTTTTTGTTTTCCTGTAGAGAATTACATGAGAGATTCCATTAGAAAAGAGAGCAATATGTCATAGCTAATTTATGGTAATGGAAAAACAGTTGGAATGTTTAGATACTATGGATGGATAAGGAGCTGCTGGGGAAAATTCAAAGGAAAAAAGAGGGTTGTAAAAGGTGGAAGCAAGGACAGGGGGCCTGGGAAGAATAAAGGGATGTTGCCCAGGAACCTAGAGACCAGGTTAGGAAAGATAAGGCCCACTTAGAATTAAACATGGCTAGGGATGTTAAAGATAACAGGAAGGGATTCTATAGGAACATTACAAATAAAAGGCAGGCTAGTGACAAAGTAGGCCTTCTCCAGAAGCTATCAGGAGAACTGGCTACCATGGATTTGGAGAAGGCTGAGGTTCTTAATGACTTCTTTGCCTCAGTCTTCACTGGAAAACGCTCTGACCACACCACCCAAGCCCTGGAAGGCAGACACAGGGACTGTGAGAATGAAGACCTTGGGCCCACTGCAGGAGAAGGTTTGTTTTGAGACCATCTTAAGAACCTGAACGTATACAAGTCCATGGGACCAGATGAAATCATAGAATCATAGAATCATAGAATAGTAAGAGTTGGAAAGGACCTCAAGATCATCGATTTCCAACCCCCCTGCCATGGGCAGGGACACCTCACACTAAACCATGCCATCCAAGGCTATGTCCCACCTCACCTTGAACGCTGTCAGGGATGAAGCATGCACAACCTCCCTGGGCAACCCATTCCAGGGCCCCACCACCCTCACGGTAAAGAATTTCTTCCTCATATCCAATTTAAACCTCCCCTGTTTAAGTTTAAACCCATTACCCCTTGTCCTCTCACCACAGTCCCAAATGAAGAGTCCCTCCCCAGCATCCCTATAGGCCCCCTTCAATCCATCCACGGGTCCTGAAGGAGCTGGCAAATGAAGTTACTAAGCCACTCTCCATCATATTTGAAAAATCATGGCAGTCAGGTGAAGTTCCCAACAACTGGAAAAAGGGAAATATAATCCCCACCTTCAAGAAGGGGAAAATGGATGAGCCGGGGAATTACAGACCAGTCAGCCTCACCTCTGTGCCTGCCAAAATCTAGGTGCAGATTCTCCTGGAAGGCATGCTGAGGCACATGAAAAACAACAAGGTGCTTGGTGATAGCCAACATAGCTTCACTAAGGGGAAATCCTGCCTGACCAATCTGGTAGCCTTCTATGATGGGGCTAGAGAACTGATGGACAGCATTAGAGCAGTTGATGTCATCTACCTGGACTTATGCAAGGCATTTGACACTGTCTCACATGACATCCTTGTCTCTAAGTTGGAGAGACATCAATTTGATAGGTGGACCACTCAGTGGATGAAGAACTGGCTGGATGGCCGCATGCAAAGAGTAGTGCTCAATGGCTCAGTGTCCAGCTGGAGACCAGTAACGAGTGGTTTCCCTCAGGGATCAGTGTTAGGAGCAGTAAAAGTAAAATCATAGAATCATAGAATAGTTAGGTTTGGAAAGGACCTTAAGATTATCTAGTTCCAACCCCCGTGCCATGGGCAGGGACACCTCACACTAAACCATGTCACCCAAGGCTCTGTCTAACTCAGCCTTGAACACCTCCAGCAATGGAGCACTCACAGCTTCCTTGGGCAACCCATTCCAGGGCCTCACCACCCTTACAGTAAAGAATTTCTTCCTCATATCCAATCTAAACTTCCCTTGTTTAAGTGTGAACCTGTAACCCCTTGTCCTCTCACTGCAGTACCTAACGAAGAGTCCCTCCCCAGCATCCCTATAGGCCCCCTTCAGATATTGGAAAGCTGCTATGATGTCTTCATGCAGCCTTCTATGTTCCAGGCTGAACAGCCCCAATTTTCTCATCCTATCTTCATACGGGAGGTGCTCCAGTCCCCTGATCATCCTCGTGGCCCTTCTCTGGACTTGTTCCAACACTTCCATGTCCTTTTCATGTTGAGCACACCAGAACTGCACACAATACTCCAAGTGAGATCTCTTAAGAGTAGAGTAGTGGGGCAGGATCACCCCCCTCGACGTGCTGGTCACACTTCTTTTGATGCAGCCCAGGATATGGTTGGCTTTCTGGGCTGCGAGACACACTGCCTGCTCATGTTCATTTTCACAGGTTCCAACACCCCCAAGTCCTTCTCCACACGGCTGCTCTGAATCACTTCCCTGCCCAACCTGTATGTGTTCCTGGGATTGCTCCGACCCAGCTGTAGGACCTTGCACTTGGCATGGTTAAACTTCATCAGGTTGGCATCAGCCCACCTCACAAGCGTGTCAAGGTCCCTCTGGATGGCATTCCTTCCCTCCAACTTATCAACCGAACCACAGAGCTTGGTGTCATCAGCAAACTTTTTGAGGGCACACTCAATCCCACTGTCCATGTCACTGACAGAGATGTTGAACAAGACCAGTCCCAACACCAATCCCTGAGGGACCCCAATCATTACTGGTCTCCATTTTCTTTATAATTTTTCTTGTAGGAAATACTATAGATTCATAGAATAATTTAGGTTGCAAAGGAACTGGGGAAGTTGTCTTACCTAACCCACTGCTTAAAATAGGGATAACTTCAGAGTTAGGCTGCTCAGGGCTCTATCCATCCAAGTTTTGGATATCTCCAAAAATGAAGACACAGTAGCTTCTCTGGGAAAATAGTGCAGGATTTGCCCACTTTCAAGGTGAATAAAATATTCCTTACATTTAATGAAAATTATTCTTAATGCAAACTTTGTTGGCTCCTACTTATCCCCTGTGTATCTTTGGAAAGAGTTTTACTCCATCTTGTATGAACCTAATCTTTAGTTAGTGGTAGGTGAAAATACAATTCCTGTTAGCCCTCTCTCCTTAATATCAATCAAAGATATTTCTTTCAGCTTCATAGAATTGTAGACTCAGAAAATGGATATGTAGATATGCAGGACATCGCACCTGGCCTTGCTGAACTTCCAGAGGTTCACATAGGCCGACTTCTCAAGCCTATCAAGTTTCCTTGAAATGGCATCACTTCCACTCCGCTTGGTATTATCTGAGAATCACAGAATGGTTTGGGTTGGAAGGGACCTTAAACATCATCTAGTTCCAATCCCAGTCTTCTCCTCAGGTATCGTATTTTCTATGCTCAGAACCTATTTGGTGATCCTTCACTGCATTGTCTCCAGTCTCAAAGAATCCTTCTTGTAGTGGGGAGGTCAAAAATAGGTATACTGGTCTTCAAGGAAGACTCACAGGTACCAGACACCAAAGAACAACAACTTCCTGAATCTTCTGGTTAATACAGTTTAGTGTGAGGTGGAAAACCACAGGGGTATACTGCTCACTTCTTGTCCACCATGACCAACCCTAGCTCCATTTCCACAGCTACTTCCTAGTCTCCCATCTGCTCTGGTGCATGGGGTTGTCCCTTCCCAAATCTAGGATTCTCTGATTGTCATGTTCTGTCAAAAACCACCTGCTGACTGGAATTCAAACTGCTGATCACTACTTTAGTACACTTATTTTTTCTTTTTATTTCTTATTTGTGCAACCACAGACACCTGGTTTAAGTAAAAATCATGATGTTTACAACTAATATAGGTCAAATTGCATGCTTTCTGTGATAATTGGTCCAATTACTATACATTTTCTCTTGAGATTTTGACATGCAAGTTCCCAAATTTTGCATAAAACCTTTGTGTTCAATATCATGTCTGAGCTGATGTGAAGAGAAATTCAATAAAATGTCATAAGAAATCACTGTTCCAATTTGCAAGAAAAATGTGACGAATTTATCATTTTAGAAAGTAGACATTATCATATTATCAATACAAAATATATCAGAATGTGTCCCTAAGCCTTTGTTATTTGTTCCATTTGTACCAATGCAAAAGTCATATTAACCACTTTCATGACAATATAATAAAAAAAATAAGCTAATTGTGTTTATTGCCAATTTAGCATGCCATGACTGTGATCTTATATTTACAATGTCACTTACAAACTTATAGATTTAAAAGTGGGATGGACTAGAATTACCAAATTAAGCCAGATAACAGCATGGTTATTTTCCTCTCTCTTTCTGCTGTTATAGGGATCTTTTTAAAGTTTGATTGGAATACTCCCCAAAATGCACAGCTGTCTGGATCAACAACAAACTGTGATACTATCTTGGAAAATTTGCTGTAGACTGAGATGTTGTGATACAGAAAAAAATCAAATAATGTAGGCATTGATTGTTGTTGATGGATTGCAATGTCCAGTCAGAGTGAGAGAGAAGGAAGAAATTTTTATGTATACTTTTCCCATGATATGTGAGCCACCAGAAGACAAATTATACCATCTGCTTTTAGCATTCCAGCATCAAATGAATGCTTTTGCCTCAGTCATATAACATCTGGACTAATTTACCTCATACATCTCATTAGATGGATGTTTTTTTTAGTCCCAGTTGACTACATCTCGTGAAATGTAGAGTTAAAAGAAACTAAATGTCTGTTTCTGTGAGCAGATACAGACAGATCTGCTCTAATCATTCTACATGAGGGATACCTGGGAAGTAGTTCTCCCTCAAAATACAAAAAGCTGTGTTAGTTTGGCTCTGTGTCCAAATCAGCAATGTCTGTGAAGCAGCAGCAGGAGAAATGATGTGTTAGCATCATTTATGTATAACACATGCATGCATGTGCTACAATGCAGAGTGTAGCGTAGTAGGTTAGGCAGTAATGGTAATGTAGCTAAATGGCTTATTGGCTGGAGATGATTTACCATAACTGGAGAAGAAGGGAGGTGAGAGGAAACCATGTGTCTTTGAACTAGACCAATGCTGAGGATCTTTCCTTCTAAGAAGTCAATTCAGTACTTAACCTTCTCTCAACTGAGTAGGTTCTCCATGATCTCACAGCACAGAAAAAGAACAGAGAAGCAGAATGGTTTGCCCAAACAATTGCAGAAGAGAGGTTCCATTTCATAGAATCATAGAATGGTTTAGGCTGGGAGGAACCTTAACGATCATCTAGTTCCAACCCTACTTTCCACTAGAGCAAGCTGCTCAAAGCCCCATCCAACCTGGCCTTGATTTCTTTAAGGTGAGAGATGTTTTAGTATATACGTAATCTTAGTGCAAAAGTTGGAATTATGTGAGAAGATAATTATCAGAGGAAAAGAAAAAGAGATGCATTTCAGCAGATCCTTCAGCAGCAGCACCTTTGTCCAGGGTTATGTTCTGAACATTAATTTGCAGAATAAATCTTTGTGGATTTTGTCCTGTTGCTCTTTTCAGGTTGCAGTATTTATGCACAAAACTTGTCCCATTGAGATTAGGACTTCCCTCTTAAATAAGTTCTCAACATGTGTGAGAGTTACAGAATTAAGCTCATAGACATTCCAAAGCATTCAGGACATTGAATTCTGTGTGGGAATAACTGGATGAAATTTTGCATTACGCAGGATGTTAGGCTGAATGATCTAATGATCCCTTCTGTCCGTAAAAGCAATGAATCTATGAGAAAAGGACTCTGAGATCATATGATGAAAAGCACAATTAAATTGGCAAGTGCTATGTTGATGTTCCCATTACAAATCCCCTGAGCTATCTATCTATCTCTCCCCCTGCCTTTCTTTCTCCACCTCCTCTATCATTAGATTCCAGGAGAACTTAAGCTCTGTTAAAGTCATTGCTGTAAAACCATTTTGATAGCTGGCTCCACACAGTCGCCTACTAAATCCAGTGTTCAAGGCTGTGGGAGTGCTCACTTCTTAAGTGAAGACACGTTTCTCCAAGGCATTTTGCACTCTCTTCTGCCTTCAGATTGCTCATCTAAAGGCTTTTTCAGGACTTTATCAGTTATTAATAATTGTGATGATTCATGATTTATTCATAACCATTTATACATTTGCCATATGCTGCCTGTGCATGCAAACTGTTTTTATGAAGCACGCAAATGTGGCACAGTACTTCTTACAATTCATATCCAGTAAACTGATGATAGAGAAATATTAATTCAATGAGAAACACAAAAAAATATCCTGCAATGGCTTCAGCTTTGAACTTTTGAATTAAATGCTGCAGAGTAATTGTCTTTAGCAGTATAAAAGCTAAAATAAGCAGGAGGGAGAATAGTGTGAAAGGTAAAGTTTAACACCACAAGTGGCACCTTATTCTGCTTTTATTCTGTCCCTTGTAATGATAAGTATAGGGAGTAAACCAACTCATCAAGTAAGATACAACTTAGGGAAAGTAAAGGTGGTAGTATCTGCACTATCATCATAGTTGCTGTCTTCAAGCTTTCCTACTAAATCTGAGTATTTTTGCAGTGAAACACTGTAACAACTGCTTGGAGGGGGGAAGAGGAAGGAAAAGATCTAACACGAAAAAAATCCTTTATAATGTCTAACAGCAACAATCTGAAAAGATAATGTTACTCATTGTTGATAAAGAAAGCTTTTTATGGTGATGTCACTAACAAAGGACTCATTCCTCACAAGCGCATTATGACACCTACTGCAGTGTGCTGCTGTTCAGATGAAATGCCTGGCTTTTATGAGAGGGTAATTATTTAACATAAATAATGTATTCGTGATTTTGAGCAAGCATGTTCATTAACTGTGAGATGGGCTCTGTGGGGGATATGCTCAACGTGTTCCAGTGCAGAATCTCCAGGCAGAGGGACCAGCTCTGATCTGACTCACATCTCAGCTCATCTTATTTTCTGCTGCATTTTAGCTGAAGCATTTGGAAGAGAACATTAAATTTTTTTACTAACTGTCTTGAAAGTAAATATCTGAATTTTTACCAACTGCCTGTAATTGCCTACTATTATTATTCTGTAGGATGATCTAAAACGCATATGGGTCCTTCTCATGTCTTCAGAACCATGGGAGACATCCTAGACTCTAAGCTATCACATTTCCCCTTGGCAGGATCAACTTCACCTATTTTATTCCTGCCTTTTGGCTGCCCAGCTGTTTTTTAAGGACCTCAATTAGCTTTACAAAATCCTGAAACAATCTGTTCTATTAGAATATTTTTTTTCCCCTGGTGTTTAATGCAAATATTCCTTGTTAAAAATGTTGGTTTGGTTTGGTTTGGTTAGTTTTTTTTTTTTTTTTTTTTTTTTTTTTGTTTTGTTTTGTTTTGTTCTTTCCACCATGAAGTCACATAAGAGGTATTTACATCAGTCTTTGGCATTACTAATAGCATTCATGTACTATTCCTTCATGATGCTTGAGAATTGCAAGTGTGTCAGTGGAGGCACCCACCAAATGCAGAGGTCTGAAGGGGTCTGTATGCACTATTTCATTTAAGAACTCAGAGGAAAACCATCTACAAGGTCTTAAATTTCCACTGTTAAATTTTACAGGAAAAAAAAAGCTAGAAAATCATTTTGGATTTTGGAAACTCAGACCTACACGAGACAACTCTGGACAACAAAATGTGAAGCCATCTTTACCTCTCCATTGCTTCCTCACTGACCCTGTCCAGTCTTATTCTCAGTTTGTCAACTTCATGAATTTCATTTAGTTTTATAGAGAACAAGTCTATCACAATTTTGCAGTTCTTACAGGAGAATCAATCAGATTCAAAGAGCTCCAGATTAGACAAGACAAGTATGCAGGTACTCTACTTGCTGCTTTCTGGCATCCTTTTAAAGTAACATAATGCAGGGCAACAGTGACAGGATTAGAAGAACTAACATCACTCTCCAGATACACACATCAAAACCATTAAATGCAAAATAAAAATGCAAAAATAAAATTTGAAGTAATCAAAACATTAAAAATAAGTTGAAGAATATCGAAGCACAGAACTACGGTTTTGTAGAAGTATAATCATAGAATCATAGAATAGTAAGGGTTGGAAAGGACCTCAAGATCATCGAGTTCCAACCCCCCTGCCATGGGCAGGGACACCTCCCACTAAACCATGCCATCCAAGGCTATGTCCAACCCCACCTTGAACGCCGCCAGGGATGAAGCATTCACAACTTCCCTGGGCAACCCATTCCAGGGCCCCACCACCCTCACAGTAAAGAATTTCTTCCTCAGATCCAATCTAAACCTCCCCTGTTTAAGTTTAAACCCATTACCCCTTGTCCTCTCACCACAGTCCCTAATGAAGAGTCCCTCCCCAGCATCCCTATAGGCCCCTTATGCTTTTCATGTCTTCTCTTAAATGCCTGTAAAATCATGTTGCAGTGGATCCCAGACACTAATACTTACTTAGAAATCTTCTTTCAAGGAGAAAAAGATATAAAAAAGCATAACCCCTTTTTTGCTTCCTGTGGTACAAAAAGGATACATTAATGATTCTAGTTAAATGCATTCAAATACCAAGTATAATCTGTTAGGGGAAAAACTAAAAAGGATAATTGAAGTGACTAATTTCAATTCATCAGAAATAATTCATATGCATGCAAGTGGAAAAATGTTATTTCAATATTCATTTGCATTATATATATAACAATAATTTTACAAATTCAAGCTGATCTTCATTTATAATCCATACAATAGTGTATTTCCACATCTTTGGTTGCAAATATGGGACAAAGAACAGTTCATTTAGAATATTTATTTTGTAATATCATTTTATACTCTGGGAATTATACATTAGTTTTAATCTATTTTAACAATGGTAATGCCACAGCTAGAGAAAACAGAGAATATATTTGGACACTAATTGGTCTTTTTGTTAAGTTATATTTAAGATTTTTAAAAATATACCTGCAATGTATTTTTAGGCATCATTGTCTGTTCCTGTCCATGTTAATCAGTACCCTGTAGCACAGTGGGTCTCACATTTAATGGAGAGGTATGGAGATCTTGCCACCATTCAAGCAATTGATTCCATAGAAGGGCACAATATAAATCAAGCACAGAGTAGAACTGCTGTTCTACAAGTTTGGAATAAGAGCACCCTTTTTATCAAAGGCACTCAAAGACTCTCCTGCTGTGCTTATGTTGATTGTACTTCCTTTATCTTCTGTTCAGTTTTATTTTTCTCACTTTTTTTTCAGTACTTTAGCACTGGTTTAACATGCATCCTTGACAGACAGAGTTCATTTCCATTTTGTTCCTCAAAACTTCAAGAAGGTAAGGGGGATGGAGATCTTTTCCACCTGACTGTTTCTTGTAATTGTTCATTCCTCATAACTATATAATAACAATTCAGTTATTTGAAAAGGAACTTAATTTATTTGACCTGACACAAATTGCCAAGACACCTTCTATTCCTGTTGTCTTGATGTGTACATCAAATTTGCACACAATGCATTCGATAAAACCTGGCTAGTAACCCAGAAATATCATTGAGCAAAAAATGACATTCAGCTGAGGATAGCTTAAGAGTCCCAATATACGTGGGAAACTGTCGTGGTTTAAACCCCTCAAACTCACGCAGCCACTCTCTCACTCACTCCCCACTCTTTCTTCCCTCCACTCCTGGAGGGATGGGAAGGAGAATTGAAAGAATGCAACTCCCACAGGTTGAGATAAGAACAGTTTAGTTAACTAAGGTAAAACACAAACCACTACTGCTACCACCAATAATAATAATGACAAGAGAAAATACAAGGGAAAAGAATGCAGTTTCTCACCACCCAATATCAAGCCCGAGAAAGCAGTGCACCCCCCACCGTGCACGCTCACCACCCTTCCGGGTCTCTGCTCTCCATTTCTACATCCAGGACATGACGTGCTGTGGTATGGAATAACCTCTTTGGTCAGTCCGGGTCAGGTGTCCTGTCTTCTTTCTCCTGGCTTCCCCTCCTCCCTAGCAGAGCATGAGCCTCAGCAAGTCCTTGGTCAGATCAAAACATCACCAAGCAGTAACTGAAAACACTGGTGTTATCCATGCTGTTCCCAGGCCCAAAATCAAAAACACAGCACCGTACCAGCTACCAAGAAGGAGAAAAATGACTGCTACTGCTGAACCCAGGACAGAAACAAAGACTTTAGACCATGTTCCAGAAAGAGAAAATTTTGAAAACAACAAAGACCGTCTCACACACAAAACCATAATAAATTTAAACGCTAGACAAAACACTACAGTTAAAAGTAAATTTTTGTGGAGAGAAATAGTATTTAATTTTGGTTACAGCGCTAGTGGGAAAAATAGTGTTTATTTGCCAGTGTTCATATTTCATTAATTATACTGGAAAGTTTTGGAGGTTCAGAAGAAAACTTCAGGAATAATATATAGTCTGAAAAATTTCTGTTCATAAAAAGCTTAAAAGGTTCCATCAGCAATGTATCCCAGAAAAGCTTACTAGATGGCATAGTCACAATCCATGTAGGGTACTGTAAGCATTGATATCTACACCTCAGCTTTCTTGTTATCTAGAAATTCATTATATTAATGGTCCGCCTCCCCTGCTCTAGAAAACTGTTCTGTGCATAACACCCTGGTGATGCTTATACCTCAGGTGACTAGATCATATATATGTGCTTGACTCGTGGATGCCAACCTTAAGAGAAATGACTCCTCACTTCTGCAACTTTAAATTAAGTCAGCTTATCAGAAGATCTGGTCTTGATACAATAATTATTGGGGGAAAATATTTGGTTTATGATACTAAGGACACCAATTCAGAATTGTCTAAGAATCTGAGAACTCACCAAAGATCTTACCTGCTTGTCATTCTCTGGATGAACAAAGACCCAGCTATTATGATTGTCCCACAATTCTTTTTAATTTTTCATCAATGTCAAAGCTACAGATCCCTTCCAGATCTTTTTAGATGTGTTTGCAGACAGTCCCATGCAGTATCTCTGGGTTTTTTCTTTCTTTTGTTTTCTTTGTTGTTTTTTTTTCTTTTTTTTTTTTAAGGGAGAGGAACAGAGAGAAAAAAAAAAAAAAAGAAGGAAAGAAGCATCCTTTCCTGCTGCTGTTTCTAAGAAAACAAGCAAAAATGAAATGCCAGATTTATGAGATTTTTAACCTGAGCTTGTGTCACTGGAAACAGATAAGAAATCATAGTGCAATTTGTTTCTCAGTGCTGTTTCTGGAAAAAAAAATGCCAGTTTGTGAGTTACGTATCTGTAGACAGGACCAAATTCACACCAAAGTAACTTAATTGAAATAAGTGAATTTGTACCAATGTAACTGTGGGCAGAAATTGACCTTTTGTGCCCATTGGAACATAGCCCAAAAGCCACTTGACTTACATGTGCTTAGGCTTGCTCTTGCATGAATATCTACTATTTTACTGGCAGTCAGTTACGTGATATTCATGGTTTAATGGTGCATATTCTACAAATAGGTTGGGTAGATGCCAGAAGACTACATCCAAGCATATTTGCTTTGTTGACCTCTGTACATGTTCAATCACATGAAGTAGATACAGCTGGGACTCCAGAAAGGGGTTCCAGCTTCCAAAATGTTCCCACTGCCACTATGCAAATGCTAGAAAACAGCCTCTGTTGTAATTAGCCTAGATTTCCTTACAATATCTGGTTACAAAGGAGTGTCCATGAATATTCATGGCCAATCATTTGAATTATGAACATTCATGAATAAATCATTTGGCAGAAAACACGGTGCCGTATGTTGTGTTTCATGGCTCTTGTGATTTATTCCGTAGTGCTACAATTTGTAATATTAGTAGCTATCATAAAGTTTATTTTTCAGGCTTTCATTTCCAGCTGTGACCATGGCACTCTGGGGATCAGATGAGCCTTTTCTTACACCCCTGTAAGGTCAGATCCCAGCCTAGATACATAATGCAGATTTACTGCTCTTCTACTACAAACCCTCATTAGTGCCTTTGTTCTCTTGGTGTATGATACCAACCTCAGACAAAGGGGAAATACAGAACATTTCTGGACTGAGATTGAGAAGTGAGACAATGCTAGAGTAAGCAGTGGAACAGACTGCCTGGAGATACTGTGTAGCCTCCATCCTTGAAGATTTTCCAAGATGAGACTGATTAAAACCTAGAGCAACCTGATCAGATCAGGAAACACAGTGTAAGAACTGATGTGGTGGTGTTAACACTAACAGCTGTGAACTAATTTACCTCTGGCTTTTAATATGCCCGGATGTAAGGAAGCAAGAGCAGTATGAAAAGTTACTTATTCTAATGAAAGTTTTCATGTCTCTGTTTTTCTTGCAATAAGAGAAGTCAAACATTATCAGCACAGTCTGTGGTTGCAATGCTGTCCTTTAGAGAAAAGGCCAATAGACACCATTATTTTTTTCCTTTTTTTTTTTTTCCTGTCTCTTTCTTTTCTGCAGGTACAGCATTCTGCATTTTGGCATCTCTTAGAAATAACTGAATTAGTAGCAATTTGTTAATATACTCTTTCTGGCCATTAGCTAAGTTTGAAGAGCAGAGACAATATCACATGACTGAACAATGTTTAAATAGAGAAAGAGCAAAACTAGGAGACTGAGCTTCACAGGCTATAACTACTTCTTCATAACTGTGTTCCTCTAATCTGGCTAAATAATAAATGGATGCAAAGCAATTGAGACGTCATTATCAGTATTTGAGCAAAAAAGCATGATACGTGTTTCCGAATAAACTATCAACTTTGTGGGGCCAAAGTGTGCCCTCATAACTGTAACAAAATTTCTCAGCATTAGTGAGTAGTGAGCTAGTCCTTCTTGTTCTAGAATTACTTCATTTGGGTATGATGTAATGGTCTGAAGAAAACTTGCTTCCTAATAAGTACTGCCATCTAGATTCTACTTGCAAGAGATAAGAGATGTTTCAATTGAAAGTAACAGATATATTCAAGCAAAACAATTGGTGTAAATAAAAGGCAAAAATACAGAGAGATATCTCAAAGAAGCAAGAAGATGGAGGGAAAAAAGGAGTGATTTATACAATAAAACCAACTATTGCACAGACTTAGAGAAAGTAGGAAACAACATTTTGAACTCTGGTAAACAGTGGCTATTATTTTCTATCCCAAGACTCATTTGGGATGAGTACTATAACAAATTCCTTTCTAATCAGAGTCGGGGTCAGTAAATCTGTGATGTTATGGCCTTTAAATGCACCTGTGCAATGAAAAGAAGATTTTGATATAGCACCCCTGGATATAATTACACTAGTCACAGACATAAAATAGCTGGGAAGAAAATAACTTGTAATTGATTTGTGTTTGAAAAGCTGTATTAGAGGAAGAAAAAAACTGAAAGACTGTTTTCATGTTTTACATGATCTCCTTCTACAGCCACTGCCTAGACAGGAAGAGAATAGTGGTTAAATCATTCGAATTAGAAGGAAACAAAGAATAGAGAATGAAGCCAAATGAATGACAGGAAATCACCAATACACCTGAAGAAATCTGAGAATTTCTTGGCCTCCTGCCTGAGTTTACAGCAGAGAACTCTTTCAGCATCTGTTTTGATTAAAAAAAAAAAAAAAAAAAAAAAAAAGCAAACTACAAGGTAACATTGATTATCAAAGAAATAGTGAAATTATAAAAGGAGAGTTCGAATATGAAATATGGATGATACAAACTGAAGGAAAGTTGGCCTATATCTGCTTTCTGTGACAGCTGAACTGACTGTGAGTGTGAGAATAACAGGACAGCTTGC
Source organism: Amazona ochrocephala (assembly GCA_039720435.1). Lineage (NCBI taxonomy): Eukaryota > Metazoa > Chordata > Aves > Psittaciformes > Psittacidae > Amazona > Amazona ochrocephala. Next base: position 23,224,395 of record CM077878.1, read on the forward strand.
AAGCAGGCTTAATTCAACATAATAAGAAAGAGTTTCACATATGGAAATACAGAAGAAACCTTTTATTTCAGAAATTAAAATTTGAAAGAACTAAGAATCTATGACTTGAAGATACAGAAGTATGTTATATGTGTCCCTTAGTTACTTTTGAAAGAGAAGGTACTAGAGACTTGTTGATTATCCAGACAGCTGATCTGAAATTTCCTCAGACCTTCAGTAGTCTGCAAAATTAGAATTCAATTGTAAGGCATGACCAGACATCAGAAGAGATTAGAAGACTAGAGTAGAAAAGACAAAGGGTAAACACAATAACAGGCTTTAATATAACAGTACTAGAAAGAGGAATGTAAGAAAATACTTCCAATATCTGTTGGAGATAAATGGGCTGAAGTTGCAATAAAGGCATTAGGAAAATATTTTAAAATCAGAAGCTTTTAAACTCAGATAAAATGGGAAAAAGACAACCTTATATTGAAATGGGAAAAATTCAAGCAATCAAACAGGCATATAGGGGTCATCTGAAAGATGAACAAACATTTCCCCCAGAGTTTGTGGAGGAATAAAACCACTTAATACAAGGTTAAAATAAGATATATGTTTATATTTTAAAGGTAGCTGTTACTAAGTGATTTATACCTATGAAACCCCTTATTTCTAAACTTTATGTGATGTAATGAAGCAGATCTGTCTGCCTCAGTCTGTCTTTCACTATTTCCTGGGAATTCCTTTACAGATCTCCTTCATCTCATGTTGAACCTTTCCCCAACCTTCTCCTCAAATATATCTGAGAAAATTTTTGCACCTGGTAGTTATGATTGAAGGTAATCAGGATTCATATTTAAACTGAACAAATTCTGAAACAATCACACAGTGCTGCCTACGTGAATTTGTCTTACTGGAATCAAGCATCAGAACAGCTGATGAATCATTATGATGCAATAAATAAAAGACACAAAATTAAAAAGAGATTCTAGGTATTCTAATGAGAGACCAAAGGCAGACAGCAGGAAGAGACACTGTTCTTTGTCACAGGGGGATGAATTACCCCCATGTAAGAAACAGAAAGTGAGAAAATAAGAGAATTCTTCCCAGTTTCAACAATGAAAAGCAAAGGTAAAATCAGATATAAGAAATTACTTCTAAAAATGATTTATTTTGATGCCTTTTTAAAGACTTGACATCATAGAATCATAGAATCATAGAATAGTAGGGGTTGGAAAGGACCTCAAGATCATCGAGTTCCAACCCCCCTACCATGGGCAGGGACACCTCACACTAAACCATGCCATCCAAGGCTATGTCCAACCCCACCTTGAAAGCCTCCAGGGATGAAGCATCCACAACCTCTCTGGGCAACCCATTCCAGGGCCTCACCACCCCCACAGTAAAGAATTTCTTCCTCATATCCAATCTAAACTTCCCCTGTTTAAGTTTAAACCCATTACCCCTTGTCCTCTCACCACAGTCCCTAATGAAGAGTCCCTCCCCAGCATCCCTATAGGCCCCCTTCAGGTATTGGAAGGCTGCTATGAGGTCTCCATGCAGCCTTCTCTTCTCCAGGCTGAACAGCCCCAATTTTCTCAGCCTATCTTCATACGAGAGGTGCTCCAGTCCCCTGGCCATCCTCGTGGCCCTCCTCTGCACTTGTTCTAACAGTTCCATGTCCTTTTTATGTTGAGGACACCAGAACTGCACACAATACTCCAAGTAAGGTCTCACGAGAGCAGAGTAAAGGGGCAGGAGCACCTCCCTCGACCTGCTGGTCACACTCCTTTTGATGCAGCCCAGGATACGGTTGGCCTTCTGGGCTGCAAGCGCACACTGCCGGCTCATGTTCATTTTTTCATCAACCCACACCCCCAAGTCTTTCTCTGCAGGGCTGCTCTGAATCTCCTCCCCGCCCAACCTGTAGCTGTGCCTGGCATTGCTCCGACCCAGGTGTAGGACCTTGCACTTAGCATGGTTAAACTTCATTAGGTTGGAATCAGCCCACCTCACAAGCGTGTCAAGGTCCCTCTGGATGGCATTCCTTCCCTCCAACTTATCAACCGAACTACACAGCTTGGTGTCATTGGCAAACTTTTTGAGGGCACACTCAATCCCACTGTCCATGTCACCCACAAAGATGTTGAACAAGACCGGTCCCAACACCGATCCCTGGGGGACACCACTCCTTTACTGGTCTGCAGCTGGACACTGAGCCACTGAGCACTACTCTCTGCGTGCGGCCATCCAGCCAGTTCTTTATCCACCAAGTGGTCCACCTATCAAATTGATGTCTCTCCAACTTAGAGAGAAGGATGTCATGCGAGACAGTGTCAAAGGTTTACACAAATCCAGGTAGATGACATCAACTGCTCTGCCGCTGTCCATCAGTTCCGTAGCCCCTTCATAGAAGGTCACCAGATTGGTCAGGCAGGATTTCCCCTTAGTGAAGCCATGCTGGCTGTCCCCAACTACCTTGTTGGTTTTCATGTGCCTCAGCATGCCTTCCATGAGAATCCGCTCCAAGATTTTGCCAGGCAGAGAGGTGAGACTGACTGGTCTGTAATTCCCCGACTCATCCATTTTCCCCTTCTTAAAAATGGGGGTTATATTTCCCTTTTTCCAGTCATCGGGAACTTCGTCTGACTGCCAGGATTTTTCAAATATGATGGACAGTGGCTTAGCAACTTCATTTGCCAGCTCCTTCAGGACCCGCGGATGGATTTCATCCGGTCCCATGGACTTCTATACATTCAGGTTCCTAAGGTGGTCCCAAACAAGATCCTCCCCCACAGTGGGCCCAGGGTCCCCCCCCTCACCGTCCCCGTGTCTGCCTTCCAAGACTTGGGAGGTGTGGTCAGAGCATTTGCCGGTAAAGGCTGAGGCAAAGAAGTCATTAAGAACCTCAGCCTTCTCCAAATCCAGGGTAGCCAGCTCTCCCGATAGCTTCTGGAGAGGGCTCACGGTGTCCCTAACCTGTCTTTTATTGGCAATGGTCAAATGTGTTTTCAAAAGAAGAGTGTAAATTGTTAGAAAATAACATTTTTAAGAGGTTTGGGATTTATTTTGTTTTGTTTTTTGTGTTTGCTTGTTTTTTGTTTTCATTTTTTGTAAATATACTTTACCTTCTTATGATGGCAAGCCAAGAAAAGACCATGAGCCCCATGAAGAAACTGATATTAATCATGGGAAGAAAGGAGGGCAAATATGTGCAGAACTAGCTCAAGGTTTAGGAGACATGGACTACAGAATCTCAGAATTTAAAGCCTGGAAATTAGCTCTAGGAATCCTGTTTGAATAACTAGATGAAAAATAATCTGTATTTAGATCCACCTACTGTAAGCTGGTGTCATGAGACATTGTTAAGATTTGATATGTTTCTAACAAACCATGGAAAAAAAGACCCTCTCCCATTGTCATATAGATCTAAGTTTCTTTGTTCAATTATCCAGCTAGATTAACAAGGCTGTTAATAACAAAAGACTAAAGACCAAACTGTAGTCCGCCTTTGTCATACCGTAAAACATGATCTTATAACACAAGCTGAATTTGTTGTAAATGAGTAACACAGTCAGATAGGTAGTAACAAACAGTGGCTGCAAGTTCAACAATTCCTTTCTATCATCCCAATTATTTTCCTCTTTTACTGTAATTCTGTAATTTTATATAAAAAGATGTTGTTTTTTTCAGTGAAACTAATATGGTTTAGAACATTGTTTAAAACTATGATCAGGAAAAAATCATCTTGAGGAGGCAATATATTCCCTTAATAACATGGGGGCATGCATTAGTGATCAGAATATAAATTGATATAAGACTTGTAAGAGAGAAAAGAGGCTGTTACTTGATTCTAAACTTTCTAGTTAATACTCAGCACAGCATGTTAAATGAACCCTAATTTATATTGGTTCTGATTTACATTTGGCACTACTCTGGCAGCAAGCCTTACAAAGAACCTTAAACGGGGAGTAAATATATGGCTCACTGTAATTTAAGAACATTCTGAGGTTGTTTTATGCTGGTAGAGTGTAAGAAGATATTCAGGCTTCTGGTGTCTAGACTAACAGGGCAAAAAGGCCTTCTACAACTGGCAGAGCAAAGATTGATGAAGATGTGAGACAAGCAGCCATTTCACCCTCACCCCAACACCTAGCATCAGGAGAAGCATCTGAGCCAGGCAGCTGGGGCACCTGACCCCTTGAACAGGAACAAAGACTACTGCTGCTCAAAGCTGCATCAGACAGAGCCAGCATTAAATCCACTCCGGGCACAACTCAGCTGACCCTAATGACGTAGACTGCTTCTGAGGACAAGACTGGATTTCTGAGTTGCAAAATTATTCCTAAGACCTGGATTGGTTTCCTACTGAAACAGCAATATTAGTATGACTATTAATATCAGGACTGCTATTAATAATAATAGTGCTGGAATTCAGCTGGATTGTTGTTATATTTATTTTTCTACACTGAAACAACATTTGGCCATGGCACAGGAACAATCATATTTAAGTTTACAGGATATATTAAAGATAGGTATATATAAATAACACAGCTTTGGGTCATGACCTTGTGGATCTTACTTTTATTCTTTTCGTATGAGACAATTCTTAGGTGCAACAATACTTGAAAGTATTTAATACTTATTTTATAATAAATGAAGGTTGCAAATACTCAAAAGCTGTACACTTTTATTGCATAGCAATTTAAACTGTTTCCTTCAATTTTTTGCTCTGAAGATTGGAAAAAAAAAAAACAACAGAAAGCTGTCAAAATGGATGCAGTCTTGCTATTCTGAGGCTGCTGTTTGTAACTGGGTAGCACAGAATTATTCAATCAAAGCACATATTAGGTCATCTCAGACAATGAGGGTTCCTTTCAAATGAGACCCGTCTCTCATTCCTATGAGGAAACAGACAACATAGTACTACTTTCCATCTATCCACACAGGGAAAACTAATAACCAGTCAGAGGTATACTTCTTTATCCTAGGTTAAACAGTATACTTTTGAGCCTTCATATACTTTAAAAACTGATTACAAATGTTCTGGCATATTAGGGTTACTTCAGATAGGAAAAAAGTGCACATTTAAACCAGTGTTGCAATTATTTCTTTATGTTACTATATAATCAAAGGGCTGTTATGAGTATCGATGAATAAGCATAATGCTAGTCAAATACTTTACATATGCTAATAAATCATCTGAAAAAAACCCACATTCAAATGCCACAACAGCAGCAGCTCATGTCTGTATAATAAAATATGACATATAATTCATGACTTGGAACTCCCAACTGCATTTCTTCACTATTCATAGTCTCGTAATATCCAATTATTTTTATAAATGCAATTGCAAAAAGTTATGCCAAACAACTTTACACGTTTGCATCCACTGAGGATTTGTTATAAACTTGCCAACCTCAAACATGTCCTTAATCTCATTAAAGAGTTATCTTTTTCACCCAGGGAATTTTGGTAAAATTAAAAGTTAAGTATCTTTTATGATATGGCTGCTATTACTTTGCCCCTCGCATAGGAACTTTTATTGGAGGATCTCAAAGCAGTTTACAAGCTTTAATAAATTAAGTTGCTTATCTTATTTGTCACATAGATAAGTATTATTATCCCTTCTTTGTAGATATGGAAAAGTAAGGTATAGTAGTCCATGAATTTATTCATTAAGGTAAGAATTCTGTATAGCAATGCCTAGAGACTGTGACAGAAATTAAATTTCACAGAAAGCTGTGGTGTTTAATATCAAACATACTTTCATCATGAATGAACATGCAACAAAATATCAAGCTTGATTCATATTTTGGCATCCAACTATGAAATAAAAACGTATCACCTTGAAAAAAATCACCATTTTCTTCTTCCAAAAGTCTTACAGGAAAGAAGCTTATCCTTCCTTTTTCTTCTGTGAAAAAAGGTGAAAAACAACTAACCAAAATAACAAAGCACTCTATCTATCCAAGATGCCAGTAGATAATAAATTACAGTTTATCTTCCAGGCCCTTAGCCAAAATTATCCAAAGACTAGAAAGGTAAAAAGGGCAGCATAAATTTTTCAGCATTTATTCATAAAAGCTTTTACAGTTTCAGAGCACTGAGAATGGAATACTATGTTTAAAGTTATGCATTCCACCTCTTCACTTTTTCTGTTTGCAATTAGAAGTTTTCTGTGATCTTTATCAGTGTTTCTCATCATGCTCTAGAAAAATAATTTTAATTGAGTCACGTTCTTTTCTGTTCACTTCAGGCTCTTCTAGTGATCTCGTTGTCTTGTCACTCGTTGCCTTGTCATTTGAGCACTCTGAGCAATGCCTTTAAACAGAGAGATGGAAAAGGTGGTGGGCCAGAGGAGCTGAGATAACATGCTCATACTGGCCAAGACCTAGAAGCTCAGAAAATAGTCTTTTCATCGTCTTGGTCAATTTGCCATCTTAATCTTAAGAATATAAAAGTGGATCATGCAGAATGAGACCACAAGTCAACTTACCTCAGGTTTTTATTCTGACAGTGAGCAAAACCAGCAGGGTGTAAGGTCAGAATAACTGCAGACAATGCTGCACCTGTGTACTCTCCCATCCTCCAACCATTTGTTTCTCAGGGATGTTCTGTGTCATAGAATCATAGAATAGTAAGGGTTGGAAAGGACCTCAAGATCATCGAGTTCCAATCCCCCTGCCATGGGCAGGGACACCTCACACTAAACCATGCCATCCAAGGCTATGTCCAACCCCACCTTGAAAGCCTCCAGGGATGAAGCATCCACAACCTCTCTGGGCAACCCATTCCAGGGCCTCACCACCCTTAAAGAATTTCTTCCTCATATCCAATCTAAACTTCCCCTGTTTAAGTTTAAACCCATTACCCCTTGTCCTCTCACCACAGTCCCTAATGAAGAGTCCCTCCCCAGCATCCCTATAGGCCCCCTTCAGGTATTGGAAGGCTGCTATGAGGTCTCCATGCAGCCTTCTCTTCTCCAGGCTGAACAGCCCCAATTTTCTCAGCCTATCTTCATACGAGAGGTGCTCCAGTCCCCTGGCCATCCTCGTGGCCCTCCTCTGCACTTGTTCTAACAGTTCCATGTCCTTTTTATGTTGAGGACACCAGAACTGCACACAATACTCCAAGGGAGGTCTCACGAGAGCAGAGTAAAGGGGCAGGAGCACCTCCCTCGACCTGCTGGTCACACTCCTTTTGATGCAGCCCAGGATACGGTTGGCCTTCTGGGCTGCAAGCGCACACTGCCGGCTCATGTTCATTTTTTCATCAACCCACACCCCCAAGTCTTTCTCCGCAGGGCTGCTCTGAATCTCCTCCCTGCCCAACCTGTAGCTGTGCCTGGCATTGCTCCGACCCAGGTGTAGGACCTTGCACTTAGCATGGTTAAACTTCATTAGGTTGGCATCAGCCCACCTCACAAGCGTGTCAAGGTCCCTCTGGATGGCATTCCTTCCCTCCAACTTATCAACCGAACCACACAGCTTGGTGTCATCGGCAAACTTGCTGAGGGCGCACTCAATCCCACTGTCCATGTCACCCACAAAGATGTTGAACAAGACCGGTCCCAACATCGATCCCTGGGGGACACCACTCGTTACTGGTCTCCAGCTGGACATTGAGCCACTGAGCACTACTCTCTGCATGCGGCCATCCAGCCAGTTCTTTATCCACCAAGTGGTCCACCTATCAAATTGATGTCTCTCCAACTTAGAGAGAAGGATGTCATGTGAGACAGTGTCAAAGGCTTTACACAAGTCCAGGTAGATGACATCAACTGCTCTGCCCCTGTCCATCAGTTCCATAGCCCCTTCATAGAAGGTCACCAGATTGGTCAGGCAGGATTTCCCCTTAGTGAAGCCATGCTGGTTGTCCCCAAGCACCTTGTTGGTTTTCATGTGCCTTAGCAGTGGTCTGTTTAGTAAACATCACTTAATTTTTCTCCTGTGAACTCAGCCCATTACCCTTTGAACCCAGTGAAGCCCCAGTTCCAGGTTAAACCTTCAGGGTTTCCTTACAAAAAGAAAGGATCCTGAGAACCCTGGTCCTGAAAAATGACTAAAAGAAACTAGTAAATTAAAAAAAAAAAAAAAAAAAAAAAAGGTTGTTCTCTTGAATACCCTTTTGCAGCTTCTTCATTTAGAATTGAATTGAAATATTGAGTGAGACAGCACAGCTGATCTTAGGGCAGTGATCAGGACACCTGCCTGGAATACTGCAATACAGAAGACAGATACACAGACTTCATGTAGTAATTATTCAAATATCATCAGAAATTCTGACAACTTTAACAGAAAATGAAGAGAAAACCATCAGTACAATAACCAAAATACAATAACTGCATTCCCCTAAAATGTGAATTAAAGCTGCAGAATTAGGGTTTAACAATTTTCACAATGAAAGTTCCCCAAACTCCAAGGTTGCAGGTGGTGCTTTCAATACTTATCTTTCGGGTAAACTGCATTTCCTGGCACAGTGCAAATACAGACAGGGTTATTTACATGGAAGTTCCTCGTGGAGATTTTCATGATTCACAGCTTAGACTAGGACTTTAAATAATTTTTTTACCTGTAAGATAACTATCCAAATTTAGGTATCTTTATGCATGCCCACAATTTGTCAACTGGTTGCCCACAAGTTTAAAAAGTAGCTGCATTTTTTTGCAGATTGCCATTGTCATTTAGATGACAGATTTGGATACTTTAGTGACAAGCCTGAATTTCTGGATCTTTAAGTACTACTTTTTTTTTATATTGGTTATAATTACTTGTTTTTCAAAAATGTGATTTGGTTCATTTCTGTCAAGGGGACATGTTTTTCACTGCTTTGCACCAGCTTGAAAAAGCATGGATCTACTATGCAGTTCAGTGGATAATCCTGAGGAGTCCTAGAATTTCACAGTAGGGACCACAAAGGACCAAAGTGTATTAGGTCTGTATCATCCAGAATACATATTTTCTGTTCATGGATTTGCTTAATCTTTTCAATGACACAGAGTGAGAACTCTGAACCAGTGCCTGCTCATGCAATGCATATTGATCAGCTGGCTCTCTGTGGGAAACGGCTCTGCTGGCCAAGAAGTCCCTGTGTTATCGTACTGGAAAACAAAAACATTCAGTGTAGGGTACCCATCAGCCTTTTGACATTTTATTTGGTGCTTGAATAGTCTGTCTTTTCCTGCAATCAAATCTTTTCAGATAAGCTTTGGCTGGTGGTATTCTTGATAAGATGGGAGATACATGGCTTTAGCTTGATGGATTTAGGAGAGTGAGCATCTGACTTTTCTTATTGTTCTCTCATTTACTGGAAGGTGTCAGTGACTTATGCATATCTGTTTCCATTTGTCCATATATTAATGGTCATTCCTTTGTTCTGACTTTGCTATTATTACCTTAGCTGTGCGTGGAAAATACAATGATTATGTCTTATGTTTTTATCAACAACATTAGCATAAGAAATGTGTCCAAAACCCACATAAAAGTTCACCTTGAGTCTATTGTACTGTTTGGTCCTGACAGTAATGGCATTTGTGATTCTAGTCTTTCTTAACCAGAAGTTAAAGCTCTTAACTGCGAGGTTATACTGTTTAGTTTGAAAGCTTTTGTGCATCTCTGAAGTGTAATAATTTTACTTTAGAGAGCATGTAATTTTAAGTTCTTGAATAACACCACATATTTTTATGGTATTACTAAACTTTGTAATTTTATCTTCCTGCGACAATTAAGTGCACACCAATGTTATGGAATTTTCCCTCCATCACAGTTGAATGAAATTGGAATGGAGTATTATATGGTAGCTTGGGAGTTCTGATCTCTGGAATTGTAAAAGATTTTCTAGTTCCCTTGTTACGTATCCATTTCATACATAACAAAATCCATCAATTTGTTCATTTTTCCCTCCAGTGACCTACAAGCTGTAACCAAAAAAATGCAACAAAAACCATATTCACTGCGTACTTCTTATACAGTTCTGTTTCTGCAGGTACACCTAACTATTAATTAACTTTGATATTTCACAGACTACATTTGGAAAAATGCATCTGCTTTAAACACTTGCTGCTTATAGAGGCCCCTCTGGGCTGGTAGGGTAAATGGTATCTTGCTGACAAGCTGGATACTCAATGACCTGGCCTGCTGCTCAAGATCAAACTCCAAGCTCATGTACATCTAAAAGTCAATCTGGTGTAAACCAAATAAAATCCCATGTAACACCACGCTGTGTGTAGGATGATATAAAGAAAGTTTTTGGTGTTATGGCATAAGCCCGTTCTAACTGCAGCTCCCATAACACCATAGAATTAAAGCAGAGTGCCAGTTGTATTCCAACTGATAAAAAAAAGGTTGGATTTTTTTTTAGTAAATACTTGGTTTCAGTTCTTGCTCTTTTCACAGAAACATTTGTTCTTCCCTTTCTGATAAACCATCTAAAAAAAAAAAAAAAATCAGCCATAATTTAACCCTGTGCATCATTTTTATACTACTATCTCAGATAAAACAATGCATTTTAAATTCTGCATATTCATATTCTTTTTCTGAGGCTCAGGCAATGCACTGAATGAATTTTGCTTCCAGAAAATAATGGAATAGTTATCTTGTCCTGTGAGGCCAACCTAATATGTTATGCTGTTAATTACAGATACTATAGAAAGTGGTACCAAGTCATGTTTAGACATTGCTTTTCTAACCATTACCTAGCCATCACATACATTACTCAAAATAATCAATTATAGTATGAAAAAGAAATCAGGCTATTTCTCTGGGGTGTATTTACACCTCCAAGCTAGCTAATGCTGTGCAGTCTATAACTACCATCAGGAGAAACAAAAAGAACAAAAAATAACCCAACCCCAAACCCCAGGGAATATAAGTCTCTGTGGAAATACTTTGGTAAATCCATTTTAAATATGTGCTCTGCCTAAGGCTGAGATGTATATGCATACATATATAGATATGCATATATTAGAAACTCAGTTGACTACAGTGGTTAGAGAAAGAAATGTGTCTCAGAAATCTGAAACTGGATTTTTTTATTGCAGTGAATATCCAGCAATGTCAAAGGGGTTGTACCATCTTAATGAAAAACTGTAACACCTGAAAGATTATATTTTACTTTTAGGTTGTATTTTCTAGTTCAGTTATGATTACTGTATGACCCTAAAGATGACATGTCCTACCTGCCTACAATCATGGTATACATATATCAGCAAATCTGATAGTAAATATAACTACATATGAAATATAAGTGAGAAAATTATTTGTAAAAAATAAGCTTTCTGAATGAAATTAACATAATTTATTTACAGGATAATGAATGACAGAATTAGAAAGCATGTTCTGAGTCTTCAAGCCCAAACCCCTGCTTTTATGTCAATTATATCACATAATATTTCTGCGAGACTTAAAACTAGGACTTTTCCCATACTGACCATTTTGAAAGGCTGTTGCAGAATCTCAATTTATATTTGGTAAAAAACACCATTCTGATTATCAGTCATTATGTGCTTACTGCAAATTTATGCCTATTTATTTTGTCTAGTATGTGCACCACATTTAGCCTAATTTGTCATATGAAAATAGCAATAGCAGATTTTCACTTTTCCACTTTTCAGACTAAATGGACATAACTCTTTCAGTTTTGAGCTATACAGTAGAGCTTCCTTCCTCATTCTTGCAGTCCATCTTTATTCCAGTTAAAGGAAGGAATATTTCCTTAATTCCTTTGGATATACCTTACAAATTTTCAGTTATGCACTTCCATTTTCACATTATTTTGGAATCAACCAATACATTCAGATATTTCTCCGCCTTACTAATTTCCAAAGGTTGGTCTCTAAGTAAAGCAGAAGATCTTGTTAATAGTGTAAAAGTGCATGACTGTGCGCATGAATATATTAAATTTGTCTCTATTCTGTAAGTCCAGTCCTCAAGATCATTCAGTTTCTCTGTATGACATTTTCACCCAACTACACGTATGATGCCTCTCGACATCATTTCAACTATGAATTTTATTAGTTCACACCTATTTTGCACAAAGACTTTAATGAATGTATTTAATAAGATTAATCCCAAGATCAGTCTTTGAAGAAACTACAAGTAACCTTTTCCCAATCTGAAATGTCCCCTTCTAATAATATCCAATTTTGTCTCTCTTAGCCAGTCTTTTATTTGTATTACATTTTTAGTTCTAATTTCTATGTTATCAATTTTAACTAGTAATTTTCTGTCTGACGCCATATCAGACGATCTATTGAAGCCCAGACAGGTTAGATCTGCTGCATGTCCTTTAAATAGAAAATCAGTTATCACAGGAAAATATCAAGTTACTATGACACAATCTATCTTTGCAAACATTTCTTATATTTTTATCATATTTTCCAATTGCCTTTATGTCTTCAATTAGTATTACCTTATAAATACATTTAAATATTCTTTGCACTATGGAAGAAAGGCTATCAGAGAAGCAGCAATGTGACCATATTATTTTCTCCTTTGTTATGTATAGGATATTTACATACACCCCCAAAAAAAAGTGTTACAAAAAATGTACAATGCAATACTTACCTGCGAGAGTACCTGCTGAAAAAAAGTTCACTCAGTAAATAGCAGTCTATGAATATTTCCTGTTCTTGAAACTTGCCTTGAAGTTAAGGTTTAAAAAGATCCTGTCTCTCTACATACTGTGGAAGTGTCAAAGATGCCTTCAAGGCTACATGCTTACCTGCATTGAAAATAAGTTACGTATACCACTTCACATAGCTGCCAATATCCATTACTCCTAAAAATGACATAAGTTCCTAAAACACTGCAGTATTTGTAGAAGTATTACATGCAAGCTCTACTTAGCCAGAGAGAGAGAAGCAAATTCTAGCTGTGCTAACCTACCTCCTTCACAGATGTTGCTATTTAATTAATTATTAATGTATTAAAAAAAGAGATTGTCAGATGAAAGACTCTATTAACATAGAAATTAACAATGGATTTATTAGCTTTTTCACTAGCTACAGATTATTCAGCCTGTCAGGCCACAGAACCATGACTGAAGGTATGATACGAGCCAACGTCCGTAGGTGGGTAAACACTGTTTTCAGGGAAACTGAACATCAACACAAGGGAAATGCAGTCTCTCTTTTTACAAAATGCAGAACTCTCTTTTTACAAAACTAGGCAAAAAATGTTGAAAATCTTTCTCAGGCTATTTCTCCATTTTTGGGTTCAGATCAGGCCTGGAATCTCTTAAAAATGGGCTTTTCTATCAGTCAGTTGCAAACTTTCCATCCACTTTTTTTTTTTTTTTTTTGAAACAAACCTTCTAACTGAGGAAAAAAAATGCCTCCTAAACCCCCTAACTCTTTCACTTAAAGTCTTATTTCAGATTAGACTAATTACTTCACCACATCATAAAAAATGATTCTTTTGCTTTGTATCCCCATGCTCATCCATGGCCTGGTTTTGCAGACCGAGGCACTCATTCCACTCTCAGAGGTGTAGCATGAGAATTTTACAGCCACACAGGCCCCAAAAAGGAGAGAGAGTATCGACACCAGAGAAGAGGGAAATACAATTTCCACAAAACATGTGTTTTTCCTTGATATAGCAAGGCTTGAACTCAAGATTTTGCTAATCTCAGTATTCAAAATTTATAGAAAAAAAATTATTTCCATAGGAATGGGAATAAAAATAGAGAGAAAACAGACTTCCTTATCCCTTGTCATTATTCTTTTGTTTCACATAAAAACCCAACTCTTTTCTCCTACAGCTGTCTTTCTGATTTAAGCGTATAACTCTCACATGCATTTTAGATGATGGTTTTCTTAGCCTGGTCCTGTTTAATCACTTGAAGGAGTTTTGAAATCCTAAAAGGGATCAGTTCTGTTCAATCCTGCAGCTTCTTTAAGTAAACTTTCAAAGGGAATGAATTTTCTCCATTTTATAGAGTGGAAAATGAAACACCTGGTTTAGTTTCATTCCTTAAATAGGAGCCTTAAACTAAGAAACAAATTAGAGGGACTTGATCCTGTACTCTCTCTTATTTTTGATCTTTATGCTATGGCGTACCTATACGAATGTGTATTTTTTCTAAATAAATATATTTATGAATTAAAACATTCAAGGGCTTTGGTCCAACAGGACATTTGCTGATGTGCTAAATTTCAAACACGAGCCATAGCTCATAGAATATTCAGTGCGATTATTTTTGCAAATGTTTCAATGGGCTAGAGAGCATTTAAGAGCCAAGCTGTATATTGCATTAACCATTTGAGAATATGCCTAGGTTTTACGTTTTCTGCTTTATAAGGAGCTTTACTATGAAATGTTAAGGGGCCTTTTCAGCTGAAACTCTGTAGAGCTAAGGTGGCAAAATCTTCTGTGCATGCTATATTACTTCTATTAAAATGATCTGAAGTACATGGGTTTCCAGTGACCTGTCTGCAAGCATCTTGCTGAAAAATGTCACAATTAGCAGCAGACTCCTGCTGAGGGTTTGATTGTGCAGTAAAGAACTAACTTTGCATCTCTGGAAGTTTGACTTTAACTGAAAATGTCCCTGTTGGTTTCAGTTTATTCCCCGCTGATCATTTGTCCAACTCACAACATCATCACACAACTTAGTGTGATGAACACAGCAGTTTGAATGTGAGGGAGCATGAGGAACAGATGGGTATACAGCCCAGATGAGTCCATAGGCAGCAAAGAAAATAGTATCATCTTACAGGAGTAAGTGTAAAAAAGTAAAAGAAATGCAAAAAATAGCAAACAGGTGGACAGAGAGCTGAAGATTGGTGAACAGACAAAACTATTACCATGAATTTGGTGAAAAAGTGCAGTTTACACCAGTCTGTGCCAAAGGGTTTAATTCTGGGAGTAACTGATGCCATTGGAAAGTGGTAGCACTCACACTTGTAAAAAGGATTGCACAGCTGTAAACAGGGTGTGGAAGGGTGTTGATTTAAAAGAGGACTTTAAGGATTAAGTTTATCAATTCTTGTACTTAAGCACATTACTAAGCACCAATTTAGATGCTGCAAATTCTTCTATGCATATTCTCAGTCTGCTGCAATCATGAAGTAATGCACTTTAACCTAATCTGTAGTAAAAATGTCTTGAGATAAACAATTTTATCTAACATTTGAAAAGGCCTAATAACATTGAGCGGTTATAGAATCATAGAAAGGGTAGGAAGGGACCTTAAGATCATCGAGTTCCAACCCCCCCGCCATGGGCAGGGATACCTCACACTAAACCATGTCATCCAAGGCTATGTCCAACCCAGCCTTGAACACAGCCAGGTATGAAGCATTCACAACTTCCCTGGGCAACCCATTCCAGTGCCTCACCACCCTTACAGTAAAGAATTTCTTCCTCATATCCAATCTAAACTTCCCCTGTTTAAGTTTGAATCCGTTACCCCTCGTCCTCTCACCACAGTCCCTTATGAAGAGTCCCTCCCCAACATCCCTATAGGCCTCCTTCAGATATTGGAAAGCTGCTATGATGTCTCCACTCAGCCTTCTCTTCTGCAGGCTGAACAGCCCCAATTTTCTTAGCCTATCTTCATACGGGAGGTGCTCCAGTCCCCTGATCATCCTTGTGGCCCTCCTCTGCACTTGTTCCAACAGTTCCATGTCCTTTTTATGTTGAGGACACCAGGTATGGATCAGCTGGATCATTTCAATTCTCTGGGAGACAACATGCTCAGCTGTCACTTCAAGTTTTAGATCCCAAAAAAACTCTGATAACTCAGACCAAATACCACAGACAATCAACTGCTGAGTAGCAAAGTCTCTTAGAGGTACC
Organism: Amazona ochrocephala; assembly: GCA_039720435.1. Taxonomy (NCBI): domain Eukaryota; kingdom Metazoa; phylum Chordata; class Aves; order Psittaciformes; family Psittacidae; genus Amazona; species Amazona ochrocephala. The sequence continues at coordinate 23,240,177 of CM077878.1, forward strand.
TTAGCATATACAGGCCTGCTCAAAGCCCTAATCTCTCATCAAAGCTGCTGAAATTTAGGAGTTGCATCAGAAAAGGACCCCCTTCCTTGGTGCTTCTTATATCTAACAGGTCCCCCTTCAGGTGGGAGGTCAGATGTCATTAATTACACCCATCCTCCATCTAATTTAATTTGAAACCTTAGATGTCCTCTGAAGAGATCTTATTGCTCTCAGTATTTCTATATATTCTTGATATTTCTTAATAAAATCCAGTGAACTTCTTTCACTGTCTGAAATATTGTTAGAATTTGGTTCCTAAATTTACTGCACCTCGGAAAAGGTTTTCATAGCCACCAATAATTGCTTGATTTTCCTTTTTGCCCATGTATAGCCCTGATGCATATTCACTAATCATAAAATTTGAAAGGGAAACTAAGAGTACCCCTCAGGGACTGCTCATTGGGATGGTGGGTTTGCTGATAGAAAAGTGAGCTCAAATTGTAACAGATGTGCTTCATGCAAACCAAACATCAGAATGGTCGTCGTGCCTACAGCAATCAAGAGACTGGAAACAGGTGAAAAAAGCCTGCAGAGCAGTGTTTCTGCTTATCACCTAGCTCAAAACCAGTTAACAAGCAGCCATCAGTGCTGCCACATCCATCATCAGCTCTTTATCCACTTGTAAATTATAAGGGAGCAAGACCTGTTCCTGTGGTTTTGCAGGTTTCTTTACTTATTAGTGCATGCTGTGATGGGATCTTGGTTCGTGTGAGCAAGTGCTCTAGCGTAGAGAGTCCAGGTTTGGGTGTCATCTCCACAGGACTGTTGTCAAAGGTATCCTCTGTGAGGTGCACCACTTCACAGGTAGAAAGAAAAGTTCCATGGATACGGTGCTCCCCCCATACACCCAGAAAGTGGGTCTTTGTCTATTTTATTCACTGGTAAAGCCAGAGCATCCTCCATGCATGCTGTAATATATATGTTTAATCCCAAGGACACAGAAGAGGAACCTAAACTTGGGCCTGTCACTTCCAAAATGGATGTGAGAGCTATTATCCCATAGCTGAGAATTCTTCCAAAAATATGACTGGAAGCCGTTGGCTTTTCCTCCTGTCAGATGGCTTTCTGAACAATGTCTGCTGTGATTCTAGTCTGTGGTCTTGAACACTTCTGGTGCTTCCTTTGAGGAGGGAGAGGCTAATTCAGGAATTTCCTTGGGTAATGTTGAGCCTGGAAGCTTCTTGCTGGCACTGGCATTGTACGTTCTCTTGCCTTTGTCAGCATTTTGGAGGATAAAAGGTAAATGTTCCTTGTCATGGACAGAGGTCTGTGCTTTGATCTATCCTGTTCTACCGGATCTTCCTTGCCAGATTAAATTTGCCTTCTAAAAAAAAAAAAAAAAAAAAAAAAAACAACCAAAAAATCCTTCAGTTCACTTAAAATATTTTCAGAGAAATCAGATTTTTCCTACAGCACATGTTTTGTTTTATGAGTCATACACAGAAAGAAGCTGGGGAATTATTTAGCTTAAGAGAAAATATTAGAACTTGTCAAAGTCTTTGCTGCTGTTGTTATTGTACTAAGCCTTATTCACGCAGATGAACAACAAATATGGTTCTATAAATTGAATCTGACTATGGAGGCCCCAAGAATAACCCAAAGCACAAAACTAGGAAAAAAAATGAGACAGAAAATCTCTCTCATTATTTTACTATAAAAATCTTAATTAGTCCCAAAGGCTTTTGTTATAAAATTCAGGTAGGTAAGGAATAAAACTTTTTGTCAAGCAGACCATGCAAAAAGTAGGGCATTGACACAAAAAGAGTTGCAAATGAAGATAGACTTATATTCTAACAAGTGAAATATTTATAAACCTACAGAGTTATCTGCCCATGGAACAGGTAGGGCAGTATAAATAAATTAAACTGCAGAAATTAATATATTCTTTTAATTGAATGTATCCTTGAAAATTAATAGAATTCTACCAATCTTTGATGCAAAAAGTGTTCATACATTTGCTTCTATATTAAAGGGGAAAGATTATTAGTCTGATGTAGCATGGTGGCTGCAAATTAAATCTTGAAGTTCACCGCAACTTGAATATCATAGGGAAATTATCTTTACTTGTCTGTATCTTTCAGATTTCACAGCTAGGACATAAAAACTAGGTTTATAATATTTTTACTTCCCTGAGCTATTACCATGGCTATATTATAGCTAATATAAAAGACACAGTTCTAGAAATGCACAGAACAAATAAGTAAATGCATAAAAGCTTCTGGCACCTCATGACAAGAACTTGAAACTCGGTTAGGGTGCTAAAAATAATAAGAAGGGATTCTATAGGTGCACTGTGAATAAAAGACAGACTATGGACAATGTAGGCCCCCTTCAGAAGCTATCAGGAGAACTGCCTACCATGGATTTGGAGAAGGCTGAGGTTCTTAAGGACTTCTTTGCCTCAGTCTTCACCAGCAAATGCTCTGACCACACCACCCAAGTCCTGGAAGGCAGACACAGGGACTGTGAGAATGAAGACTCTGGGCCCACTGTAGGAGATTATCTGGTTCAAAATCGTGCTAGGAACCTGAACGCATACAAGTCCGTGGGACCAGATGAAATCCATCCGCGGGTCCCGAAGGAGCTAGGAAATGAAGTTGCTAAGCCACTCTCCATCATATTTGAAAAATCATGGCAATAAGGTGAAGTTCCCAACGACTGGAAAAAGGGAAATATAACCCCCATTTTCAAGAAGGGGAAAATGGATGAGTCGGGGAACCACAGACCAGTCAGCCTCACCTCTGTGCCTGACAAAATCTTCGAGCGGATTCTCCTGGAAGGCATGCTGAGGCACATGAAAATCAACAAGGTGCTTGGTGACAGCCAGCATGGCCTCACTAAGGGGAAAACCTGCCTGACCAATCTGGTGACCTTCTGTGTTGGGGCTATGGAACTGAGGGACAGCATTAGAGCAGTTGATGTCATCTACCTGGACTTGTGCAAAACGTTTGACACTGTCTCACTGGACATCCTTGTCTCTAAGTTGGAGAGACATCAATTTGATAGGTGGACCACTTGGTGGATAAAGAACTGGCTGGATGGCAGCACACAGAGTTGTGGTCAATGGCGCAATGCCCAGCTGGAGACCAGTAACAAGCGGTGTCCCCCAGGGATTGGTGTTGGGACCAGTTTTGTTCAACATCTTTGTCGGTGACATGGACAGTGGGATTGAGTGCGCCCTCAGCAAGTTTGCCGATGACACCAAGCTGTGTGGTTCGGTTGATATGTTGGAGGGAAGGAATGCCATCCAGAGGGACCTTGACACGCTTGTGAGGTGGGCTGATGCCAACCTGATGGAGTTTAACCATGTCAAGTGCAAGGTCCTACAGCTGGGTCAGAGCAATCCCAGGCACACATACAGGTTGGGCAGGGAAGAGATTCAGAGCAGCCCCTGCAGAGAAGGACTTGGGGGTGTTGGTCATTGAGAAAATGAACATGAGCCAGCAGTGTGTGCTTGCAGCCCAGAAAGCCAAACATATCCTGGGCTGCATCAAAAGGAGCGTAACCAGCAGGTCGAAGGAGGTGATCCTGCCCCTCTGCTCTTGTGAGACCTCACTTGGAGTATTGTGTGCAGTTCTGGTGTCCTCAACATAAAAAGAACATGGAACTGTTGGTGCAAGTCCAGAGGAGAGCCACGAGGATGATCAGGGGACTGGAGCACTTCCCCTATGAAGATAGGCTGAGAAGATGGGGCTGTTCAGCCTGGAGAAGAGAAGGCTACATGGAGACCTCATAGCAGCCTTCCAATATCTGAAGGGGTTCTATATGGATGCTGGGAATGCACTCTTCATCAAGGACTGTAGTGGTAGGAAAATGGGTAATGGGTTTAAACTTAAACAGGGGCAGTTTAGATTTGATATAAGGAAGAAATTCTTTACTGTAAGGGTGGTGAGGCCCTGGAATGGGTTTCCCAGGGAAGTTGTGAATGCTCCATCGCAGGCGGTGTTCAAGACCAGGTTGTTCATAACCCTGGGTGGCACGGTTAATGTGAGGAGTCCCTGCCCATGGCAGGGGGGTTGGATCTAGATGACCTTAACCTCCTTTCCAACCATAACTATTCTATGATTCTATGCTTCTATGATTGTGGCACATGGAGAAATATATCTTGAATTCCTGAGTTATATTTGAACTTGGCCTCTGTTTGCATTCTATGATTAAATGATCATAAAAAACTGTGCTCCGCTCCAAACTTTGGTGTATGCACTGGAAAACAAAAAGGCACTTTTCTTACTCTAGCGGTGAAGGCATCCTCTTATTTTAAAATCAGCCTGAGTAGCTGACTTAATGTTCTCAGTTACCTTTGTTGTGATTCAGGATGCAGTTCTGACATACTAACCATCTTTTAAGACATGAAACTTATACTTCAATATTGGACTGTTTTGATTATAAAATTAATAGTTAATCTTATAAACTATTTCCTATAAGTTTGTATAGCATCTCTTTGTAGAAAATTAGTTTCAATCTGAGCAGGGCAAAGACATTTGCTTTTGTCAATGCCAAAAGCAATCTCTCATGCATTGAGCTGTGAGACAGGTTTGATGGCAGTAAGTGGTACATATGCACAGAGAAAAAAAAACAAACAGAAACCCTCCCAAAATATATCTATGGATCTTCGGTACTGGGGCTAAGTGGGGTGAAAATTGTCCATCTAATTCCTTATTGCAAACCTAGACATTAAAACTGAAGTCTTAGTGATTTCTGCATACAGATATGGGGGGAAATGGTATTAAAAAACCTTGATTTATAACATGTTGTTTTTTTGTTGTTTTGTTTTGTTTTTTTATTTTATTTTTTTTACTCTGTTATGTTGTATGGGGAAACAGGATGCACCTTACCTTCTGGTCAGCTAAATATTAGATCACATTCCCTTCTCAGTTATAGCCTTCAACCATTTCAAAAGGGACAGGGGAGAGAAACAAAAAGCAGTGGGAAAAAAAGCAATCTTTATTTATGGCAATACAGACATCAAAATTGTTTTGCACAGCTAGAATTCCAGTGATGCAGAAACATAGATCGGTAAAGGAGCAGTTCCTGGTAGGTTTTGATGCTAAAGAATGGACTTTTCTGCAGGCGCTTTCTTCCCCATCAACTCACACAGCATTTGCTCTTTATTCACTCAGTAGTATTCATTGATCAATTACACAGCTGTACTTGGCATGAGGAAAGTAATAGTTCACCGGTGAATCCGAAAGCAGGCAACATGCTTGTACTCAGTCTTTGTGCTATTAAATACTTGTGCACTGTGGTTTATATTCTGTAATCTATAGATATTTTATAAGCGGTAATCCATTAATTTAAATAAGAAGGATTCAGTATTTCAAGTAAACTGACTTTTTTTGGGGAGGAAAATAAGGTATACCCCAATAGTGTACAAAATATTTATTTACGTATGGGGGTACCAGTGAGAAAGTAGCCTTAGAAAACTTCCAAGTACATAGAACTGTGATATTTTTGTTAGACATTATTCATATAGAATCATAGAATCATACAACATTTAGGGTTGGAAAGATGTTATCTTCTGTATGTATTAGTAAATTGTTGGGATGATGATACTTCGGGATTTTTCTTAGAATCATATAATAGTTTGTCTTGGAAGGGACCTTAACTAAGAGACAACTTCCACTAGACCATTTTGCTCAAAGCCCCATCCAACCTGGCCTTGAATTCTTCCAGGAATAGGTCTCCACAACTGGTCTGGACAATAGGTTCCACTACTTCACCACATGTGTATTTTATCAAGAATGAAAAACTTCTCAAACTTTATTGTTATTAGAAAACTAAACCATAAGTCCCAAGACCTATATGAACATGAAAACATTCACAAAGTTTGGACAGCTGATAATGCTGAGAACATAACCCAGTTATAAATTTATTGTGAGGATACTTGCCTGTGTCAGCCAAAATCCAAACCCCATAGCAAACTCCAAAGAAGAAAAAGCAAGACAATTTCAACCAAATCTTAATCTGTTCTCCAGACTGGCCAAGTTATTTTTTCTAGGAGCCTACCAAAATGCAACATAGATTTTAATGTCATTTCCTGTAACCAATGGGAGGAACTTTCCCTTCTGGACCAGTCGGGGCTGGGTGGTCTTGATTATGTATGCTTTTTAAAAAATAATCTTTTGTTTATTTAAAATATATTTACATTCTAAAAAAATAAAAAACATAAAAGGAAATCAGCCCTCAAAGCCTTGTAAAAGGTGTTTGTTTCAAAGTGTGGGTAAACATAACTAAAAGCCCTCAGGCTGATTTTTATGATACAGAAGAGGATTTAAGCTAATTAAAGCACAACACGACAAAATATTCTTTCACCAGTTTTCCACAATCCATAGTCCTGGTTCATGTGGTCAGCATTGCAAATTTATTGACATGTTCATGAATATCATGATTAGATGCCTCAATCTCCTTCTTGTATACAGAGTTTTCAGCTCTCCCAATAATATATCTGTATCTATATCATCTATATCTATATCTATCTATATCAATATTGGGTCAACTGCTGAAGTGAGTAGCTCAAGAGAGGACGCCTTCAACACATGACCAGGGGGAAGCTCAGTGTCCAGGAGCTTCAACTCAGAGTGGCAAGAGCCACCAAGAGAGCCTCAAGTCCTCGACAGGACCTGCCCGGGAGCTGGCAGCTCAGCTGACTCGAGCATCTGACACATGGGGCAGCTCCAGGAGGAGCGGCACCAGCCCTGACTAGTCAAAAACCTGCCCCAGGGAGCGTGAGCCACTAGGGCAGGCGAACAGGGCATGAGGAGGCTGTTTATGCAGGCAGGCAAGGAGAATGGTTACCGCTCACCTCATGAACAGGGCCCAGTGTGGCAGCTCTGCTCTGGCTGCCCCAGCGGTGGCTAGCGTAGGCATCCAGACAGAGCCGATGAGAGGGGAGGATGCAGCATAGAGCTCGGAGTATAGAGTACCTGCCCTGATCTTGTGAGGGGAGGGTGCAAAATGGGCAGGTCTGCACCCAGTGCACCCTGGTGGAGGTCCTCCTACAGCAGGTGATTGAGCTGTGAAATGCTGTCAATAGGCTGAAAGATGTAAGGGAAGCTGAGAGTAAGCAGGATTACTTGCTCCAGGCGCAAACTGTGCAGGGGCCTCAAGTGTCCACTGTAGCTCATGCAGGGAAGGAGGAGGCCGCTAACTCAGGAAACTGGGAAAGAGTGACAAAAAAAAACAACAAAAAAAGGAGAAGAGGACAATTAAAAGCAAGGGGCTTCCTCCTAAGTCTGTTTTCCCCACCCAGAACCGTTTTGCAGCTCTACAAGGGGCTAACGAGGAAACACACTCACACAATGAACAAGGGCTGATGCACTGCTAAAGAAGATCACTGCTTGTGCTGCCAGGAAAGTGGTGAATCATAGAAATAGGGGACTCTACTTTGAAAGGAACAGAGGCACCCATCTGTCAGCCTGACCCAGGCTCAACGGAGGTGTGTTGCCTACCAAGGGCTCTGATCAGGGATGTTGCAGAGAAGCTGCCTGGTCCTGTAAGTACCAGTGACTATTACCCACTTCTAGTGGTCCATGTGGGTGCTAGTGATATAGATAGCAGTAGCCTGGAAAACAGAAAGAACTGCAGAGCTCTGGGAGAGGTTGTCAGGGGCTCTGGAGCTCAGATAGTCTTTTCATCAATTCTCCAGGATAAAAGGGAGGACCTTAAAGAACCTAGGTGGATTAGACAGGTTAATAAATGGTTAGAAGGGTGGTGCCATAGTCAGGGGTTTTGATTTCTTGAACATGGGATTCAATTTAGGAGGCCAGGTCTACTGGGGGCCGGTGAAACTGGTCTGACAAAGAAGGGGAAGAGCGCTTTTGATAGCAGGCTTGCCAGACTGGTCAAGGAAGCTTTAAACTAGATGTGTTGGGGGAGGGGGGTATCATTCCATCCCAACACACCCAGTCAGTTACCAGCACACGCAATAAATGCTCAGAGCAATGTAGATATAGAATCATAGAATAGTTAGGGTTGGAAAGGACCTCAAGATCATCGAGTTCCAACCCCCCTGCCATGGGCAGGGACACCTCACACTAAACCATGCCATCCAAGGCTATGTCCAACCCCACCTTGAATGCCACCAGGGATGAAGCATTCACAGCTTCCCTGGGCAACCCATTCCAGTGCCTCACCACCCTCACAGTAAAGAATTTCTTCCTCATATCCAATCTAAACTTCCCCTGTTTAAGTTTAAACCCATTGCCCCTTGTCCTCTCACCACAGTCCCTAATGAAGAGTCCCTCCCCAGCATCCCTATAGGCCCCCTTCAGGTATTGGAAGGCTGCTATGAGGTCTCCATGCAGCCTTCTCTTCTCCAGGCTGAACAGCCCCAATTTTCTCAGCCTATCTTCATAGGGGAGGTGCTCCAGTCCCCTGATCATCCTCGTGGCTCTCCTCTGGACTTGTTCTAACACTTCCATGTCCTTTTTATGTTGAGGACACCAGAACTGCACACAATACTCCAAGTGAGGTCTCACGAGAGCAGAGTAAAGGGGCAGGAGCACCTCCGTCGACCTGCTGGTCACACTCCTTTTGATATATATATTTGAGCTGTTCCAGCCAATGAGCTGGCTTCATTCGGAGATCTGCTCAGATGCCTCTATACAAATGTCCGTAGCATGGGGAGCAAACAAGAAGAATTAGAGATGTGTACATGTCTATGGGGGTATGATATAATAGGCATCCCAGAAACATGGTGGGATAGCTCCTATGACTGGAGTGTTGGAATGGAAGGCTACAGGCTCTTTAGGGAAGACAGGCCTGGAAGACAGGGAGGGGGAGTTGCTATTTATATTAGGGATAGGCTGGAGAGTATGGAACTCTGCCTGTGGAGAGGTGAGCAGTCGACAGAGTTTGTGGGTCAGGGTTAAAGGGAGAACAGCGATAGCTGACATTACTCTGGGAATCTGTTACACACAGCCTGATTAAGAGGACTTGGTGGATGAAGCACTCTATAGACAGATAGGAACAGCCTCAAGCTTGCAGGCCCTTGCTCTCATGGGGGACTTCAACCACCCTGGTATATCTCGAAGGGACGGTACAGCCTGGCACAAGCAATCCAGGAGGTTCCTCAATTGTGTGGAAGACAACTTCGTTCTGCAAGTAATAGAGGAGCCAAAAAGAAGAAGTGCCATGCTTGACCTCATCCTCACCAACAGGGAAGGACTGGTTGGGAATGTGACACTCCAGGGCAGCTTTGGTTGCAGTGATCATGAGATGGTCGAATTCGAGATCCTCAGGACAGTGAGAAGAGCATGCAGCAAGCTCACTACCCGGGACTTCAAGAGAGCAGACTCTGGCCTCTTGAGGAACCTGCTTAGTAAGCTTCCATAGGAAATAGCCCTAGAGGGCAGGGGGGCCCAAGAATGTTGGTCGATATTCAAGGATCACCTACTACAAGCTCAGGAGTGTTGCATGCCCTCTAGAAAAAAGTGCAGCAGGAGGGCCAGGAGACCTCCTTGGATGGATAAGGAGTGGCTGAGGAAAATTTGAAGGAAAAAGAGGCTTATAAAAGGTGGAAGCAAGGACAGGTGGCCTAGGAAAAATACAGGGATGTTGCCGGGGAAGCTAGGGACCAGGTTAGGAAAGCTAAGGCCCACTTAGAATTAAACATGGCTAGGGATGTTAAGGATAACAGGAAGGGATCCTGTGGGTACATTGTGAATAACAGGCAGTCTAGGGACAATGTAGGCCCCCTCCAGAAGCTATCAGGAGAGCTGGCTACCATGGATTTGGAGAAGGCTGAGGTTCTTAAGGACTTCTTTGCCTCAGTCTTCACCAGCAAACGCTCTGACCACACCACCCAAGTCTTGGAAGGCAGATGCAGAGACTGGGAGAATGAAAACCCTAGGCCCACTGTAGGGGAAGATCTGGTTTGAGACCATCTTAAGAACCTCAAAGTACACAAGTCCATGGGATCTGATGAAATCCATCCGCTGGTCCCGAAGGAGCTAGGAAATGAAGTTGCTAAGCCACTCTCCATCATATTTGAAAAATCATGGCAATAAGGTGAAGTTCCCAACGACTGGAAAAAGGGAAATATAACCCCACTTTCAAGACGGGGAAAATGGATGAGTCGGGGAATTACAGACCAGTAAGTCTCACCTCTGTGCCTGACAATATCTTGGAGCAGGTACTCCTGGAAGACATTCTAAGGCACATGAAAATCAACAAGGTGCTTGGTGACAGCCAGCATTGCCTCACTAAGGGGAAAACCTCCCAGACCAATCTGGTGGCCTTCTATGATGGGGCTAGAGAACTGATGGACAGCATTAGAGCAGTTGATGTCATCTACCTGGACTTGTGCAAAACGTTTGACACTGTCTCACTGGACATCCTTGTCTCTAAGTTGGAGAGACATCAATTTGATAGGTGGACCACTCGGTGGATAAAGAACTGGCTGGATGGCAGCACACAGAGTTGTGGTCAATGGCGCAATGCCCAGCTGGAGACCAGTAACAAGCGGTGTCCCCCAGGGATTGGTGTTGGGACCAGTTTTGTTCAACATCTTTGTCGGTGACATGGAGAGTGGGATTGAGTGCACCCTCAGTAAGTTTGCCAATGACACCAAGCTGTGTGGTTCGGTTGATACGTTGGAGGGAAGGAATGCCATCCAGAGGGACCTTGACACGCTTGTGAGGTGGGCTGATGCCAACCTGATGAAGTTTAACCATGCCAAGTGCAAGATCCTACACCTGTGTCAGAGTAATCCCAGGAACACATACAGGTTGGGCAGAGAAGTGATTCAGAGCAGCCCCTGCAGAGAAGGACTTGGGGGTGTTGGTCATTGAGGAAATTAACATGAGCCGGCAGTGTGTGCTTGCAGCCCAGAAAGCCAACCATATCCTGGGCTGCATCAAAAGGAGCGTAACCAGCAGGTCGAAGGAGGTGATCCTGCCTTTCTACTCTGCTCTTGTGAGACCTCACTTGGAGTATTGTGTGCAGTTCTGGTGTCCTCAACTTAAAAAGGACTTGGAACTGTTGGAACAAACCCAGAGGAGAGCCACAAGTATGATCAGGGGACTGGAGCACTTCCCCTATGAAGATAGGCTGAGAAGATGGGGCTGTTCAGCCTGGAGAATGGAAGTCTGAATGGAGACCTCATAGCAGCCTTCCAGTATCTGAAGGGGTTCTGTATGGATGCTGGGAATGCACTCTTCATCAAGGACTGTAGTGATATGAGAAGGGGTAATGAGTTCAAACCTAAACAGGGGAAGTTTAGATTGGATATAAGGAAGAAGTTCTTTACTGTAAGGGTGGTGAGGCCCTGGAATGGGTTGCCCAGGGAAGCTGTGATTGCTCCATTCCTGGCAGTGCTCAAGGCCACGTTGGACAGAGCCTTGGGTGACATGGTTTAGTGTGAGGTGTCCCTGCCTATGGCAGGGGAGTTTGGAGCTTGATAATCTTACGGTCCTTTCCAAGCTTAACTCTTCTATGATTCTACAATTCTATCTTGCTAGTAGGAGAAAGGTGAAATTTATTTTCAGTTCAACTCTCTTAGCTTATTCTGGCTGGTCTTCCTGAGAATTAAATCCTTGGCATCTGTGCTTATACATGACTCTAATTCAAATAAATATAGTTTATGATGAATTTGGCAGACTTGTTTTGGGTCATTTTGTTTGTTCGTTTGTTTGTTTGGTTTTTTTTTTTTTTCTGTTATATTTCTTTTCTGTGATATGGATGCATGTATTATTCTTTATTTGTATGTAGCTCATGATATTTTTATTTTCTTCTAGAGAACATAGCCCATTATGTGAATATTGTGCAGTCATTATCAGACCTGTTCAAATTTGTAGCTGGAACATTAAGTACATTTTTCATACCTGAAAGCTTGTTAGGGAAGATCAGTTCCACTGTACTTCAGGATCCAGGCAATTAATCCCATCTCAGCTTAATAGATATGAATCTGCTGCTTATCCCAATTCCTATATGCAGGTAAAATTGAAGCAGAACCTGTGTTACACAGCTAAGAATACATACATATGCAGTGGAAATACACACGAAACAGATGACTCTATAAATCATGAATAGCACAAATGGTCTGATCCTATTCCTCTTTCCTGGCTAGATAGACTTAAAGTTCACTGATGGAAGGCATGTATGTTCCAACTCCCTTAATTTATAGGCACATCACACTCATTTGAGGATCCCATGGGCTCTGGCCCAAATTTGATTCCATCCAGACCCATTCCCAGATCCTAGGCCACTTCATCCAGCTTCAGTTCTCACCTTGGATCTTTCCACAATCTGATTTTCTCCTAAAGGCTGGTTAGCACAGCTCACACTTTGCTAACGCAACATGCACACACATGCAAACAACATTCGTGCAGAAAATAGGTAGGAATAGAGTGAATCAAGAAGGCAGAACAGAGTGCAGTTATCAGGTTCAGGGGTTGACTGTACTTACCAAACACTTCTTTACATGCCTTCTCTATCTTCCTTCCTCTCCATTTTTCTGTGTTTTTCTTTTTCCCCCTCATACACCTTGATCTCTTACTACCTGTACCCTTTTCCCTGCCCAGATAAACAACCTGTCTCTAATTACTTTTTCCCACTTTGGGTACCTCAATACTCAATACTCAAATTTAGTATTTCTGTAATTAATACCTAGGTCACCTTGGTTTTACATTGTATTACTGCTCGGTTAAGTTGACCTTGTTGCCTTTGCAAAACTGGTCCCCAAAAAGCTTCCAAAGCTCCCCTTCAAGTATTTGTGAACTTTCTTTCAGGAATTTTTCATGTCAAGTTCAGTAATTTCTTATATTCTGTTTACTTTGCTAAACCTCAAGGTAGGACTTACTGATCTACATACATGCTTTAACAAAGTTTAAATTTTAGTTTCTACTGCCAGAAAAGTGTTACCACAAATATTTTTTTTTTCTTTAATTTCTAGATAAGGATTTTTCTTAATTAATTCAAACAATTACAATTCTGATTTTTTTTCTACATTGTAAGTATATGCTATGTATACTTTGTAGAAAAACTGGTCATCTAAGCCACACTAAATCTTGAGCAACTATTTCAAAATAGGACAGGTATGACAGATGGTAAATAACTTATTTTTCTGATACAAATTTTCAGACGATTACTTCTAATGTACTTACATTGATTCCCAATTTGCTTAGCACTCACCTACAACAAAATAGCCTGTGTGCGCAGCCAAGGAATTGTGTTTAAAATTTCTATACAAGTAATAAACATAATTCACTGCCAAATTTTGTCTACTGCCTTTAAGATCCAAAAAGGCATGTTTAATATATATGTTCATTTTTTGTTCTTGGATAACAGCTGTCTTTGTTCGTACTGGCTAATACGAGAGATTTGGGATACTCCTGTTCTCCCACATGAGCCAGTGTTTATGGACTCAGTCCCTCCTACTCAGTCAACATGCCAGAAACTGTGCTAAAGTAGATTAGCTTTTAATCATTTGAAACAGGAGACAGACAATGGATCTTTAAAACATCTTCTGTGATTCAGTGCAGACTGGTATTTTATAACTGTGAGTCAGATAAGATGCAGCCCAGTGTATGCTCTCTTTTATATGCAAAACAAACTGCATTAAACTGGGAAGAACAACTGAATTTCACAGTGGGAAGAATGCATTAGATTAAAATGATGTGTAATCATGGATGTACAAAGCTGTGCTTAGACACAGAAAATATTTCAAGAGAAGGAAGTGCTAGATACAGGTATTTAGAGATCTGTTTATTTGCTTTATCATTTAGAAACAGGAGAACAAGGTAAAAGAGACTGGCAATCTCCCTCAAATTAATTTTCAGCTGAGGGGTCTCTTGTATTAAGGTGATAGGCAACTTACATTGAATTACTGTACAAAAAAGTTAACTAAACTTGTGAATCTGAGGTAATCTAGAAAATAAGAAAAAAGGTTTTATTTATGAATAGTGATAAGAAGTGTGCAAGTGCTATATGCCAGATAAGTTAACTATCTAATGCAAGGGGCTGAGGAAGCCCTTTAATTGAGCAATGTTTGAAATGGAATTTTAATTTCTTTCTGTTTGGCAAAGCTTTCTTATTGCAAGATACCAAAGTATTCTCTTTACGGATGATTGCTATTCAACATACATTATAAAGACCATTTTTCAGCCTTAAATCTGACAAACTTAACTTAGAAAAAAAGGGATAAGTACTTATTTTTTTGTGTGTTTTGACATACAGAAAACTTTAACTGCTAGTTTTCAAAAGGTAGAGTTAGATGAAAGGGTTTCTTCAGGACCAAAACACTAATGTGAAATTCCTGGCCTGACTGCTATCCTGTCTGCTTCACATGCCCCCCTTTGCATTTGTCTTCTACAATTCTTTTCATAGAGTGTATCTTGCACCCGTTACCTGCTGGTATCCTTTTTGCTCATTTTTATTTATACACAGTTTGTGTATGACAGTACTAATGAAAGTATCATGCGACCTGAGATGACGGAGCTTGTAAATGGACAGAAATTGTAGAACAGTGGTTAGAGCCCATATTCCTGAATGCTGGTGATGTCCTCAGAAGCTGAAATTCCCTTTGCCCTAGTGCTCGTCGAACTGGTTAAAAACAGAAAGAGCCTTTTCATAGTATTAGATAAGGTTATTGGTTTGGTGTTTTTTGTTTGGGTTTTTTTATTTTACTTTTTTAACTGCTTAATATTTTCTTCCACAGCTTTTACTTTTTAAATAGTTTCATGTGTTTTTCACCTGAACAAGCCCTATGTCAACTTCTGCAAATGTTTTCTGTTTCCTCACACAAGATTAGATATCCTTCTCAGTATTTCCTTTCAGGGGCACCTAAATTTATCTGCATACTGTGAAAAATTACTGAGAGCAAATCTGAAGACTATGCTTGAAGAAAACAGTAGGATCAAAAGGTCTTTTACCCTGTCTGGGTATCTTATTCAGTCTGATTCTTCAAAGTCTGAATCTTTCATTTCCAGTCCTGCTATAAACCATTTGTCATGACCTTTCTAAGTGGGTGGAAGTCACAGGAAGACAAATAAGAAAGGAACTGAAGAAAGAAGAAGGAAACTACAATTATAACAGTAAGGACAATGAGTAGTTCAAAAGCACTGTTTCTATTAGTTCAATTAATAAGTTTTGGTTTTGGGGTTTTTTTTCTTAAGTATAGTCTGATAGTGTATTCCCTAAGAGCCACCAAACAATTCAGATGTTTCTGTTGAGTAATTAAATTATCTACTTATTGAATTATATCTATGTTGTACATATGTTCCTTTTTTCCATCCCTGACTTTTCCAGTATTATTGAATACTGAGGGATTATATATCTGTAAATTTTTTCACGTTTTTACACTTATTTGGATATTTTTAAAATAAACATCTTTCTGTAATATGCACATACTACAATATACTGAAAGTGGTAGGGCTGCAACAGATCTTATTTTGCTGATCTGAAACAGAAAACAATGTGAATCGTAGGGATTATCCTAGTAAGTCTCTGTCACACATATGCACACACAAACAGAAATTTTATCCAAACCAAATGAATTTTCATAACAAACTATCTCTAATATAGTGTTTTATTGTCACTATATTTCTGAAATGAAAGCAGAAAACAGCATTAAAAATGGCACTGTAATGTCACTGTCAAGCATATAGGGATCAATGTAAGATTTATGTCCACTAAAAAAAGTATGGGGCTCCTGCATAGCATATTATGCTATTAAAATAAGACTAACAATTTCAGAACTGATGTTGTTAACATGGTTGCTACAGAAGATATCACTGCATTAATTTACACTTTGAGCTACTTGCTCATCTGCAGCCATTGTGTCTGTAAGAGAGAGAGCAGCACCAGCAGTATTGCAGATTTCACGTTTATGTACCGTATTTATGGTATATTTGGTCTACAACTATTCCACAGCCTTGAATACAATTAATATAAAGTTTTAACAGGTAGCTCTTTCAGAAGTGTGGACTCTGCACTGAGGTGAAAGTGACCAGAGATGTGTTCATCAGGATGTCACATTCTGGGGAGTGCAACGAAAAAACAGACGTGCAGCTCTAAATTGTGTTGCTTTAGCAATGAATTCCTCCAGATGTCCTGGACCTCATACAGACCTTATAGGTGACAATCTGCCTGATTTACTGGGAGAAGTCCCAGGGCACCAATGACAGGTGGGATTTATTGGAAACTTCATTATGAAGCTTATTGAAACCTCAGCCAGAAGGCTTGAAGCTACAGGTTTAATTCAGGTAACGCTAAATGCTCCAACATTAGGCATAATACCAAACCTTTTCTTTCTACTTTTTGATAACTATTTTTCCAAAAATATCTTTATTCAACTAACTCATTTTTATTTCGAAAAGAATCTGCAGAGTCAAGTGATGAAGAGTGGAATTAGATTAGAATATATGGTGAAAAAAATAGTCTCTGATTCCCTAGGCATTGGAAAATCTTAAGTACTAGAAAGGAATAAAACAACAACAATATGTAGTTCTAACAATCCTGTTTTCATTTGAAGACCTCAAAGTGTTTTGAAAATAAGGGTAATAATAAATAAAAAGAAAATAAATAAATAATAATAAAATAAACAATAATAAAATAAGGACAGACGGCTTCAGAAGAATAAAAGGATATTATCTGGGAAGCTAGGGACCAGGTTAGGAAAGTGAAGGCCCACTTGGAATTAAACTTGGCTAGGGATGTTAAGGATAACAGGAAGGGATTCTATAGGTACGTAGCAAATAAAAGACAGACTAGGGACAAAGTGGGCCCTCTCCAGAAACTATCAGGAGAACTGGTTACCATGGATTTGGAGAAGGCTGAGGCTCTTAAGGACTTCTTTGCCTCAGTCTTCACCATCAAATGCTCTGACCACACCACCCAAGTCTTGGAAGGCAGATGCAGGGACAGTGAGAATGAAGACTCTGGGCCCACTGTAGGAGATTATCTGGTTCCAAAACCGTCTTAGGAACCTGAACGCATACAAGTCCATGGGACCTGATGAAATCCATCCTCGGGTCCTGAAGGAGCTGGTAAATGAAGTTGCTAAGCCACCTCCACCATATTTGGAAAATCACAGCAGCCAGGTGACGTTCCCAATGACTAGAAAAAGGGAAATATGACACCATTTTCAGGAAGTGGAAAATGGATGAGTCGGGGAATTACAGACTACTCAGTCTCATCTCTGTGCCTGACAAAATCTTGGAGCAGCCTCTCCTGAAAAACATGCTGAGGCACATGAAAAACAGCAAGGTGGTTGGTGACAGCCAGCATGGCTTCACTAAGGGAAAAACCTGCCTGACCAATCTGGTGGCCTTCTGTGTTGGGGCTATGGAACTGATGGACAGCATTAGAGCAGTTGATGTCATCTACCTGGACTTGTGCAAAGCATTTGACACTGTCCCACATGACGCCCTTGTCTCTAAATTGGGGAGACATCAATTTGATGGGTGGACCACATATTGGATAAAGAACTGGCTGGATGGCCTCATGTAAAGGGTTGTGCTCAATAGCGCAATGCCCAGCTGGATACCAGTAACGAATTGTGTCCCCCAGGGGTTGGTGTTGGGACCGGTCTTGTTCAACATCTTTGTAGGTGACACGAACAGTGGGATTGAGTGCGCCCTCAGCAAGTTTGCCGATGACACCAAGCTATGTGGTTCGGTTGATACACTGGAGGGAAGGAATGCCATCCAGAGGGACCTTGACAAGCTTGTGAGGTGGGCTGATGCCAACCTGATGAAGTTTAACCATGCCAAGTGCAAGGTCCTACAGCTGGGTCGGAGCAATCCCAGGAACACATACAGGTTGGGCAGAGAAAAGATTCTGAGCCGTCTCGGGGAGGAGGACTTGGTTGATGAGAAAATGAACATGAGCCGGCAGTGTGAGCTTGCAGCCCAGAAAGCCAACCATATCCTGGGCTGCGTCAAAAGAAGTGTGACCAGCAGGTCGAGGGAGGTGTCCTGCCCCTCTGCTCTTGTGAGACCTCACTTGGAGTATCGTGTGCAGTTCTGGTGTCCTCAACATAAAAAGGATCTGGAACTGTTGGAGCAAGTGCAGAGGAGGGCCACGAGTATGATCAGGGGACTGGAGCACTTCCCCTATGAAGATAGGCTGAGAAGATGGGGCTGTTCAGCCTGGAGAAGAGAAGGCTACATGGAGGCCTCAGAGCAGCCTTCCAATGTCTGAAGGGGTTCTATATGGATGCTGGGGATGGAGTCTTCGTTAGGGACTCTAGTGATAGGATAAGGGGTAATGAGTTCAATCTTAAACATGGGAAGTTTAGATTTGATATAAGGAAGAAATTCTTTACTGTAAGGGTGTTGAGGCACTGGAATGGGTTGCCCAGGGCAGTTTTGAATGCTCCATCCCTGGTGGTGTTCAACGCCACGTTGGACAGAGCCTTGGGTGGCATGGTTTAGTGGGAGGTGCCGCTGCCCATGGCAGGGGGGTTGGAACTAGGTGATCTTAAGGTCCTTTCCAACTCTAACTATTCTATAATTCTATGATTCTATGAAATAGAGTTAGTATCACTGTACTCAAAATAAAAAATGTGATAAAAAGACATAGTGAGAAGATGTGACTTGTTTGGGTCTGACCACTATTCTTGCGGGAGAAACAGATGGGAATGTTCTTCACCTTCCCTGTCTTTACCGGCGGCTTTCATCGCTTCTCGCCATGTTTCATTGTGACAGGGTTAAAGACTGAGAGGAAACATAATGTCTTCTTTTCTTCACTTTGAAACAGTGCTGTTAAGAGTTGTTTCTAGTTTACTGCTTTAACTGTTTTTAATGCTTCACTTCCTCAGATTTAAGAATTAGCCTTCACTTTAAAGTTCCTTCTGAGTCTATGGAAAAGTATATAAATGAATGAACCACAACAACATTTCATTATTCTTTGCCCTTTACTACATACCGAAAGTCTCATAAATAAGTTACAGAGTGCAATCCTCATCAACATAGCCTCCAGCGCTTCTCATTTGGAGTCTCACTTATCAAAGGGCACTCTAGAATGGTGCCTGGGATGAGGTCATGGTCCAGGGGAGAGCAGATTTTCTTCACACAGACAGATGATAAAATTGTTCTCTGGCGTCTGATTCAGTGAGAAAAATACATTAAGTTATATAGTTATTTTCATACTGTGGAAATCTGTGATAAGAAATCTGATCTTGACAGGTGACTGCTTTTTTCCTGTGGCTGAATAAGATACTTGGGAAGATAACAAATGTCAATTTGTACATGTTTTCCATGTATGTGTTAGAATAGAATAGTACAGAATAACAGGTCTTTATCAGATGTAAATCAGTGTAACTACACCAATATACAACAACTTTCCATGAAATTATTCAAAGAAGAGCTGTTAGGAAATATCTTTCTCCTCATAAATTTCTGTGTGCATGCATATATACATATTTATATATAGTTATTTATTTCCATTTAGCACAAACTGACATTTTTACTTTTTGAAAGCTTTATGGTGGCAATTATATCCAATTGCTACTTGAAATAGGTAAATCACTCCTGTGTATTTATGAAGAGGGAAAAGTGCATAGTTATCACAGATCCTAAGCCAACTAAGCCAATTTGTTGTGGATCCTGAGTTAGGGCCCTTAAAGAATTGCTGCTAAAAGTTTTAGCAAAGGTGGGTTTAATACGAATTTATAAAAGTGTAACTTGAAAGAGTTCAATACCAAGGTTTACTCTTACTACATGTATAAAATGTACAAAGGAAAATCAAGTTGAAATAAATTTAACATGGTTTACACAGAGACTGAAGACACCAAAGGGTAAGGGAGACCTTCCTGGTGAGTCATGAGGTTCAGAGTAGACCTCCTTGCTTTCTCAACTCCGGGTGGATCTCAGGTACATCTAGGTCCAGTACTAACCTCAGACTTGGACAATGGTTTATGTCAAAGAGATTTACTACATGGATTTTATTAATAATAATTTAGCATGCTATCAGGAATTTACCAAGGATCTGTTGCAAATAAGGGGTCTCTCTGCCTTGGGTAAGAAAGGATCTCTCAGTCTAAGGCAAGGAATCTCAAAACTTGAGAGGCATCCCAGCTCAAGGGGAGATCACCGCCATGTAGGCGCAATGCCTAGCAGGGAGAACTCAAAGTAGAAACAGTCTGTCATATTTATAGGATAAAGTGGTTGGCCCATAGTTGTATATGATGGAAAGTTATACATGAGACTCCTTATTCCTTCATTAGGGACTGTAGTGATAGGACAAGGGTAATAGGTTCAAATTTAAACAGGTCAAGTTCATGATAGATATAAGGAAGAAGTTATTTACTGTGAGGATGGCAAGACACTGGAACAGATTGCCCAAAGAAGGGGTAAATGCCCCTGGCAGTGTTGAAGGCCAGGTTGGGCAGATTCTTGGGTGACATGGTTTAGTGTGTGGTGTCCCTGCCCATGGCAGGGGGGTTGGAACTAGATGATCTTCCAAGGTCCTTTCTAGCCCTAACTATTCTATGATTCTATGATTACAAGTGCACATATGAAACTTCACAGATCCATCTTCATCTTTAAAGACAAGGTGACCCTGCTGCTTTACTTACAATGGTGACTTGTAAAACTGTTCTCCCTTGCTACATGAAGCATCTCCCCACAGCAAGCCATCCCCTTTGTAATGTGTAAGTTCTGTTTATTTTGTCATCTAATGTAGCTTTTGCAACTTGATTTCAAAGTTTAAGGGTATGTGCAGAATTATGCAGCCCGCTGCATTCTGCTTTACTCTTTCTGACTTTCCTATGGCATTCATTAGTTTAGTTGCAGAATTCCAGTCTGTCTGCTCAGTTAGTACTTGTTCTTCATGTTGTGGTGTTACCAGTTTTGGTTTTCTTACTCCCCTGGGCTGCTGATTTGCATGTGGTTGACAGTTTATGTGTTCCTTGTGGTTTTTTATATAGTGTTAGGGCTCAAATCTGTTTGGAGGAATTTGTACACAAGCAGAATTAGTTAGTATCCAGTCTGAATCTAATAGAAACAAACGAGTACACAAGTACCCATGCTCACCTCAGGCTTTCTGAACCAGCAGAATAGTTAACCAAGAACCTTAGGCATGCTTTCCTTAAGAAGAGATCTCCAGAAACATAATGCTACAGTTTTGTGAGCATCAAGGCTGTTTACCTTAGCTCAAAAATACATGAATATGTTCCCTCTTCACTTTGACTGACTTGGTTTCTATCTAATTGCTTCTTTTTCTCTTAGATCTTTATCATTTGTGTCACACTTTACAGAGAAAAAAGATCTGAGATCAGAGGGTGAGAAGATATGAAATAGTTTTCATGGCTGACCCATTGTCATGTATAAAGATGAATATAAAATTTGAGGCCTCTGGAGGTTTGTCTCTCCCTTAGTGAGAGAAATGCTGGGACAGTGATGAGACAAGCGGTTATGAGTTTTAACTGTTTCATGAATAAACACATTCTTCAGTCAGCAGAGCACCTTTTACAGGCACAATATTGACTGAAGTAACCAAATAACTTCGGAATTGCTCTATATCATGCATTCAGCTGTTACATCATGACAGAAAAAGAGAAATGTGAAAAAGAAATTAAAAAAAATAAAGCTTCCCTCTATTGCATTTCTGGAGTACCATAGTGTTATTGAATTATTAGTATTCTAGAGTAAAATCTTAATGAGCCATCAGTTCCAGATTTGGTGCATATATATGTATATGTGATGTATATATGTATGTGTTTATGTCTAGAAGTATTAGTTCAAACATAATTGTTTCTAACAGCAGGAATATTTTCAGGTCTTTAATCCATGACTACTGGAAAATAATAGATGACACAAATTGCTGGTTTATATGTCCATATCTGCTACTTGTAACATATACTAATGGTTATGATAAATGAAACCATTCAAAAAGACAAATTAAACTACAGAATTATTAATAAATATATATATGACAAATTATTCTACATTATAAATTCATGACTTGTTCCTGACTTGAGTATATGTTACAAGTGGAAAAAGTGCAAAGGACAAAAGGTGTTATCACAGCTATATGGAAAATCTCTATGAGAAGCAGTTGAATAGTCTGGGTGTAATCACCCTGGAAAAGAAATGACTTGGGGGAATATGGTAGGGGAATTTCTAAAAAATAAGTAGTATGAGAGGATGCTAGGAAATAACTGCTCACTCTTTTTCCAGTATTTTCCTATGAGAAATTTTAAAGTAAACTTAAGATGTCTCTTTGTGCAATAGCCTGCAGACACAAGCAAACACTTTTTATTGTGAGGGTAGTCAAATACTGGAACAGAGAGCCCATAGAGGTTGTGGAGTCTCTATTCTTACAGATATTCAAAACCCACCTAGACACACTTCTAAGAAACCTACTTTAGATGACCCTGCTTTAAGTAGGGAGGTTGGACTACACAACCTGCAGAGGTCCCTTCCCATCTCATCCTTTCTGTAAACCTGTAGAAATTCTTGTCAGATAATGTGGATTAAAAAGTTCATTTAGTTTCAAGCACAATCTCTTCCATATTGTGCAGTGATTCCAAAATGTTTTCATCAACACACAGTTCTTGCTTATCAGAATACAAAGTTAATGCTGTAATGCTCCCCAGTAGTGCACCAGTCATCCAGACTGAATTTGAATGGGTTTACTCCAGTCTGCACCTGGTTTCTTGTAATTTCAAAGATTCTGACATAAAACTACATTACGGTCAAAATCAGGCTGCTCTTACAGTCGTGCTCTTTATTCTGATACTGAACACATACAGGGAAAGGACAACTACAACACAACACCAGAAATTTGATATCAGGCAATTACACCCCACAATGTGTACACAAGGAGGTTTGCCAGTTTTTCCAGTAGCCATAGAATCAGTAAAGGAACTCACAGAGAACTATTCATAGAACCATATATGAGAAATATAATTTAAAAAATTCTATTAAATAGCACGATTTGGGGGTAATTTCTTTAAAGAAAGTGAAGGAAAATGTAGGTCATTAAGAAATCATTCTTTTGAAGTTCTAATCCCTCTCTAGCACTACTCTCAAAATAAATTTAGTTTGGACTTTATGAACAGTATGATATGGTTTTAAATGATGAATGAATAATGAGAAATGGTCTTGATCACCAAGAAAATCATTTCAGCAAAACATATCAATTACTATAAGAGATTATTTCAGCTTTCTATGATATACCACTCAGATGGTTTCATTGAACTTGTAAGTCACCTTCTCTATAATGACAGTGCCTAGCAGATTATAATAAGAGCATCATACATTCATTTAATATGGGTATAATATCTTGAAAGGGTATTCATTAATTACAGCACTTCCCTCAGAAACATGGTAGCGCTTCTCATGAAAGTATAAGAGAAAAGCTTTTATAATTTTCTGTTCTAGATGACCAGGGCATTTGATCAGGCACTTCGACACTTTAGGCCAGAACACTGAAATAAGCAGTAGAAGGCTCGGCTGATTTGGTTCTTTTGGGCTTTTGCTCTAGGGAAGATGTAACTGATAACAGGAGATGCAAAAGGAGGGTTATGTGTTTTAGGCAAGTGTGCCTATTTGAGCATGGCTCTGCAGCACATGACAATGCCAAAGCAAGGATGTTGACTGCCTGACGTAACAATGAAAATAATCTTGAGAGTGACTTTCATATCTTGTTTTCCTTTCTATGAGTTCATCCCAGGGAAGAATAAGACTTTTAAAAACACAAGGGGTTTCAAAGGAAAGGGCAAACGGCTCCTATCTAGTTGGTATACACAATGTCCTTCTTAGTGGCATCTTTGCAGATTGTTATGAAGATTCTGGTGTCCTCAACATAAAAAGGACATGGAAGTGTTAGAACAAGTGCAGAGGAGGGCCACGAGGATGATCAGGGGACTGGAGCACCTCTCGTATGAAGATAGGCTGAGAAAATTGGGGCTGTTCAGCCTGGAGAAGAGAAGGCTGCATGGGGACCTCATAGCAGCCTTCCAGTACCTGAAGGGGGCCTATAGGGATGCTGGGGAGGGACTCTTCATTAGGGACTGTGGTGAGAGGACAAGGGGTAATGGGTTTAAACTTAAACAGGGGAAGTTTAGATTGGATGTGAGGAAGAAATTCTTTACTGTGAGGGTGGTGGGGCCCTGGAATGGGTTGCCCAGGGAGGTTGTGGATGCTTCATCCCTGGCTGTGTTCAAGGCTGGGTTGGACATAGCCTTGGATGGCATGGTTTAGTGTGAGGTGTCCCTGCCCATGGCAGGGGGGTTGGAACTCGATGATCTTGAGGTCCTTTCCAACCCTTACTATTCTATGATTCTATGATTCTATGATTATGTGTGTGAGAGAGGGGTGTGTGTGTGTGTATGTATATGTAATGGGTTCAGTAGCAGTAGCCATTTTTCTCCTTCTTGATAGCTGGTGCAGTGCTGTGCTTTTGACTTTCTGCCTGGGAGCAGCACTGATAACACTGATGTTTATAGTTACAGCTTAGAATGTTTTGGTCTGACCAAGGACTTTCTGAGTCTCATGCTCTGCCAGGGAGGAGGGGAAGCCGGAAGGAAGCAGAAACAGGACACCTGATCCAAACTGACCAAAGAGGTGTTCCATACCACAGTAGGTCATGCCCAGGATATTAAAAAAAACTGGGGGCAGGAACCTGGAAGAGTTTTTAGTTCACAGCTCAGTCGTCGGGTGGTGAGCAGTTGTATCCTCTTCCCTTGTGTTTCCCTTGTCATTATTATTATTTGTGGTAGCTGTAGTGGCTTGTGTTATACCTTAGTTACTGGGCTGTTCCTATCTCAAACCGTGGGAGTTACATTCTTTTGATTCTTCTCCTCATTCCCCCACCTCCCCCCCCAGAGTGGGGGGGGAAAGAGGAGGAAGTGAGAGAGCGACTGTGTGAGTTATAGAGGCTTAACCCATGACAGTTTGCATTTAGAACAGCCAAGTATTTAAGTGTTTCTTCTTCATTGCTAATTTAAGTAAGAATTGAGGCTTCTTTGAGATGCAGCTTCCAGTTAATTTTAGAATTCAGTTGATTCAAGCACCTTCTAACTTCAAGCAAAACAATCACTATAGCATAGAGATGCTATCAATCATAGCAAGGTTTGCATGCTTATTTAGCTGGCTTGTAATTAAAGGCAGCTAAAAATATCATGCATGAATGGCAAGTTTCTACTTTTTTTATTTAGCTCATCTCCTTCAGAAAGAAGACATAAGTCCCATCAATCACAGTTGGTAACTGTTAGTAATCACTAAAATTAAGGCAATTATATACAAATGAATATTAATGAATCTTCTAGTAAAAATCCAGGTCAGTTTCCAAGAATTTTAATAAAATATAGAGAAATCTTCTTTTCCATTAAATCTTTTGTCAAATAATCAGTACCAGAAAGGACATACCTTCATATTAAGCAAACATCACGTGTTGAGTTTTTCATGAAATTAATAAGTGTTTTTCCATCATGATGCAAACTGATGTGTTCATTAACATTATTCTCACAAACAAGTGACACAATGTTGTACTAACTTAACTTTGAAATTGTCATTTCCAGTTGCCATTAGCTCTATTATAACGAGAAAAATTTTCAGTCCATTGTGCATAACCAAATGAGGTAATCAAGACTGCATTGCTTCCAGGTATAAAAAAATTGTACTATCTGAACTCTTACAGATTGATGTCTATGTCCCCACAGGAAATACTATCAGACAGTTTGTCCTGTCCTGTCTAACTAAAATCACGTTTACTTATAGCCAAGCTAAAGGTACAGGAAAAGGAAATGTCAAGAGAAGCTTTCTTTGAACTGTACTTCACCCCGTCTCTTTGGAGATTATCTCAATAGCTTTAAGGTAGTTTGTGGCAACTTAACTGCACACAGACACACTGCACACAGACACACAGCACAGTAGTAAATGCAACTGCATCTCTGAGTTATTTAAGGAGGTAGAGGGTAAGGCATTTCAGGCAGCTACAATCAGACTCAGGCCAATGGCTTTAGGAAAATTTCCTCATTGCAGATGTCAGCCTTTCATTCTGAAAGTACTGAAAAGATATTTTAATTTTCATGTATTTATCTATTTTCTCTAACTGAAAGCCGTAGTGGTGATAGCAATAATTAAAAATGGAAGGAGTAAATCACCAATCAAAAAAGAAGGAAAAAGGATGCTTTTTATATATATCCTTTACAGCATATTTATTCTTTTGCTTAACTACATGGGCAGATGCAGTCATTGTTATACAGATGTACAGTTGAATAAGCAAGATGAGGTTCAAATTCTTTATTATTATAAGTATAGGGGGAAACTAGGTAGGCAGAATATAATCACTCAAGCTGCTGTTTGGTTAAATACAGGAGTGAATAAAGTAATCGTTTAGCTAGTAAATCAACAGTCCTTCACTATTCCAACATTACCTTATACTCAGTCTTAGCAATAAACAGGAGTATATTGCAGGGAAACAAGAATGGTGTACCAAAAGAGAACTCATGTTTCACATTTAATCTTCAAATTAGCGGAAGTATCAAAAAAAAAAATCAGTCTACCTTCCTTTTGAAGTGAACAAAATAGAGACGGATTTGAGAGTTAATATGTTTGGGCTTTATTTTTTCCCCATGCTGGTTAAAGTACAAGAATTATCTGTCTTGATTCTAACATTACCATGTCTAAAACTATTTCAATTGATTGAATAAAACCCATGGACTGAGAAAAAAGATATTGCCTGTGAGTTTCTAAAGTCCAAAGAAGAATTGCAAGTATCCCCTATGTGTTTATACTCTGTGACAACACTAGCTGGGCAAATGCTTTCTTTCATTTAACCCAATAACAAAATAAATTGTAGATAGATGTTTTGTTTTATAATAATTGAACGTCTTATTCAGTAAAAGAAGTGCTTTTCAGAAATAACACCTGTTCATGTTCACAAGTGTTTCCAGCTTGTATTTCCAACCCCAGCGGAAACAAAACTTTGTCTTTAAAGACAAGATGTACTTATAACTATTGCATGTGACTCAGTCCTGCTGAGGAACACTTTCAAGCAAATAATTCAAACATAAAAAAGTTAGAGGGATAGGTAAGCAGCAGTGGGAGGAAACACTAATTTCAGAGTAAGTCTGATGTTTTCATTGCACAAGTGTTTATTTTGGCATCAATGTTTGCTTATACATCCACCAAGCCTCACTGATTATCACTGACTCATCTCACTCCCTTAGACAAACCACTGAAATCGCTGTTTGGTGTCACACTGTGAACAACATCAGAGAAGCTAATTCAAGTTAAAAAACTCACAGCTTTATATTGTTGGCTTTTGGGGGATTTTGGTGCTCAGAGAAATGTCTGTGAATGTATGTCTTGTTTAAACTTGCTATTGGATTTCTGTACTGGTTTATACCATAGCAAGCAGGATGTTAAATGTGTTTCAATTAAGTGGTTTAATAGTCACGTCAGATAAGGGCAAATTAAATATGGTCGTGAAAATGTTTGCAGTCCTCTGACAGCTTTCTCAGACCCAAATTTTTCTTCCAATCCCAATTCAGACTGAAAAAGTGCAATAAATTTCAATTAACTCTACAGAGTTATTATTGTTGATAGTATTACTGTTATTAGACATTTCATTATTTTAGTTTTAATATGTTATATTTCCACCCATCTCCTATGTTCAGACCCATGGTGTTTTTTAAAAAGCCACCATGCATCTGTGACGGATGGTCGCATCTAATGCAGTATTTGGCTTGTGGCTAGTAGGACCCCAAAAGAAGGCTTCACTTGTCAAAGAGCGTTACATTTAATGGGGGCAAATGTCAGGGACACAGGGAATTACTGGTTACCATTTGACATGTGGCTACTTGTAATTCTTTGATCATTTCCTTGTGTTTGGTCTCCTGGTGATCAGCTTATGTTTGCATAACAGCAGTATTGGTAATGACTATTGGGAGTGACATCCTGAACTACTGAATTCAGGCTCGGTTAAGGTGAATGGCTACATAGTATTATCCTTTCAGAAATGTTTTTTCTTGATCTTAAACATTTTTGTTCTGCTACTATGTTTTTAGAAACATGTTTTTTTCTGATTCTGAGCCTGCATTTGTCCATATTCCAGTTTGCATCCATTTTGCTTAAATATTTCTTTCTCCTAGGTGTTTCCTTCCTTCTGCATTTTTTTGAAACAGAGCACAACTTTTTTCAGACTCCATCTCAATAAGCTAGTAAAAATAAATTCTTTTATTTCTTCTCACAATGGAACCACTACACTCCTTTTAAGTTCCTACTGGACCACCAGTGCACAGTTCCAGGCCTATTTAATCTTTCCTGTGCGCACACTGCTAAATCTTTACAGGTATCTTCTCAGCAGTGCCTTATGCAGTCACGTTACTGTTGGAAATACTTCCCCAGATGTAACCTAGGAGATCATTTGATCTTTCCAAGGATACGTGACCTTAATGACCCTCAATCACCGCATCCTCCCAAGAGTCTTTCTCCTGTCACACTTCTAATAGGTGAGTGGCCAAACAATAGCAGGGATTATTTTTCTTTTAGATACCCAAAAGTCATTGAACTTCATAATTTTGCTCTCCTTCTGTTTCTGCTACTGCATTTGTCATAGCTTTGTGCTCCTTTTAAATGGCATTTTGAACATCCAGTGCATCTCTTCTGCATTGTCTCTAGACTTTCTGACAATTATACCTATTATTAACGTTCTTCTTTTGTGTCAAATTCACAAATGCAACTAATGATACTAATTAAAAAAAAAAAAAGGCAAAAAAATCATTTGACCATTTTTGTGATTATCATTAGAATACTTTATGGTAATTTAATCCTTCTCTCTAATCCCCAAACCTAGATATGGTATTACAATGGCAAGTTTGCCAATGCTATATATGGAGGCAAGATCCCCACTGTTGTACTGGAGATTTCCTTTGATGCTAGTCCTTTTGCTTCTCCTCTCCCTTTCAGCTTCACATCTCTGGCTTTTGTTCCTTCAGTAATGATGAAGAGATGCTGTAACGTGACAAAATTACTGCATGAACCACCTCTTGGGAGTCCATGATAGCGCTGTTCCACAATGTTATTTCCTAGCTATCACAGAAGAGGAAGATACAAGATGTCTATATGAATTCTTTCTGTACTTTCATTTAGTTGCAGTGTTCTCCTCTCTGGTTGCATTTCAGTGGTAGGCACAGAGCTCCCTCTACACATTTTGTCAATCAGATAAAACACTTCTGGATCCTGCTAGATGCTGCTAGATGAAAGGTACTAGACAAACATAAGTCATTATCATTAACTGCCACAGCTCTCAACTACAGCTAAGAACCAAAAAACTGAACCAAGCTGTTAGGAACCATCTTAGTATTGATAAAAGAAAATAGTTGACATTTGCTGCTGGCAGTTTTACTTAGAGAGATGTGTCTGCTAGTCTGAGAAAGATATCATCAACTGTGTGAAGTCTGAGAGATCTCAGAGGAAGCAGAAAGAAGAAAGGCCTCTAAAGGACTGAGGTATTTTTTCTTTGTGCTTAGAAAGAGAGAGAGCTTCTGAAACACTCTAACAACTAATGGGACTTACTGGCAGACACTGGTAAAGGAACTGCAGGAAAATTTGATTTTCCCTGTTATGAGTCGTGACCTTGAATGTTACAGCTTCTGCATGAGTAACAGCATAGATGTAAATAGAAGTGCTTCAGATGCAACGCTGG
The DNA here is from genome assembly GCA_039720435.1 of Amazona ochrocephala. Lineage (NCBI taxonomy): Eukaryota > Metazoa > Chordata > Aves > Psittaciformes > Psittacidae > Amazona > Amazona ochrocephala. The sequence goes on from CM077878.1 coordinate 23,269,817, forward strand.
CATTTAATTCAGCACAGAAAGGGGCAGATATGGGAATGCTTGAGAAAAGATCTGATTTGTCCATGTTACACCTCTTCTAAAAACACTGGACCTGAGCCACAGTTGTTTAAATTCTTTAAAACATGCATCAACTATGGCATGATATATAACAACAAAAATCGTTACTGTGATCCAGTTGTAGAGAAAATACATAAGTAGAGAAACATTTGGGAACAGAAGAAAACACTACGTATTTGTTCTAGACTTGTGTAACAAAGCTGCTTACTCATGTTCTCTGTTTTCCTGATGTTACATTAAATTACCCATAATTTTAATTCTTGGAGGGATTCCCATCATTTCACTTCAAAGTTCTCAGGAAAGGCTTTCTGCTGCAATTCCAGCAAAAGTGTCTGGATTTCAGGACAATTCCAAAGCAAAACAAGAAGCACAGTTCTTGAGATGGGTGTGCTTTTGAATTCTGCCTACATAGAAATCATTGTGTACCACGACTTTTTTTCTGAATTGTATTGTTCTGTCCTCTGCAAGCTGTAATTCTGCATTCCTCAGAGCAGTCCCTGAAGTCTTCTCAAGTAAAAATGACATGCCTTTCAGATATTCTTCCAGTTTGAATGCCAAAGATACTATAGTAATTGAAGAAAGGAGGAGGGGGATTTGGCCTCAGTCATGCTTTTAGATATTGCTTGTTCTGAAAGTATTGAAGTAACCACTCCCTGGTACAACAGCACTTTTTTTTTTTGTTTTGTTTGGGCTGTTTATGTCTGCTCAGAACAAAGCTTTGTTTCCCTAGACAGGCACAGTAAATGAAATTCTGGAGAGTCATGTCTCCAATTTCCCTATAAAAATCTTCCGATGCAAGATTAGATCAGCTCTTACCTGGACTGGTTCTTCTCAGTCTAGATTCCCAGCTTTAGGATAAATACAATGGACCAAGCTGCAACCTAAAAGAATAATTAAGTCACCTACTCATCATTTTGTGTTATGAACTGACTTGCTGATGGTACGTGCTGCCCCACCATGACCCTTGGTGAAGCCATGCTGACTACTCCTGAAGAATTTCTTGTCCTTACTGTGTCTGGAAATGGTTTCCAGGGTTAGCTGCTCCATCAACTTCCCAGGTATTGAGGAGAGGGTGACCAGCTTGTATTTCACTGGGTGTTCCTTTTTGCCTTTCTTGAGGATAGAAGTGACATTTACTTTCCTGTGGTCATTGGACACTTCCCCCAGTTGCCATTGTTGATCAATGATTATTGAGAGTGGCCTTTCAATGACATCTACCAGCTCCTTTAGTGCCAGTGGGCACATCCCATCATGGCCCAATTTGCTTAAGTATTCACTGATCTAATCTTCCCTCACTGAGAGTTCATTTTGCTTGCTCCAGTCATTCACTGGGACCTGGGAATTCTTGAAGGCTAGTCATGCTAGTAAAGACTAAAGCAAACATGGCATTGAGTATCTCAGTGTTTCCATGTCCTGTGTAATCAGGTCTCCCACCTCGTTGAGCAATGGGCCCTCATTTTGCCTAGTCTTCCTTTTGTCACCTACTTACTTAATGAAGCCTTTCTTGTCTTTGACATCCCATGCCAGATTCAATTCTCTGCGGGCTTTAGCTTTCCTAACTTCATCCCTGGATGCTCAGAAAATGTTTCCGTATTCCTCCTGGGTAACCCATTCTTACTTCCACCCTCTGTACGCTTCCTTGTTGTGTTTTACCACTCAAATGAGTAAAAAAAAAATGTAAGGGCTTTCAGGATAAAAAAAAAAAACGAAAAAGAAATTCAAATTATAGCATGTTTGAAATACTAAAACAATATAGAACCCACATCTCATTTTCAATAAAAATGTGCAATTGAAGGCAATGTGAAGAATTTTGATATCTCATTATTGACTCCTTAGCCCCTGTTAAAAATCCATATTTTCTGTAAACAAGCTGCACATGTAACTCTCAAGAAATGAGCTGTGTATGGGACAGATGGAACTACTGCCTATTGCTTTGAAGAACTATAACAGTAAACCACTATCTCATTATGACACCTTTGCAGAGACCTGGGAGTTTGCTCAAGAACAAAATGGATATTTATGTTCATTGTGCTTTAAAAATCATATCTTAAAAGACTCTTAATGAAAGGCAGTCTGTGACCTTTTAGCTGTTTCAGTGTTATTGTGGGAATGACTTTTTCATTTCATTGTAATAATTATGTTAGAGACTTTTTCTTTTTCTTATTTGGAAATAAGTATGATTAGGAATACAATAGCACCACCTGAGGCACAGTAGCTGCCTAGATGGTTTGTCAGTTCGTAAATACAGGGTCAAATTTAGCCTTGCTGTGAGTGAGCATATTTTAATTGTCTGTTATTTATTATAAATTAAGTTCTTACAATATGCTCTATACTAATAAGAAAAGAAAAAAAAAAAAAAAAAAACCACAAAAAAACAGTCCCACAAAGGATTCATGTGCCAAGAAGCTATTTTTGCAATTCTAATTTATGTTCTGTCTGAAGTTTGAACCCAATCAATTTAATCCTGTCAAAATTAAAGCTGAAGAAGGCTAAAAGTCTGTTCCTGCATTCATATATAGGTATCTTAGTAGAAAAAAACCCTGAATTTCAAGTACCTTGAAGACCCACAGTGACTTTCTGAAATCAGTATAGGTGCAAAGTGCCAGTTTATTGCCAAAATAGCCAGTAAGCAAGAGACTCATCACAGGAGTAGGTTTGACACTGAGTTGTCTGATTATGAGCGTAGCACCAAAGTATTAAATCAGAGTACAAATGCAATGTAGCTAAGAATGTTAGATTCATTACACTTGTAATATCAGAGTGTACTGCCTAAAACACCACTCTTTTAGGTTCAGTTTGCTAAACTTAGCTGAAGAACTGACTGAGTACACAATGCAAAAATGGACAGAACTGATGAGGTCAAATGAGAGATCAGCCTGTTTTGGCAGCTGTACCTTCTGTCTTAAATGAGCATCCTGTTGTAGCTCTGTAAGTTACCTTTTGGGTATAGATTATGGTACTTAATAGGGACATACAGAACAAGCATGGTGTGCCAAGACCTGAAGGCTTGTCTGACCCAGTAAAGATTTTTGACCATTCATGTTACAATGGAAAATAGAAAACTGCTTGTAAAAAGCAATATTATAAGATCCCTCCTAAATATACAGAATACTTCCCGTCTTAGAGAAAAAAAAAAGAAGCTAGTGCCTGTGAAATTCCTTGTGAAAATCAATGATGCAATGCATTATAGACCCAAAAATATACACTGCAGTTAAGCATTTGCATTAGAATTTAAATTGGTGTGCAATTTATTATCACTTGTGTTATTTGTAAATAGGCATTAAGCAATGATTAATTTGCACATTTTTTTCAGATTTCAAACATTAATAAAGCAATATTCTGTTTGGTTTGTAGGATTCTTTTTAACTTTTGTTTGCTGTTATCTTTTAGATTCTTCTTTATTATTCATCCACCAAATGTTATGTCATGTTGAACTGAACTATATTCTTAAACAAACAAATCCTACCACTTCACTAAATAAGAAAGGAATAACAAGCTTTCAAAAAGCAGATCCACTGCAATTTTATTTCCTATGAGCAGCACAGAACCATGATAGCTGAAACATTATTAAAGATATCACAGTCAATTCTCCAGTTAAAACATTATTCCAATGAAATATTTTTAATTGAATGCTCTCTTACAGATTCATCAATCTGATTTTTATTTTTTACATAAGTGAAAAACCAGGCATATTATGACAAAGTCATTATTTTGTCTTGTCTGCATTTTATCCTGCTAGATCACTTGCTGCTGGCAATGGTCATAAGATGACTGCGTTCAAAATCTTTCTTTTGTCTTCTCATTGTGCTATAAGAGAAAAACAATCCCTGACAAATTCTTTGTCCTCATTAACTTTTAAATTATTGTAAACACTGATCAGAGAAGAAAACACCCCCTACGTCTCTGCTGAGAATTTAGGACAAGTCGTGGTGAAGTTTTGATCAAGTTCACAGTACTATTTCTTTTCCTTTTTCCCTCTTTCTTTCTTTCTTAAGAAATCACAGAATTGGCCAACCCAGCCTTTTTAAACAAACTTTCTTATAGTAAATAGAAAATTGTAAAGGGAAAATCTTAGGCTGATAAGACATACTTATACATGAAGATAAATGAGATAGGTTATATATGAAGATATATATGAGACAGCCTAGGTTAAATGGAAATACAACACAGTGCTTATGAGTATCATGTCTGTGACAGGAATATTTATTTTGTGTTCTCTTCTGTAGCCTCATTCTCATTTCGGTTAAATCACAGTAGCAGAAGAATTTGCAATGCAACTAATATTTGTGATAGTAATATCTTAAGTACTCAGCAGAACACAGAACATCACTGCAGTCTGTATAAATCTGTGATGCACCTATATCTTGCATAACATGCACTGTCCTGCTACAGCTATCTGAAATAAGACATAATAGAAAAAAAATAAAGAGAAGTGAAAGAAATGATCAGAAATATGTAACAGCTTTCATAAAAGGAGACAGTTAATAGACTAGAACTCAGTGTGCTAGCAATATGAGGAAGACATTAACCACAGTGATATGCTGCATAAAAATAGGAACAATTATTCACAATTTGGCATAACACAAGAACTAAGGACCATCCAATGTATTATTAGGCAGAGAGTTTAAAGCAAACAAAAGTAAATGCTTTTCACACAGTTGTCATGGTTTAAGCCCAGCTGGCAACACAGAACCATGCAGCTGCTCTTTCACTCCCCACCCTTCCTCCTCCTGTTCCCAGAGGGATGGGGAGGAGAATTGAAAGAAGGTAACTCCCACGGGTTGAGATAAGAACAGTCCAGTAACTAAGGTATAACACAAATCACTACTGCTACCACCAATAATAATAACGATAAGGGGAATAACAAGGGAAGAGAATACAACTGCTCACCACTCACAGACTGATACCCAGCCCGACCTGAGCAGTGACCTAGCCCTTCTGGGTAACTGCCCCCAGTTTATATAGTGGGCATGATGTGCTGTGGTATGGAATACCCCTTTGGATAGTTTGAGCCAGGTGTCCTTTCTCTGCTTCCTTCCAGCTTCCTCTAGTCCCTGGCAGAGCATGAGGCTCAGAAAGTCCTTGGTCAGAGTAAACATTACTGAGCAACAACTAAAAACATTGGTGTTATCAGCATTGCTCTCAGGCGGAAAGTCAAAAGCGCAGCATTGTACCAGCTACTAAGGAGAAAAATGACTGCTACTGCTGAACACAAGACAACAGTGCACCATTCAGCTGTAGGATGCATTTCCATAGATTGCTTTAGGAACAAAAACAAAAATGAGTTTTAAAAGGTCAGATGGTTTCACTGGGAATAGACCTGGTAGAGGTGGTAAAATATGGTTCAGATGTAATCTCTGTTTCAAATGACTGAATACCAGAAGCTGGCAAGCAATATTTGAAAACAAGGATTTATCTTTAGTATATATGGTTCTTTTTTATTGTTCAGTCTCTGTTATTGAGCTGTTCTCAAAGATGGAAAACTGGGCTAAATGGATATTTCTTCTAACTCAGAAAAGTTCATTTTATGTTCTCTGTTATTTTTCCACTAGTATAGGTGTTATAATTCCAAAGTATCTTGTTTATTAGGAAATATGCATGTAGTTGTATGACAGTTACCTAAACTGAAGTTTGGAGATGACATTGTGATAACACAAAATGCTCAGAAGAAGTAGCCCAATTGAGAGGCATCTTCCATTCAGTAGAAATCTCCCTTTCTGCCAAACCTTTAGGCTAGCAGAGAATACAAAGTAAGAAGCAGAAGGGAAAAAGAAGTTGTAGAAAACAGGTTAGATTAGTTTGGATAAGGATTATCTAGGAGTTAGTGTTTGCCCTTAGTTAGAGATAATATAGGCAGAGACTGAATTAAAGACAGAAGAGGAAGATAGATAAGGGCTGTGTGGGAATCCAAGTTCAGTTCAGCCGAGTTTATGTGCAATGTACAAGGTTAAAGCAGTGTATGGAAAAGCAAGAGACCAATTCAGATAAAAAGCCATGATGTTTGCACTCAAACTATAGAAATTTGGTAACTGAAGGAACAATGCAAAAAGGTCATGCTTGAGGGGCTTTATCTGAGGTTTGTATTAATAATACCATCTCACTATCAAGCTTAAGCAAAACCTATGTGAACATATTTGAACAAGTTCTCTCCAGGACATGTTATTCTTATGACTCTCCTTAACACATTAGCTACCAGTTGCCTTTAGAGGTAGAAGTGTCTACTGAGTATAACCACTTCAAAGACTCCAAGCTGCTGAGGAATTTCTTCAGGAACTATGCTTATGATGGAATCCATATCTTTTGATGAAATTTTTCTGGTCTAGACGCTAATTCATTAACCTGGCTTCTCCTGGCCCCAGGCAATGGATGCCACGTGCCCACCAAGTTGCTCTATCACTCCCCTCCTCATAAGGACAGGGCAGGGAGAAATAAAGAGGGAAAACAACCTCGTGGGTTAATATACAGGTAGTTTAATAAAGCACAAGTAAAGGCCACGTATGAAAGCAATGTGAAACAAAAGATTTGATCTCTATTTCCCACCAGAAGGCAATGTTGAGCCACTTCCCAGGATGTAGGATTTCAGTATAGGTAGCAGTTGGTCTGGGAGACAAATGTCATAACAAATGCTCCCGCTCCCCTTCACCCATCCCCCCCACCCTTCTGTTGCCGAGCAGATGCCACATGGCATGGAATATCCCTTTGGTGAGTTTGGGTCAGTTGTCCTGGCTATATCCCCTCCTAAGATCTTGCCCGCCCCTAGCCTACTGGAGTTGATGCTGTGTGACTGCCTCTCAGCAGTAACTCAAACACTGGTGTGCTATCAACACCTTCCTAGCTACCAATGCAAAGCACAATATTATGAGGGCTGTTATGGAGAAAACTAACTCCATCTCAGCCAGTGTGCCAACAGCTCTTACAAGAATTAAGAATTACAAATAGCCAAAATGCCATGTTTCATTCACTAGTATATTTATAGTGATGTAATTTTGTGTTCAGTTTTGTACGTCAGCTGCTAGTTTTATATTTTACAGACAGCTGATGGAAAGACTTAATGCTGTAAGACAGGAGGAAATATGAAAGAAGTTTAAAGGAATTTATTTCTGTTTCCTGCCCTCTCCCCTTCAGAGCTATGAAGATGGGGACAGATGAGGTGGGATAGTGTCTGGGGTACAATGCCTGAACTGAATTGTTTTCATGTGTGTTGCATGACAAAACTCTCATTCTAGTCCTTGAACAGAGCCTGGTTAGCTGTATAAAGGTGCCTGATATCATAAGAGATGCCCTAGGATACTACTCTCTCAAGAGAGATGTGTAAGACAATCCACTGAAGTACAGGAAGAAAATACATTTTCTGGTATTAATAATAAAAGAAAATATCTTAAATGCATATATATAATTTTAAATAGTGTTAATTTCATCTTTATCTCACCATTTTCTAATTTTTGTTTTTATGAATGTTTTAATGTAGTCTATTAATAAAGTAGTACACGTATATATTTGCATAATAGTTTTTTTGGGGAGTGCACGCATATATTGGGGGTGCACGCTCAAAAATTTTGTACGGATAGGGTTGCACAATAAAGAATGTTTGGAGAACACTACCCTGGAATATCTGAGTTATCTGCAAAAGGAAAGGATGACAGATATGATGGTGACATAAAAGAGAACAATACCCAATGGAAAAGGTAATAGTAAGCCAAAAAGGATGCTTAGGGAATTGTGTAGGCTTCTGGTACCATCTGAGACAACCAAGAGGGCTTAAAGCAGAATAGCATGTTTATCTTGTTTGAGGTTAAATTTTGAAAGTGCAACTTGTTCGCACTTAGAGGAACTGATCGTCTGACAACTGAACTGTAACCTTAATTCAACTTGTTTGAGGAACCAGTCAGATGCACTTTGGCCAATTAATGCAGGAAAGTTTAAGGCACCATATGTTTTATGGGTGAGTGTGCAAACAACATCTTCAGTGATGCATTATATAGTTAAAAACGGCATATTACCACAAACAGAAGACATCTCAATAACAACACCTGGTGAAAAAGATGTAAAATGATCTAGCACTTTGGTGTTAGGTTGATGGCCTACAAGAAATTAAGAAATAGGCTTCGATTCCATATAACTCTTTATATGTTATGTAAAAGGCTGTGAAAGCAAACCTTCTATTGCTCTTCTGAGGGTACATCATCTCAACCAAGAAGGGAGGGGGGAGAATCTTAGTTTATATAAAATCTCAGTGTATATATCTGTCTCTTTCTAAACTCTTCTCTGAACTGAGTGCATTTTGATGCATTTAAGCCTACCCACTAGAATTAGGAAGTTAGTTCAGTGTGCTAAAAGGAGGATTGTGACACAAAATTGAACAAAATTAAACTCTGAGTTAAGAGAGTTACCAGTTATCAGCCTACACCTAGACACTACAGGGTGTCTCTTAACTACTTTTCAAATGCACTCGGTTGTGTCAATGTGTTGTACACCATATGGTAAGCGCTATTTTGACAAAATTATTTAACATCATTTATTTTGTATCACAACTTTAATGTTATTTTAATTCATTTTTTCTGGTGGATGAATAAGCCTGTTTTGTTTGGATTTTTTTTTCTGAAGTGTTATGTTTAGAGTCTACATTTAATTTTATTTTCTAAAAGTGAATTTAGAGTTTGATTCAAATACCACTAAAATCAAAGTTTTCTCACAATATTTTATAGAAGGAAACAGATAAAGTCTAGAAAATTAACTTTGTATGGTTTTCACTGAAACTGGTTTACTGTGGGCTATGCTATATTACAATTTCCCAAAATGCATCTCTGCTTTGAGACCAAGAGGTAGATGCATATTTTAATTTCATATCTACTCAAACTTCCTTGAAAATGGAATTATTTTCTTAAAATTCTTTTAAAGTATATTTTGCATTGAGTGGCCATTTACTTCCAAAAACTATCTTTAGAAAATTGGTAATTAAAAATGGCATTTGCTTACTTAATAGATCATGATATTAGACTCATTACATTATTTATTTACTGAAATAATGAGACCATCTGGTCCACACCTCTACTCAATCAAGATTATTTCTATGCAAACATTTTTTCCAGTCCCAAGAGTCAAATCTTCCTTTAGCAAATGTGCATCACACGTTGACAGAAGATTTTCAGATGTTCAATATCAATTTTGTTAATTTCATTTCCATATTACTAGTTAAATATCTATTTTGGTTAAAATACCTTTAACAGATATTTACAATTGACCCATTTCTAATATTTTTGTATAATATCTTCATTCTCAGTTTTTGTCCTCTATCAGCCGACCAGTCATTTTTCGTTTTTCAATTATGACCTGTGTCTGTCAATCTACTAATTTGTTTAGAGCAAAATGTATATTTTGAAATGTAATGTCTTCCTGAATAAAATGCAGTTCACTTATTTTTCCCCTAATATATAGCACAGCATGCATATACATGCACACCAAAAACAAAACAAAAAATGAAGGGGTTCTCTATCAAATGGGATTCTTAAAGAAGTAGATCGTGATTCCTGACGGGATTTGGGGGTCACAGTAAACAAATTTTCATTTTTCCAGAGTTAAAATATTGTGGCAAGAAGATTCATTAGGTCTAGTTATCAGGATAACAGTGAATAAGGAAACAATTATATTTTCTTCCCATGTGTAGCATTGCTGAAACACAAATTTTAATATTCTGTACAAGTCTGGTGTGAAAGTATTCTTTTAAAATAGTATGAAGTTGTTAAAAGGAAGAGAAAAAAGTCACAAATGTGATTAAAAGAATAAAAAATCCATTAAAATTAGAGTTTTAAAGCTCTCAACCTGTTGATTCATCAAAAAATGATCATGGTGATCTGATATCCCTGCAAAGAGAAAACACTGACTTCCTTAATCAGCCAGAGAAAGGCATGATGAACATCAGCTGATGAACATCAAACTGAAATTTTTAATTTAGAGTTTAATTTCATATTTTTAACTCAGTGTAAATCAAAGAAAAATACAGCGGGATAACTGAATTTTGTATTTTTCAGTCTTCATATGAAGAATGTCACTGTTCTGGCAGTGACAGACTCCATGCAGGAATAGCTGGATTGAAACCTGTGTTGTAGAGAGAGATAGCCCAGGTGTTGTGAACACCTAAAATCTTTGCTTGCTGGTCCATAACACATGTTGAAACAGGGCTTTCAAAGTACTAGTGGCTCCACAGAGATATTGTTAGGGTAACAATAGTTCTGAATTTAAGAACAAAAGAAATAAAACATTTAGTCCTTTGCATTTGAATGCAAATGGTAACAAAGCTGACTCAGCAAGTTCATGAGAATAATTTTTTTGGTTGGTACAACTACACAGACGTTCCTTTCATGCATCTTCTCTGTTACTGAAACCCAAATTAGCTAGAGATAACTCAGGTAGCACTTTCCATCATCTCTCTGCCTGCAGTCTAGACACATCTGCTTCAGAGGTGACAGCCATGGTAGAGGTCTGGATCCAGAATTCCCATATGCTACTAATTATGTCTGTGAAAGTGGTTGCAGCTTTTTTAATTGTAAGCTTGGTTGAAAATGAAGGGACTGTGAATTGCTTGTTTATCTTGAAAGCAAGAAAGCAAGATTACATGAATACTAACTACAGGATAATACGAAAAAGAAGGCTGTTTGGCTCATACAAGATGAAAAGCACTGGAGTCTGAAGTGTGTGGTGCTCAGACTCTGGAACTGGAATGTGGGCTGCAGGATTTCTGTAAGAAAGCTAACTCTTAACTTAGCCATTATTTGAAATCTTTCACTTTGTATAACAGGTCTTATTCAATTTGCTGTCTTATGCAAGAGAGTCTAGTTAACTTGCAGCTTTGGGTTTGTTTATTGTGAAATGTTTTTTTGAGACAGGAAAAAATTGAACTGACTTCAGATAAGTTGGGAAGAAAGCAAGGAATTTTTGTTCTAGTCCTCTGTCTATCTCTTTGATCCACATCCTTGTATGAAGCATAGTCACTTATTCAGGTTTTGCCTAACAGGCCAATTTCTTTTCTCTAAATCAGGCTGTATTGCATGAGAGCCCCATATATCTCTGCCACTCCTGCTGTAAAGTTTTCTAATCTTTTGCCTCCAGATGCACATCATCCCTGCTCTTTTGCTTGAAAAATACCCTGTACTAAATATATCTTTCAAAATGACAAACTATTTTTAATTTGTCGTACTATCACCGTGGATTGCCCCTGGGAACACATGACACAATTGCTGCCATCTGTAGGCTGCTCTGAGGATCTCAGTGGTGCATTTCAAGGTATCTGGTGTAGGCTGAAGGGAATTGATGTGAACTCTTTTCATCACTGTGTGAACTAAAATCCCTAGACAAAATAATTAATTAACTACGTGAAAATTAAAAGCATTTCTGATATACTTAAAGCAAGGAAAAATAAACATCTTTCTAGACAGTAAGAATTCAGAAAGTGATAAGATGAAAAAAAATCAACAGAGATGGATATTGCTCTTCCTGCCCCCTGCCACCTTCCTTAAGAATTGATAGCTAAATATTTGATGCTGATTTGTTTGCTTCTGCAACTATAAACCTGAAATACTCTATTTAATCTAAGGGATTTACAACTGAGTATAGTTAACAACAAAATACTTAAGGGTAGAATAAACAGCGAAAAGAAAACAATCTCAGATGTGAGCTGTACATAATTTAGACAAAAAAAGCAACCATACAGTGCATGCTTAAAAAGTACATGTGTATTTTTTCCTTTTCCAACAGTAGGGAAAATAAATGGCTTTTATTTATAACATCTACTTTGCAAATCAATTTCCATTATGAAATTTGCCCCTACACAATCATAGTTTTTTTTTTTGTTTGTTTGTTTGTTTTGTTTTTTTTTTTTTTTTTAGGTGGTGAAATTGTCTACTGTCTAAGTGTCCAAGACATCTATTTGAATCTTCTTTTTCTTCATCTCTCTGGAAGTTCAAGAGCATATTGAAAGACTAAGCAAACCAAGAATTCTTTTTTTATTAAAATACTCTAAAGCTCTGAATATTTTATTTTTGTGAAAAAATCTGTTTTAAAATCTATTTGCTTCTATAAAATCTGTTCCATATTAGTTGTCTAATAAAGTCTTTGTTAAAGACTTTGTATTTGTCATGAAAGTGAATGCTCAAACTTTCAGCCATAAACTTTTAAGCAACCTGTTTCTTGAAAATTCAGAGCATCAAACCCACTTTGGCCTCTTCAGGAACCTGCTCAGTAAGGTTCCATGGGATATAGCCCTAGAGGGCAGGGGGGCCAAAGACTGTTGGTTGATATTCAAGGATCACCTGCTGCAAGCTCAGGAGCAATACATGCCAACTAGAAGGAAGTGCTGCAGGAGGGCCAGGAGACCTCCATGGATGGATAAGAAGCTGCTGAGGAAAATTTGAAGGAAAAAAGAAACTTATAAAAGGTGGAAGCAAGGATAGGTGGCCTGGGAAGAATACAGAGATGTCGTCCGGCAAGCTAAGGACAAGGTTAGGGAGCTAAGGCCCCCTTAGAATAAAAGGGCAAGGGAAGTTAAGGATAACAGGAAAGGATTCAACAGGTACGTAGCAAATAAAAGACAGACTATGGACAAAGTGGGCCCTCTCCAGAAGCTATCGGGAGAGCTGGCTACCATGGATTTGGAGAAGGCTGAGGTTCTTAAGGACTTCTTTGCCTCAGTCTTCACCAGCAAATGCTCTGACCACACGAACCAAGTCTTGGAAGGCAGATGCAGGGACAGTGAGAATGAAGACTCTGGGCCCACTGTAGGAGATTATCTGGTTCAAAACCGTCTTAGGAACCTGAACGTATACAAGTCCATGGGACGTGATGAAATCCATCCGCGGGTCCTGAAGGAGCTGGTAAATAAGTTGCTAAGCCACTCTCCATCATATTTGAAAAATCATGGCAGCCAGGTGAAGTTCCCTATGACTGGAAAAAGGAAAATATAACCCCCATTTTCAAGAAGGGGAAAATGGATGAGTCGGGGAATTACAGACTAGTCAGTCTCATCTCTGTGTCTGCCAAAATCTTGGAGCGGATTCTCCTGGAAGGCATGCTGAGGCACATGAAAACCAACAAGGTGCTTGGTGACAGCCAGCATGACTTCACTAAGGGGAAATCCTGTCTGACCTATCTAGTGGCCTTCTATGTTGCGGCTATGGAACTGATGGACAGCATTAGAGCAGTTGATGTCATCTACCTGGACTTGTGTAAAGCCTTTGACACTGTCCTGCATGACATCCTTGTCTCTAAGTTGGAGAGACATCATTTTGATAGGTGGACCACTCAGTGGATAAAGAACTGGCTGCATGGCCGCACGCAAAGAGTTGTGCTCAATGGCTCAATGTCCAGCTGGAGAACAGTAACGAGTGGTGTCCCCCAGGGATCAGTGTTGGGACAGGTCTTGTTCAACATCTTTATTGGTGACACGGACAGTGGGATTGAGTGCGCCCTCAGCAAGTTTGCCATTGACACCACGCTGTGCGGTTCAGTTGATACATTGGAGGGAAGGAATGCCATCCAGAGGGACCTTGACACGCTTGTGAGGTGGGCTGATGCCAACCTGATAAAGTTTAGCCATGTCAAGTGCAAGGTCCTACAGCTGGGTCGGAGCAATCCCAGGCACAGCTCCAGGTTGGGCAGGGAAGAGATTCAGAGCAGTCCTGGGGAGAAGGACTTGGGGGTGTTGGTCAATGAAAAAATGAACATGAGCCGGCAGTGTGCACTTGCAGCCCAGAAAGCCAACTGTATCCTGGGCTGCATCAAAAGGAGTGTGACCAGCACGTCGAGGGGGGTGATCCTGCCCCTCTACTCTGCTCTCGTGAGACCTCACTTGGAGTATTGCATGCAGTTCTGGTGTCCTCAACATAAAAAGGACATGGAACTGTTAGAACAAGTGCAGAGGAGGGCCACGAAGATGATCAGGGGACTGGAGCACCTCTCGTATGAAGATAGGCTGAGAAAATTGGGGCTGTTCAGCCTGGAGAAGAGAAGGCTGCGTGGGGACCTCATAGCAGCCTTCCAATACCTGAAGGGGGCCTATAGGGATGCTGGGGAGGGACTCTTCATGAGGGACTATTGTGAGAGGACATGGGGTAACGGGTTCAGACTTAAACAGGAGAAGATTAGATTGGATCTGAGGAAGAAATTCTTTACTGTAAGGGTGGTGAGGCACTGGAATGGGTTGCCCAGGGAAGTTGTGAATACTCCTTCGCTGGTGGTGTTCAAGGCGGGGTTGGGTATAGCCTTGGGTGGCATGGTTTAGTGGGAGGTGTCCCTGCCCATGGCAGGGGGCTGGAACTAGATGATCTTAAGGTCCTTTCCAACCCTAACTATTGTATGATTCTATATTGATGCTATTTTGTATGTCTGTGTAATTATTTTGATTCCATGTCCTTATTGTTGAATTTTAAAACACATCTAAAAAAATTAAATTTCATAATGCAGTCAGACATTATACACTGTTATCCAGCTTATGCTGTAACATCTCTGTTGCATATATACTTTGGAAATTTGTATGACAAAAGTATAAATGTATAGGTGGGAAAATAGGTATTCATTCTCTTCAAGAATTGATTCAATTTTTTAGTCTTTGGAAATTGAATGAAGACTCCTTAAACGTATATAAGCATTTGCCTTTTTGATTAGGAAATTATTGTCAAAATTTCATAGTCTGCTGGATTACAAACAAGTATTTCAAGTGTCATATTCTCTACTGCATCATATTTTGACAAGATTCCAATTCTGATTTTTAGAAGCCTTTGCCACTAGAGAGGCTAAAAAATATTAAAAAAATGTTAAGCTTCCATAAGGAATGTTTCTGATGAAAATGTGTGATCTGAATTAGTTTCAAAAGAGGTGGGAGATGTAACTCAAATTGTTTTTCTTAGTATCTTATCTACAGTCCAATATGCATCATACTACAACAGTTCCACTTGCTCCTAGTCATAAATACATTCTGCTTATTTTTGTGTCAATAGTACTTTATTCTGCTTTATAAACCATCCTGAGTTTTTTTTATCAATGTTATTGGTTTAGTTTGATTTTGAATAGTTTGAAGTATTCAGGAAAATATCTTCATGATTTTTGGAGAGTAAACAAAAAAATCCATTAACCTTCAAAATAATTGATGTGTTTTCCAGGTTACTGATTTATTAAGACACTCTGCACTTGTTCCAATCATTAGTGATAAATCATTCCATAATAAACACTCATTCCATTTTAGTTAAATAATTTTATCTGGTTGGATTGATTACTATTTACAAAAACTTGTTATATTAGGATCTGTTGCTTTTTTTGCCTTTTTTTTTTTTCCCTCTTAAATCACATTTAAAGCAATAAGAAAATGGAAGTGAATATAAATAAAAGTGAATATAAATTTGAATAAAAGTGAATACAAATGAAAGTGAATATAAATTTGTCTGCAAATATGTACCAAAACAGTTATGCAAACATCTGCTCTGAAGGTCTCCAGTGTAATACTGAGGATCTTGAGTCACAGTGGAAAACATCAGCCCAGAAACTCCATCTAGTCATAAGTAGTTCTCCCAAAAATTCATATACCATGCCTTTATCATCTTGCATATTGAAGTCATACTCTTAAAGGATCAAAATTTAGACTTTGGAAAGGTATAACAAGTCAGTTTTTGTGATGACGTTTCCTGGAAATTGGCAGCCATTAACAAACTGTCACTTCTTTAACATACACACTGAAATCAGTGACTCTCATAATGATCTAGGAGTATTAACCATATTCAGATTTCATTTTAACATGGCGGCAATCAAAATGAACGAGTTCTAAACTGTCTTCTCTGGGAAATAGATAGTACCCTCTGAGTGACAAATATTAATTCCTTATTCTGTGTAAATGAAGTTCAAGCTTGCCCTAAAGTCTGGAACTGTTCAGCTCATCAGAAATGCCAGGATCTTACAGAGAAATTCAAAATTTGAATTTGAAGTGCAATTTCCAGGGTGAGTTACGACCTAAGTGGTGAGTTTGTATCGAGCGGAGACTGATCTAGCAACAATTGGTCCTATGATTCTATATATTTCAGGGTTAGAGACCAGATTAGTCTAGGACCTGAAAGCAGTGCCACAGTGACAGGTACTTGTTAGAGAAGGTCCAATAGCATGCATGTACCTGTCCTGCCTCTAGTGCCAGAGTCAGTCCTGAATTGAGCCTCTGTAATGACAACAGCATTATTTTCCTAAACACCACAATTTTCTTCATCTCTTACCCACCAAATAGATGTTGAAGTTCATAGCAGGAAATTGGCTTACTGTATTGTAGCTGTCAGTGTCTGGGAATAGTGTTTAGATTGTGTTTCCCAACTGTTGGGACTTTCCCAGTACATAAAGAGGCATTCCACTTCAGTCTGTCATATTTGTCAATCTGAGAAGGAAACGAGTTTGTCAGAATACCCTAAAATCACTTTTAAACCAGCCAAGATTTAAAAGAAACATCTTTAATCTATCAAATCAGGATGAAACAGTGGTTTGCAAAAGAAGAGATGAAAACTCAATTATAGATTATACTTACCAGCTTCTTTAATCCTTATCCTCTCCAGTGTTGAACTGCTTTTGAAAATTTCCTTGAGGTCATGTTTCTTGTTTGTTCAAGATATCGTCAGAATCTACTCCTTTCTCAGTTCAAGCCTGAATTATCTCTCTTTGAATTTATCTGTCCTTCATAAGAAATAGATCCTTCTTTGTTCTTCCTGGAAACAAGAGCATCCCATGGTGGAATCATTTCCTACATCCATCTTCTTATTCTTCCTTAATTTATTAAATTGATGCATGAGTTTACACCCTTCACTTTGGACTCTCTGATGCCTTCCCTCTCCTCCCCCTCCTTGCCCCACCCTGCCTTAAGAACTCTTAAAATCATAACAAACATTTAGATATTGTAAAAACCCTCCTGGGGTTGTATGAGCTTCCCACTTCTTTAAAGCCTATATATCAAAGAAAACCAGGGCTCTCTACATGCAAATCATGATCATGTAAACATTCTGTGTTTAAACTCAAAATAGAATCATAGAATCATAGAATCATAGAATAGTAAGGGTTGGAAAGGACCTCAAGATCATCGAGTTCCAACCCCCCCGCCATGGGCAGGGACACCTCCCACTAAACCATGCCATCCAAGGCTATGTCCAACCCCACCTTGAACGCCGCCAGGGATGAAGCATTCACAACTTCCCTGGGCAACCCATTCCAGGGCCCCACCACCCTCACAGTAAAGAATTTCCTCCTCAGATCCAATCTAAACCTCCCCTGTTTAAGGTTAAACCCATTACCCCTTGTCCTCTCACCACAGTCCCAAATGAAGAGTCCCTCCCCAGCATCCCTATAGGCCCCCTTCAGGTATTGGAAGGCTGCTATGAGGTCTCCACGCAGCCTTCTCTTCTCCAGGCTGAACAGCCCCAATTTTCTCAGCCTATCTTCATACGAGAGGTGCTCCAGTCCCCTGATCATCTTCGTGGCCCTCCTCTGCACTTGTTCTAACACTTCCATGTCCTTTTTATGTTGAGGACACCAGAACTGCATGCAATACTCCAAGTGAGGTCTCACGAGAGCAGAGTAAAGGGGCAGGATCACCTCCCTCGACCTGCTGGTCGCCCTCCTTTTGATGCAGCCCAGAATACGGTTGGCCTTCTGGGCTGCAAGCGCACACTGCCGGCTCATGTTCATTTTTTCATCAACCCACACCCCCAAGTCCTTCTCTGCAGGGCTCCTCTCAATCTCCTCCCCGCCCAATCTATAGCTATGCCTGGCATTGCTCCAACCCAGGTGGAGGACTTTGCATTTAGCATGGTTAAACTTCATCAGGTTGGCATCAGCCCACCTCACAAGCGTGTCAAGGTCCCTCTGGATGGCATTCCTTCCCTCCAATGTATCAACCGAACTACACAGCTTGGTATCATCGGCAGACTTGCTGAGGACACACTCAATCCCACTGTCCATGTCACCCACAAAGATGTTGAACAAGACCGGTCCCAACACCGACCCCTGGGGGACACCACTCGTTACTGGTCTCCAGCTGGACATTGAGCCACTGAGCACTACTCTTTGCGTGCGGCCATCCAGCCAGCTCTTTATCCACTGAGTGGTCCACCTATCAAATTGATGTCTCTCCAATTTAGAGACAAGGATGTCATGGGAGACAGTGTCAAAGGCTTTACACAAGTCCAGGTAGATGACATCAACCGCTCTGCCCCTGTCCATCAGTTCCGTAGCCCCTTCATAGAAGGTCACCAGATTGGTCAGGCAGGATTTCCCCTTAGTGAAGCCATGCTGGCTGTCCCCAAGCACCTTGTTGGTTTTCATGTGCCTCAGCATGCCTTCCAGGATAATCCGCTCCAAGATTTTGCCAGGCACAGAGGTGAGACTGACTGGTCTGTAATTCCCTGGGTCATCCATTTTCCCCTTCTTAAAAATGGGGGTTATATTTCCCTTTTTCCAGTCATAGGGAACTTCACCTGACTGCCATGATTTTTCAAATATGATGGAGAGTGGCTTAGCAACTTCGTTTGCCAGCTCCTTCAGGACCCGTGGATGGATTTCATCCGGTCCCATGGACTTGTGTACATTCAGGTTCCTAAGGTGGTCCCAAACAAGATCCTCCCCCACAGTGGGCCCAGGGTCCCCACCCTCACCGTCCCTGCGTCTGCCTTCCAAGACTTGGGTGGTGTGGTCAGAGCATTTGCCCGTAAAGACTGAGGCAAAGAAGTCATTAAGAACCTCAGCCTTCTCCAAATCCAGGGTAGCCAGCTCTCCCGATAGCTTCTGGAGGGGGCCCACGGTGTCCCTAACCTGTCTCTTATCGGCAATGTACCTATAAAATCCCTTCCTGTTATCCTTAACATCCCTAGCCAAGTTTAATTCTAAGTGGGCCTTAGCTTTCCTAACCTGGTCCCTAGCTTCCCGGACAACATCCCTGTATTCTTCCCAGGCCGCCTGACCTTGCTTCCACCTTTTATAAGCCTCTTTTTTCCTTCGAATTTTGCTCAGAAGCTACTGTATGATGGTGATTTTATTTATTTATTTGAATAGACAGATAACTGTTAGTGAGATTTAAGAAGATGGCTTAAACCCAAACATACAGCACATTGCCCGCAATGTCCTTCAAGAATGAGTTGCTGTCTAGTTCTAAGACCAACAACTTCCAGTGGTTCTAAAGCTGCACAAATCCTGTGCCAGTGTCTCCGATTCTGTAAGCTTGTCCATGAGTCTGCTCTTACCAGAAGTTAGGTCTGCTCCTGCTGTTGCCTGCGTGTGGCTTTTGTGGAGTTTCTGTCTGCCTAGTCCATCTTCAGCTCTGAGTTTTTCGCAGTCCCCTCTTTTCTGCATGGTCCCACCCAAGCCACAGTTCTGTGGGCACTTCTGCCTTGGCGCTATTTTTTTCATTAAACTGATGCACCCGCGTGGTAAATAAAGAGCAAGCAGAAATCAGATATAAACCTTTTGCTACTGCCATATGTAATACAAAATTTTAAATTCATGCTTTTCTTCCTAGATTTATCGAGCTTATTTTACTGTGTTTGAAGAGCTAATTAATTAATTTTATCATCAAGCATTTCTTATTACAAAAGGTTCTTATCCCCCATAAGAAGAATCTGCTGAACAGTGTTTCTGGGAATTAAAAGTACCTAGTCTGTGAATCCCAGGCAACCTGAGGCTAGTTATAGCATCTCTAGGAATGTTCACTGACTGAGCTTCATGCACCTAACCGGCCCCTTGGATGTGGGGTGTAAGCTTGATATACAGTACATCTTTCCTGGACTCAAAGATCACTGAATTCATCAGCATCCAAAAAGACATATGAAGAGATTTTGGATCTCTGATGTCTGTGCCTAATTTCTTTTAAAGTTGCATTTTAAGCTCCTATGTGCTCTTTTCTATCCCATCTTAAGTCCTGTACCAAAATTGACAGAAGAAATCTGTAACTAACTTGGAAAGTGCAGAGAAACTTTCAGAATCTCAGTCCAGGGTGTTCTGCAAAAGCTTTTTCCCCACCTCCAGAAGAATAAAAATATCCAAAGAAAGATTACAAAAACATTTTTAAGCAGTCATACAACTCCAATGTCTTTGTGTATTTATTTTGCCTCTGCTGCCTCCTCTTCACTGCAGTTATTGTACAAGTCCCTAGTACTCTACTGGCAGGCATCTGCTTCCAATTTCAAGAAGATAAACTCTTCAATCTCTCATGCCTTAAGGCAAAAATGAAAATCACTGAACAGCTTATCCAAGAACCACTTTTTGCTGAGACAGCTCCTCTTGTTGTCTGTTTGAAGCAGGAACTCTGGAATTGGTATTGTAATCCATTTAATATAACAATGAACTTTGGTTTTCTTGTCAGCAGGGGGGTAAAAAAAAACCAGGAGTTTTTTTTTTGTTAACACCATCTGGATTCATTTTATTTGCCAAAAATCTTCATCTGTGATCAAAAGCCAAGCATAGTGTTATATTTTTACTTCTAAAGCAAAGTTTTTATATATAGAATCATAGAATAGAATCATAAAGTAGTTAGGGTTGGAAAGGACCTTAAGCTCATCTAGTTCCAGCACCCTTGCCATGGGCAGACAAGAGTGTACTGATAGTATCCCCTGAATTAGAAACCTACTCAAAGTATTTGCTAAATTTATCAATGCACATATTGAGTTCAAAATACATCTGAGGCAATTCTGACAAACAGATGCTCAGTTAAAGGGGTGATACAGAACATATTCTAAGACAGATTCTCTACATGAACTCTCTTATAACCAGATTCAGTCTTAATTTTTTTGATTGGGAAAGAATCTTTAAGCTTTCCTGGCAGTTTGGAGCCCCTGTATGTATCGGTTAAAGCCCTTAATTTATCTAACAGTATTCTATCTTCTACAGGAAGGTTTTGTTGAAACAGAAGCCATCTATTTTGTTAGTGCAATCCATATGCTTGATACTGTAGTATTTACCTTGTAAGCCCCTCAAATGAAGAGAAGTGATAAAGAAAAAACAGGTTTAGGCTGGAGAGCTCTCTATCCGTATATATGCCAAGAACAGAGAAAAGCAATTCAGCTGCAAGGATCCAGAGACATTCAGAGTTCAGCTGTGACAGTTCATGTTTCTGAACTTCCACAAGAAATTTTCACCTTGGGCACTATGCCTGGAAGATTGAATGCACACATCCTCCAAAAACTGAGTCAATCAGAGCATAGGTGAGTGAGGAAATTATAAATATAGGCATTAAGGATCACCTTAAGGACGCAGGGACTGTCTTGAAGCAAGACTAAAATATTTGTTTCCAGTCCCAGTGTTGATGCCATCTGGGCACAAACTAGCACATTGCTGCTTTCACCTAAATCTGAGGATCAGTCAGCTATTAACTCAAAACATGCTCTGCTGTTGGCTGTGAAGGCTCCTCGCTGTTTGTTGCTGGCAGGGTTGTGAAGTGTTTATAAATGAACTGAGAAGCTGCCATTCTCCTCAAGCACTGCCAGCTCCAGGAGATGAACACTGTGTATTGTGGTTATCCCTCGGAGACTGAGAAACCATTTCTGAAAGAAGACCAGAAATGAGGAAACTACTTAACTACAGGAAAATAAAGCAAGATAAAAAGTGTCCAAATGGTGTACTGGAGCAAATTTAGCAGCAAGATGGAGCGAAGATTACATATATTATCTGTTTTGTTTGCAAGTTAATACTAATACTCAATGTATAAACTCAAAGTTAATTCATTTTCATATTTCTGTGATAAGTAAACAACCTGTTTTCCTACGAGATCTTCACAATTGATAAGAAAATTATTCATACCTAAGTTTCAGACATTACTATTGATTTATATACAGGCAAGGACCCTCTTTTCCCCATGTGTGCACACCCACATACATACACATGTGCTTCAGCTTTAGCTGCCTGAGATACCTTGTGAGAAGTCCTCAGCAGAGATAGCTCCAGCTGGTACCTCAGGGACAGCAGGAAAGGAACATGGCAGTTGCCTGAGCCTCAGCATATCTGCATATACCCCTATGGTAGCAGTTGCCTCCATAAGGTCCCAAAATTCTTGTTGGTCTATACAGATGATGCAATAGAAATAATATGATTTTAAAAAGTGTCATCTGAAGGCACCAACACTTCATCCCAGAGGTAGCAGTGTTTTTTAGCTTGCAGAGACTATTACTGCCATTCACTCTTGTTTGTATGTTTAAAGTTTCTCTTAGAAAGAAATATGAATTGAAATGTAATGGAGAAAGATCATGCTTCTTTCTGGGAAAGCAAAGTTGAGTGTCTCAGACTGAAAAATATTTCTTCACTTAAACATAAAGACAAACAGGTTCTTAGTTACTGTCTTGGCTAACAGAGTAAAAGTCATAATGGAGGCATGAAGAACAATATGTGTGATTTTTTCTGGTTCTTCAGCTTGGACACTAGCAGCAATTTCGTCATAGTTTTTTTGGTGAGCAATGTAATAGCAGCAGTTGTAATATTCTTTCTCCTTCCTGCACTACAGTTTGGCTTTCTGCTGTGGCACTAATCAAAGAGTGTGTTTCAGGACCTGCAGGTAAAATAGACAAGATGCTATCTATGCAGTTAAGAAAAAAAGGGAGCAGAGGATGTAAGACCAGACAAATGTTTCTGCAACAGTGGGCAGAGCAGATGTAAGTATCCACATGTATTTCTTCATACATGGTAGCATCTCTTATTTTAATAACCATATGTATAAATTGCATTTACATTAGGTATTTTGTGCAGGGCCCATATGGAATATAAAGAGTTCCTGAGAAGCATTTGGGTGTTCAATTCATGCCATCACCATAGAGATGGGGTGGATACCATGACATAACTGCATGTAGATTAAGGTTTCATAGGCATCTCTCACTGAGGTGAGGAAGGAGGGGTTCATTGATATGCTAATTTCAGATCACCGAAAAAGACTTCTATAACCCCAGGTGGAAAACTGTCAGGCCATATGACAATCTGACAACCTTCATTTTGCACCAGCAAGAGATGTACTTTCAAATGTGACATTTTTAGATGCTTCCAGATGTCACTATCAGTAGTTTCAGGTTTTAGTTTGGATTAAAGAGGGTTATTTTCTTTGGCGAAGAGCTCTTGGCTAGAAAGGACACAGTACACATTAGAACCCTCATGAAGGAACCAGGAGAAACTGTTTGGCCTTTGCCTTTGAAATATGACTATGAATTTTCCATATGCAATTGCTGCTTTTTGTTGCACTACTGCTAGCAAAACTAAATCTTGAACGATGCTGAAATTTAGCAACAGATGCATTAGGCACCTGCCTCTTCCAGAAGAACAGCGATAATTACCAACTATCAGCTGATCAATTTGCCTGAAGGCTTGAGCTCTTTTTTTCCCATGATGAAGAATGGAGTTTATTTCCTAGTTCTTCATCAGACTTACCACTCCAGGGTGAAGTTTGGCTCAGCCAGAGGGAGATTTATCATTTTGCATTGTTTTCCTAGCCATTTTAGACTAGGAGGCTGTTTTCAAAATGTTTGAGTGCCACAAGCTGCAGATGAAGGCAGTAGGAATTGCAAAAAATTAACGAATCCTTGAACTCTGACCTTGCAGCTTCATGGTAATCAATTTCAATGATGCTTAGAATTTCCAGGGAAGCAGGACACATAGAAATGAGTAAAAAAAAAATAATTCAGAACAAAATTCTTGCCTGCAAATTAAGAATAATATCAGCAATGTGATCCTCAGTCTTCTCTATACCACTTTTACTGTATTTCTCATTAAAGTAGATACTTGGTTATTTTGTGTTTGGTATTTTCTGTTTATTTTTTTAATGGAAATTTAACAACTCACAAGAATTCATTCTGAAAAGTAATAAATATACATATATATATACTATGTGATATATCCTGGGTGTTTTATGGGAACTGTCGATCCCAGTGATTGAATGATTAATTGCAGTTCTAGCAGTGATTGATAGATAAATGAGCATTCCACTACACATTCAGGAATAAACCTTCTGCTCTCTGCTATTGGGATGAACAGGAATTTCAGCAGTGGTATCAGACAACAGCCCTCATGCAACTGCAAAAGCTCACTGAAATCAGAGAGAAGTTTTCCCACTGATTTTTTAACAGGATCAGACCAAAATCAGAATCCAAAGGAAGAAAATTTTTATATTTTTAAAGTAAGCTCTTGATTAGCTCCTTTTGTACAGCTTTGTGTGAAACAAGCTAAGGAGAACACTCTCATGTCCAGTCTTAAAGAGAGAGGTCATTACCATCCATGGTACTTTTGCAAGTGCTAGGAGCAGTAAAGAACAGGAGCTAATTCTGAAGCAATGTACCTAACAGCAGGAATGCCTTTCCCAGTGCTGTGACATTTAGGGGTTCCTTAGATACCCCTAACCAGTCTCATTTCGCCATGCTTGAGCATAGCTGCCACTGTTTCAGGTGGACAGAACATAGTCAGGATATAGTCCATTCAGAAGGGCTTTCATTAGTTGTAAAACCATTAGGAGCCACTCCAGTTTCTGTTGACACTATTTATTTGCATGAATCCTTCTAACTTTTAATGTTTTGTGGGTTTCTTTTGTTTTTAATTAAAGTGATCTATTATGTAACTAAATCTGAGCTGGAATAGATTGTTCAGACTTCACTGAACAGATTTATTCCAGTTGAGATTTTGAATTTTACTACTTAGGCACATCACCTTATCTTTTTATTCAGGTTTCTCTCAACCAATTTAATAACATTCATGCATTCTTGAAAGAGAGCTAGTAATTTCTTTCTTCATTGAAAGGTACTGATGAATCAAAATTGAATGTTTTGTAAGAGAAGCATAACAATTTTACCAAAATTATACATGAACAATTATAGATCTGTTTCATCTATCCTGAGGCATTTCACTGCTATGATATTGTCATGCATTGAACAATAAACATTAGATGTAATTTTTTGTGTGTTATGTAAAACTTCTCTAATCAGGCCATGCTAATATTTACCAAATTAACATTTATTTCCCTGTAACTTAATCACAGGAAGCATCTAAATATCTTCTCTGTTTAAAGTCAGGATGAAAGAAAGTTCAAAATGTAGCTACTTTTTGCAGACTTGATCTTCTGGGACTTTGGGATGTTCTTTTTTGAAAAGCAAGTTGGTGAAATAAAAGCATAGTGGAAATTATTAAAAATAATCTTTATTCATGTTTCAAAAAAACAGACGGTAAGGCTCTCTTCGTAGTCCCTGAGCTCTATTTATGGACAGGATACACTTACAAACTCATTAGAAAACATTCTGTGCTTGGCAAAATCCTCTGGTTTCTCTACTGGAGACTGAGGCGACTGTAAATGCTATTACATGAAAATGCATAGAGTATACCATCACATAAAGCTCACTTAGTTAGTTTTGACTCAGTAACACTAAATTAGTATTCATGATGGACTCTCTGACAAATAGGGTTATTATCAACCCATGCTGTAAGATAAATCAGGTGGAAACCAACAGAACTGTATTTTTGTTCTGGTCTTGTTTACAGATCTTTGGAATGGCACATATACTCCAAACGCTCTCCGGAAGCTTGCCACTCACGTTATCAGTTTTCTCTGGCTTAGAGCACTGAGAGTGATCATTTTCTGACAATGTTTACCAACAACAAAGGTGTCCTATTGATCAAACTTTCTCTCTTTTATGCTTCTTTATGTCCCTGAATGTCTTACATCATTTTGCCTTTAGCCAAATGGAACAAAAAACCAGCACATGGCAAATGATGTAAATAACCATTAAGGTTATGGTTTGATGTTGTGAAAGACAGCTACAGATCACTGCAGGAATTTAAAAAAATCAGTACTTTCACATTTCAGGAGAAGATGTTAAAAGAAAAAATAAAATAAAAAAAATAAGAGAAGAGAAAGAAAAGAAAAGAAAAGAAAGAAAAGAAAAGAAAAAAGAAAAGAAAAGAAAAGAAAAGAAAAGAAAAGAAAAGAAAAGAAAAGAAAAGAAAAGAAAAGAAAAGAAAAGAAAAGAAAAGAAAAGAAAAGAAAAGAAAAGAAAAGAAAAGAAAAGAAAAGAAAAGAAAAGAAAAGAAAAGAAAAGAAAAGAAAAGAAAAGAAAAGAAAAGAAAAGAAAAGAAAAGAAAAGAAAAGAAAAGAAAAGAAAAGAAAAGAAAAGAAAAGAAAAGAAAAGAAAAGAAAAGAAAAGAGAAAAAAGAGAAAAAGGAAAGGAAAGAAGGAAAGGAAAGGAAAGGAAAGGAAAGGAAAGGAAAGGAAAGGAAAGGAAAGGAAAGGAAAGGAAAGGAAAGGAAAGGAAAGGAAAGGAAAGGAAAGGAAAGGAAAGGAAAGGAAAGGAAAGGAAAGGAAAGGAAAGGAAAGGAAAGGAAAGGAAAGGAAACCACCCCCCACAAGCACCTGAATTTTAACTTTGTATGTTATGAGCCACTGAAGTCTGGATTTCAGTTTTAGGAGAATACTTTCTGCCAGCCTTCTCATGATGACTCACAATGTAATCTTAGGGCATAGTTATCACAGTGAATTAGTTTATCTACAAAGAAATGCAAGTTTTGTCTGCAATACAAATAGGACAAGCACTGAATAACAGAATCTGTACCAGAGCAAAAAGTCTGTGATTTGCAAAGCACAGACTAATATCTTTGAAAAAGCCACATCACTCAGCTTGTGACAAGCATGAGTCTAAAATTGCACTTGGGTTTTTTCCTTCCATTATACTGACAACATTAGAGACTTCTATGCACCATGATGATTCCTCTCTCTTGGCAAACCATACATTTATCACCTTGTCTTTGGATAGACTTTGTCTAAGGCTGTATTTGAAGAAATCTTAGATTTTAGCAAGAAATACAGTAAGGGTTTTGAATCTGCAGAATGGATTTTTCATTTTCTTTCCCCTTAAATAATAGAATACGTTTTGGGGGAGAAAATTTCTGTCTGTCAGACTAGCTACTGAAGGACTCTTAACTCTGCCACTGCCTTCTTTTCACACTTACTTTTTTTGTTTCAGGTCTGTGACTCATCAGATGTACACTAACAACTGAAGAGACCTTCTATAGGTACTATAAACATTATAATTTTAACTTAAGACTTGGTTTTTCCCTGGGATATTTTGAAATTCCTTTTTTTTTTTCAGGCTGTTATTTATGAATGTGACCTCATTTGCGGACAACCCAATAGAGGACAGCCTGCAATAACATTTATGGTTAATCACTTGGGAAAGTACTTCCCAGAATAGTGACATTTTTCTGAATTTGGACTTTAACCTGAAGCAGTTTAATAATCAATCCAATCAGTCTGTTCTTTATCTAATTTAAATTACCACTTGATCAATTTGGAAAAATAAAAAACAAATGCGAAATTTGGTTAAAATATGATAAAAGTAACTCATAAGTGTCTGTAATATGTCTGCCACTGTTCAATGAGTACACAAAAAGGAGCAGAAAAGCGACAAGGTTTCTCATACCAACATTACGGGGGCAATGCTTCTCTTCCTCCATAGTGAGGGGTTGTGATATAGACGGCATGATTTTTAATCATGAGGTCTGCATGTACTGTGAGACATATGTTGGTTTGCTGGAAAAGAGAAAAAAAATGACACTCTTTTGAAATTATTCTTTTTCGCCATCAAACTACAGCAAGGAAAGTTGAAAGTATGGCGTAGTAGTAAGAGATTGAAAGATTTTACTGCAATTCCAGAGGCATAAGCCAGTCTTTGTATTTATCCCAACAACACCTCCTAGTTAATCTGTTTATAAATAGATACCTGGCCAGGCTTAGTTATCTGAGCTTAAGGAATGTTATGCTGTCTCCATCATCTTTTTATGCACTTTTGTCTGCAGAAAATGAAACGACTTAGTGAAAAGTCAGATAAACCACTTTAGCTTTCTGGATTGACTGACAGGGCTATCTGCCTCTCCAGAAAGTTGAATTCACCCATTATGTGAATTCAACTTTCTAATTAAATTGGGAAAAAAAAAAAAGGAATAAAAATTTAACTAATATGTGTGAAATCAAGAAATATGTTTGTGTCAGGCTTATGTCCCAGAGACAGAATAATACAAAGCTTAAGATTTTGCTAGTGCAGCAGCACTGGCATTTCTCCAGCTTTGAATTGCGAAAATCGTCTGGTTCAGCGCACTTAGTCAGGGGGGCACGGGGTAGATCAGTGCCAGCCACCAGTTCCCAGCACGCCTTCATTCATGTCCTGATCTTGCTCCTTTCATGGTTGTCACTCTTTTTATGTCAGGAGCATGACTGGAATTTACACAAGCTTCTGGTGAAGGAACTGACTGCTGTTTCTCTCATGCTGTTTGGGAAACCTCATCACAAATAGAACTCAGTCTGGTGGCATACTTTGCTGGAGACGGAAAGGCATTAACTTCTGTTTTTTACAGATTTTTAAGTTATGACACAAAAACTATTGAATGTAAAAAATAGAAAATGCGCCTATAGGAAGAGATGAATGTCTAGTAAAATTTTCAAGTATAACTGTTAGACACTCAAACAAATATAGTCATTAAACTGGTCTCCAAAATCCCCTTCTTTGTAGTGTGGACATGGCCAGAAAAGAACATGAGCATGACTGCAGACACGTTTAATGTATTACTTCAATTATAGCCCATGATATTAATAAGAAAAAAAAAATTCCTTTTAAGATCTAGACTCCAGCATTTTTCTACTCCACTGAACAGAGAACTTTGGTTGGTACATCTGCCCACAGCATCAAGCCATCAAATACAGCAACCTTGCATAACATCAGTTCTGGAGGAGGTGTGATATAAACACATCAGCAAGAAATTTTTTCTCTTCCACTAACTACAACTGAAGATAATAGTTGGCAAAAGGTAGGTCATGGGTTTAGCAGTGGTCCATCAATCTATGGTGGATAAATAGGTAGACAGGGTCCTCTATTTTCTCTCTATCTTACCAAAAAGTATGATTAAAAAAATTTTAATTCCATGCATCCAGAAGGAGAAAATAAACTGAAATATTAAATAAGAGCAAGTTAGGAACACATCTCATTGAGAATTTAAAAGGATACAAAATGAGTCAATATTATACCATACAGAATGATATTTCAGCAACAAAGAAAAGCAACCTCAGCAAAACAAATCACTTCAAGCTTCAGAACTTTGTGCTGGCTCAGAGCTGAGAGAGGTCCATAACCGAAGTTTCTATTTGAAATATTGAGAAATACAAGTAAATATTTGGAGGTCAGCATTCATTTTGTGAAAGTGTTAATGGGCTACTTACTGTAATGTCTGAGACAGCAATATGTTATGAAGCTTGAAATGTCTCAGAATGTATTTCTGACTGGACTGCACTTCCTGATAGGAAATCTGATTTGCCTTCCCTTTGCTTTCCTTAGTCTGTTGAACTGTGATTTTTTATCAAGCAGTTTTACTACAGATGGAAATAGTTCCTAAATGCTTAAATGCTGCACTTTTTAGGAAAATAGGGTTAAATTTTCCCTTTGGGACACAATCATACTCTTTCAATTGCTATTCAATACGTGGGATAAGCTATTATCTAGATCTCACATTTCTAAGTACAAGTTTTGGAGATGTTATATGAAAGTTCTCTCTCCAATTCTGTATCATTTTCAAGGTGTCAGTCTTCTGGCTTTCTTTTAAAACTATATTTTTTAATATTTCAAGGAACCATATTCCATCTCCACAGTGCTAGTGGCAGGCTGGAGTACTTGGGTAACAGTGGAAAAAAATGTAATGCAGAACACACTGGAAAGAAGTTCAGTGATACTTAGCTGTAGTAATAACTGTCACAGAGACTTTCATATGATGAATCACAGAATTGTTAGGGTTGAAAGGGAGCACTGGAGATCATCTGGTTCAATGGTAGATGCTGTCACAGAGCTTCTACTTTGACCTTTTCCAGCCCAAGACCACTGTCATTTTGTCTTTTTCCTGCTCCTTCTCTGGCCACTGTCTCCTCTGCTGCCAGATCCAGCAATGCTGTCCCTGAGTCCAATTTCATACCACTGCTGGACTCTCATTCTTCTGATCGAAGCACACCCAGAGGTTTTAGCAGTGTATTGCACAGCACTCCAAGTCTTCATTTTTGAATGTAGTCCTCACACTACCACAGATGTAGGCATACGGAATAGAACCCCTGCCCTGAGCCAGGACACAGACCAGTGCACTGAAAGCTTAGAGAGACACTTTGGAAACAGGAAAAGAACAGAG
Source organism: Amazona ochrocephala (assembly GCA_039720435.1). NCBI lineage: Eukaryota > Metazoa > Chordata > Aves > Psittaciformes > Psittacidae > Amazona > Amazona ochrocephala. Next base: position 23,300,048 of record CM077878.1, read on the forward strand.
GAGGGAGTGATGAAGCCTGGGATGTATTATGTTTGCACAGGTGTTGTCATACCTGAAGCTGTATTCAATATGCTGCAGCTGCACATTAGGCACGGTCCTTTAGCAATCCAGTCTGGACTCAAGTGCATAATATACTAAAGGGTCCTTATACATGCAATTGGATTCGGTTTGTGTGGTAAGGTTTTGGTAGCATGGGGCTAGAGGAATGCATTCTGTGAGAATTTGCAAGAAGCTTCTTCCATGTCCAATGCCAGCCGGCTCCAAGGCAGACCTGCCTCTAGCTAAAGCTGAGCCCATCAGTGACGGTGGTAGCACCTCTGGGACATCATGTTTAAGAAGGGGGGAAAAAAAAAATAGAAGGGCAATTTCAGCCAGAAATACAAGAAAGCAGCAGCTCTGCAGACACCAGGGTCAGTAAGGAAGGAGGTGAGGAGGTGCTCCAGGCACAAGAGCAGAGATTCCCCTGCAGCCCATGGTGCAGATCATTACAAGGCAGGTTGTGCCCCTGCAGCCCGTGGAGGACCTCATGGTGGAGCAGGGGAGTGCCTGAAGGAGTCTGTGATCCCGTGGGAAGCTCATGGTGGAGCTAGCTCCTGGCAGGAGCTGTGGTCCCATGGAGAGAGGAGCCCATGCTAGAGCAGGTTTGCTATCGGACTTGTGACCCTGGGGGGGACCCACGCTGGAGCAGTCTGTTCCTGGAGGGCTGCACCCCATGGTGCTGATGAACTGGATGTATGACAGTCTACACGTCTGTGAAGACATGCTTATTGCCTCTGATCAGTGGGATTAAGCTTAGCCCTGACTGTATTTGAGCTGTTAAGGTTCAGTGATATGACAAATCCCTTGCTTTTTATGAGCTGGCACCCTAAAGAAAAGGAGAAGGTCTTTAGTTGCATTTTATCTCCTACATCAGCCTATGAGTGAAGAAGTTCTTGCCAGTTCATACTTGCATGCAGGGGGTTCACTTGAATTACCAGTTTTAAAGTGAAACTTCAAATAGGAAAATTCCTAAAAAAAGAATTTTGGTTGGTTTCAATTTTTTTTTTTTTTTTTTTTTTTCATTTTTTTCATTTTGACAATGGCAGTGTCGTGGTTTAAGCCTCTATAACTCACGTAGTCGCTCTCTCACTCACTCCTCCCTCATTCTTCCCCCAGTCCCAGACGGATGAAGAGGATAATCAAAAGAATGCAACTCCCACAGGTTGAGATAAGAAGAGTTTAGTAACTAAGGTATAACACAAGCCACTACTGCTACCACCAATAATAATAATGACAAGGCAAATGCAAGGAAAGAATACAATCGCTCACCACCTGATACCAAGCCCGACCCAGCAGTGCACCCCCACCCTTCCGGGTCTCTGCTCTCCGTTTTTAAATCCTGGGCATGATATGCTGTGGTATGGAGTAACCTCTTTGGTCAGTTTGGGTCAGGTGTCCCTTCCCTGCTTCCCCCCGGCTTCCCCTCCTCCCCGCAGAGCACAAGACTCAGAAAGTCCTTGGTCAAATCAAAACATTCTAAGCTGTAACTATAAACATCAGTGTTATCAGCGCTGTTCCCAGGCTGAAAGTCTAAAACACAGCACTGCACCAGCTACTGTGAAGGAGAAAAATGACTGCCGGTGCTGAACCCAGGACAGGCAGCTTTTAAAATTTCAATTATTTGTACTGTTTCACATTTCTCTAGTCAGTGTACTATATGGATATTTTGTTAAATAATGAAATCAAGTGTTGTGTTTCCTTAATACCTACATAGAATCATAGAATCATAGAATAGTTAGGGTTGGAAAGGACCTTAAGATCATCTAGTTCCAACCCCCCCTGCCATAGGCAGGGACATCTCCCACTAAACCATGCCACCCAAGGCTCTATCCAGCCCAGCCTTGAACACCGCCAGTGATGAAGCATTCACAACTTCCCTGGGCAACCCATTCCAGTGCGTCACCACCCTTACAGCAAAGAATTTCTTCCTCATATCCAATCTAAACTTCCCCTGATAAGTTTGAGCATTCAGCTATTTAATCTTTTCTGAGAAGTGGAAACGAGTCTACCATTTTTCGTGTTAATTATAATGTAGGAGGATTAGCTAAATGCACATTAGTTTCCTTCTTTTTCTTCTTTTTTTTTTTTTTAATGTGATACTTTATTAAACCATTTCATTAACTGTTTGAATCTACTTGTAGAGTATAGAGAATGTTTTGGTGAACCATTTATCCACTAAATATGCTGCTTTACTGTAACTGAAAGTATACACAGTAAATTCAGTAAATGGTTTGAATCTAAAAAATGGGAATATATTCATACTTACATTTACATTTACACTTACTTATTGAAGAAATACAGAAATACTGGCCAGGAAGAGGTCTTGCACATTCTTGTATCCAACCAGACTTTGCAATTTTTATTAATTGCTAACCTGCGGAGAAGGACTTGAGGGTGTTGGTCAATGAAAAATGAACATGAGCCAGCAATGTGCGCTTGCAGACCAGAAAGCCAACCATATCCTGGGCTGCATCAAAAGGAGCGTGACCAGCACATCGAGGGGGGTGATCCTGCCCCTCTACTCTGCTCTCATGAGACCTCACTTGGAGTATTGTGTGCAATTCTGGTGTCCTCAACATAAAAATGACATGGAACTCTTGGAATAAGTCCAAAGGAGGTCCATGAGGATGATCAGGGGACTAGAGCACCTCCTGTGTAAAGATAGGATGAGAAAGTTGGGGCTGTTTAGCCTGGAGAAGAGAAGGCTATGTGGAGACCTCATAGCAGCCTTCCAATATCTGAATGGGGCCTATAGGGATGCTGGGGAGGGACACTTCATGAGAGACTGTAGTGAGAGGACATGGGGCAACAGGTTCAAACTTAAACAGGGGAAGTTTAGATGGATATGAGAAAGAAATTCTTTACTGTAAGGGTGGTGAGGCCCTGGAATGGGTTGCCCAGGGAATTTGTGAATGCTTCATCTCTGGCGGTGTTCAAGGCCAGGTTAGATAGAGCCTTGGGTGGCATGGTTTAGTGAGAGGTGTCCCTGCCCATGGCAGGTGGGTTGGAACTAGATGATCTTAAGGTCTTTTCCAACACTAACTGTTACATGATTCTATGATTAATCAGGTATCATCTCTCTTACATGTCTGCTAAAAACAGAACACAAAATATTGCTTAACGGCTTGTAACATATTTACCCTGTCTGGAAAAGATCAAAAGGCACAACTAGAAATTAGAATAGAGATATAAAATGTACACTCTCAATGTCCCACCTGTTGACGCAGAAGTCCCGGACACAGCACACAGACCAATATGATCAGGCTGTGCCAAGTTTATTGCACAGATAGCTCAGTATATATAGGCATTCTACGTGTCTATCATTAACACACACAACTCTAATTGGATACATGCATTGTTCACGCGACTAAATACAGAATAGGATTCGCTCAGACCCTCTGTCCACGTGCATAGTGCTTTCCACCTACATTCTACTTGGTGTCCTGCTTAATATATGATTGGTTAATATCTCTCAGCTAAGTGTTAGTAACAGCTTAATGATTGGTTAACTATTACAGCATATGTTTCAAGGTTACAGTTATCAGTTCCTCCTGCACATCTCTCTCAGTAGCTTTCCATACTAACTTTCCCAAGGCTTCTGCGCGTACATGAACTTTAGTAACCCTCAGGCGAGGCCTCAGTGCCTGTGGGTCACTACCTTACAATTGTCAAGCAGTTGTCCGGATTGCTCACATGCCTGTTCACAGCCAAATAGCTCTCCACACCCACTGCCTTTTAAAAGCAGTGGTCTTGCTTCTTATTTCCTGATTGTTTGGGGAAAACAAGATACTCGCCTACTTGGTTTGAAATAACGGCTTAGCAGTTGGCCAACACAGCCTAATGGAAAAATTTCCTCTGACTCCAGTTCTAACAATCACATTAACTTCATATACCAGAGTAAGGTGCACCAATTAGACACCCCGTCTTACTTCATTAGGACATTAGGAGATTAGGACCATCACTGTAGTCCAGCTAACATGAACTTTCTGGAGGCCAATCTGAAATTATTCAAAAGCAAATGTGCAAAAACCCCTATGACTTCCCTCAATCGAAGTATCAAACAGTGAAAATATTTCTTCCTAGCTAGAATTATCCAGTAAGAAGCCACTTTGCTTGCGATATATTCCTGTCTAAATAGAGTGCAATTAACGACCAGCTACAGTCCCGAAGTTCCTTTTGTTATGAAATTTGGCTGAAATCATATATTATTAATAATTTCAAGGAAAGTCACATTCTAAAAGATACAATAACAGATCTGAGTGTGTTAAGTCTGTATTTTATGGAGGATGCTTAAAAATTGTTTCCTGTGGTCCAGAAGTATTTTTCACTTAATCTAAAGTTTATTCAGCTAATTGAATATAATTTGAAAAAGTTCCTCTGTTGTTTTTACTGATCTATAAAAGGGTTAATATTTACTCGAGAATTAGACGAGTTTCTATTGTGACTTTGCGGGAAGGTTTTTGAAAGGCTGCAGACTTTCTCATCTCTTTTTGAAAACTGGAGATCAGCACTCCTATATCTGCTTCCTGAAAATCATCCCCTCCATTCAAAACTTGGAGAAAATTTTGTACCAGTGTTAGAAAACTGCAAAACCATGAGCTCTCTGTAAGCTACATACAGGTTTATATCTAGCTGTCCCTCATTTTGTCCTGTTCAACTTGGACAACTATAATGGCAAAATTCAGAAATCTGATAGGAGGAATATTTCTAGAGCCAGCTGGGGTTTTTCATATTTTCAAGTAATGGGATCATTAGGGATGGTATTCAAGGATAAAGCGAGGTAAGGTTTAAGGAAAGGAAGGAACTTTTATTAACTCAACTTTATAGTTTCCAAACCAGACATGCTTCAGGCATACAAACCTTTCTCTTGTGCCCTGGAAAGTGGCCCCTTTTTATAACTGTATCAGCTAGTTTAAGAAAAGATATTACTTCTCCCTGCAAATGTTGTCTTTCAGATTTCAAGACACATTAAAGCAAGTGAGTTCTACCGTGCTATGAGCATTTCACAAAATTTTTATTTCAAAGCTATAGTCAGCAAAATGCTTTAACTCCAGCAAGTGATATAAACACACAAAAATGTTGACTTTACAGTCCTTTATATCTTTAGCCTTTACATTTCTACTTTATCCTCCTCACGCCTACTTTCATCCTTCTCTTCTACTGCCTTTACAAAGTGGAAGTACTAATTACCTCATCTCAGAATTTTATTGATACAGAGTAAAACCAGTGGTGGCATGTTTAGTGAACTCAGTGGGATCTTTCTTAACAGTTTCTGCAAATTTAATAATACTTGTTCTTGTACATTATATCAGTAGTTGCACATCACACATATTCACCTATTTCCATGATTTGTACTTAAAAATACTTCAAAAATACATTTTTAAAGCTCTCATAAAGTTATTTTAAAGTGCCACATAAAAAATGCTGGAAAATTGCCACTGGAATAAAGGTCACGAGCAAACAAACTTAATTTCTTTCTGAAGTAAAAATAATCCATAATACTTTTTCTCTCTTCTTAGTGTATGTTCTGCTATTCCTCTTCAACCCATTGTACTATTCCTGTCCCACTATTCTCACTTGCCCTAATTATATATAAATCTTATAGCTGGAGAATAATAATGAGTCAAGTATGTGGGAAAATTTTAATTAATGATAATTTTATATTTATATTTATTTATTTTAGTTGGGATTTGAGAGTGAATCTGATGAATTGCATTTTAAAAGTGCTTATTTCTCACCACTGCCTATAGTGGACACCTGGGTTGACTAGCTTATAGGTAGGTGTCTTCGGTCTAACCACTTACCTAGAAGTATAGATGTATGGCACATCTCAAACATACTAGGCCAGGGGATTTTCATTAAATGTTCTGAAGGTCACACTTCAACTCTGCCTAAGCAACATTTTCCAATCCTAAGTGTTTTGTTTGTTCTGGTTTTAGTTAACAAACCTCCTCACACACTTTTGAAAACCTTTGTAGCTCTTTGTCCTCACCTTTGAAAATTTGGTTCATAAGACCTTCAGTCCAATTCTCAATTGCTTCTACATTGCGAAGTTGCTACGGAAAATGTTACTGCTGCAAGTTGTGTTTATATAACTTTTTTTTGAAGATAAATCACTAAGTGCTCCAACACCTGCCCCATAGAAATTGCTTCCTCCACCCCTAATAAAATAGGGACATTTAAAACCTGGAAGCTGATTAACTTTTACTTCTTCTTAACAAAATTTTTCTGCTTCTCTTTCTTAGGAATCACTGTTTGCATAAAGATCTTTCTTTAGAAGGGCTTCAAAAGCCTTATTGCAGCTAGAATTACGTTGATTCAGCTATATTTAAAAGATGGGCAGTCAAAGGGAATAAAATTATTGCGGTAAAATTTTCTGAAGTATTAATGAAATGTACAATTTTGTTGACATTCTGAGGTTGAAAGATTAGGGTAAATAAAAGGTTGTAGGAGTATTCTACATTTTCATCTTTCGAATTTTAGAATAATGACATTCAAGTTTGGGAAAATTTTAAAAAGATTGAATTTTTGATTTTCTTTTTTTTTTAATTCTGATTCACAAAGATAATTACTTGGAGTTAAATAAAAATATTCACTATTAAAAGTAATTATGTTTATTTTATTATAAAACATACAATAAGCAAACAAGAAAAGAAAAAAAAAGAAAAGCCTTTAGATCATCTCTCAAAATTAAAAGACAAAAAATCTTTCATGACTGCATAATTGATAACAATTTTATTATTTTTGCCTGAATGTTACTACTGACATAAAACAATTCCTGTGGTCTGGTTTGGCCATCCCAAAGGATGAATTCAAAGGAGGAATTGCAGCTCACGGAAATTGGAAATTTATTTCTTTTTTTTTTTTCTTCCTGCTACTACACTGCAGCAACTTACACCCAGGGTATGCCACCAGCCTCGTTTCTATTGCAACAATACGGAAACTGATGAGGCAGTGTCAAGGGAGAATGACAATCAGCTGCTGTGCTGCTTAGAGGTACCAGGATCTGTGATTTTTGGAGGCTTAGGAAAATCATTACAGAGTCACTGGGGGAGAACAGAGTATCAACCACAGATTAGAAACACATGAAGCATCGTGCAAAAGACTGGCTTTGTCTCTGTTAGCACTGGGACTGGAACCAAAGGCTCTAGCAGCAACTCTGGGTGCTGATAGACCTGCAGAGCTTACTACCGAAACTGAATCGCAAACTTGCAAATTTTGTTAACTGTCCCTGACTGTAAGTCCCATCAGTCAGTGTCAGAAATATCGTATGAACCTGTGTGTATTTTCTGCTTGCATTTGAAAAGGATGTATTTATCATATTCCATTAATGTATTTTAATAAGCATTGCTTTGGGACAGTATGTATGCCAATTTATGTTTATGAGACTGTCAACAGAGTTTACATGCCTAAGAAAATACGATACAACATTGCCAAAGCAGGGACTGCCTGTCAAATGAGGTTGTCATGGAGAAATGAGACACAGGAAAGCTCATACATAAAGTGGCACACGGAGAATGTCAGGGATTTTTTATTCTCCCTGCTGAGCTCAATAAATATTTATTTCAGTAAGGGAAGAGGTAAGAAAGTAATGAAATTATGAGCCATATTGTACAGTCATTTTTATTTAGGAGAATTTTCAATTGAAAACAGCCTACATGAAACTACAACAACAAGGTTCTTGCAGTCTGTATTGTGCTTTTTAGAACCAGATTTTAACAGTTGAAATTTTGCCTGGCTTGTGTTGAAAAAGAGCAAGTCAGGGACTAAAAGGCATTTCTGGATTATGCCTTTGGGCTGGCTCATTGCTGACCACTGGAGTGGTTCTCAGGAATGTTTGGGAGGTGGTATTAATTAAACAACTCTGAACCACTCTCAGGACTCAGACGTGTGCTGAAGTGGCTCAAGAATTTGGAGGTATTTAATGACCTTTCTGAACCCCTTCTCATATCAGTACTGAACAATTTGGGATTTCAGAGAAAAATATGAAGACAAATTCTTATCCAGCCTGACAAAGCAGGCAATGCAGTCTGCACAAGATACTGGCAGTGACATGAACTTGACATGTGTCAAGGAGATAGGAGATAGCCAAGTGCTCTGGAGTCATTTCCCTTATCATAATGGTAATTACTCTAGGGAGAAGATTAGATGCTGCTTGTTATTTACAGTTGATTCATAAAATGGTGATTATATAATAAGAAAAAACATGGAGTGGAATATCTCTTCAATTTTCAAACTCTCTAGGTGGAACTAATTCTCCCTAAATTCAGCTCACTAAAAATTTATCGAAATCTAAGCTAGTCATCTATGCTTCAATAACAGACATTAGGCTCGAGACCACGATTCATCAAGTTATAAATTAGATGAAATAGTTTGTCCCTCAAAAGCTCTTCTTTTCTCCAATGGCAATGAATGTATTCTACAGAGAAGGCTGGCATTTTGAAGACTGAGTTTCTGAGGATTAAAGGCCACCTTGAGCAAGGGCTGATACCTAACATGTTGACATGAACTTGCAGTCTGAGGTGATGTTCGCTGCTCATGTTTGTGTCTTTGCTTCCGCTCCAAAAGGATCGAGGAGCAGCCTGTAACTTCTTTCTTTTGTATGCAGGACAACTTCAGATAGCTGATGGCCTTTATGGGAAACATTGAACAAACAACCAGCAAAACCAGCTGAATCTACAATAATAGTGTGTCATTGATCTGGACCACATGTAAATAATTAGTATCCACTCTTTGTAGACTTCCAAAGCTATATTTATTTCCCAGGTAATCTTTACACATCTATGGGTATTGCATCCAGCCCAACAACCAGCTATCAACCAATCAATTTGGTAATTAAATAGATTTGCATTTTCCTTCACAGTTGTGCCAAATGAAATTCATGTTTGCAAAGTAGTAAAACCAGCACAAAACTAGCAGGCCAGATAAATTAATATTTGCCTTCTTTTGAGGTTGAATACACCCCTGAGTATGAATCTATTTTTCATGATAGTTAGTTGCATTTAATGTCTGATCAACAAGTCATTGTAAACTGTAAGAAATGTAGTGCAGTTTATCCTGCACTGTATAACTTTTGCAAGATGTAATGGTATGCTAGCATATTATAAATGCACTAGAATAATTTATTTATTATATTCCATTAGTGCATTTTAACAAGCACTGCTGTGGGACAGTATGCCTGCCAATTTATGTTTATGAGGCTGTCAAGATAATTTACATGCCTATGAAAATAAACAACATTGCCTATGCAAGGTCTGCTTGTCAAATAGTCTTGTCAGGAAGAAATGAAACACTACTGAGCTGAAAAGTAAAGCATATTCATTATTGCTGGCTACACAGATTCTAGGTGACACAATGAAATATATTTATGCCATTTTTCATGTATCGTATGAATAAAAAAATGAGGGAGTTGGGTACTTCAGGCTGCCACATATTTTACTCTACAAAACAGATTTAGCACTCAATCACTCTTGTTTCTTCAAAATAATAATAATAATAGGGAAAAAAAAAAAGAAAAAAAATAGAATACTCAGGCCTCTGTAACATTAGTGGGTAAAACAAAATGTATTATTCATCTGGAAAACTGGGAATGTTACAGAAAATCATGACTACTTCACAATGGTTAAGCCGAAATAAAATAGCTGCAGAGCTGTCTAGGGCTGAAAAAAATTACTGGGAATAGTTCATTCAGGAGTTCTGACTAGATAATTATTGAGCTGCACTGACAAACTCTACACTTCCCTGCCAATTATGCCTTCCGGGCCATGGCTTTTAGAATAATTTAAAGCAGTGAGTTTAGATTCTTGTTCTCATAATTCCCTATAGACAGCCAGTCCTGCATTCCCTTCTTCAGGAGAAAATCCCCAAACTGAAAATCTACTCTTCCAAATGATCCCTAAGCATGAAACTGCCCTTGGAAACATCCACAGAAACAAAATGTATTCAGGAATTAAAAATGACTCCAAACCATCCCAAAGCAGAGAAATAAGACTACCACTAACGTCTTCTGAATGATCACTGTTACTGGCAAGCAGCAAGAATGACTTCAGAGAAAAATCGATGAGAGTCATATGGAGGGGAATCAGTGTCAAAAGGCTGTAAAGGTATTCTCATTTAAGTGGAGAGATTGCCTGTACACAGAGCAAGCAGTTCAGATGTGAATAAAGCAGCCAGTGGTATCAGCAGAAGCAAGCAGACTGACAATAAGCATGTGGATGATGAATGAACAATGGAGATGATACAGCTGAGAATCATAGGAGGGATGATAATTCAGTACCCATGAGATAAATTAGAGGGACACAAGATGGAACACTTAGCTGGCTCAAATAGGTATATGCACAGACTGCAATTGAGTCAGCTGTCTGCTTTAAGAAGAGTCCTGCTCAGACAGGGCCACATGGGCTGCAGCGCTGGAAAGGGAAGGTGAGCTGTCCATGGAGCTCACTTCACTTGCCTTTCCCATGAAGCGGACTGCAAACTGGAGCACTAAATGTCCTAAAAATCTGAGGCCAAACAGATTTGAAGTTACCACTTTACATTTGACTGGCCCCTCTACTGCAGTCTCTGAGTATCTCCTGCACAGGGACAGAGCTCCTACCAGAATCAAGAGAGGCCAGCTAGCAAGGCCCACAATATAATCTACACTATTATACTCCCTGTATTTGTTGTAACAGATTACAGGAAAGACAAAAAAAAATGTTTTAAGAGTCTTTCCAAGCTGAAGTTTTTCTAGAGATGCACAATCATTTTATGATGATGGTCTGGTAGATCTGTCAGTGCGCAGCTGCACCCTTTTGTTGACAGCTGTATTATACAATTCATGTTTGCCTAGAAACCTTGCCTCCAGAAACAGATGGTAAGACATACACAGAATTTAATGATTCTGCGTTGTCTTCCCTTACAACCTTCTTGGGAGATATAAGGCCTACCAGGCTTATAGGTTTCATTTAGGCAAATTTTTGGAGGGTTGTATGAGAGGAGTTAGTCACAGGTTAGAAACAAATGAAAAATTTTGCTTCCTAATTGATTTTTAAATTTTGTTAGATCCCAAACACAGAAATCTGGATGAGTGAATTTGCTATAAGGAAAAAAAGAATAAAATTAAAAAAAAAAAAAAAACCAACAAAAAAAAACATAACCAAAAGCCCAACAACAAAATATAGTTGTGCTCTCTCACCCATTACTGATTCCTAATGACAAGCTTCAACACATACTTGAGTGTAAGCTTATTTTGGAAACACAAATAAGGGTCTGAAAATAGAAACAAACCAAATTTCCAATGAAACCAGTGGGAATCGAATGGAGCTGAAGTAATGGCAGTGGAGTCAGGTATTGCATAAAGGTGATACCACACTGAATCATTGAATCACAAAATGGTTTGGGTTGGAAAGGACCTTTAAAGATCATCTAGTCTACCCACCGCTGCCATGGGCAGGGACACCTTCCGCCAGACCAGGTTGCTCAAAGCCCCAACCAACCTGGACTTGAACACATTCAGGGATGGAGCAGCCACAACTTCTCTGGCCAACCTGTGCCAGTGTCTCACCTTCTTATCCTAAAAAAAAAAAAAAATAAATCTTTCTTATATCCAATCTAAATCTACCATCTTTCAGTTTAAAACCATTGCCCCATGTCCTGTTGCTACAGGCCTTGGAAAAATGTCTCTTTCTTAAAAAGCCCCTTTATATATTGAAATTCCACATGCCCTGGACTGTGCAAGTAGAAGCAATACAAACGGCATGTGTAGGTAATGCTGCGGTTAATGGAGGAATTTTTTTCACAAGAGAACTAGGGATAATTTAAGGCAGGCACAAAGTAAGACTTGTCCAGAATCCTTCCTATTACACACCAGTCCTGACCCATAATAACCCCTACATTCCAGCACTGGACCTTTTGAACAGGTGCTTCCAATTTTTGTGTCAATTTCTGATTTGAGCTGTTATCTATAAGAAACTACATCTGGCTTTCTTCATAGCACTCTATTACATCACCACATGTCTCTGTGATTGATTTAATTAACACTTCATCTCCCTCCCCTTTTTGTAAGCTTCCATCTCTTTATTTCCCTCCAGATTGTTGACTTTTGAATTGTATAAAATGTTTTTAGATAAATTACATCTAATTTAAAAGAAACAAAAATCAAGATGCCTTTAACTTCTCAGGCACATATATACCCTATTTTAATGTGGCCATTTATGCTGCTGTGTAATACATCTTCATAGTGTTGGCTTAATCGCGAATGACAAATGTTGAAAACGCAATAAAGACAGGGACACATTGATCCATTTTGTATGAAAATGTTAAAAGGTAATCAGATTCTGAATGTCTTTATGCTTTAAAAATATACTGTTTGAGATTCCTTTTTCCATTCGGGATTCTAACCAGAGATTCTGATTAGAAAGATTTCAGTATAAAATTGCCTTAAAATACTAAAATTGCACAGAAAATGCGCTGAGGAAGTTTTATAAAATGAGAGATGAATCTCAATCAGAAATGTGATGACCCCAAAGCTTCTGAAACACTTTAAATAATCAGGGAAATCTGTATTCCTTTTCTTTTTGCAGAATCTGATATACCCTGCCCATGGGTAGAGATGCAGGGTCTATCATTATAATTTCTGTTTCTGAATATCCAAATCTAATTAAATAATTATTATTAATAATTATTCCAGCCTCCACAGGCAGCCAAGGATACCTTAGTATAAAAATGTGTGTACAGAAATGTCATCTCCTCTTTTTTCCCTACAAAACCAAGAAATAAATTGGAAACTAGTATTTGGTTGAAAGGATGCTCTTACAGCATATTCCTCCCCATCCATCACTGTGTAACACGTTTTTCCTATGCCCTGGGAATCATAGAATCATAGAATAGTTAGGGTTGGAAATCTATGCAGCCTCTTTTTTTAGGGAAAAAAAAAAAGAGCAAATTCTTTGCATTTTCTCACTTTTTCTCACCGGCCTACTAAGGTAGTAGCTTTGACATCATTTAGTTAGACCAACTTGCTCTCTAAGTGTCTAATCTAGGCTACAGTCCAGTCCTCTAGAATATTCTAAGATTCACTTCATCAAGTTTGGTAGCTCAAAGGCTGCCACTTACATCCATTCAGTGGTAGCACTCAAAAAGTATCTTCCCACAGCTAACAATTATGATTCCACAGCTACTTCCCATTCTGTTTAAAAGGAACATTTCCAGACTGAAGTTACATTTCAAAATGAAAGAATTTTTTAATAGTGATCATTCTCCATTCAGGTCCTAAATTAAATTCTTAGATCTACAGAAGTCCTGATGAAACTAAAAATATTTCTCTAGTTATTTAAATTTAAGTAATTATAGTTCAATGTCATCTTAACTTTTGAGCAAGAGACTATGATCTGATTGACCACCAAAAATGTAGTTTCTTATAACACAGTATCACTGATATAGTTTATGTGGCATATTTATCTTTTTGTGCTTGTTTATCAGTTTGAAGTATTTTTGCTGCAAAACATCAAGGTCAATTTTTCAGATGCTTTACACAGTTTACTATAGGGCCTCAAGCAGAGCTGATGGCTCTAGACATCCTGCCTGTGAATTGTAGCTATTTAATAATTTCAGCAATCTTGCTCTTACAGTTTCATTATTATTTCCAAAATAACTGAAAGAGTTCAGCACACATCTTAGATACTTTTGTTCCTGCATGAAACTTAGTAAGTATAAAGTCTTTTCAGCATATGAAAAGCGTTTGCAGCATACAAGCAAGATGTATACCTAAATGTGGAGTGTAAAGGAAAATGATTAGAACATTTCCCATAAGCCTGTCCAAATTACATAAAATCAAGAATTGGCCCTGTCAATCATGTTTCATTTAACACTTTCAATTAACTTGAGATACTGTAGGATGCCACTTTAAATTATTGACTTAATAGAGTAGGAAGGAGAAGGATTGGCTTCCTGCTGGGGCTAAGGCAGTCTGAAACCAAAGTGGATTCAGCTCTACCTGCAGAGCTCCTCTGTAATCTAAAGCTGTTCATCTTGCAGCAGAGCCACAAAGGAAGGATGATGCCAGATCATCTCCTACAGTGATGGGTCATGGCCCTGCTTCAGTGGGTATTTCCAGGGAGTTCCTGTATTATCAGTAGCCTCCTATGCCAAGCATAAGGGAATCCATTTCAGTGTTTGCTGGCAGCATTCTTAGTTATATTTTCTCTAAGCCACAATTATGTCTAACCTTACCTTATTTCTTGTTAACCAATGTTTTAATGAATAACACAGAGCCTATGTCCATATTTGTGAACTAGTGGAATGGCATTTCAGGGTTAACAGAATCATAGAATCATAAAATCAGAGAACAGTTAGGGTTGGAAAGGACCTTAAGATCATCTAGTTCCAACCCCCCTGCCATGGGCAGGAACACCTCCCACTAATCTATGCCACTCAAGGCTCTATCTAACCTGGCCTTGAACACTGCCAGAGATGGAGCATTCACAACTTATCTGGGCAACCCATTCCAGTGCCTCACCACCCTCACAGTAAAGAATTTTTTCCTTATATCCAATCTAAACTTCCCCTGTTAAAGTTTGAATCCATTACCCCTCATCCTATCACTACAGTCCCTGATGAAGACTCCATCCCCAGCATCCCTATAGCCCCTCTTCGGATACTGGAAGGCTGCTCTGAGGTCTAAAACAGAGATGAAGATAGCATTTATTTATCTTCCACAACGATTGTTTATATAAGGTTTTCCAGAGTCACAAAAAAAGTTTATAAATGAGGGAGAACTGGAACACCTCTGGAGCTATGCTTTGTAAGGAAATTTAAAATAGAAATGAATGTCACATTCATGCACAGTGCATTTCACTGTTCTACCCTTTAATTTCTAAGAAAAACTCAGCTTATTATAAGTGTTAGCACAGTCTGTCATACATTGGAAAAAACATAGATAAATGACAAACACAAAGTTCAAGGCATTTAACTCACCAAATCTTTTCTGTCCTATGTAATATTTGGTGCTCTTTAGGAAGAATGAAATACAGTAATTGTTGGGGGCAAAATCTCATCTTCTGCCATGGTTCTGCCTCCTGTAGTTCTAAGTTATTTCAGAACAGACAGAAAATACAAAGAGTCCAGGGAAATACAGATCCACAGTAATTCATAAAGATGCCCAGGACAATAGGAGTTACCAGCATGTCAGGGCGCTTTGAACATAGTGGCATCATGAGAATACTTAGGTACATGGTTAGAGGATTAATTTTGAACCTAAATTTAAATTAGGGCTGAACAATTCTCCTGCGAAATCTGTATTTTATGCATATACTTGTCTTTTGGATCAAGACGATCATTTCCACATTAAAAGCTTTAGTCTTGCTCTGCGTATAAGAGCTGTGTATCTGAGTAGACATATATTGGTAGGTAGAGAAATAAGTAGGCGTTAATCATGCTAGACATGTTAGTGAAACAGGCCTTTGAAATATTTTTTAATTCCTATGGAGGTCCTTGAAGATAGGTGGCACACAGATTATATAGTCATGTTTGCATTTATAATACAGGTTCATTTATAATACAGGCTGAGAACTGCAGGAAGTTCCTGTCCATTTCCAAGCTGTGACATGATGATTATATAAGTACCCTCCATCCAGTTCCATGGAAAATGGAACAAGGTGACCTTCAATCATTTTTTTGGACATTTAAAAATTATTTCTTCTGCTTTGCATCCAAGTAGTTAGAAGCAGTTACAGTGGAACAGATTCATTACTAAATCCAAGTGTCTGCTTCTGAGTTTGATTTCTGGCTATTCTTCATAAGGGAGACAAGCAGGCATTTCTGCAAAACATATTTTCCTCATTTCAAAGAGGACATCTGAAGCAGGGCAGATAAAACTTGCCCAAATGAGACTGTTTTCTATCTATCAACACATAAGAAGCCGAAGGTGATGGATAAGCATGCAAGGATCTACAGAGACCTAAATTTAGGGGAGATGAAGCTCATTCTCTGCATAGCTGAGGGAGGGATAGTTAGCAATAACAGGAAAACGAATGTAGATGCTTAACATGAGTGACTGAAGTCCCTTTCAGTGTATCCAAGCATATTGGAAACTGGTAGTGATACAAAGCTGCTTACGAAATCTGTTGTCACAAGTATACTGTTATCGGTGTTTAAAAAAATATAGATGTAGATAGACACCTATATGGGCTACAATAGCATCTCCTGCTGCAATGTCATCATATTACATATGGTAAATACATATAATCTGCAGGCAGATTCTGGGGAAGGAAAAAGTAAGACTGAAAGAACAGCCTGTCTTCTCTAGTCTCTGCTGTTTCTTCTAATAAATTGTGGTTCCTCCATGGTGCTACAGACAGAACAGGACTAGGAATAAAACCAGGAAAGGAAACTAAGGTTGTGAGACTGGTTGTTTCAACTGGGGTTATCTGACTGGTGGAATTTTATAAAATAAAAATAGGTTTACTATGACATAACCTCAACTTAGAATTCTCAATATATTTCCAACATTTTCACTAAATTAATATATCTTCTCTACCTTAGATGTTTGCCATGTAAATCCCCATTCCAACTGTCAGTCCAGGTGGTGTAATCTTTTTACCATATGGCAAAGGAATTACAGGAGGCCTATAACCACCTGGACTGGCATCTGAAGACCAGCAGAGACAGCTTAGAGTGTCTTCCATGGTACTAAATATATATCTTTAGGTAACCAAATCAAACCCTAGGTAGCATATTTAATGGAGTTTGCAGAATTAGTCAGACAGCCCCAAAATCCACTCATGGATGGTTAGCTGAAATTCTTTCACCTTAGCTTTGATGCCTGACTTTTGGAGGTACAAACCTGAGAATGATGTTTTCAGTTTTCATAGAATCATAGAATTGTTAGGGTTGGAAATGACCTCAAGATGATTAAGTTCCATCCCCCCTGCCGTGGGTAGTGACACTTCCCACTAAACCATGTCACCAAAAGCTCTGTCCAACATGGCATTGAACACCGCCAGGGATGGAGCATTCACAACTTCCTTGGCAACCCATTCCAGTGCCTCACCACCCTCACAGTAAAGAACTTCTTCACTTTTGTTTTAGATATGGGATGACATTGTGTTAAAGATGATCTTGGCTACATACTGTGGCTAATGTGTAATATAAGCTTCCATGGGAAACTGTATGTCAGCCACAGCAATGGACTGAACTAGATAACAAATGAATAAATAAGCAACTGCAGTTTGGTTGATCAGGGTCTTCCAGCCTCTGACACTGCTATATATTAGCTGTGCACACTTTTAACACTGCTTCGCATTTATAAGACAGCTAGTCCCCCTAGTCTCTGTATGAAACTATGGGTATTACTAGCTGCTGTTTATTTAAGTTACAGTAAGAACAAGTTAGAGAAAAAGGGCTTAAAACAATAAAAATGTTAACAGCATTAAATTCAGTCAAGTAGAGAAAGCTGAGTAGACAATACCAGTTTAAAAAAACACCAAGGTGTCTTCTGCTCTGCCTAGCAGTACCTGTGATGTTGAAGGCTTTTATAAGAAACACCGGAAAAGCACTAATGCTTATTTTCAAAACGTTTCGCCTAGAAGTAGATATGTCTGTATCAATAAGTGCATCTTGTGATTTAATAAATAGCAGCTCTTCTAGATGACTTCTAATTGTGGTATAAAATCTAAATTCTATTTCTGTTTGCTTGAATCACCTAGGACTAAATGATTTTAGTCTCATATTGGTGCCTTATTCTACAAATCAACTCACTGATTACTTGTAGGTATGTGTTCATTGAGTATGTTCATCAACATTGCTACTGAATCAGAAAAAAAAAAGATCAGAAGGGACTTAGAGGTCATTCAGTCCATTTTCTTGTCCTATGCCATAGTCAACTAAACTTAGAACAGCCCTGACAGGTGAGAGAGATTTTGCTTTCTACAAAATGTCTTTCAGTATTTTTTATTTTTGTAATTAGAAAATGTTTCATGTTTCCCTCATGTTTAAATTAATTCTCCTTTACTTCAGTTTAAGTCCACTGCTGCTTACTGTACAATGGACCTAGAGAAAGCTCATTTGTCTCTTTTCCTCTACCCATTTGTTGTTTATGTTGCTGAAGACAAGTTATCACCCTTCCTTTAAAGGGATGACCTTAAGATTTCTTTTTTTCTAAATAAAGCAATGAGTGCTTTTAAGAGGTTAAGGTTTCTGGCTAGACCCTAAGTGAGTGCATTGGTAGGTCTGAGTTGTTCTAAGCAGCATCAGCTGTGGGCCTCAGAGCATCATACGTGTTGACCCCAGTCCTTGACTGGCATGGTGGCATGGTCTGCACTCTCCCCTGTCCGCTGCTCATCCTGACTTATTCTTTTTACTTCCTAGATTGACCTCAGACCTCACCAAACAGTCAGTGGTGACTATCACTGCCCAGACCTGTCCCTGCTTTTGTGAAGTGTCCTTCTTTGGAGATATCCAATACCTGTCTGGACACAACCCTGAGTTTTCTGGGTGACCCTCTTTGAGCGGGGAAGTTGGGCTAGATGACTCCCAGTTGCCCCTTCCAATCTCAGCTATTCTGATTCTGTGATTCTGTGACTATTCTTGTACATTGAAGGACTGCACCAAGGAAAGCCAGGCCACCATCCTACCTGTGCCATGGTCACACTGTACTCAGCATGGTTTTCCATGTTGTACAGTCTTGTACATGCTACCCTCTGATAGAAGCATTTTGTTTCCCTCATATTGGAAATGGGGGGGGGGGGGAGGGTGGTGGTTTTTTTGGGTGGTTGGGGTTTTTTTTTGCTTTTCTTCATCTTTTTTTTTGCTGATTGGTATTGATCATTTTGTATTCTAGTCCTTTCCTCAAATCTTAGTGCAACCCCTCCTAACTTGGTGCTGATTAGTAATTAAATAAGTATACACTTCATGCTTTTGAAATAATTAAGGGAAATATCGAGTGGTGGCAGCCTGAAGACAGACCCTGTGAAATTCCACTTACGGGATCCTTCCAACTTGGCAGTGAACCTTAACAGCTACTCCCCCAGTGTGATACTCTTCCTTTCCAGCAGTGCCATATTTCCTTAGCTTGTTTAAGAGAGACCTGCTGAAGGTTAGCCACATGATCTCTGCTTCTCCTCTCCTTTTTCAGAAAAGCTCTTAACTTCTCACAGAAGGAAGCTGAATATATATGACAGAATTTGTTCTTGGCTGTTCTTCATCTCCTTATAAGCATGTACCAGCTGTATACAAGTAGTTCAATTATTTATTCCAGTATTTTCACAGGAACTGAAGGTCAGCTGCTAGGTTATTCCTTGCACCCATTAAAAATAGACAATACATTTTCCTTTTCTGGGCTTCTGAAGTCTTGCGAGTCCTTATGAGTTCACAAAGTTGCTGACCCTGAGACTGAGTCAGTACCATAAAGTGAATTTCGTCTGCATCAGACAGTCCAAACTTATCTAGCTGCTCTCTAATTGGCTTTTCTAACTGCTCTTCTGGCCTGAGATTTTACCCCTCATTTCTAATGGTGACGTAATGAGCTGTCTGATGAACCCAGTTATTGTCAATGAAGGCTGAAGCAAAAAATGCAGTAAATACTTTGGCTTTTCTTTGCATCACCTGTAAATAGCTATCTCTCCTTGTTAACCACCAGATCAGCCCTTTGCTTGATCTCCCTCTTCGTTGGTAACATACTACACTTACAGAGGATTCTTGTTTTCTTGTTGTCCTTGCTAGAACACTTGCTACATTTTCCTTTTTTAAATGTAGGTTTCTTAATCTGTTTTTTAGGAATCTAATAGGAGCAGACTGCTTTTTCAAGTGTGCTAACTGGGCTATTTGAGAATCTGGAGATTCTGTTCAGGTACTTAAATGCAGATTTACATCTCCAGCTTTGAATTTTAAAGTCTGAAAATGTTGGCTTACATAAGGAAGTATTACATTCACTTAACTGCTTTCAGCAACAAAATAGGAGAGGGGGGGAAGAAGACAAATACTATATCTGATTTATCAGACCTTCAATCTTTTTAAATGTTGTTGTTTCCTTAATTTATTTAAAAGGAATAAGCTCTTTCTTTTAATGCTTTTGCTAATTCTTCCAGTAAAACACTAATTTCTTTCCTTTCACACATGTAACAGTGAGAAGCTTATTTCTTGATTTAAAATTAAAGCAATTACTTACTGCATTATTTTCTTAATAGAAAAGCCTTAAATTACCTCCCAATTTAGAGTGCCTCAGTGGTTTCTACAAAATGGTTATCAATAGTGTCTAGCTTCATTTCCACTGCAGAATAGAAAAATCTTGTTAATATTAACTCATCCTCCTCTTTCAGGCATTCTGAACAGCTTTAAATGATCTTCCACCTTTAAAATAGAGAGAGGAAAAATTATGTCATGCTTAGGGCTAAAAACTAGGTTTCCAGCAGAAGTAACTCCGCACGGTCCCTGTTTGGGAGTGCTTCATCAGGAAAAAAATAAAGTACTGATGGCTTGTCCACACAAACGTTTTTTTCTCTGAGCTGCCTGAATGCAAGGGTACTCTGTTTTAAGAGTTACTTAATAAAATTACTGATTCCATGGACTTCAAACTCTATTGTGCATACATTATTCTACCCATCTGTGAAGACATACTGGGATTCATTACTTGCATAGAGATTCTCATTATGTGCCAGAGTAGGACCATACTAAATGATGATGCCTTATTTCAGGTGACATTTATACCACTTACACAAGGAAATCTTATAAGGATTTTATATTTGTTATTATTATACATAATTTATTGCACTGAATCCAACTTTTCCCATTGATAGATAATGCCAGCTTCTTTTTATATCCTCTATGCCAATCAGACTTCACTGCTGTGCTACATTGTGCTGGAGAGTTTCATGGGGATTATAGAGGTATCTGTGACACAAAGTCTGGATACAATCACCAAGAGTTTTGCAGTGTTATAATATATATTTTTTCTCCTCTCCATCCATGTTTTATAGGTACAGAGCAATTCTCATTTCTGTTCCAAACATACTGACAGAAACAGGCACACAGGTTGTTTAACTTCAGCCTAAAACATTATGTAAAGTCATAGGCGGTACATGAGAAGACCCTATAATGAATTTCACCAGGCTCAATTCCACATCCATTCTGATGAGGGGAGGAGATTCAGAGCAGCCCTGCAGAGAAGGACTTGGGGGTGTGGGTTGATGAAAAAATGAACATGAGCCGGCAGTGTGCGCTTGCAGCCCAGAAGGCCAACCGTATTCTGGGCTGCATCAAAAGGAGTGTGACCAGCAGGTCGAGGGAGGTGATCCTGCCCCTTTACTCTGCTCTCGTGAGACCTCCCTTGGAGTATTGCATGCAGTTCTGGTGTCCTCAACATAAAAAGGACATGGAAGTGTTAGAACAAGTGCAAAGGAGGGCCACGAAGATGATCAGGGGACTGGAGCACCTCTCGTATGAAGATAGGCTGAGAAAATTGGGGCTGTTCAGCCTGGAGAAGAGAAGGCGGCGTGGGGACCTCATAGCAGCCTTCCAATACCTGAAGGGGGCCTATAGGGATGCTGGGGAGGGACTCTTCATTAGGGACTGTGGTGAGAGGACAAGGGGTAATGGGTTTAAACTTAAACAGGGGAGGTTTAGATTGGATGTGAGGAAGAAATTCTTTACTGTGAGGGTGGTGGGGCCCTGGAATGGGTTGCCCAGGGAAGTTGTGAATGCTTCATCCCTGGCGGCGTTCAAGGTGGGGTTGGACATAGCCTTGGATGGCATGGTTTAGTGGGAGGTGTCCCTGCCCATGGCGGGGGGGTTGGAACTCGACGATCTTGAGGTCCTTTCCAACCCTTACTATTCTATGATTCTATGATTCTATGATTCCTGAGCAAGGTAATCATCACGTGCAAATTTGTTCTTTCTAATTATTGGGGGGGGGGGAATGATGCAAGTAAGAAAAGGCCTAAAAATGAAATAAAATACAGCATCATGTCCAACAGAGATATGCATAGCATAACTGATATATATTGGATCTAAGCAAGAAATTGAAGTTTCTCACATACTTTTTAATGCACTAAATATAACCAAGCATTTAATTGCAGGAGCAGCAGAGCAATCATTCATCAAAAAGATTTTTGGGACTTTGAAATGCTATTTCCCAAATAGTAATCATCATGCTAAAAGAACAATTCTTGTTCTATATATTAGTATCTCATGAACCAAATTTTTATACTCTGGATTTTAGGGTTGTTTTTTTCAGTGGAAGGAAGATGCTGCAAAAGTGAATTTTTCAGTTTTTTGTTTTCAAAAATGTTGCTTGAAGAGTTGTTGATATTGACCATTTCTACCATCGTTCAGTGGAACTTTTCTGCATCTGCAGACAAAAGTGTGGCATTGCTCCTATTTCTGTCATACCAACTTTTCATAAAGAGTAACAGCCATAACTCAACGCTCCTCAGCTATCTAAAATAGCCATACTCAGGGACAGCAAGTGGGTGGCTATTAAAACAACCAATGTGTACCATTTCTTATGTTACTGTGTGGGGATGAGCCAACAGACTCGGGCTGAGGAAGTACATCTATTTTTCTATAATTATTCATCAGTATTTACCTTCCACCTCCAATCCCAGTAAAAGCACTCAACCACTGAGTCTACATATCGTTTTTTCCTTTACTTGATCTGACGTGTACCAGATGCATTTGAAGTTCAGGGGATACCTGATTTTATAGGAAAGGGACTTTAGGCGAGGCCAGAGGGTGAACTTCAGTCATTGTGAATAAAAGAGCCTGTAATCACTTTAATATCACATTATTGCCATGATTATCATTAAATGCAGTAAATGTTTGCAGAAGCTTCAATTTCTATCTTTTCAATGGCAATGGCATAAAAGAAAGGTGAAGAAGTGTTCCTATGGACGACATGCATGACAATTTATAGAAGCTGCATATCCTTCAGTAGAACTCACTAGACGAAATGTTCTTGACTTCTGACTATTCCAGAATATTCCTCTAATAGATAGATCCCAGTTTGTACACCTTTTTGAACAGGAAGCTGGCCGGAAATCAATAAGTCTATGTGTGATGAAAAAATAGTCAGTATCAATAACAACTTGGTTCCACCCACAAGTTTCTGTTAGTTTAGTCAGCCTGAGGAGAAGCCAGTCTTCAGGAATTCGTGGCATATGTCATTACTTACCTGCAGACAAGATGCATATTCCCCATATCTGAGTGTACTGAAGAAATAGGGTAAGGAAGGAGAAATCCAAATGTTCTTCACAGTCAGAATATGTCAATTTCTCTCAGGAGTCCTGAAACTTCAGAGTGTGCACTGAGGTCTTGGGTAACCTGGAATCATTCCTTCCCTCCCTCCCCACCACAGCAAATCATCCCAAATGGCTTGTTTCTTTCCTGAATCAGGAAATTGGCTGTCCACTTATCTGCGCATAAACTGCACATCCAACCATAAGGGCATACACCATGACGTATCTGCGACTTGGGAACTGCACTTACATGCCAAAAGCTGCATTTAGCGTGACATACATGTACTACATATCCATGATTCTCTGCCCAAGCTTCCAATGACATTGTTTAATAATGCTGGGCATACAGGTAGAACTCCCTTTGTAGATCGATGCCACCGTCTGTATGTGCCCAGCCAACTACAGCGATGGTTGATGTCTGACTCAAGCCAAATTTTGAAGAAACCAACATCTCTTCAGTATCAAATGCAACTATGAATCAACAACTTACTGCATAGCAGACAGGCCAGGGCCCGTTTAGTCCTCCTGCATAGCATTGGGCTGCACATGAGGTTCTCCTATTAAGTAGGGATGCCTCTTGAAGTTCAGCTAGAGAGAATCCTTATCATCACAGATGAGGATAAGTGTGAACACCAAAACTTCGAAATTTTAGTTACATTATATAAGGATTGCTTGAGCACATATAATCCTGCAGTCATAAACCTTGACCAAGCTTGGGACTAAGTCACAGCCACACCTAAACTCCCCTCTGAGAAGGAGTTCAGAAGGAAAAGATGTTCTTTCTGAATCTCATGACTTAGTGGGAGGGCCTCCCTGATAATTTTGTCTGACCCTGTCCTCTATGCAGTAAATAATCAAGTATACCCATTGTCACATTTCTCTTACCAAATTTTGTTAAATCACTGGTACATATAAACAAACGTATTGGTGATTCTTTCTTCTGTGTGAAGTGCATCACTCCATCTGTGATATTTATTTATAGGTTATCCTACCACGTGTTGTTAAATGCAACCTTTTCCTCAAAACCTTTGGTCCTAGGCCTGGCTTAAGGGGTTCTCCAGTTGAACTGAATCTGATCTTGCATACTAGCTCTTAGATTTCTCCTTGGGTACGTACCTTAATGCCAAACTTAAGTTTCTAGATCATTATGTCCCAGAGCCAGCAGCTATACATGCTATACCAATACATCGTGTTTCCTTACATGCTACAGAACCAGAAGTAAGAAAGCAGGTGATATTATCTGACAATTTGAAAGGTAAACAAATCCTTGCAAAAGGGAAGAGATAAGCATTTCCACTTTCTCCTCTGCCACATCCAAAGCCACTTTTCAGAGTAGGACCATGTATATTTCTGAAACCCAGAACCATTCTAAAAAGACAAATTTCTTCAGCAGCTGATCTACAGATGAAAAAAGAATTTGTCAGAGATAACAGAGATTTAGAGATGTTCTCCATACATGCAGCTCCAAGGATTCCGTCCTCTGAGTATCTCAACACCTTTTCTATGGGCATCTTTTCATCATTGCACTCGCTCCATCTCATACCATCACTTTGCTTATCTTCCCTGATAACACAAATGTGTGAACCTTTTTCTGCTTCTTGTCTTCTATCATTTTTCATAGAAGAAATTGTGTAAGACAATACATGGATTCAGTAGATTTTGCTGCTGTGTTTCTGAAATTTTGGATGCTGCTAAAGCCAGCCATGAAAGTGGCTCAGGAGTCACTGACCAAATCATGCAGCTCCTTAATGGGAGAGTGGCGGCAGCATTTCAAATGTCTTCTGGGTATATCTGTCTCTCTGCACTGATTGCAGAGTGGATTGTGTCAAATAATACAATCAAATAAGTGTGGTGTGTAAAGCTTCATGATATAAATATTGCATTAGCAACTTACAAAGCACTTTTCTGCTGAGCTGGGAAGAAATATTGACTGGCTATAAGCAATTTTTTAGTTTTCTGGCAGAAGTGCACTGCACTGGAGATAGGTGTTTTTTCCCAACTTTAAGTGGAAAGTGCAGGTCCTAAAAATTCATTCATTGTTTGTCTTCTTTGAAACAGATTTTCAAAGTAGTGCCATTGATTTTTTCATTATAGTGTAGGATTATGAGATCCTAGTCATGAAAAACTAAAGCTCATTTCGGCATGAATTGGATTTATAATCAATAAAATAATTATTTCATTCAATCACAGATACTGGGTCAATTAATTGAATTTAAAAAATTATTTCTGGCTTCAATGATTGTTTTACCTATATTGTATAGCAAAGTAATGATATAATTAGGAAGAAATTAATCACTCTGGCAGGGTAGTTTTCCATTTGTGTTGAACCAATAAAAAGTAGAATGAATGTGTATTTCAGTCAGGATCACTTATATGCATTTTTCACACCAAGCTACACTAATATAGACTAATCACCATTATGCTCATGTCACAGGGAAAAATTCGCATTGTCCAAATAAGATCAGAATTGAAGCAGTTTATTGAATTACTAATGGAAAGTAATTAATTGGCAATCAGTGAACTATACATTCAGGATCAATATCAGCAATGCAACACATAAACCATAATACTACCCACATAAAAAATGCTACTATATCATAAATTCATAGAATATTAGAATAATAGAATGGTTTGGGTTGGAAGGAACCTTGAAGATCATCTCATTCCAACCGCCTTGCCACTGGCAGGAACACCTT
Organism: Amazona ochrocephala; assembly: GCA_039720435.1. Classification (NCBI taxonomy): domain Eukaryota; kingdom Metazoa; phylum Chordata; class Aves; order Psittaciformes; family Psittacidae; genus Amazona; species Amazona ochrocephala. The sequence continues at coordinate 23,325,990 of CM077878.1, forward strand.
TCACGAGATAAGGTTGCTCAAAGTCCCATCCGACCTAGCCTTGAACACTGCCAAGGATGGGGCAGCTACAGTTTCTCTGGACAACCTGTTCCAGTGCCTCACCATCCTCAGTAAAGAACTTCTTCCTAATAGCTAATCTAAATCTACTCTCTGACAGTTTCAAACTACTCCCCCTTATACTATCCCTACATGCCCTTTACAAAAAGTCTTTCTCCAGCTTTCTTGTAGACACCCTATAGGCACTGCAAGTTGCTCTGTGGTCACCCCAGAGACTTTTTTTTGCAGGCTGAACAAGCCCAGCTCTCTCAGACTGCCTCCATAGAAGTGTGCTGCAGCCCTCTGATCATATTCATAGCCTTCTATAGATTAGCTCCAACAGGTCCATGCCCTGCTTATGTTGGGGGCTCCAGACTATGTGGGGGGCTGAATGTGGACTAATCTCTAAGCATCTTTCTATAACTAATTACAAAATTTATAATCACATACGCACACATTCATTACATGGTTATTTAAACAGACAGCCCACAAACACCTCACAGGCTATGTGAATTACCAGCATCCCTTTCCTTGGGGTGCATCCCTCTCTGTGGGAGATGAGGGTGATCCAACTGTACATGTGCCTGTGCTTCTCTCTGCAAACCCCAATGCCCACGCAGGACAGAAATCACTTGAAATACCACAGGCACACAGTCAAGGGTCCCTGCTTGCTGCCCCTGGCTGTCCTTTGCGGGCTTGGTACCATTTTCTCAGTGTCCAAGAGAACGATTCTCAACACAGCCCAGGTGGGGTGGTGGTGCAACTAAGTGACTCCTGGCAGCAACAAATAAGATTTAAACTACAGCTCTGTTTTGGTGTCTCTTCTTTTCATCCTAATGTCTGTAGCATAGTGCAAGATAATTCTATTCCCATTTCCATTTCCATATAAGTAGATTGGTAGGTTCGTTTGTATTTAAATTCATGCATTTCTGTGCAGTTGATAGAATGACTGTTCATTCTATCCTTTATTTAATTTTACAAGACCAAAATTTCATACACCGTGTTCAAAAAGTCATCCCTTGTTCTGAAATTCCTCTTAGATGATTTTTCCATTTCTTAACAAAAGGCTTTTCTGTCTACAAGTGTTTCTTACTAAACTAAGCAACTGCTGCTTCAGCTTTGTTCGGGGTTGGCAAACTGTTTTCTAGTTTCACAACTGATTTGTATGGTGTGGTTTTATCTTTGAAGACTGGCTTTAGGCTCAGATAACAAGCCCCCATAGTATAGCCTGCTAATGGCCCTGAATAGTAGAAATAGGGAAACTGTGTGACAAAAAGTAGGGTACCTGGAAAAATTTGCTTTGCCTACCATTTTGAAACACACATTCACCTTACCCTGAAGTTTTCAGAAAAAAAATATATAAATCTGAAAATTTCGCATGGATGTTAGGATTTCCCTTTCATCAGACTACACTGAGATAACAAGACAAAGGAAACTTGCAAAACTAGGAATGTGAGAATTGAGGAAAAATTCTTGTAGTCATATGTTATTGACTTTGATGTTTAAGAACATCTGGGTTTGTATGAAGATTTTCCGCAATTGCAGGCACTTCTAATGGCCGTGCTTTGAGAGGATTGCTTACTGTCTAAGAAGAAATAGCAGTATCTTGAAGCATTTTCTGAGTACAGCAAGTGAGAGATCTCTCTGCTCTACTGAGCCAGTATATTTAATTAAACTTCAAGGAACTTCATAGGTCTGAGATGCTTACTTCACTTGTAGAACTCAATCAACAGGATTAAACTTTATAAAGGAATTTGAAGGACAGACAAGTGGACACTTACAGATACGCAAACTATGTGTTGATTTTTAAGATGTTAGATCAAAAAAAACAAAGGGGAAATACTTTGAGGATTTTGAAAATAAACGTATTGTTTTCACCACTGAAGATACAGAACAAAAACAAGTCCACATATAAAACTGGAATTTAAAAATGGGGGGTGGCGTTATCCAGCTTAGTATTTTTGTCAGAAACAGATACATTAGCTCTACCTTTTAATGATGCAATGATGCTCAGAATACATATTATTGGAGGATTTAAAACATCCTAACTTTTATTTAAAACTGTCCTGCAGGGATTTCTACACCTGCAAACATTTTCCTTACAGGCAATCTCCCACCATATTAAAAATATCCTCTGTAATTTGAAAGAAAAAAAATTAAGATAGTTCTGCAATATGCAATTAGAGGTTTAGATTAATTAATCCAAAACTGCATAAAAAATAAGGAAGAATATGAATATGTATTTTAAATCATCCTATAGGAAATAATATAGTATTATAACATTACTACAGGCAAAAATAATCATTAAAACTCTACAGGTTTTATATATGCTAAGAGGTTTTTTTCTGTGGAATCTCATAGTAGCAGAAGAGGATATCTAGAAAACACAGAGCTGTTTTTAATAAAACAACTACTTTCTCAAAGTCTTTTCTTTTTTCCTCCCTTTTCTCCTCCAAGTTGGCGGCAATATTACTCTTAAGTACCATGATTCTTCAAGGTTGTAACAACTTCTCCACTGAGTCCGTGGATACTAAGCAGCAGGTTATAGGGTCTGCCCGTGGTTCAAAAAAGAAGCTCCAATGACCAACCTATCTGAAGCAATCAAGCAAAGAGCTCAGTGCTGCACCCTCACATTATACAGTGGTACTACTTAGTGATCACTGGAAAAGTACTTTCTTCTCTTCTGTAGAGACATAAAGGTTGATTGCTTAGCATAAACATTATTTTTTTACAGACAAGCTGTATTGAGTGCTCTTTAGGAAGTAGAAGCTTTTCAGCTATTTACTTCAAATAACTAGGTTTGTTTTTCCACAGCTAAGGCTGGCTTTGTCGTCAGCTATAAGTGTATAGTAGTTCATTCTTTCCATTTGTTTCTAGATATTTCAATGTATACTTCAACATACCTGGCTTGTACATTTTCTTCCTCAGAAGCTAGTTGACCTTCCTTTCGCTGAGACATGAGAAACAATCTTAAACTCTTCACTTTGTGCAAGTGCCACTGAACCCAAACTGAAATAACTCCAGTGAAGAGTCAGAAATAGGTAGTGTCAAACTATCAATCAGATGCTAATCCTGACAACATTAATTCTAGCTAAACTCAGAGATTCAGTTAGGAAGAACACTACAGCCCTTCAAATTATGAAAGAAATATTTAATTGACATTTGATACTTTGCTTTAATTTTTCAATTAACAATATTATAATTTACATAGAGAGAAATGTCAAAGTAGGACAACCTTACCCATCATGCCCTATGCAACTTACAGACTGACAGAGATCATTGGATACGCAAGTTCCCAAATAATGTACTGAGCAGACAATAATGCCATGGAGAATAAGCTTACTGAAAAAGATATCCAAACCATACTATCATCCAGTTAATTCTGAATACTGCTGGCAACCTGATAACAAGACTTTTTCTTATTTTTCTGTAACTTCTCAGTATTAAGAAGAAAGAAAATCAGCTCAGTGATTTCAAACCTGAAGGCAAAGGTAAAAACTGGTTTTAATTGTGTAAGAAACACCTATGCAGGCCATGGTTACAGATGTACAGTACAAAGGAATAAAGGACAGAGGATGAGTCCAGGCTGCATGGGTCACTGGTAAGCATCTCTCATGGTCACATTCAAAAATCATGAGGCCCTAGGTGCCTGATTTGCTAAATAAGCCATACTCTACTGTTTTACAGTTCCTGCTCTGATCATTCTTCAAGCTCTTCTTCATGTTTCTTTCACTGAGTTCATCTTTCTTGACAATAAGTCATAGGCAGTTAGACACAGAAAATGTGTTAGCTGTGCTGTGCTGTGCTTGAACACTTGCCTATCATCACTAAATACCCCTCGGCTGATACATTGTAAGATTGGATTTATACTGTGTGAGCTTAAGTCAGATTTGTGCATGCCAGATTTGTGCACATCAACCAGACCAGTATCATCTTCACCAAACAAACACTGTTCACACTGGAAATTCTTATAGTAGTCACTAAATTCACCATATTGTCTTACATTTTGATTGCCTTATGACATACCTTGCTTCAGTTCTTTACATCTTTGAATGCTCTCCATATTTTATTTCTTATCATCTGCACTGATGGCTTCTAATTATTTTGTGTGTTCATTTTATTAACACATTCTTATGACAAAGTCATTAAAGCATGTACCAGCTAAGTTTGATCCCAAAACCATTTTTAAAGAAAAACTCCATGTCATCTCTTTCTATCTCTGAGTAACTATCTATCATTTCCCCTTTAATCAGTTCCTAGTCCAGCTTTCAATTCTACTACTCTGATTCATTTTAACAAGTAGTCTATTATGCAGCAGCAATTTCCTATACTTCACTGAAAACATATTTTTCAATATCTTTGTCTAGAAAATAAATTATTTTAACAAGCAAAAGCTATCACATCGCTCTGTCACTTTCTTCTGCATTATATTTTTTTCCTTTCTATATATCTCAATATTTCTAACTATTCTTTCCCATGAAACCTGCTGGTTTTGTATATGGCTGAGGGTAAGTTAGCAAGTTAGTGTCTACCTGAATTACTCCCAACTGCCCTTTGCAAATATTTATCATATATGCAGCTCTCAAACCAAGCTTTTCTATCCTCAGCATGCTGCATATTGATACAAATTCACAATAAATCCAGTGTACCACTTATTTCAGTATTCTTCACTGGAATTCCTCTGTTTTACAATTTGCACTTAAAAATTAGTTTACCTTGGATATAGTAATTCAGATTATAATTTTCTTCTTAACATATTTGTCTCAATTATAAAACCTCTGTGTGTCTTCCTTTGTCCCATATACTCATTTTCAGTGAACGATGAGGCATTTTTTTAAGGTTTGGAACATACAAGTTATTTTTCCTTCCTGTTTCTTTTCTACATATAGCTAAAAATCTTTATTAATCTTGCTCATATTCTTTGACAGGTTGTACTCAGCTTGATTTTTGACACTCTGTCATTTATCCTCACTTTATCTGAATCACTTTTTGATTTGCAGGACGTTCTTGGTGTTATTTTTCCTTTTCCCCCTCACTGTAGATGTTCACTTTACACGTAACATCTTTGCTGAAGGTTGTACTGTTGTGTTAAAAGAGGGGAAAACAAAGACCCTTGCCTTATTAGAGGAAGGACAAGGAACGGCTTCAATATGCAGCTATCAGTCTGGTCGCGTTTGCTATATCGAACCTCTACTGGTCCATATTCACCGATAGTGGTGATTGGCTACCGAAATAATGCAGCTTATTGATTGATTTTATTGAGGCAACAGATACAGGCAGGTGATAAATGCTGTCTGCAAAAGCATGTGCGAACAATAGTTACATGGATACAAGCGCTTGATAAAGTTAACATATAGCATAGCATAGCATTAGCATTAGCATAGCTCTAAAATATGAAAGTAACAGTGGAAAGTAACTCTATAGAGATTCTAAGTTTTCCCAGGGAAGCACTGGATATAGTGGAAGTCTTACCCACAGGCATCCCTATGGGGGGGGGAAGAGAGGTCCAGCCTGTCGACCGGTCCCAGGAGTCTGTTGATGTTACCTCCCTTGACTCATCCATGATGGTATCTTCCCCGATATCTCCCTCTCTCTGGGGTCATTTTATACTCTTTTCACCTCCAAGGTGGGGCTTGAGTGACTCTAGTCATTCATGCCTTTATTATTATCGGTGCAAATAGCTCTCGCTTGGCTTTTAAAGGTATATGACACCAAAAATTCAGAGCGCATGCTCAGAGGAGGGTGGTCTCATTTTGGACTGGGGTCACATTGGAGATGGGAGTGTATTTTGGCATCTAAATGCATTATAATAACATTATGATGAAGCAAAGTTCACACAGAGGATGGCATTCTGTCAAAGGATGACAGGCTGCTGGCTCAGGGTAGCAAGTATGCAGCTTATCAGTTTCTTGTATCACCTAGTTCCCATCTTTTGCTGAGGTTAGGACAAAGCGTAGCCCTGAGATCTCCACCTCGCTTCCCCCTCCGTCTGCGTTGCCACAGGAACCGCTGTGGAGTGCACATTCCTGGTATACCAGGTGTGACTGAATCTTGCCCTGAGAGGCCCTGAAAGTCCGTTTTTCCCTTGTGTGTGGACAATGCTGCATTTCGAATATAAATTTAATTCCTATTTATCCCACATTTCCTAATTATTCCACACGTACTTATCCAGTTCAGTGTGTATTCTTTCTCTGCTCTGCTCCCCATTCATGGCATGTAATTAGCAGATACTTTTATTGACATTTTTTGTTAAAGATATTTAAAGATTCTAGTGAATTCAGGTCTTTGACCTTGTTTAACTAAATGGTAGTCTTTTTTTTTTTTTTAAGCTTGTTGTTTCAAAACCAGGTCGAAGCCAGAAAATACATACACTGGTTAGGAAAACAGAAAATACATACACTGGTTAAGAAAACAGAAAATACATACACTGGTTAAGAAAACAGAAATTTAAAACCTAGAAAGAGAAGGTTTCAAAATGGTGAATGTCCATGATGATGCAAAACCCGTAACGCTAAAGACAAATTTAGGGCTCACTTAAATGTTGCTTTAAACTTCATGCATGTAAGGCTTTTCATCTGTCTTAGAACATCTTACAAAATTAACTGAGACCCATAACCATCTGCAAGGCAGACAATTATTACTCCCATTTACACCTGGGTAAACAAAAATTACAGTTAAGTCCTTGACAAGGCCTGCCCAGGAGTCGGCAGCTCAGTGGACGCGAGCAGCCGACTCAGAGGGGGTGGTGCCAGGAGAAGCGGCACCAGCCCTGTCCGGTTAAAAACCTGCACCAGGAGAGCGAGCAACCAGGGCGGGTTCGAAGCAGCTTGTGCAGGACGGTGAGCACTTGCCGTATGACCAGGGCTCTGCCTGGGAGCTCTGCTCTGGCTGCCCCGGCAGTGGCCAGCGTAGACACCCACACAGAGCCGATGGGAAGGAAGGCTGCAGTGCAGAGCTCAGGGTGTAGAGAGCGCCTGTGCTGGTCTTGTGAGGGGAGGGTGCACAATGGGCAGGGCTGCACTCTGTGCTCGCTGGGGGAGGTCCTCCTGCAGCAGGTGGCTGAGCTGCGGGATGCTGTTACTAGGCTGAAAGGTGTCAGGGAAGTTGAGGGGAAGCAGCACCGCTTGCTCCAGGACCAGACTGTGCAGGGGCCTCAAGTGTCTACTGTAGCTCATGCAGGAAAGGAGGCCGATAACCAAGGAAGCTGGGAAACAGTAACAGAAAAAAGCAGAAAAAAAAGGAGGAAGAGGCAATTAAAAGCAAGGGGCTTCCTCCTACATCTGTTGTCCCCACACAGAACCGCTTTGCTGTCCTGCAGGAGGCTGATGAGGAGCTGCGCTCCCACCAGGAGCAACCGGCTGTTGCATACTAAAGAAGATCGCTACTGGTGCTGCCAGGAAAAAGCGGCAGGCCATAGCAGTAGGGCACTCTACACTGAAAGGAACAGAGGCACCCATCTGTTGGCCTGACCCAGGCTCAAGGGAGGTGTGTTGCCTACCAGGGGTCGGATCAGGGATGTTGCCGAGAAGATGCCTGCTCTAGTCGGTCCCACTGACTATTACCCACTTCTAGTGATCCATGTGGGTGCTGCTGATATAGATAGCACTAGCCTGGAGAGCATAAAGAAGGACTACAGAGCTCTGGGAGAGGTGGTTAGGGGCTCTGGAGTTCAGATTTTCATTTTGTCAGTTCTCCAGGATATAGGGCAGGACCTTGAAAAGGCTAGGAGGATTGGGCAGGTTAATAAATGGTTAGAAGGGTGGTGCTGTGGTCAGGGGTTTGGGTACCTTGAACATGGGACTCAGTGTAGTAGGCCAGGTCTACTGGGGGCTGGTGGAGATGGTCTGATAAAGAAAGGGAAGAGTGGATTTGGTAGGAGCTTGCCAGACTGGTCAAGGATGCTTTAAACTAGATGTGTTGAGGGAGGGGGGCAGCATGTCATCCCAACATACCCAGGCAGTTACCCGCAACTATAGTAAATGTTCAGAGTAACGTAGACATATTCCAGCTGCTCCAGCCAATGAGCCGGCTTCAATTGAATCTCGGCTCAAATGCCTCTATACAAATGCCTGTAGCATGGGGAACAAACAAGAGGAATTAGAGATGTGTGAAAGTCTTGGGGTTATGATATCATAGGCATCACAGAAACATGGTGGGATGGCTCCTATGACTGGTGTGTTGGAATGGAAGGTTACAGGCTCTTTAGGAAAGACAGGCCGGGTAGGTGGGGAGGGGGAGTTGCTATTTATGTTAGGGATAGGCTAGAGAGTATGGAACTCTGCCTGTGGACAGGTGAGCAGTCAATAGAGAGTTTGTGGGTCAGGGTTAAAGGGAGAACAGCGATGGGTGACATTATTGTGGGGACCTGTTACAGACTGCTTGTCCAAGGGGTCTCGGTGGAAGAAGCACTCTGTACACAGACAGGAACAGCCTCACGCTTGCAGGCCCTTGTTCTCATGGGGGACTTCAACCACTCTGATATCTGTTGGAGGGATGGTACGGCCCGGCACAAACAATCCAGGAGTTCCTCGATTGTGTGGAAGACAACTTCCTTCTGCAAGTAATAGAGGAGCCGACAAGGAGAGGTACCATGCTTGACCTCGTCCTCACTGACAGGGAAGTGCTGGTTGGAAATGTGATGCTCCAGGGCAGCCTTGGTTGCAGCGATCATAAGATGGTTGAATTCGAGAATTTCAGGACAACGAGAAGAGCGTGCAGCAATCTCACTGCCCTGGACTTCAACAGAGCAGACTTTGGCCTCTTCAGGAACCTGCTCAGTAAGGTTCCGTGGGATACAGCCCTAGAGGGCAGAGGGGCCAAAGACTGTTGGTTCATATTCAAGGATCACCTTCTGCAAGCTCAGGAGCAATACATCCCAACTAGAAGGAAGTTCAGCAGGAGGGCCAGGAGACCTCCATGGATGGATAAGGAGATGCTGAGGAAAATTTGAAGGAAAAAAGAGGCTTATAAAAGGTGGAAGCAAAGACAGGCGGCCTGGGAAGAATACAGGGATGTTGTCTGAGAAGCTAGGGACCAGGTTAGGAAAGCGAAGGCCCAGTTAGAATTAAACTTGGCTAGGGATGTTAAGGATAACAGGAAGGGATTCTGTAGGAACATTGCAAATAAAAGGCAGGCTAGAGACAAAGTGGGCCCTCTCCAGAAGCTATCGGGAGAACTGGCTACCACGGATTTGGAGAAGGCTGAGGTTCTTAATGACTTCTTTGCTTCAGTCTTCACCGGCAAATGCTCTGACCATACTACACAAGTCTTGGAAGGCAGACGCAGGGACAGTGAGAATGAAGACTCTGGGCCCACTGTAGGAGAGGATCTGGTCGAGACCATCCTGGGAACCTGAACGTATACAAGTCCATGGGACTGGATGAAATATATACAGGGGTCCCGAAGGAGCTGGCAGATGAAGTTGCTAAGCCACTGTCCATCATATTTGAACAATCATGGCAGTCAGATGAAGTTCCCTATGACTGGAAAAAGGGAAATATAACCCCCATTTTTAAGAAGGGGAAAATGGATGAGTCGGGGAATTACAGACCAGTCAGTCTTGCCTCTGTATCTGCCAAAATCTTGGAGCGGATTCTCCTGGAAGGCATGCTGAGGCACATGAAAACCAACAAGATGGTTGGTGACAGCCAGCATGGCTTCACTAAGGGGAAATCCTGCCTGACCAATCTGGTGGCCTTCTATGTTGGGGCTACGGAACTGATGGGCCGGGGCAGAGCAGTTGATGTCATCTACCTGGACTTGTTCAAAGCATTTGAAGCTGTCCTACACGACATCCTTGTCTCTAAGTTGGAGAGACATCAATTTGATAGGTGGACCACTTGGTGGATAAAGAACTGGCTGGATGGCCGCATGCAAAGAGTTGTGGTCAATGGCTTGATGTCTAGCTGGAGACCAGTAACGAGTGGTGTCCCTCAGGGATCGGTGTTGGGACTGGTGTTCTTCAACATCTTTGTGGGTGACATGGACAGTGGGATTGATTGTGCCCTCAGCAAGTTTGCCCATGACACCACGCTGTGTGGTTCGGATGATACGCTGGAGGGAAGGAATGCCATCCAGAGGGACCTTGACATGCTTGTGAGGTGGGCTGATGCCAACCTGATGAATTTTAACCATGCCAAGTGCACGGTCCTGCACCTGGGTCGGAGCAATGCCAGGCACAGCTCCAGGTTAGACAAGAGGAGGTTCAGAGCAGTCCTGTGTAGAAGGACTTGAGGGTGTTGGTCGATGAGAAAATGAACATGAGCCGGCAGTGTGCGCTTGCAGCCCAGAAAGCCAACCGTATTCTGGGCTGCATCAAAAGGAGTGTGACCAGCAGGTCGAGGGAGGTGATCCTGCCTCTCTGCTCTGCTCGTGTGAGACCTCACTTGGAGTATTGCATGCAGTTCTGGTGTGCTCAACATAAAAAGGACATGGAAGTGTTTGAACAAGTGCAGAGGAGGGCCACGATGATGATCAGGGGACTGGAGCACCTCTCGTATGAAGATAGGCTGAGAAAATTGGGTCTGTTTAGCCTGGAGAAGAGAAGGCTGAGTGGAGACCTCCTAGCAGCTTTCCAATATCTGAAGGGGGCCTATGAGGATTCTGGGGAGGGAGTCTTCGTGAGGGACTGTAGTGAGAGAACAAGGGGCAACAGGTTCAAACAGGGGAAGTTTAGATTGGATGTGAGGAAGAAATTCTTTACTGTGAGGGTGGTGACGCACTGGAATGGGTTTCCCAGGGAAGTTGTGAATGCTTTATACCTGGCTGTGTTCAAGGCGGGGTTGGACATAGCCTTGGGTGGCATGGTTCAGTGGGAGGTGTCCCTGCCTATGGCAGGGGGGGTTGGAACTAGATGATCTTAAGGTCCTTTCCAACCCTAACTATTCTACGATTCTATGATTCTATGACATGTCTAATGTTCATCAGTGGTGGAAGTGCAACTTCATGCTCCTGAGAGATAACCCTGTATATTATATTATCTTCTTAGCCCATTTAATGTTGCCTATACAGACTGCAGATATGAACGCAGGTTTGCATGTAATTTTGCTACTACCCACCTCTACCTATCTTGGATTTAAGTTTACCTGTTCCAAATGGACTCCAATCAGCAATTATTATAACAATAGCATGAATTTTCGACAGAGACCTTTTCAAAGTCAACAGAGAGATCCATGATGACTGAAAATCAATAGGATAGAGAGAAGAATAGAAATTACTTCTGCAATGACTCCTGTTGAAATGAATATTCGAGATGCATGAGAACTCATACTCAAATAATGTTGCAGGATCTTATGAATAGTAATGAAATCAAATTCTAAACAGAGGTATTATATTTTAATTGAACTATTCTTTAAAAGACTTTTTTGACAGTGTCAAGGTCATGTTCTTACAGGTAAGAAGTTTATTATACAAGAGGAGCAGTGATAATAGGCCCTGGAGACATGCTGAGGACATGTGTCATGCTACATGAAAAAAGGGAGAAAATATACTGAAAGCAATAATTGAGGTATACACAGAAGACATTCCCATTGATAAGTAGTTTAAATTATTAAAGCATATAAGAGGTTATTAAGTAGTGGGTGTATAAATTACTTTTTGGTTGCGTATAACTTTGGTTACTCTCCAAAACTTAATCTTCTTTTAAAATGAAGTTTAAATGCAGTTCAATTTTTAAATATCATTTGGAATTTCCTTTAAAATGTATGTGTTATTACAAATGTAATCCTGATATATTTATGATCTGGTTACCTATACAGGACCTTTATTTTCTTTAACTGCAAGTCTGAATATCACTGCTAGGAACAGATCAGACATTTGGGCTCTGAGGACTTCTCAAGGCTTTCCTAGACTCAGCAAATCCTTTAAGCATGAACTCAACTTTAAATATATTAAGAATACCATCTTTCCTAAGCAGGGCTTAACCATTTACTACTGAAGCCAATGAGATTTAAACAGGTGCATGAATGCTTTGGTATAACAGCTCCTTTTTTTTTTTTTTTTTTTTTTTTCCCCTATTTATTTGCAGTATATCATACTGGGATTCATGCTACGGAGCACCCGGCACTTAGTGTCTGCCTTCTCCAAAATTTGTGCCACATATAGGTGATAGTTTTGTTATTAGGTTTCAAAAACACAACCCTTTTTAGTGTTGTTTATCTTGTTAGCCAGGATGGCCCATTCCACAGGGAAAAGAAAAAATCATACGGGTCTGTGGCAAGCAGCTTCCGATCAAGCTGCGGGCTCTGCAAAAAGTGCACAAAGATGGGTTCTTCACATTAAACTGGTGGTGTGAAAGGCCAGATATATTTTCCTGGAATGGAGTCCTGTTTTAACTCCTTCTCCAGAGCCTTCCACCTGATTCCACACCAAAGCACCTGTCTCCTGATTTGCAATATTTTACAGACAAGTTAAAAAAATATGTCACAGTCCTGTCTGATTTATTGCATAATTTCCATTGCAGAGAGGATGCCTTTGTCTTCCTTTCTCATTTAACCTTCCAATGATCATATTTTGTTTATTACAGCCAGAAGCAGTACTAATAATTATAACACAAAGTGCTCATACAGAAAGGAACAGATAATATTCATAGAACAAAATTAGAAAATATTCATGTGCACATATGGCACACAGAAATTACTGTCCTATTCACTGTTAGATTTCCGTTAGTAAAGATTGGAGTTAATTTACTCCTGACATGCCATACAAACAACCTAACTCCTGTAATATCTTATCCATAATTTTCTAGCCAGGATTAATTTCTATCACAGCAACAGAGTCTTACAAAACCTGCGTCAAGATTTCAGTTCTTGCAGTCTCACATCTTCAGCGTTGACATATACTGGTAATCATAATTGACATCAACATTTGCGGCAAAACTGGTCTTATTTCACTGTTTGTCCCATTCTCACTACTTACAGAATTTCTGCATGCATCTTCTGCATTTGTTTTAGTTCAATGTTAGATTTGGAGCCATCTCTACATCAGTTCTTCATTAGTTATTTATCAATATCGGCATTTAAACTAAGCACCCAGATATATTTCTAGCATTCAAGTAAAAACCTCTTTCACTGAATTCTGGGATTTTCTCCAGTATCTTTCAGGAAGTATGAGAAAAACATGTCATGCATTTGAAAGAGATTTTCCTCTTAGATATCATATTTAACAGATTGGGATGATTTATTTTTTTTATGTAGATCTTGAATTAATTTATATATACACAGAATGTATTTCCAAAGATATAAATCTGATGACCTTTGTTTCTCACATACCAGAACAGTAAACTAGTTTGCTTATGTACGGAATTCTAATTCTCTTAGTGGAGTACTGTAAGAATAACTTTTGTTTATTTTTTCCCCTTTTCCTCTAAATACATTATTCTCTTCTTGACACTCTGAAAAGTTCATTAAATTCTGAAGCAATATAAATATTGTCACAGCATGTAGAACACCCTATTTAAGATTGTAAGAAGCTCTTATCTAGTGCTTCTTGGCTATGTAAGATTTTTCTGAACCGTGGGACAAAGGATATATTCCAGAAGTTTTTCCAGATACTGTGGAATTCATCAGAAGGACTCTGATGGACATGGATCCCATTGCTCTGAAAATAACTGATATTTATTTCAGAGTAAAATTTTTGTCTACATTTTTATAGTAAATGCTCAACCTGCAAATGTATTCAAGCTAGCTGTAAGAATTAGATTCTCATTTTTTACCTTTCATAGTCCGTTTCAGCAGATTTAATTATCACAGGAATGAGGAAACCTCACAAAAGTTTTGCAATTACATATTCAGTATTTGCTTTAAAATTAACCAGAATTTCTAGCAGTTTTGATGTACTGATATCTGAAATGCCACCATTTCCACTGAGCTTTGAAATGAATTTATCTTCACAATGTTTTATATACTATGTGTAAGGATTAATTTTGAGCAAATGTTAATTATTAAATGTGATTTCTTTTTTCCTTCCTCTTACCCTTGGATACAGTGTGACTTTCATATTGATGAACATTATTGTACATTTACTGGTTGCAAAAGAACAGTTCTTCTTCCGCAGTGTTGTTTATTCATGTTTGATTTTCCACATTCCTTTATTCTTATCAGTATGGTATATTTAAGAACACTGCTGTTTACATGGACAGAATTTATAGGAACCTCACCATAACCAGTTTTTAGAGCATGAAGACTTTAAATCCACAACAGCCTAAGTGGCACAGGAAACAAGACCAAAATTATTTCTGCTTACACTAAACCAGAGACAAACCTTGATATTAAGTAAGGATCTGCTCATCTGAGCAAAATATTCAGCACTGTTTCTACGCCAGATGGTAGGTCAATAACACACATTTTGCTGAACAGTCTAAGAAGTACCAAAACTGTCATCTAATAGAGCTTCTGTCCATACGTATTTTCTGCTAAGACAGAGTGGGTAAAAATCAGCATGAAAGCTGTTATACAGCAAGATTTCTAGTTCTTCTTTATTATGACTTTTTTAAAACCCCTTAAATTTACAAGAAATGTATGAAAAGCCTTGACTGATTTGGTTTTCAGATTTCATAATTTACATTTGATCTCATGTCATGGTTTAAGGCCAGACAGTAACTCAGAACCATGCAGCATCTTGCTTCTCCCACTCCATTTTTCCCCCCAGCTCCTGGCAGGAGGGGGACAAGAATCGAAAGAATGGAAATCCCACGGGTTGAGATAAGAACAGTTCAGTAACTAAGGTACCATGCAAAACTACTGCCACTACTACCAGTAATGATAAGGGAAATAACAATGGGAGAGAATATGAAACTAAAAGGGGAAAGGGAAAGAAAACAAGTGGTACACAATACAATCGCTCACCACCTACTGACTGATATTCAGCATGACCTGAGCAGCAATCTGAGCCTTCTGAGTAACTCTCCAGTTATATACTTGTTGCAGAGTTTCTTGTTGTGAGCAATCCAGCCTCTGACTTAGCCTCACTCGAGTAGTGAGCTGAGGGCTTCACAGGCTACTGAAAGGGTCAACACAGGATGCCTACCTGCCGACATGAAGAGGACGTTGCCTTGGGGAGGCACTGAGCAGGCTTACCACAAAGGCACTGAGCACCTGCATTCAGGTTTCCACAAAGGCACTAAGCACCCGATTCAGGTTGCCACAGAGGCACTGAGCAGGATATCGGCGCCAGATCAGGTTACCACGGAGCAGGCCTTGCTTGCAAGGCCTGGGCCTGTTGCTATGGACGTTTCACAAGTTAACCAATCAGATAACGACTGTTCCAGTACTTTGTAACTTTTCTATAAAAGCTGGTGCTTGCGTTTAATAAATTGTCAACGTTCGATCACATTGGTCGTTGCTGCGTTGTCCATGTTCTCCCGCCGCAAGTGGCGCCTGAACAGGGACCCTCTTGTCGTCGCTTTCCGGAGCTTTGAAGACGGCTGGAATAGGAGGGGAGCGGGAAAGCCGGCCGGATATCCTTGCTGCCCCGGCAAGAAGAAGAAGCAGTAAGAAGTGAATTCCTTGCTGCCCCTGCAAGAAGTGGAGTCTTGCTGAGCTGAAAGAGGCTGGAAGCGCGCTGTGACGGAATCTCACCCTGATCAGGTGAGCGGTCGGAGAGGAGATGGGGTCTACACTCTCAAAGGAAGAAGAGGCAGTAGTTAAGCTCCTCAAACATATCCTTTCTAAGAGAGGGATTAAATATGAAGAGGACACCCTGAGGGGGTTGTTAAAATGGAGTAAAGATGAAGGGTTACTAGATGGTGTAGGCACTGCTCTTGAACTCTATACTTGGGAGGCCAAAGGGGTGCAGCTATGGGACACTGTTAGCGATGGCGGCAAGGCTGGAGAGGAAGCACAGAAATGTTCCACATTATGGAAGCTTATTCGTGAGACTTTACGGACAATGAAATCAGAGCGAGCTGCAGTAGCATCTGCCGCAAGTGCTCTTTCACCTCATATCCCAGCGGGAAAATGAGCCTTTAGTGCTGCTTGCCGTTGCTGCCGCGAATCCCTTTGAGCACCGTCTTGCTGCCCCGGGGCCTCGGAAATTAACTAAAACTGCAAAGAGTGCCTTTCACAACCCACCGCAAGACAAAGGAAAGAATGAAAAGAGGAAAAAAGATGCTATCGGAGCTATCAGTAGTAACTCTGAAAAAGAACTGGCTAGCCCACAGGACGCAGATTGCTGCCAGCCAAGGGACCCTATTTGTTTTTCCCTTTCATCGTCTGAATCCTCCCTTAAAACTTCTGTTGCAACCACCACGGGGGGAAAAACCCCCAGAGAGCCCAAGGAGGACGATCGGACAGGGGTATTGTTGCAGGAGGTGACTGAGAGGCTGGGTGCTTTTGGGCCAAGAGAGGGATCTGGTCCAGGTTGTACTTTGTCTATGGAAACAGGGGGCGGGGCGCGGGGTAAGTCCCGACGCGGGGGCCGACAGGACCGGCCAGAGCCGGCGGCGGCCCCGGCCCGGTTAAGGCCGGCGCGGGCAAAGCGCGGCCCCGCGGCGGCGGCTGCCCCCGGCACCTGCCCCCCGCCGCCGCTCGCCGCGCGCGGGGCCGCCGGGGGCCGCCAGCCCGGCGGTCGGGGCGCTTCCACCCTCCCCCGGAGGGGGGGCACCGGAGGAGCGGGCGGAGGAGCGGGCGGAGGAGCCGGCCAGGCGCACAGGCGCAGGGCGGCGCGGCTCCTCAAGGTGTTGGCTGCGCAGGCTGGCTCCGGGGGGGAGCCTGCTGCGTGTGCGCGGACGCCGAGGCCCGAGGTGCTGGCGCCCGGGCTGCAGCTGTGCGCGGCCCCCGCGCTGCTCCTGCTGCTCCTCCTGTGCCTGCCGCTGCGCGCCCGCACAGACGAGCACGAGCACGAGCACGAGCACGAGCACGAGCACGAGCACGAGCACGAGTACCAAGATAAAAAGGAAGAAATGGATGATATGGACAGAGATCTAGGTGATGAGTATGGGTCAGAGGTAGCAGATATGATTGAATTGGCCAATCGTGCTGCCCAGCGAGAAGCACAGAAGGAGGGTGCAGCCTTTGTTGCTGCTGCATTAAAGGAAGCTGTGTCTCCCTTTTTAAAACGACCAGTGAAAGAAAAAGGTAAACGTTGTTATAATTGTGGAAAGGGGGGCACTTCCAAGCTCAATGCCGAGCTCCTAGAAAACAAAACTGGTATAAAAATTGTAATTTTACACGATTTAAGAGCTATTAATAATGTTATGGAAGATATGGGAACTTTGCAACCTGGTCTGCCCTCACCTGTCATGTTGCCTGAAAACTGGGAAATTCTAATTATTGATTTAAAGGACTGTTTATTTACAATTGCATTGCATCCAGAGGATATGGAAAAGTTCGCCTTTTCTGTTCCCTCAATCAATAAGTCTGAGCCAGCAAAATGATATCATTGGGTTGTGTTGCCACAAGGCATGAAAAACTCACCAACGATATGTCAACAGTTTGTTGCTTGGGCCTTGAAACCTTTTCGGCAAAAGTTTCCACAGTTGATTATTTATCATTATATGGATGATATATTAATTTGTGGAGAAACACTAGAAAAGCATAAGATTTTGACCGTCTTAAAATCTGACTTAGAATCAAGAGGTCTGAGAATTGCCCCTGAAAAAATTCAGGATTCTACACCATGGAAATGCCTGGGTTGGGTTATTACCCACAGGGCAATTCAACCTCAGAAGATAAAAATTATCTCCACAGTTAGAACACTTAATGATGTGCAAAAACTGGTTGGGGATGTTCAATGGGTCAGAAATATTTCTGGCATTACTAATGATGATTTGAAACCTTTGATACAATTGTTAGGAACCTCTACAAATGCTGATGAGTCCCGGTCTTTAGGCCCTGAACAACAAAAGGCGCTTGACATTATCAGTGAGAAAATTTGTCATAATCATGCTCAGCGAATTGTGTTATCACTTCCCATAATTCTAATGATTATTAATATTGACAATCAGCGCACATATCCTTTTGCACTTATTATGCAATGGGATAGTAGCGTTGCCTGTAGCCTTAGAATATTAGAATGGATATTTACTCCTGTCACACCAAAGAAAACCATCACCACAAAACCAGAAATTTTGTCTCAGTTAATTATGAAAGGACGTAGTCGAGCATTGGAAATATCTGGAAAAAATCCTCAAAAAATTGTTATCCCTGTTGTTCAAGAATATTTAGAGTGGTTGTTACACACTTCTCTGTCCCTACAAAGTGCTTTAGCAGACTTTGAAGGTGAAATAAGCAATGTCTATCCTTCATATAAACTGTTGCCAATGTTGAGTAATCAGAAGTTTGAAACATTTCCAAAGCATTCAGAAACACCTGTGTCAGGTACTACTGTTTTTACAGACGCTGGCAAGCGTTCTAAATTAGCTGCTTGTGTTTGGCAAAACAACCAGCAGTGGGAGAGACATTTGATTAATGGTACTATTGATGACTCCTTGCAGACTTTGGAGTTGCGAGCGGTTATTTGGGCCTTTGAAAAATGGAATGATACACCACTTAACATTGTCTCTGATTCATTGTACGTTGTTGGAGTTGTACACAGAATTGAAGGATCACTTCTAAAAGAAGTCAAAAACAACTGGTTATATCAATTGTTACTAATGTTGTTGCGTTTATTGCAGAATCGTGAATTTCCCTATTTTATTACCCATCTTCGCAGCCACCAATCAAACTATGGATTAGCCATAGGTAATAATAAGGCTGATATATTAGTTTCTCCTGCTTGGGCTGGACCGCCCATTAATAGTTTTGCACAAGCCCGCGAATCACCCGCCGCATATACTGGGCATGATGTACTGTGGTATGGAACACCCTTTTGGCTAGTTTGGGTCAGTTCTGTCTCTGCTTCCTCCCAGCTTCCTGTGCTCGTCCTCACTGGCAGAGTATGAGACTAAAAGTCCTTGATCAGAGTAAACATTGCCTAGCAACAGCCAAAACACTAGCGTGGTATCAGCGTTTTCTCAGACTACAGCCGAAACACAGCACTGCACCAGCAACTAAGGAGAAAAGTAACTGTTGCAGCTGAACCAAGGACATCTTAAAGCCCAAACAAATTATACCATGGAATAGGCTTAGATGGGTAGGGATGCTCATTAAAAAAAAAAAAAAAAAAAAAATCTGACATTTCTGCTGAACCCAGTGTTTCTTTCCTATATTCCAAAAAAGTAAGATATTTTCCAAGGTCTATTAAAAGAATAGCTTGGACTTTTGGGGCAGCTATCTCCCTTTTTTCTGCAGTTATTAAAATTAAAGAGGTTGCTGTCTGAATTTACTTTCAACCGGTTTCAGGTGTGCTAAAAAGGGAAATATTTCTAAGGACTAATAATGGTGTTTGCATGCATCCAGTTTTCAGAAACTACTATAGCTCATCTCTGGCTTCTAATTGCTGCCCAAAGTATCTGAAGAGTGACAGACTCTTCCAGAGAATATTCTGGTTAGGAACATAAACTATGTACTTGTGCAAGATTATAGAGCTGCATCTCAGACCCTGCCTAGAATGCCAGCAACCAAACCCCTATGAGTAGAGGAAAAGGCTTCAGAGCCACTGGTGTACTCAGAGCCCCAACAGCACATCCCTGTAATAGCCAATCAGTTTGGGAATGCTGCACCCGATATCGAACCCTCATGATTTCACTACTACAGGAGTGAGATAATAAAGTCTTGTTCCAATACCTCTGCCACTGTCAGAGACACCTTCCACTAGACCAGGTTGCTCAAAGCCCCATCCATCCTGGTCATGAACAGTGCCAGGTATGGGACATCTACAGCTTCTCGGGGCAACCTGTGCCAGTGCCTCACCACCCTCACAGTGAAGCATTTCTTCTGAATATCTAATCTTAATCTATCCTCTTTCAGTTTAAAGCCATTCCCCTTTGTCCTGTCATTACATGCCCTTGTAAAAAGTCTTTTTCCAGATACCTTGTAGGACCCCTTTAGGTATTGGAGGTTGCTCTAAGATCTCCCCAGATCCTTCTCTTCTCCAGGCTGAACAAGCTCAACTCTCTCAGCTTGTCTTCATAGGAGAGTTGCTCCAGCCATTTGATCATCATTGTGGTCCTCCTCTGGATGCAATCTCACCGGTTTGCATCCTTCCTGTGCTGGACATCCCAGAACTGAATACAGCATTCCAGGTGGGGTCTCATGTGAAAAGAGTAGAGTAGAGGGACATAATCACCTCCGTCAACCTGCTGGTCATGCTTCTCTTGATGCAGCCTAGGACGCAGTTGGTATCTGGGCTGTGAGCTCACACTGAAGCCGGCTTATGTTGAGCTTCTTGTCAGTCAGCACTCCCAAGTGCTTCTCAGGGCTACTCTCAATCCAGTCTCTGCCCAGCCTGTAGCTGTGCTTGGGATTGCCCCAACCCAGGTGCAGGACGTTGCACTTAACCTTGTTGAACTTCATGAGGTTTGCACCGGCCCTCCTCTCAACCTGTCAAGCTCGTTCTGGATGGCATCCCTTCCCTCCAGCATGCCGACTGCATCACACAGCTTGGAGATATAATGAGATGCATTGCAAAGATCAAATAAAAGATGCTCTGCTTCCCACATACTTTTGAGATTAGAGGTAATTTGTGATCAGTTGCATATACAACGGAGCCTTGTGCCATATGATGTACTGAGGTTTTACCTACATGTCTTTCAGGTTCCTTGTCATCTGTTGAAGAACTGCAGGCAAATTAAACCCCAATCAACATGACTGACAATATGTAAATTTTATTTTGTTCTCTATGAAAGAAAAAATAGGCTACAAATCATTAATTCTCTTCATTTTTAACTTTTTCCTTTCAAGCCATTGTCCAAACAGATAGTAATCTTCATTTACTTGTTAGTTCATTTACTTGTTTTTCATTTATTTGTTTCCTTGTTGTCAGTTGAACATGTAAAGTTTTGTAAGAGCTGCTCATGGCAACCAATCAGCACATGGTTCATATGGTTGATCAACCACTCTGTTATTTTCAGAATGACCAGGACTTAATGCTCAGCAAACAGAAATATGAATTAATTTTGAAATTAATCAAGATGAGCATAGAAAAAGAATGGCAAGTAAAAGGCTTTCTACACCCTTTCACCTCTCTGAAAGTAATTCAGGGTTCTTAACATCTGGGCTCACTTAGGGACCAGCTAAAAGCCATTTTTTCCAAAGTTTTCAGTATGCACTTGCTAATGCTATGATCCAGTTACGAAAAGAAGATTGCAGTCTCTGTTATGCTTATACCATACTAAAAACTGAAGGTGCATTTAAACACCTAAAGACACCACAAATATATTGACACTGTGGCCTTTAAAGTGCTATTCTGTGGTGGAAATTTACTGGAAGTTCTAGCCAGAGCTCTTTTCATTCTTTCACTCCTTGACTGATAAAATTTCTGTAAGAAAGCAGAGGACTTATTTAAAGCTGTAGGGTCTAAGGAGCATTGGAGAAATGGACATTATAACAAGATGATAACCAAGACTACAGAACAGGAAACCACTGCATTTCCCTTTCCTTTTCCCTTTCCTTTTCCTTTTCCCTTTCCCTTTTCCTTTCCCTTTGTCTTCCTCTTTCCTTTGTCTTGAGTTGCTTTCCTCTCTTCCTGCTTCTGCTTGAATTCCAATTTCTTTATTGTGGTGTCCTGGGTTCAGCAGTAGCAGTCATTTTTGTCCTTCTTAGTAGCTGCTGCAGCTCTGTGTTACTGACTTTCAGCCTGGGAATAGCGCTGATAACGCCAATGTTTTTAGTTATGGCTTAGAATGTTTGGTTTGACCAAGGACTTTCTGAGTCTCATGCTCTGCCGGGGAGGAGGGGAAGTCGTAAGGAAGCAGAAAAAGGACACCTGACCCAAACTGACCGAAGAGGTATTCCATACCACAGCACGTCATGACCAGGATGTGAAAACTGGGGGCAGGAACCCGGAAGAGTGAGTTCACAGCTCGGTTGTTGGGTGGTGAGCAGTTATATCCTCTTCCCTTGTATTTCCCTGGTCATTATTATTATTGGTGGTAGCAGTAGTGATTTGTGTTGTACCTTAGTTACTGGACTGTTCTTTTCTCAACCTGTGGGAATTACATTCTTTCACTTCTTCACCCCATTTCCCCCCCCGGAGTGGAGGGGAAGAAAGAGGGGGGAGTGAGTGAGCAAACTGCATGATTTACAGCTTAAACCACGACACATGGTTCTAGCTCTACAATTTCTTTTCAGATAGTCTTGCTTCTATCATCAGTGGTATATAAGGCTAATACTTCTATTGTACTCTCCCTCCTCCCTTCATCTCTCTCCCCTATCCAACTGTTTCCCCTGTGTCATAAGATTTCTTCACACAATATAATTGACAAATACCTCATCAGTTCTCTGTATGCAGCCAGTACAATCAACTTTACTAATTATAGTGATATTCTAATATTGGTACTGGTCTGTTTAGATTGGAAAGGACCTTTAAGATCATCAAGTCCAACCATTAATCTAGCACTACTGAGTCCACCACTAAAACATGTCCATAAGTGCCACATCTACATGTCTTTAAAATACCTTCAGGGATGGAAGTATAGAATACCATCTTTAATGGCAGTAGCTAGATTAAGTCCTTTTGGACTTTGGTCTTTCTAATTTGCTCCCTGCATAACCTCACATTCTTGTAGTTCTCCTGAGTGGCCTGACTCTTCTTCCTAAGGTCATAAGCTCTCCTTTTTCTCCTGAGTTCCACCCAAAGCTTTCTGTTCAGCAAGGTCAGTCTTCCTTCCTACTAGCCTGCTTCTAGGCTTTAAGATTTCCATATTGAAGAATTACTTTCCTGGACTCCTTTGCCCTTCATGACTGCCTCATAAGGGAGCCTGTCAACCAAGGTCCTAACAGCGAAAGTCTGACCTTCAGAAGTCCAAAGTGACAGTTCTGCTGACTCTCCTTACTTTTCTGAGAATCAAAAACTCTATGATTTTGTGATCTCTGTGCCCAAGACAGACACCAACCATCACATCACCCACAAGTGCTGTGCAGGTCCAGCCAGATGCCTTCCCTCTTTGGTTGACTCACCAGCTGTGTCAGGAAGTTATCTCACACTTACTCCAGGAAGCTCTTAGGCAGTTTCCTCTCTGCCTTATTGCATTTCCAGCAGACGCCTGGTAAGTTGAAGTCCCCAATGAAAATAAGAGCTAGTGACTGTGGGATTTCTCCCAGTTACTTATAGAATATTTCCTATACCTCTTCATCCTGGTTGGGAAATCTATAACAGAATCCCCACCATGTCTGCCTTGTTGGCCTTCCCTCTGATTCTTCATCATAAACACTCAAGCCTGTCATCACCATCATTATGTTCCAGACAATCAAAACTTTCCCTAATATACAGAGTTACCCCACTGCCTCTCCTTCCTTGCCTATTCCTTCTGCAGAGTTTTTTATCTATCCACTGCAGAGCTATGGATGACCTCTTTTGCCCCTTCATTTGGTGACATAACAATAGGGAACATAGCTTAAATGCTTTTTCCCTTTCCTGGCTGAGTTCAGGTGCACAGACAAATAAGCAAGTTGTTCCTCAGTTTTAAAGAAGTACCGCGTGGTGAACATCCAAGTTCATACTGATGGTTGTTTTGCATATTGTCCTTTACTTCCTCCACAACAGCTGCTCATTTTCCTGTAGGCTTTATGGAGAAAGTCTTACTTGCTATTTCTCTGCCAAAACCCTCCTTCCTTCTTTTTCCAATTCTCAGCCCACAGAAAGCTTTCATAAAGGTCATGCAGGCACATGTGATATCAATGTTTGTGTCAATACATGCTTGTATGCATATTCATGGCACTTTCACATTTGACAAGTGTTCCAACAAACAGAATTTATCTCATATATGTGCTTTTAAGCAAATAAATAAGGTCATAATTATTATGGAAATACTTTTTCTGTATTTTGGGGAAAATACTTGCAGGTATGATAGCATTTTGCTGGTCAACAGTCAGCATAAATGAATTTGTCATGTGACGAAAACTGAAGGCAATGAGCAACTTAATTTCATGAAGCTATGCCAGCATACAGACCAGTCAGACATTCTTTGATTTCTGAGCATGTACTGTATTTAGACTAACCTTATGAGGAGCACAGTTTGCCTTTACAGGAGCTCAGATATTTCAAGCCTCTAGCACTTCAGGGGTTTTTTTAACTGAGAACCAAATCTGCAACAATTTGTCATAAATCAAATTCCTTTTTAAAACTGATCCCTCAACCCTTTTCCTTGTTTTCATGAGCTCCCAATGAAAAAAATGATGCTCCTAGCATAAGAAATGTCCATTTCAAATGCTGTATCTTACAAGAAATGACTAAGAAAAAAATGTAGATCAACAGAAGGTAAACAGAAAAGGGAAAAGAAAAAAAAAAAGAAAAAAGAGGAAGTTAAAAAGACCTTCATTTTTCCTCTGCAAGTATGTAAGATCCGGCAGTTTCAGGTGAATTTCTCTGTAGGGTTCCATCGCCTTGTATGAACTTCAGAGGCACAGTGTGAATCCCTGCAATTTTTTTTAGTTTGCTGTATTTTTCCACTTCTAGGAGTCAAGGGACAGATACTATGCAGTACTTCCGTGGGAATTAGAAGCTACCTAGCATCCTACTTGTGCTAGCATAGTCTGGCATATTCAATCTTCAGAAATATTAGTTAAAATTTTATTAGAAAAAAAATAAGCTAGAGACTGAAAAAAATAAAAATTGATGTTAAAACAACAGTAAAAGTTGCAGAAAATACACAAGCTAAAAGCCAGGAGGCAGTTTTGGCCATTTAGACGTATTGTCAAAGCACAGACCAGTAAATTCTGTTATCTTTTTTTCTTCCCATTCTTTGTCTATAACAACTGCTTAGAAGGAACACTTGCTGAAATGTTGTCTGTCATATTAGGTTCTGAGTCTTATTTTGTGAATATTATGCAGATTTCTAAAGAACCAGATGAGGCTGCAAGCTAGAGAGAAGGAATACATAGTTAAATGACTGCTTTTGTATTACGAGACCTAGCATATAAACATCTCTGTATGATGATTTTAAAATACAGGGTGGACGCTAAATTCTGCAAACTTTCATCTCCAAAGTATATGGCTAGCAATTAGTATGTGACTAAGAATAAATATATTTCTTAATTGGTAATTTTTTCTAAATATCATTCTCATAATTTCATTTTATTTACTGTTATCTTTAGCTTTTGCCTCTTCCCTTCACTCATCATAATCTCATCACAGTCATCAGGTTTTATTATATTTTCTTTTCCAATATGACTAACATACTCCTTCTGAGAATGTATTTAGAACTCATTTGTAATCACAAAATACAAGTCAATCTGTTGGATTTCAAAGATTTAAATCAAGGACAACAGAGTCTTTACTATGCTCTCCTATCAAACAGATCAGAAAACCAACTGTTCAACATGTTATAGGGTAACTACATTAGCTACATTCTGAGAAATATTTTTTGCAGGTAAATTTATTAGAGAAAAAGCTGATCAATGCCTAATTTAAGTCTAAAAGAAAAGCACTGTAAGATTTGTATTTATTACACAGGTAAGAAAAGGAATCAAAAGCTTCTGTTTCAGCTTTTGGAAAGGAAAATGGTCTTCCTAAGTCAGGAAGCACATCTTACACTAAACAGGTAGCATGTTATAACTGGCTACTGTTATTTCATTAAAAGAATAATATGTTGCAAAAGTTAATTCTGATGGCATAAGTCTATGTAGGTGGCAAATAATGGAGATATTATCCTTTTACAGTAATTTGTGCTTCAAGAGTCATCAAAATAGCTGTCTTTTAAAAAAAGAGGAAAGATCCAATTATAGCTTTTCTCTCTCCCTCTCAAAACTAAGTAAAAGTTAAATAACCTGCTGGACTAGATGAAAACCTTTGAAACCTAATCTTTCCTGAGACAAGTCTGCCTTACTTTTGTCAGTGTTCCTATTATCCTTTTTATTGCATGCAATATTTGTATGCTCTTTCCCCTTGTGAAGTTGTCATCTTTGTGACAGTATTGGAATCTCATAACAATCAAGCCAGAGGTCACCAACAGGAATAGCATTCCTAGTAATTAGTAAGCTGTTTGCAGTGGTTTCAGCAGGGAAGATATATCTGAAGAAACCAACATTTCTACACACAGTTTCAATACTGGTAATAATATTTGCAAGGAAGATACATTCTTCCAAACTGTACAGAATTAGAGTTAAAAATCAGAATATGATTTTCTATAAAATGACAGAACCAGGTAGCGAAACACTTAAATGAATGCTTAAATGGAGCCCTTTTCTTGAGTACATCCTCTTTGTAAGCATGTGTTTAATTTATGCTTATTTATGTTAGTTTTGCTGATTTCTAAGCACCTTACATGAAATGTCAAGCTTTTTTGACTGACACTGAAAGAAATTGCTATTGGGAGTAGCTGTATTGCTGGATGAAGAAATAAAGGGAGCAAATTTTTGTGTTGCTTGTGCATTAAAATATGCACCTACTGAGCACATTTTAACAGATTGCACAGCCTAAACTTTATGTTTTAAGGTAATCTGTCATTACAGTGGTAGGAAACAATCAATGCAATGTGAATTACCATGTGGCTATGAAAAGATTGTTTAAAACTTTTTTTTCATAAAAATCAGTAAGTTGTGAGTAGTGCATGCAGGACCTGTAGAGTCCATACCACCTTTTCCTTGTTCTAGTTTCCAAGTAAAGTGATAAAGTGGGGTATCTGGCAATTTTATTAACCAGATTTGATTGGTCTAATGCTCTGACATGCAGATACTCACTTCCAGTTTAACAAAAAATGAGATAACAAGCTAGCATACCAGAACAATCAGAAATTCACTTGCAAAAATTGAGGCGTTAGACGCCCTTTCAAGTTAAAACATTTCCTCAGTGAATATTAGTCATGAGAAAATGACAATTTTAGCTTTTTCAAGCATAGTTGTTCCTTTTTAACATGCATCCCACCCACATAGAAGCAGCTTGAACTGAACTGCTAGGCCTTTTCTGCTGGGATCATATTTGTCATTACGCAAGCTGATATTGAATTGAAGGACTGTCAACTTTTACTTCTGTTCATCATGCACATATTGTATGTCCACATTATTTATTCAGACCAGGATTCCTGGTTCATAGGTTTTTTAGATGAAACAGGTCACTGCTGAAAACTGGGCTTTTCTATTCATGTACAACTGCTTGGTGCTACCCTAAATGAAAGTACGTGTATTTTTTTAGTAGTACAATATTTGCTCATGAGGTGAAGAATATGATTCCAGCAAGTATGTAAGGACAGTAAGATAGCTAAATGCATAGGACACATAAACTCTGATACTGAATAAGCAAAACTTGATACTTTTACAATTGCTATGGCCCACTTACTAGGATGCTTTCTAGTAGCAATAAAACAAATGCTTTCTGAAAGTAAGAAATATTGTGGTTTGTGTTGTCTGAAAATAACTGTGTAGCATATTATTCCAGTTGTCAGTTCTCTGCACCTCTTTTACAGCTTAAGGTCCATCACAATAAATACCTAAAGTTAGAAAGGAAAACAAAGTAAATTTTTTTGTTCTCTTATGCTATGTTTTTATTAAAACACATTTAGCTCAGAGCTAAAATGCTATTCAACAAATGTAAGGCAGTGATTCTGCAACTTTGTCATATGATTTATTCACTTCATTCTCGTAGTATTCAGACACCATGAACAGAATACATTATTCAACAAATACCAACAATTACTTCTTGAATAATTTAGTTGATGATAGTCTATTCTTGTGTTAAGGTCAGCTCCATGTGAGGGGTCTAATGCTGGTGCACAGCTTTTTTTCTTCTGGACCTTTACGAAAAGCTGACGTAAACCCAACCCTTCCATAGCTCAGAGGGAGCTAAAATGCATCATGATGCATTCTGAATCTTGTAGAAAAAGAAATTATTTGGTATCTAGGAATTAATTAGTTACCACCTGGGTTTGATTGTAGTAAGTAATGTACAAACACGAAGTACAGAATGGCTAACAGCAAATGAGTGAGTGCTAAGTATGGCAGGCAACTGAAGTGGAAACATGGCTAATAAGACAGCCCATTTGAAAAAAGAAAAAACAGATGAACTGAGAGAAAAAAAAAAAAAAAAAAAAGAATAAGAATTCAAGGAAGATAAAAATGCTAGAACTCAATATGCTTAAGTTTTGGTATTTCTAAATAAAATGCATAAAGATCTCTCTGATTTGACTGCAGCTACATGTTCGTCTATTGAGTCAAAATAGTCTGTGTCAGACTATGTCGTCTTTACCTCTTCCCAGATAGCCCCTTCAAGGAGTCAGATAATTCCTATGTATTCAGTACAGCAGTATTCTCTAGATCTGCAAAAGATTTGTTAGATATAAATGAACAACCCAATTTGTGCTCAGCAGATTCATCTGCCTGTCCCAAACCATGCAAGTAATATAATATGAAGTAAAATACCACAGCAGGAATATGTATGCTTTATAATAGGATCCCTGTCACACTGTAACTTCACTGGAAACACATTCGCAGCTGTGGTGGTCTGATGCATCTGGGAATATGCCTCCCAGACAACAGGACATATAAACATACAACAATTATTTAATTGGACAAATCAAATGCCTTTTGAAAGGATCCCCATATTGTATGACTCACTAAACAGAGTCTCACACATGTCTCTGTGACAGTAAAAGGCCTGCGCACAAGAAATCTGGAAAGGAATTAACCTAGAAATTGAAACAGAATTTTATGAATCCTATGGCTTCATCACAAGTTCAATCTTTTTTCACATGTACTAGCATATGAATTAATTATATTCTTGCAAAGATACTATGTACCACATACCAGCTGGCTTGGTATCTACTGATGGGTAGTATCTTCCTTGAGAGTCAGTTACTGTTACCTTAAAATGTTCACTAAATGTAGACCTTCATCAAGGTGAGGCTGTCTTCTGTTTAGATAAAATGATTATAAGTGTTTGCTTTTGAGATTATAATATCCTCTGTATCAGTTCTTCTGCAAGTACATAATTAACCTCTCAGCCCACCCTGCAGTAATAAGTGTGATAGACAGAAAATATATTAGGAAAGAACCTGTGTGTGATATGCCTGCAAGCCCTGCTTTACCCTTCAACTATTTTTCCTTTTAATTAGCACTCAGGTAATGGCAGACCTTAATGAATTAGCATATAACTGTTATCAATATACATTATTTTTTCATTCTGAACTGTTCAGTCAGATGAGTTTTGGAAGATCTGCTCTGGGTTTTTTGGAAAGAAAACAGCTAAAAATAAAACTGACATACACTTTTAAAAGTGCAGGACTTCCAGTATTTGCCAAGCCTTTCATAGAATCATAGAATCATAGAATCATAGAATAGTAAGGGTTGGAAAGGACCTCAAGATCATCGAGTTCCAACCCCCCTGCCATGGGCAGGGATAACATGTAGCATGAAGTCCTAAGAAAAAAATCCTGAAGAAGAAAGTCTGGTGAAAAAATTGTCATCTCAAAAATGTTAACATCAGAAAAATAAAGTGCTTATGAGTCATATGAAAAGTGCACACAATATCTAGCTTTGAAATTAGACACTGTCACAGCTACTGCAGAGCAATATGCATACTTGGTGGAATTGCCGATCTGAAGGTATCTGAGTGAGGTGAGAGTTTGTACCTGCTGCTTTTGTATGCACTTCACCATTCAATGTTAAATGAATGTACTCATTTATCTGAGTACCTTTCCACTAGATAAAATTTTAGAGGGTTCATTTTGCAGTACTCCTTTTAACAGCCAAGAAATAGCAGCAAAAACAAAGGCGTGGGTGGTAGCGACTATATCTTCTAGATCTTAGAGACTAACTCTCTGCCTTCACAAGATTAGTGGAAACAATAAAAATGACCAACTGGAAAAAAAATAAATATCCCAAGCTATTTAGAGGCTGGAAAACAAATCTTATGATGTGAAGTTTGAAGAGCTCAATTTATTGAACAGAGGGGTTGAGGGGTGTCTTTGTCACTGTGAATTGGTGCTGAAAAATACTTGATACTAGAGGATTTTCAGTTTTGGATACAAAGACCTAGCAAGATCAAATGGCTGGAAGCTAGACAAACTCAATTGAAACAGCACAATAACTTTATTTTCCTAGCAGTAAGGGTAATTAAACATTGGAAAACACACCAGAGCTTTGAATCCCTAAAGAATATTAAATGTCTTTCTAAAATGGGATGCTCTCATCTGATTTCTTAGGAAAAAAAATATGGCTTGAAAAAAACCCCAGGAAATCAAACTTCTTCCAAATAAGGTCACAGTTTGTGAGTAAGAGGTCTACACGTGCTACAGCATCCAATGTCTTCTAGTGATAGCAAATTTAGTAGACACAAATTATGTGACACCGGATCAGTTCATGTGGGTTGAGAGCATGCTAGGAGGGCTATACTGCCACAGAAGTAGTGCAAATGAATTTAGACAGTTCTACACACTGCATTACAACCATATGTATTACTCTATCAGAGAAACCCTTTGCAAACTTTTCCAGCAAAGATGAAGAATGTGTCTTCTGCTTCAAGACCTGTTAATGGTATTATCAGCTTTACTTCTAGCAAGTCCACCCAGTATCCACTATCACTTGTAGAACAGTTGTTGAAATTCTGGCCCTTCTACATGAAATGGTGATCAATCTTCTGGGCTTTTCCACGCAGTCACATTTTAGCACACCAGATGGAATAACCATTCTTTGTGGAGGCTGTATTAGTACTTTCACGCCAGTTAAGGCTATTCTTTACTGCCTCACCTACATTTCAAAAATGGCAATGATTGTTTAGGATTTTTCTGCAACAAAAGATAAAATTAAATACTCCTTTAAACAGAGATGTTTTAGCTATTTCTGACAATATTTCCTGATTAAACAAAAATTAGTACATTCAAGAGCTTTCTAGAGAATGTATGCTGCATTTTAAGATAGTTACTGAGTCTGTATGGAAGTCATGTTTCTTTGAATGATAGTTCATATTGTATAAATATGTGACATTTCATCCTCTGTAAAATGGTGCTAGATCATAGAATCATAGAATAGTAAGGGTTGGAAAGGACCTCAAGATCAAGAAGATATTCCTAAAACTTTGATCTTCATCTGCCATCCCTTTCCTCTTCCCCTTTCTAGGCTGTTAAGTTTAGCTGAGCAGCTACACTAAACTGGGAGGAGATTGATTAGTAAGTTCTCCATTCTGTATAGACTGTCAAAAGAGAGTATGTTGTCCATCAGGAAAAACACATTGTTCACTCACAAAGAGACTGAAAACCCTAAGAGAGACTGGAATTCACAGCCAGATGAAGGCCCATGGCCAGATGAAGGTTCCCAGATGAAGCCGCACAAAGAAGCTTCAGTTTAGCCTTCCATGAGTATTTCAAAACTGACTTTTCTACATCTCAGCTGTACCATTATTACAGTATAAGAAAAAGAGAAGTGAGAAAGGCATAGAAAGTGAAAGGATACTGGACAGGAAATTCTATGAAACCACGCTCCCTCAAAGATTTGCATTACTTAGTGTATCTCTCGAACAACAGATCTTGTTACTTTCATGGAGCTGTAAGGGCTATATTTGGTTAACTGAAAGTGCTGTCTCAATCAACGTATCAAAGGGTTTAGCTGAGAGAAGAATGGTGAACAAGAGATGGGCAGTGCATGTACATCCATCACAATTAAAAAAATGTTTGAATTACAGAACACATACATTTGGAGCATTCTTATCACAGCTAAAACGCACAGAAGGAAGAAAATAATGGATTATTTTTAGCTATCCCTATTAAAATTTGCATTTCAAATTGCACGAGGGGCAGTCAAGAGTTTGTCTTTTTAAGACTTTCCCAGACATGAAAAGCTATAGCAAATGGACGGATAACTCATGTGCCTTCATGTGGTACCTATTATTTTACACATAATGTTTGTCCTCAAAGGTTATTTTATTATTCATTTTATTAATCCTTATTAACATTAAAGACAGAATACTAAAATACTTTTTTCTGGAATGTATAAATGCTGTAGCTAATCATTTCCCAACAATTATCATAAAACAACAGTGACATTTTCAGCTCTTCAAAATTATGCAAATTATTGAGTGGGTAAGCGCAGTAGCTCTTTTCTCTATTAGAGCACTGCCGCTTCAAGTGGCATTGCATGTCAAGGAGGGCAAGGTGTGCGTAGTTCGATTAGAATTATCCACCCTCCACCCCCATCTCTCTCTGCTTCATGCAACTACATGCTACAGACACCCACTGTCTTCTATTAAATCACATTTGCATTTGTAAATTCATGGAGATGGGCTAAAAAAAGTGCCAAAAGGAAAGCAGGCAATTCAGGTCTGCAGTGATTTTTATTCCACAGCACCACCATTCAGTGCACAAGTAGGGAGTCTCCATACTTCCTTTTATGACATGAGGGGAAAAAAAAAAAAAAGGAAAAAGAAAAAAAAAAAGGGGAAATTAAGATTTTCAATATTAAATCTAGACTGGATTACTGGATTTTGAACACACAAGTTCATTTTGCTATTCATAAGACAAACTCTTTTTCTTGTCATAAAGTTATATGGTAATAGAGTTACTCAGCTGAGGGGTAGCAGAACTGAATGACAAAACCAGAAAGAGTGAACCGTTGTCTTTTCCCTTTTAGTTCATTTTTGTAATGGTGAAAATTTGTTTCCATTCTCAAGGAGGTCAGTTTCAAAGGTGGTGAATACAAAGCACATACACTGTTTCCTTGCTTAGCAGACTTACTGCAATAGTTCTTCCCAAATCCCCAAAAGAGGCAACATCTTCCTTCACCCTTTTCCTGTCTGTAGCGCTTTCGTTACCCAGTCTATGAACACTCCCGGCAAAGCTGCTGCTCTAGACTGCCCCACTAGTCACTGCTCATCCTAGTCATGCTCATCTCACTTGGGTTTCTCCCATCTGTTTTCTGGAGTGTTTGTTGCTTGTTTGTTTTGAAACCATCTGCTGTCTGGTTCCTTCCTCTTCAGCTCCATCTCCAGAGAAACAGTCTAACTCTTGAGCTCACAGCACAGCATTAGTGGTTCAGGCAGTTGCTGTGGAACCTGGTGTTCAAACCCTTGCATGTACCAGTATGCCCAAAGCATACAGTGCAGTTTTCTTCAGAGATACCAGCATGAGGAAATGAAAATGGTACTGACATTTGACTGTGCCTGAGGAAACAACCCTGCTCATCAGCAGTACTCTTTGGTTCAAGTAAATCTTCTTCCTGGCTTTGAAGTTATATATGCATGGACACATCTGAGGGCATTTCACCAACATTTGTTATGCAGCATAGACATACATTTAAATTGTATGCTATCAGAATAGCAAATGGCATTTCTATCTTAATCTATCTTAATTTGTGTACAGGATCCGTTCTATGGGTCCACTCAAGAGACCTTTCAGTTGTCTGTAAAAGTCTACATACAATTGACAATGTGAAACAAAAGGAAGTCAAACATGTAAGAAACCAGTTCTTCATTCTTTAAAAGCTAACTACTAGTTGCTTTTCCTGTCCCTCTAATTCAGTTAAGTGGAAACATCTCTCCTTCAAACAATTTACAAATGAAGGCTGTTGACACTGCCCAGTGTGCATCCTTACTTGTCTCAATGTCCCATTGAGATATTCAATTCTAATAACTGAAACATCTAATTTCCCTTTTATTATTTAGACATGTAGGGGGTTTTAAAGATTTTTTTATTAAAAGAAATAAAGCAAACTATACTCTTATCTTTTATTTTAAATTTAGCTTTATAAATTAAAATTTCTACCATACAATCGAACCAAAAATTATCTACAACTTTTCAGTGCTTTTCATTCTGTATAACCATACTGCAAATACAAACCCAAGGCTATGATCAAGTACAATTCATCTGTTAGCTTTTCCAAAATATTTCATGGTAACAATGGACTTCTTTAGAGTCTGAGATAAATGACATGCCTCTCCTTCCAAAATAATATTGCAGTATTCTTTGACACTTTTCACAAGCAGAAACCAACCTCCAACACAAATGCTCTTCCTATATGTGCAAAAGTACTAGTTCATTCAAGAAAAGTAAATAGAACAGAAAATTAGTTTGCACATTTTTATAGCAACATAAATTTTAAGAGTTTTGGGATGGGTTTTTTTTCTCATTTTTCTTATTTTCATGTTGAAAATTAAATTCTGCAATACAAACCCCAGCCCAAACATTAGTCTGTCATATTCTTAAGGCAGAACGTGCCTTAATTACATGTGCGATTCAGAGGGACCTTGACAGGCTTGTGAGATAGGCCAATGCCAACCTCATGAAATTCAACCAAGCGAAGTGCAAAAAGTGCTACACCTTGTTTGGGGGCAATCTCAGGCACAGCTACAGGTTGGCAGAGAAGAGATTCAGAACAGACCTGCGGAGAAGGACTTGGAGGTGTTGGTTGATGAGAAAATGAACATGAGTCGGCTTCAGTGTGCCCCTGCAGCCCAGAAACTGGCTATATCCTAGGTTGCATCAAAAGAAGCGTGACCAGCAGGTCGAGGGAGGTGATCCTGCCCCTCTACTCTGCTCTTGTGAGACCTCACTTGGAGTATTGTGTGCAGTTCTGGTGTCCTCAACATAAAAAGGACATGGAACTGTTGGAACAAGTCCAGAGGAGAGCCACGAGGATGATAAGGAGGCTGGAGCACCTCCTGTATGAAGATAGGCTGAGAAAGTTGGGGCTGTTCAGCCTGGAGAAGAGAAGGCTGCATGAAGACCTCACAGCAGCCTTCCAGTATCTGAAGGGGGGCTTATAAGGATGCTGGGGATGGACTCTTCATTAGGGACTGTAGTGATAGGACGAGGGGTAAAGGGGTTCAAACTTAAACTTTAGGTTAAATATAAGGAAGAAGTTCTTTACTGAGAAGGTGGTGAGGCACTGGAACGGGTTTCCCAGGGAAGTTGTGAATGCTCCATTGTTGGTGGTGTTCAAGGTCAGGTTGGATGGAGTTTTGAATGACATGGTTTAGTGGGTGGTGTCCCTGCCCATGTCAGGGGGTTGGAACTTGATGATCTTAAGGTCCTTTCCAACCCTCATTATTCTATGATTCCCTGATTGTATGATGCTTTTGTGTGCTTTGCATTATACCAATAATTTTCTGGCCTTGCAGCCACCTCCTGCTTTCCCACCTCCAAATCCTTGACGACAGAAATTGAACTCAGCCATCGAGATACAAAGACAACATACAGTAACTTCTGAAATCCACAAAAGAACATCAAAGCAAGTTTGTACAAGTGTCTGAATTAGTGTCAGGGCTCAGACACCAGACAGTTCAATCATTCATACTGTTAAGTTGCTAAACAGCTTTTGTCACACTTTTGTACAGGGCCAGGTTAGCACTCTCCCAGGGAGTTCCCAGGAGTGCGCAGGGGGACAGAATCAAGGAAAGACAATTCCCATTAGACAGCTGAGAGAGCTTTCCGGTTTTGGAAGATGAGTGTTCGGTAGGATTTATGAGTCTAGATGGTGGCAGTTGTCATCGAGGTCAAAAAGGTGTTTGCCCCCATTATTCAATTTATGATATAGATGCTGTCTCAGGCTTTTGCCTATTTCCAGAGATAAAAATAAATTCTGTACAGGCTTGTCTTTTCCCTATCATAAGGACACAACACTGCTGTTGATGACATTTGTGTTATATGTGAAATTGGCAGGATGTAAACAAACAGGAAAACAACAGAAGGTATTGCCCAAGCTCTATCACTTGAACAGCTGGTTCAAAGCAAAGACTGTGCTGTGAATAAGGAACCTCTGAAACTAGTTATATGGAGGCTTGTCTACCCCTTGTAGACAGTCCTTTCAGCCCCATATAGAGAGAGCTCTCATGTTTTGAACAATAAAACCAAACTGCTTTTATTTCTTCCATCTACTCTCCATCCATAGGGGTATGCACTCCATGTTGCAGTACAGGTTTGAGATGCTTGTGCTTTCATTACAACTTGAGGGTGCATCTTTCTGTGTCCATTAGATGCACTGGAAGCAAAGCTATGGCAACCCCCTGTGCAGGCACCACAAAAGATAAGTAATAATGTTACTAATACTAGACATACTTTAACAAGAATCAGCTACAAGGCTCTTCATTGAATGGAGGGAGTAAGAAAGATCTAAAAAGGTATCCATCACATACAGTCAAGGAAGAAATATTCAAAAGAAAGTTCTTGTGTAAACCCCACACCTTAAGAATAAGTACGTAACTTTGAGGCAGGAGGGGATGGGAGCTGCTAGAAATATTTGCCATACATAAGCATCTAACCGAGATTCCCTGCCTTCCAAAAGGCCATCATTGTTCTATTTTGCTCAATGACTAAATTCCAGAAATATGCTAAAATCTATCTAAAGTTCAAAGTCTATCTGAAAGCATTAAAGTTTTCATGCTTGATGTATCAATAGGCAGAAATGATTTCACACGATTACTTTACCTTTTGGGGCTCAGATTTTCTGGAGTTGGAAAACAAATGTGAATTATTCAGGCTTTAATTTCCAAGCTTGTAAGGTAGTTATATTCTTTTCAGTAAAACAAAGGATCAAAAAATATTTCACTGAATCAGAACCGTAGTAGCTCTGTCAAAGCTGGTTGCTCAGTTCAAGAAAGTCCAAAGATGGCGTAGAGATATAAAATAACAAGATCATATTTTTCTTTTCATTATTACTTTTGAAATTTAAGGAAGAAAAAGGAAAAAAGGTTAAAAAGAAGAAGGAAGGAGTAAAACTAATGCAAGCTGTTCTTATGAGCCTAGTCCCTTACTAAGTCTCTAACAGCAATCCTGTCACCTGCTCTCCAATATTGTTTGCCTATGTAAGCACTGAAATTTAACCACTCATTAGCCATGCTCTGAAATTTGCTTGCATACACACATGTGCAGAGTTACCAATTTTGAATATAAACTCAATTCTTAGAGGCCTGAGTCTGCACCTGTTGACGCGGAAGTCCCGGACACAGCACACAGACCAACATGATCAGGCTGTGCCAAGTTTATTGCGCAGATAGCTCAGTATATATAGGCATTCTACGTGTCTATCATTAACACACAACTCTAATTGGATACATGCATTGTTCACGCGACTAAATACAGAATAGGATTCGCTCAGACCCTCTGTCCACGTGCATAGTGCTCTCCACCTACATTCTACTTGGTGTCCTGCTTAATATATGATTGGTTAATATCTCTCAGCTAAGTGTTAGTAACAGCTTAATGATTGGTTAACTATTACAGCATATGTTTCAAGGTCACAGTTATCAGTTCCTCCTGCACATCTCTCTCAGTAGCTTTCCATGCCAACTTTCTCAAGGCTTCTGCACATACACGAACTTTAGTAACCCCCAGGCGAGGCCTCAGTGCCTGTGGGTCACTACCTTACAATTGTCAAGCAGTTGTCTGGATTGCTCACATGCCTGTTCACAGCCAAATAGCTCTCCACATGCACCTACACTGGACAGCTAAACAGGGTCAAAGAAGAGGGATGACGACTCACACGTGGCCATTCATACTGAGAAATCACAAGAAACTGGTCAGTTTTGATCCAGATCAGTAAGACTTCAGAGAGCACACTCTGGAGCTTCAATCTGCCTCTTTCAATTGAAAGCCATTTTCCTTCTTTCAGCTCTTACAAGTTGGTTCAAGCACTTTGCCAGACATGGGAGACATGGTTGATTTGAGGACTGGAGACCCACACACTCCTTAGGCAAAAAGTGACAAAGGAGGTGATGAATGTGCAAAGCTGATATTCTTTCCTTTTTTAAGGGAACCTTCCTGTTTGAGGCTGCCAGTAGAAGGCAGCTCACATTTCTTTTTATTTCCCTGCACTGTGAGAAGAAAATTTGTACTTAATTTATGTAGATTGGATCACCCTGTAAATTTTCTTCACTGGCTCTATTAGGAATGTAAATTCCCACTGACTTGCTGAAGGTGAAGCACCACCTTAACTAGGTGCCTAGGTTACCTACATACCAATGTTCACCACTCAGTGCAGACTCACTCATTTTGCAGCATGGAAAAATTCAATTTCTTTGGAACTGTGCTCCTTTTAACTAGCTTTTCTCTGATGTGATGATTGAAACTTGCAAGCTAGCTCTTTCCCTTTTCTCACAGAAGAACAGGAAAAAAAAAAAAAAAGCAACAAAAAAAAACCAAACACACACACACAAAAAAAAAAAAAAAAAAAAAAAAAAAAAAAAAAAAACACAACTTCACCAAGTCACCTTTTCACTAAATTCCTTTAGTCTGTTTTAGTTTCTGTCAGAAGCTCCTAAACTTCATGTACCAAAATGAACAAAAACTAGAATCTCCTTTCAGCATTTCTCTAAAATGTTTACCTTTTAAAAACTTCATACTGCCCTGTATGGTCTTGAAATCAATTCAATTTTGACTGAGATGCTATATTACTATTTTTTAAAATCAATTTCTCCCCAGACTCAGTGAGCTAGTTACTAAAATCTGAAAGCTTTGGAGAAAAATCTCTAAAATAGTTTTTTTTCCAAAAAAAAAAAAAAGTAAAAAGTTCTATTTACTGCAAGTCCAGAGTCTGTTTTGGTGACTTTTTCTCCATCCTGAGTACTTTAAGCATCAGGAGACTAAAGTGCCTTAAGAAATACTATTACCTTGATATATCAGAGGTGGTTTTTTCTTCCTAATGACGGAATGCAAAGTGATCTTACTTATGCTAGCATTCTGTCATTATAAACTAGTGGGCTTCGATGGAGATCCTCCTCAATTGCTTCAGATAGATAAAATTTAAGTCTCTAAATGTTATATTTACTGAGTATCACTCATCCAGAA
The DNA here is from genome assembly GCA_039720435.1 of Amazona ochrocephala. Classification (NCBI taxonomy): domain Eukaryota; kingdom Metazoa; phylum Chordata; class Aves; order Psittaciformes; family Psittacidae; genus Amazona; species Amazona ochrocephala. Next base: position 23,364,763 of record CM077878.1, read on the forward strand.
ATCTTAAAGCACTTCAGAAGCATTATTTAAGCTCCAGAATCTCACTCCCATGTTTTTCCAAGTGGAAAATAGATTACAGTACAACTGATTTATTGGCATTATCAGCATCCAGGAATATTTCCCAGATTTGTGCAAGATCACACAGCAAATCATTAGGAGGTTCAGATACAGAACGAAATGGCCCACCTGCTCTCTTGGGCTCTGGTACTAGGCACTATATTTTCATCTGGAATAATGGATTCAAACTCTTATAGATTATTACTTTTATCTTAAACTCTCTCTTACCTTGACTGGCTGCTGAGCTCTCAGTCGGGCCATTTAACATAAGTGCCTGTTCTAGTTATTCAGTCCATTACAACAGAAATCAGACTACATTACCCAGAACACACTTAAGCCTCTCACAGCCCTTCTCAGTTGGAGAAGTAGCCTGCCAGTATTCTCTCTACAGAATTCCTTACTAAAATCAGCTGGGAGTTCCATGTTAAAACATATGAATACATATTTTTATACAAACCCAACATCCAATAAAAGAATTATCAGGTAATTCAGTTAAGCAAGCACTTGCTTATGCATGTTGAGTTAGATATTTCATTACCCAGGGCTCATACCTGGGATGCTGTTAGCATAGTGCTCCACTGTAAAAACACAGACTTTCCTTTCTTAGGTTGTAGGACACCCTTGCTATTTAAGCTAACCTGGTCATGGGAAGCACAGGTTGCTTTGTGTGTGTGGTTCTTGGACATATGAAGACAGCTATTTGTTAATAAGGTAGGCAATTCCCTAAACCAATAGATAAGGAGGGGGCAGGGTGGGAAAACACAAACAAAAATTCACAGGATAGTCCTAGCAGCTGTTTAGTGAAGTTCTAAGAAGCTAGTTTACTTTTTATCAAGGCTACTACTGAAGGAAGTTTGGAGCTGTGAAAGGAGGTAGGTGCTGCCAGGAAACAATGTGTTTAAAGAAGTCATGTAGGCAGTTCCTCAGGGTAAAGCCACAGTCCTCCTTTCCCTTTGAAGACAGTGGGACCAGCAAAACTGATGCTGAAGTATTCTTCCCCAGCTTTTCCTTCCACCACTTCTGCTTTACCTGCTTCCATGGGATGGACATCAGCCAGCCCCAGCAATTTGTCCTGAAAGCACTAACATTAATTTTGCTCATACTGCCTTGAACTGACTCTGAGCACACAACTTTTCTTTGTAAATTCAGCAGTCAGTCAAGGAACATGCATACTTACTAGTCTATAGTGCCACACATATTTAGATGCCCTGAACACTCATGTAAAAAATGCATGCATTAGAAGACCTGATCTCTGTGAGAATAAACCTAATGAACTTCAGACAGAATTTGCTTGTCTCTTACTGGCAGATTTGCACCATTTATGGTCAGTTCACTATTACACAGCACTACAAATTGAATTTGTTACAGAAAATGTTGGGAAGGGAGGATCTTTGGCTTCAATTCATCCAGAACAAATGGGTAAATGGAAAAAATAAAATCTGAATTTGTAGTTACAAGGCAATTTGGTCTAATGTTAGGCTATACTGTCCTATCTGTAGAGCAAAACATGATCCAAACTATCTCGATGCATTGAGATTATATAATTTTATGATACCATCTAACACTATGGTGACACAAGCAACCTGGTGCTCAGAACATTCCTGAATTTTAGTAAAAAAACTTTTTTTTCCTTTAGTTCAACTATCTTTGTTGTTTTAGATCACACATTTATGATGTAATAATGAAAAAAATGTAAAAAATGGGAGAAAATATGCCTGTGGTGTAGCTGATCTGCCAATTGCCTAGATTACTGTACAAATGCTCAGCACATTTTTCTCCTCAGTGAGATTTTATCTAGAAAGACTGCGCAAATGGACAGTCAGGCACATAAACACGCACACACACGTTAATCTGTATTTTGAAATAGATAGGGAATGAAAACACCCAGTGAAGAATGTGGCATTTGCAGTATATTTATATGCAAGTAATTTAATTAGAGGGAGAGGATGTAGCTTTATCATTGCTCTTCTCCAGACTAAACAGACCCAGCTCTTTCAGCACTTCTTATCTGAGAAATGTGCCATGACCCTTTCTTGTTTTCACGGCCCTCTACTGGAGTCTATTTAGTAGTCCTTTATCCCTCCATACTCATTATAAAAGAAGAAAATCACAGCACAAAAATATTTCTTGCAGCTGCGAGAGGACATATGCCATTGCAAACCTGATATGGGTCTTCAGATTGGGAGTCATCTCATTCAGCTTCATGGATAGGATCCTGCCTAAATTCAAGTCCATTCTGAACAGTCTAAATGTGTGCTGGGAGGTGGAATTTGAGAGCTTACATACAGTTGTCTACAGAGATGATTCAGGAGACACCACCTAGCTCCAGCTGTTACTGCCTCAATAAGAGAATGTTTCTTTTAATTCCTTTCTCATATTTTCCAGACTGATGTGAATGCCTTGAATTCTTTGGGATTGTTTCGAATGTAGCTGTGTGGCTATCAGCAGCAAGGCCCTGCTCTCCATTTGCTGTAATAACCATAATGGGGTTACAGTGCTCCTGTAGACTGCTAAAGGTCAGTGACTGAATGCCCTGACCAGTGAAATCAACAGTGAAGACGTCTACTTTGAAACTGATTACTCAGGCTATCCTCCTTTTTTTTTTTTAATAGTCAGTGGAGGAAACTAGGCCATTCTAGGATGTAATTTTTCTAGTATTTCCCACTAAGTGACTCCTACCTCCTTTAAAGAAGATTTCCATGTATTGACAGAGATTCTGTTCTTTATTTCTAAACCTGCTGTACTTCAGTGTGTGTGAGCATCTGCTTTGCAAAACCATAGGTGACTGACTGTTCTTCCCAGAAATTGCTCATGCTCACATTTCATGAGGGCTTGTAGAAGCATAGCACCTGCTGCTTGATGCTGCAGTAAGACGAACTTCTCCATGAGTCTTCCTCAGTGAATTGCAGAAGACTGTCGCCACGCCACCCTCTGTGCACTCACAGGAAAGTGCTTGAGGGAAGGTCATCTCCCAGTTGTTCAGGTAGAGCATGTCGAAGTGTAAAGGAAGGTTATCCAAAGCAATGAAGACAACAATAGTCTGGAAGTCACCAACAGTATAACCCTCTTCTAACCAGTCTTGTCTCTGAGTTGAAGAGCTTTAATGAGAAAAACGAATTGTTACATTTCATGTGTTGCAATGATAGCTTGGTTTTTCCCAGTGAATGCACAGTATCCACACAGGGCATGGCACAGCACAGCATAGAAGAACATTAACTTAATTAGGTGCTTAGTATAATATCTCCTTACAATTCACTTTGCCCACATCTTGACGGCAGAGTGGGTGAGGAAAGGGTGTCGCTAGTTCGAGTGAGCACATTGTAAAGTCATCATTAAACTCTTTATGTATATTGCTACGATTTACAACAACGGACAAGTACAAGAATAAGCAAAATTTCCATGGAAAATTGTAGTCCATATTAAAATTGCATACAATATATTCATCAGAATTCTAAGACTGGTTTCAAAATAATTAATTCTTAAAGGCCCTGAATCTAACCCTGAATGTTTAATTCTTTGCGCAAGTCCAGGTAGACGACATCGACTGCTCTACCCCTGTCCATCAGTTCCGTAGCCCCATCATAGAAGGTCATAAGATTTGTCAGGCAGGATGTCCCCTTAGTGAAGCCATGCTGGCTGTCACCAACCACCTTGTTGTTTTTCATGTGCCTCAGCATGCCTTCCAGGAGAATCCGCTCCAAGATTTTGGCAGGCACAGAAGTGAGACTGACTGGTCTGTAGTTCCCCAGCTCATGTCAGTCTTCACTGGCAAATGCTCTGACCCCAAAACCCAAATCTTGGAAGGCAGACGCAGGGACTGTGAGAATGAAGACCGTAGGCACACTGTAGGAGAAGATATGGCTCGAGACCATCTTAAGAACCTCAACGTACACAAGTCCATGGGATCTGATGCAATCCATCCACGGGTCCTGAAGGAGCTGGCAAATGAAGTTGCTAAGCCACTGTCCATCACATTTGAAAAATCATGGCAGTCAGGTGAAGTTCCCGATGACTGGAAAAAGGGAAATATAACCCCATTTTCAAGGAGGGGAAAATGGATGACCCAGGGAATTACAGACCAGTCAGTCTCACCTCTGTGCCTGCCAAAATCTTGATGCAGATCCTCCTGGAAGGCATGCTAAGGCACATGAAAACCAACAAGGTGGTTGGTGACAGCCAGCATGGCTTCACTAAGGGGAAATCCTGCCTGACCAATTTGGTGGCCTTCTATGAAGGGGCTACGGAACTGATGGATAGGGGTAGAGCAGTTGATGTCATCTACCTGGACTTGTGTAAAGCCTTTGACACTGTCCCACACAACATCCTTGTCTCTAAATTGGAGAGACATCAATTTGATAGGTGGCCCACTCGGTGGATAAAGAACTGGCTGGATGGCCGCACGCAAAGAGTTGTGCTCAATGGCTCAGTGTCCAGCTGGAGACCAGTAACGAGTGGTGTCCCCCAAGGATCGGTGTTGGGACCAGTCTTGTCCAACATCTTTGTTGATGACATGGACAGTGGGATTGATTGTGCCCTCAGCAAGTTTACCAATGACACCAAGCTGTGTGGTTTGGTTGATAAGTTGGAGGGAAGGAATGCCATCCAGAGGGACCTTGACACGCTTGTGAGGTGGGCTGATGCCAACCTTACGAAGTTTAACCATGACAAGTGCAAGGTCCTACACCTGGGTTGCAGCAATTCCAGGCACAGCTCCAGGTTGGGCAGGGGAGAGATTCAGAGCACTCCTGCGGAGAAGGACTTGGGGGTGTTGGTCGATTAAAAAATGAACATGAGCCGGCAGCGTGCGCTTGCAGCCCAGAAAGCCAACCGTATCCTGGGCTGCATCAAAAAGAGCATGACCAGGAGGTTGAGGGAGGCGATCCTGCCCCTCTACTCTGCTCTTGTGAGACCTCACTTGGAGTACTGTGTGAAGTTCTGGTGTCCTCCCTGTATTCTTCCCAGACCACCTGTCTTTGCTTCCACCTTTTATAAGCCCCTTTTTCCTTCAAATTTTCCTCAGCAGCTCCTTATCCATCCAAGGAGGTCTCCTGGCCCTCCTGCTAAACTTCCTTCTAGTTGGGACACAATGCTCTTGAGCTTGTAGGAGGTGACCCTTGAATATCAACCAACAGTCTTGGGCCCCCCTGCCCTCTAAGGCTATATCCCATATAACCTTACTAAGCAGGTTCCTGAAGAGGCCAAAGTCTGCTCTGCTGAAGTCCAGGGCAGTGAGCATGCTGCACGCTCTTGTCACTGTCCTGAGGATGCTCTGTTCTCAGAACTAGATACCTGAAAGTTAAAAATATCAAGAGCAATATTTACAGTACTGTGTCTGATTTCTTTAGACTTATCCCTGCTTAAAATAGAGTCCATTTTCATTATGCTAATGTGGAGTAAAATTTTTAAACACTGCTCAGATATTGGGGTACCTCAGCTAGAGGGTAAAGAAAGGTATAGACCAGGCCCAGTGTAACTCCCTAGTTGGCAAAAAAATATTGATTTGAAAGAACACTAATTATAATTGAATTCAACAGAGGGGAAGAAGGCTAATGCTTTTAAAATGTAGCCTGATTAATGCGCCTGTCATAGAACTTATTTATAGGTATGCTGTACAAAGTATCATAATCTCTGGAAAGATTTGCAGCAAATTAGAACCATCAGAGTTTAGAAATCATAGAACTTATTTGACCTAAAAAGATATTCCATACAGGCCAATCAGAGGATTATAGCTAAAGCAGAGAAGTTGTAAAGAGTAAGCGTTCTTAAAATTTTCTAGGGTATGGGTCACTTTTCAGCCCCTCGACTCCTGCTTTTCTCTCCTACTAGTCAACATATAGAATATTTCACAACTAGGTATCAGCCTTGTGTAACAGTAGCAATTACCTTCTTTGAATACTGGCCTTCAGAAATTATTTTATATAATTTTAACTGGTTTTAATGTAAGATAGCAGCTGGAAATGCACAGGAATATGTGCTTTGCAAGTCAGTTCTCTATGGACCTCCAGCAGGTGCTCCATGAATCACTAATGGTGCACGACCTACAGCTGGGAGCTATTGATATAGAGAAAACCCAAGTAAATAGATACACCTTGTAGTATGTGGTGAAGGTCACTAAACCCAAGAAACAAAATTTCCCCTACAGCAATATGCATGGAGCATTTAGTATCCTAAAAGGTGCTATATTTAGAGTAAAGCAAGAGCACTGACAGAGAGAGACCCAGACATATAAGAGCAAGACACAGATCATCTGGGAAGTGGCAAAGGAAGGCATCTAAGCTCTTTTATTAAGGATTACAAGTCCCTTTAATATAAGCAGTCTTTAAATCCTGACTCCTAGGAATCTAAAGGGCTACTGAAAATAAAAGAAATGGAGTAAGTCTTCATCAGAGACCATAGTAGTCAACAAATGTGAATGCATTTGTCTAATCTTTTCAAGGGGCACAGAGGGAAAGAGAGTAGTCTGGCAAGCCAGTGCATGAAGCTGAGTGTCTGGATATGCTACCAGACCTGAAAAAGGAGGAAAACCACTAATTATTGTAATCACTCAGAATTTAATACACAGTCCAAAGAAGAAAGCACTTAGAAATGATTGATTTCCCAGCCTGCCATAATGTCTTTGGTTAACAATGTAACATTTGATGATACTAATGTTTGCCTCTTGTTCCTCTCATAGCTCTATAGATGTTAACTTACAGGCAGCCTTGCTGGCACAAGGACATAATAGAAGATAGGATTTTGGCTGTATTGAGCATGGGATAATTCTGATGACTTCTAAAACCCTCAGCCTAGAAGGGTTTTATTTTCAGATTCCATTATAATTAGTTACAAATGTTATTTGAGTGAAGCAAGGCTGGAAGGTTATTGTTAAATGAAATCAATTTCACCTACTTTTTCTCTTGCTCTAATATTTTCTTTTAAATCTATAGTGAACAAATAGACTATTTCAGACAGTCATTTACCAACAATGACTTTTTCAGTAGTTTCAACGACGAATTCAGAAACAATGAAGGGATTCAGCTGATGCCAGTCTTTAGTTGAATGGTTTTCTGTGTCTGTCAGTCTGTGTCTCCACCTATATTACATATTCCAAGAATGGTTAGCGTCTTCAGTTTGAAGAAAGACACTGATGACCTATATAAACTTCTCACGCTTTAACTGGAGTTTGAGCAGAAGCAGCACATCCCACCAGCTCCGTTCAGTATCCCAGATCTGAACAGCCTCATACATTACTGATACTCTATAGTTTGCAAGATCAAAAGAAAAAGGATGCACCTCTAGAAAATCAGGTCTAGTTTTATGGCTCATGAATTCTAAAACAAAGGTCTCAAGAAACCACAGTGCATCTCATGCTTGTATGTGGGGTGATGGAAGAAGCATTCCAGCAGAAGCGAAGTAATGGAGTCTTGGTTTAAGAACCATGCTAGAGAACTGAAATTTGTTCAGTGATGTCACAGACGGGGTAGTTACTAACAGAAAAAAAGGAGTCCCCATCTGCTTACTGTCCCCCTTTGATACACAGTACATGAATGTCACAATTATTCACAGTGCAGGTTCTGAAATGGTGATGGTCTTGTGCTCATTTTCTTAACTGAAAGTTAGCAGATACAAAAAGACCTAACTTGAGATTAATTTGTGTACATGTGTATGCACCTATGCAGTCAATGAGGAAAAACAAGAAAAAATTTAAAGCTGAAAAAATATGCCTTTAACAATTGCCTAAGTCCTGAGCAGCAAAGATAACTGCTGAGAGTATATCAGTGATTAGTCTCCTGACCTTTCTTCAACTGGAAGTCATCAGCTATTGTTCACCACTGATAATAATTATAACCTTTATTTTATAAGGTGACTGACAATACTTAGACACCATGGGTTTTCACAAGAACAGCATGCTTAAGAAAAAAATCATATTTAGCAGACTCAATGCAATGACATTAATTCAAATTTTTGACATTAAGCATTAAAAATGTTAAATACTGTCTATGCAAAATTAAAATAAAAAAAGAGAAGGAATTCTTTCAGAATTACCTTTTAAAGGAAAAAGCTGTATCAGAAGGTTGGGCATCAGAGCAGCAGAGTAGTAAAATTCATTTTCCCCTTATTCCTTTATTTTTTTTTTTTTTTTCTGAGAAGGTAGAAAGTTTCTGAAAGTTTTCTTTTCCTTTCCTATTTTTTGAAAGGGGAAGAAAAGGGAAATTAGAGATTATATAAATGTCACAGGGAATATACTATCTTTAACAATGGACAGTCCTGAAACCTTAGAAAGCTATTATACTTCATTTAAGAAGAGGGGATTTCTTCCTAATCACAGCCAGCAATCATCTCATGACCTCAAGCTGCAGCAGCTGCCCCCTTCACATTTTCATTCTTCCTAGTGCAATTGTCTATGTTACTCTAGACCAGACTTGAATGGAAGTCCCTTTAAGAGAAACCCCAGGAGGTGGAGCTGATAATAGGGTAGGTGGCTCTCATTCTTCAGAGTCATTATTGAGCCGATCAAACAATATATTGTTAGGGGTCACAGCACAACTAGCAGTGCACTTTTCTGAACAAAATGTAAAGACAAAGCCCTGAATAACTGTGGCCATGAGACAGACTTTTTTTTCAAGAGTGAAGGAGCTTGCTCCAGCAGGACCTAACCTGAGGTACTGTACTTTGCCTACCTGTTCATTAGTCCCTTAGCCTGTGCTAGTAGTATGTAGGAGGTCTATGTGTGTTTAAATACCATTCTCCTTCCCCAGTGGAAGGAGCTGCAATTCACTAATGGGATTTTAAGTTTGACAGAAGAGTTTAATCCAACCTATTAAAACATCGTTATTATAATTTTCCTGCAGGGCTGCAGAGTATTTGCTCTTAAACTCAGTGCTTCTCATGTTCAGTGCATTTACCCCTATTGCCTCCTTGTGAGCTGTGGAACAGAAGAGCCAGAATTAATGCTAGGAAGATCAGGAATTATTTAGAGACTTATCTGAAGGAATGTCTCCTTTGCGTAGCAAGAATTGTATCCCAGGCTAAAGGCTTTGAAATGCGTAAAACCATTAAGCAGCTAAAATAAAGTTATAAGCACTCATGGGATTCTTAGGTATTAGTGAACTATAGTGAAACTTTCATTGATCAAAGCTGGGATCTTAGAGGTGTTGAAGAACCTTATAAGCAAATCACATTGAAATAAAAAAAAAAATTGAAATCTTAGCCTGAACTTTCAATTTGGGTGTGGGGTCAGGGGAAAATACCTACCGGTTGAAATGGCTCAACATGAGACAGACATGTTTAAGTCATACAAAGTATCTTGACATGTATGAGTGCTGTAAAGATGTCAGCATTGTAATCTTCAACCTGCATAGGCAGACAAGGATGCAAAAGTCAAATGACCCTATTGTGTTTCTTATGTCAGTCTCCATAGACTATGACAGATCAGGTGGCCTTTGGACAGATCATCACCACTTAAACAACTTTGTTACTTGCTTTCTGCAAACCAATGCTTGTTTTCTCATTTTTCTTATGTGCAAAAATTGAGGTATTTTTTCTTGCAAGATGTTTAGAGAGCTATAAATGAAAGCACTGGACAATATATTTTTAAATGTATTTTCTACTACAGTCTAAACAGAACTACTTTTCATTCATATGTAATTTACTTTGAAGAGTCGACATCTATTTCTAGTTATGGATGATACCAAAATATCAAGCATTCAGCTTGTAGACTTCTTAATGTAGAGAAAAATCCACTTAAAACCATTTTTAATGTTGCTAAAATACACTACTCATATTTTTTTCCACCTTCCAAGTTTTGAATACGCATAGGAACTTAAGAGATCAGATCTAAATTGAGTGGATCAGCAAAGTGAACTAGAGTCTATGAAGTTATGCAGGTTTGCATTACCTAAGAGTATGGCCCAAAGTGATAAGGGCTGGCAAGAGAAAAACTGCACATACACTCCCCGACTTTGAAATGCACATTTTTCAGACCACTGAGAAATATTATTCTTTCTGCTTCATATGTAGTATATGAAGGATGCACCAAATTTTCATGTTTGTATAAAGATTATGCAGTTTTAACTGATTTTGCCAGGTAGTCTTAAACTACTCAGACTACAGACAAGCTGCTACCATTATATACTTTATAGCACATTTGTATATTGGTGTGTGTCTCTGTGTCTGTATTTGCATGTATGTGAACAAGGAGAAATATATTTACAACCATAGAAAGACACTAATTAGGCAAATTAAAGTACACTCTTTTTTTTTTTCATCAAAATCTCTGATATTTTGTTTTGCCGTTTCCTGTTTATTGGAAACAGCCCTTTCTCTAACACAACCCACAATGGATTTTGCAAATTTTGTGGCTTATGTTGACTGTTTTGCAATTTATACTAGTGTGTAAAATATTCCCAGCACATACACTTAATCAAAACAAGCCCAATTAAGCTCAGTACTCCAGATTCCACCTCATTAGCTTTCTGTTCCTAAAATATAACAGATGTGATTGCTGCGGGCCATGAGTTAAAGACAAATTTTTCAGCTAAGCACTTACAATACAACCTAAACTTATATGAAGATTTAATTATTACTTTCATTTTCATGACTTCCTGTAAAAGCTCATTTTTCACTTAAAAGCAATGATATTCCATTACTGCACTTTTCCCGTAGTTACAGAGAAAAGTATCTAAATGAGGAAGAAGGGAGAGGTCATAGGTCCTATTTTTACTCTTTGCCTCACATATTGAATGAGTGACTTCTTGCATTTACAGGGCTTTTATCCTTTCAAACCTACTGGAATTCAGAAAGTGGTCAGGATCTCAGCTTGCAGAACACCACTTCTGCCTAAAACTGCTGTGCAACCGTGTGAATGATTTTGCAGCATGTTTACTTGGCATGCTTCAAACAGATCTGATGGCTTAGCGTACCAGCAATAGCTGGTTAGTACTCCCCTCAAGTAATTCTTGGTACTTCTTAGATGGATTTTAACTGTTGAGTACTACTAGCTTTCATGTAATATCCAATATAAGGAAAAACATTATCCTTTCAGTAGTCAAAAGGCCAAAGAGGATTACTGTACGAGCGACAGCAGGAATATGAAGGGAAGCACTGCCAGTTGTCAGTAGCTGTATTTCTTTTTCAATACCCCAGTTTCAAGCTGCTGGATCTCTCCCACCTTTTGCTTGTGTTATGGGAACTCAAGCATTTGATGCATCAAGAATAATCTTGGGCTAAACCTAAGCAATTCCAAGAATAATCCAGATGCAATGGTTGGACTTATTTACAGCGCAGTTCACCATAGAGATTTCCAAATGAGCTTGCAGCTTGCACTAGATGAAACTTCTTTACCCATTCTTTAGATACATTACTCACACCATCCTCTCTACTATTTTCCCATGAGACTGGGGATTCAGTCCCATGTAGTCAGGACCCACTTTCTCAACCTGGTCAGTTAGTGTGGTTTTTTTGGCTACATTGAGTAAGCCAAGCAGATAACATTCCCAAGGTCTATGCAGTGCAAGATCTGTCCCAATGCCTTAGCATTCTGGTTCAGTGAAGCAAACTGTACATATAATTTTGCACATAGTAGACATTTAATCTTGCAAAAATAGGCATAAAACAGTCCCTTTAATATCACTAGAAATTCCTATAAAGGTCTTTAGATACCTTCTTTGCATAAATTATTCCATAAGGTTCAAGGCAGTACTAACAATTAAAATTACCCAAATGACCTGATTCACCACTCTTGCCACATTTCTGTGTTGGATGAATTTTTAAAAGTCTGTGGTTGCTCTCTCAGCAGGGTGGGTATCTGAGATAGCTTAATTGAAGTCAATGGAGCTACACATTGACATAAAACCAGTGTACTTTGTAGGAGGTTAATGCTCAGAAGAAAAAAGAAGCCAAGCTTTTTCTTGAAAGATTTTCTCATGGTTGAGATCTTCTCTTGTTTGTACTTTCCCATGACATTGTTTTTTCTTTTCTCTTCCACAAAAGATGCATCAAAAAAAACGAGCATGTTTCCTTTGTGGTTTACACAAAGAAGTCATAGCTTTTCTATTTGTTAAAATGTGAAAGGAGATAAATAATGAAAATATCTAGTGATTAGTCCCTAAAGTCTTGATTGATGGATCCCTGGCACAGGCATACTTCAGATAATAGACAAATCTAATATTTACGATGTACTAAGTTTCTCTAAATATACAAATTTGGCAATTATCATGGGAGTTATCCCTGATTTATCTACTTTTAACTTTTAATTATTAGGATTGCCATTTAATCATTAGCAATATCCCCTTCCAAGAAAACATCCTACCTGCTACTTCTTTGATGAATGTGTTCCCATTGTGTCACTACCCTTGTTAGAAGATCTGTTTTAGTTATTCCAACTACAAGCTTTCATATAAAAATACAAGATCTACAGAAACAGTCTCTTGAAGTGACATCTCACACTTGCTGGGCACCCTGCAGCTACTGCAACTACTATGCTATTAGGTACACATCAGCAGACCAGGCATTAGGGACTTACTGAGGTGACCGATGACCCCTCAAATCTTAGTATCTTTTTTTTTTTTTTCAAAAAAAATGATTACTACACATGTATGAGTGGATAAGGTAGGAGGAAGCCTGGCACAGCCTGCTTAATTAAACATAATAATATTCAATGTAAGATTATCCCTTTCTTTGACAATATAAAATAGTGTCACAGAAATTATACCTTCGTTAAAAAGTTCCCTCTACCATTAATCAAGTCGCTTCCATAGAGAGATGAAACTACAAGCTCTAACATGTTAACATTCAGCAATGTGTTACTAATAGCATCATTAACACATACCATATATAGCTGAATGGAGTGTCTTATACTGAGCTAGCGCCAAGTCCCACTTTGTCAAGCTGGGACACGGGAATGGCAAAATTATTTCATTCACTCTACCAGCTAATTAAGATGGAGCTTAAAACATGGAAGCTGAGAACCTTAGCAAGTCTGCTGTGCCATTCCTCCAGGGTGACTTTGTAAGGAAGAGTAAAATACTTCATATAGTCACTGTTGCATGTTAAATGATTGTCAGAAAAGTGCAAGTGGTACAGGTTGAATCAGTAACGGGTGAAAATTGCCATCATTGTGCAGTATTCACTCCTCCCTCTTCACTCATCTCTGGTCTCATGTTTGCCCATACTGCTATAAAAGAATAGATGTTTTTTCATGCAGGGGTTCTTGACATTTACTTTAAAACCAAACTGTCTTCCTACAATGTGCTATTACCTGCAGTGTGTTATACAACTTTGCCCTGAGAATATGATGGGGGAATTAGGAACCATTCCTCTGTTTAGGTTTCTTAGCAATTTCCATTATGAAGGAATCTTTTGGTCCTCACATCTGAGGAATTCTCTAAATTCATCTTTGCAGATCTTAGCAAAAGAATGAATGCCATATCTAACTTCTTGTACACGTGGCTCACTGGGATATTGTTTTAAACCTTACACTGATATAGTTATTCTATCCCAAATCTGCCCTATAGAATCACATTACAATACACTTTAGCCAACAGCCTTTTTCTCTAATGCCAGCAGCAAGCTTGTCATAACAACCTCACAGTCTAACTAGGTGCCAGCTCTGCATGCAAGACCTCAGTGCTCATGTGAGGGACCATCTATAAAATATCATGCATCCAATCATGAAGAGAGAGAAGCAGGTCTGCAAAGTGCTACTGCAGTTCCCCCAGTATCCTCTGTTCTGTCTTATTCAACACCTTGGTCAGCCCACATGTGGCTGCTGCTCAGAACTCTGCCTCTCAGTTAAGAAAGTATTTGAGGCATTCTGTTCTCACCCTTAGTGGAGGCTTGCTTGAGATTAATTTGGTCTGACAAAACTGAGGAATATATGCTAAGTTAATCACAAAAAAAAAAACAACAAACCAAACCAACAAAAAAAAATAACAAACAAAAAAAAACACAACAAAACAAACAAACAAACAAAAAAACAACAAACAAAAAAAGAAACAAACAAACAAAAAAAAAAACTCAAGAATAATACTTCTTTTCTTTGCCCTTTAGACTGGGTATTTCCTTTTGTTCTGTTCCAATTTTTTTGTCCCTTTCCTTGGTGCAAAATTTTGGAGATTGCTATTACACCTTTACGTGGCTGCTTGGCTTTCATGGAGGTATTAATTTTTCTTTCTTTTGTTCATGTAAAAGTTGATAAATAATGGCAAGACCAAAAATTTTTAGTGGTGCCTTATTTTGCTGATGTGGTTCTATTATGGCCATTCCTGCAATACCACACAACTGCAGGCAACCTGGTTCTTTACCTTTGGTGTCAGTTTTCTCATTTTTCCATTTGACCAGTTTTGTTGCTCCTCCAACATCCATTCAGTTTGTTCCCTCATTCCTAGTTAAGCCTTATTCTGGTCTGAATCCAATAAAATCAGAACAAAAAAATCTTAGCATTTAATATTTTATAAGCTTAATTTATGAAGACAGGATACATCCTCAGTAGGTGTTGTGATACTTTAGATCCCACAGTATTTTCTAGTTAGTTTTGATTTGATAATTTCTCAGTGTAATGGCTGATTAAGAGTCGCTTGCAATATAATTTCCTGTAGTTAGAAAACTGGAAAGTTTACAACAGAGTTCTGTGTATTTTGAAAAAACAGCCATTACTGCCAAAGAGCTGCTAATGTTTGAAAATGTTTGCTCACCTATCCATCCTTAGGGACGTATAATAGAAAAAGAGATTTTCTGAAAATCCAGTTCTAATTTGTGATGCTTATCATCAAAAAACATATGGCCAGATCAAAAGGACAGATCCTAAGCTGGTGTAAATCAGCCAAGCAGCACTGTCAGCAGGGATACTGGATTTATAACAGCTAAATATTCAGACTATTTGTAGTTCAGTATAAGACTTATCTGGCTGAGGGTATGCAAGTTGCAACCAGAGGTCCCAACAAATAGGCTTTCAGAAAGTAATCACACATTTTTTAAAACCTGAAAATACACAATTTTTTCAGTATTTTTGGACCAGTTCCCACTGCAACTCAGACTTAACATTACCCATATTTTAATTCTTTATGAAAATGAAATGTGCTTCATCTCGGACTATACACTCAGTAAAATAAATTTAAAAAACAGAATTGTCCTGGAGTCAAAGAAGTTTTTTTTTTGCTATAAAGCAGTAATCTGTCCCTTCCTTTTTGGATTCAAGTAGAATGAAAAGAAGCTACATTTAAAAATGGGCCAGACAATGTTAAGGGTATACTGTTGAGAGCAATCTGGCAATGGGAAAGGAGTGAATAGCTTCTCTTCTGTCTCGAGCTGTTATGGCTCTCCAAGTGCTGAGAAAACATGATTTAGTAGCTTCAGAGACAAAACTGCTTACTTTGTTTTTTGGCACACCTGTAATGCAGCAAATGAAACATATATGTTTGTTTGAGATTTGCATCAGAGACAGACAAAAGCTACTGGAGGGTGGATTCTCACTATCAATTAGAGATACTCTTTGTACAGAAGAAGGCAACCTGTTGAATGTGCATTGATGTGAAATAAAAGATTGTGTGAAGAAAATGCATATGATATGATTATGGTTTAATAAGGTGCTATGATTATGGTTTAACAGAAAAGAAGAAAAGACTCCAAATTAAATGTCAGGAATGATAGAGGTGCCTTTGATACTGCAAAGGACAGGCAGGTGTTTAGATTAAGAAAGTGTCATTATCACGACACTCTTGAAGCTGAATAGGAAAAGTGAATCATACTACTGACTTCTGAATCCTTTGATCAAGAGGAAGCCATATTTATCGCTAGAAAAGTACTGATAAAAAAAGGATTTGTTAATAACAATTTTCGGTAAGATGGACAGAGCAAACAAAGTATAATGCCACAAATTAGACCATCTTCAGCAGAGACTGAAGCAGAAAGAAAAAAGTCAGACAGTGAAAGGCATTATAGACTGGGTCTGATCTAATGCTTAAATGCCTAAAAGCTTCAGTACTTCAACACCCAGTGTTTAATGACCCGGCTCTGTGACATCCAGCACTTTTGCTGGGCATGAAGACATCCACTGCAGTGAACAGGGGCATTCAACAACCTCAGAATAATGTCCTGTACAATCTGTACAGAGGCAACACAAAGATACTCATTCACTAGCCAATTGGAAAATAGCAGTTTTCTCTCCTAGGACCATTCCTATGGTCAAATCAAACAATGATGAGATATCAAAAAGCTCCTTGCAGCCAGTCCCCATTCTCTGAGTTAACAGTATTGAGCACTGAGGTTCAGCACTACATGCTTTCTCTTTTCAGTCCAGGGAAACTTGAAATCTTTTATACACACAGATATAGCTTCAAAAGGGAAAATAGAGCAAGAATTCATCCATTTTTTAATGAACATAACATATTCCACAGGTAGTAACTTTCTTCAGGCAGAAAAAGGAATTGAACCTGGGTCATCTACTTAATGATTGAATAATTTAAAAATACTAGTCTACTATGTAGCAGCAGATGGAGCACACATCTGACTACAGGGGCTGGCCAGCAGTGGCGACACTTCTATTGCTTAAATAGAAACATGAACACCTTGATGAACCTCTGGAAATACCAAGCAAATGTACAAAAACATCTGATTCAAAGACGCCTTGTTGAAGGAAACTGAAGCCTCTGAAAATATACATCAACTCTTTCTGTAATGTTTAAAAAAAAAAAAAAAAAGAATTGTTAAAACATGCAATTCCATTTTGTGCAGACTCCAAACTTTCATTAGGTGTTCAGACGTGCCCTGCAAATGGCTCATGAATAGACATACTCAGAAGAGATAGGCAGAGAAATATTCTGGTACACACCAGATTGCCTAGATGCACCTAACTGGAGGTACTTCTGCAGATTTGGAGACCTAAAGCATGACGGGAATATGGAGGGAATAAACTGAAGTGCCTGGGCTTTAGGAATGTATGCAGAGGGGCAGAAGACAGGACTGAAGAGCAGGAATGCTCAGTAGCCTCTCTCCTGGTGTCACATTTGACACACTGCTGTGCTTCTCAAATGCAATGAAGTTGTGAGAAGATGAGAAGCAACAGGAAACTTCAGTTAAAGCCCTATCCATCTCATACAATCATAGAATCATAGAATAGTTAGGATTGGAAAGGACCTTAAGATCATCTAGTTCCAACCCTCCTGCCATGGGCAGGGACATCACCCACTAAATCATGCCACCCAAGGCTCTGCCCAACCAGGGCTTGAACACCACCAGTGAAGGAGTATTCACAAATTCCCTGGGCAACCCATACCAGTGCCTCACCACCCTTCCAGTAAAGAACTTCTACCTTATATCTAACCTAAACTTCTCCTGTTTAAGTTTTACCCGTTATCCTTATAAGCCCCCCCTTCAGATACTGGAAGGCAGCTATGAGGTCTCCACACAGGCTCCTCTTCTCCAGGCTTAACAGTCCCAATTTTCTCAACCCATCTTCATATGGGAGGTGCTCCAGTCCCCTGATCATCCTCGAGGCCCTCCTTTGGACTGGTTCCAACAGTTCCATATCCTTTTTATGTTGAGGACACCAGAACTGCACGCAATACTCCAAGTGAGGTCTCACAAGAGCAGAGTAGATGGGCAGGATCATCTCCCTCAACCTGCTGGTCACACTTCTTTTAATGCAGCCCCCAACACGGTTGGCTTTCTGGGCTGCAAGCGCACACTGCTGGCTCATGTTCACTTACTTATCGACCAACACCCCCAAGTCCTTCTCCCCAGGACTGCTCTGAATCTCTTCTCTGCCCAACCTGTAGCTGTGCCTGGTATTGCTCCGACCCAGGTGTAGGACCTTGCACTTAGCATGGTTAAACTTCATTAGGTTGGCATCAGCGCAGCTCGCAAGCGTGTCTAGGTCCCTCTGGATGACATTCCTTCCCTCCAGCGTATCAGCTAAACCACACACTTTGGTGTCATCGGCAAACTTGCTGAGGGTGCACTCAATCCCACTGTCCATGTCGCCAACAAAGATGTTGAACAAGACCAGGCCCAACACCAATCCGTGAGGGACACCACTTGTTACTGGTCTCCAGCTGGACATTGAGCCATTGAACACAACTCTGCATGCAGTCATCCAGCGAGTTCTTTCTCCACCGAGTGGTCCACCTATTCAAATTGATGTCTCTCCAATTTAGAGACAAGGATGTCCTGTGGGACAGTGTTGAATGCTTTGCACAAGTAGTCCAGGTAGATGACATCAACTGCTCTACCCCTGTCCATCAGTTCCGTAGCCCCATGTCATGGGTTCAGCAGTAGCAGTCATTTTTTCTCCTTCTTGGTAGTTGGTGCAGTGCTGTGTTTTCAATTTTGGGCCTGGGAACAGCGCTGATAACACCAGTCTTTTTAGTTACTGCTTGGTAACGTTTTGGTTTTGACCAAGGACTTCCTGCGTTTCATGCTCTGCCAGGGAGGAGGGGAAGCAGTGAGGAAGCAGAGACAGGACACCTGACCCAGACTAACCAAAGAGGTTATTCCATACCACAGCACGTCATGCCCAGGATGTAGAAAACGGAAGGTAGAGACCCATAAGGGTGGTGGGGGTGTGTGGCGGGAGAACATGGACAACGCAGCAACGACCAATGTGATCAAACGTTGACAATTTATTAAACGCAAGCACCAGCTTTTATAGAAAAGTTACAAAGTACTGGAACAGTCGTTATCTGATTGGTTAACTTATGAAACGTCCATAGCAACAGGCCCAGGCCTTGCAAGCAAGGCCTGCTCCGTGGTAACCTGATCTGGCGCCGACATCCCGCTCAGTGCCTTTGTGGCAACCTGAATGCGGTGCTTTCCCAAGGCAACATCCTCTTCATGTCAGCACGTAGGCATCCTTTTTTAACCCTTTCAGTAGCCTGTGAAGCCCTCAGCTCACTACTCGAGTGAGGCTAAGTCAGAGGCTGGATTGCTCACAACAAGAAACTGCAACAGGGGTGCACTGTAGGGGGTGCACTGCTTGGTCAGGCTGGGTGGTGAGCTATTGTATCCTTTCCTTGTATTTGCCTTGTCATTATTATTACTGGTGGGGGTGCACGGCTTGGTCGGGTTAGGACTGATGGTGAGCTATTGTATTCTTTCCTTGTATTTGCCTTGTCATTACTATTACTGGAGGCAGCAGTAGTGATTTGTGTTATACCTTAGTTACTAAACTGTTCTTATCTCAACCTGTGAGAGTTGCATTCATTCAATTCTCCTTCCCATCCCTCCAGGAGCAGAGGGAAGAAAGAGGGGGAAGTGAGTGAGTGAGCAAAACTGAGTGGCTGAAAGACTTAAACCACGACACCCCATCATAGAAGGATACCAAATTTGTCAGGCAGGATTTAGCATTAGTGAAGCCATGCTGGATGTTCACCAAGCACCTTGTTCTTTTTCATGTGCCTTAGCATGCCCTCCAGGAGAATCTGCTCCAAGATTTTGGCAGCTCAGAGGTGAGACTGACTGGTTTGTAATTCCCTAGGTCATCCATTTTCCCCTTCTTGAAAACGGGGATTAGATTTCCCTTTTTCCAGTTGTCGTGAACTTCACCTGACTGCCATGATTTTTCAAATATGATGGACAGTGGCTTAGCAATTTCTTTTGCCAGCTCCTTCAGGACCCATGGATGGATTTCATCCGGTCCCATGGACTTGTATACATTCAGGTTCCTAAGATAGTCTCGAGCCATATCCTGTCCTACAGTGGGCCTAAGGTCTTCATTCTCACAGTCCCTGCATCTGCCTTCCAAGACTTGGGTTTTGGTGTCAGAGCATTTGCCGGTGAAGACTGAAGCAAAGAAGTCATTAAGAACCTCAGCCTTCTCCAAATCCAGGGTAGCCAGTTCTCCCGATAACTTCTGGAGAGGACCCACGTTGTCCCTAACCTGTCTTTTATTTGCAATGTACCCATAAAATCCCTTCCTGTTATCCTTAACATCCCTAGCCAAGTTTAATTCTAAGTGGGCCTTAGCTTTCCTAACCTGGTCCCTAGCTTCCCGGACAACATCCCTGTATTCTTCCCAGGCCACCTGTCTTTGCTTCCACTTTTATAAGCCTCTTTTTTCCTTCGAATTTTGCTCAGCATCTCCTCATCCATCCATGGAGGTTTCCTGGCCCTCCTGCTGAACTTCCTTCTAGTTGGGATGTATTGCTCCTGAGCTTGCAGCAGGTGATCCTTGAATATCAACCAACAGTCTTGGGTCCCCCTGCCCTCTAGCACTGTTTCCCATGGAACCTTACTGAGCAGGTTCCTGAAGAGGCCAAAGTCTGCTCTCTTGAAGTCCAGGGCAGTGAGCTTGCTGCACGCTCTTCTCACTGTCCTGAGGATCTCGAACTCGACCATCTCATGATCGCTGCAACCAAGGCTGCCGTGGAGTGTCACACTTCCAACCAGCCCTTCCCTGTTGGTGAGGATGTGGTCAAGCATGGCACCTCTCCTTGTCGGCTCCTCTATTACTTGCAGAAGGAAGCTGTCTTCCACACAATTGAGGAACCTTCTGGATTGCTTGTGCCAGGCTGTACCGTTCCTCCAACAGATATCAAGCTGAAGTGCCGCATGTGAATGACTGCCTGCGAGCATGAGGCTGCTCCTATCTGTCTATAGAGTGCTTTATCTACAGAGTCCTCTTGATCAGGCTGTGTGTAACAGATCCCCACAGTAATGTCTCCCATCGCTGTTCTCCTGTTCCCCCGTTCTCCCTTTAACCCTGACCCACAAATTTTCTATTGACTGCTCACCTGTCCACAGGCAGAGTTCCGTACTCTCCAGCCTACCCCTAACATAAATAGCAACTCCCCCTCCCCGCCTACCAGGCCTGTCTTTCCTAAAGAGCCTGTAACCTTCCATTCCAACACTCCAGTCATAGGAGCCATCACACCATGTTTCTGTGATGCCTATTATACCATACCCCCAAAGACGTGCACACATCTCTAGTTCCTCTTGTTTGTTCCCCATGCTATGGGCATTTGTATAGAGGCATTTGAGCCGAGATCCAGTTGAAGCCAGCTCATTGGCTGGAGCAGCTGGAATATCACTACATTGTTCTGAACATTTACTATAGGTGCTAGCAACCGACTGGGTGTGTTGGGATTGAATGCTGTCCCCTTCCCGCAACGCATCTAGTTTAAAGCATCCTTGACCAGTCTGGCAAGCCTCCTACCAAATCGTCTCTTCCCCTTCTTAGTCAGACCAGTTCCACCAGCCCCCATTAGACCTGGCCTACTATATTGAGTCCCACGTTCAAGGTACCCAAACCCCTGTCTATGACACCACACTTCTAACCATTTATTAACCTGGCCAATGCATCTAGCCTCTTTAAGGTCCTCCCCTTTATCCTGGAGAATTGACGAAAAGACGATCTGAGCTCCAGAGCCCCTAACCACCTCTCCCAGAGCTCTGTAGTCCTTCTTTATGTTCTCTGAGCTACTGCTATCTCTATCACTAGCACCCACATGGGTCACTAGAATTGGTTAATAGTCTGTAGAACATATTAGATCAGGCTGCCTCTCTGCAACATCCCTGATCCGAGCTCCTGGTAGGGAACACACCTCCGTTGAGCCTGGGTCAGGCCGACAGATGGGTGCTTCTGTTCCTTTCAAAGTAGAGTTCCCCTACTACTATGACCCGCTGCTTTTTCCTGGCAGCGCCAGTAGTGATCTTTAGCAGTGCATCAGCCTGTTGTTCATGGTGCGAGTGTTTCTTCATTAGCCCCCTGCAGGACAGCAAAGTGGTTCTGGGTGGGGACAACAGATTTAGGAGGAAGCCCCTTGCTTTTAATTGTCCTCTTCCTCCTTTTTTTTTTTTTTTTTTTTTTGTTTTCGTTTTTGTTTTTTGTTTTTTTGTTTCTGTTACTATTTCCCAGCTTCCTGGGTTAGCGGCCTCCTTCTTCCCTCCATGAGCTACAGTGGACACCTGGGGCCCCTGCACAATTTGGGCCTGGAGCAAGCAGTCCTGCTTCCTCTCAGCTTCCCTGACATCATTCAGCCTATTGATAGCATTTCACAGCTCAACCACTTGCTGCAGGAGGGCCTTCACCAGGGAGCACCAAGTGCAGCCCAAGTGCAGCCCTGCCTATTGTGCACCCTCGCCTTAGGAGAGCAGTGCAGGCGCTCTCTACACTCCGAGCTCTGCCAGGACATCCAGAGCAGAGCTCCCAGACCTGGCCCTGGCCATAAGGCGAGTGCTTGCCATCCTGCTCACCTGCCCGGGCAGACTGCCTTATCATGGTCTTGGTCACTCAAACTCCCTGGGGCAGGTTTTTAACCAGTCAGGGCTGGTGCCGACCCTCCTGGCTCCACCCTCTGTGAGCTGAGGTGCTGGCTCCTGGCCAAGTCCTGACAAGGGCTTGAGGCTCCCTTGGTGACTCTTGCCATTCTGAGTTGACGCTGAGCTTCCCCCCGCTCAGGTGTTAAAGGCATCTTCTCTCGAGCTACTCACCTCAGCAATTACTTCCATTCTTCCAATCTCTTTCCGTTCTTCCCTTTCTCATCATCCTGCTGCAGCGACAGGCTTTAGTGTTGAAGGATAAACAGAAAGTTGCTCAGGCTGCATTTGTTGCTCAAATTGTCATACCCTGGGGAATAGTTAAGAGGACAGGTAGAAGGATCCTTGAGGCAGGAGTTCCTATGGAGGTGGTCTGTTTGATTGACCATGCTGACCTGCAGGCTAAAAGCTACTGTGCAGTGCTCGCTGGCTAAAGGAATAAAGATAGTGGGTAAAGGCAACTTAGTTTTGATATAGAAATAGATGAAGGAAAAAGATAAATCTGTGCTTAACTGAATTAATATAGATACTGAGGATTTGATTTCACAACAAAGTAGCTTCATCAGTCACTTTTGCTAAAGGTTAATTATGATCGTATTTGTCAATATACAAATATGAGTATGTATATCTATGGGAATTTTCACCAACTGTAAGATTACATATGCTATTAAGTGTTCCTGAAATAATGTTTTGGTCTGTTTGGGTACATATTACTCTTATTGCCATATTATACCAGACAGTGTGATCCCAACTATGAATCAAGACAGTCTCATATGTAATCAGAAAATACGCCAAAAGAATGTCAGTCCGGCATACATGGAGATAAATGCAGTTGCCTCTTATTAATTCTATGAAACAGGTTTTACAGGATTTCAGATCCTTCAAGATATATAGCTTGATATAAAAATAGGAATCTCTTGACGAAGTTGCTTGTATGGCAGGATAAACAGAATGTTTCATTCTGCCTCCAAAAATGTAGCATTTCCCATTCTTATTTCCATGTGAAATTCTGGAGCAGAACTCACACTTGGGGATGATCTCAATTAAAAATTAATTGATAGGTGGGGATTTTCCCCATGTTAACATTTCAGGTATTACTCAAATTTCTTCAGGAATTAATCAAAAGTATACACAGGAAAACAATATGTGGAGAAAATACCTCATCCAGAATGCATCTAGAGGAAACACTTAATTATTTTATTTTTTATGATGGAATATTTGGTCATTGTTACCTTTCCTGTTTGCAGGTACAGAAAAATAGAGACACTGAACTCTTCCCTATACACACAGAAAGAAAACACTTTGAATTTTATTCCACATAGTAAAATGGAATGGTCTGTTCTTTCTATTTATTTTTATGAACTGCAGAATGATAAGACCCTACTTTTAACCCTCTACCATAATGAATCAATAAATGATGTGCAATGAAGTAAATGGAAGGCAATAATACGGAAAAAATTGTGAAAGTGAATACTTTTCACAGCATGCTGTCATCCCTTGGAATTAACTCCAGCAGGAGATTATTAAGTCAAATATTGTTGAAAGATTTTTAAAGGGCTGAATAATTTTATGAGTAATAACAACAATATGAATGTTAAAGTAATCTATTACTATGCTTCAGAGGGTAAATTGATAGCTGCAGGAGTCAGGAAAATATCTTTTTCTCTACCTTCCTTTCCACACAACTGACTAAGTCCATTAAGGGCTTTTCTTCAACTTCCCCTCAAGCATCAGACATTGGTCACTTCTGAAGGCAGCAAAAATGCAAGACTCAGCAAATGAGAAAGAATATAGGTTATCTGATCTAGTACAACAAATGCTATGCTCCTTGTCATAGACAGAGTGACGCACTTGTGAGAGAGAAGCAGCAATATGTTTGATATAAACCAGCAATTTAACAACTATTGAGAAGAAATGCAACAGTGGCTTAATAAAATTCAGTGGCAAGATACACTTGATTATCTACTGCATAGAGGACAGAGGGAGACAGTGATGCACCATGCACCTGAAATGCACCCCACTTTCTATGGGGTAGGGCTGACAGGAGGCTGCATCTTTAAGTTCATATTTTCCTGAAAAAAAAAAAAAAGCCAACAAATAAAACCCCACAAATCTATCTGGGTAGGTTTCAACCTTTCAAAAGCATCATCAGAAGTGGGGAAGAGAGCAGTAAAGCTACCAAGTTTTATATAGCCATTTATTAGCCATATAGTAAATGCAAGAGGCATTTTTACTCTCAGGTTTATTGGTATCAGTGTTTGTCAAGGAGGGAATAGACTAGGTTCCGGTCCTTGCTTTCAGAAATCTCTAGTACTTTCAGCTTTGACTCAAATAAGTCTTCAAGACTGGACTCTGACTCTTGTATTAATGAGCCAAGTGGCACTTACAATCATGCTTACTCAATTAGAAGTAGCAATATGTGAACCTCAAAAGATTATTTTCCATATATCATATTCTGCTGTATTTGACAATCTTAGATGCTTTCAGTGCATATCTTTGGTAGCATCAAGCTTTATATCTCACAAATCAGAATACTTACAACAAAAAAATAGCTGATTCAGAAAAGTATAAAGGACCTTGAAGAGATGCGCTGCAAACAGTAGGTCAAATTGCTGCAGTTGTTTCTACCACTATTATTGTTATTATATAAAACATCAAAGAGAGGAAAATATACATATACGGTTAGTTTGGTTTTGGCTTTGCTTTACTTGTTTGTTTAATTTGTTAAAATGTACTTCAGCTATAGTATAGGAGCTTTCTGTTAATAATTATTTCTGAATGATGGCTTTGACTTCCCACAAAGAGGAAAAAAAGTGTTAACATGGAACATGTTTTTAAATAAATGGGACAACAATTTCAAGACAGCTGCACTTCTTGCTCTGTGACTGTTTGGGACTGAAAAGGACTCACTGGCTTGTCAGAACCCCACTGGAAGGATGATAACAGTCAGGGAGATCAGTCCCACCAATCTTAGGAGTATTCTGTTGTATTGTCTCTATTGTCATTGTCAAACAGTAAATGAAGGACTACCAGGAAAGTTGAGATAAAAAAATCAGAAAATCACATAAATAAAATTTAGGTGGTATAAAAATAAGAGAAAAAAAAAATACAGTAAGAACCTATAAATCTCTACATCTATCTGAATGCTTGAAAGTATTCAGAAGGAGAAGTGAGGCATTTAACAAGGAAATATGCACTTTCCTTTGAAGAGTTCCTGGCTAGATGTGATCATTTCATATTCCCAAATACGAGGGATAGAACTGTTAATTTCACTACCTTTTTTATTTCAGTATAAAAGTAAGGGGAATGAACTGAAACAAACTACTTTTGCCTGGAATAATTTATTAAAGAAAAGATTTATCACATACTTCCCCCCAATGTATGATGCTAGAGACTAATTTTTGAACGACTCTAATTAAAGTCAATTTGGGGATAGTGGTACTTCTGTAACTGTTTCTGAGACATACACATTAGCAACAGAGAGTATTATGTTGTCATAGCAACAGGCCTATGGTAGTGACTTCAGAAAAAGAATTGAATTATGTCACCACGGTGGTTTAGGAACAGCTGTTTCTGTGCAAGTTTGGCTAGGAGGGACAAAAACGTGTAAGTCTGTGTGTTGGTTGTGATGAAACCACGTGGTGGTTTGTGGATCCCAACTTTACATGCATATAAAGAGCTCACTCCCCTCTGTAGGTGTTTTGATGCTTGGTTAAGGTAAGAATATTTTTATTATGGATATTTCATTATTATTATTTTTCAGCTTGTGTAAAACACTTTCATGAGCATTGAGCTTGGTGGTTTACTCAGCATTGTAACTGCATACAGTGACAGATCAGATGTACAGGTGAGGACCTCTATATGTTCTCTTTTTCCTACGCATGTTCAACAAGTGGAGGTAGATGAAGGAGTCCACTCTGATCCTTCTGTTGTCCTCAAGTACTGAAGCATAAACAAGAAACTTCAAAGTACACCTGTCACGTTAAAATTCAGGACAGTAATATGCTTCATCAAATGGGCTGGCCTGCTGAGTAGAGTGTCTCAGGATGTTGTTTATGAAGATGTACTCCATCTGCTTTCAGATTAGCACTTGCACTGAGCAAGATACCTGATCACATCTTTCTTTGTTTCCTCTCCTTTTTTCCTGAATTTTGCTGGCTCCCCATTATGAATTCATGGTCTAGAGAAAGTGAATTCAGTGCAAGATAAAAGGATTTCCTGTTCATTAATTATGTGCTATTAACTTGACAACTTTCGTTGTGACTTAGAAGACAAATATCTGTCCAGATTGCAACACTGAAGCTCAGTACGGCACAGCTCTTGTAAAGGTGTTTCAGGGTAGTTTATAGAAAACAGGATATGGGATGGTTAAGTTAATCTCCAAAACAGCTCACTTAGTGCTAATGTAGGAAAGGCAAGCAAACATTAGAGTTCAGAGACTATAGAAAACAGAAGCTGTAAAACAAACTTCATTCTGACTCATACAGCTTTATATCCAGGTGTTGAGTATGAACCGAGTATTTCTAGGTTTCTTTGGGAAAGGAAAAAGAAAACAGAGTGAGAATGTAAAAAGAGAAAAATAGGGTTATATATTTATAAAAATAATACTAATAGTGGAATGTACATCTGAAAAGTGTTTTAAACAGAAAAATTTTTTAAAAACAATAAAAATAGCTTTGTGAACAGAGAAATAATAAAGTTTTATTTTCTATGGAGTTCTCTCTGGTGTTATTTACGTATGACGTCCACCTAAAATTTATATGATAGTTGAAATTTTTGTAATGAAGTTCTTCCATATGTATTCCCTAACGTTTAATAAGGGCTGAGGTCATACTGCACATAGATGTACATTCTCTCTCAAGTACTTAGCTGTCTGCTTTCACAATATGTCTAAGAACAGAGTATCTTTGAAATGTCTGTGTCTATGTCAAAGTTAATTGAACTTGGTAGATAGGTTAAAAAATATGGACAAGAAAAGGGCAGGGATAGTTAGACACACAATATGATAACTTTTTTATTTCTCTAAGAAATCTCACTTGGAAAAAACAAAAGAAAGCAAAAAAACAGAAAACTAATAGCTTGCTGGAGATATCTGAAATAGAGTGAGAACATTTCCAAACAAAGTATATCACAGGATTACCACTTTCAGGTTAATTTTAGGCAAAGGGCCTAAATTCAAGGTCATTTTCGTAAGAGAAAGCAACAGGTTGTTATAGTAACATGCTGCATTTGATGACTTCAGAGCACAGATGTCAGGGCTCTAGCTTGAGAGCACCTACTATTACTAAGAGTTTGTTTTAAAAGGATGAGATAGTAAGTTTTCCTGGGTTGATAGAATTCTGTTTTAAAGTCAGTTTTCTGACATTCTTTGAGATACTTCACTGTTTATCTACCTATCCTAATGACTGGTGTGAGTGAGAAGTTGTAGTCAGAGGAATCTCCTATTCATAACTTGACCTGATATACAGCAACTTTCTGAATAAACCACTGGTGTTTGTGAGGAGGCAGCAGCTCTGTCATGGGCATTAGAACACCTAGTAAATGATGATACAGTAGGTTTTTGGAAGGCTTTGGCATACCCATAATACAGATATTCCCTGACTGTGACACAAGACCAACAAATTGTGGATGAATCAGAGCAAGCTAGAGGAAATCTATAAGCCACAGTAATTTGAATTATTTCTTTCCTTTCCTTTTTTTTTTTTTAATTGGAAAAAAATCTGCATCATTAAAACACCTCTCTGAAATATACTTTTATAGGAATACTTATGGATATAATCCATAATCTGGGTTTGAACCTATTTAACTTTGCTTGAGTTGCAGCCTCAAATTTGCATTTCCCATGATAATGAGATGTCCCTGGCTTTGTGAAATTGAAAACAGTTTAATGCATAATTCTTTTTTTTTTTTTCATTAGCAGTATCCAAAACACCACAATACAGTTTATTTTTATCTCTGATCTCAAAAGCTTCGCAGCCCAAAACAAAACTGGGATGAAGAGGAAAATGGGGAATGATGATGAATATCTCCAATTACTGCACATAAATTTTGTGAAAGAGTCAGATGCATTTCTGTAGTGTTGAGAGTTTAGTTTGAAGCACTTGATAAGCGCATCAAGTATAATCCGTTTTTCTCTGTTAGAACAATCACACTGTTTAGACCACTGATAAGGTATTTGTCTGTCAGCAGCTGTCAACACGTACAGCTAGTCAAATAAGACCTGACAAAATAAAGTTACACAGAAACACATAGTTCATTGGGCCTAACTGTCTCATTTCAAGCATCGTGGTTTTAACAAGCTTGTGTTGACTGCAGATCTGAGTTTTCAGGGAACCATTTTAATTCCTGATAGATCTGCCATAGGGACCGAAATCTCACAAACTGTGAAATACTCAAATCAGATTCATACAGCTGCTCAAGAGACAACTCCTCTGCAATTTCCCAGTGGAAATGACAGTATCGTCAGTTTAATGGTAGGTATTATTTGGGAAATTGACAAAAACACCAATTGCCCTGCAGCAACAGCAGCTACTCTACCGAAGAGCTACCACTCGATATACAGGGACAGCAAATGCTTTTGATTCAATGTGGGCAGGAAACTTTAACATTCATTTAAAATTTCCTGTAAATTAAAAGCCCCACTTTTAAAGCAAGTTCTTCTGTTAAAATTGAATTTCTTCCATTCCCAGCCCTCCTTAATATATACTGGTCCTGAGAGAATTCATCCACACAGAGTATTCATGCAAGGATGTTCAACTGAACCAAGTTATCTAAGCTGCCTTCTGTAATAATCAGTGCTTTAAAATAGATTGTATTTCCTTAGAGGTACGCTCACCACTTCCTTATCCTTCCTCACTTTGTCACACATGCCAAAGATCACCAGTCTGTACTAACAACCGTTTACAAAATGTGGTCTGTAGAGAATTCAGAAGAATGACATTTGTGAATTTAATCATAGATCTGAAAGAAGCATTAGCTATTAGGCTGGCTTGGAGAAGTACTGAACTGTAGCATTGTTCCTGATGGCTCAGCTGCATGATCTTAAGAAGTATGAACACAGATTCAAAATTCATCAGGTGTCAGAACTATCTGTTCTCAAAGTCCAATGAGAAAATCCAGCCTCTAACTATATTGGGTCCCAGAGTTGAAGTCTATAAAACATATGCAGAATTTGAAGTAGTGTTCTACAAGTATGAAATATATGCTATCCTTTCAAATTCAGATAATATTAAGACAAAACAGGCTTAAGGGCTCTCCAACTAATATAATACTGTGAATTAAAATAAGATTAAAAAGATAGTAGCCTTACCAATGTGTCAGCTACCCCAAGGAAGCCCAACTACAGACCAAAATTTGGTTTATTCCTGTCCCTATGATGGAATTGTATTGATCAGAAAGTCATTTGTTGGAGACACACAAGTAAAATATAATCAATGTTGCTGTGCAGACTCTTCAAAAAAATTATTCTTAAGGTTCTTCAGAGTTCATATCTGTAGATAAAAAAAAAAAAAAAAAAAAAAAGAAAAAGTAAAGGCAAAAACTGCATAGAAGATCTACATAGGTTGGGTTTATATATATATTCAACCTGGGCATCATCGGCCATTTCCGGCCCATTGCTGAGGTGACTGTCTCGAGAGGGCATGCCTGCAGCGCCTGATCAGGGGGAGGCTCGGTGTCTACGAGCTTCACCTCGGGGCAGCAACTTTCACCAAGGGAGCCTCAAGTCCTCGACAAGGCCAGCCCAGGAGCCTGCAGCTCAGCGGAGGCGAGCGGCTG
Organism: Amazona ochrocephala; assembly: GCA_039720435.1. NCBI lineage: Eukaryota > Metazoa > Chordata > Aves > Psittaciformes > Psittacidae > Amazona > Amazona ochrocephala. The sequence goes on from CM077878.1 coordinate 23,394,826, forward strand.
ACTCCGAGGGGGCGGCGCCAGGAGGAGCAGCGGCAGACCTGACTGGTTAAAAACCTGCACCGGGGAGCGCGAGCGACCCAGAGAGCGGGGAACAGGGTGGGTTCGAGGCAGTTAGTGCGGGCAGGCGAGCGGAGTGGTGAGAGGGATGGTGAACACTGGCTGTACGAGCAAGGCTCAGTCTGGGAACTCTGCTCTGGCTGCCCCGGCGGTGGCCAGTGCAGGCACCCAGACGGAGCCGATGGGAAGGGAGGCTGCAGTGCAGAGCTCAGGGTGTAGAGAGCGCCTGCACTGCTGTCTTGAGGGAAGGGTGAGCAATAGGCAGGGCTGCGCTCTGCGCTCCCTGGTGGAGGTCCTCCTGCAGCAGGTGGCTGAGCTGCAGGAAGCTGTCACCAGGATGAAAGGTGTCAGGGAAGCTGAACGGAAGCAGCACTGCTTGCTCCAGGACCAGACTGTGCAGGGGCCTCGAGCGTCTACTGTTGCTCATGCAGGAAATGAGGCCGATAACCAAGGAAGCTGGGAAACAGTAACAGAAAAAAACAACGAAAAAAGGAGGAAGAGTACAATTAAAAGCAAGGGGCTTCCTCCTACATCTGTTGTCCCCACCCAGAGCCACTTTGCTGTCCTGCAGGGGGCTGATGAGCAACAGCGCTCCAACCAGGTGCAACCACCTGAGCAACAGCACTCCCACCAGGCGAAATCAGATGATGCCCTGGTAGAGAAGATCACTACTGGTGCTGCCAGGAAAAAACAGCGGGCCGTAGTAGTAGGGGACTCTACGCTGAAAGGAACGGAGGCACCCATCTGTCGGCCTGACCCAGGCTCAACGGAGGTGTGTTGCCTACCAGGGGCTCGGATCAGGGATGTTGCCGAGAAGCTGCCTGCTCTAGTCGGTCAAACTGACTATTACCAACTCCTAGCAATCCATGTGGGTGCTACTGATATAGATAGCAGTAGCCCAGAGAACATAAAGAAGGACTACAGAGCTCTGGGAGAGGTGGTTAGGGGCTCTGGAGCTCAGATTGTCTTTTCATCAATTCTCCAGGATGAAGGGGAGGACCTTGCAAAAGCTAGGATGACTGGGCAGGTTAATAAATGGTTAGAAGGGTGGTGCTATAGTCAGGGGTTTGGGTACCTTGAACATGGGACTCAATATAGTAGGCCAGGTCTACTGGGGACTGGTGCAACTGGTCTGACAAAGAAGGGGAAGAGTGGATTTGGTAGGAGGCTTGCCAGACTGGTCAAGCATGCTTTAAACAAGATGTGTTGGGGGAGGGGGGCAGCATTCCATCCCAACACACCCAGTCGGTTGCTAGCACCGATAGTAAATGTTTGGAACAATGTAGAGATATTCCAGCTGCTCCAGCCAATGAGCTGGCTTCAACTGGATCTCGGCTCAAATGCCTCTATACAAATGCCCATAGCATGGGGAACAAACGAGGAACTAGAGATGTGTGCACGTCTTTGGGGGTATTGTATAATAGGCATCACAGAAACATGGTGGGATGGCTCCTATGACTGGTGTGTTGGAATGGAAGGTTACAGGCTCTTTAGGGAAGACAGGCCCGGCAGACGGGGAGGGGGGAGTTGCTATTTATGTTAGGGATAGGCTGGAGAGCATGGAACTCTGTCTGGGGACAGGTGAGCAGTCGACAGAGAGTTTGTGGGTCAGGGTTAAAGGCAGAACAGCAATGGGAGACATTATTGTGGGGATCTGTTACAGACCGCCTGACCAAGTGGACTTGCTGGACGAAGCACTCTATAGACAGATAGGAGCAGCCTCACGCTCGCAGGCCCTTGTTCTCAAGGGAGACTTCAACCACCCTGATATCTGTTGGAGGAACGGTACAGCCTGGCACAAGCAATCCAGAAGGTTCCTCAATTGTGTGGAAGACAGCTTCCTTCTGCAAGTAATAGAGGAGCCGACAAGGAGAGGTGCCATGCTTGACCACATCCTCACCAACAGGGAAGGGCTGGTTGGAAATGTGACACTCCACAGCAGCCTTGGTTGCAGCGATCATGAGACGGTCGAGTTCGAGATCCTCAGGACAGTGAGAAGAGCGTGCAGCAAGCTCACTGCCCTGGACTTCAACAGAGCAGACTTTGGCCTCTTCAGGAACCTGCTCAGTAAGGTTCCATGGGAAACAGTGCTAGAGGGCAGGGGGGCCCAAGACTGTTGGTTGATATTCAAGGATCACCTGCTGCAAGCTCAAGAGCGATACATCCCTAGTAGAAGGAAGTTCAGCAGGAGGGCCAGGAGACCTCCATGGATGGATGAGGAGATGCTGAGCAAAATTCGAAGGAAAAAAGAGGCTTATAAAAGGTGGAAGCAAGGTCAGGTGGCCTGGGAAGAACACAGGGATGATGTCCGGGAAGCTAGGGACCAGGTTAGGAAAGCTAAGGCCCACTTAGAATTAAACTTGGCTAGGGATGTTAAGGATAACAGGAAGGGATTTTATGGGTACATTGCAAATAAAAGACAGGTTAGGGAAAACGTGGGTCCTCTCCAGAAGTTATCGGGAGAACTGGCTACCCTGGATTTAGAGGAGGCTGTGGTTCTTAATGACTTCTTTGCCTCAGTCTTCATCAGCAAATGCTTTGACCCCAAAACCCAAGTCTTGGAAGGCAGACGCAGGGACTGTGAGAATGCAGACCTTAGGCCCACTGTAGGAGAGGATATGGCTCGAGACCATCTTAGGAACCTGAATGTATACAAGTCCATGGGACCGGATGAAATCCATCCACGGGTCCTGAAGGAGCTGGCAAATGAAGTTGCTAAGCCACTGTCCATCATATTTGAAAAATCATGGCAGTCAGGTGAAGTTCCCGATGACTGGAAAAAGGGAAATATAACCCCTATTTTTAAGAAGGGGAAAATTGATGACCTAGGGAATTACAGACCAGTCAGTCTCATCCCTGTGCCTGCCAAAATCTTGGAGCAGATTCTCCTGGAAGGCATGCTAAGGCACATGAAAAACAAGAAGGTGGTTGGTGACAGCCAGCATGGCTTCACCAAGGGGAAAACGTGTCTGACCTATCTGGCGGCCTTCTATGTTGGGGCTATGGAACTGATGGACAGCATTAGAGCAGTTGATGTCATCTACCTGGACTTATGTAAAGCCTTTGACACTGTCTCACACGACATCCTTGTCTCTAAATTGGAGAGACATCAATTTGATAGGTGGCCCACTCGGTGGATAAAGAACTGGCTGGATGGCCGCACGCAAAGAGTTGTGCTCAATGGCTCAGTGTCCAGCTGGAGACCAGTAACGAGTGGTGTCCCCCAAGGATCGGTGTTGGGACCGGTCTTGCTCAGCATCTTTGTCAGTGACATGGGCAGCGGGATTGATTGTGTCCTCAGCAAGTTTGCCGATGACACCAAGCTCTGTGTTTTGGTTGATAAGTTGGAGAGAAGGAATGCCATCTAGAGGGACCTTGGCACGCTTGTGAGGTGGGCTGATGCCAACCTGATGAAGTTTAACCATGCCAAGTGCAAGGTCCTCCACCTGGGTCGGAGCAATCCTAGGTGCAGCTACAGGTTGGGCAGGGAAGAGATTCAGAGCAGCCCTGCGGAGAAGGACTTGGGGGTGTGGGTCTATTAAAAAATGAACATGAGCCGGCAGTATGCGCTTGCAGCCCAGAAAGCCAACCGTATCCTGGGCTGCATCAAAAGGAGTGTGACCAGCAGGTTGAAGGAGGTGATCCTGCCCCTCTGCTCTGCTCTCGTGAGACCTCACTTGGAGTATTGTGTGCAGTTCTGGTGTGCTCAACATAAAAAGGACATGGAACTGTTAGAACAAGTGCAGAGGAGGGCCACGAGGATGATCAGGGGACTGGAGCAGCTCCCGTATGAAGATAGGCTGAGAAAGTTGGGACTGTTCAGCCTGCAGGAGAGAAGGCTGCGTGGGGACCTCCTAGAAGCCTTCCAATACCTGAAGGGGGCCTATAGGGATGCTGGGGAGGGACTATTCATTGGGGACTGCAGTGAGAGGACAAGGGGTAACGGGTTCAAACTTAAACAGGGGAAATTTAGATTGGATCTGTGGAAGAAATTCTTTACTGTAAGGGTGGTGGGGCCCTGGAATGGGTTGTCCAGGGAAGTTGTGAATGCTTCATCCCTGGCGGCGTTCAAGGCGGGGTTGGACATAGCCTTGGATGGAATGGTTTAGTGGGAGGTGTCCCTGCCCATGGCAGGGGGGTTGGAACTAGATGATCTTAAGGTCCTTTCCAACCCTAACTATTCTATGATTCTATGATATATATATGCATATGTATAATGTTGTTTAAAAAGATGTGTATTTCTCAGACATGAGTCAGTTCAAGTGAAAATACACATTCAGAAAAAGAAATACTAGTGGAGACAGGACATACTCATAAAACAGTGAAAATAAATATTCTTGCTTGTTTTTTTCTCCCATCTGTCTGTACCCATATGTTGTTTCTCATCTTCAGAGAATCATGGAATGGTTTGGGTTTGAAGGGACCTTAAAGCTTATCTAGTTCCACCCCCCTGTCACGGGCAGGGACACCTTCCACTAGACCAGGTTGCTCAAAGTCCTGTCCAGCCTGGCCTTGAACGTTTCCAGGGATGGGGCGTCCACAACTTCTCTGGACAACCTGTGCCAGTGTCTCATCACCCACACAGTACAGAATTTCTTCCTTATACCTAACCTAAATTTACCCTTTTTCAGTTTAAAGTCATTCGCCTTTGTCCTGTCACTGCTTGCTCTTATGAAAAGACCCTTCTCATCTTATTCATATACATTTATAGTAGATGCAGGTTTACTTAATGTTTCCAGCATGAGTCAACAATCAAAATTTTGGTGCATTATGGTTAGACGAATACATCTATAATAATACATTAAGAGGTATTATTTATGAAGATGAAATGAACAGTGAGTGCAAAAGATAATTACATAGATCAAAAGCACCTTGGAAGGAAGTTTTACAGCTATTGGTTAATAAGCTTAAAAAATTTGCTCAGATTTTGTCCACATAACATGCTAAGTAAAGGAAGAGATAGAAGTATGGTAGGGGAAAGGACCCTGTTCATTAACTGTCTTCCGTTATACTGTAAGGAAGAATTAAAAAAAGATACTCTATTTTATCTCAACAATTAAACTGAGGGGATCTTGAGTACTATTTCAAAGAGTGAATCCTAGTAAGTGGAAGTCAGACTGAGAGAAAAAGCAGATTCAAGGAAGAAAGGTATAGCAAATGAGTTTCAGGACATTTAAAAAAAAAAAAAAAAAGAAAAAAGAAAAAATAAAGATAACAAACTATTACTTAGAGAAGTGTGGGTTGTTTGAGTTTTTTGGAGGTTTTTTTCTTGTTTTTAAGTGGACCCAATTTGCTCACGAAACATTAAAGCAGCACAGAGGATAGGGAAGGTGCAAGTCCAAAAGGTAGGGTATGTGGTCAGGCATGTTAAACTGTATGTAGCAAGCTGTCTGGAGAAATATCTGTATACAACTCTACACATTTGGCAGTGCTATGTAAGATGTAAAGACTACAGTAAGGAGAAAAATATAACTTTAGACCGTGTAAGCTTTTTGAAGAGAGCAAGAAAATTAATAGATTATGGTATTTTTGAGTCGTTACTTTGCAATATCTAAATAAGGTCATCACAAAAAAGAAAGGAAAAGTGCTCTATCTTAAATCTGATTTTTTTTGTTTATTGAGAATATTGAATTTAAAACACAAAGTTAATAAATACAGTCATTTACACCAGGAATTTAAAAAATCCTTTGAAGCTGCAAGTGTGGAATTATAATACCAATTTTTTGAGATGCTTTGGCACCATGCACAAATCATAGTCTCATTAGATCCATGGAAAGGTGGGTCTGTCGTAAACAGTGTGTCCTTTCTTCAATCAGCATTGCTGGGCACTTGAAAATACTGGAGAGTTAATTAGTTTTCCAAAACGACCAACACTTCGGTCTAAGTTAGATTCACTTTAAGATTATTTTTCTTGTAAAAATCTGTGTGGTGACAATTATTACTTTTACGGTACTCCTCCTACTGCTTCTAGTCACAGTAGCAATTAAGAAAAATCGTTTCCATATGAAACAGTAAATTTAAGGACTTAATAGAAATGTTTGCTACTGATTAGGTTTTCTGATAGCACCGATAACAGCAGTACATAGTAGACGACCGTTTTTAAACACGAAATAAACAACAGTCGATTTTCATATATGCTAACCATGAGAACATCAGATCATGCTTTCTCTGTCAGCTCTGCTCACATACACTACCCTGCTCTATATACCCAGGGCTACTCAGAAGTGGATTGATTTTGTCCAGTTTGGTAGAAGACCAATTAAGATCAAAGCCCTTATCAAAGCAATAAAATATATCTCAAGATCTTTCCATTCCTTGTGGCTGCTGCCTCCCTCTCCTATCTTCCACAGGAAAACTGTCTTCCTCTAATTGCAGAACTAATAGTTAAAATTTGGAAACATACCCCTGAATACCAATTAAGTTCTTAGCTGTTCAAGCCACAGCTTAGCTGCTAAAGTCAGAGTCTGAATTTTTCATAAAAAGTGGAATAGGAAATTGGCATAACAAGAAATAGAAAGGATATTTCCAGACACAATTTAGTTCAAATGAAAGCAAATAGAGCAAAAATGTTGCAGACAGTAAAAACAAACAAACAAACAAACAAACAAGCAAAAAACCTTTAGGTAATTACGAATGAAGCAAGATATTCTGACCCCAAAAGCAGTTTACCCACGCAAAGTCGGAATCAGCAGAATGTTGCCATGCAGTTATAAAATATTTTTATTCTATTTATCCTCAAAATGTCACTATGAAGATTCTTTGGAAGGATGGAGCATGAAGAATGTGAGTAATATGTAAGAAATACAACCTATTTCCCAATCTTTTCCTATATATTATTTCTGAAAATGTCACTACCATGCTGAGTCTATTAATAGGATCATTAGCTCATCAAATCAGGCTCAGAATCTAAAACTGAGAAATGAGACACGCTCACAAAATATCTGCAAAGAAATATCTAATTAGGTGGAAGATGGCATGGTCTTGGCTCTGAAAAAGGTCAAACTAAAAGTAAGGCTTACAGGGTAGAATCTTAACAACCAAAACATACTTTTGAAATACTGAGAAACAGGAATGCAATGGGCATTCACAGCCTATAGCCTTTCGCATGTAAAGTAGCATGTGGAGAACTAGATATGAAACACAAACGGATTTCTCTACCTTGCCCAGCCTGTCATATAGCTCTCCAGGGGTGATGCTTTCCATGTTGGAGATAACATGCCTGGCATACAACAGGAAACAATCATTGTCTCCAAGGCCCTTTCCCAAGCTCTGTGATTTTGTAATAGCTCTAGTTGCTCTCAAGTGGAGCTAAGAATATAAACTCAAATTTCCTCACTGGAAAAAGAAGGATGGAAGGAAGGAAATTTGGAGTAGTTAACATGAAAACAGACATCATATGACTGGCAAAGTTCATGCTATCCTCAGTGCTATTAGTCTGGGATGCACTTACACTTTGACTTACACAGTACACCTTGGTAAATCCACACCTGTTTCCAGTCACAAATTAGTTCAGATTTTCACTGAATCTGTGTATCTATCTATTCATATGTATATGCATAATACATTCAAAAGAATAATGCAGCCAGTCATAGAAACTTGAAAATATTAGGTAGTGAGGAGTGACATAAAATATTCCACACATCAGGAATTATTTCAGGACATATGAGATGGTGTAGAAGATTTAAGTAAGCCTATTTTTACTCACTTTATAGTGAGTAGGGTAGGTGGGGAGAACGCAGCAGAAGGAAGGGCTATGTTTTAAAGCAAAGATGTAAAGGGAATACATCGAACACAAGTTTTTAACTGACTTCTCAAGGCTGAAATAGGGGAATGGAATAGTAAGATGATAGTTCCGGATCTCCATTGAGGAAGTCAAATGGTGGACAAGACAAAGAGAAAAAAAATAAAGGATGTGGAGACCTTACAGCAGCCTTCCAGTATCTGAAGGGGGCCATACAGGGATGCTGGGGAGGGACTCTTCATTAGGGACTGGTGTGATAGGACAAGGAATAATAGGTTCAAACTTAAACAAGGGAAGTTTAGGTTAGATATAAGGAAGAAGTTCTTTACTGTGAGGGTGGTAAGGTGCTGGAAGAGGTTGCCCAAGGAAGCTGTGAATGGTCCATCCCTGGCAGTGTTCAGGGCCAGACTGGACAGTCTTGGGTAACATGGTTTAGAGTGTGATGTCCCTGCCCATGGCAGGGGGCGGGGTGAACTAGATGATATTAAGGTCCTTTCCAACCGTAACTATTCTATGATTCTATGATGTCACTAATGCCAGTTTCCATAGGACATTCAACTACAGACTAGAGACCTGTGAGAAGCTGAAACAAAAGCATGGACAGAAAGTTTCTCCAAATCACCAAAATTTAAGGAAGATATTTTTAAAGTAAATATTGTTCTCATTCATCTCTCAGCTTCATCAGAATTGAGCTTTGTATGGGCTTAGCAGGAATTCTAGAAGCTCCAAGGAAGGTTTACACAATAGAAAGGGTAGGAAATGAATTATTGGAATTGTTAACTGAAGACAGAAAAAGTAAGAAGTCAAAGTATCATATGTTTGAGATTCACTTCCCCATAAGATAGCAGAAGAAAGCAGGCTTAATTTAAAATAAATAGGACTTGCTGCAGAGAGACTAGTGCAACTGAACACATTTCTTCACTTACTTACATGAAGGAATGAGAAGAGACAGGAACATTGTGTGCATAAAAGGACCAGAAACTGCCAGAAAATGTTCAATTCAATCCCATGCTGATGTTAGTAAAAAGCGACAAACCCAAGTAGACAATAACAACCAGTTTATGATTACACCTCTGTTAGAGCAGCTGGCAACATAGCCACTGGAGTTAGCAGAGAAGCTGAAAAATGTCCAAGGATTGAAAGAGGCACAAGCACAATACTCACGTGCTGTCACGCAAATGGAAAACTGTGGGTAAATATAAAAAAGAAGCTGCAAGGAAATGGCAAGGCTTGCAAATGATTGACCTTTCATCAGAAGTAGTCATGAGTACCTGTGGTAGGTCATCTGAATTGTCAAAGAAAGTGGGAGATCTACATACATGTAAAAACAGTATCTGGCTACAGAAATATGATTTAAGGTGATACGATATACTGGCCAAAAAAAAGGTGCAGAAGTATTTATAGTGTTGGAAAGAGAAGTCAGCGTACTACAAGGCATTCATTAATGGGGACTAATAACTTTTAATATTTGCAGTATTGACATCTAGTTCTGAATTACTTGCATAAAGTCTTGTTATATTCACTGGATACTTGTGGAATGCAAGTCATCACATGCCAAAACAGACAACTTAATATCACCTTCATAGTACCCTACAAATAGATATTCTTTTCCTGAAATGAAGTATTTAAATATACAACCTTGTAAACTGACCTAAACTGTATCAAAGCCTGAGTTAAAACTATTTCAGATCCCTAGAACATATTCAGTGAACTAAACACAGTATCCTGGTGCCATATGAGACTCTGATGACAGCACACTTGGAACAGGTTTTCAGCTCACAGTAAAGAAAACATGTAGATCTCAATTCAGTTGGCCTCACATTAATATCTAGTATCATTTGAGGTAAACTAAGTTATGTGAAACATCCACAGACTGCTCACAGATACAATACAGAACCTAGGAGAGTTTCATGTCCTTTTAGAGAGAGCACTGAGGGCACCCTTGAGCAAACCTGAACTGAAGGGCAGGTTTCAGCAAACCTGAACTCCAGGGCAGGCCTGGAGATCAACTGGTATGGTGTAATTATGTCCTCATTATTACTTTCTGTGTCCAAAACAGGTTGGCACCATCCAAATTACCTGTTATAAATAGTCCCTGATATATGCTATGTTTCGAAACATGCCTGGGAATTAATCAGGAGAGCACTATTTGGAATAAGCTAAAACTAAGCTGAGGACAATTTAATGATGTGGATGACTAACATCCAATACCTGAGCCCTTGTCTTGTCTCACTTTAATTTGCTTGTATAGATGCAGCTAGTGCCAATCAGTTTTCTAGACTCCAGAGACCACATCAACTATTTATTTCTCTGTTAACTGTAACAGGAGCATAAATGATAATTCTCATGAAAATAAACACATATATATACACCTTGTGAACAAACAGGCTTAAGTATCTTAATGTAAAATTGAATTTTACTGCATAAATCATATTAACCTCCCTACCACAGTTTATAGATGAATTCTTACACAGAGAAAAAAAATTGACAAACAAAATGCTCAATATATTTCCTCAACTTCTATATGAAAATAGAATATTGATAGTGATTATTCCATGCCTTCATCACACAAAAATTATTCTGAACAAAGAAAATTATTAACAACTATTTACTATTATTAACAAAATTTTATTTATTATTAACTATATTTTATTTATTTTATTTAGCTGGCACTGCACCAGCTACCAAGAAGAGAAAAAATGACTGCTACTGCTGAACCCAGGACAATTATTATTTATTATTTTTATTTATGCATTATTTATTTATATATATTATTTTTATTTATATTTATTGTTATTAACAAATATTATTATTATTAACAAAATTATTAACAACTATTATCGGGTGGAATCTGGCAGAATATGTGGCTTTGGGTGCCTCTCACTGGTAGGTATTTCTTTCATCAGAAAACGAAGGTCCATAAGTTGTCCTTATATGTGAAATTCTAGAAGTGAACCTGCTACTTGAGTATAATGGGAAAGAAAGCTTTCACAGTAATGTAGACATGCTAATACATTTGTTTACTGAACAGTGACTTCAATACATAAATAAAAAGCAGACACTTTTGAAGGAAAAACTGATTGCACTCAAAATACACAGTACAAAAATTTCAGATCAGATATACCAATGAAAACATAAAACATGAGTCAAAAAGTTTCTTACAATAGCAGTTGCGTTTTCTAAATTTTCACTTAAACAATTAACATCAAAGAATATCAAGAGTTCAAAAAGGAACTTCTACTGCCCATTAACTCTGACAGAGATTACAGCAAAATCCACTTCCCAATCATAACAAGTATTGACAGTTTGAAAAGCACATAGCATTGCTTTGTGATGTGGAGACTATAAAATAGTCATATGATACCAAAGACAAGGTGTTCTTGTAGATGATTCCTTATTAGCTAGCACATGATTGTTAGAAATGCTGATGATGCAATATTGTACATTAAGATCACAGGTTTTGTGAAGTTGAAACATCTAGATTCTTCGGGCAGTGCAGTGAGTTCTGTACCAGATCACAGTTAAAATCTATTTTATGACTAGTATATGATTAAAAACCACAAATGTAGCAGAGAGAATTGAGACCATGGCAGACTCATTTGTTCTAGAGGCAGAACATAAACTTACTCTTGACAATTATGTATCTATACAGTTAGCCACAATGAAGACAACAAATCATTCTTGCTCAGGAAATTCCACTTTCCTTGATCATTAATTAAGCTGAAAAATATCGAGTACATGATAGCAGTCTCATGCAGTCTGCAGTAGCCTCCAAGTGATCACACATCATCAGTTCTAGATTGTACATTTGCAATACTTTGAAATCATAAAGAAGAAAGAAATTTAGGAAAAAAACCCTTAGTCATTATTCAAACCTCTAAAAAGATTTAATTTTATATCACCCCAGCCTAATCGTACCCTAAAGTACATTTTCATGTTATTCATTAAATCCCTGTAAAGGTGAGAATAATCTTGCTTAGCTTTAGGTGTCTGAAGGCTAGTTTCAAATTAAAGTTAATTGTCTAGGCTATATCTTAGAGAGAGATGGAATTTTGTAGTAGATAATTTATTCAGTCTATTTTAACCTCCTGTTTTAAGATGGGATGGACTGAGTTCTGATCACATTTAACTCTCATTGTTCACTATGAAAAGAAGTCTGATGACCTCCTTAGACTAGATGCCTAATACATAGGTGGCCAGAAATTTAATTTCATCCCCACGTGCTTTTATTAAAGCAGATTTAAAACCTGAAACTATATAATGCATTTACTTGTCTTTATTTTGTGGAAAGAAAAAGAGTACTGTTTTTCCTGAAAGCTGCTGCTCTTGGTGGTGCTGCCATATGCTCCCCAAGCGTTAGGGAGATGGCTAGAACACTTGCACGGGAACTGGGAAATCTGAGCTTAGCCAACTGTTCTCAGAATAGTGACAAAAACAACAGTTATTCTGGATAATTGAACTTTTCCCCTCAGATGTTAAACATAGTCCAAACCTACCGAATTAATGGAAACAGAATGAGCAATTTCCATTTTTTTTTTTTTTTTTTAGTTGAAAAAGTTTTCTAAAGTAAAAATGTATAGCTTAGGCTTGGAGGTGAGGCCCAGAATCCTTTTTCTTTCTCCACTTGATTTCACTAGTTGATGTGCCACAAATATTAGAATTCTGCATTTCTGTCCTTCTTTTAAAAGGAAACAGTATTTTTTGAAGAGGGCTCTAAAAACTCCAGTATAACATATAGATGAACAGTACTAATACCTCGGGGAATGGGCATATGTCTGTGATAATAACAAACAGCTTCTTCAAGTGGTGAATTGTTATTAAGGCAAGTAGAGAGCAAAGGTGTTGCATTAAGTTGTTGTGAAACTTTCTGTTTGATTGAATGTGCATACATTAATAATGAACAGAAAAGTAAACAAATTACTCTGAAGGTGTGAAATGAAGCTGAACAGCAGTATGCGTATGCTGCAGAAAGGAACAGAAGAAACATATAATTGCAAGTGTACAACACATTCAGCTTTACTTCATATACGTGACGTACACCAGGAAAATGCAAACTATTTGGCAAAGGTTGGTAGATTTCAAATTAACTTTTGCCAGGACGACGAAGCAAAACAAAGCGTAGCAAAACAACAAAAAACTCCTGAAATCAGTCAGACCTATACATTTAACTAGGAAAACACTGCAAGCATCAAAAGAAATGTAGCAACTTGAACTGCATTTTCAAAGGACAAAAAGGACTTCTTTAACAAAAGAAAATCCAGTGAATCTACTGCTTGCTGCTTTGTTGGTGGAGGACAGTGTAACTTCCACTGGTCTGAATACAACTAATATTAACTACTTTAAACATGTTCAGCATTCATTTGTGGCTCCTTAGTTCTTATAAAACTTCAGTCATAGGTTGGATCCACCTATAAGTCTGGATTCGCGTTGAAAAAGAACACAAATACAATAGCTTTACTGTAGGCAGGATAATGAAAAACAATGGCATAACTTTTGATACTGCTGTTCCTACTGAAAGTTCACAATAAATTTCAGCAGTCAGAAAGGGAGATATACCCTCAACAGTTATGAGCATTATTCTTAAAAAAAAATAAATAAAAAGGATGCCCTCCATTTTCAAAAAAAGATTGAAAGCAGTATCTTCAAGCTTGAGGAAAAAAAAAATGTTTAAAGAGCATAACAAGTACAAGTTACAATATAGCCATAGAATCCGCTACAAAAATAGAATTCAAAATTTGGTTGGTCTCTTGTCAATAGAATTTCCTAGAGGAATGTTTCAATTAAATATCAATAAAAAGGTTTGCTTAGTATTTGACCCTTTACATAAAACATATTAGCTATGTCAAAATGCCATGAAAAGAACTGGCCTTTTTGAAGGTAAAAGAAGAAGCTCAGTTATATTTTGAATCCATGTAAGAGAATATTCCTAGGTCAGCAAATAATAGCAGTACAAAAGATAGAGTAACACTGGGGAATTCAGTGTGTTCTGGAAAAGAAGTTAGGACACAATAGGGCTGAGTGACTCAAATTATAGGGGGATTATATTCATCTGGGTAACAACTTATAAATTTCTTTAGTTAATTCTAATTACCACAGTAAGATTTTTACCAATATTTTTGAATTCTTAACAGTAGAAATACATAATGACTGTAATACAAAAAAAGCACTTTATTAATAATTTCATACCTATAGAGCCCTTGGCCTGGCAAAGCAAATGAGCAACAGATGCTAAAGATGAATCTTGGCCAAAGTGACAAGGAACAAGTGTTCAAAAGCGTCCTTCTATAATTCACAGAATCACAGAATCACAGAATAGTAAGGGCTGGAAAGGACCTCAAGATCATCGAGTTCCAACCCCCCCGCCATGGGCAGGGACACCTCACACTAAACCATGCCATCCAAGGCTATGTCCAACCCCACCTTGAATGCCGCCAGGGATGAAGCATTCACAACTTCCCTGGGCAACCCATTCCAGGGCCCCACCACCCTCACAGTAAAGAATTTCTTCCTCACATCCAATCTAAACCTCCCCTGTTTAAGTTTAAACCCATTACCCCTTGTCCTCTCACCACAGTCCCTCATGAAGAGTCCCTCCCCAGCATCCCTATAGGCCCCCTTCAGGTATTGGAAGGCTGCTCTGAGGTCTCCACGCAGCCTTCTCTTCTCCAGGCTGAACAGCCCCAACTTTCTCAGCCTATCTTCATACGAGAGGTGCTCCAGTCCCCTCATCATTTTCGTGGCCCTCCTCTGGACTTGTTCTAACACTTCCATGTCCTTTTTATGTTGAGGACACCAGAACTGCACGCAATACTCCAAGTGAGGTCTCACGAGAGCAGAGTAGAGGGGCAGGATCACCTCCCTCGACCTGCTGGTCACACTCCTTTTGATGCAGCCCAGAATACGGTTGGCCTTCTGGGCTGCAAGTGCACACTGCCGGCTCATGTTCATTTTTTCATCAACCCACACCCCCAAGTCCTTCTCTGCAGAGCTGCTCTCAATCTCCTCCCCGCCCAACCTGTAGCTGTGCCTGGCATTGCTCTGACCCAGGTGGAGGACTTTGCGTTTAGCATGGTTGAACTTCATCAAGTTGGCATCAGCCCACCTCACAAGCGTTTCAAGGTCCCTCTGGATGGCATTCCTTCCCTCCAATGTATCAACCGAACCACACAGCTTGGTGTCATCGGCAAACTTGCTGAGGGCGCACTCAATCCCACTGTCCATGTCACCCACAAAGATGTTGAACAAGACCGGTCCCAACACCGATCCCTGGGGGACACCACTCATTACCGGTCTCCAGCTGGACACTGAGCCACTGAGCACTACTCTTTGCGTGCGGCCATCCAGCCAGTTCTTTATCCGCCGAGTGGTCCACCTATCAAATTGATGTCTCTCCAACTTAGAGAGAAGGATGTCATGGGAGACAGTGTCAAAGGCTTTACACAAGTCCAGGTAGATGACATCAACCGCTCTGCCCCTGTCCATCAGTTCCGTAGCCCCTTCATAGAAGGTCACCAGATTGGTTAGGCAGGATTTCCCCTTAGTGAAGCCATGCTGGCTGTCCCCAAGCACCTTGTTGCTTTTCATGTGCCTTAGCATGCCTTCCAGGAGAATCCACTCCAAGATTTTGCCAGGCACAGAGGTGAGACTGACTGGTCTGTAATTCCCTGGCTCATCCATTTTCCCCTTCTTAAAAATGGGGGTTATATTTCCCTTTTTCCAGTCATCGGGAACTTCACCTGACTGCCATGATTTTTCAAATATGATGGACAGTGGCTTAGCAAATTCATTTGCCAGCTCCTTCAGGACCCGCGGATGGATTTCATCCGGTCCCATGGACTTGTATACATTCAGGTTCCTAAGGTGGTCCCGAACAAGATCCTCCCCCACAGTGGGCCCAGGGTCCCCACCCTCACCGTCCCCGCGTCTGCCTTCCAAGACTTGGGTGGTGTGGACAGAGCATTTGCCCATAAAGACTGAGGCAAAGAAGTCATTAAGAACCTCAGCCTTCCCCAAATCCAGGGTAGCCAGTTCTCCCGATAGCTTCTGGAGAGGGCCCACGGTGTCCCTAACCTGTCTCTTATCGGCAATGTACCTATAAAATCCCTTCCTGTTATCCTTAACATCCCTAGCCAAGTTTAATTCGAAGTGGGCCTTAGCTTTCCTAACCTGGTCCCTAGCTTCCCGGACAACATCCCTGTATTCTCCCCAGGCCGCCTGACCTTGCTTCCACCTTTTATAAGCCTCTTTTTTCTTTCAGTTCAAACTATGCAATTTACATAGTTAAATCTCTATATCACCATACATCCACAAAGTGTTGGGATATCTTATTTTATTTAAAGGACTTTAAAGTACCTTGACAAAACCTGTGATGTGAAAACAGCCTACCATGCACAAGTCATTTCGACATAAACACGGTCCAAACTAGGAAATCAACACGGAAGAAGAATTATTTAGTAAATAATTTAACAAAACCCAAGTATCTTCTCCAGTGTCAAAGGCAAATTATTTCTAGTTTCATATCAAGTCAGCTAGCCAAATTTCCATCCATTTCAGTCTCAGAAGATCAAATTAATGGAGAGGACAGACCCTTCTGCTGGAACTTGATCACCTGCAATGATAAATGCTAAAATTATTTTAACCCAGGCCAACCAACACTTTCAAACAACAGGTGTATTTGAGAAGGTAGCCTGAGCCAGGAATCATTCTCATTAGACACTTTTCATGCGGCCACCCTGTTTTAGTGACGGAGATTATTCAAACCAATCTGCTGCAATTTTATCATTTAGCTTTAAGGACAGAAAGCAAACCTTGGCACTGTTTGGTAATTAAAATAAAAATAGCCACAAGTTATGTCATTTTTTATTTATACTCCCACTGTTTTCACCATTGCAAAAATGTCAGCATTTACAGATACATTTTTTTTATCAAAAGACTCTTCACCTCATTAGGTCTAGATTATAGAACAGCTCCTTGGTAGAAAAGTTAGGTTTGAAAGTTTTCAAGGGACTCTGATGAGTAAAAACATACAGCATGTTTCATCTCTTCCTGACATCAACAATCCAATTATTTCAGAAAGGAAAGAAATCTGTTATGAATCTTATATATACATTATAAGTATTGGTCTTGAATCTGATCTAAATCAGAGAAGGATTTAATAGCAGCCACTCTTAAAAGAGATGGTCAAGTGATTCTATAAGTAGCAAGAGGTTGAGTGTATATATATATTTTTATATATATATATCTGTGAAAACTCAAAGCCAGTCTTAACAGTGTACATGGTTCCTCAGGCAGTTAACAACTCCATCTGTGCTGACACTAGAAAATCCAAAGGCATAAGGGATGACAGAAGAGTGTGATTCATTATATGGCCTGAGAAGATATAATAAATTTTCTTACGTTTCTTGGATTACAATGATAAAATGTGTGGGAAAATTACCTGGAGGGAAATTAGAGAAAACTGGGGTCTAACAGAAGCTGTAGTATTAAGGAAATTTTTTAGGGTGAAATATAGTTGCTACTTCTAGGACAGTTGGCATCCATGGAGTCTACTCCAACACGGTTCCCTAGGCAGCACAACCTGCCATCTTAGCACATGCTAAGAGGAGTAACAAAGGGTAGGGTGGAGTGGAGTGGAGTCACTGTGGCCGGGCTCTGTTGTAATCTCTGCAGGGATGGGAACTCAGTGGTACCATGCAGCTGACAAACTGCATAGCAGCTGTCAAATGGAAAATACAAGAGAAGATGTTTGTTGCTGAACCAGCCACTGTGGCAAAATCACTTTCCTCAGATGAACTTTGCTCATTATAATCTCACTGTAATATTATGCGCACCTCTACCACAAAGTTACCTTTCTCCAAAGTACACCCACCCCTCACTGAGCATGCACTCTATATTTTATTGACTATATTTTTAAGAGAAAAGTGTGTGAACTTTACACTGGTCAGGAATAGACTAGTATGACTAGGCTTTAGCATGACTAGAGTCACTCAAGCTCCACCTGAATGTAAAGAAAAAGTATAAAGGTGAATAAAGGAGGAGAGAAGTTAAGGAAGACTCCATAACTTCTGGGATCAGTCAATGAGCTGAACCTGTCTTCTCCCCCATAGGGATGTCTATTGGGTAAGAACTTTATTCTATGTGCACTAAATGGTCAGCTTACACTAGCTATAATTAGTGATTACAGTTTGGTTGTGTATTGCTTCAAGCTGATTTTGCAGTTAGTGTGCTATCAACAGCAATCTCTGACCCTTATGCTATCACAAACTTGTATTTTGTGTAACAAAAAACTTCAGCTGAAGTCTATTTTGTGTGTCTGGAGGTTTGAATAATTGAAATAATGGATCTGACCCAGTGACTCTGTCAGCATGAGTCCCTGAGTAGGTTAGTCAAATCACCCTCTGATATCATGGTCTGTCCAGCAGGGTCCCTGTAACAGGATGCAGACAGGTTGGTCTGATACAAGGATCTCGACGTTCTTGGGACACTGACAAAGTGTTCAAATATAAAGGGTTCAAGGAAACTCCACTTTTAATATAACAAAATATCATCAAGTTGCCTTGATTTGCTGAGGCCCAAAAGAGCAGTACACAGCATTTATACATCATGGGGAAATATATTTGTGGATATGAAAGCAGATTTTCCTAACAACATTATTTTAAAGTTCACTGTTAAAGCAGTTTGTAAGTTTTAATTAGTCTTTTTTTGAGACAAATCCGTGCATGAACTTATGCTTGTAAGAACTCCATTTTTGATAACATACTTTCCCCACTATACAAATTAATGCCAAGAGAATGAAAGACAGAAGGGGACACGAAGACGCAAGTTCATGTGAGTACTGACTGAAATAAAACTATAGCTAAAAATAATGATAGTTCACTGCAGACATAATTAGTGCAACAACAAAAAAAAAAAATATGTACTAAAGAATCACCTTGCCATAAGAAAAAAAAATAGGAGTGCATAAAAGCTGTGGCAACTGAAATAACATGATGAAAGCTTTTAAAACAGCACTGAGGTATAGTTGAAATGTATGATTTGGCCAGAAAAATTACTCTTGAGACTTCTTAAGGGACCTTATTAACTAAAGTCACAGAAGCATAGTACCACTCAGAGAGCCCTAATGGAAATCTCTGCTGAGAAAAGATTTATTCAGGAGTTCTGGAGATGCTACTTACGTTTTTATATCCCCAGTAAGAAATATTATTTCTTTATAACTTTTTAAATAAAATTCACTTTCATCCACCATAGCCCCCAAATCCGTTTTTGTAATGTTATTTCAGTCAGTTGTCTCCCATGCTCTATTCACAGGATACATTATTCTCATTTGATAATGGCATCTTGTACTTGTTCCTACCAAATAGTGTATTTTTTTCTGAAAGTCCTTTCTGTTCTATATTAACATAATTTTGAACTTTATTTGCATATCACAACATAGTGGCCTTTGACCCCAGTTATTGGCAGATTTAATACATCTACTTTTTAATATTTATTCATAAAATTATTGACGAGAACTATTCAAGACATATCCTGGCAGAGACTAGCTTAGTGCAAGCTTGTATTCTGAATATGAACTATAGAAAACTGTTCTTTATATTCAGCTATCATTTTTGCAACTATGCTATGCTAATATTATGTAATGATGTTTCTATAGCAAAGTTTTAAGAATGCTACATGAGAAAAAAACAAAAAACACTCAAAAAAGGAATGACATATGGCAAGCAGATCAGGAGCATGATTGTTTCTCCTCTTCCCCTCTTACTTTTTTTTTCCCCACAAAATCTGCTACCCTGCTATAAGAAAGAAACTAGGCAAGTTTGATACAATCTAATTTCAGGCACTGGAACAGGCGTTCAGAGAAATTGTGTCTCCCCTGTCCCTGGAAGTGTTCAACACCAGGCTGGACAGGGCTTTGAGCAACCTGCTCTAGTGGAACATGTCCCTTCCTGCGGCAGGGGGTTGAACCTAGATGATCTTTAAGGCCCCTTCTAACCCAAACCATTCTATGATACAAATCACAGTGGATAAATCCACACTGGCTGTTATTCACCATTTTGTTACCTTCTAGGTGCCTAAAAAATTTTGATTATCCTTTTACAGTATTTTTCTAGGAAATTAATAAAGCTGATTGATTCATGCCATTTCTATAGCACTTCTTTATCTCCTTTGTTAAACACAGGCATTCTATTTACTTTTTTCGAGGCTTACAGGATCAAGTGGAAATCCATAGGCTTCCCAAAATAACTTTGATTGAAATTTCATCACCCTTTTCTTCATCTGACACAGCATTATTGTCTCAGAAATATAAAATAATAGTCAGCTTATGTAAGTGTGAGAGACTGATCTGAAATCAGATTCCACTGCCCATTGTTTCAAAGATTGATCTGAGGAACTGAATGGAACTCCACCAACCATTGTCTCAGAGATGGGTGGGTGGATTTGAGATAAGACTCTTCCATCCATTGACAGGGAGAAGTGAGTGAGAATCTGAATTGGGACTCCACCGTCCATTACCTCAAGTATTGGTGTGAGGAAATGGTACCCCTTATCCCGAGAATTGCTGCAGACGTGTGTGTGCAGACACACACATGCAATTGGAAGAGCTGGCTGCAAGACCAGGGATACTGGTCCACCATGAACGTGTAATACATGACATGAAGAACAGAGGTACTCCCCTCAACTCATTATGAAGTGGGAAAAGGTAAATCACCAAGGGACACATCACCAGGGAGACATTGCCATGAGAAGGATTCCAGAAAGACGCCTCAGTGAGGATACTCTCTACCGATGACTACTATGAACCCTGAAGAACACCCTCCATGAGACATCACCATGAGGGCAACTCCACGAGACACACTCCATAGGGTACCTTCAAGGGGACTCCAGAAGGATGCCTCCATGAGGACACCCACCATCAATGGACTCTTGGGAGACACTCTGCTCCGATACCAACTGTGAACCCTGAAGAACTCTCACCACCAACGACAATGACAACAGATCCCCGGGACACCGCCGGATCCACGGTGGTGACTATCTCTCTCTCTCTGCACCCCAAATCCTTGTTTCATTTTCTGCCTTTTTTCCAATCTGTCCTATTGCTATCCCCTTTATTACAAAAATCTCCCTTTAATAATAACTGTCTTTTTGTAGTAAACAAACTGACCCATTACAGTACTTGACTTCCTTTGCGTTTTAATTTCACTCTTGGGATCATGAACTGTAACAGGATCCAGAACTGGGGTTTTTCTCCAATTGGACCCTGACAGTAAGTCAAATCAAACTATAGACAGGCACACTATGAATCCAGAGCATTAAGTTCATCTAGAGGAAATCAAAAATAAATAAGAGCTTTTGGTCAGATTCAGATATTTGAATGATTATACACTGAATAACATTTCTAGTGTATCGTTTAGACAAGTTATGCATACTTTCTGCAATTTGTAAGTTAAAAAGAAAACTCAGAGGACTAATGGTTCTCACTATATTGGCATAATAGAGTATGAAGGTCCAGGAGATGGTAACACTGAATGTTTTATTAAATTGAGTGAAGAGACTTTTAAATTAGCTCAACAAAAAAGTAAAGAGAGAAAGCTGGAAAATTTGTCCTAACAATGACCAAAATGTCTGAAAATTGGAATAGGGTTTCAAAAGTTTAATATATATTTAACTGGGGAGTTCCAAGCAAGAAAGTTTCCATTGTAAGTGTTTATAAATGCATACATATACATAGCTACATAGAATCATAAAATCGTTAGGGTTGGAAAGGACCTTAAGATCATCTAGTTCCAACCCCCCTGCCATGGGCAGGGACACCTCCCACTAAACCATGCCATCCAAGGCTATGTCCAACCCCACCTTGAATGCCGCCAGGGATGAAGCATTCACAACTTTCCTGGGCAACCCATTCCAGTGCCTCACCACCCTTACAGTAAAGAATTTCTTCCTCAGATCGAATCTAAACTTCCCCTGTTTAAGTTTGAACCCATTACCCCTTATCCTCTCACTACAGTCCCTAATGAAGAGTCCCTCCCCAGCATCCCTATAGGCCCCTTCAGGTATTGGAAGGCTGCTCTGAGGTCTCCACGCAGCCTTCTCTTCTGCAGGCTGAACATACACACTTCAATGTGGTTTTTCAATCATACTGCTTACCCTCTAAATAACATTAGAAAATATATTCAAGATCATTAAAAACAGATTAAAAAAAGAGGCAAAGAAGTCAGTGTAGACTCTGTTTTGTTTTGTATTTTGAAAGTAAATACTTGGAGTTCTGTTATTGTTGTTGTTAATTTTCTGTTGTAAAATCTTGAATTCACAAACAAAATCAGACCTTATGATAGGAGATGTTTTCTATCCATTGAGTGATCAACAATATCTCTTTCAAGCAGTCTACAGTCTAAGCATATGAGACAGAAGGAGAATGGGAGGGGAAGCTACACTGAAATGTAATGTGACTTTCATCATATCACCTAGTAGATTGACTGCAATGTTGGAAATTCAGTCCAAATTTCCTGAATCCTAATGCAATTCATTTTTCTATTGTATCACACTGAATATTTTGCAGTAGGTAACAAAATTTCAAAGGATATAGACTATGTGAATCTTCTTGCATAAAATATTTAATTAGCTTTTATGTCTATTGTTATTTGATGTCCAGAGAGGCCTTGCAGTATTAAATTTTATTTGACAATTAAACATAAATATCACAATCACCAGAAGAGGATACTTCAAATTTAAACAAAACAAGGAATGCAACTGAAATACATTTGCCGTCTAATTTGTATTATATATAATTGCCATATTCTTGCTAGAATGCTTCAAGATAACTTAAGACAATTCCTTAATAATAAAGGTCATTAAAAAAGTTAACACATTTTTGAGGGTACTACGTAAGGTGACAGAGTAACTCAAATCAACAGACAAAAACAGATAAAGAGCCAGAACTTTTATCCTTGAAAATTTCCTTGTTGCACATCATAAGGAAAGTTTCAGGGCATCATTCATTAATATTCAAACTAAGCAAAAAGATCATTAGAAATTCATTGAAGGGCTTAGGCCACACCTGGCTGCAAGTGAATGATTAGGTAATTTATGACCCTTATAATGGAATGAGCAAATGAGAGAAAACTGGTTACAATTTGGGTTTGTTTTTCTGATTTTGTATATTACAGCTGTAAATTGAATTAATGCAGTTCCAAATATTTCAAAAATGTCAAAATCTCCACAGCCCTCTGAGTATTCAAGAAGAAGTAGGCCACAGGAATATTTTTCTATGTAATCAGATAGTTCGTTTGAAAAGAGGTATAAATATGTTACAAGTTGGTATGTGACTTTGTTGTGTACTTTAGGAGGTGACCTGTCAATAGTACCTGCTTTCTTTTCCACGTGGCATGATCTTTGAGTGGGACAGTGAAGGATGGCTTGTAACACTAGTGCAAGTATGTCTATATAAAGAGAAAAACTTAAGTCTATTACAGTCTCCTTTACTTTTTTTTCTATTATCTTGTCGCTCTATATTGCTGTTACTCATATCTCTTCTCCTCATCTCATTTAGAAAATGAGTTACTCAGCTTCTTGATAGCAAGAGCAGCATGCAGAAGGAAGCCTATTTGATGAGGTACAGTTTTGACAGAAGAAAAGGAAATTTGGTGTCCTAAAAGAAATTTTTAAAAGATGAATAATCTTGATAAGGTTAAAGTCTAGGAATAGAGTAAGTAAGAGGGTCAGGTCTGAAGTCAGTAAGATTTTTTTTTTGTCTGTTTTCTACAGAAATGTAGAAAAGTTGGCTGGTTAACAGCACCAGATGCCTTGGGCATAAATACCATTAATGCATCTCTTGCTTTGATGTACTTGCTAATGGTCCTTATATTCTCTTGTTGAACTGCCAAATCCAAAACCTCCAAAATAACAACAGCTTTTTCAGTTTGCTTTGCCTTTGGAGGAAGAGTTTGGATTTTTAATGTACTATGAAGTTTCATCTTCCCCTAATTATGAACTTTGGCCATCCCATGCGTAGGAAACTGAAAGGGTGAATTAAGTCTGGCTAATT
This sequence comes from Amazona ochrocephala, assembly GCA_039720435.1. Lineage (NCBI taxonomy): Eukaryota > Metazoa > Chordata > Aves > Psittaciformes > Psittacidae > Amazona > Amazona ochrocephala. Next base: position 23,418,666 of record CM077878.1, read on the forward strand.
ATTCCAAAGTGAGAAGACAAGAAGGGATTCATATCAGCTCTATTCACTATGTAATTACCCCTTCGCAAATTCTCTCTTGGCCCACATTTACCCCAACCATAGGCTTACCAATTACAAATTTCTGGTACCCACTTCAGGCATTTCCTCCTCCACCTAACATATCCTATCAGCTTCAAATGATGACTAGTTTTCACCGCACTTCCTTTTCTCTTTTCTCAATCCTTGGACAAAATGCCAAGAAGTTAGACAATGATAACACCTTTATGGAAAAAAATAGTATATGCCGAAGATCACAGCAGGAAAACATTGAACTGAAAGCAGTTAGTTCATAACATCAGAAAATCTGAAAAGAAAAAAAAATTGGTAAAATTAAACTGCATTTCTAACAAGGAATCTGGCAAAACATGAGAACCTTGTCCTAAAGGCACATCACACATCGTCCAAGAAACATTAAAAATTTACTTAAGACATTAGGTAGTTTTAGTTTAATATCTGTCTTTCAGTGTTAAAGGAAAAAAATTAATTACTTTGAAAATGTAGGAGCACACACATATGCATGTGTATACATATGCTTATCTCATGTATGTACCTTTGATGTCCCTTCTCTAAATTGTTCCTAGTCTCAGTCATATTACTGAATTAAAATAAAAATTAACTTTTAAGATCCTCAGGTGGATTAGCTATGAAATTGGTCACGCACATTCTTTAATGCAAAATATCTCTGCTTCAGAGATATTTAAAGAATCATAAAATATTTTCAATATAAAAATTACACTAAAAATTTTGAAAGATCTTGAGAAACTAAAATAGCTGAATATACAAGAAAAGGGAGAGCAAGCTGAATTCTATTTAAAGTTTTATGTGGGCGGTAGGAGTCTTGTTCAGTTCCTATTTGTTGAAACAACATATTTACATTGCTATATAATTAGTGCTCTCCCTTGGGATACTGAGAGTAGGTTATTTGGATCAACTAAGCAAACCTTTTGCAAAATGAAGGGGATTCTTTTGCTACTATAACTACTGAGGAAAACACTCCGTAAGGAAATAGTTTTGATCTTCAACTCTGCAAGCTGCCAATCAAGAATAATTTATTCTTATAAGTAGCATTCAGGAAGTACTAACTTTCTCAATGATGTTACTTTTATCCTCTTGTAAGGCAACACAGTTCCTGGAAAAACTATATGATCTGAGGAAAAAAAGACCTACAGTAAGTCAGTCTTATAATTTAACAGCAGAGTGAAATTCATAGCAATTAAATTAAGTTTTGAGTTTTAAACTCTTGGCTTCGGTATTGTATGACAACAATTTCTAACTTGAATATCTTTAAGAATCAATGTGCCATTTAAAGTTTTGTTTTATTAAGCCTCAGATGACAAACATACTTGGCTGTACGACTACAAAGAAGTATCACAACTTACATATTTTACAGTATTTATTTGGGCCAAACCATAGAAGAATTTTAAAAAAAACCTGCATTTTCAGCCATAAAAAATCCATTGTGTTTGGTTTGGTATTTCTGGCTGTGGTAAAGATTGATTTCTAGAGAAAATAATTATCTAGTGCTGGAAGTCACTATAAAAGTGAAGAACACAAGGCTCTGGCTTAAAGCCAGTCCCCATCTTTAGGTTTCCTTTGGATTAATGCTTTAGATGGTTCTCAGCCTCCTTTCTATTTCCCTAGAATATCTAAGGGTTGGATATATCCTTAAATAGTGGTTTTTATCCAGTCGGTTAAAAATTATAAGAATTTTCACAGCTATGAAAACAGAAATGCCATAGTCTCATCTTGGGCTTCAGAGTGCTCATGAAATAACCCAGATCAGGAAAGCATAGATCCTCTACTGTAAATGTGACACACTTCAGCAACATCTTTTCTCTGACAGCAGCATACATATTGGCTCTGCAGGTCAAGCTAAAACAGTTCCTTTGGCCCTCAAGCATGTAGGCTGACAGTTCAGCGTCTTTCATGTGCATCTGGAGTGGGCGGAGGGGAAGATCTATAGCACACTGATGCTGTACTCACTGAGAAAGTCAATTTGCATTTCAGTCTCTTTGGCAACCTTATGTAGGTATACATACATGCACACACTATATCTATCTTTTTGTCTGTCTGCCTGCCTGTCTGTCTGTATTATCTGCAATGCAAAAAAAGTTTGGTTTTTTTAGCTAACATTTATCATCTGAGTGTTCCTAATGCACAGCTTATAGCTTGATACTACAGGAATGTATGAGTACTTTTCAGCTCATCCTTGCTATTTGAAAATAATTGTACATATAATTACCTGTTTTTTCTTTTTTCTATATATGTTTGTTTTAAAATCTAATAAAAATTGAACAGAAAAGGAAAGAGAAACTAATTTAAGTTAAATTTCTATGTTAGATATCTAATACTGATAGATTCACTTCCTTTCAAATCTAACACTCAATCAAAGAAACAGTAAAAAGGCAAATATTATTTCTTTTTATAATGAGATTTCATTGCACGCTAGTTCTTTACCTAACTCTGGAACTGCCATAGGCGTTGCAATTTCTTACTTGCTCTCCTTCTTTCCTTTTTGTTATTGCTTTCTTTACTAAGCAATACTAAGTTCTTTTGAATACTTAATATTAAAACAGTTATTTACCCCATTAGATTTCAAAAGATAAGGCATTTGCTTCATATGGTAATGATATGCCATTTTACAGGGTTAATGTTCAAAGTTCTCAAAGCACTTTATATCAGCAAATGGTACATGTTTGCTATATTTGTCTTCATTAAGTGCTATTAATTTAATTTGTGTTTTTTTAATATAAGGTGAACAAGAACAACAAAGCCAGCTTGAAGCCATATTGGACACAAAAATAGGCTGATTCAAGGGCGCACTTTAGATAGAGTTACTCTGGTCCCTTGCACCAAATATCCCCACAGGATTTTTCAAATCTGTCTCAATGGTTGGTCATTATTTCTTACTCTTTGGTGTCCATTAGGGGACAGCAAACATTAGCCATCCATGTGGAGAGGAATTTCTCATTTTGTTGCTTCTGAGAGAAGTCTGCTTCCAGTGTACAAAAAATCACTTTGCTAAGCAAACCAAAGCAGAGCAAACGGAGGTAGTTGAAGTACTTGAAAACTGTGCTACTGCTCCAAACCATATCTCTAACGTACTTGTGGATGCAGCTGGGAGACTTGTCCAAGCCAAAGGAAGTGAAATACACCTATCTGAGGTTCAGACAGAAGCCAGTGAATCCCAGTTTGTGATTGTGGCACAGAAACACAGCAATCGGGAATGGGCTGTGATTACAGGTTAAGATTACCATGAAACAACAAGTAACATGAGCTGTTAAAACAACTGAAGTAGCTTGAAGTTACCAGTAAACACCTTTCCACTTCTTCCCATTCCACGTTTAAATGTCTGTTAAAAAAAAAAAAAAAAAAAAAAAAAAAAAGCCAAAAAAAAAAAAAACCAAACAAACAAAAAAAACCAACCAAACAACAACCCTTCTGCAGCAAAGTGTCTGGCTGATATTTGCATCAATTATCTACTATTTTTTCACTGGCTTTTCCTAGGCTTGAACTCCTTTAAATAGGATCTTCATCTGTCCTTCTTGAAAGCAAAGTACTTAACGTATGTGGTGTGCTACCATAAAGAAAATAACAAAATAGATGACATTTTGGATCTAGAGCCAGATATGGATGTTGACATTCATTCCAGGGCCTGATTTATCACTGCAATCTTTGCACTGCTCAGTGCCATCAATGGTTTTTCATCTACAGACGTGGCCGAGTAGTTGCAGAAAGGACTTTCATTAATAATTGAATCAAGATTGGTTTGCTGCATTGCATAAGGTCAGATGATTGATTAACATGGACAGCAGCTGAGCAGGGGAACCGTTCTCAAAACTTCTAAACATTTTTCTCCATAAATAACTTAAACTTCTTTGCTGCTCTCCAGTTATGGAAGTTTTTGCCACCTTAGAGAGCAGAAGCAATACAATGTTATTTACATGATCCAACTATACCATAAATGCCAGTCAGTGGAAGCAATCAATTTATAGTTAGTTCAGTGTCTGAAAATAATTTATCCAGCCTTCAGATGAATACGAGTAAGTGCAAAGCAACAAAGGCTTGACAGAGGAAAAAGGAGACACATCTCAACCAAATGGGAAAGAAGAATTCAGTCAGCTCTTGAAATATTATTTGCTGTTTAATTTGTTTTCCAAAGAAGTAACGTTTATTTAACACAGTAGCATTTTACTACATACAGTGCTAATGGAGTTTAAATAAAAGGCACAAGGGCAGCAAAATCACTCACTTTTCACACAAGAACAAAGCTGCTATGTGAGAGAAATTCAGATTAATTTCTCAATCCTCACAGTACTTTTTGACACCACTGGCTGTGGGTTATCTCTTAAGTATTTGAAGATTTTACTAGGGCTGACTGATTTAGATTTGGATAGGTTTAAATCATACTTGTCAGTGTGCGATTAATTTTTAACTACAGTCGTTTTTTCCCTAGATCTGTTAATATGCTAGGCAGTCCCAAAAAGCATAAAACTTTGACCCATGCTCTCCAGCATTTGCATACAGCACTTTCTGTATGTGCTTTATTCTGTAATCAAAATTCTATCTCCTCAACAGCATACAGACACTGGAATTGATAGACCCAGATAAAAAGCCCTTCAAACTGGCTGCATTATTACCAGACATACATTCTTCTGTGTTAGCTGGTCATTTCCTATTCAATTCAGATGAAACATAAATAACTTCAGCTGACTACCAAACTCAGCAGACAGCATTCTTTCTCTGGAGGTACAGTGTGGTGGAATAAGATATTTCCTTACAATGTACCAATTGTTTCCACATGTTTTCTGGAGATCTCTTTGTGGGCCTCATTCATCAGAGAAATACAGTGAGGCTAAGATCACCGTTGATTCAGCACAATACAAAATTTGGTTTGAAGGCTTTCTAACTATCTGCTGTGAATGAATACAGTCCCATCTTTTCAGAATTTCAAAACGAATTGCTACACAACCCAAACTGTCTCAGGTTTCCAGGCTGAAACCTGTAGAAATAACAGAATCATTTCATTACCATTGGTCTAACATTAAAATATTTTTTTAAAAGCTTGATAGACTATATTTGCAGACTTCACAGCTGGTAGATTTTAATTTGAAGACTCATACATCTACACCATCTTCTTGAGAAATACTGACTCAATCATAGAATACTTAGGGTTGGAAAGGACCTTAAGATCATCTAGTTCCAACCCCCCTGCCATGGGCAGGGATACCTCCTACTAAACCATGCCATCCAAGGCTATGTCCAACCCGGCCTTGAAAGTCGCCAGGGATGAAGCATTCACAACTTCCCTGGGCAACCCATTCCAGGGCCTCACCACCCTTACAATAAAGAATTTCTTCCTCAGATCGAATCTAAACTTCCCCTGTTTAAGTCTGAAACCGTTACCCCTTGTCCTCTCACTAGAGTCCCTAATAAAGAGTCCCTCCCCAGCATCCCTATAGGCCCCCTTCAGGTATTGGAAGGCTGCTATGAGGTCTCCACGCAGCCTTCTCTTCTCCAGGCTGAATAGCCCAAATTTTCTCAGCCTACCTTCATATGGGAGGTGCTCCAGTCCCCTGATCATCCTCGTGGCCCTCCTCTGGACTTGTTAGCTAATCATTGATATGTGATTATCTAACATCAGAACAGATTTCTTTTGAAGACACTTGAGCTCTGTGAAGGGTTGGTCAGTTTCAGAGCTCAGATGTAACATTCCTGCTGGAAGGAGAACTATTCACTGCTTGTGGGGACTTCTATGCATGTATATTGGGTTGACCTCGGCTGAATCCCAAGTGCCCACCAAGCCATTCTATCACTCCTCTCCCTTAACTGGACAGGGGGAGAAAAAATGCAGTTAGAGGCTTGTGGGTCAAGATAAAGACAAAGAGATTATTCAAAAATTAGTGTCACAGGCAAAACAGATTTGACTCAGAGAAATTAATTTACTGCTAATCAAAGGTAAGAGTAAGGCAATGAGAAATAAAACCAAATATTAAAAACTCCTTTCCCTTACCCCTCCCTTCTTCCCAGGTTCCACATCACTCCTAATTTTCTCTATGTCTTTCCACCAGCAGAGGGAGGGGGAATGAGGAATGGTGGGGTTGCAGCCAGTTAATCATATGTTGTATCTGTCTCTTCTTCCTCCTCGCTTCTTCCCTTGCAGGGTCATAAGTCCTGCAGCAAACATGCTCCAGTGTGAGTTCCTCTTTCCATGGGGTCATAGATCCTGCCAGGAGCCTGCTCCAGCATAAACATCTCATGGGGTCACAGCATCATTTGAGCATCCCCCTGCTCCAGTGTGGGGTCTTGCCCTGCCTGCTGGTTGATATCTGCTCCACCATTAACCTCCATGTGCTGCAGGTGGAGATCTGCTCCACCATGGACAGGCTGCAGGGGCATAGCCTAACTCATCATGGTCTGCACCACCAGCTGTAGGGGAATCTCTGCTTTTGTGCCTGGAGCACCTCCTCCCCTTCTGCACAAACCTGGGTGTCCACAGAGCTAGTACTTTCACATACTCTCACTCTTCTCTTTTGACTGCTGCTTTGCAGCAGTTTTTCCCATTCTTAACTATGTTATCCCAGAGATACTACCAACTTCACTGCTGGGCTCAGCCTTGGCCAGCAGTGGGTCCATTTTGGAGCCAGCTGGCATTGGTTCCCATTAGATATGGGGTAAGTTTCTGGCAGCTTCACACAGAAACCACCCCTGTAGCCCCCCGCCGCTTACAAAACCTTGCCATGCACACCCAGCATGACAGTCCTATATCTGCGCTGGTCAGACTTGCAGAAGAGTGAAGAAAATGATGGTAAAACAGATTTAACTCTGGACATATCAGAGTATGTATGCAGTTGAAACAGCAGTCTCAAGCCCTTTGCCATTAATTTTCATGGTCATTTGGGAAACTTATAGAAAAAGCAGGCAAGCAAGTTTCCTGTGTGGAAACTTCATTTCATTTGTAGAACTAAGCATTTGTTCCGGCATACCCCATCAGCATTTTGACTCTGTATTAGCCTTCCTGCTGCACTGCCCTCAGTTTTTCCTTTCTTCCCAAAGTTCCTTTCTCTGGCAAAGAAATACAATCAGAGAATCAGAGAGCTGTGAAGAACTCAAGTCAATAACTTCTTTCAGATGGAGTCAATAATACTCTTACCATGCAGACAGATGCTTGTTTAACTTTTTTCCTTAAAAAAAAAACCTCTTGACATAGATTCTGTATCATTTTCATGCAGTCTTATCCAACATCTCACAATATTTGTTGTACATTAAACAGATTTTTCTCTTCTCTTTGGACCTTAGAAAAAAAGTAGTTGCTTTCCTCTTTATAAAGATTCTTATTTCAAACTAAAACCTGCCAGTTTATTAATGTTCTCTTTTCCATACTAAAAAAAATCTGCATTTTCTAAATAATGTGTGATATTTTCCATACTTTCCAGGCACCGTTTCAATAAGAAATAGAAGGAACTGGATTTAAAAGTTATTTTTTTCCCCTTATGCAATTTCTTTTCTATTTGCTGTCATTACCTCCCTCATTCCTTCTCATTTTTCTGTGACATTTATTATTTTCTGCATCCATATCCAAGTCAGGCTTGAATCCTTCTCCATAGTTTTTATCTCACATATCTGAAACAAAATATATTTAAGAAGAAATTAAGAAAGTCAAGTTGTCCTCATTGCTTTTCTGAGCACCAAACACATCCAAATAATTATTTAGATAAGCAATAATTACAATTATTAGTATAAATTATTATTTCCACCTTGAAAACTGGTGGTTTTGGTACCACAATTCTAAGGCTCCATATTATCATCTTTGCAATAAAATTTAACAACCAGATCTGTATTATTAATTATTAAAAAATTTCCCATTATAAAAATCTCAGTGAACATTTCATTTTTCTTCTGTGAAGTTCCCTGTATTTAAAATTAGAACACCTTGCTTTCATTTCTTTAATTCTTTGTCTTGTTGGGTTTTGTTTGTTTGCTTGTTTCTTTAGGTTGTGTTTTGTGGGATTCTTTTTGATTGGAAACTGGTGCAAGAACTGTCTCTTACTATGTTTCTAAAGTACATTGCAGAATGAGGCAATAATCCCACTTGGGGATTCTCCTGTTGTTGTGTTGCTGGCAAAATATTTTAGCACCAAAATCTCCAATAAAAATATTTCCCTTCCTACTGTCAGTAATAGCTATTTCAGAAAAAAAGAAAAGTAAAAATACAACAAAAAGTAAAAGTGACTTTGTAACACATAAAATATTTCATCTCGATGGTCAGAAAACTCAAAGGATTTAATCTGATAGAAGACAAATGGTTTGGGGAAATGGAAAATGCACATGAAATATGTCCTGAAAGCACTACTCTAGAGAGGACACAAAGCTCTAAGTGTGTGTGGAGAACACTTTCTGTGCCATTAGTGTTTGATTAGATAGTATAACAGATAATGTAAGAGAAAATTAGACTCTGACACGAACCAATTGAACCTTGAGTTTTGACAGTCATCTGTTGGACACCTTATTGCTTTTATCCTTAGGGCTTCTTACATAGAATCATAGAATAGTTAGGGTTGGAAAGGACCTTAAGATCATCTAGTTCCAACCCCCCTGCCATGGGCAGGGACACCTCCCACTAAACCATGCCATCCAAGGCTATGTCCAACCCCACCTTGAACGCCGCCAGGGATGAAGCATTCACAACTTCCCCGGGCAACCCATTCCAGGGCCTCACCACCCTTACAGTAAAAAAATTCTTCCTCATATCCAATCTGAAATCCATCCACGGGTCCTGAAGGAGCTGGCAAATGAAGCTGTTAAGCCACTGTCCATCACATTTGAAAAATCACGGCAATCAGTTGAAGTTCCCAAAGACTGGAAAAAGGGGAATATAACTCCTACTTTCAAGAAGGGGAAAATGGATGAGCCGGGGAACTACAGACCAGTCAGCCTCACCTCTGTGCCTGGCAAAATCTTGGAGTGGATTATCCTGGAAGGCATGCTGAGGCATATGAAAACCAAAAAGGTGGTTGGAGACAGCCAGCATGGCTTCACTAAGGGGAAATCCTGTCAGACCAATCTGGTGGCCTTCTATGATGGGGCTATGGAACTGATGGATAAGGGTAGAGCAGTTGGTGTCATCTACCTGGACTTGTGCAAAGAGTTTGACACTGTCTCACATGACATCCTTGTCTCTAAGTTGGAGAGACATCAATTTGATCACTCAGTGGATAAAGAACTGGCTGGATGACTGCACGCAAAGAGTTGTGCTCAATGGCTCAATGTCCAGCTGGAGACCAGTAACAAGTGGTGTCCCCCAGGGATCAGTGTTGGGACCAGTCTTGTTCAACACCTTTGTTGGTGACATGGACAGTGGGATTGAGTGTGTCCTCAGCAAGTTTGCTGATGACACCATACTCTGTGGTTTGGTTGATAAGTTGGAGGGAAGGAATGCCATCCAGAGGGACCTTGACACGCTTGTGAGCTGGGCTGATGCCAACCTGATGAGGTTTAACCATGCCAAGTGCAAGGTCCTACACCTGGGGTGCAGCAATCCCAGGCACAGCCCCAGGTTAGGCAGGGAAGAGATTCAGAGCAGCCCTGCGGAGAAGAACTTGGTAGTGTTGGTGGATGAGAAAATGAACATGAGCCGGCAGTGTGCGTTCGCAGCCCAGAAAGCCAGCCGTGTTGGGGGCTGCATTAAAAGGAGCATGACCAGCAGTTGAAAGGAGGTGCTCCTGCCCCTTTACTCTGCTCTCGTGAGACCTCACTTGGAGTATTGTGTGCAGTTCTGGTGCCCTCAACATAAAAAGGACATGGAACTGTTGGAAAAACTCCAGAGGAGGGTCACGAGGATGATCAGGGGACTGAAGCACCTCCCATATGATGATAGGCTGAGAAAATTGGGGCTGTTCATCCTGGAGCAGAGAAGGCTGTGTGGAGACCTCATAGCAGCCTTCCAGTACCTGAAGGGGGTCTATAGGGATGCTGGGAAGGGACTCTATGACACATAAGGATATATCCAGTGGATAATTATCGTAAGTGCGTAGTGAAATTTTATGACTTTTTCCAAAGATGATTTGGTTAGCCCCCAGCACTGCCACAGTGAAGTATTTTTGGGGACCTGATGTCGTATGCTGTACAATAAAGCAACTGTAGTCTTTGCTGGGCCATAGAAAAGTATACAGGTCATAAAATCAAGAGTTTGAAAAGCAGAACAGCCTTCAATTCTTTACTTCCTTGATTAGTTAGACAGTTTTAAACTTTCTAGCACAGCTATTGGGTTGGTCTTTTCTTCTACATGCAATCATTTTTTAAATTTCTATCAGTTTCACAAGTCAACCAGTGTCTTACCATGAAGTGCTTAGAAGAAGCAAAGAAATTTCACTTCAGAGTTTAAAAAAAGGAAAAAGATGTTTGAGATGCAGCTCCTGAGAAAAGCAGAAATTTACCACACTTGTTAAGGTGAAAGCTGTGGGCTTTGGTTGTAATCTCAAATTAACCTTCCACACAGTTGTACACCACAATGGTACATTAAACTGTTAACATACCGCCTGTGACAATCACTTCCAAATATTTCAGTGAGGTTGCAGGAATCTCTTTCTCTAGTGATATAACCATATACATGGTTTTCTGAAACAAATAGATCAGAGGATGTAAGTGTTAATCAGAATCTTATATGTGAGTAGTGCTTAGTTCCCATACTTTCAGGTCCAAACAGAGCTCAGGATGTATCTAGAAGCATAGCATTGCATGGGATGTTAGCAGCATCTGTCCAAACCAGCTTGCCATAAAAGGTGTTGTTCTAGGTTTGCAGGATTCCTGTGTTCAAAGACTGGACACCAAACAATACAAACAATCAGACCTCTAGTCTATATATTGCATTACTAATGCAAAGCAAATATACACTAACGTGAACCAGGTTACACACATACCGACGCCTGGCTTCATGTGATACTGCCAAGCAGGAGAAGGAGATAGAGCATGTTGCCCAGCCAGAGGGGTGGTAAGCAGTGAATCATGAGGGCATCCCACAAATCAAGATGCGCATCTGGCCTTCTCACCAGTCTGTCCCTGTGCAGGTCCTTGTACCCCCTCTCAGACTGGAGTAGAAAATTACCAGTTGCAACATCAGCAAACACGTGGTCAGCGTGTGAACGGATATTTACCACTATAAGATTCCCTTGCGCTAACAGTGGTTTTAGCTGCCCAATTTTCAAGATTATGTTCCCAGAACCTGTACGAAACAGCACTTCTCCATTCTTGCGTGTTTCACCATGGATCACTCTCTATTGTCTTTGACACAGGTGTGCATTTCAGAAAATCAACTGACTTTATGATATTACTGTCATTTGGGAGATTTAAATGTCATTAATAACTCTGCATTAAATCTAAATCCTAGGAAAATTTCAGTTTCACTTAGTGAATTTAAGGCTAATTTTAATCTCTATCTACACACAATTGTTTTCTCTGTCACCATTAAAACCAAAGACAATTATATAAAAATTGATGTAATAATAAATTGTTTCTAATTTATGTGTTCCAACGACAAGTGTTTGCCAGGCTATTGTGCTTTTCACTAGCAAGAGCAAAATAGATCCAAATAATGTAAATTAGGCACCCAGTAGTTTGTTATTATAAAGAGTATTAACTTAAAAGTGATCCAGAAAAATGTTGTGGTGGTTGGTTTTTCTTGGGGGAGGTGGTTTTTGTTTAGGATTATTTTTACCATTTCTATGCAACCATAGAACTTTTGATTCCAGAAAAATCTGTTTCCTGTTACAGGAGGAGGAATGTACACACAATTTTGGATGCAACATGCTGATGTTATAATTCACTCTGAAACGTGATCCGTATGGATTTGCCCACAAATGCAAATGAGGTTGGTTTGCAAAGTTTCAGGAAGGGCTCACAGTGTGAGCTCAAGTACACAGTCTTCCACTTCTTATGTTGATAAACTGAAGCACTCCTGACCAGAATATGAGCAGTTAACGGAGGTCATATTAGTGATCTCTGTAGAAATGAGACAACATATCTGATTTTTATTTTTTTATTCTAGCCAACATGTGTATTTAGTAAGACAATAGGTAAATTCATACAACAAATATAAATCACAATGCAATTTTGCAAGGTCAGAGCAACCAGGAAACTATTAGAGGTGGATTCATTGTTATTCATTTCACTTCAAAGTTAAATGTCAGTTCCCATGACCCAGTAAATGGAGTGTAATTACTGAAAGTATATAAATAATATAACCAAGAAAAATCTGACTCCTGTAGATGTTCTTGACAACATTTTTTTTTTTCATACATCTGGGTGATTAAAAAATTGAACTCCTGGACAGCAAGATCGGTCAAATTACTTCGCCATCTTCTGTCAGAAAAAATACACTTTGAGGGGCCTTATTAAGCAATCTATCTCTATTGAGCTCATTAAGTTCTGGACAGCTAATAAGAATATAATAGAATCTTGGATGTCCTCTCTAACATAATCTGACAAGTTGAAGCTCCACTCCAACTTCATTTGGAGGGGCAAACAATGAACCATATGCTAGTTTCAAATTCAGCTTAGCTTCCTTCTTGGCTTAGTGGGAGTCATGCATTTGTAAGGATGGCTTAAATAAAAATCAGGGTTGCCAATTCAGCTTCATTCTAACCTCTCTTTTTTCTTTGTGAATGCTAACTGTCACAATTCATCTCACTTCTCTCTACAAACAAGTATAGCCACTTCTTAAAAGATGCTTGTAAACGTGTATGCACAAAAATCCATTGGTGCATAACAAGAAGCTGGTTTTAGTCGACAAAACATAGCGCATAATTATGTAATCATGAACAACTACTGGCATCTGACATACTATGTATTTCTATACTTACTTTAATGTCTCTCATTTACAAAGCCTCATTGAAGGTTGTATATAGATTTAATCTGTTCTTCTACCCATTTTATTCCTCTTTTTTGAGTGTGCAGTGCTTTGACCTCTTGTTCCTTAGACCAGAGATCAGTCTCACTATATTTAATCCATGCTCTATCACCAATTTACATGGTAATAATCCTGTCAGAAGCATAACAAGTCAAGTCACCAGCCAGTCCACCTAAGCGGCTAGCACAGTTTTTCAAGCACAGCAGCCTTAATAGCCAATGGCACTCGAGGGAGAGAAGCAAACAGTGTTAGCACCCATTCACCTGTAACTCCTTAGCTGAAATGATGGTATGTTAATTCACAGTGGTTAAACCTTCTCAGTCTTCAAGCCAATTTGAAGAAGGTTTGTATTTCCACCTCCAAAGTGAGAGATAATTTTCCTGATCTAAGCAAAATCCTCCTGGTTTTCCTTAAGAAAAAGAGGTCTTCTAGCTCCAAATGTCCCACTGTGCTGCACATCTGACCTTACTGTCTTAAAACTATGCTTCTCCTCCCCTTTTCTTAACACCTATTGCAAAGGCTGAGGCATAGAAATCTTTCCCAATGACTGGAACTGGACATTGCATTTTCTTAAAGCTCCTCCTCCTTCTCATCCAAACAGCTCTTAAGTGAGAGTAGCACCACAGTGAGCTCAAAGGTGACACTAACACAAAAAGCAGTGCAAGCAGGGGAATGCCCTTGTGTCACTGTAAGACCACCACTTCAGTCACTCTGCTGACCCGACACCCTGTATTGCTCATCAGATCATCTGAATGTACCTTTCTGAGCTAACTTTTTGCACTGGTGATAAAGCCTTATGATACCTAAAGGCACCAAAGTCTAGATTCGCCCATAGGATGTGTGGAGAGAAACTATAAAAGCAGTCCATATAAACTGGTCATTCAGAAGAAGAAAATTGTCATCAGAAATCATCCAAGTCCCTGGTAATGTCAAGGGTTGGTACAATAATGAACTGAAAGAGTTTATATTCCAGAATTTTCCTTGAGCCACATATTTCTATTCACTTATCCCTCCAGCCAATATTTTTTTTCTTATAATCAAATGCAACTTTTCCTGTGCTCTTAACCTGTGACCAAAGTAGAAGGAGGTACCTGCCTGTGCAGCCTAGCAGCCCAGCAAGCGTGTCAGACCTTGGTGTGCACAATCTGCTTCTCCCACAGCAAAGTCAGAAGCAAAAATCAGAACCTACTTTTTATATCTTTACTGTTCTTTCTGTCCTTGTTTGTATTCATTTATTTTGCTTTATCTAACAGGTGATAGGGTCAGACTTCAATTGCAAGATCTCAAGTTGCCCTAAACTCTCTTTCTTTTCTCCCTTCAGGGAGAAAAAATAACAAAAAGACAATGAATGTGACCTTTGAATCCTTTTAACCATATGTGCTCATTCCAGAGGAAATGAGTTGCTGGTTTTCAGGCTTTAACAGCCAAATTACTCTCTCTGCTGTGTGAGCGTTTATACCGCAAGACTGTACTCAAATACCCTCACTAGTGTTGCCTATTCTTGTTCAATCCTTTGGTATTCTGGGGACATACTGTGCCTTAATTGCATAATGCTTTGTTAATGAATTTAGATTTCATTGCTGGAGCTTGATGAGAGGCAGTCCCTTCAGCCTAGTCCCAGTTGGACTTTTGTTAGGAAACCTTGATTCATGTCTAGAGCAGAGATTTGGGTTTCCTTTTGTTTGGAAATCAGATTACATAGAAGTCTCATATGTAGAAGACCAATGTTAGTCCAGTTAGAATGTAAGCATGGACACCTGTTGACTTGAAGTACCTGAAGTCCACCAATACAGATGTCATCTACCATTCTTTCCTAATTAATCATAAAAGATTCCACCTGCCCTGCTGGGACCCATTAGTCCTGTGTGCTGTCTTCATGGTGAGCTGTCAGCTCAAGAGACAGCAGAACTGAGCCTAGGCAGTAAACCCAAGTATCAAGAAGCATCAAGAAGCTCATGTGAGAGATGTTTGTGTATAGACAGAAATAAATCAGCAGCAAATTTAACAAGAGCTATGCAATGATGTGAATATAATCTTTAGCTATGTCAGGCAGGGACTTTTCTGAGCTTGAAAGAAGAACAACAGGAAATGTTAACAGTAAAGAGGAAGGAAATTTTTAATTCCTTTTGCTGTCAGTTTTTTTTTTTCTTTTGTAAGCAAATGATAGATAACAGTAATTTGACCTAAAACCCTAGACCACCAACTACTGTTACAGCAGTAAGAGTTTTTCAATGCCCAGACTTCAGGGTCCTGAGATCCTTCTTATTACATTGGTCATACGTACTTGTGCAATTAGCCATAAAACACTACCGGCTTCAAACTACAAATGTATTAGACCCAATTTACAAGATGAGATGTTTACTATGCAACAAAGGCTCCAAGGTTTTGAGCCCTGTCATAGCATGCTCTTGACTTTAAATAAATAACTCATCAAGAGTAATAAAGATAGCCTTCTCATTAAAAAAACCCAACCAAACGAAAACAAACAAAAAAAAAGGCCAGACACAAATAGAGTGAAAACCTGAGATTTGCTACACAGTTGTTGTTTTCTGTATGTGATGGTCTGTTTCACTGATACCTGTATAACAACTCTATCACAAAATTACACTCCACAGCTGAATGCTCATGAGGAGAATCACTGACTTAAGAGTACTTTTTCTTTATAGCCTATTTTATATCCATTCCACATGGTCCTTCAGAAGGTGAAAAATGTAGCACACTCCTATCTCTTGGTTAACTCTCCAGCTCAAAAATAGCACGAATTTCTGCTTCTTTTGTTTGTTTTGTTGTTGTTCTTTTCCTCTCATTGATCAGTTTGCTCTCATTAAAGGAGAAAAAAATTGTTTCTCCAAACAGCTGCTCATATGAAAAGCATCACATAAATCCCACAATTCTACCTGTTCATGCATGCATATAGAAAAATCGATATATAATTTGTCATACAGTAGTTTCTCCTACTAACAAAGTGTGCTGTACCCAGTGAGGTGTGACTGGACATCACAGCTGACTCCATATGATTTTACATGATGTACCACCACAGCTCTGCTGCCTGCAGTACAAACCACACAAGATTTAGGTGGCAAAAAAACAAATCACAAAGACAAAACCTGACAGAAACAAAGCAAAGAGTTTTTATTATTTTGTTACTACCTGAACTTAAGGGCATGATTTTCTGAGAAATCAGAATGCACCTTTTCCTCTGCTTGAAATGAAACAATGAAATGAATCATGCAGTGGTTTGTTTTACATGAAACAGTTTCCTGTGGTCTCCTGGGAATGTCAGTGAGCCATAATAGGCACAGGGACTTTTCACTGGATACTTGCACTTCTGAGGAAACAGAGCCTTACGTCTGTGTACCCAGGGTAGCCCTCAACACTTACTTGATCCTTGGTGCTGTGAATGTACAGAATAATTAGGAGCATTCCTCTAACTCACAGCTCAGAAAAAAAATTTAAAAAAAACGAAGAAAAAAGAAATAATAAAAGAATATCTCTTTTATTCTCTTTCTTATCTTACATACCTCCAGATGATAACAACTTTCAAAATCTGTATCTTAGGATAGGAAACACAATAAATGTCTACTTTTGAAATAAGAGCTTCTGTAGCTTATGCAGGTTTGAGGAACATCTGCAGATTTGCAGGTTTATGCAGTATATAGCAGAGGCAGATTTCAATATCACTACTGTGTAAGCAAGAAAAAATAATGGTCAAGAATTTCCAAAGAGTTTAAGCTCATCACCATGGTACTATTGGCACACATTATGCTGAACTGCGATCTCTGATTTGCACGCTGAATTTCTACTGCAACATATTAATAAGTTTAAAAATTAAAATGGAATTATAAAATTATTCCAGAGGAACTATGCTGTCTGGCTGAAACTTTAGAGTTTATTAATTGCTTTATATGAAAGCAATAGCCTGCATATTGCTAACATTTCAAAATTTTAACGTTGTTGCTCAGATCTGTATCAAGTGAATTATAATCCATGTGCATTATAAAATTAATATAGTATTTTCAAAGAAGGCGCCTGACCTAGTGTTGTTGTTTAAGCCCAGCTGGTATCTCAGTACCACACAGCTGTTCACTCACCCCCCCACTTTCCTTCCCCCCCCCCCCCCCCCTTCCGGAGGGATGGGGAGGAGAATCGAAAGAATGTAATTCTCACGGGTTGAGATAAGAACAGTCCAGTAACTAAGGTATAACACAAACCACTACTGCTACTACTACTAATAATAATGATAAGGGAAATATCAAGGGAACAGAATACAACCACTCACCACCCACCGACTGATACCCAGACTGACCAAGCAGTGATCTAACTCTTCTGGGTAACTGCCCCCAATTTATATACCAGGCATGATGTGCTGTGGTATGGAATACCTCTTTGGTTAGTTTGGGTCAGGTGTCCTGTCTCTGCTTCCTCCTGGCTTCCCCTCCTCCCTGGCAGAGCATGAGTCTCAGAAAGTCCTTGGTCAGAGCAAACATTACTGAGCAGCAACTGAAAACATTGGTGTTATCGGTGCTGTTCCCAGGCTGAAAGTCAAAACCACAGCACTGCACCAGCTACTGAGAAGGAGAAAAAATGACTGCTACTGCTGAGCCCAGGACACCTAGGTAGCTACTACCCATAGAATCTTCTGACAATTCCAAATTAAATGCCTGCTTGTTACTATGTTTCAAGCAGCATTGTGTTTTGGTACATATAGCTAATCATCACTGCCCCCAGTAATCATATGGGACTCCCTCTTTTTTTGAATCTTGAAGTCTCATAGTCTTATTATTTATTTATGAATATTCACATTTTAATTCCAGATTACAGAATAGGTAACTTCTAGGTATCTTAATCAATAACTAAATTCCACCCATCAGGTCTAAGGAAACCTCATCATCTGCTGTCAGGAGCTGTTCAACAGTTCATATGATTCAGAAATAATACATTACAAGATCAGAAGGTGAAAACCATGTAAGAACTGTCTTTCAAATGGAACTTCTTTGCGTACAAAATTCAGACTTTAAATGTATCTTTATTTCTAAAGGGGAACAAAAGTCAAAATCTAAGGTTTTTCTGCAAGGCACAAAGTTCTAAAAGAAACTTTGTTTCAAATCCTGTGAAGCATTACATTTTGATAAGGTAAAAATCTGCTGTTCTGATAAAGTTAGAAAAATTATTTTATCTTTTTTACTTTTACTGTATATTAAATGATAGTATAAAATGAATGTCAAAATGAAATATTTTGACCTTATTAAAACGTTTTATTTTGGTAATTTTCCCATTAGGGTTTTAAATCAAATTGGTATATTCTTGAAAAATATTTATGTGTTGTTAAACTGGCATTTTCTTCTGGCAACCTGTTACATCTGGAAAAATCTGGACCAGCTCTTGTCAACAGACACTACCAAATATGGCAGTTTTCCCCTGTAAATCTAATTTGTTCTGTTTCAAGGTCTTTGTTAGGTAGGCTTGCCTTCACTGAATTACCTGAACTAAAATGACTTTTTCTAAACCATGAGTCTGAAGAGGTGAACTGTGACTTGTGCTGCATGTGATTTCCTTGTAGCTCCCAACCTGGTGCAATTTTGGATGATCAGTGATGTGACATAGTCATGCTGGGTGATTCTGGGTTCCTTAGTTTTGGATAAAAAGAATCTGGGAGGAGCTATAGCTCGTAGCCAGCTGCCTATCTAGCACAACCTCTCTGTAATGGGCTAGATAGTCATTGCAATCTCGGCACTCTCATAGTTCTTGTTCCCTTGAACTTTCTGAGCATGCGCATATACAGCTATTAGCTTTAATGGCTCTTGACCATACAGGGACTCCAGTGTCAATCTTCTGGGGCGACCATTGCTGGCCTATAGGTGCTTCAAGTTGTTTTACTGTTCTACTTCCTTGAAGGACAGCAGAGGCATAAACAGTGAGATGATAAAATGGTGCATTTAGATGTACTTAATGGACTCTTAAAAGATATATTTATTGGTGAGGGAAAAGGTATACTCAAAGTACCCAGAACTGAAATTCCCCCAAGTGAATCTATGGCCTGGGCAATTAGAATTTCTTCTTAACAGTCTGTTAATTTGATTTCATACTCTCCTGTGGGGCCCAGAAATAAAAGCCAGAAAGTTGCATAATGGGAAAAGCGTGCAAATCATGGCCAAGTACAAAAACTAGATAAAACCATTTGCAATAACTGATGCTTCTCTCAGTGTTCGTAGGAAGCTAAAACTCTGTCACCAGCAAATGTTTACTATAT
This sequence comes from Amazona ochrocephala, assembly GCA_039720435.1. Taxonomy (NCBI): domain Eukaryota; kingdom Metazoa; phylum Chordata; class Aves; order Psittaciformes; family Psittacidae; genus Amazona; species Amazona ochrocephala. The sequence continues at coordinate 23,437,859 of CM077878.1, forward strand.
GAGACACTTTTACTGCACTCCTGTTCATTTCTAACTTCTTCACTCCATTTCCTATCTTGATTAAATACTAACTTCGATCTTCACAAATGTTTCAGTTGGAAAGTGTCCTGGATTCAGCAGTAGCAGTCATTTTTCTCCTTCTTGGTGGCTGGTGCAGTGCCGTGTTTTTGACTTTCAGCCTGGGAGCAATGCTGATAACACCGATGTTTTTACTTGTTGCTAAGTAATGTTTACTCCAACCAAGGACTTTCTGAGTCTCATGCTCTGCCACAGAGGTAGGGAAGCCAGGAGGAAGCAGAGACAAGACACCTGACCCAATCTGACCAAAGAGATATTCCATACCACAGCACATCATGCCTGGTATATAAACTGGGGGCAGTTACCCAGAAGAGTTAGATCACTGCTTGGTCAGCCTGGGTATCGGTCAGCGGGTGGTGAGCAGTTGTATTCTGTTCCCTTGTTATTTCCCTTATTATTATTATTGGTGCTAGCAGCAGTAGTTTTGTGTTACACCTTAATTACTGGACTGTTTTTATCTCAACCAGTGGGAGTTGCATTCTTTCAGTTCTCCTCCCCATCCATCCAGGAGCAAGGGGAGGAACAAAGAGGGGGAGTGAGAGAGCCGCTGCATGGTTCTGAGTTACCGGTTGGGCTTCAACCACAACAGAAAGTTAAAACTTATGTTCCTGGAAGGGCAAGTTTCACAGTTATATTAACTTGTCTTCAAATACACGCAGCAGTGAAAAAGGGAAACAAAGGGATAATAGAAAAAGACCTGAAGAAAACTTTTAAATAACTTACATAGTATTCTGTATCATGTAGAACATTCAGAAGGTATATTTTGAGCAAATTTTTTTTTTCATTGTGTGCAGAATGCATTCCAGGCATATACACTTATTCTACCTGAACCTCTTACAGAAAATAGTATATTAAAGGATAGAATTAATTCCAGTTCAAATGAAATACTAAATACTAAAGACAATTCCTTATTCCCTCAAAATCTGTTTGACTGTAACATGACAAAAATGTATTTGGGTTTCAGCACCATCAGAGGGGATAGGGGTGTATAATTATTTTATTCATAAACATACATTAGAGACAAATGATGCGTAATTTAGATTCTCTCCTGGCTTGTTGAATCTGCAGGCAGCCACGCTTTCTGTTGCATTAACAGTTTGATTGAATGAGCAGGGTGAAAACCACCACTTTTCTCATCTAAGGGGGAACAAATATTCTGAAACCAATCATCAATCAGTGTATGCAATCATCCTTTTAAAGTATCTTGGGCTTTACACATTACTGGCTCTCTGGCGTAATAAAATCTAAATATCAACATCTTTTTCATTTAATAGTCCTACTACATATACAATAAAGTGTTATAAGGCCAATAAGTACTTACAATGTGTTTTGCTATTTACAAGATTATTGCAATATATTTATTCCAAAGGTTGCACCATTTCAACTCCATGACCTTTCATATGTTAATTAATTTGTATATAATTGTTTATACTCTATTCTGAGGCATAATACAGCCTTCCTAGTTCATTCATTTTCTTGAAGTTAATGGCTTTTAAAATAAATCAAATAAATTCAAATAAAATGTCACTAATATCAACCAAGCATGCCCATCAACATAATTTTATAGTCAGTGACACTCTATAAGCCATAAAACCACCATGCAACTATGTAAGGTACTATGTTTCAACAATATACTGAAGCCATACAAAATTATGTTGGTGGCAAGCATCAGAACTGTAAAGGTGGTTAGTAATTACATGGCGGCTTTAATTTGTAGTGCTTTACCAAGGATACCCAATTTGACACATGGGAAATGAAGACACTAAAGGTTAAACGTCTTGCCCAGGTTTATACAATGAATCAATGGCAAAGCAATTTCCAGAGGGAGAAGTTCAATTGCTTACCTCTGCACTCTTTTCCCTTCAGTCTTACCACCCTCTGAGTGTGATACTTTTAGGATACCTGTTCTACAGACTGGAGGTTGACCGGGAAAGGATCTGGTTGGTGGGCAGGATTAATTCTGACAAATAAATCAGGACCAACCTTGTAATAAGCAAGTTCCCTTACTTTCTGGATGTAATAGTGAGGTTTATACACCTTAGACAATCAACTTATGATTATCACATTGTATCTGCTGTTAATATGGATATCAATCTAATATAATTTTACCTCAACACAAATGTGGGCGAAAGCTTTTCTTTTCAGTGAAAGAAAAGTCAATTTCAGTACACCTAGGTAGCACTGTATGCCTAATTTCAGATTGAAGTATTTTGACTGTTAGGATATCTCCACTGGACCAAATCACTGTTTCTGTTAACTACATGTCGAATAACATCTCACAGTTATAGACACCAGTGGAAAATTAACTTATGAACTCTTAAGACACACATACAAAACATATGCCCAAAGCTAGTGTATTCACTTTCATAGACTAGAATATGATCTAAATATCATGCAGCAGTAAATTTGTGAAGTGCATAACAGCTCAAGCCAATAATTTTAAGGTCTTTGAAGCTCATATGGCATTACCTCTTCTCTTTGGACTTGCTGCAGAAAGTGGTTCTAAAAAACTCAAGTAATGGCTGGTTTTTGCCACAAATAACCTGATTGCTGAATGGTATATCACTATATGTCTCTCTCACTGTAAACGCAAATCAGAGAATCTGCCTGTGACAGTTCCTGAATCTCTTGGTCTTGCTCTAGGTCCAAGGTCAGAAAGAGGCACCTGATTGTTACCCTGCAGATCTTGGACCCACATCCAAACACCTACCATTCATAGACCAGAGAAGTATTATGAACATCCTAATTTAAAAAAAACCTTTAAACATCTAATAGTCAACAATAAATGTAAGATCCTATCCTATCTTCCTTTTCAGGAGAATATCTATATCCTTGGAAGCTGACAGAGCCATTACTTGGCTATTCAAGACAGTAATCAGATTTTCTGAGCATCAATCAGTAATCATGAAGTCAGGAACATTTTATCATAAAGCCAGGAATACAGAGGGTTTTCATAAGCTAATCAGCAGGCGTCAAATAGACAATCAATCTAATTAGTGGCTCACATTTGCGTGGCAATCACAGCTGCCAAACCTAGAAGACAAATTTCATTAGTAATGAAATCTGAGAACTATGATTTGTGAAACCTATCATCAGACTGGAATTGTCATTATTTTAAAAGGAGAGTTATTATGGTAGCTTTGGACATTTGAGGAATTTCATTTGTATGGTGGGGTTCACTTTCTGGTGTCCCTTTTATTTTCAAGGTAAATTGACATTCAGCGTCACAATATTCACAGAGCTTATCTCTCAGTGTAGGCCATTGCTGCAAACAAAGCTAGTGTTCAACATTTATACACTTTAAAAAAAAATGGAAGTGAATCTAATACAGCTCCAGATTTCCTGAAGCATTCTTTGAAAACTACTAGGCCAGAGCAAGTTACACCCAGAGTACTTCTAGTACAATAAATATTTCTGGAGTGGAAAACTGAAGACACACACATATATGCATATGTGTGCATAAATTAACTATCTACAAAGGAAAAAATAACCAACTAAATCAAAAGGAGAAAATGTTCCTGACTGGCAATATGCCACTTATTGAGAGGAGTAAATCCACCAGTGAAATGCATTTTTTTCTTGAGGAAGCAGAGTCTCTTATCCATTAATCACAGGTATGTGCTGGTTTACTTTCCTTGGCTAAATACCAGGTCTCAGTATTCAACATATTGCTAAACTAAAGCTGGTGTTGCTTTTGCCTTGGAGTGAAGGAATTAACACAAGGTCTTCTTCAACCCTATTTTACGAAGAGACTCTATAATGTTCCTATATGCTGCCTTTGTCAGCTCTTACTCTCAACAGCTAGAATATACTGATTCCTTTAATCAAGCAGTTGAAAAATGTCATCTCTTATGTCCCTGTAGTCTGAGAAGTGTAAACACGTGGAATTTCAGATCATTAATTCTCTAGATAATGCAGCTGTGGAATCTAAAAAGTGATAGTGACCTTGAGGAAGATGCTATTATGATGCTATTTAAAGTCTACTAGCCCTGTATGATGTACTGTCATCTTACAGTCATATTCACACATAATTATAAAGCCTATTTTAACAGTGGTATATCTTTTGGTATTATGTTCACAGAATAATGGAAGTACTTGATAAACACAGAAAAGAGAGATACATATTTACGCTACTCAGTAAAATGCAGTTGAAGCATCCTTATGAATCAGCTTTCAATACTGGATCACTACCTTATTTGAAATGCTCACTGATTTTGACTGGAACAGCTCTGGAATTCATGACACAACTAACCCAGCTGCTGCTGACTACCACCAGAATTATCACTGCAGGAAGAACAATGTTCTCAATAATCTTAAAATACAGATAAATCTTTATATGCTTTAGTTTAATCACGCATCTATTGCTGAAGTTTTAAGTGAAATGTCAAAAAGTCAGATATACATTTTAGCAATATTGGGCCTATGTTTAAATAAAATTTAAATGGATGGGTACTGCCAGGAGGCTCCAAAGATCTGAGCTTATCCAAGCTTTCTTAGGAAAATTCAGTCATTAACTTCCATGTTTTCTCATCTTGCAGTTTAATCTTTTGCGGCATGAGGTTGCAATCCTGATTTTAACACCCTTTTCTTACAAACGCACAATGTTAAAAAAATGGCAGGAATACAAAATATTAAGTAAAAGTTGCTGTTGAAAGGAATATATAAGCAGCTTGGATTTCTTTTTTTTTTTTCAAACTAAGAATCACATTGTGAATTGGACTAAATGCCAAGAATAAAGTAACAGCTTAAAAAGAACAGTTGAAATTAACAGGTGTTATAGCATATGCTAGATTAAACTGCCAAGTGTTTCACACCTTCATTAAAACCTTTCATATCAAATTTAAGGCAATGTTAAAGAGGAAAAGCATAGCTTAAAAATGAATAATTAATTGTTAAGTTTTGGAATCAGGATATATGGTGGCAGAGAAATTTTCAGTTCATTTTGTGTAGGAATGTATAGAATATATTACATCCAATTTTAATTCACAAAACTTTGTGTTTAACCTTTAGAAAGCAATATAACCTACAAAGCTTTTCAGTAGGGGGATAATGGAACAACAATGCATTCCTGTTTCATGGGGGTCTGATAAAGGCAAAACAAACCAAGAGCAGTGAGGTGCACAGACTGAATGCTGAGACTTGGAAACCTGTAGCCCAGAAACCTAGTATTGCTTTTCTAATAGCAACCACGGGCTTCCTACTGGATTTGCAGGGTCTCAGGACTTTTCAGAATAATGTGTTAACTTACCATTGTAACAGCATTTTTTTCTTCTAACCAAGAGAGTATAGCTAATTTGTTTTGGTTTTCTGATTACTGTATGGTACAATAATATTTTCATACAAATATGAATACCAAGTAGTTATTCCGTGTAGAACAAAGTATTTCTGACTCTAATCATGTACTATAAATGAATACAGACCTGATATGATAGCAGAGGCTTTGAGTAGTGCAAAGACAGGATATGGTATTCAAGAGTATCAGCATGGGGCCTGTACAGGCTTGGCACTAAAAGTCCTGCTGCTATAAACAACTCACCAATTATCAGTTAAAGAAATGAAGACCTGTAGCTAGACTACATTGATCTTAAGAGCAAAAAAGAAAAATACAATATAGCATACATAGCAGCTTCCATGTATGATAAATTCAGTTTTAACGTGGAGTTGCAGTTCAATGAAGAAAAAGTGTACAAGAGCTTTAGCAAACATAAAAATAACCCCAACTGGATCCTAGTTACAAAGGTAAGGAATGGAAGGGTGAGCTTTAAAGGAATATTTGAATGTAGCACTGTCGTGGTTTAAGCCACAAATCACGCAGCCCGCTCACTCACTCCCCCCTCTTTCTTCCCCCTCATTCCAAGGGGTGGGGGGGAATGGGGAGAAGAATTGAAAGAATGTAACTCCCACGGGTTGAGATAAGAACAGTCCAGTAACTAAAGTATAACACAAATCACTACTGCTATCACCAGGGAAATACAAGGGAAGAAGATACAACTGCTCACCACCCGACAACCAAGCCATGAACTGAACTCTTCTGGCTTTCTGCCCCCAGTTTTTCCATCATGGGCATGACGTCCTGTGGGATGGAATACCTCTTTGGTCAGTTTGGGTCAGGTGTCCTGTTTCTGCTTCCTCCCGGCTTCCCCTCCTCCCTGGCAGAGCATGAGACTCAGAAAGTCCTTGGTCAGACCAAAACATTCTAAGCCGTAACTATAAACATCAGTGTTATCGGCGCTGTTCCCAGGCCTAAAGTTGAAAACACAATGCTGCACCAGCTACTACGAAGGAGAAAAATAACTGCTGCTGCTGAATCCATGACAAGCACAGAACTAAAGAAAACCTTTCTTGTACTACTTACTTTCTGGCTTCTGCAGCTCTGCCAAAGGATGGATCAAGAACACAATATTAAGCATCTTCCAAAAAGTAATTAATTCTGGGAGGTTTTATTCCCACTTTGGAAGTCGTTCTAGAGCTCAATCTCTCTGGTAGCTTTACGAACATATTATGACAATGCAATTCTAAAATATTTATTTTACCTAATATCTACTTCCTTTAGGTGAACACAAACTATGCTGAAGAAGAGACTAGGAATGGAATCAGAAAAAAGTATGTTTGTAATTTTGGATTTTGAAAGAAAACAAAGTAAATTTTTATTGCAGATGGATGTTTCTAAAATACATTGTCCTTAGCCAATGTCGAAATATGAGGTGAATGTTTAGATATGCAATCAAGAATGAATACACATATTTACTGCTAATAGAGAAGCTTATTGTTTTTCAACTTTTGACAAAATCATAACATTGTAAGTTTTAAAAGGCAATTAAACATTTTTTTCCACTTTCCCCAGTTTTCTCTTTCACTGGTCTTTAAATAATTTTATTTTTCACTTTTACTGGTCTTTTAAAATAAGTATATAGTATGATGCACTTTTGCTGTTCTGGGGTGGGATTTGCCCTCATTTTCCCTTTCCACTCCCTGATTTCCTATAGCTGTAGAACTTCATAGCTGTTTCAGTTGGTGATGCATGGCAACATCGGCATAAAATCCAATAAAAATACAGATACAGATCTAGAGGTATTTCTTGTGTTAGTGGATTCTTGGAACATTCTTTTTGTTGAAAAATCACTCTTTTCTGAAGCTGAAAATGCTTTCCATTTTATTTTTCTTTATTTTCAATAGAAGTGGTAAACAAAAAGTAGTGATTTTCCAGGTCCTCAGCTCTACTGATTTTCTTTTCTTTTTCATTCAACTTTTTCAACTTTTAACTAAATAAAAAAATGGAAAAGGGCAAAAGTGGAAGTACAAACACTGGGTAACAATTTTTAAAAATAAAATGTGCATACTTTAAAACATATATAATATTTTATATATTTTCCATCCCCGTTTTTGACTCAGATGCTATCAGAAAGTATGTTTTAAGTAGTCTACTTATCTATGAAGTTAAAAAAAAAAAAAAGGCAAGAACTGGCTGAAAGCATAACCGGTAGTACAGGCTTTTTAACTTTTCATTCAATGCCCTGAATCCTTAACCACTGACTGAAAGTCTTTGTTATATTATGGTTGCATAGTGACTTAAATAAATCCAACTATTTGCCTCTGCCTACATGGTAGCAGATAAGGCATACATCGCATCAATCACCTTAATAGCACTAAACTTGTACAAGAATTCTGCCACAGTGCTGGAGTTGTCCATCCACACAGAAGACTCTTGATGGCCAGGTTTATAAGCATTTACACCTTCGCAGGTTTGAATTATCATTGCTCATCTATCACATGTGACTAAGCAATAATCTTAATTTCACCAATATACCTAGATCTTGCTTAATGTCAGCAGTAAATTTATAACGAAGTTATTAATGAAGGGAAGATTATAATCTTCGTGTTCTCTTGCTGACTTGTTTCAAGAGAAAACATCAGACCTGTGGAGACAGACAACCTTGACAAGTTAGATAGACATCAAAATGGGAGTCTGCATTGATGAAGATTTGTGTATGCATAAATACACAGACTGACGCCTTCTGCTAGAACCTGAACAGACTGTTTTTTTACTCTTTTAAACAGAAGTTGGGCAGACAAGCTGACCACTAAAAATCTGAACTTCAGTGTTTTCAAATTCATTGTATGGAACAAATAATGCATAATTCTAAGAGCAATTAAAGAAGAACACAAAGAATACATATTTTCTAACAAAGTGAGTGCAATTCTGCATTTTAATTATATAACATTTTAAATGTCTTAGTGTGTGGCTTCTGAAAAACAAACAAACAAACCAACAAACAAGTTCATGTGATCTAGCACCAGGCTTTGAACTGTAATAATACTGGTCAATCACAAAACACATTTCCTTCTGAATGGAAAACACACCACACAAGCATCCTCTGTGTTACAAAAATGAGTCACAGGTTACTCGCAGCTGGGTAGCTTGATGTTGCCTATTGTTTTAAGATAATTAGATTCTAGTTAGATATGGAAATATCACTTTTTTTAACCCACTTTTTTTGAATAAATTGTATATTTTCCAAAATATCAGAATTTTCTATTTTGAGTTTGAATGAGTAACCTCTGTTTTGCACAGCAGGCAGACCTTGTGCTGTCAAGAGCCACATTCTTTTTCTTCACCATAAGGCCTCCGAGGAGAACTGATATTTCTGAAAGAGCCAGCATATTACAGCCCAATGATTTAAGATTGCTGCTTTTGTAATACCTGAAATGTTTTGGGTTTTTTTTCAGTGACTCTTAAATCAGGTCAGTGAGCTCTCTGAGTGGTCCCTTAGTTCCTCCACGTTGGAGGTCCATGAAAGGAGGATCTTCACTGAAGATCTCAGGAATTTCCTGTTGTACTGGTTTTGACTGGGATAGAGTTACTCTTCATAGTTTCTAGTATGTGACTGTTTTGGATTTATGATGTAAACAGAGTTGATAACACAGAAGTATTTTAGTTACTGCAGAGCAGTGCTTACACAGAGTCAAGGCTTTTCTGCTTCTCACACCACCTCACCAGTGAGTAGGCTGGGGTTGCACAAGAAGCTGGGAGGGGACACAGCTGGGACAGCTGACCCCAACTGACCCAAGGGATATCCCATACCGTATGACATCATGCTCAGCATATAAAGCTGGGGAAGAAGAAGGAAGGGGAGACAATTGGAGTGATGGTGTTTGTCTTCTCAAGCAGCTGCTATGCATGATGTAGCCCTGCTTTCCTGGAGATGACTGAACACCCACCTGCCAATGGGAAGTGTCAAATGAATTTCTTGGTTTGGTTTGCTTGTGCACATGGCTTTTTCTTTACCTATTAAACTGTCTTTATCTCAACCCATGAGTTTTCTCACTTTCACCAATCTGTTTGTTTCCCTCATCCCACTGCATGGGAGCAAGTGAGTGGCCGTGTGGGGCTTAGTTGCCAGCTGGGGTTAAATCATGTCAGCTGTGAAGTGACAGGGGGGGACCCAAAAAACCAAAGAATTAATATATATTTGGTTGGCTCCTTTTTAATGTATAGTAGATGAAAACAGCCAACTCTCCATGGAAAGTGGATATATCTCAGTATTCAAAGAACAGCCTGGGGAGATTTGCATCATGCAAGGGCCATTCATGACATTTGTAGAAATCTAAAGAGGGAAATTAATTATTTGCTCTGCCCATAGTTATTACACAGACAACCCAGTCCCAGCTACTCTCCAATGTGGGTTTAGCACTCACACTTAGCCATGTGCAGTGCATGCTGCCATCAGGAATGGCCCTGATCTGGAAGAGATAAAGAGACCACCTCAAATAGTCAATGACTCCCCCTAAGCAACTTCTGGAGACTACTCACCAGGAACATTGAGGTTTCACATATATAATATACACGTATGCTTGGGGGTGGATGGGGGAGAAAATAAAAAAAAGAAAAAGAAAATCCTGCGCAAAGACAAGTAAAGGGCTGACACAGCTTAAAAGCAAACATTAAGACCCCACTTAAAGCATATTTTCCATTCTCTGACTCCAGGAAGAAACTTTTTCAATTCAAATGGAAAGGTCATATGTTGGCTACCACTAGGTTAAAATCAGTCAAATTGCTTGTGTAAACACAAGTGTTCCTTTTGCTAATTTGCCCTGTCAGGAACTGAGATGACAACAAAGGAAGCAATCCTGGAAAGACTAGCATCCTTGGACACAGGTACCTGTTTGCAAATTCCCAATTGTTGCTATAAGCAACTGAGATGGCAGTTCATGTGTCTTAAATCCTTTACAGCTCCTGCCTACAGAAGTGCAGCTTGACTCAGAAATAGCCCTGTGAGTATGGAAAGAAATGGGTTCATCTTCACATCTTGTGCTTTAAGCTTTGTCTTGGGGCTCATAGCGATTTCTTTGCTGCAGATTACATGGCTGGGTACCTCTGCGATTCCTTCCCAATTTAAAAAGGCCAAGGGAGCAGGATATAAAAAATGAACTCTTCCTGGCATCTGATTCAAGACCTTGCTTAGTCACATGTTCCTCTATCTTTCTCTCCAACATAAGAGTACAAAAAATATACAGTTCAGGACAGTCTGTGAACATCTTATCTATCAGCTGGAATTTTCCTATTTCCTACAGTGAAGAATTGATGGATGCTTTTGCCTGCCTACCAGCTTCATGAGAAAGTGCCTTAGAAATGCACTTACTTTTATAAGTGTACTCTGATTCTATTATAACTATTTTTCATTCTCTTTCTGATTTTCATGTACATCAGCACTGCTTCTTGTCTCTACTGATCACACCATTAATGCCCAGTAATTGGTATTTTTACAGTAAAATACATTGGTGAAAGATAATACTCTGGCTGTGGAGGCTTTGAGTTGCAGATTGTCACCCATTTCAGATGCCAGATGTGGAAATTTTCACAGATGTTGAATATATACATATGTAAGTGTGTGAGTCTATGTGTCAATCATATCCTAAGATTATATTCAGTTTGGGCAACAGGATACTGGGCTATAAAAGCATATGCTGGACAGGTTTGACAGAGTAAAACAATTTTTATGCATTTGTAGACAAAAAAATGTCAAAATATCATATTACTGGTTCTTGGTTTTTACTTATCTACTACTGATCTGTGCTGTTGGCCCGTGTGAATAAGACAAACTAGTGCCTTCTATGACAAAGGCATCCTGGTATGAAACGGCTTCAGCACTGAAAAATTCTTCAAAGATGAGTCACAGCTGTGTAGATTTCTACCGCCCATCCGAAAAATGGAAAATAAATGTCATTATAAGCTACATCTCTTAGACAAAAGAAAAGCAGAACTGGGATTTTTTTTCCTGATTCCTCAGCAGCTTCTATGTATAAATTATACATTTTCTTAAATATCTGCATTTCCTATTTCAGGTTTGAGCTGATAACCTGTGTTTTTGCACAGTAGGCAAACCTCATGCTGTCACAAGTGGCGGTGATACAGCCTCACATTTCACTTCCCTTCATCTCAAGGAGTCCTTCGCTATTAAGCCATTAGAGATAATGCAAAGCTTTGAATCGAAACACCACAGACGCCTGTGATGCATGACAACCTTCCTAGGCAATGAACTGCCGTTGCACAATGGGGCCTGCTCAGCCACACCAGCCCTTGTTGAGAGCAGATAATCATTTCTATAGAGAATGTCAAGCTGTAACACCTTCCCCAGCTAAGGAGCTGAAGGAGCTGTGTGTTTCTCCCTGAGAAGATGGAAACGCACATGTCAAGATTGCAAAAATTATGCGTATGCACTAAATACCCTTTGAAACAGCTGTTGCTGAAGTGCAATCCCCAAAGCACCTTGGAGGGGGGTGTGGGGTGGATTGCATGTGACCTGTGAATTGCTCGCATTTTGAAGCACAAGAACATGGGGGCAAAGGTGCTGTCTTGATGTTCGCATTATAAAGCTCAGAATGGTTGTACGCTCTATGGGACTGGGTATGCAGATACGTGGCCAACTAAGTCTTACAGCAAATGATTGCTATTAAAATCTTGTAAATCTTTTATGAAAGATACAGAAGGCAAGCAAAGTGTTTGGTATGTAAAGCATTCAAGGAGACTTTCATTTTAACAGCATCCCTTTCTCTTAGCTGCAGAGCATTTTAATGAGGAAAATTCCCTGGTTGATAGTGTCTTTTTATACAGTATTAAGATGATATTAACTCCCCCTTTGGGAGAGAAAAAGAAAATAAAAAGTAGCTGAGATGGCTGGAGCTGTATTTGCTGTCTCTTTTGTTGCAATCTGGGCTTGCTCCCTCGAAAATAAAACAGGACAAGCACATACACAAAGGCAGTGGGGAAAATAGCCAAGAAAGGAAAGAAAAGCTTCTGTTTGCACTGTTGATGCTGATTTGTAACCTTGCTGCTGGAGAAAGACAAGCACAGCACATAGTCTTATCAGCCACTCCAAGACCTGGCAAGCTTGAATCAATGTCAAGCTGTTTAAGACATTACTATTAGCTACATTTCTGGTCACAGAGTTAACAACAACAACAAAGCAAAACAAAACATTTAAAAAATAAATAAACAAATAGAGCGGTTTGGCCAAGCTAAACCAGATTCTATTTAAATAGAAAATGGGAGGGGGCAAACACAAGGCTGAAAGTTACACCAAGGGTACAAGAACTCAGCCAAAGCTAGTGGTGGAAATGCTATTGTACTCTTCCTTTGTGTCTCTCTTGACCACTTAGCCCACTTCTTCTTCTCTGATTTCTTAGGATCAGAAAGCACAGAAATACAAAAGTGTTACTGCACATTCTGAGTTCTGAAAATATGGTAAGCCTGGCAACTGAAATGAAAAATGTTATCCCTTTCTGTTTTGTTGTCCTCTCAGCACTACTGTCAAAATATCACTGCCAAGTATGGCGACTAGCATAATACCCTATTATCTCATGTTTTTATTCATCCATTAATTTTTGACATGCCACTGTTACTCCATTGCTCCACTGCATGCTTATCTTTGGTCTTCTAATTTACCAGAAAATCAGAATCATCATCCAAGGTATCATGAGGCCTCCTTGTTTGGACTGATTTCATTATTTGCATGTGACTTTTATTTACTTTCGGAAACAATGTTTTAGAATGTATTGCATTGATGTTTTGCTATCTTGAATGAGGGAGACCATAGATTTTTTTCCTGCAGCCTGAGTGAAATAACAATTCCAGTACGTTGTCCATGCAGTTATGGTACAGTGCACCTAAGATCAACTTCACAGCTGAGGCAAACTACGGATTGTTTTATGTAACCTCTGAAACACTCTTGAAGTGCTATGGGGAGAGTCTTCCAGAAGCCCTCAAACAAAACAACATACCTGTATTTGATTTACGCCTGTATGAATTGTGCAAGGTCTGCCAGGACCTCACTATCAGCCATTTGGTTTGACCTCTACTTGTTCTTGCACATCCTGAGCACATGGAGCATGCTCGTCCCAGCAGGAATGGAGGGGGCAGAACACCCTTGGATGGCAATTGAATATGTCCTGGAGGTCTTTGTGAATCTTAGTCCATCTCTGAGAGACAATTTTTTTACATTTACATGTTTATATGTTTTTCAAACATTTACATGTTTAAATTTGAGAACAGGAAGTTACTTTACACTCAACACCAGCAAGTATTTCATATGTTACAGTAAATCTATTTTCTTTACTTACTGCCCATCTTTATTATTAGCACCTCCTATTCTTCTGCTCCCACTACAATCAATCAGTGCCCAATCCCTAAGAGAGAAATATCATTTTCTGCTAATTCTGGAGTAATGTGAGGGTTTCACTGAGGAAGGCAACCCTAAACAACATGAGTACAAGTCAGTAAGATATACAAGTACATGGCAGTAAGGTCTGGCTCCAGATGTCGGTATGCCAGTTAATAATCAAGAGATAAAGAAAAGCATCACAATGCCAGTGCTTTTCATTAGTCTTGAGATGGACCAATTAGGGTAGCTATCTGCTTCCCCTTATGCTGGGTGCCTATCTTCCCTTTGCCTACCACAAGTAGCATGACTTAACACTGTGACGGGAAGAACAAGAGGTGATGAGAGTACAACAGTGTCTACAATGAGGGCTTACACTGGAGTCTATCTCTAGTGATTCATGTCATCCTCCAGCAGAGCTGAGAAGATACAGGAATATAGAGTATTCCTAGAATACTCTAGGTATATTTATGCAATTACAGTCTCATTTTGCATCATGATTACTCTCTTTTGAACAAGGAAGAGCACGAAAGGCAAAGATATTAAAAGTCTTACTTTTCTGTAGAATATATTTCTGAGGAAACAAAAGAATGGAGAACAGCCACAAAACCCCTGGAGTTATAGACACTATTCTGTACAGTGCTAATGAACTCTACAATGTCAGATTTAAAACCAAAACAAACAAACAAACAAAACCACCACCCCTCCTCCTGCCAAAAAAAAACCAAACCTCAAAGCACAAGTTTTATATTACATCAAGCATGAAAATACATGTAAAGCACAGAGAGGAGGTTAGACAGTCCTGAGCATAGCACTGCTTGACTAGTTCCAGATAAGTTACTATATAAGATTTATACACTTTCCTTGTGAGATACCATTGTTTACTGAATTCAGAGGAAGACTTAGGCAGCTCAGATGACTTGTTGGATACTACTTAGCTGAGTTTTAGAGAAGTTGGTGTCTAGTGGACATCAAGTGCCATCAATCACTCTTCACCATTCTCAGGGATCTTATTTTCTTCACATAGTAAATATTTTTGCGGCAGCCCAGAAAGCCAACTGTATCCTGGTCTTCATCAAAAGGAGTGTGACCAGCAGGTCGAAGGAGGTGGTCCTGCCCTTCTGCTCTCGTGAGACCTCACTTGGAGTATTGTGTGCAGTTCTGGTGTCCCCAACATAAAAAGGACATGGAAGTGTTGGAACAAGTGCAGAGGAAGGCCACGAGGATGATCAGGGGACTGGAGCACCTCCCATATGAAGATAGGCTGAGAAAGTTGGGGCTGTTCAGCCTGGAGAAGAGAAGGCTGTGTGGAGACCTCATAGCAGCCTTCCAGTATCTGAAGGGGGCCTATAAGGACAAGGGGTAATGGGTTAAAACTTAAACAGGTGAAGTTCAGGTTAGATATAAAAAAAAAGTCCTTTACTGTGAGAGTGGTGAGGCACTGGAATGGATTGCCCAAAGAAGAGGTAAATGTTCCATCCCTGGCGGCGTTCAAGGCCAGGTTGGACAGTGCCTTGGGCAACATGGTCTAGGGTGAGGTACCCCTTCCCATGCCAGGGGGGCTAGAACTTGATGATCTTAAGGTCCTTTGCAACCCAAACCATTCTATGATTCTACGATTTTATAATTTTCTGTGAAAGTGCAATCCCACTATAGTAAAAAACAAATCTGTCAGAAGATTCAGATGCTTGTATATTTCTTCCTTTACCTCTAATATGAAAAAAGCAAATTCTATTTCAGGTATTATGTTTAAAAAAATACATTTCCACCTTTATGCCAACCAGTGGATAATAATTAAAGTTTTCCAGTCAAATGCTTCAGTACTGAGTCTTTACCATAGCTTTTAAACATTTGGATTTAGAGCAATAGTCTTATGTTTAATCACTTCGTAGTGTGTAATCTCATTTAGGTACTTCTGATAAGTAAGACTTTTAATATCTTTGCCTTTCGTGCTCTTCCTTGTTCAAAAGAGAGTAATCATGATTCAAAATGAGACTGCCATAACATAAAAATAGCCTCGTTTTCCTGGACATTTAGCAG
Organism: Amazona ochrocephala; assembly: GCA_039720435.1. Taxonomy (NCBI): domain Eukaryota; kingdom Metazoa; phylum Chordata; class Aves; order Psittaciformes; family Psittacidae; genus Amazona; species Amazona ochrocephala. The sequence goes on from CM077878.1 coordinate 23,453,632, forward strand.
TTGGGTTTCTCTTTCATAGACCTAATTGACAATAAAACAAGAGAAATTAAATGAATGGTATGTGGGTATGGATCATGTGGTACACTTTGTGTTACCATGAATAACTGATATAAATGAATAAATACCATAAATGACTGATATAAAACTGGGAATTGCATGACTTTACCCCAGGATCTACTTTAGAAGACAGAGAAAGTCAGTAAAAGGGAATGGGTTAAACACATTTATATATTTCTAAGGGTAAAAAGGAGGTAAACTGCAATGGTAACCATGTAACTGTTTAATAATTTCTGGTTTACCTTGCCTGTCAGACTTAATATCAGTTGTAGTTGGCAGTTGTAGAAAGAAGAGAGTCAAAATAAACACTAAAGAGTCACATGAGAAAGGATCAGACAGCAGAGGAAGAGAAAACCTATGTGAGACCCAGAATATATGAACTATAACTATTTCTCTCTTATTTCTGTCTAACAGCTGCAGTTTTGGGTTGGCTACCTCCTTTTGCTCCTTTTTATAAAACCACATAGTACTCATCCTTCAGTAGGTGCTTTTGGGTTTTATTGTTTGGGTTTTTTTAACACAGATCTAGAAACTATGTGTTATGTAAAAAAAGCTAAACAAAATAAAACTTAGCAACATGACTTGTTCCACTGCACATCTCAATATTTACCTTTTTATTCTTCCTTAGGCATCCCTATTTGAATAAATTTGGGGGGTTTATTTAGGAAGGAATCATACAGTCAGGCTCCTTATTATGTAGAAAGCATGAATATGTATATGTATATTGTTCAGAAAGCTTTCTTAACAAATCTTCAGCTGTGGGACTTTAACATGCTAAAAGAACCTTTCTTCAATCTGTGCAGGTTTGCTGAACTGAAATTACTTACTGAGGGCCATGATCCAAGTCCTGCTGAAGTCAGTGGAAGTCACTCCAACTATTTCAATGGAGCTGGATTTAGTCCATAAGGTATTGACCACATGTTTTGCAAATGTTGAATCTCTCCTTATGTATAAAGCACATTCAGTAATGAGAAACAGGCTGTAATGGGGCTGAGGGAGCATATAGTGTATGTATACATCACTTAATTAAACACATCATTCTATAATGCCATAAAGCATTTCCCACACTAAGTGTTATTCATATTACTCATAGGAGATTTAGGCTTTTGAAATCCTACACAAAAATGTCCCAGCTGTTCCATATACTATATGTTGTAGTACTTGCCACTGTGTGTAGGAAGGGTAATTAACTTAAAGAATATTGTATTTCACTGCCAAATGCTAAATGTCAGTATTACAAATTTCTTACTGTAAACAACACATTTTGAAACAGTAGAGATGGCGTATTCTTTGAAATGGTATTTCACTAAGGGATTCGATGATTCAGGCAATTGTTACAAGACACCTTAAAGTTATCTTTTCAAATTCTACAGTGTCTAACAAATCAGTGGTATCCAGCTGTGATGGGAGGTACTCAAGGACTTAATGTGGTAGATCTGACTGCACACAGAAGTAGTCCTGTCTTTTCTTAGTCACACACTATTATTCATAAAAAGCCTAATTCCTTTGTGAATTCTATGTTCTCGAAATTGTTGAAATATGGAATTTCTGCCAAGTGAGACATTGTAGGTTTTATGTATCCCAGTTTATAATAAAAATAGAATTTTATGTATTTTTCAGTAATTTTGTTTTTATTTTTTTTTTGTGTGGTGATTGTTTTGGGTTGTTGCTTGATTGGTTTTTTGATTTTGTTCTTTTGGTTTAGGTTGAGTTTTTTTTTGTTTGTTTGTTTGTGGGTTTTTTGTTTGGTTTTTTTTTTGTGTTTTTTTTTTTTTTTTTTTGAGAGGGTTGGTTGTGGGTTTTTTTATTTTTTGGGGTTTTTTTAAAACTTAAAAAAGAATCAGGCTTCATTGGTTTTGCCCTCTAAAATCAGTCTTCAGCTTTGCTTTTCAGGTATTCTCAGTCTCTCTTGTTCCACAAATGTTAACTGAACTTTCACAGATTGTGAGAGGCTTTGGCAAGTTAAGTAGAGTTGAGTATTTCAGAGTCAGGGAACATTCTGGCTACAAGAAATACGCACCTCAAACAGAGATACTTCATACTCTGGACATTGCTACTACAGAATTAGGACAGTAACTCAGGAACCTCTGCTCCAGCAAAGATACTTGGTGCTTAAAGATTCCTGCCTCTGCAGGAATCAGCAAAATGCTGATGGGAAGCTCTGGAGTTTGTTGGCATCAAGTTTGGTGAATGTCTCTCACACATGTGGATCCTGAAGTCTAGCATTCCACAGGACCTAAACTGGGTCTTTCAAAGCTTGGCAAATCGATTCTCTGAAAATGGTTAGAAATGCTTTCCAAAGAGAAAATATCCAGGCAACTCTCTTGTGTTTCCCCATTCCTATTATGTGGTCTTTGCTGTATTTAGGGATTAAAGAACATAAACTTGGTTTTGCATAGCACTTTCAGAATCAAGTCTAAAGGAATTCTGTGGCCACCAGAAATGGCCTTTCCACTTAGGCAGACCTTGCCTAATTTTCCCATAACAAACCTTATCAGAATTCAATGATGAAAGTGTAGGTGGCTTTTCTGAAGAGATCTTTCATTATGATTAAGCAATTCTGACATCTTGTCCAGCATCTCAAAGTGCTTTACGTAGAGGGCAAAGAACTCAAGACAGAAAGAGATAATCAAGAAGTGATGGGAAGAATAAAAAAAAGACAAATGAACACTGAAGATTAAGCAAGGTTCTGAAGTACCTGGATCTGACTGCAACAGTAGGAGCTTTATACACAAGGCATTTCAAACTCATTCTGTAAATCTCTGATTAGCATTCTTTCCAAAGTCTGATACTTTAATTAATTCCTCTGATTTTGAACTCTTCAAGCCAAAAAAGAACAACAAAAAAACCCCACCCACTATGGTGGGGAACAACTATGCCCCACTGCACTCAATGTACCTTTTACCAGTGGCTCTTACAGGAGTGGCACAGGGATTATGATTGCTTGCTCTACAAACTCTCATTTCTATTGTTCCATGCAGTTTTTGAGAAGCAGCCTTAAGCCACAAGTCATCACAATTTCCCTTCAACAGCAACACAGCACAAAAACCAATAAACCGTACTTGGCAGTGATCCCTTTAAAAGGAGGGGACAAAGTAAAAATCTTGGGTCTGTATTTTGCATTTCTTTCTTTATCTTACTTCTTTTATTGAAATTCTAACTGCAGTAAGGATTTTGAAAATTAGAATCCTGGCTATTAACAACATATGCAATTTTTACTGAGACTTTTCCATGGAAAAAAAATGCAGGTGCATTGTTTATACTCATTCATCTGGAGAAAAAGCATTTCTCAGCATCATAGCAATTATTTATGAAGTGAAAATTACTAAGTAAGTAGTTAGTCTCATTTTTCTGACTGTCAGTTTTCTTCACTGTCTTTTTCTCTTTGCAGAAAGTGAAAGTATCCAATATGGCTTCCAGTTCTGTCCTCAGGACCAAGTACGGAAGTAACCACTAAAAATTTCCCTAAGCTTGAAAAATGTATGAAGTTGCTGACATAATCTTATCATGCAAGTTTCTTGTCACTGCTACGGAATTTTCACCTGAAAGATGACCTAAAACACGTTTCATGTTGATACTATTGCAAGCAAATAACTTGCAGCATTATTAACTGATCTACAAAGGTTTTAAACAAATATTCCTGAACAAAATGTTTTGATTAGAGATAATAGAGCAGAGTACACCATAATGAAAAGATAGAGCTTTCCATTTTTATTAGTTGCAAAACATTGACAGGTAAAACTGTACATTTAGACTGAATTTTAAACTATAGTACAATAACAGGAAAAAAAAAAAGGCAATGAACTCTTTAATTTAAATATTAGTTGAATATCTATGAAAAGGATATTTAATCCTGAGTAAATTTCACTTGTTGAAGGCTAAGCAATTTCTACACAGTAATAAAACCTTCTGGTGCTGCCTACAGTGTTAAGTTGCAAACATTCCCACTGTTAAACCTTCTTGCCTTATTCACTCACTGATAATAAAGGACCAAACATTTCCAATAAAGCAAAACCTGATTTTCTGCAAAGCCCATTCTTTGTAAAAGGTATGCTGTTAATAGCATGTCCTTTTATCGATGGCATTAAAATGACTGACTGAATCATACATTTCTGATCCCATTAATGATCAACAGTTAACTCTGGAAATCACTCAGGGGTTTGCTCAAAGAGCATTTACATTTCATTCTCATGGTTGCATGGAAGACTTGGATACCCACAGTGTATTTCATAGACATCACTGAGAAGCAGCATGCTTCTCAGTGATGATCTAGTATATTTCCCTCTAAGGAAGTAAATAAGCATGAGTTGTTTTGGGAATATGTCTATGTATGATCCACAAACATTTGGTGAAACTTATAAATGTAGTTCTGATTTTTTTCTTAAACAACTGTCATGGTTTAAGCCAGCTGGTAACTCAGAACCATGCAGCCGCTCACTCACTTCCCCTTTTCTTACCCCCACTCCCAAAGGGATGGGAAGGAGAATCAAAAGAATGTAAATCTCACGGGTTGAGATAACAACAGTCCAGTAACTAAAGTATGATACAAAACTACTACTACTATCACTAATAATAATAATAATAATAATAATAATAATAATAATAAGGGAAGTAATAATGGGAGAGAATATAAAGCTAAAAGTGGAAAAGGAAAAGAAAACAATAAACACAAGTGATGCACAATACAGTTGCTCACCACCCACTGACTGATACCCAGCCCAACCCAAGCAGCGATCTGGGCCTTCTGGGTTACTCCCCCAGTTTAGACACTGAGCATGATGTGCTGTGGTATGGAATAGCCCTTTGGGTAGTTTGGGTCAGGTGTCCTGTCCCTGCTTCCTCCTGGCTTCCCGTGCCCCTCCTCACTGGCAGAGCATGAGACTGAAAAAGTCATTGATGGGAGTAAACATTACTTAGCAATAACTAAAACATCAGTGTGTTATCAGTGTTGTTCTCAGACTAAAACCAAAACCAGCACTGCACCAGCTACTAAGAAGGAGAAAAATAACTGTTACAGCTGAACCCAGGACAATAATCCTTTATAAAATATGAAAACAGGGTCTTGTTTTCTTCAAAAAGTTGGATACTCCTAAGTACCTATGTAACTTCACTCCTGTAAGTGAAACTTCTGGAATTTTTCATAGGCCTAAATTACCATAATAATGAATTAAAAGTAAAGAGAGTAGTTATTAATACATTTCCATCCTGAATGTGACCCATTTATCAAAAGGAGTTATCCCAGGTACATAGGTCACTGTGAAATCCCTTCCCATTTTATTTCCCCTATATATTAAAATTTCATCATAAGTAGACTTAATAGGAACAAAGTTATGCATTTACTTAAATGCTTTGCAAGTCTGAGAACCTCTTCACTCCCTATTTAACCCGAAAGCAATTCAGGCAAATCTGAAACACTTAGAAAAAAAGAAAAGCTGAAATCAACAGGGTTCTTTGCTTTCACACTGTATAAATTTATGCTGGAACATGGGCATTGACATTTCATTCTTAGCTGTTGTCACACAATATTGCATAGCTGATCAAATGTAGCAATTAAAAATGTTTTGAAACTGCAACTCCTACTCCATAAATTGCTGCAGTCTTTTGTTACAGAACAAGCAAGTCAACTTCCTGTTTGCGCTTAAACTATTCACAGCTTCAGCCGATGTCCTGCAGTGCCTTTTCCAAAGGTCATACCGCAGTGTTCGATTCACACATTTGATTAAAAATATAAGAATCACAGTGTCCTGGGAAATGATCTGCAGAAAAAATAGATCAAACTACCTGCTGTTTCCAGAATAAACCAGGTTATTGTCTCTGTTCCCCATTCAGTTAGCATTGCAAAAAGAGGAGGCTATATGCATGTCTACAGAAATCATACTGCCTAAATAAGGAATCATATGTGAGGCATGTGTTTAATGAATTTATATGCTTCTTAGAGCACAGGTTCTCTAACTGATAAAAAAATGCTGAGTTTACAATATGGTTAAGGAAAACCAAGGGACAGAAAACTAAGAGTATTTATACTTTATAAGGACTAAGCTCTCTTCTCATTCTTCAACTGTTGCAACACACTTTTGCACAATTGCCTTCAGACCATATTGTCATAACTTTCCTTACACCAATAAGTGCCCTCCCTGAAGTTCTGTTTGTGCTTAATGAAGTTACTATGGAAGAGACTATGCAAAGAGTCTATATGTCATCTTTCCTTCAAGATCATATCCCTCAGTATGTGTAGTAGGGTAGTTAAATGTCTTTTCCTATTATAAATAATACTTCGGTGTCCAAGACCAGAAATTTTGAAACAGCATTTGTAACATATGGTGCAACATCCTGGCCCGAAGTGAGTGAAGCACAGGAAGAATTGCCATGGTGAAATACACCTCTGTCAAATGACGAATTCCTCTGAAAATTCCTTTTCTATTTTCAATTTGGGCACTTCATTTTATATCATGAGCTCAATCCATATAATCTCATCTAATATAAAGCAAGATTATGACACTGTCCAGAAAAGATATTCACACCAAATCAGGTGACTCTAATGAAAAATTCACCCCTTTGTTGCTTTTGTCCTGCATTGTCCAAGGAGAGACTAATGTTGAATCTTCTAAAGAGAAGATATCCAAATGGAAGAGTGAGTATGTGGGGTGCGGGTGCATTTTCATGGCCCTAAGGCTGATATAGGGAAAGAGTCCTTAGAGCCTCAGGACAGATTGAGAACTGGAAAGTCTTGACTAGACTTTATCCAGATCCTGTAGTTACACAAAGAAAAACAGGAATGTGGTGTTGACACGATTTGTAACAGACTGGTGAGCATTTTGAGTGGGAATGGGCCAAGTTTTACGAGCAGACCTAACACATGTCTCTCAAATGTAAATTGGATTAAAAAGTGTTCCATTTTACTTAGTCTACTGTGAAATGACATTCTCCTTTATTAGCAGTGCAGGTCCTGACTAAAATTTGGTGTGATTTTTATCTTAAGAGTGACTCTGTGTGGAACCTTACGTTTCTTTAGTGATTTGCATTATATCTTTAGCTATATTTAAACTGAATTTTCATGCACATAGAACATCACATTCTTCTAAGCACACAGTAAAGATATCAGAAGAAACTGGAATAGTTCTTTGTGAGCCTTTCCTGTGACTATGTGCTTGGATCATTGGAAAAGAAAGTAGGCCCACATACAGCTAAACGAATAGTGGCTTTGATATTATCGGCTAATTTCTGCTTCTAATGATAATTCAACCCCCTCAGTTACATGTATCAACCCTGTTATGGGATCTGTTAGTGCAGGGCTCCACAAAATCTCTTTCACCAAGCCTCTGGGTTGGAGCTGAAACCCAAAGTTTCATAATGAATATTATTAAGCTGATAGACTAGATGTTAACACAATCATTTACATGGGTATTTGGTGAAGCAAATGTAGTGATTTAGTCTAATGGCTCCATTACTGTGCTGAACATTGGCAAAGTATGCAATGTTCATTTCAGGATCTTTGCCTCAGAAGAAAAATAACTGCAAGTATTGATATTCTAGTCTAAATAACCATTCTTATAAGCTGTTCTCCTAAAAAGTACTTTTTTTTTCATTCCCATTAAATACATTTTCCTTGGTCAACATAAAATCTCAAATTGCAGTATTGGTAAAGGAAGCCTTGCAAGCCACTGCTTTTATATTCTCACAACTTAAAAATAGCCACAGCAATCTTTTTTGCCACTGTATTTTCTGAAACTATACTGTATAACAACACTACATCGTTTTGATAGCTCACAATTGCAAGTATGCTTTCCTGATCCAATTTCAGCTTGATATTTCTGCAACAGATCATATCACAAAAGTGTTGCAGTCAGAGCAAAGATTTAGCATAATTCCTATATTTAGGGTTCTGTCAACAGATGTTGAAAATACAAAGAAACTATTTTGAAAATAGAAGTCATGGTAAAAAGACATTTGTCTATAGAGCCTGAAAGTACGGCTGGCTACTTGGGCTTGCTAGCAATGGCATTCATTATTGTCCTTGAACTGTAACTGTAAATGCACTAGCATACAGTGAAACTGCCCAGAGAAATAAATCAGTTTGAAAGTAACCTACTTCTTTCTTTCAAATTACCATTAATAACATTTTGCTTTTGCAAGATTAATGCATCTTAGCAGACAAAGATACAGTGAAACCAATTGTCTTGTCTCTGCACCAGCTTTCAGTCATGCCGCTGTCTTTTACTGCATTACTTATGTATGTATATATTTCTAAGCAAATTTAGAGCTAGGATGTACAATACAGAAGATATGGCAGATACAAATGAAGCAGCAGTAGCAACATAGCTTCCCTAGTACTTTCCTTCTAAGATAAAGGGAAACCTTTCTGATTAAGAGAATGTCTCTCTCACCACTGAAAACTAAAGCAAGTGGGTTGTTTGTTTGGATTCTTTTTCCTCTGAGAAAGAACAAAAATACCGAATCATATGGAGAATACCATCCCAATATTTCATGGATTCAGTGGTTCTTTGATGAATTATCAGGTAGGTTTTCTGACAGTTCTGGTTTCTGGTGTTCCAGTATTGCCACTGTGCAGACTCAGAGCACACAGGCATGTTAGAGCACAATTAGGGCTCTGCCACTTGGAAAGTCTGTTAATCAAGTAAAGTTCCATATGTGACAGTACCTTTTGCTCTTAAAAGGAATCACAGAAACAGGCGTTTTCTCACCCAGTTTCCTACCTCAATGCCACTGTAACTTTTATGAACATTTTTTCCATCTTTTTGACTTTGCCTACTCACCTTCTTGAAGTGCAAAACCCTATTTAAAAAAGCACACCTCTTCCCAAGGTCTAGGTCTATATGTCCAGCAGTGTGGGGCTATCTGTACTTTCACAGAGTCCTGCCTGGATTCAAATCTCACAGACCTAAAGCTAGAATACAAGAAGTCTTATGGGTTTTCAGCTCCACTGAAGCATTTCAAGACTTCCAGACTGCTTTTAGTGAAACCAAGACTTGAGGGCAAAGTTCCTTGGACAAGCTTCCATGATGGGATTCAGCAGAGCAAGCATAGACCAAGGATTCAGTTCAGGGTTAAGGACGCCTAAATGAAGGTGCCTAGAGGAACACTTAGGACCTCACTTCCCTTTGTGTTTTATGGAGAACTACTCAATACATTTTAGCCTTGCAGACACTGGGGCACAGCTCAGTCGCACCAGATCAGACACCCTGTGTTATTTGACATGTCCTGTGACATCTGAGACATTCTTCTGCAGTTGACTGGTACAACACAGGACCTGCATAAGATCATCATCAAGATCAGCCTGATGCAAGGTGGAACATACTGGATTGAAATAGGCACTGTCATGGGAGCAATTGAATTCATGTCTACTCTAGAATGAACTGAACTTGCCTCCACACTTCAGAGGGTGTATTGATTAGCCTTCTGCTGACTATAATTGGAGCTTTGGACCCTTACATGTTTGTTTTCACCTACTGATAGACACCTGTGTTTCAGTGCTGACCTATGTGTCTGCACTCAAATTCCTAAATTCACATGCTTAAAGTAGTGAGCTGATACCATTCCTATATTTAAATCACATGAAGCACTATTTAAAGTCAGAAGAAAGATGAAGTGAAATTTATCCTGTCTTGGTGTGATAATTCAGAGCTCAGATAGGTCATTGACTTCTAGGGACCTTTGGGTACATCCAGGGGTAGACATTTACATTTCCTCCCTTACCTCCAGGTGTTGGCCTGTAAAAACAACAGACTTCTGTAAGCTCTGTGCCAAATCTGGAAGCAACATGCGAAAGACAAAATGGTTACACTTTTTTGCCCAAAAATACTTTTTTTTTTTTTTTCCCTTCTGAATAGGAGACTGGCCATCATTTTATTTAAAAACAATGGTATTTCCCTTGAGTAGGGCACTAAATGGCTTTCTGTTACGCTAGTTGCCATCTTTTGCATTTGGTTGGTAAACAGCTCTTCTTTCAAAGAGATGTAAAAGTCTCCACCCCTCTCTTTGTTGGCCATTCAGCATTTCCCAGCTAGGAATATATCTTTCACTCAAACTTAAATTCAGTAAATTGGTTTATACATTAAAAATTTACACATGAAGATCAAAACAGTCTAGCTGCTCAGTGGAATTGATGTATGTTTCTGGTTCTTCACTGAGACCAGACACAATAAAACACTCTAAAATGACAATCCATTTGGAGATGTTGCTAACCTTTTCAGAAACCATAGCACATTATAACAGAAATGTTTTGACATACTAGACTTTCATACACTGAAGAAAGGGTCACCTTTTGGCTTGCCCTGAATGATAATACAGGGCCAAGCTCTTTGTCTTCCCTTGCTGTAGAGTTTGCTCATTGTCCAGTCATGATCACAGATTTATCTCCAGAGAGATTTAAAATCAAGGTTAGAACATGGGCTTGCAAGAGCTCTGTACTTAAAAAAATAGATCTAAACTTTTTCTCTTATCTCAATATTTCATTAATAAAATGCAAATAAAACTGCGTCTTCGTCTGCCTGCTTTAATTTAGATTTATCACTAACTCTTACTAACACATTTCTCGAATCCTGTTATTCACCCCTGCAGTATGCAGTTGTATTTGCAACCATATCACTCACTGGTTATGAATTTGTTAACCTTAAGTATCAGGGAGATACTAGATAGAAAATGCAGAGAGCTAGCACTGAGTGGGAGTATTGTGCCTAAAGCACTCAGGAACAGCTGTGTTGTTCAGCAGATCATCAGAACTCACCTGGGATGTTCAATGACTCATAAATTTCATTTCCTTCCCTGGGCTATTCAGACTGTTGGCACCATAACCATTTCAGGATATTCCCTACACACACAGATTTTTCTCCTGTGAAACCTTTCAGTAAACCAGATTATTCCAAAGTTCTTGCTGTTGTCTGTTCAAACACTGGTCTCCGGCCTGTGTATGTTGTCACTTCTTCCCGTCAACATGAACCCCACTGCAGCTGCAGAAGGACGGAAGATAGTAAAAGCTCAAAGGCTAAGTGGGTAAGTGAGAATGAACATAAAAGGACATTTAACTCAACTTGATGTAGGTGACATTTCTAATTTCGAAATGCCTTTCAACCCTTGCAAAATATAGAATGACAAAGTTTCTATGAGAGACTGTCAGATCCATCTGTGTTGCTATAAATGCTAACAAATTACATCTGTGATGAAGGTCAGAGAAAGGCTGAATAATATTTGTCAGAGAGGAAAGAATTGAGATAAAACTGAAAGATTTTCCTCTTATTGGGAGCAATCTCTGAGGGTTCATCATCTCACTGGGTTACACAGAATCCTCCTTGTTTATAGTATCTGACTCCAGAAATCCTGGATTTAATGTGGTGTAAGAGTCTTACATACTGAAGTTGGGACTGCCTCCTGGAAAAAGTAAGCTGTGGGTCTGTTTCAGCTCAGACTTAGGTGAGCTTCTAATGTGTGTTCTTCTGTCTTAATAAAGTTAGTCTGGTCTGTATAGACAAGACAAACACTGATATTTAGGTTTGGTATGATCCTTCTTGGGTAATTGAGGGGAGCCTCCCTGTCTTCAGCTCCTGACTACTGATGGATTTTAGGGGTCAGCTAAATATCTACCTGTTATTTAGTTTACTTCTGAGCATACACTCATGACTGTGCTTAGGCTGCTGGGGGAAAATAATGACCTAAAATGGAGGTGTTGCTAGGTTTTCAGCTTTTGAGGATAGGCAGCTCTAGGTTATAGCTTATCTGGATGTCTAAATCCATTATAGTTGCCACAATAGATAGTTTTCCCAGAAAGTAATGGAAAGATTTACAGAATCTGTAATACATTAGGGTAAGTTACGTGTAGGATATTGTACCTTCTAGAGCTGTGTGAAGTCAAGTTAAATGTCAAAAGATATATTCTCCTACTTTTAAATTATGCTCTTCCCCAATACCTTTTCTGTCTTGCCCAAATTTGCATCTTTTTATTTTTAAGCATTTCAGGCAAACTACATCCCCTCAATCCAAATACCTTTATAAACACGAATTTTCACATCCTTTCAACATGAAAGACTTATCTATAAAATGTGATCCCTTTCACTCAGCAAAGCAGATAGACTTGATGTTTCTTCCACCTTCTTGGGATACGACATCTAATTTTACTTGAAAGTATGTGTACTTACTCCACTCAGATAAGCTTATATTGATGTATGTAATAAAATACCCCAAAACCTGAATTGCTACCAGCTTTGCATTTTATTGAGAATGCTTTATATGCCTCTGATGTGTTTGCCAGTTCGGATTTTACCCAGACTACTGCAGCCAATGCCTCCGACAACTCAAAAAACAAAAAAAAACTCCAACAAACCTAAAAATTACTGTTTGTCTTTATTAATAACGGGTCTCCAGGCACCAGGTTTACATTTTATATAAAAGTTTCATGCTTCCAACAGTATCACACACTACGGAACTGTGCTGTGTCACTGATTTAGTGCCTGCTGCCCTCTAACCGCAGCAGTGCTGAGCTGCTTTGCAGATCTGCTATCTACAGGTGTGATTCAAAGCTCCTTGCAAATACGATTCTCATTGACTTCACCTTTTATAATAACATTTATAATTTTTATAACACATAAAGGCTCCAGCCAAGGCTGACACTAGTTATGTGTCTCATCAGGAATTCTTTGTGCACTTCTAGCAACTGTTCTCAGTTGCTTTAAAGCCTGACAATACTCCTAGCAAGAGGCATCTTTTCTCTAAATAATTCATGATGCCAGTTGGATGATGCAGCCAATCAGAGGCCCAAATAGTTCCCAGGATTACCAGCTCTGGGTACAAAACTAAAACAGTCTGTATTTCAAGCCAGTTCCTCAGTGCCTGTCATAACATGCTACTCCCATGACTCTTTTACTCTCATTTTCACTTTGTTCTTCATGATAATGGCATTCTTCTTCCACCCCCACTTCTTTTCCTCTTCCTCCCCCTCCCCCCCTCCTCCCCCCTTCCTCCAGTCCTGGGTGAGGTACTGCAAAAATATGTGTGGTACTAAAAACGTTAGGAATTTCTGGTATTTTGGGATCACACTCCAAACTGACAAAGGATGACTTCTATTTCACTTACTGAACATAAAAAGATCAACAAACTTTTGTCCTTGCCATGCCAGTAACTTCAGTTTCATTGATAATGTGCTTTGGTAACAATACCAAAGAGGCAGATGCTCTTGTTTGTGAATGTAAAGTTAAAAGCATCACAATACTGATTCTGTACACGAATTGATAGGCATGGAGAAGAACAGATGTGTACATACCCTCCCAGATTACTTCACACATCTCAGCTCTGGATATATACAGCACTTATGGGTGGAGAAGCTTAATCTGAGTTAAGTCAAACTTGGTATTTTGAAAAAAAAAAAGGGGGGGGGAAAATCATGATTTTAAGTTAATTTTCTAATGTATGAAACTTGTAAGGTTTTTTGGTAGAATATATAACTTTAAGTTGAGGACAGAGAAGTTTTTTCCATAGTGTCATCAATTTTGGAAATATTACTTTAATGTAGACCTAGAATGCTTTCAGAATCTGTTAATAAGAATAATATCAGATATACAACTTCTCGTATTAATGACACTGTTTTTAACTAATGCTGACTTACAATTTAACTGCTCTGTGTAAGAAACTAAATATCCATATTGTTCAAATGAATGTTACTGCACCCAGAAATAGCAGAATTCCTAACAATGGAATAGCAATCATTGATTGCACATAAAATTTCAGCTGATAGATACAGATTGAAAAACAGTAAAAGCTTCAGGCAAAATCCATCATTTATTTGAAAGATGCATAATCAGATTTATTGAGCTGATTAGAGTGATAGACAATCTAAGGCTTGGCAAGGCACCTCCAAATTTTCAAAGACTTACATTTGGATTTAGCTCTTTGCAGCTGGTAGTAGTCACACAGACTAAATTACATGCATTGCCTTGAAAATGTAAGGAAACGGCCATTGAAGGGGAAATGGCTCAGAGAACACTATATAAGGTGATGTGTTGTTTACATATTATTATATGGAATTGTAGGCTCTGCAGTAACTCCTAATGGGGGAAATTTATCACTGCAGAGAGGACTTGTCAAAGCAAAGATGAGGATTGACAGACTGTTTGACAGGGAGGAAAGAAGTGACCAACCAAAACCTGTTCCACATACGGAGTACAATATGGAAGAACAGCACAGGGATATTTGTGGGGAAATACAGGCATAAAGAAAGATGTCACTGAACAGGAATCAATGTAACGATGTGGGGAGGGTGGGAGCAATGCACCCAGAATACACAAAAGGACTGATCAGAGCAAGAACATAAGGACTTCATATTATATAATCCAGCAAAAGGATACGAAAGGTACAGACCTCACAAGTCAGAGGTAAATGGAGATATTTACCCCTCTAAAAGTAGAACAATACTTTGAACATTTGTGGTTATGTTCTCACCTGCATGATAATGCCTCCTCCAGCCCACACAGCCCTGATTCCTGTGCTCATCACTTAGCTACAGGAACTGTATCAGTCTGGTGGGTGACCAGCCAGTAGCTCAGCCCTGCACAGCTGCTCTCTTACTCCCCACCCCAGTGGATTGGGCAGAGAATAGGGAGAGCAAAAGGAGTAGTACTCGTGGGATGAGGTAAAAACAGGTTAATAAGTGAAGCAAAGACACAGAAAAAAGTGATGCAAAGGCACTCACCACCTCCCACAAGTAGACCAATGCCCTGCCAGACTCTGAGTAATGGTTACCTCTCCCAAAACTCCCTTCCCTCTGTTTTTATTGCTGAACACGATATTATAAGACACAGAATACCCCTTTGGTCAGCTGGAATCAACTGTCCTTCCTATGTCCCCTCTCAGCTTCTTGCGTACCCTCAGCCTACTCGCTGGGGAGACAGAGAAGGAAAACAAGAAAGCCTCAATGCTGAGCAAGCACTGCTCAGCAGTAGCCAAAACACTGATGTGATTTAGTCTCAAATCAAAGCACTATGAAGAAAATTAACTGTTATGAAGAAAATTAACTCTGTCCCAAAAAGGCCCAGTACAGCAGTGTATATTGCTACAGACAGTACCTCTAACTGGCTATTCCTAGATGTATTGCTCCTGCTAAATACGAAAGTACAGCTCCAAGCTATGCCTTAGCACAAGCCTGACATGACTGGCCTTCTGCCATCGCCATGCCATCAAAACTCAACACGATGTGAGCTTTGGTTTAGCATTGGTCCAGAAAGGAACAGGAACAACAAGGACTGAGGAAATAAAGTAGAAATGTACAATTATAACACCCATAAGAAATCTGCGACAAAGAAAGCATGATGGTGTTCTGAGCTGGAGACAAAAGAGGGAGTAAAAAGAGCATTCCGTTTAATTTGGACAATGTTAACTTTTAGGTAATGGGAAGGGAATTAATAGGAGATGTGAAAGTCAAAGACTTGGATAAATATGTAAAACGCATACTGGATTTGACCAGAAAGCAGGACCAGGAGCTGGAAAATAAATTTGTGAGACAGTATCTAAAAGATGGCAACAGAATGGTGCGACCTGATGAGATTAGAAAAAGCAGAAGTGCAAAGAGAGTTATATATTCTTGTCCCATTTTACAAACAGGGTTTCTGACTTGATATACCATCTGCAAGAGTGCCATCTGGTGATCCACAATTACACTACAGAAATGACCTTTCCAAGTAAGCTACCGTTAAGAGTTTCAATACACATATTTCAGTAGCTCAACCCTCTGCTGGTTTCATTAGACCAAGGCACTATTATACGCATTGTACTGAGAAAACATTAGAACTCACAGGGGAAAAGACCGAAACAAACAGACTCAACATTTGAATAAAATACAAGCAAATCTTTAGCAAACTTCACATAGAAGGTATGCCTGTAAAATCCTGTTTATGCTATCAACATGGAAAGATGCTTTATATAAAAAGGAGAGGTTGGGGGAACGTTTATCGAGGTTTTTAAAACCCTAGCTAAATTCTCACTCTAGTATATATAAAATGTTAGGTAGCGAGCAGTAAAGGCAGATTCAGTAAGGCTAGCGCTTTGTCTTTAGAGCTCTTTCTAAATTTACTTTATTGTTGTTCAGTTTGTCTTCTAACCTTTATAACTAAAATTTGCTTATAACTAAAATTCTCACAGCCAAAGTGGCTTTGCTGTTTTCATATGTAAAGATTGAGAAGAAAAATTAATTTGAATTAGTGTTGATGATTTCATCATTATCACAAGGGGAGATCCTTGTTTCTCTCAATTTGGTGCTTATGTGACCTAGAGGACTTGCTTTGTGTAAGAAAAGGAAATGCTTCATGCAGAAAACTGAAACAGAATTAATACATTAAGAATCTCCAGAAATGGTGTTAAGAGGAAAATTCTCATGAGAATTATATCAGTGACAACTCTGTTCACCTAGAAAGCAGTAACTCAATGTTTACACCAACTAGGAAATGCTAGGTTAGGGTTGGACCCAAATCACAAAACACCACTCTAAATTAGATGCACCGCAGTTTAAACTCTTCCCTGCTGTAAGAACATCAGCTCTAAGCAGGGACAAGCTATCCAGAAGGGAAAATCAGAGGTTTCATGTTAACCTGCTAACCAGGGGGTTTGAAAGCTCGTTGCTAAATGAAGTAATTATGATGCTACTTGTAAGTAATAGGAGACACTATGACATAAAGGGACTTGCCAAGTATCGTACCACCCTTAGCACAGCTAGTAATCAAGTCCACCTAAGCCTCCAGGTCCAAGCCTGGCCTTAGTTGTTAGACCACACTGTCCTTCCCCACAGACCTCTGACATCCCAAAGCAGAACCTGTATCTGAGTAAGGAACCACAAATACTTGAAAAAATATGTCCATAAACAACATTAATTGTCAACTTAGTCACATTTATCTTCATCTAGATGTAAGTGAAGATTGAGTCTCTCAGGGGAGCTGGAAATAGCTGAAATATGCACAAAGCATTGTCTTTTGAGACATTAACCACAAACAGTTGCACATTAAAATCAGCTACATTGCAGAAGACTGGGAAGTACGAAATGATATACCTAGATCAAAAAAGGAGTAGATGCTAGCAATAGCAGTCAGCACAGATTTTCCTCAGTACCTTGTAAAATTGCTGAAATACTAATTAAAGATAGAGTAACCAAACTGTACACGTGAACAGCATTTAACAAGGATTAAGCAACATGGTTTGGAGAAAAGCAAGTCTTGCCCTATATATATGCTAGAATTCTTTTAGTGCATGAACAAAAGAGTCAGCAAAGAAAAGCCAGTTAAAATAGTTTATTGGAACCTCCTGGAAACCTTTGATAGAGTCTCTTACAATAGGTTTTTTTAAAAAGACAAAAATTGACTCGACTGGGACTAGGATTTCACTCCAAGCAGCTGGAATGTGCAGTATTTTGAGTAAATGGCAAGGCCACAGATAATCAGCTCAATAGAGAATGGATCAATCTGACATATGGAAAAAAGTTATCAATGAGACAGTCTGAACTTCCAAGTCTGGCCTAACCTATGTGAAAGAACCACTGAAAGTTCTGTCAGTAACAGATGCATTTAGGTGTCTAGAGAAGACTTTGGGGGAAAAACCTGAGGATATCCAATAGCGATACAAAAATAGCCCTAAAAATTATGTAACTTAGCTTCTAAAATGGGTTACTCGAACCTTCCATTGGATTTTAAATTAATTATAACAACAAAATTAACCCCTGGACAACAAGGATAACTTCAGGTCCCTAAAAGAAATGGGACCTCAGGCAAAAATCATATTCTGCTTCTGTTGTCCATTTCTGACTACATTTTTTTACTTCTATTAATGAAAATAATCCCTGGTTTCTACTTATTTATGTTCCAGAATCCATTTTACATTAACAAAAAGGAACTGTAGGCTCACAATTTTGCACACAGTTACCGTGTTTTAATACACGTTTGGGTATTTGTGTGTAGAAGTTCAATACATGCAAATCTTTAAGTGCAGTGATATATGGTTAGGACAGCATTTGTTCTTTTTCTTTTTCAGTAGAATTTACAGCAAGCATAGCTTGAAGACAAAAATGGAAGAGGGATTAAAACCTACAAACTTTAAGTACAAGTGAAGAGATATCAACACTTTATCTGTGGAACAACATGTATGCTATCATCAAAAATCTCTTTTTAACACCTCAGAAACACTCTTAGGGTTTCTCATTTTTCCCTCTATGAGACCTCAATTGTCTGCTTCACAAGTTCGTGCTCACACATCAGAGCCATTGGAACGGACTAGTATACTGTCGTATAATTTCAGAGAGAAAATCCAAAGTATAAGCAAGTGATCTCAGTATTGATGTAAGTTTTCTGAGAAATTTTGCTGGGTAAAAGCCTGTGTCATTTAACTTGAGCCTTAATTTTGCAGTAAAGGCCTATTATACAAGAACTGGGTAAATACGGCAATAAACATTAACTTGGTTTAAAGAACACTTAATCTAATTTGAAATAACAAACTACTATGACAGAAAAAAAGGCCAAAACATGAAGGCTGATGACAAGAGAACAGTTTATCAGGTACCTTTATACACAAGATGGTGTTCAGCCCTTATTGGAAAGACTGTGATTCATACATAGAAGTGAGTGAGGTGGGACACAAATGTTATTGTTAATACAACTGAAAAAGCCTAAAGGTGAGACAGGAGCAAGAACCTTGAGTCACCCACACAGGTATTATAAACCTATACTTACAGTTTTTATAAACATATACTCCACACTTCTTGTTTTATGGATTGGAAGTATGCATGTTCTACATGTATGTATGTGTAGAGCAGCTGGGCAGAGGCTTCTTGTAATTTCAAATGCAGTTAACCATGCTGACAACACAGCCACATAGTCATGTCTTTATAAAGGGCTCAAATGGATACCCTTTTCATTGCTGAAATTATGTGCACATCTTTCTAGTGATCAAGCCCTGGATCTCCTTCTCTCTCATGTCAAATCAGTTTTAAAGAACAATCAGAGCAGCTTCAAAATTAATGAAAGGGAATTCCTATGCTGATAGTGGTACTGAATAACAGCGATGGCTAGCCCTATGTATTTTTCTTTTCTCTCTGCTCAAATCCTAAAAATAACAAGAAGCCGAAATCTCCTCTGAGAGTCATTCACAGAGATTTTATTCCTGTATTGTTATGACACTGTCCCTCAATCCCAGCAAGCCAAAACTACCATCACTCCAAAGTTAATTGGATCTCATTGTGCCTGCTCTCCATCAAGAGTGAGGTTCACATATTGTTCTTACATTAAGTGTTTAAAGATGGGTTCTCAGAGTGTCTATTTGTATGAACATGTATTTTCAGTGCATAAAGGGCTATGTACCAAGGTTTGAACTATGCCCTAAGACTCCTCATAGAGTTCTTCATTCACAATAGGTAAATGATTTCGTAGTAGTTGAATATTAACTCCCTACTTAAAATATGCATTCACATTCTGTAAAGACTTTAATTTCCTGGCTATGAAATGGATCTTTTTTGTCTTGTCAAAGACACATCACCACTTCTAAAGCCGGAGTGGAGCAGCCATTAACCATTTGAACAAGTGTTAAAAATTGGTATTTTGATTAAGGTATTGAGTTAAAACTTAAGAAATTCTTTGTGGCAACTGAAATTTGTTTAAACAGGTGGGCCTGTCCTAGGAAAAGGGATATGAAAAGGCTGCCATCTGAAATTGTGTTCCTTTTTGATAGAAAGTACATATGGACAACTTTTTTTCCACAAGGATTAGAGCCTGCATGTGAGAACTACCAATTGCAAACCACCCTTACCTTCACTATTTCTAACATGGGATTTCACTGTCAGTCTTTCACATCTGCACCCTCCTTCACAATATACATTCTGCTAAACTAAATGAGAGCCAGACTGCATACTGCAGCCATGTCATAAAAATAAATAAATAAATAAATGACCTACTGTTTATTCTTAACTAAATTATTTGGTTTACTTACTGCATTTCAGCACACAGGAAAGATTCTCTGCTAAGATGTCTTATTCCAAGTTGCCATCACTTCCAGGTAGCTAAGAACAGAGATTCATAAACAGGCATTTCCTGAGACATTAAATCACTGAGTCAGGAAAAGTCAATGCTACTGTCATCACTTTATTCTCACAGATCAAAATTAAAGCACCAAACAGCAACCAGCTTAATGCTTGCATCTGTTTAGTAATCACAGTTAACATGAAAAGCTGTTAGGTTTTGTTTTACCTCGGTTGCATACATATATATACACACACATAAATTTTCAGAAAACTATTGCCATGTAAACCGTCATTTAATTTCCCTGTGGAAAACACTCCAATAAGTACAAAATAAGTATATATGGTCTAGAAAAAGGGGAATTCAGCTGCTCTCTGAGAGGAACAGTACTGAGCTATAAATCTGTTTAGAGAGAGAAATGCAAAGAAATCCTGTTCATTATGCTTTCTCTGTGTATTCTAGTCTTCTTTCCTGTGTTAGCTATGAAAAAGAAGATAGGTTTGTCTGCCAGATATGAATGAAGAAAGATTGTATTCTGAACTGATATAGGCGGCTTAGAAAATGGGATGTGCTCTAAACTTGTAATTGTAAACTTGTTTATAACATAAATAAACTTTAAAAGGAGGTAAGGAATAGAAAGTTTTGTCTCTGTCCTACAAATGCAAAATAGAAATAGATATTGAATTACTTCTGCATAGGAAATATATGACTGAGCCAGAATAGAAGCCAAGCTGAGCACTGAGGATTTAGTAACTAAAGCACAAACCCATCCTGAATTTCAGAATTTATTAAAAAAAAATCTGGTCCTTCTGCTCAAACCTTGCTCAGAGTTCAACCACTGAAAGCATAAAATACCAGGAAAATTCTTTGCATTTTTCTAATTCAAGAAGAAACTCTTAATGGATTTCTTATAGATTAAAGCTATGATTCAATTTCCACCCTCTTTTGTTTAAGGAAATCTCTCAAGATTTCTTTCAGCTTTGCTTTACATCTTCTTTTTATATGTGCATTAACGTTATGTCTTTCCATCTATGTATTCTTTAAATCAGCTTATGCTCCCATCATTTCTGTAACTCTCAGTATGAAATTCAGAGGCCTAAAACCAATGAAGTCAACAGTAACAGCAAAAGCAAACTTGTCTTCATGTCAGTATAATGAATAGTGTGAGAAGCTGGAATTCTGAGACTATATGAAAAAATAAGAAATTTAATAAAAAATCCACCAATAAGCTGAATAAAATGCATGTAATTAGATTGTTGCATGAGAGGAAAAAAAAAAAAATTAAAAGTCAGTGTCAAAACCTTACCCCTGAGAACAAGCAGGTAATGTATCTATATCCATGCTTGCGTTTATGTGTCTGTACTATTAATGCGTATCATTCAACCTCCCTAGGCCAGGTTGTAGGCTCTAGAGACTAAACCACATTCATTCTTTCCCTGAAAACAATTATGCATATTATTGTAATACAAAGATGTTTGAATAGGTTTTCAGAATCCTATTGTGTTTTGTATTTTGAGCCAGAATGGCATTTAATGTTAGCATCAAAATGTATCAGCCACCTTATTGTGATCTACTTCTAAAAGATTCAGTTTCTAGGTCATCAGAACAGGAACTAATTGCTGATTATAAATTTCTCAGACTCAGCTCTACCACAAGCTTTTCACACTCATAATAACCTCAATTCTTATGCAGTCTTTTTTTTCAGACTTGCATCCATGACCTGTACACTTCAGAACAAAGATTCTCTTCACAAAGGAAGACTTGATACTCATCTAAAGAAATATTAATACACAGAAACCATAGGAGTAATAGCAGTGGCACCACTGGTCTGGTCTATATTCATCATCAAACAACACACAAGGATTGCAGTGCCAGGGGAGTCTAAAGGCAGTACCTTCATATGGTGTAATACAACATCATACTGATGCACTATGACTTCCCACAGCTTTAGCACAGGGCTGCAATCATGCAGGTGGATAATTCTATACTTGTATAACCTTATGGCTGTTTGTGGTCATACCAGAGTCACCACTGATTTCTTATGCTTAAAGAAAGTTTGGGAATTGGTTAGATTTTGCCAAGTCTCCAGAATCAATCTTAGGCAGTGTGATAAATCTTGCCTGCAGTGTCTGTGCCTGGATATGAGCTAGACATCCTAAAACCCCTCTGTTTTTTAGTTAAGGACAAATGGGCATTGCTAGAGTGTGATTCAGATGGTCTGTTTGAGAAGTATACATTTGGTCAGAAGAATTGGTTTCAGTTGAGCAGAATTTAGAACAGGAAGAAATCTGTTTCTGAACTCAGCCCACATTATTTGTGGAAAGGACAGCTTTGTTCTGAAGTCATCTGCCCCTGTTTCAACCCGAATTTTTGCAGGCCATAAATGGAAATAAAAATCCCTTCTTAATTGAAAATCTTGAGATTCTTGAGCTCCACAGCAGCAATGTCCCTCCCTTCATTCTGATGGAAGGCACAAAATCCCCTTGCACTATATTCATCCTTTTTCCCTTTTTCAGCTACAATGGATCCTTTAGTTATTGCTTACCCATCCCCAAACAATTCCTTCCACAATCAACCTCAGTCCCCCTCTTTCACACATGCACCAGAACATTTTTCCTTCTAGGAGTGCTTCAGATGGTCTCCTCTTCGAAAACCCTGCCCTTGACACCCTGCAGAAGCACACAAGGAACACAGTTTGAGCCAGGTCTGAGTGCAAATAAGGAAGCGTCCTAGCTCCCAGACTGGTGACAGGCACTTCCAGAGCATGTATTTACCTGGCAGAAAGTGCAGAGGTATTTGTGAGACCTATGTGCTACTGCTACTAGTGATGTGCATTTGCAGGAAGCGTCTGGTGCTATGAAAATAAGGATTCAAAATGCCAGATTTGATCCTCTGGGAGGCAGAGGCAGACTA
Source organism: Amazona ochrocephala (assembly GCA_039720435.1). Lineage (NCBI taxonomy): Eukaryota > Metazoa > Chordata > Aves > Psittaciformes > Psittacidae > Amazona > Amazona ochrocephala. Next base: position 23,476,593 of record CM077878.1, read on the forward strand.
TCAGCTTCTCATTTCCAAGAAAAAAGATGAGTAGAACTCCCTGGTTTCTCTTTCCCTGGAGGACATGCTGGTGGCAGGATCCCCCCAGTGGTCTCGCTGCTGGCTTACATGAGGGAGTAATTTTCACTGGAAACTAATCTTTACTGTGTCAGAGTCTCAGTGTCAAATTTATCTGTATTTCTTGCTGTCACTGCTATTTTCCTCAGCAGCAGTGCAACTAGCCCTGCTATTAGCCACTGCTGGGCTTTACCTCAGAAAAACCCAGTGTCTTTTTCCTCAAAAAGTTACAGAAAGGGACAGCATTAATAACAGTAAAATTATGTTAAAGGCGCTGCTGCTGAAGGGTAAAAGAGGTTAACTGGGCAAAGCTATGCTGGCCTGACCCAGGCAGGATCCCAATAGCAGGCTTACAGTTCACTAATTTATATTCACATCCTAACCTGAGCTTTGCAACTGGAGCTCATTTCCAAAGACCCGTCTAAATAGGGGCAATCAGGAAAATGAATCTGACTTAACTAAAAGTGTGACTTGAATGTGGATTAGCTGGTGTGCATTTGTGAACACTTCTAGGAAGAATAAAAGTGGACTTATTTCTATTTATTTTATTTCACTTTTGGCCAGGAACTAATTAAAACTAATTTATTTATATTCTCAGAAAGGATATTAGCTGTTGAATTTAATGCAATTTAATGGAATCACTTTAAAAGCTAAGTCATATTAATGTTGGGTTATTCCTTCTAAATCTATTTTAAAAACTCTTACCAGAAATTCAAACTTTCCAATAACTTCCTTGAATTGCTTTGGATTGCTTTCTGCAGCAATCACAGTTGATACCTTGTATATAGTCCTCTTGAAGGCCATAGCAGTGGGAAACGTTTGTTGCTAACTGCTAACTGTAACAAATGGAGGCTGGAGAAATTAAATAATCAGATGAAATAAAGAATAAGTGGCTGTTGTGGCAGTTTAATTCTGTTCCATAATAATGTTATTCTCTTAACCCCAGGAAATTAGGACACATACCTCTTGCTCTACCTTGCAGTAAACCTTGCTCGGGAGGAACAGGCCTGTAGATACAAACCACTACCAACATAAAGACCACAAGGAACTGTGGTTACACAGGTGTTTGTAATGATAATCCCAAGGGAAATTAAGTATGAGCACAGGCATCCATCCTTTTAACAAATAGAAATGTCCTTACTTTGAAAGACAAGAGATCTCTATTCTTTCATTTATTCTCCTTCTAGCTTGCTTAAAAAACATCATTCCCCTTTTGTACTTGAGTTTCTCCCTATATGCAGAGGTTGACATGATCCTTTATTACTGAGCCATTTAGCAGGAGATCTCTGAATGGCAGATGCTGCTTAATAGCTACAGTTGCAGTTGTTACAATGCAGCTATTTTCTATAATAAATATTTGAATATACAGAAATAGTCATATGCCTAAAAAATTTCCATATTTTGCAATACAAGTATACTATTGACATTTTTTTTTTTTTTTTTTAGAGAAGATATCAAAGGAATTGCCCACTAAAAGAGGAAAAATACCCACCTCAGTGTAAGTTAGAATAATCACGATTTGTAAGTCATGTTCATCTTTAATCTCTTTAGGCGCTTCTGCCAGGCCGCAGAAGGGAGACTATTGTTTTCCTCCAGCTTCCTCCCTTTTCTTTTTTTTTTTTTTGCTATTTAAAAATCTTTTGGCTTCATCATAATCAACACAATATATGTGCAATCATGAAAAATAGCCTGCAGCTCTGCTGGATGAAGCATATCAGCTTGTTCTCCAATTTTAGAAAATTCTATTTTATGGCTATCACAACTGCAATGAGGAAGCAGACTGGCAAAAAGAAGCTGTCTGAGAAACATTCATAACTGTGCCTTGACGAAAAGACTAAATGATGACAAACAAGGTCCTTATCAAATCATTAAAAAAAAAAAAAAGTAATAAAAAGCTATGATTCACCAGAGATGCACTCAGATTACATTGTTATGTATGTTGTTTGGGGAAGTAAATTGACATGTGGAGAAAGAAACATAATCTCTTGATATATCAGAAAATCTGGAATCCTTTCATGATGTAGAAGTTGATCCTTATCCCTGCAAGGCTAAAATGTAAGTAAATATAGCAACAAAGTCCTGACCTTTCATCTGTACTGCAGTCCTCTGACTTGTAAATTTCCTGCTCTAGTGTCATTCTGTGAAAATTTGGATTAATGATGCAAAGAAATATTTGCCTTCAGAACAGTGTTTTCAGATTCTCTGCCTCTGTTTTCAATGCCTCATTATCCGTATTTATAGTATGTAAAGTCTGTAACTTGACAAGACTCAGAAACACTTTACATTTTACAAGTCTGGAGACAAAGGATCCTTCTTGTCTTCTACACGTTTATTACTGTCAAATCATTAAAGCTCTCCCAAGGGCATCCCTCCTTGCCAGATTTGAGACCTTAATAAGATTTTCAGGAGAAGTTTGAGATTGGTGAGCAGCAGTAGAAGCATATTTCCCAACTGAATTTGCACCAGACAGCTAGATCTCAGTCTTCAAAGTTAGTCTTGTTTTGCTGAAATTGCTGTTTCTTAGGTTGGATAAATAATGATAAATAACAGTGACAAAAATGAGCTGAGAATAACAAGAAAAACTAAAAAGGAATCAAACTGAAAAGTGTACAGGCCTAATTCAAACCTCACTGAAGTCAAAAGGATGTATAGGTTGAGTTCAACAAGCTCTGCACCCAGCTATAGGAACAGAACATGTGTGAGAGGCTTTGAAGCCCACTGGTTGTGTGGAACTTTCAGATGTTGAAAAACATTCAGTCGTCACTCTCATTCTTTATCTCTTATTTATCCTCTGTTGTCATGTGGATCTCAAAACCCACCCCAACCCTCCGCAAATGCAGATGTCTATAATCTCCCCTCTTCCAGAGAGTTACTCATACAGCACTCAAGATACAGAAGAAAAGTAATTAAAGTATTAATGACCATAAAAAAAGATGTTGGGGAGGGGGAGAATCGACAGCCACCTCCTCCTGCAACACTTCATCGTTCTTCTTCCTAGGTATCATAGAATCATAGAATCATAGAATAGTAAGGGTTGGAAAGGACCACAAGATCATCGAGTTCCAACCCACCTGCCATGGGCAGGGAAACCTCCCACTAAACCATGCCACCCAAGGCTATGTCCAACCCCACCTTGAACGCGGCCAGGGATGAAGCATCCACAACCTCCCTGGGCAACCCATTCCAGGGCCTCACCACCCTTACAGTAAAGAATTTCTTCCTCATATCCAATCTAAACTTCACCTGTTTAAGTTTAAACCCATTACCCCTTGTCCTCTCACTACAGTCGCTCATGAAGAGTCCCTCCCCAGCATCCCTATAAGGCCCCCTTCAGGTATTGGAAGGCTGCTATGAGGTCTCCATGCAGCCTTCTCTTCTCCAGGCTGAACAGCCCCAATTTTCTCAGCCTATCTTCATACGGGAGGTGCTCCAGTCCCCTGATCATCCTCGTGGCCCTCCTCTGCACTTGTTCCAACAGTTCCATGTCCTTTTTATGTTGAGGACACCAGAACTGCACACAATACTCCAAGTGAGGTCTCACGAGAGCAGAGTAGAGGGGCAGGATCACCTTCCTCGACCTCCTGGTCACACTCCTTTTGATGCAGCCCAGAATACGGTTGGCCTTCTGGGCTGCGAGTGCACACTGCCGGCTCATGTTCATTTTTTCATGAACCCACACCCCCAAGTCCTTCTCCACAGGGCTGCTCTCAATCTCCTCCCCGCCCAACCTGGAGCTGTGCCTGGCATTGCTCCAACCCAGGTGGAGGACTTTGCACTTACCATGGTTAAACTTCATTAGGTTGGCATCAGCCCACCTCACAAGCGTGTCAAGGTCCCTCTGGATGGCATTCCTTCCCTCCAACATATCAACCAAACCACACAGCTTGGTGTCATCAGCAAACTTGCTGAGGGCGCACTCAATCCCACTGTCCATGTTACCCACAAAGATGTTGAACAAGACCGGTCCCAACATCGATCCCTGGGGGACACCACTCGTTACTGGTCTCCAGCTGGACACTGAGCCATTGAGCACAACTCTTTGCGTGCGGCCATCCAGCCAGTTCTTTATCCACCGAGTGGTCCACCTATCAAATTGGTGTCTCTCTAACTTAGAGAGAAGGATGTCATGTGAGACAGTGTCAAAGGCTTTACATAAGTCCAGGTAGACGACATCAACTGCTCTGCCCCTGTCCATCAGTTCTGTAGCCCCTTCATAGAAGGTCACCAGATTGGTCAGGCAGGATTTCCCCTTAGTGAAGCCATGCTGGCTGTCCCCAAGCTCCTTGTTGGTTTTCATGTGCCTTAGCATGCCTTCCAGGATAATCCGCTCCAAGATTTTGCCAGGCACAGAGGTGAGACTGACTGGTCTGTAATTCCCTTGGAGAAGCAAAAATTTAAGGCTGCAAGTGACTAAGATTGTTCATGGAAAACAGTGGGAAGTAGTTAGATAGGACAGTAATGGAACTGGCAGACCTGAGAGAAGATGCAGCTCTCCACCATGAAAGATGGGATACAACAGTGTAATAGTTATAGGTAAGGTCATGTATTTAAAAGTTAACGCCTGTGGTAAAAGGAGATGTAACTGTTGAATGTCAGCATGTGAGATCACGGAAAGGAGAAACTGGAAATGAATCATAGCAAATACAGCTGGATTGTGCCTGTGTATGTGTGAGAAAGAGATAATTTTGAATTTCAGTTCTGTTCTTCACTGTGCATATACCTTCCATTACCTTGGTGTCTACATGCATTCATGCAGACAGCAAGACACTGACACCTCCTCTCTGATTACAGTCTTACACACAGATATTCATCAAACATTTAGTAGTTTATTTAGACCATATTTCTCCAAATTGTAGGTCGAACTGGCATGCTAAAAGAAGTCTAAATGATGTTGAAACAGAAGATGTCTGCTGATTCTCCTGTTTCTCATCTAGAAAGGACCAAAGCTGTGGGAAAAACATGGAGAGAAATCTGTGGCAGGTACATGTATCACCAGAAGGAGAAATGCAAGCCTCACTGTGAAACACAAATAAATTGACCTTTCAAGACAGTGCTTGATGATTTTAAGATACACTGGAAATTCATTACACTCTGCTGCAAAATTTTAGTCTGGATTGTTTCACCTTATAATGAACCTGGCTGCAATATATCTTCTTAATATATTTGTTTTAATGGCAAAAGTACCACTCCTTCATGCCCAGGTACCACGCACCTCTAATTCCCTTGCATTTCTATTAAAAAACAAAGGCCCTGAACCTTAGCAGGTGGTAGAGAAAGCCACCAGGGCAGCAGATGATTAAAGTCCATTGGAAAGCATCTGTTCCTCTACCTGCCCCTCTAAGGGCTCAACCTTGGGCTCTGCCACTTAGCCAGCTACTTATTTTTTTATGATGTTAAATTCCTGCTTAGAGGCCTTACTATCAGTCCCTCTTTTACCTTCCCCCCTCTCACCAGAACCATGAGGAAATCTGCTGCCCCTTCACCTTTGCTCTCTTTCTTGCGTCAGCTTTGTCAATCAGAGAGATGATCCACTCATGAAAATGTGTCACAGCAACCAGAGTTTCTGCTCTGACCTTCAGCTCTGCCCTCTGCTGTGACAAACCAGTTTCATTTGCCACTCAGAGAAATCTGTTTATTTCCAGCAAAATGCAACGTCTTGCTTCCTAGGAGAAAAAAAAAAAAAAATATCTCTAGCTGAGGAAACACAATAATTTCCTGACTTTACTTTCTGTCCAGGCCTAGTTACAACTTCTTTATGTACCTGAGAAAATCTATACCAAACATTAAAATTGGTGCAGGAAATTGATCCTTCAATTAGTTTTCATCTCTTCCTTGCTGGGGGTGGGAGTTTTCATACAGGCAATGTACACTGCAGAGCTGGTAACAGCCAGTTACAAAGAAATGGATTTTCAAATAAAAAAACTAGTATCTTTTTTTAAGATACACTTCTGCACAATCCAGCTATTTGCTATCCTTGAGCACTCAAATGATATCTGTGTATTTTGTAAATATCCTTACATGTGATTACATGTCCAAAATTCCTGCTGAAAACTGCATGAGTTAGAAGACAATGTATGTGGCTGGCTATTCCACTATTTGACAGTGGGATTGAGTGCGCCCTCAGCAAGTTTGCTGATGACACCATGCTGTGTGGTTTGGTTGATGCGTTGGAGGGAAGGAATGCCATCCAGAGGGACCTTGACACGCTTGTGAGCTGGGCTGATGCCAACTTGATGAAGTTTAACCATGCCAAGTGCAAGGTCCTACACCTGGGTTGGAGCAATCACAGGCACAGCTACAGGTTGGGCAGGGAAGAGATTCAGAGCAGCCCTGCGGAGAAGGACTTGGGGGTGTTGGTCGATGAAAAATGAACATGAGCTGGTAGTATGCACTCGCAGCCCAGAAAGCCAACTGTGTCCTGGGCTGCATCAAAAGGACCGTGACCAGGAGGTCGAGGAAGGTGATCCTGCCCCTCTACTCTGCTCTCGTGAGACCTCACTTGGAGTATTGTGTGCAGTTCTGGTGTCCTCAACATAAAAAGGACATGGAACTGTTGGAACAAGTGCAGAGGAGGGCCACGAGGATGATCAGGGGACTGGAGCACCTCCCGTATGAAGATAGGCTGAGAAAATTGGGGCTGTTCAGCCTGGAGAAGAGAAGGCTGCATGGAGACCTCATAGCAGCCTTCCAATACCTGAAGGGGGCCTTATAGAGATGCTGGGGAGGGACTCTTCATGAGCGACTGTAGTGAGAGGACAAGGGGTAATGGGTTCAAACTTAAACAGGTGAAGTTTAGATTGGATATGAGGAAGAAATTCTTTACTGTAAGGGTGGTGAGGCCCTGGAATGGGTTGCCCAGGGAAGCTGTGAATGCTGCATCGCTGGCGGTGCTCAAGGCCAGGTTGGACATAGCCTTGGGTGGCATGGTTTAGTGGGAGGTGTCCCTGCCAATGGCAGGGGGGTGGGAACTAAACGATCTTAAGGCCCTTTCCAACCCTAACTATTCTATGATTCTATGATTCTATTCTATAGCACTGTAGGATGAAACTTTCAAAGTGTCCAAATGATCCAACAGCTGAAGGGCTAGACCAATTCCTGAAACGGACACGGTTCCCAGACCAGAACTTGAATGGACCACAGGCATTTAAGAATCTATCTGAAGACTTAAACACTTTGAGACAACAGTACTTGTTATCTGACTTTAACCTGAAAGTTTCCCTTGAAGAAACCAGTTGCACTCTGCACATATTCTATGCTGAACATCCCAGAGCTTTTATGCCAACAACCAGTTGTTGTAAAATACAGAAAAAAGAGACAACATTCTCTTAATAGGAATGGGGAAATAAAGATAGATAAGACAATACTTCCCTTCTTTTTGATTAGTGTCTCTTTCTTGTTTGAAGGCTCTCAGCCTCCAAAACTGTCCTGTGTTTCTATCTGCCAATTTCAGTAACTTTAGGGCAAAATTTTCTATCCTCCCTATGGAACACACATATACTAGTCACTCCTGTATACACATCCTCTATGGAAGACTTACTGAATTATACAGTTAAAAATTAGTAATTCAGATACAACCACTGCATGTCGTGATTGTAAAATCCATGATCACACCATAAAACTTCTTTTCTGAATAACACCATATAAGCTTCTTTTGAATTTCCTTGGATAAAACACACTTTAAAGAAATGTATAAATGTCTATCGAGCACCCACAGACTTATGTTTCATTGCTTCAGAATCCTAGCACCTAATCTTGCTTGCATGTCATGTACTATATTACAAGGAAATGAAATGCAATTCAGTAAATTATCCACTTCAAGTTGTGGCCATTTCAGTACATAAAAGAAGGGTCCTTTATCTTCTATTTATTTGTTTTAAATCCCACTGGGATGTTGGCTTTATATTTAGTCTTAGCATGGGCTTTGCTGTGAATCTTCAAGAAGGCTCCTCAAGCAGAGTTATAATGAGCAGAGCTGTCTCTAACAAAAGTAATCTCTGACTCTTAACACAAACATTATTTGTTGCACATCTAGTGGTAGCAGCACTGTATCTAATCCTGGCAACTGAGGCTTTGGTAACTAATAGTAGTGAACCTAACATTTTACTCTTGCTTTTAACAATTATCTAATCAGAACACTACAGAAAAGGGATTATCCTTAAACCAGGAAAGAACAGCCTGCAATGTGTGAACGGCTGGAACCCAACTGAGTAACGCTACAGCACATCACCTTGGAGTTTAGACTACTTATCAGAATATTAACAGAGAGGATTTCTTTTTAATCTGTTTGTACTAAGACTGCAGAATTATTAGTGATTGTTAATACTAGTCACTGCAAGAGACACTGGGAGGATAGTGTTCCATGTGGCTGTACTATAGCCCCTTGTCTTTGGCCCCTAACTCACAGTGTACATAGATCAGTATTTTTCTGCTGGCAATTGTTTATGTTGGGCACCTAATCCTGTGCTTACGTAATTGTACTAGTTCTGGTCTAATATTCAGAAGTGCAGAAATTTCCTTTTAATCCATCACCCCCTCTTGAAACCAGCCTACTTTAACCAAAATGGGAAAAAAAAAAAAAAATATCCAGCATGTAATTTAATGTAATTTATGCACCCAGATTTGGAAATTCTTGAGTTTGCCAGAAGAAGGGGTACCAATTACATTCTGAATGGATCTCATTCCAGATAAACAATTCTTGGCCAGTGCTTAGCTTCTTGAAATACCTTACTAAGACATTTAACATTAATAAAAATGATTGGTCTTAATAAAAATGATTCGGCTCTGAGAATTGAGCCCTTAATTATTTAAAAAATTATACCCTCATACATAACTGCACATATGTTAAAAAAAAAAAAAAAAAAAAAAAAGAACATATTAACTTCAAAACTATTGCTACCTACTTTCCCCCATCCATTTGACCTTGAAAGTTAAGGCTTTTCTTTTTCTGGCTTTACTCACCTGATGTGTTTCAGAGAAGCAATATTACTGGAGTCAACAGTAGAACTGATATGTGTAAGTGCTACTCAAGATGAGTAAGACTTGCACTATCAAGCTCTAAAACTGTTTGCTTACCGACAGCCTATGGACAAAAAGATAATGTTGTATGTGGAAAGGTGGACTAGGTTTGATATGAGAACTATATATGCTTCCTCTGACAAAAATGTTATTCTAATCTACCTGTAGAATATAAATTGCTGGCAGAAATAAGTTTTTGGTGGCTAAATTCCTGTTTGGTGCATTTTAAAGAGACCATGGTTTGGAGAAAAGGGAAAATGTTTCTGTAGTAAAGTATGGTATGCTCCCAAAAATAGTAGCTCAAAATGAATTATTCTTGCAAAGTTCATACTTGCAGTCTATTAATAATTAGTACTAAAGCTATTTAACCCCTAGGAGAGAAAAGTAATTTCTGCTTTTAAACATTAGCTGACCCTATCCTAAACCAGATATTTCTGACTAAGCCTAAACAAAAGTATTGTATACATTAAATAAGGAATATTTAAACATATATCTGATTCTTCACTAGGAACACTGCTGCAAGTGGACGAGAAAATTAAGCTTTTCATATCTGCTTCCCAGTGCAAGCTGTGTAAAACAGAATAATAAATGATTGTCACTTCATTTCAGAACATAAAATTAATCTTAGAAAACAGAAAAGTCATGAACAATATTGCAGCAGTATTTCATGGTTCACTGGTTATTATCACTTGCCAACATTAAGGTCACAAAAGAACATTTCTCATTTGTTGCCTAGAGTATCTGTGACTATATTCCTATTGTCAAACCTAACCTTTTGGAGAACCACAGAGGAGAAAAAAGGAGAAGAAAAGAAAACTCTTCAGAAGTGCACTTTCTTTTGCTGCACTATGTGTAAAAAATAATATTAAAATCAAAATCCTGAAGCTGCTGGATATAGAGCAGGTTGCGAACTTTAAATATTTAGTCCCTGATGAGAGTTAATTAACAAATTTCCAGCAACACCAGAACAATACCCTAGAGTCCAAAACTACAACTGCCCAGACCATCACTGGTATGCAAGTCTTCACATAACATAAAGTTTTGCTAAAAGAGACAACGTAGGGAATAAATAACTTTTGGGGGTAACAACTGATTATTTCTTGGTCAGTGATTTGAAAGTAATCATGTCTATTGGTGTACATAAACAATAAATATGATATTTATGGTTCATCCAGTTCATTCAAGAAACTTCTTTAAAAGAAGGGTTGTCTGTGGTTCTCCACCAGTTATGCAGAATTCTTCCTTCTGTGGCTCTTGGCTGAGGGACCAAAACAGATTTTCTCAATCTTATGCCTAATAAAAGTATTCACTTCATTCACTCATTAGTGACATTTATCACTAATCAGTCATTCTAGGATTTGAGGAGGAGACTCAGCATGGTGAAGAACCTTTAAGAACTACTGCTTTATTTCTACTTGTACATGTTCTGGAAAGACAATTTCACACTCCTTAGAGGGTTCTCAAAGGAAGACGTGATTAATGGTAAGAGGATGCCCCCAGTCTTGCAAAGCTTAGGAATTACACAGGTTATGTAATACAATGGAAAAAGAGACAAAGCCTATGCTAGTAAAATTAAACTTCCTCCAGATCATTCATCTGTCAAGAAATAGCCTGAATCAATATTTTTATACTCACCTGTCCTTCATAATGAAGTGTTTGCACCCAGATAACTGTTTGAGAATGGTCCTCAGCTCATGCTAATTGTCAAAATAAGCCCACAAAGTATTTGGCAGAGTGCTAGGTAGCACAGGCTTCCAGCATGCCTGAAACATTTCCAGCTATTTAACAGCATGCACAATTGAACCGCAGTGGCTAAGAAGATTTTTCCTTTACTAATACAGCTGCAGCCAGTGTCCGAGAGACCTTCAGTGAACGCCTTTAGAAAATCTTTCAAGAGTTTAGTCACAAAAAAAAAAAAAAAAAGAAGCAAACCCAAAACAAAACCAACCCACTCTGTCTCTCAATGGAAACTACATCAAACTGAGAATTAGTGAACAAATCATTCATGTTCTGTACATTTAAGAAGTAACTCTTCAAATATTAAAAGGTCAGATTTGAGTTTGTGATACTGGAATATTAAGCATTTGAAAGAATAAAGTATCGATTTCCCTACTGATGTGTGGGTGTTTTATAAACATTATTTCCATTAACATCAATGGAAATTGCCCAAGCCAACCTTCCAGAGCACCATATCAAGGGCAAACTCCTATAACATTTGATTTTGTTACTAATTCAAATACCAGCTCTGAATAGACCAGTCCATAGATTACACTACAGCTTGAGGAACGGTGAAAAAAAAAAAAACAAACCCCCCCAAAAAAACCACACACATACACACACACACAAAAAAATAACAAAACAAAAACAAAAACCACACACACACACAAAAAAACAAACACACAAAAAAAAAAACAAAAAACCCACAAAAAACAATGGGCTTCCTGCTTTGATTTTATTTTATTTTTAATAAGATACAATATTCTCTAAAGTCACATCCGTACTGAGACTCAGTACTGGAAGGGCAAGGGAAAGTAAACAATTAGGCTTGCTCCTGTTAGCTTTTTTTTATTGTGGGGTCATGAACTCCTTCCTCCTGACTAGCCTCACTCTAAAATAAAGTGACTGGCTTGGATATAAAAGCGTTTGTGTTTTGACAGCTTTCCTGCTCTGCTTTTTCAACCTGAGCATAATGGGCAAACAGCGATGAGTTGGCGAAGTGTTTCAATTAAGTATATAGCAAGCTTCTTTGCCAGTCTCTAGTAAGCAGTTCTCCTTGGAACCCCCAAGTGTTCTACTTGGCCAGAAACTGATTTTGAAAGCTAATTAATTCTTGCATTAAGCCAAATTTTAGAACATCTTGTTTTGGTACATTATTGCTGATGCATAGCAAGTATTCAGGAAGGCCACATTATCAGCAATGATAGCTTCTTGTATTATTTACATTATGTTTTTTATATTGAAGCATTATATAGCACTTTATAATTATTAACCTAAAGGGGCCACCATCACTGGGAAGAAGCATGGTGGCTGGATGAACACTAAAGATGCATATCTCACTGTTTTCCACACAACTCATGTATTTTAAGCAACATTCAGTTTTGGGAAATGCAAATAAATGAATAAATACATTTATAGTGCATTATGAATAAAAATCCCTCAAGTCCAAGTGAATGAAGCATTACTTGTAGAATGACATCCTCCTGTAGCTACCTGGAAGTCTCTGTAGATGAGCAGAAGAGGAATAAACATTTTCCCATATTCAGCAAAGAAAGCATATAAATTCATACTTGACCTAGAATGGTTAGGAAAGTTTTTCCTGAACACACCATTAAAAAAAATTAGAACAATGATTGATTTTTTTAATAAATAAAACAAAGGTCAGAGTAACTTCTCTCACTGTCATATTTCAGTTGTGCATAAGATTGGCTCTGCTGTGAACCCTAAGCTGAGGACATATTTACTGATAGGTAAATATCCATTAAGGTTCATGAGGGTTTCCACAAACTTGGATGAGATCTGAGTCACTTCCAGGTGCCAGAGAAGGATGCAGACAGCATTTTGAGCAAAACAGGTAAAATACAACAGGATTTGTTTCATTTCTGCACAAAAAGATTTTTACCAGGATCACTTAGGCCTTACTTTGATATTTTGGGTTTCTTTCAACTCAAAAAACAATGTCAGTGTCTTATCTCTCCCAAACTGAAAAGGAAACAAAGTCCTTAAATGCAAAACCATGCAGTTTCACATAAACTCCACTGAAATTATTTAAAACCATCCACAGTGAGATGATTTACTGGTAAATAATCATCTATAGAGAAATTAGTAAGTGCCAAAGAATGTGATGCAAAACATTTAGGGGCAGTAAGAGTTTGCTCTGCATTTGGCTAGTGTTACACCAGCAATAGTAAGGAAAGATTTTTCCTTTCCAATTAGATCTAGCAAGAAAGTGGGTCTGTTTCTTTTGTGAACCAATTACAGAATCATTAATATTTTTACAAAGAATTATGTCAGTAATGCACATATCCTGACAAGAAAATACTGAGAAAATAAAAAGGTTTCTATAAAGAATCCAAAGAAGAAAACTGAAAAAATGGAGCAAACACACAAAATGTTGTCTAAAATGTAACTAAGCCATGTAGGTAAGCTCTGGAAGGGTGATAATTATTACTGTCAGATCTCCTTCCTTTCGTAGGCCATCCCCTGCAGGATGCTGAAATTCACATCAATGCCAATCCTACTCACTGAATACATTTTATTAAAACATTTATAAAAAGGCTCCCCATGGACAAAGGATTACTAAATAAGTCTCATGCAGCTAAAAAGTCAGAAAGATGCTGTTCAACTGACCAGGATGTAGGCTTAAAGCAAGCAAGGGATTTTGCAGCAGAGATAAGATATTCTTTAGTCTTTTCACAAATTAAGGGAGTTACAATTCAACAAGTTCACATTAAATTATTAATGCTGGCTTGCAGTAGTAATTGATAAAGCAGATGAAAAAAAAAAAAAAAAAGGAGGGGGCAAAAAATTCATTAATGGCTTGAAGCATTGTCTCCCACTGTGAATTTATACTATCTTAATCCACAACCTGCCAATGTGTAGAAGCTGTGCATTCTCCCACTGAAGACCCATATATTCACTCACCCCTTGGCACTGCCTTTGCTGGGGTTACTGCTGTGGCAGGCTGGGGTAGAGCCCTGGGATCTGCTAAACTCTGAGCAAATAATTTGGAGATTATTTTCTTTTCCAGTGATTTTAACGGATGCAGTCGGTTCCTGTTTGGGCAGTGGTGGACACTGCTTATGCCCTTGTCTTTAGCTGTGGAAGGCAGAGGCTTGGGATAGCCTAAGCTCCCCTATGGCCATGCCCAGCTGAGGCAGCCCTCTGAGAGCACAGTCTCTGAACTGGTGGAAGTAGGACCCTGCTCTCCTCTCAGGAAGATGAGTTATGGTTTTGAGTGGGTAGAATATTTTGAACAGTAACGTGGTTTTATCATAATGACATTGAAACTGCCTGGCTGGCAAGACAGAGAGAGACATTATTCTACAACCAGTCAATACTAATAGCATCCACACTGACTCTGCTATGGTTTTCTATGGAATCCGTGCTTTCCAACCCGACCCAGCAATGACGTGGAGGAAGGCTTTATCATCATTTTTTTTTATTGTTTCATCCCACACTCCTCTTCCCACTCCTCTCCCTTCCTGCAGCATCAGCACCACTTCAGCAGCAGCAGCAGGGACTTAGTGAATGATGTCTGACTTGGAATCAGTGAATATTTCATGCCCTTCATCTGTTGCCTACTGAAAGGACAGGACCATATCAGTGTTCTCCTGCTGAATAAACTCATAGTCCTCAGGACTATCACAAGAAGGGTTGTGTGGCATAAGACTGGCTGTTCTCTCTTCCTTTGCCCTAACTGTACCCAAAGTTGGCTTGCTATAGTCTAGATTTTACATATACTCTTTTTCTTTCCTATTTATGTACACAAAACCAATAAACATATATATCTCTTTCCTTTTTTCATCAGAAATGTTTGACTGATAGAAATGAGACACTGGTTGGGTAGATCAATTCTCCAGTAGGGCAAAATGAACATTGTATTTCTTCTATCGTTGGGTAATACCTCTTGCTCACATGCCCAGGATCAAAAATTTCCAGTTTTAGTTTCAGTAAGGAACTTCCATTAGGTAAGATTGGTTAGGACCTCTTAGTATAGGATACATGTGCCCTGTAAGCTCATCTAGATGTATTTTATTCAATTGATTCCCTGCCATTGCAGTGGCCTCTGGCATTGCTGGTATTTCAGTTTCACTTGATCTTTACCTGTGGTACATCCATATTTATATCTATTAAGAATTTAGTGCCTTAGCTTATAACTGAGGTTACTGAGTTCCGTATAGGGACATATTTCATGTCCTGTCCCTTACGGCTTTAAATTCCTTGTAAGATATAATGAAATACTTCCACAACCTGAAACACCATGCACCTTCTAAAGCAAAACCTTTGTACAGTTCATGTTTTGCCAGTGAAGATAGGAATTCATCTGATGGGAGTATTTTTCCCAAATGTAGAATTCAGAAGATAACACAGACTGCACTGTTTTCTCTCCACCACTGCTTTCATGCATTTCTCACACTCTTTCTCCATCATTTACTTCACTTGTTCTTTTTTGCTCCATATGTGAAACAGAGGGCAAAATCACATTATTAGTCATCTGTTTGTAATAGTGGTAACAACATAATGAAAGACACCCTTTTAATAATGTCTTTTCTGTCCATGCCTATTGCTCTGCTAATAATGTGGGAAACTCAACAAAAATCGAAATTCATCCTGACCCTACAGCTATTGTGTTGGCTTCAGATTCTTATTATTCTAGAATGAGAAGTGGAGAGGCTGTCTGAAGGTGCTGAATTTCTATCACATAATTTTCCTTTTCCTCCAGTTATTCTCAAAGTTTTTGAAAGTATTGCTGTACAGTTAAATATGCTTTGGACTGTATTTCTGAACAGCTTGCAGAGACTACCACATAACCTAATGAATGTTCTACTTGAAGGATTGGCTCCATTAATTGGCACTGTGGTATTCTCCTGATCTCTTCCTTCCTGTTTCCAAAGAGAAGTGTCAACATTTAAAACTCAAGATTTGTCTGCTGATATTTTTAAAGAGATAAATAATTTAATTCACAAGTCTGTGAAGTACCTACTCAATCATAAATGTGATTACAGCAGAGCTGCTCTCTGTAAAGGGAGTACGGAAAAGCTGAAAATCTACTTATCAGTCTACTTCCCAGTTACAGTGAGCAAAGGGCTAAATATTGTAATGCAGGACTGTGGAGAAACCTGAGCTACCTTGGGTGTTAACTTCAATATGAACATGGTTGCTTCTTCAGCTTCTCCACCAACATCCCAGACTGAATTTCTCACTGACATAGTCATAGAATCACAGAATCACAGAATAGTTAGGGTTGGAAAGGACCTTAAGATCATCTAGTTCCAACCTCCCTGCCATAGGCAGGGACACCACATGCTAAACCATGACACCCAAGGCACAGTTCAACCTGGCCTTGAACACCTCCAGGGATGGAGCATTCACAGCTTCCCTGGGCAACCCATTCCACTGCCTCACCACCCTAACAGTAAAGAATTTCTTCCTTATATCCAATCTGAACTTCCCCTGTTTAAGTTTGAACCCATTACCCCTTGTCCTATCACACACCTCTAGTTCTTCCTGAGAGACATGTTCTGAAAAAAAAAAAAAAAAAAAAGTTTAGCATTTTTAACATTATTCTGGCATAGGCAGGAATGAACAAATTCACAGTAATGAATCTAGTCCACCAGGTTTTGTTATTCCATGTGTGGATAAAATGACAGTTTGTGTTTCTAAGGACAGGTCTAACAGCATAGGAGAAAAACAATTTCTGATAATTTCCCGACACAAGCCAGGCCACATGTGAAGCTGTCAGTAGCTCTTAGGCAGGTAATACTCACTGGATTTATAGGTGTTTTCTAGAAAAGTTATGACTTGCTATTTTATCTAATTTTTAAGGTATTTTTAAAAAAAAAAAAAGACACATTAAATTTCTTAAAGCTATTCCTATTTCAGTCATTTACATAATTTGTTTTTACTTTTCCAAAAGAAGTTCTGTCAAGAAAATACAGCTGTATACAATTTTTGCTCCTCTTCTGCTGCTGCTCATCCTGATTGTTAAATTCTAAGCACAACAGAGCAATAGACCTCTCTCACACCAGGACACTATTTATATAGGGATTTCACCCTTAAAAAAAAAAAATCAATGCCTAAAATATATTACCATACAATATTTATCTTTTTTTATAAAAAGAAAGAAAAAGCATTGAAAGTTTTAAATTATTGAAGAAGAAAAAGCTCTGTCTAGAACTTAGGTGAAAAAAAAAAAAAAAAAGAATAAATGATGTCCTTCATAGCACGGTGTCAAAACTATAAAGAAATAGAAATAGGAATTGCAGGGTGTTAACCCAGGAAAGAACTGTGCTTGATCAATCTACCATCATCTTGCAACTTTTCTTCTTTCTTGATACATTCTTATGACCTAAAGAGATCTCAGAAATATAGATTCTTTTCAACTTCACCACTGCCCAAAAGAAATCTAATGGTGGGAAGAGATGGTGCATCTTATCAGAGCATGTCAGCCTGAAAATATAAAAGAAAAAGTTCACTAGAATTTGTGGCCAAGGGAAAAAAAAACAAAACCCACCTTGAAAAAGAGGCAACTTTCTGCTTGCAACCATGTGCTTCAAATATCTCCAAAATAAAAATCAACAGAGCAAATAGCTTCTCATGATATCCCAGGGAAAAAAAGTATTTTTCAGGCAATTGAGGTAACATAAAATCAGATACATTTATGAAATGCAAGAACTATCTGACCAAAAGCACTGATGTTTGAAAGTGTATAAAGCATTTTATTTACCAAAATACCAACAGCATTTTGTCTTTATCAACATACACAATCAAATGGGATTAAACTGTGTTTGTCAGACTCATGCATTTACCCCACTGAAATCCAGACGGAAAGCAGATGCCACATGAACCTCAGCCTCAATGAATGCTATAGTTATTAGTTAGGCTTTAACTCACTTCAACTCTTTCCCTAATGTAATTGCAACTAATTATTCTATCAGCTATTCAAAAAAATAGAGCAGATTACTGTGCTGTAGGAAATATATTTGAATTTACAAAATCCTAGCCCATGAATGACATTGAATATGGTTATGCCATTTCACCCACTTAATACACAACATAAGATGCAATATACACTTTTACCAGATGTCTGTAATAATTCAGTCTCCCCACCTTTGACATAGTCCTGAATAACAGGATTTAACTGTAAATGTATATGTTTTTTAACATGGACATGACAGTTATGGATTGAACAGTCTGAAGACCCGTCTACATCTTCCACGAGTGCATCCCACAGGTGACTGATATGTAATCTTGCACACCACAGCTTGGTCCCATCAATCTTAAGTGACAGCCTCAACCAATAATAAAAATAATGAAATAACTATGTTAGAAACTTGCAAAACATATTATTCAGAGAACTTTAAAAATCTCACTTTGAAATCATTACATACATAACCACCACCACCCAAAAAAAAAAAAAAAAAAAACAAAAAAAAAGAAGCAACCATATTTTCATAAGATGCATACTATGTAAAGTTAAAAACAACAGGAATCAAGGTCTCAGTTAATATTTCCCCTTTTCTTGGATTTTTTTTCAGGCTATGATACATTCCATTCACTTGTTACTTCCATATATAGAAAGACAGAAGTGTACTCTCTACTTGTTGTTTTCATATCCCTTTCCTCTACAGACAGATCTCCATCTATTGCTGATACTGAATACCCACTTTTTCCTTAAGCCAGCAGCTTTAACATGTAAGCAATCTTTTTCATCCCTAATGTAAGCATGAATGGGAATAAACCCTATCAGCTTGATGAGAATAACCATAGATAGATTTCCTGGCTGATAGGGCATTCGGTATATTCCAGGCTGAAGCCTATCTCAGTACTCAAATGTATATACATTCACTCACATAGACAGTATCCTCTGTTTTTTTGTAGTAAGTTCAGATGCTATCATACAGATAAGCTGTTGCACTTAATGTATATTATTTTCACATACATCATCTTAACCTCCCTAAAGGGTCTAAGTCTTTGAAAGTTGGTTACACAGCCAAGTAGTCTGAATACAAGCAATGCCTAAAATACAAAGAAGACACGTTCTTCCACATCCGAGTATAAAAAACACTTCCAAAGTATAAGAAATGGCGACAAAGTTCTACGAGATCCCGGAAGATGATATCTATCTAAAGGCATATACTCAGATATAGGTGTCTGGTAGATTATCCAGACAAATACCTCAATGATATAGTTTCACACATTTCCATAAGTATCTTTCCCTCAGATACGTCCTTAAAATGGAAACTTCTTCCTGTCGATTGTCTGCCTTTCTGACAGTCTCTGGACCTCAGCATGGAATTTCCCCAAATCACCTGTTGATCACCTCCAGAAATCTACCTTTTATGAAAAAACAATAATTCCTTAAGTACCATTTTTTATTCCATTTTATTTTGTTCAAATGTTTTATTTTAGGTTTAACCTTTTCAACTGCCACAGCAGTTGTGTTCCCCTTGGACAAAACTGAATACTCAAGAATGTTAGTCTTTAAAGAAAATAATAATTCTGAACTCAGTGATGAAAAATGTAAAACTTGCAAGCTCAAAAGTCAGAAGGCAAAAAAAATTCAACACCCCCCCCCCCCCAGTTAACTACAAAATGAAACCTGAATTAACAATAGTCTCTGGATTTTTAACTCAGTCTTTTTTATTTTTGTGAGAATTGGATTTCGAACAAATAAGTTTGGCAAATTCATTACATGTTTCAGATAATTTTTTCAATAGGCAAAAAGAAGTTGTTTCTTTCTGTAAGGGGACTCAGACCTTGTAACAACCCAACTATTGTTGCCAATTTGGCAGGAGCCTGGAGGCTTGAGTGCTTAATGCACTGGCATTTACATATAAATTGACATATTTTTTATCATTCTGGGTATTTGTTTGAATGTGTACCCTATGTGAGATGGGAACAGAAATCTGGTTGTCCAAGTTCCATATGAAAGCAGATCTATAACTGATCAGTTGTGCCTTTACCCTCTGGGGCAGATACAGATCAGTGAAAAGACACATTTTAATACTTGCTTGCCACACACTATGGTACTGACAGAAACTGAAACACAGAGTAAATCAGCATGCAATATACTAGCGTTCCTCAGCTGCTAAATCTTCTGGGTGTGTGAACGGCTTAAGAGATAATGCATGAAGGACTAGAGGTGTTATGGGATGTCCTTCTGACCTCGTTGTGCTAAAACAAAGTCATCTTGTTAAAACTTTGCCCAAGTATGAAAAGAAACGGTGCTCAGAAGACAGTCCATATCGTACCTCATCCTGTTCATAAACATTAACTTTTTACTGCATATCTATTTCCAAGTGTCTTTGAAATTCTGAATGTCCTTTTTTTCAAGTGACAGAATGAGAACAGCTATGAACATCTGCATGTATATGTGCTCTCCTCAAAGCTGAAGGACAAAAAAGATGGGCCGCTGTCATTGCGTTACCATGCAATTGCTGCGCAGCTTTTGTTAGTGTTGTAATGCAGGGGGTCAGATAAAATGGCCAGGAAGGTCCCTTTTAATTGGAAAATCCATTAAATAGACAGGGAGGAACGGGAAATGTATACTATGAAAAATACCAGCATTAATCTAATTTTTGCTTCAAGATCACAGGCTGGAAAATATTTACGAGAAATGCACAGAGCTCAAGGCAAGGGTCAAGCAGCAGAAAGCTGAAGAGACAGTGTGCCATTAATATAAAGGATTATAGTCAGCATATGACTGAGAATAATACTGTGGATTCTCTGGCAAAGACACACATACAAAAGGCTTCTAAATGAAATCAATGAAGCATGAGTTCTGATAGTCTAGCAGAACACTCTGGCATGGTGCAGCCGAAAAAGGAGAAAAAAAAATACCAAAACACTAGGGGAAAAAAGTAATAAACTCTTGCTACCCATGGGCAGACTTCACAGCAGTTGAATAAGACAAATAGAAGAAAGCATTTGCTACTGCCCAGAGGGAAATGTAATGACCCAAGTTATGACCTGCCATAGAGAAAGCCCCATGGAATAAGACAGCAACAGAAATAACGGAAGTTATGTGAAACTAAAATAGGGTCTGGATTAAGTGCAAGTCAGCAAAGCACTGATGGAATTGAGAAAAAATTTTGATAAAGCACTACTTCTCCCTTCCCCCATTCAAAGATAAATTATTGCCCAGTCTATTCAAATACAAACGTAACACATGTAATGGGAAAAATATTGTGGCTGAACTGTCATATGCTAGAAAAAGGGTAAGTTTAGAAGTCTCAGAATAGAGATTGTGAGTGGCCCAGCTGTTATATCCACATACTATTAACACTGAGCCACCAAGATCATTTCTAAGTCTAAAACACTATTTTTTTGTTCTCTCTGCAGTACAAGCCTTCAAACTTCATAAAGGCCTTAAAACTTTACTGTCCTGCTAGAAACAAATCATTGCTGTGTGAGAGAAGTCATTGCTTGTGGAAAGTTTGACCTATCTGACGAATTTCTTAATAATTGCCTTTTTTTTTTTTTTTTTTTTTTTTTTTTTTTTTTTCCCTTGTGTTTCAATTGCAGGCAGGGAGGCTTTCAGGAACAGAAAATATTTCCCTGTGCTTAAGATCCATGTACATCTTTGGCTACAGTTCTTAAGTAGCAGGCAAAGACTGTAGCAAATATCTGAGTTATGGTTTGGAAGAATAATGATTCTCCTATTTTTAAAGGTTTCCTGGGTTTATTTATTTTCTTAAAATAATAGAACTCACTTTTCATCATGCAAGGTTGTTAAGCTAAGCATCAGTGTGCACTCATTCTCTTCCGCTCTCTCTTTTTCTTCCTGGCAGCCTTTATCTACTTCACAGGAGAGATTAACATCATTCCTTTGAAAGAAAGTATCTGGCCCAAGTTTTCCTCCAGTCTCTCATTCTACACCTCCTTTTAAAACCAGACTGAAAAAGTGAACTTTTCATGGAAATGCTAACATGAAACATGTTGACCCATCTTTCCTCTTCCCCTTGAATTGCTGAAATATTTGTTGACTTTGACCTAGATGCATCAGTTATTTAGAAGCCTTGAAGTTATACTTTTAGTAAGGCAAGTTTCTCTGGAAAAAGGCAATATTCTTCCACCCTGTCTGCATTAATATCTGAAGGTTATAATACACCACCTCAGTGCACCTCCTTTGTACGAGTCCTTCCATATTTTTTCATCACAGACCTTCTTAATGATCCGCTGTCTACATATAACAAATTCTTAAAAATGGACCTGCTGACTTCAAGATACTTCCCCAAAAGATGGCAACAGGCATAAAAAGGGGAGTATTTACTAGCTCCTTTATTTTTATCTGTGATAATGGCAGGAGAGATTTCTTTTCTGAATAAAGAATTATAAACTTGACCCAAAGTACATAGGCATTTAAGCAAGGAAAAAAATAGGGTTCGGAAGTGGCTGTTCACTCTTTATTTTTTTCTTTACCCTCAATAATCCTGTAGCTATCTTACTGCATCACCTTCCTTTTCTGACAGTTAGAAAACATAATCTAGTTTCTGCTTTAAGTTTCTTCTTTCGTGATCCATAACTATTTGATCTTGTAGTGACATTATCCTCTACCTTAAATAATTATTTCCCTTCCTTGTTATTTATTCTCCTGAGTTTGCTTGTAAGAATCAATTATTTCCCTTTTCACCCTTTGTTTTAAGAGGCTAAGCAAGCTGTGCTCTCTTGAAGATGTCTATATTGCCTCCTGTTTCAGTAAAACACAGTCCAGAGGTCTCTGAGCTAGAAGAAACACAAGCTAGTCAGCCTACATGATTCATTGCCACATCCCATGGAATTACCAGTTTAGGTCTGAAATTAAAATAGACTCTCTAGAGCAGTACTACATTCTTGCTAATAATTTTCTTCCTTCTATCTTCTAACTTTTCTCTCTTCCTCCTCTGCCCTGAGAGATCAACTTACATACACATTTCTTCCTTTGCCTTTGCTTTTTCTCACCCTTCAACAATGTTCATCTCCCAGTGAAAAGAATCCATGAATTAGTGTTTGAATATTATCACTGGTGGAACACAGAGTGCAACAGAGAAGAGGAATGCTGTACTTTCAAAATGGATCAATTGACAAATGTGGTGCCCAAAAGGCAAATACAGTTGTGATAGATGATGTGAATCATTTTGAATTTATTGGGCTGATAATGAAAGACACTGAATGCACATCACATCTACTTAGCTCAATAAAAGTTGAGAACAGCATTTGTTAAGAACTAGATGGAAGAAGGGGAGGCAGAGGGAGATGAAACAAGTAATTAAGATACTGTGAGAAAGCATGATGATGTTACAGAAATTAGGAACAGAAGGGATTTTATGAATGGTTGTCTAGTTCATTAATAGCCAAAAGAAGTATTTTCCCTTGTAGCACATATTCTACAGATTATAACATCAAGTCCTGAAGATGGGCCATAAAATGTCCTTGCATTTCTCTTTCAGCCTATGGATCTATTGCCTGACTGGAAAAAAAGAAAATAAAAAAAAATCCTATGACTAAAAATACTATCCTTGTTCTTTATAGCAGATCAGCTGTACTGGAACTGGCTTGCACTAGAAAAAGAGGTGGTCTGGGAGGAAGAGGGGAGGGGAAAAGAAATCACATAGTCCTCTTAAAGACAGATGGAAAACTCTGCTGAGCACCACCATGGCGGGCACCTGCTGTGCTTTGAATGGTGGGTGATAAATAGCACACAGCTGTAAAATGGTGGGTCTGGCACTCTCATCTCCGTATATCACGGACTTGCATTGTGTCAATTCAATGTCTACAGAGATCATAAATGCGTGTTCCACACCTGTCTGCTGATAGATATTATACAATCTTTTTGAATCCCTTTCTATAGTACTTGGGTTTCGAAAGATCTTTTCATTGAAAAATGGGTTGAATGAGTATTCTGAAAATTTTCCTGAAGACTGCTTAAGTGGGAGTCAAGCTGCTTTGGTTTGTGTCATGGAAATAAATGTAATATTTCTTGAAACACAGTGAGGTGAAATATGACCGCTTGGAGCTCAGCGTTATCTTTTCAGTCTGAAAAATAGACAGTCATAGGGTTATAGGTGCAAGTATCTCAATCTAACCGACATATTCCTACAAATAAATTTAATTTTAATGGGAATTTTCCCCGGCTAACAAATGACTAAGGAGCAGTGCATAAAGCCCAAAGGTAGTAGCCAGTATTTCAAGGACTTTTTGTCTTCCTGAAGGGGATTGCACTATATAACATCTACATGTAGCACTTATGAAATATACATAACTGGGAAGCTAGATATAGAGAATAAAATAGTGAAATGAGTACATCTGCATATCTTGAAATCATGCCATTCCCTCATTTCTGTACATAGCTCCACAAGTGGAAAATCTGCGCCGATAGACACGTTAAAGTCACAAATCGTGTTTCAGAAGTGGATTTGAAAACTATATAAAATTCCCTTAGCAGAAAACATATCCAAATACTCAAGATGCTGTGGGGAGGAGAAAAAAAAAAAAAAAAAAAAAAAAAAAAAAAAAGGAGGAGAAAAAAAAAGAAGGGAAGAATTAAAAAAGAAGAAATGGGAACAAGAATCTATGTAGCTATGACTGTGCTGATCTCAAATTTTTGATTTCTCTGTCAGAAAGCTTAGAAAAAACTGCTTAAAAAATAAAAAACCTAAACCCTCAAAACATCAGTAGCAGATTAGAAACCCAAAGCTGCTGGACAGCAGACTTTTTGAGTTTAAAGGTGAGGAAGGAGGGTTTAAAAGGCAAGAAAAAAGAACCAGAACAAGTTTGGATTTGGGGGTTTGTTGCTGGTTTTTTTTTTTTCTTTTTTTTTTCAGTGAAAGAAAGAAGACTGTGCAGCTAATCCTAAATAAAGGAAAACATGTTATTACATGGCATGTCACAGACTTACAAAGCAAAAATGTTTAGATGGAAATTAGGGGGTAAGCCCAGCTGGAGGACAACTAATAGTGCCATGTTCAGGGTCAGTACTGGGGTGACATTAATAACTTCATTAAAGACTTGGGCAATGGGGCGGAAGATACCCTCTGAAACCTGGGTGGAGAAATCTATCTGCTGCTCTTCAGAGGGACTTTGGCAAGGTAGAGAAATGGTATGATTTGAAATGCAAAGTCAGGAATTTGGGACACAGCCACACCATAAAGAAGTTCAGGCAGGGGCTAGGTGCACAGAGAGCAGTCATGAAGAAATGTAAATGTTTTAGCACCATAACAAAACACCGTGGCCAGATTTTTCCCTGCCCTTACAAAAACTTTCATTTATTTCTTTCTGCCAGTTTAAAAGCTAGAATAATATTGAGAAAACAAAAAATAAAAAATGGAAATTGAAGGGTTAATAGACTTGAATATTACAGAAAGCACTGCCATGTGTTTTGAAAGCCATTTGACAACACAGAGCAGGAGGTGTGGTGCCCTGTAGTTCAGAGGGTACATTGTTTACCATGAAATGCCGGATTTGCATATGGTAAGTACTTTCTTTTATTAAAAAGCAATGCAAATAGTCACACAAACTCCTCTGTAAATAGCAAAGGAGAACACTTAGCCACCCATACTGAGCTTTTACACCAACTGAAATGGCAGCAGAATCTGGCCTAGACATCGAAAATACCCAACATGTTTGAGAAATTTGTCTAAGTAATTTTTCTTTCCTCTGATGGCTGCTTTGCTCCTTTAGCACCTATATAAAATGAAAAAGAGGTGAGCTCCTCCTGCACATGAAGAAAAACCTTCTTATTTAAAAATAAGATTTCAGACTTTTATGGCTTATGAAACCCTACTGGCAAACAAAGCTCACAGAAACCCTTATAACCTATAGGATACACAGTTTATCTTTGCTCTGATTAGATTTTCCATATGTTTTAATCTCTTCTCTTTCTTTACACACTTTATAATAAGACCCTTTTCAAGCAAACACTCTTTAATCTTATAATTTTTAAACTAATACCATGTCAGCTGTCTTTTGGGCAAGTGACCTTTTCTTCTTCTTTTGCTACAGGTATAAAAAAACAAAAAAAAAAAAAACAAAAAAACCAAACCAAAACAAAAAAAAAAACACAACAACAACAACAAAAAACAACTGTCGTTCCGATTTTTATCCTTGCTCAGCATTCTGGATCTCAAAACTCTTAATCTATTTTTTGTCAACAATAATACTTCTCAGTCTGACTTTCTCGGTGAACAAACCTTAGAAAATGTTGCTTCATGAAAGCTATTTGATTAATTTGTCTAAATGCATTTCTTTTGTAAACCAGGTTGATTATTTAAAAATGTCAAGAGTCTGGGAGCAGATTTGAGAGCAATCCTGGCAAACACTATCGACCAGATTAAAAACAAAGTGTAGAGACATGACAGTAAGGTGGACCAATGACTGGCCTGCCATCTGTCATGGATGGATTAAAAGTCTTTCTGTACTGACATCTAGGAGACACTAATTCCAGTCCAAATACATGGATTGACTCATGCAGAAGGAGATTTACTTATAGGAAAGTTTTTTTCTGGGTACTTGAAAATCAGCACCCTCTTACTAAAACAAATTTCTCATCCTGATTACAGGAAAACTTGCATGTCCTATGTACTATATACTAACTACCACATCTAATTAATTGAGTGAATCATTACAAATGGCTTCTGTACATCTTGAGTGGACAAAAGATAAAATAGTTAAGAGCTGTAAACCACCAGTTTAATTTTCATAGTGTTGTTACCAGTAAAATGGCCACTGATCATGCAAAGCCTGAAGGATTTTCTCACAGAGAAGAATTTATCTAAGGAAGATTTCTCTGTCAGTTAAAGCAGCATGAATCCAATTTAACTGCACTGGTCTCATATACATTCACTCCAGATTGAGGCAGTGCTACCACTACCTAAACAAAATCTCAGTCACTCCACCCCAGAAATTAAGCTGCCTCCACTCTTTGATGGGGCTTTTAGAAGGAGACTTGGGCTGTGTGCACTCCAGAAATAACCTTTTTAATAATAACCAGCTTTCTCCCTTAAACACTGACAAACTCCACACACTTTATTTATGCCAGATGAGACCAATACTGCTTGGTATCTCTGTTTACAGCCTAGATGATATGACAGCAGACATGCTCAGAAAGTTTATGGATGACATCAAACTGGGGGAATAATTAAGATAGTGGGGCCTGGCAGGCTGGAGAAAGGCCCTCACTTCATGTGATTCTTTCTTCCTGGGTGCCTCATTACACGAAAGATGTTAACATACTGAAACATGTTCAGTGGAGGCCACCAAGCTGGCTAGGGGCCTGGAGCACACGGCATCCCAGAAGAGGCTGGAGAAGCGGGTTCAGCCTGGAGAAGAGAATGCTCACAGGGAAGTTTAGTGCTCATAAATACCTGACTGAAGGACACAGAGAGGAAGAGACAATCTTCTCAGAGGAGGACACCAGTAAGATGAGAGGCAACAGAGACAAGCGAGGACATAGGCAATTCTGATTAGATATATGGAAAAAAAAAATTCCCATGAAAGTGGTCAAATAGTGACAGAAGTTCCCCAGGGAGGTTTGGATACCTCCATCCTTGGTGGTGTTTGAGAGCCAACTGGTTAAAGATTTGTGCAACCTGATGTGATCTCTATGAAGGACCTTGGACTAGATGACTTCAAGAGGTCACTTCCAACCTAAATTATTGTGTGATGCTATAGCTGATACTTGGATTGCAAAAGTTAGCTCATATGAATACTTCCTGAAAATTCTTCACAGAAATAAGAATAAACTTCTCAGCAATGGAATAAAGCCGTTAAAACCCCTAGATTTCCGGGATAAATCTTGATTTTACAACATCAGGCTATTAATGACAGTCACATTATCATTTTTAGGTTACTGACATCTAACCTACTCATACTTCTATAGAAGATTGGTCAGATTACCCAGTACTGGTAAATATGATAACACTGGACAACAGTAACAACAATACAGTGTTCTTCCAGTATCTGAATGGCGGCCTACAAGGATGCCTGAGAGGGACTCTTCATTAGGGACTGTAGCGACAGGACAAAGGGCAATGAGTTTAAACCTACACAGGGGAAGTTCAGGTTGGATATAAGGAAGAAGTTCTTTACTGTGAGGGTGGTGAGGCACTGGAATGGGTTACCCAAAGAAGTGGTAAATGCGCCATCCCTGGAGCATTTATATATCTGGAACATATACCTGGAGTTCAAGGCCAGGTTGGACACAGCCTTGAGCAACATGGTCTAGGGTAAGGTGTCCCTGTCCATGGTAGGCGGCGTGGAACTAGACGATCTTAGGGTCCTTTCCAACCCTAACCATTCTATGATTCCATGATTATTTCATCTTTCCTTTACTTCAGTTCTTTGAAGTTAAGTTTACTAGTAAATATACCTGTCAGAGAAAAGTATAACAGCTACGATTGTTCATGATTCTACCTTTCGTTTTTGTACGTTGGCTGTAATTTGAACTCACAGATCTAATACTGGAAATTTCCTGTTCTGATCTCTGCTCTGTGCACCATAACAAATTATACTTTTGCTCCCAAATTTTGCACTCTTGAAACAATTATAAATGTATCTTTATTCAGATGGGCTTTGTTAAATCATAGCCAAAGAGGTAGTATCCAATACTAGGCTGAACAGGGCAGTAAAAGAAGTCAGCATTCAGCATACAAATCCTCTTCATATTGGGCTGAGGACTATGAGAGGGGAAAGCTCTGATTACATCTGTGGGTTGATGACTTAAAAAAAAATAAGTGAAAAGATCATTCCATCACAGTATGACACTTTTGCCTATTTCTCTTTGCCAGACACCATAGCTAGGGATATCTGAAGACAAAGCTGAACTCTAAACACAAATAATTCCAAATTTATATTGTCAGCTGCAGTCCATGACATAAATAACCTAATTTGCCCTCTACACAAGCCTACAACTAAATTATTCTAGCAACACTTCAGAAAAGATTAATTTTCAATAGTGGCTACATTATTTGCAGTTCCTGAGCAACACTTATAGGGCCAGGAACATTTTTTCAGTCTGTTCTCTAATTGTCTAGAAGACTTACTGAAGGCCTGGGAAAATGCTTTGACTGAAATGGTTTCTTCATTTGCTATAATGTGGGGAAGGGAGTAAGACAGCCTGTGTAGAGCAAGGCCAGGGTAAGGGTGTCTGCTAATCTTTCTGCACCAAAATTCGTATACAGCCATCCAGGACACAAAGCCTTAGCAAGTCAATTGTTACACATGCAGGTGACTCAGTGCCTCAGTAAACCAACCATTTTGCTATTTACCTTCCTTCTCTCTTAACTCCTTGCCTTGTCTGCTCTGGGCTACAGCCATACTAGTTGTCTCAACAACAGCAGGAATGGTTCCTTGTTTTTGATGCAAGTTGACATAATGTGGCTATGTCTATTTAAGAGTCTTTGGCACCTGGGTGGCTTTGTCACAAGGTCCATTTGGGACTCTAACTGGCTGACTTGCTAACTGTGCTGGAGAATTATTTGACAAAACTGTACCAGGGACTATTTACACAATTCAACAGTGTAGAATATAAAATTAGAATACCTGAGCCACAGGCCTAGCACTGTTGAACTTCATAAAGTAGAACCAGACGTGGCATCTAAAAGCTCAGGAATCTGCACCTTCATGAGAAAAAAAAAAAACAGTGTCAGAAAAAAATGAGAAAAAATATTCTCTCTTTTTATATTGGATTAAAATTTGATGCTGCATATTGAACAAAAATCCTCTATTTTCCATAAGCATACTGACAAACACTTCGGATGACATAGTGTGCCTTTACATTAGCAGGCACAGCTGCCAAAAATGAGAGCTCTACAGAAGGAAAGAGCTAGTGTTGGTGATGTTTGTGATGATGGTAAAAAAGCTGCAGAGTTTTGCTTTCACAAGATTTACACTGATATAAATGAAGATTATCACCACTGTAATAGCTAATTAGCCCACTTTAAGTGAGACCAAGACAAAACACAAAGTGGTTGTGGGGTTTTTTTTCAGTTCTTTTCAGAAACATCTTTGAAATGAGTGTTTTTTCCACCTGACAACTGGCTAAGTCTTTTTTAAGTAGTTTTATCTTCTTACTAGTATAAAGAGTCAATTAATTTCATAATGCAAACTTAAATTAGCAAAAATTCCACTTAAGCTTGAGGCAGTGTAAAATAGCCACATCCTCTCGTGCGAGGGATTCTTGAGATAGTAATCTGCAAGCAGTTGGTGGGAGCTGCGTACATTTTTACTAAGTCACAGTACTGAGTGATTAAAGATTCAGACAACAGCAAGATTCATTTTTCACATGTATGTGATTTCTACTCCATGAATAGCGCTGAACAAAGAGATTAAAAAGAATTAAAATTCAAAAAAGTGTCAAAGAATATGCATAGGTAAGCTGTAAAAGTGTTTGTTCCTATACTGTATGCACCTATATATGCAGTAACAAAGTGGAATTTCAGATGCAAACATTAAAAATTCACATTGTGGTGAGAGGACAATAGGCATAAGTTGAAAAAAGAGAGGGGCAGCTGAATAGAACTAAAAACAGAACATTCCAACGTTAGAGGGTTGGGAAGTCTCCATCCTTTGAGAGGAGACCCAGTCCTGGTCGGTTCTCACTAGTACTACTGCTCTGAGCAGTAGATTGCACATTGCCCTGCAACATGAGTGAGGCGATGATATTTAGATGTATCAGAACCACAGCAAGATGATCTGGCATACTGTTATTTGATCATTTCTCAGTCATGATGCCAGTGCACATAATGGCTCATACCACCTCATTCTGACCACAGGGTATAGAAATACATACATATATGCACATATTTTTACACCTGTGGAAAGAGGAAATGAACACATTAACAGAAGAGGGTAGAACACACTCTTACTTCTTGTCAGAAGAGATATTTTCATAACAACTAGAAAGTTTCAGTAAATATTAAGTGGAAGAGGTGCTGAGAGCTCTGAGAAGTTAATTATTTCCCATTTGAAGGCTCCTTGATATAATTTATAGGCTATATTTAACGGTTGTACTGCAATGGTGTATATTTACATAATAGTATTCAATAATATATACTTAGCTGACAAAAAAAGACAAATGGTGGATCATTCTTATATGTTAAAGCACTTTCTAGCAACTAGGATGATTAAGTCATTTTAAAAAATAATCTATTTTGTTTGAGATAGCTTTGATAACTACTTTTTTCCTTCCCTAAGGACCTTTCGGAGATGAAACCAAACAGATGGTCACACTGATCATTTTAGATGATCCACAGCAACAGGATAATAAAAGTATTATGATCAGCGTGACCCGCACTGAAGGAAGAAGTCGCACTCTGCTCAGCTCTGACCCTGTTATTCTGGTCTATGACAGTGCAGAAGGAGTTATTAGATTTCAGATAGCCTCAAAATCTCTTACTGATTTCAAAGGCAGGTTCCTCTCCTTATTGACCACATTTGCTTTGTGTGCGGTAAACTTCCCTATTTGTGCTTTCTTTGGATGTGAATTTGTATAGGTTGCCTATTTCATTGTTCTGAGGAAAAGTGGCTCAGAAAAAAAACAAATCTGTGCTTACAGATATATAGCAGTAATGAGCTAGCAAGGATGTATTTCACTATACTTTAACCATCTTTCAGATATAACCTTAAGAACCCTTCAAAGGACATTTTAAGCTCCCTCACCTGTGCTTTTTTTAAACTAAGTTCCCAACTTGCAGGCTTCACTTTGCAGGACTCTTACTTTTTGAGTCTTTTTACGCATTTCTGAGATAATTATGTAGAATGGAATTAATCTGAAAGTTACATACCTTATCTAAGTTAGTCATCTAAGGATCCTTTCCTGTCACTGGAGAGAGACTAGCACCTCTAAGGGGCAATTTTCATACCATCCAAAAATAACTGCATAAAAGACAATAAAAGGCATGAAATTAATTCTAACAGTAATGTTAAATTTTGAGCTTGGATAAATTTCTACTGAATTCATATCATATCTATACCCTATATGAACTTCATCTAATGCTTCATGTGTTAATTATTCTCATCTGTATTAAATATTCTGTATAACACTTCTGAAAATTATTAGGACAGGCCAATAACTAACACTAAGAGCTTATCATGGTTTTTAAATGTCCTGTGGGGGACTTTTCATTGGAAAATGTTGATTAATTGAAACCGACTCTTTGGCCCAGGATGGAATTCTGGTAAAACATGCAAAAAGACAGCTACTCTTTTCAGAATAGCAAGTAGTCTAGTTGTAATACTAATTAAGTGTGGAAGTCTTTTTCCTTAGGATGGGAACTTTACCCAGTCTCTGCCATTCTAGGTAACTTACCTATCCCATTGGGAAATGAGGTGATTTCACGGTCTAATGAATCTTTAATTAAAGATAAGAGATTTGGACAATTCTAGCAAATAGTACTGAGGACAGCCTTATTGCTGATGTAGTTCACCTGGGTCTCCTATATTTCCATGAAGCTGCTCAGGTACTGGATCTATTTGCCAATCCCTTCATTGTTTTTGCACTTTTAATTCCGCAAAACCACCAAACAAAAATTCCCAGAAACCAGCCATAGACAATCTTTCACATACAGATTTGTTTTCTCCCACAAAGGAACGGGGATGTATTTCAAATCTTTAAAAATAAGGCTTGAAAATAATTTCTAAACTTCCCAAACTTCTATCTCAAACAGAAAAGATTGGTAAAAGATGATGCAGTTGGTTATAACATATAAGCATAATAAAGAAGCTTAATGCAAAAGCAAGGCATGATTTACATGCATGACATTAATTCTTTCATAGAAAAATGGTGGAAGGAGAGAAGCAGCTGGTTAGTTAAAAGACAGACACATTTATCGCAGGAAAGGGTGGCAGAGGATGAAAAAAGGAAAAAAAAAAAAAAAGATGCACCATAAACAGCAATAATTGAAGTTGCCAGAAAGGGGCTGATGAAACTTAAAGGAACATCCAGTCAGCAGAAATGTATTCGTACAAACCTTGGGTTATCCTAAACCTGCCTGGGAGGCTAGTGATTGAGTTTTTGTGAAGTATCCTATCTTACATACTTACTCTGATTTCTAAACTCATACAGCAGAATTCAACTTTTTTTAATTGATATTGCAGATATCTCCAACTAAGACAGACACCCAAGGTTCCTTTTCTGAAGAAAAATAGCTACTGTTTGGTTGCATTTCACTTGATCTATTTTCATTATATTATGAATCACATACTACAGGATAACAGTAATGGACTAGCTTGGAAGCTAGCATCATTCTTAATTAGAACACTGCTTTGGTTTCCCTGCCCTTCCTCCATTACCTAACATTTGCATCATAGGAAACCACCAATTTGCCCTTCCAGTCAAATCCCTGATGAGTATGCTTTTAAAATCTTTACGGTTTAAACGGTTTCATACAATGCACAAGAGCAACAACATTATTTGTACATGCAGCTGTCAAGCTGATGAGCCCTAATTTATTGTCAGCTTTTGAAAAATAGTATATTTCACCTCCACAAAAACAGTGTTGGAATGGCAATCAGATATAAGAATAAAGTTTTTTTTTCAGGAGTATCTATGAAAGAAAACCATGCACACCTTCATATGCAAGCCACTCTCCTTTCAATATTTCAGACTTCCGAGATACAAAAAGCAAATTCTGTGACCACTAGTCTGACAACTTGACATCTATCCTCAAAATCTGCTTGAAAGATTCTACCAATTCTATCACTCAGACAGGTGTATGTTTTAGGATACATCCAACACATACAACAAAAACCAAACCAAACCAAACCAAAAACAAAACTAAAGAACAACTAGAATAATTAGATTCCACAGAAGAGGAGTTGAAAATACACAACTCTTTGCAGAAGAACAAAATATTTGAGCGTGGGAGATAGAAAGAAAAACACTTGCATTCAAATCTGGCTTATCTGAAAGTAATTTAAATTCTGCTAGTGCAAGCTTAAAAAAGGGATAAGAAAGTTTAGACAGTTACTTTGCCTAGCTGTTATGAAGGTTATTTAGTAAATAGAGTCTTGATGACATTACATGGGGAATAACTCTGCATTCCACGTTATTTAGCTTTGACAAAGAAGGGTGAAGTAGTCCCTTGCTAGAGATTTCAACCCACTCAAGAACAGAAGGTATATAATCTGTTGCAGTAATTTTTTAGATAGCTCCCATAACTGTGATAAAAAAATTTGCTTGATACATATTGTATACCTAGAAGAACACTGATCTGAAATCTTGAACTGCTCTCTTTTGCTATAACACTTACATTGCATAAAATGTTATAAAGAAGTGAAAGTGGAAATAGAAGTAGGTACCACTGGGGGAAAAAACTGCTATATATATTCACTGCTTTAAACACAATAGAACTAGAATATATATTTTAAAACTTTGACAAAATGAAATGTAGAGAAAATAATTTTTCACATATGTCTGAGTCTAGATTAATGCATTTTCATGCACTTTTTCGCTTGTCTTTACGGTTAGTTGGCTTTCGGTTACACTTATCAGAGAGTTTATTCATCAAGTATACTCTTAGAAACAATCCAAAAGAAACTGAAGACTTACACAAAAGTGCAAGAATTTCATGCAACTTTTAAAGTCAACCAGGAGAAACATACAAACAGGAGAGGAACGGTCCCATCCAGCACTCCCTTGAATGAAACAGAATTATTTTTATTAACTTCAATTAGAAGAGGATCAAGACTGGAAAGAAAGAAAAACTAGTGGCTAATGCTGCAGGTAAACAAGAAGGATTGAAAATCTATCCTTGAGTCAAATTTGGAACAATCAAACACTAAGACTTCTCAATGTCTAAGGTACCCACTGAATTATGCGTTATACACATTGTGTATAAAAAATTGTGCTCGTCACAGAGAGGCATATTTTTTTTATTATTCTTATATAGGAAGTACAGAAAAAAATTCCAAGCATGGAATATTTTTTTCTATTTTATACTATGAACTTTGAGGCTTTCATACAGGTTTTTGAGTTTATACAGACACATATTTTCTATATTATAATGTTATGCCTCAATACTCAATGCTGTGAGGAATAAAAGAATTTCTTGTAATGTGCTAGATAGAATTTTCCAACATTTATGGGCTTGTGAAGTACGCATTCACAGAAACACCAACTTCACTTTAGGGATTATTTATATTTAGTGTGAAAAGTCATTAAAATTTCCAGTCACTGCATTTTCCAATAAAGCCAACACATCCTAATGATTAGTACCACTTCACATTTCTATTCCTTCTCTTTATCAAAGCTATAAGAAACATAGCATTACTCTAAAATTTGACATACAGATACACAGGAAATATTAATAAAGCAGTTGAATAAACCACTTTCTTTAATGGACCACAAAGATATATTCAAGTCTAAGCACTAAAAATAATTCCTCGCAATTATTTATTGCAGAAAATAACTGATTATTAATTAAAGTTGGCTCTGGAGATTTTCTGCACCAATTGCCACCGTAAGTGCCTAAATAACAGAATCATTGCAGCAAGTGTAGAGAGGCAAGGCTGATATTTGCATTAGAAGTGTTTACCCCTTTTTTCCCAGCCTGAATAGATCCAGCAGTGCAAACAGCTGTTTCATTTGATTACACTAAGGATTTCACGAGGCAACTAACCTGATAGTCCTAAATAAAAAAAACTAAGACCTCACCCGCTTGGGTTCATGACTTTGGTTTTGCCTTCTTGCATCCCCTCTCATACAGAAATATGATAGTTCAGAAACTAAACAGGTGCGTGAAAAATGGCAGGTGTTCTCTCACATGAGCTCTTTTGCCTTCCTGTGCATCTGTTGTTTGAACTCTCAAAATCCCTTGCTGTTTGGCTTCTCAAGCATCTGTCACTTGGCTTCCCAACCTTGCTATTAGATGCCTTTAGTGCTACATTTTTTTCCAGGATAGATGTTTCTCAAATGTTACCTCCGCCCACATCAGAGACTGCAAGGCAGCAAAACTGCAAGTAAAGATTTCCTTTTTTTTTCTTTTTGTAACACATCCTATTAATGTTAATGTTCCTTAGATCCCAGATATTTTGGCTGCTCGTTGGGGGATCAGACCACATGTGCAAAAGTCTAGGTATGTAAGAGAAATTCTTCGCTGTGAGGCTGATGAGGCACTGGAATATGCTTCCATGAGAAGTTGTGGATGCCCCATCACTGACAGTGTTAAGGGCAGGTTGGTTGGGGCTTTGAGCAACCTGGTCTAGTGGAAGGTGTCCCTGCCCATGGCAGGGGGTAGGAACTGCATGATCTTTAAGGTCTTTTCCAACCCAAACCATTCTATGATTTTATGATCTAAGTTTGTACTTAGATAGCTACATAAAAAAGTGTCATTATCAGAAACAGTGAAGTCAGAGATTTCTCTGAATTCTGTATAAATTCTAGGTCTCCAGTAATTCTGAAAATATGCCTTTTTTACTTAAGTGGCAAAATACGGAATCTAATCTATGTACAGTATAAATGACAGCTAACAGGAGGGCAGATTTCCCACAAATAGCTTACATGTTCTTTGCTATATCTCTTCACCTAGAATTTAGAGACACAGAAATTAGGTACAACACTGTACATAAAGTTGGCCAGGCAAAATCCAAAGGAGTTTCACAGTCTATGTTTGAGGAGGCAGAGAGACATGGTGAATGGTACATTTGCTCAGCCTAGCATTTGACATTCCTTGGAAAAGACTATGTGCCTGGGCTATGACTCCCTGCATAAACCAGGCATGAGTTTCACTGGATCCATTTTTTTGAGAGGCTGTGACCACCCAATAGTTTTGTCTGTGATTTGAAAGTCAACAAAATACCTGTTCCTGATAAAGCCTATAGCTGATTAAATGAGGGTAAAAATGTTTAATAGTGGTAAGGACTTAAGAGTAAGTGATTTAGATAATTTATTAATGTGACCTTTTCAAACTAAATAGTGTCTAAATCAATGAAAGTTACATGGTATATTAATGTATATTAAACACACACAAACAAGAACTTCCCCCACAAATATAACTTAAGATTTAAAAACTAATGCCTCAGGATTGAAAAATCAGTTACTTTCTATACAACTATGTCGGGAAATGTCGTGGTTTAAGCCTCTATAACTCACGCAGTCGCTCTCTCACCCACTCCCCACTCTTTCTTCCCCCAGTCCCGAGGGAATGGGGAGGAGAATCAGAAGAATGAAACTCCCACAGGTTGAGATAAGAACAGTTTAGTAACTAAGGTACAACACAAACGACTGCTGCTACCACCAATAATAATAATGACAAGAGAAAATACAAGGGAAAAGAACGCAATCACTCATCACCCGATATCAAGCCCGATCAAGCAGTGCACCCCCCCAGCAGCAAGCCCCACCCTTCTGGGTCTCTCTCTCTCTGTTTTTACATCCTTGGCATGATGTGCTGTGGTATGGAATACCTCTTTGTTCACTTTGGGTCAGGTGTCCCATCTCTGCTTCCTCCCAGCTTCCCCTCCTCCCTGGCAGAGCATGAGACTCACAGAGTCCTTGGTCAGACCAAAACATTCTAAGCCGTAACTATAAACATCGGTGTTATCAGCGCTGTTCCCAGGCCGAAAGTCAAAAAACACAGCACTGCACCAGCTACCAAGAAGG
Organism: Amazona ochrocephala; assembly: GCA_039720435.1. NCBI lineage: Eukaryota > Metazoa > Chordata > Aves > Psittaciformes > Psittacidae > Amazona > Amazona ochrocephala. The sequence continues at coordinate 23,513,962 of CM077878.1, forward strand.
AGAAAAATGACTGCTACTGCTGAACCCAGGACGGGAAAAGAGAAAAAAAATTGTGGATGATACTTATACTCTGGGGAAAGAAGGAAATCCTCGGCTGTGTTTAAACCATCTTGTATCAGCACTAAAAAATCTTCTTGGAAGCTACTGCTAAAATAGCTTCTGACCAGCCACCAAATTGGTATTCATCACCAAGCATTCCTTGCCATCCATTCCTGGCCATCCACCCAGATTTTTAACCAGTGAAGAGTGCACCCATCCAAGCCATGAGCAGCCAGTTTCCCCAGGCTGCTATGAGAAATGGTGTAAAAGGTTTTACTAAAGTCCAGGTAGACAATATCCATAGCCTTTCCCTCATCCACTAAGCAGATCACCTTGACATAGAAGGAGATCTGATTAGTCAAACAAGACCCACCGTTCATAAACCCATGCTGAGTGGGCATGATCACCCAGTTATCCTACCATGCCACGTGATGATGCCCAAGCTGATCTGCATTGTGAAAAATAAGTCATCGTTTGGTAGGTATAGCAGTCTGATCACAAGACTTTGTAACGAGATTTGATTGCCATCAGTGTGAAAAAATATTTAACTTTTTATACTTCGAGGAAGTTAGAAAGATAAAAATGCAACTGTGACATTTGAGGAAATGAAAAGTCAACATATAACAATGTAAATCACACATAGCAAATACAGCTATAATAAACATACCTTTATCCATCTTAGATACAATGACAAATACTTCCAAAATTCAAATTATATTTTACAGCCTAAGTAAATATTAAAAGGCCGCCAAATCTGCTAGCACAAATCCCTGTGACCTCGCAAGTTTTCATCGTGTGCGTTAAATAAAATGAGAATGAAACATGAAGGTATTTTTGCTCTGCTGAGTGAACACATGGGTAAAAAGAGATAGTTTTACAAGCTGCTTTCTGAAGTTCTGTATTTCTGGAAGGCCTGTGGAACTGTGAGTTTGTCTACAGGCAGGTTTCATATTATTTACTGCTAAAGTTATAGAAATGGTTGCAATTTGTTTCCATTGTGATGGCATTTGTTGTGCACAAACTCAATCATCAGTTACCAAAGGCAGTACCTCAAAGACATTACAGTTTTAAAGAAAAACATTCTATTGTGAGAATACTTTATATTGGGACAGGTGTGGTCACTCACATTTACTTTCTGTGCAATGTAATTCCCCAGTGAGAGGTACATGCAGTACCATCAGAAGTGAGTGTGCACCCAGGTGATTCCACACAACCAGATGATGATCTTGATAGTTCATATCCTGGTTTTCCCCCATCTTCTTCTACCCATGCCATCAGCCTGCTTCCTTTACTGTTAGTAATGTCAATCTGTTCCTGTTAATAATGTCTGATCAAGTCTTGCAGAACTGCAGTAGTAATCAGTGTTTTAAGCTGTAACCCTGACTGCACCACATATAGATGCTTAAAATTCCTTTTTCTCTGATAATTTGAAGCTTTCTGTTTAATATTTATTGCAATGCATAGTCTCAGGAGTTGACAGAGGATGCATGATAAATATGTTATCTCCCCCCCCAAACAAACAGACATCCATCTGTCTATCCAAAAGATGATACTTGCCAGCTGTGCATATATAAAAAGTAAATGTAAAACCAGCTGTTCAGTCAGTTCACCCCATATAGTGAGGCTGTCACTGTAATCACTTTGGCTGGGAAAATTTCCAGTCATCACACTGCTGCTACTCATGAATCACACTTGTCAGAAAAAACATCAGCATCTTTTATATGGCATTTGGTTATTTTTAGGATGAATGCTATGAGTGTATTTAGGGCAATTACTTTCAGGACTTGAGAGAAATCAATTGATAGCACTAAAAAGCATTTGTTTGGCTCTCTATTGAAGCAGCAGAGTTGATGTTTGAACAAAAGTATAGCATCACCCTTCCAGTGTACTCCATCATAACAAGCCCCAACAATAAAGAATCATACAGTTTCCCAAATTTCTGAAAAGTGGGCAAGTTGTAATAGTCCTGAAAAAAACCAGTGACAGTGACTGGTCAGAGATCTAGAAAATATTGCTAGGAGGAGACATCTGAACAATTGGTGTTAAGGAAAAAGGATGAAAAAATGTCTGAAGACAAATTACAAATAGGTTAAGTCTATCACACAATAAAAAAGGCAATAATTTTGGTCTTGCTCAAATTTACTGGACAGACTGTGGCAGTAAAGATTCAAACTGGATGTTAACAAAAAATTTCTATGGATTAGGACAAATCGATTACCTAACTCAAATTTAAGCGTATGCTATGTGTCTAAATACTTGGATAGAATCCCATGACATCTACTTGTGGAAATTTTTTAATTCTCTTCAGAGATATACAGATATAAGATATATAGATTTAGATATATATATATTGCAAATATACATCAGCATGAAAACAGCATTTCAGTTGAAAACTAAAAGGTGCCTAATGAAAGCTCTGTGGCTATCTGTTAGTACTGCTAATCTACAGAGAATGGGTGGACAACCTGCATTTTTAAGTGAAACCAGGAGTTTGGATTAGGCACAGGTACAGCAATGTCAAGAAAAATAAGTGAGTGGTGCCTTCTTCTGGGACCAGCGATGTCAAATGTGCCTGGTCCAATTTTTCATTGATGCTTTACCTGATAAAGAGAATTTTCTACATCCTACAACACTACCCCAGCCCATGAATTGCACAGCATCAAAGTGTTTTTCTCCTCACAACTTTTCAGCACTCCAATACAATTCCAAAGGATCTTTGGTTGAAACTGAACTATCTTTGATGAAACAGCATATTTTCATTACATTTTTTTAAGGGAAAATTTCTCCAGTAAAAGATCATTTTTCTGTTCGACCTGAGAGATGGTTGTGAATGTTTCTTTAATTACCTACTAGCTTTTTATATCAAAACCAAAATATTCCTGGCTATAGGTTTCAAGGTCTGCACCTGAAAATACTAAGTTTTGGAACACCAGTCTATTTCATTGTGTTTTGACTTTCAGAGTATATTATTTATTACAGCTTTGTACTTAAAAGAGATGAACAGGTGATCTGTATGCTGTTTGAGATTATTCAAACAAATTCCAAAAACTTGAGTCATTACTGTTATAGCTAGTCAATGTTTTCTAATATAAGTTGTGGTGAATGTGTGTTCCCCAGGAAACACTGAGATTTTGCATCAATTTAGTTTGAAAATATTTTTGAAATACAGAAATGTGTTGGCAAAGGTAAATTCTGTTTTTACCATGATGTAATCAGGGCTTAGCTACAGTATTCAGAGATGCACTGTCTCAAAGCTCAAGGAGAGATCCCTTCTCCATAGATAAAATGGAAAAATGCTATAGGATACGAAGAAAAGAGGGCTACTGAATAACAGAATAAACTGTGAAAGACGCATTTAAATTAACTACAGCTCTGATTAGCCTCATTATGGGCACAGATATTTTTTGTGTCTCTGATATTCTCTGACCTGTAGAATGCAGTCATAAGACAAAGCTAAATAACGGAAAATTTACTCATGAATTTTTTTTCCATTTTTTTGCCAGTTCCTTTGCCCTTTGAATTAACTTTGGTCTTACAATAGGATTTGCCTGGATTTATCATCATTGACTTCGGCGATATAAACTATTCCTCTGGGGTTCTTTAAATTCTTCTTAGCATGACATTTCTAGCGTGTACACAATCAGGTGAGCTGCAGTTCATTTGGTTGCATTCATACTTGCACACATCTGGCCACTCAGACAGTTTCACATTTAAGAGGTTATGACTAGGTAGAAAGAAGTGCATGAAAGAGCAGTCACGAGGAGCAAAGCCAGGGAAGCTTCTAACAAAGCCATAGGCAAAATTTTCGGAGATTATTCCTTTCATAGACTTCACAATGACACTTCACAGTTAGTTACACAAGAGACTTTGATTTGGTGAGACCAGCAGCTGATAATTACACTCAGAAAACTGGGCTGTGCAAACCCTGTAGGAATATGTGAGCTGAGTCCTGAAGTTTGCTTAATAGTCATTGGATTTGAGCAAACAGCTTCAGGCCTGCTTGAGGGACAGAGCTTAAAACAAAAGAAACAAAAGCCTCCAATATCTTTAAGGGAAATCTTGTACCGCCTTCTAACCATCCTGTCCAACTTACAAAGCTTGGAAATTTCACCTCCTATTCTAACAGCATTCTAAACTACCTGCTAGTTTAGAAATATGTGTGAGATGCACGTGACCCATTTTTTTCCATTATACTGTGCTGCAGAAGCAGAAAAGAAAATTGCCAGGTTTGGGGCAGGGATCCGGAGGTATCCAGATCAAGTCAAATAAAAGTTGACCAAGATGGTCAGTTTACTGCTTGCGCTATGAACTATGCTAGGAGCAAAAAAGGTTAGTAATGCTTTTCAAATGCATACATAACTAAACAACAGAGTAGTTCCTGTTGTCTTTTGGAGTGTTCTCACAAAGAGACATTAGTGTATTGATTCCCTGACGGTTTCAGCACCAGGTGTAAATGCAGTGTATACCACTAAAAACATGAGACAAAACCAAAGTAAACTGAGTGCTCTTATGAGCTCAGTGATGGCACCCATGTTGCATGTTTCTTGTCAATTCTTTTTTAAATATAATGTTTTCAGAAAAAAAAAAAAAAGAAGTGTCTGGGCTAGCTGGGAGATCTGGCTGTGTTTTATGCCCTTAAGAGAACTATGAAGCTTCCATGAAGCCAAAGAGCTTCGAAAGCTCAGGGTGTAGCAAGCAAAGGAAGACTGAGATTCAGGAAAGAGATGGGAGTCCATGGATTGCCAGAGTGCCTGAAAAACTGCTGAGAGAATCAGAAACACACATTCTGAAAACAAAACAAAACAAAACCACAAAACACCCTGAAAGTCATTGAGATTTTGGGGCAACTAGAAAATCAAGATATTAATAAATTACCTTGGAAGCAAGGAATTGCTTTTGAAGGCCACAACAAATAGGTAGAGATGTTTCCGTGAACTTCTTTTCAGTTTTCTCTTGTATACTCAACTTTGTAGTCACTTTAAGTGCCACAGAAGGTAGCTATTCTATTCTACTTCCTGTTCAGACTTGGCTTTTGAGATTATAAAACCCCTTGGTGTATCCTCTTTAATAAGAAAAAGTTTTAGGTAGATTCACCTTAGAGCTCTGGATTCCTGTTCCTGTTCCAAGTATGTTTGACCTCCAGAACATCCTGTGGCAAAGATAATCACAGTTTAGCTGTGCACTGCATTCACTTTATCAACACCGTTCTTGATCTTATAGGCATTACCATTGTTTCAGCCCTCTCTTTTTTCTCATACATAGAATTCATGCCTACAATTCTCCTTGTAGACATCCTCTTTCTCTCTTCATATATCATTCTATAGCTTGCTGAAATGGGATTTTTTTAGGACTGCAGGAAGTATTGAAGACATAGAAATATTAAGGATTAATGCACTTACATAAAGATGTGTTCTATTTTGGATAAACTACTGTGATAACTTTATAAAACCAATCTGTCATTTTTGTTCTTGTGATTATAACTTGAGTTCAGGAAGTGCTAATGAAATTATTCCAGTCAACAGTGAATTGGTAGCAAAAAATATCAGTGATATAAATAAGTGGGTAAATGAGGATTTTCCTATTTCAGAAGGCAGACTGAATGCTCTCCTGATGAAAGTCAACAATAATATTAATGATTAGCTTGGGAAGAAAAATTCCGAGTGAGACGGTGTTTCTATTAGAGAAGTTAAACGAAACATGGTAAGATGTCTTTGGGTATTCTGAGGAAACACAGTTCATTAAAACTCTTTATGCTATCCAACCTGAGGGAAAGCATTTATTTAGTCAAGGAGAGCTTTGCTATATACTACATCAAAATTGCTGCCTGTAGTATACTTAGGTAGATCTGATGACATGTAAATAAAAATTGTAGTCATAATAATAGCCTTAGCATTCCATCGTACAGTTTACTATTTTGTTAAATGGATATAACAAGTCCCACGAAGCTTCTGCTGACCTCAGCCAAAGATTTTTAAGAAACTGAATACTGCTGTGTTGAGAAATCTACCATCTGTTTTAATAAAGAAGCATGAAAGAATATTATTTAAGCAGAACAATAGGGACAGACCATGGAAACAGGCATTAAAAATGTAAAGAATGGATGGATGCAGTGACATACAAGACTAGAACTTTATTTTAGAAGTTGTTTTTCTGCAGTCAAATGTTGCATATAACCCAGCCTTAGATGGAATTATAGTGTGCAGTATCAAATTCCTTACAGACCCACAACTGAAAGATCAGGTTGATTGCACTGACACATTGATTTTCATGCTCAGATTCATTGATTCATCTCTCAGAAGGAGAACTTTTCTGAAACTAGTACTGTTAAACTAACACAAGTAGTCAGTTATCAACACTCATGCTCCATGCTTCATCAGCTCTCTGAGAATCGGGTTTGTTACATCACCTCTGCACTCGTTTACCGCTTTAATTTGACCATGTTTCCTTATTTCCAACATGTACAGATGAATGCAGAAGGGATGGAAGGACAGAAAGACAGACAAACAGATGCGTGGAGTGAAAAAAGGAAAAGAAGGAGAGAGGGCGGGAGGGTAGGAGGAGGGAGGGTAAGAGGGTGGGCTGGCCAGCAGGAGGGAGGGAGGAAGGAAGATTAGCAGATTAGGTCTGTAACCTCTGTGTATCAGAACAACCCATTTGGGAGGGATTGTAGAAATGAGTGTGGTATTTGGTCTATGAAAAGCCCACCTGCCCATCTACAGAGAGGTCTTTGGTGGCAAAAATCTTCTAAAAAGGCATATAAACGTGTGCAACAGAGCTAACAAAAAGCTGAAGGCTCCTTTAAGAATAATATATTCCCTTCTTGTAAAGGTCAAGTTGTGTCTGCTGTTCTCAGCCAGCTCTGGAGAAATCAAGCTTGGCTCCATGTGTTACCACAGAAGCTTTCCAGAACATTTTCCCCACTTAAAGAAGAAAACAGCAGCAATACTAATTGAAATAAACTGTCACAAGCAATGAAATGCTCATTAACTCTAATTGCCAGCACACTCACTTTTCATGATAGTTACGAAAAGATAAACCAAAAACTTTAACAAACCTGCTAAGAAATCCATACATTTTAACATCCCCTGCCCCCTTCAGCCAATGCAAGTAGCAGAAAATGAGATTCTTGCTGTGTTTCTGCAAAAAGAAAAAGACAAGAAACAACCAGACTGCACTGACCTCTTCACCTCCATTAAGGTGACTGACTCCATATGAAATCTGTAAGAAGCTCTGTCCTATATGAGATAGTGGAAGTTGCCAGCTTGGAATACAGACTGCAGATTTTTTCTGTTTTTGCATCTGACATGCTCTGGCCTAATGAAATCAGCCAGAAACAGGGCTTTTTAACTTTATTACATTGTGATCTACAATTCCTTCAGTAGGTTATAGTTAGATGCTTAAACTGAGTGGGTGGGATACCATTACATGATTTTCTGTTTGTTACACGGTCTCTAGATGTGTTCAGCTCTCCAAAGTGCTAAGCTTTATATATTCAAAAGGGAGATAAAATCCCACGCCCCAGAAATCTGTAGTCAAAATAGAGGAGACAGAGACATGGGAATAAGATGGAAATAGGGAAGATGATGTGCTTTTTGACTAACAGGATACATGTGGGGCTTAAAAGAGAAATCACATCTACAAACTAGGTCTGCAGACCACACTAAACACCATAGTAAGTGCAGTGCTAGAGACAAAAGGGAAAGAGCACATCAATGGCAGCAAAAGATACAGAATGAGATCTTTACCTTGGCAATCCCAGAAATGGATTTGGTCTAGGAATAAGGAGAAATGTATATCCCTGGCTGATTCCACAATGCAACACAGAGAGGAGACCACCAAATTAGCCTCCTGTTCTAAACACTAAAATGTTTGGGTTTTTTACTTTGATTTCTGCTGTTTTATGGTAAAGCTTCCAATTTTATCACATCAGACAATATATAGTAAGACTTACTTATGCCATTAATAACTTCTAAGCCACATCTCTATTTTTACTGCAGGAAAGCCACTTTCTTTATAAAGTGTGTGTATATATATATATATATATATATATATACAAAATAATCTGCTGCTCAGGGTTGTTGAGGAGCAATCTGCATCAGTGATTGAATTATGTACTAACAGCATTACTTATCCCCATCTGAGAGGTACCCTACAGGGAAAAGCTCCAAAGAAAGACACTGCATTAAGGGAAGATCTGGAAGTCTGATTGCATTCTGTTTCCATCTCTCTGCAGGGCTGGCTGTCAATGGCATTCAGAGACACAGCAGAAAAGGAAAAACAACTCTCTTTAGCCTTGTGAGTCGTCAGTGATTGAAAGCATCTCTACACCAGTTTAAGGTCCGGGCAGAGGATGTGATCCAGAGTTCACTGAGAATTTGTGTCGACTTCGTACAGGTTCAACTATGGCCTGCATTTTTCACTTTCAGTTGGCTTTGTGATTTAAGCCCAGCCAGCAACCCAGAACCATGCAGCCGCTCTCTCACTCCCCCCACCCTTGCTCATCCCTCTCCCAAAGGGATGGAGAGGAGAATCAAAAGAATGTAACTCCCATGGGTTGTGATAAGAACAGGCCAGTAACTAAGGTATAACACAAAACCACTACTGCTACCACCAGTAATAATAAGGATATGGGAAATAACAAGGGAAGAGAATACAACTGCTTACCACCCGCAGAACAATACCCAGCCCGACCTGAGCAGTGATCTAGCCCTTCCAGGTAACTCTCCCCACTTTATATAGTGGGCATGACGTGCTGTGGTATGGAATACCTCTTTGGTCAGTTTGGGTCACGTGTCTCTGCTTCCTCTCAGCTTCTCCTCCTCCTTGGCAGAGCATGAGGCTCAGAAAGTCCTTGGTCAGAGTAAACATTACTGAGCAGCAACTAAAAACATTGGTGTTATCAGCGTTGTTTCCAGGCTGAAAGTGAAGAACACAGCACTGCACCAGCTACTGAGAAGGAGAAAAATGCCTGCTGCTGCTGAACCCAGGACAGTTGGAAACACACTATTTTACAGTATCATGAAAGTGAAGTAATAAAGTGTGTTAATCTTATAGTGAAGATGCAGTTCATAACTATAAACATTCTCTCAAGCAGTGAACTTGGATCCAGATGGTACACAGTATTAAAGCAGAGAATCTGGATCCAGGTGGTTTACAATATTAAACTAGTGATATCTCTCTAAGCACATTTAAAAATAATTAATATTACCATGGATTTCCTCCAGACTTCTTCCCTATCATGAATATAGAGCAGTACGTTCCCTTAGGAGAAGAAAATTGAAAAGTTTTCTGTGCTAAACTCTGAGTAACTTATTTACTTTTATCATCCAGTGATCTAGTAGGTCATGGCTTGAATTGTGAGAGTTGGAGAGACTAGCAGATCTCAATAGCTTTCCACTGAACAGCTTCATGGTATACTTTCTTAGCTGCGGGACAGCTTCCCAAAATGTCCCCAGAAAACTTATGTTAAGGTGTCTTACTTCTCTGGAAGAACCACCTAGAGGCAAAAGCTGAGATAATTAACAGAATTTAAAATAAACACATGTATGTGTAGAAACACACAAAAATACATAGAAATAAGATTGGAAACCTACCCAGTACTGAAATACAAATCTAATTGTCTACTAAAATGTTCTATCTGCATGAAATAGCTGCATTGCTTGCAAAAGGTAAGAGCAATTTAAAATTTTTCACTCTTTTCATATCACATATCACGGAGCAGTAAGTGGATGGAAAAACAAGAAGTACAAGATGAAGAATGCAAATAGATCTACAAATTAAAACTGAGAGTTTTTCAACAGGAATTATTGCTCATGAAACAAGGAGACTGGTGTCTTCTGTTTTAACAGCTGAGGGTCAGAACCTCCAGAAGTATCAGATAATTTAACTCTAGTAAAATAAATAAGCAGCAACTGAATACCTGCTCTTGGGATTTCATAATTTGTTTACTATTTTCCTTTATGTGAAATAAAATTAGCATTGGATACTTTTTGCCCTTTGTGTTTAAAAAAAATGTCTAGTGCTTTCCATTGTTGAGCACTGGCACTTATCCTCAGTTTTTATTCAAGTGTTTTAATGCTTAGAAAGTTCTAACATCCTAAGGGACTACTTACGGAGGTTTTGTTTTGCTCAATCAGCATCTTCCTACATAGACAGCTTAAGGTCTTACGGGTACCAAGTTACAGTTACCACATCTGCAATGGGATTTTTTTCCTGATAACATACTTCCAAGTTTTTCTACCTATCAAGATTAGCAAAATATAATCTAGGAATATTCAAATATGACACAGTTCTAAATTACTTAGTGCCATTGTTCAGCCTACTACACAGTGTAATAGGTTTTTATTTATTTATATTTTTTAAGAGAGTTTTAATGCTAACTCTGATACTTACTTGCTTTTTCAACCTGGGCAAGTCACTTTATCTTAATTTTCTCTTATTGCTGTGTCTTGAATGAGGATTGCTGTCCCCAACAGCTTCTAGTGTCACTGCCACCAGAGCAATAATAACAGCAAAACAGCACTGTATTCTAAAAAATACCTCAGAAAAGCAGAAGGGAGAATTTACATACTGCATTTTGAAATATTTAGACAATTGACCAACATTTCCCTTGTCTCTGCAGCCCTACAGCTTTGCAAACCAGGCTAGAATATGTTTCAAAGGCAAACAAAACAAAACAAAAGCCCTTACATAGATTAAAATATGACAAGGTAATATTACTAAAATGTTAGATATGCTAGGTTCTACAGGAAAGGAAATTATAGTCTTTCTGAATGAACCAGCATCTCGTAGGGTCATCTAAAGATTTTCAAAAGAATGAAGACAAATGACAGAATATTCTGAATTCATCTTGCCTGTGTTAGCAATGATAGCAGATGATCTCCCTTCCAAAGTCAGAAATAAAACCAATTGGCTGCAAAGGCATTTTTTTTTTCACACTTTTTCATCTACCTACTCCTTATTCTTCACCTTGTTGTGTCTCATTGATGAACAATATTAAGCTTGACAAGTAATTCTGCATTCTTTATTTACACACTTTGTTTATTTTAAGATAGAGATTCTTTACAGCCTGAGACGAGGCAATTGCAGACTTCAGCTTCTTAGGAACAGATACTATGTTTTGATAATGGGTTTATCATGACCTGCTTTTGCTTAACAGCACCTCCAGACTTCACTCTGTGTTACTTCCTTGTGTCCCCATGAGGAAATACGGACCTTGAATAAGCTTGCGGGAGGAACACTGTTTTGTGATGGTTGAGCTGGAAGGCCGTGACTGTGTATGGCACTGCTTACATAAACTCGTCTCACCTGAGACATCACCTTCTGAGTAATATGACCTAAGGAGAAAGGGAACAGACAAAGAGCTGCATCCAAGAAAAGATGGAATTTGTCTGGTCACACAATAGAGAAAGGGCCACGATTTGTGCACCTCCCCTGCTAAGGAATCTGCTGAGTGTGGGGTCCCAGAAGTCCCAGGTCAGGCTATCCTGATGCGGGTGAGGCATAGCAAAACCAAGCTGTGGATGAAAGAGAACACAAACTGAGAGCCAAATAGGCACACATGCTGTGAGGGCCTTGGCAGGCTTTTTTGTTGCAGGTCTCAGCCAACACGTGCCAGCTCAGCTGCCTGTAAGATCCTGTTGTGAATTTTCTAGGCCAAATGGAAGAGGCAGAGGCCCAGACCATAACCCATAAAAGAGGAAAGGCACTAGGGAGCCCTTAGGGGCTTTCTGTTATTGCAACTAATACGAATATCCTGGTGTTAGTTGCAGCCACTGGCTGAATGAATGCTAATAGAATTGCATGTTTCTTTTTCAAGCTCATGGCAGTAAATGGGAAGAAGGGAGGCTTCAGCTTGCCCTGCTGGCTCCTCAGGGAATCATAGAGATCATCCCAATAGGCAAGAGATCAGATACTCCTGTATAATGCCTGCCAATGACATATCCAGCATGTCTAAACTTCAGTCAGCCTTCAAAATCCTCTATGTCACTCATCCAGCACCAATCATTTAACAGTACCCATTATCCAACCCATTAGGGAGTGCAATATTTTGGAGTAAATAGGACTCCTAAGTGTTTGGTCCTGCCAGTTAAAATCTCTAAATCTCCTGCCCTTTTTGTAATGTTTAGGCACCACTCAAAAATCAGCTGTGACAAGCGAGAAAACTGAGCATTTTATTTCTTTTTTTTATTACTGAAAAGCATTATTGGAAGCTTAACACTGGAATTAGAGTAGTTTAATGACTATCTCTCATTATTAACATCATTTGCAGTAGATAAAATAGCAACTTTCTGTTTTCCCACTAATGTGCTAATGTAATGCAATGTAATGAATATAGAAAAGTTTACCTTCATGTACTTTTTTTAAGCCCAAAAGTTTTATCATTATAGTTCAGATTATCAGCTGAATTCACTCAGTGATGATCAGAGTCTGAGCAACATTATGTGCCTGTTAGTGATGTCCTCTGCTTCTCTTATCTGCCCAATCCTTAGATGATATTCATTGATGTAATTATGCCAGAGAGACTGGAACAAAGGCATGTTTCTGCTGAGAATCCACCCTACTGAATACACTTGAAGATGGGAGTTTTCAGCTAAGATGTGATGTCAAAGAATAGAGAACACTTTTTTTTAACTGGCACTGAAAATTCCCTTAAATAATGGGACTCTCAGTGTAACACTCATTTGTATTAGAAAAGGACTCTGATTAAATCAAGCCGCATCTAAATCCCTACCTGAATCTTGCACCTTAATTATGCTTTAGAATAAATTTTTGTATTCCACTTACCCCACCCCCACTTAGGATTCAGGCAGAAAATAATGAGCTTTCACAGTAGGTAGGTGTTTAAACCTCTTCTGGTCTTGAAGAGGCAGAAACAGAGCAAATGAGACCCTCCGCATTGAGCTCTGATGTGTGCAGCAGCACAAGCAGGGCTTTGGGAAAGGGATTCTTTCTGTATAGTTGATTTGCAGAGCATGACACGTGAAGGAGCACCTACTCTCTCCACATTTGTTTGCCTGATTTTGATGATACACACAATGAAATGGCATATCTAAGGAAAGACATAAAGCTTTGCCCATGGCAGTTTTGCACCTAACCCAGCTGTGGCAAATTATATCCTATCAGAGACATCATGGACAGCAACGAAGGCAGCAGCAAATGCCATGAGCTAAAGATGTCAGCACAGACCATGCAGAGCTTGAATTGAAGCCCACTGCAGACTTTCACATCACAGCAAAAGGCTTCAGATTGCCCTCATGAACACAGAACTTGTAAGGACTTGTCCTTCATCTGGTTCCCTTCTTTTCCCAGCTGGCAACAGCCTAAGAGAAGCACATTCTTAGGAAAATGAGATCATGTCCTACAGCTATTTACAGCTACAAAAGAATATATTATAATCAAGCATCTCAGAACCACAACATTTCAACATCTATTTCATTCAATTTTTTCCTATTATAGGGGTACTGCCATTTTTAGATTAATTCTGGCCATAACTAATATCCCATACTGGGTTTTAGAAATAGAATATTGTGGGCCTTCAAACAGTTTGTTAATGAGTGTCACTTTGGTGCATGCATCTTTGTGTAGTACAAGTCAGTTTTACGAAAATCTATAACAATACAATGCTTGTTTAGAAAAGCTTTAAAAATATTATGTGATCACTGTGTATTCTTTGCTAGTGGTGAAAAACCAAGAAGCACATTACTCAAGAAAGATTAAAATTTCAGTAAAGTTTCTTCAGTTCAAAAATGAGACAGTAAAGGCATGGAAACAGTTGGATGCACCTTTAACCTGTGATAAATGTTGGTCAGTTTGACTCTATCTATGCCATACTGAAAGACAGTTGAGCTAAATTACATTACCTCGTATTTGTCAAGGACTAACATTGAGATCTTTGAGAGCCCTCCATAATCTGCTGAGCTAGAGTAATATATCTGGGCTTGAGCCTTCATTTGCCTTATGCTGAGAATCTGGAGGATGAGCACAGATAGCAAGACTTAGGTATTAAATAACTTTCTTGGAAAGATAAAAAAGTGACTCAACATCAAATGAATAATAAGCAAGAAGGGCTTGTAATGGCAAGGAGTAATCATCTGATCTGACTGGGACAGGGCCAAAAATACAACAATATGGTTAATGCATAAAAAATGACAGAAAAAAACCAAACCACAACAAACAAACAAACAAACAAACAAACAAAAAAAAACAGCAAAAAGACTGGGAAAATGCTGAGACAAATACAATTAAAATAGACACCCTGCACTGAATGGGACTAACTTTGACAAAAAATACACTTCCACATCTCCTATGGTAACTTCTCTGGATAAAAACATTACCTATTTTATCTTGTAGGAAAGAAAGCTAGAATCCAGCCTTTTACAGTGTTCATGCCCCTATTTTTAAACCTCCCTTTAGTTCAGATTTCCTCCATTTTAGTAGGTTAGAAGTTTGCATTTCCAGCTAACATTCTGAATTTTACCTCTGCAGTGAACACTCTTTGGCAAATGTGATATAAATAACAGCAAAATCTCTCTTCGCAGCACATCCCTTCTTTATATTCACTGGACCTGGCTACCAGCACTAACACCCTTGGAAAAGAGACACTTTACCTCTGAACACAGTGAAGCCTGATCTTCCACCCATTTTCAGCAGTCTTAATGCCCTCTGCACTCTGAATTTTTAACAGGTAGGTTTTCCACCTACCCACACTTCACCTTTTCAGTGCTGCCATTCCTTACAGAGCAGCTGCCAGATGTAAACTCATGGGTGGTTTTGTGTTAGTTGTAGACAAAGTGATTCCTTGTGCTGCTGTGCTGAATATCCAAAGCATTTTGACACCTTCCAGCATGAAAGGTGAGATGTAAAATGATTATCATGACTGTAACATCGATCTCTGCTGAAAGTGTCTGAAGGATCCCTCATTATGTTGTTAGCTGAAGGTTTTTGGTTTTGCTATTTTAATTATCCTTTTAGGGGAAGGGAAGGGAAGGGAAGAGACAAATAATTGCTGTATCACACATCTGCATGATGTTCTTCCCATTTGTCAGCAGAGCCTGTGGGGGAAATTCAAAGACCTATAAACTCTGTTATTCCTTTCCTCCAAGAAATATAAACAGTGTGCTGACCTCAATGCCCTGCTCTAGTTTTGCCTCTTTGTTTCACTCTGCTTTTGCTTTGCCAATCATAACTCTTTCAGGTAAATATATTAAACTTTGTTTGCAAATATTCTGGGTTTAGATTATTGAGCCTTCCAGCAAGGCTCCCTAGGGCAAGGCGTTGGGAGTATCTGTTTGGACCTACTCAGCAGCAAGCTTTTCCTTTATTTTGACACATCTTTTTATGTAGAGTGATAAAGAAAGTGGAGAGGGGAGGAAGAAAAAATATTAATTGGAAATTCAACTAAAGCCCATGAAATAAAGTTCTTGGATGTCTACTAAAAATCACAGCTTTGATAATGTCTTCTAACTCAAGATATAACTTATGGCATCATTCATCTTTGACTTTTCATTTCTTTAAATAAGCGCTTAAAAATAATGGGTTTCACTTTCCAAAGGAAGCAAGAAATCCAGCTGAGTACTTACTTTAGCCTTCACTTGCAAAAGGATATCATAAAGGCAATAAAAATGTGCACAGATACTAAATGAGTGCAAAGTCAAATTTCTCAGATGAACAATAAAAAAAAAAAAAAGAAAGAAAGAAAATTTATAGCCTAGACATACCACAAGTGAAATTCATCTGCCCCGGCATTGGTGCCAGAGTTAGTGGCATAATTCTACATTGTCAGTAGAGTGAAATAGGCACCTCCAGGAGACAACTGTTTTCATCCAGAGATAAACACATGCAGCAGGTCACATGAATTGCCCTTAGGAGATACTTATTTCTCTCATTAACTATGGAGGGACTCTATAGTGACAGCTTGAAGTTTGACTATTCCATTATAGACGCCTTAAATCAGGCTAGATTAATCTCACTGAGAATGACCTTCCAATATGAAATCCAGGTGTCTCACTGGTCTGCTAAAAAACTCTAGATGCACCAGAAAACTCTATTTAATACCAATCCAAGCTCAGAAAAGAGAAATAAAAAGGCAAAAGACATTATAACAATTTAAAATAGAAAGTAAGAATCCAAGGGAAAGAAAATAATGACATTAAATATGAAATATTAGGCTAGAGAGTAGCAAAAAGCTAACCTCAACCAATACAAAGTCACCTTTGAATAGTCACAGAGAGTTAATGCTGCAGGGAATGAGTTCCAGAGTCTGAAAATGTCACTTTATGCATTGCTAAAAGCACCTGTCTTCAATACAAAAATAAACAAACAAATGGAAAAACAGTATGTGCATTCCAGCAGAAATGAACTGGGTGTTGGATTTTTCTTTTTTTTTTTTCAGTCTTGCAAATGCATATTCAAGGCATCTAACTGTTAGGAGAGACTGGATACCTTTTCCATTTCTAGATCTTGAAATTTCACACTAGGCAAAACTGACTGTCACCAATTACAAAATAGCCAATGTTGTCTAAATGCAATATCCATAGTAGTAACCATTAAATTTGTCTTTATCTTAAAAACAATAAAGTAGAGCAAATCCCCAGTCACACTGTAGTGGCTTTGACCTTTAAGGAGGTTTGGAAAATTGCTCTGGAAAACAGTGCCTTTGTCAGGGGAGTCTTTCAGGTGTTAAAATTGAGACTGACATTACTCCAGACTTTTGGCAAGCGTCAAGGAATATAAAACATGTTAGTAGACCAGAGATTTTGAATATACGCTGGGTCAAAACAGTGATCCTTTCTAATACCCAGCTCACTAAAACTCAGTGGGAATTTTAGAGTGAGCAAAAAGACTATGGAGAAGATCATGTTCATAGCCACTGTTATTCCAATAATGCCTTAATGTCTAATGGCTAAACCACAACACCAATATACAATGAGGGCATTAACGAAGACAAAGGAAGCTACAGACCTGTTAGCCTAACCTCAGTTCCTGGAAAAAAAAATTGAGAAGATTATACTGAATATTACTGAAAGGCATTTAAAGAATAAAGTAATCACCAGGCACAGTCATCAGCGTTCACAAAAGGTAACTGCTAATTTGATATCTTTGCATAATAAGATCACCTGCCCTGTGGATGAAGGGAAGGTGGTGGATGTAGTTTTTCTGAATTGTGATAAGGCTTTTGACACTGTCCCTCACAGCATCCTTCTGGACAAGTTGCCCAGCTGTGGGATGAGCAAGTTCATGGTGTTCTGGGCAAAGAACTGGCTGAACACCAGAGCTGCAAGGGCTGTAGTGAATGGAGCTACATCTGGCTGGCCACCAGACACCAGCAGTGATCCCCAGGGCTCAGTTCTAGGGCTGGTTCTGTTCAATACTTTTAGCAATGGTCTGGATATAGGAGTTGAAAACACCATTAGCAAACTTGCTGATGATACCAAATGGGGAGGTGCTGTTGACTCTCTTGAGGAACAAGATGCCTCAGGGAGAGATCTAGATAGATTGGAGCATTTGGCAATGTGATAAAATTTAACAAGAATGAATGATGGATTCTGCACGTGGGGTGGAGCAAGGCCAGACACAATATAAACTGGGAGAGGAGCGGCTGGAGAGCAGCCTTGCAGAAGGGGATCTAAGGGTGCTGGAGAAGAGAAGGCTGCATGGAGACCTCAGAGCAGCCTTCCAGTATCTGAAGGGGGCCTACAGGGATGCTGGGGAGGGACTCTTCATGAGGGACTGTAGTGAGAGGACAAGGGGTACTGGGTTCAAACTTAAACGTGGGTAGTTCAGATTGGATATGAGGAACAAATTCTTTACTGTAAGGGTGGTGAGGCACTGGAATGGGTTGCCCAGGGAAGCTGTGAATGCTGCATCGCTGGCGGTGTTCAAGGCCAGGTTGGACAGAGCCTTGGGTGGCATGGTTTAGTGGGAGGTGTCCCTGCCAATGGCAGGGGGGCTGGAACTAGATGATCTTAAGGTCCTTTCCAACCCTAACTATTCAATGATTCTATGATTCCATGGAGGGATCTAGATAGATTGGAGCATTTGGCAATGGGATAAAATTTAACAAGTATGAATGATGGATTCTGCTCCTGGGGTGAAGCAAGGGCAGTCACAATACAAACTGGGAGAGAAGTGGCTGGAGAGCAGCCTTGCAGAAAGCGATCTAAGGGTGCTGGCTGCAGCAGGCTCAGTACGGGTCAGTGATGAGGGCTGGCAGCCAGAAGGGCAAACTGCACCCCGGTTGAATAAAAAAAAAAAAAAAAAAAAAAAAAAAGCATAGGCAGCTGGTCTAAGGAGCTGATTATCCCGCTGTAACCAGCGTCGGTGCAGCCCCAGGTCAGTACCGTGCGCCGGGCCGAGCCACATCTCACCTCACCCCCGAACCGCAGAAGCGCTGACGAAGCCTCTCACAGCGGACCTCTAACACCCCCTGGAGACGGCAGAACTCGCGAGAGCGGCCGCCGCGGCGCGGGCGGGGCCGGGCGTAACGGTTGCCCTCCCCACGCGCTCCCACAAAGGGCAGCCCTGGGGGCCGCGTGGAGCCTGCTGGCGGGAAGGAAGGCAGTCGGCGGGGAGGAAACTGTGGCTCCACTGTCTGCTGCAGCGGTGGCCGATGCCTCACGGAGACGGATCTGTGAAGGGAGGAGCTGCAGGGCAGACCTCGGGCCGCGGGAGGTGCCCAGACCTTTCTCCTGGGGCAGGGACAGGCAGCAGACGTGCCTGCAAAAGCTGTGCCATGTGGAGGACCTCCTGCAGCAGGTGGCTGAGCTGCATGCAGGAGATGGTGAGAGGGCTGCAGACCATCAGGGAGGCTGAGGAGTCAGAGAGCCGCATTGTCCAAGTTGCAGAAGGCAAAGGGATTAGGAGAATGAAGAACCACCCACTGTGGGAGAATCAGAGTCATAGGATGTTTTGGGTTGGGAATGATATTAAGATCATCTAGTTCTGACCCCCCCACCATGGACAAGGATGCATTCCACTAGACCAGGTTGCTCAAAGCCCCATCCAACCCGGCCTTGAACACTGCTAGGGATGGAGAGTCATTCAAAACTGCATCAGGGTAGCTTCAGACTTGACAATAGAAAACATTGCTTTAGCAGAAGGGTGGTGGAACACTCAAACTGGCTTCCTAAAAAAGCAGCTAAGAGATGTCCCAAGCTTGCTGGTGTTTATTGGCATTTGGACAATGCCTTTAATAAGATGGCTTTAGCTTTTGGTCAGCCCTTAAGCGGTCAGGTAGCTGGACTAGATGATTGTTGTAGGACCCTTCCAATTGAAATACTATGTTCTGCTCTAAAACGTGCTTGGAAAGCTGGACCTATACTTAGCCAGCAACAACAGTCATGAGACTGAAGGACAGCAAACAAGAGGAAGCCTGTCTCTGAAGCTTTCCAGTTCTGCAAGGCATTAGGGAGGGGTAAAAAAAGCAGGCAGCCCCAACATAGTTATTCAATATCAGCATGGTTAGGATGCCCTTGTGGGAAAAGGACGAAGTGGTTTTCAGTGCATTTGTTTACCTCCAGACAAAGTACTCTTGTGAACTAGTACAATGAATAATAATGTAACTGCTTTCTGAAGAATAATGGATGGTCATGACCATACTATGTCTGAGCCTCCAGGATAAGTGCCAAGATACCTCTCTTTGATGCCCGTATAAGTGGGAAAAGGGGGCTGAGATCCTAACCCACCTTGCCTGAGTCATTCTGTGGGGACAGACATTAACATTTTAAGTATCTAGAAGAGATACCTGAATATTAAGTCCTGCCAGTATTCAATGGAACTGCCCTGCCTATGTGCCAAACTCAAAAACAAGTTTTGATGTTTTCCAGAGTTCTTTCCCAAACCTCCTTAAAGGTCAAATTCATTTATTTCCTTGAATGTACTGGGGAGAGACAAGAGTTCAGCTCTAGAAGCTTCTTCCTAAGACTGTCATTTTTAATGAAATTTGGATTCAGATGCAGCTTGTAGCTACATGGTTGTAAAGTCAGAATAACTTTCATGAAGTGTTTTCTTAAGAAGCTGTAATTGCCAGTTGCTATGCAGGTAGACTTTTACCATTGACTTTAACAGGACTTTAGGCTCCAGGTTTTCAACTTGCATGAACTAAATGACAATATCATCGATCACTTGATTTCTCAGTTTACTTCATTATTGTTCAAACAATTTTGTTTCCTGTCTCCATTTAATAATATTTGTAATGTCTTATGAAAATTAGTTTTCGAAAAACACAAAACAAGGAATGAAAACAGGACCTCCTATTGCCTCTCCAAGTAATCAAAATCTGAATCTAAACAGTTCTATGGCAACAGGCTGAGAAAAGTATCTTTTCAATTACTCTATTTCCATGTATAAACTGCACATCCAAATCACCCTCCATGAATAAGTAAACAACTTAATTTGGTTGTGGGTTGCTTTTTTTTTTTTGGGGGGGGGGGTTGTCTATTTTCTTTTTTGGTAGAAAATAAGCAAGAAGAAACAGGCAATAATCAAACCCACCCAGCACCAGCAAACTTTTCTCATTACACTCTGAGCAATAGCAAGATGGGGAAAATAGCAGATCATTATGTCTGATGAGTATAATTACACTTTTTCAAAAAAGGGGGGAAATCTAGGTTTATCACTACACCTGTTTTTTGGTTTGTTTTTTTTTTTTTCTTTTTAATAGATACCTTTAAATTCCGCTGAACATGCAGCAGCAGAAAAATTATTCCTTCTCGCTGTTTGATGGCCTCCAGTAACGCTTAAGAAAAATTGTTTTCCGTTCCACTGAACTGTAAAATAAACAAAACAAACCTTCACTAAATGCTCTAAAGGCCAAAGGGTCTCAATGAATGAACTTCAAATGGCTGCTTTTCTCATCACAGGAAAAATCCATTATGTGATTGTGTTTAGAAATGGTCTAGCATATTTTGGGTGCTATAGCATTTTAAAATAATAAGGTTTGGAAATAAATAATAAACTGGTGAAAAGGCAGAAAGTAAGTTGCTCCCTAAATCTAAATACAAATGTATTTCAATGTCATTTTCTATACATAGAGAAATGCATAGAACTAAATCAGTTCTATCATTTATACTGAATGTTATGTTTTCCTGTACTTTTCAGCTTGCTTTCATTCCCTTCATGAAAGAGAATCTCATGACCTTTTCAGTATTAGCCTCAAGACATAGCTGAGCTATTCTTTTCATATAGAAACCCAAGACCCCAGCTGGCTAGCATGAAAGCTAACTTTGCCAACAAATCTCTAAGAAAACATGTGAAATGTTCGTTTGTATTTTTGGGATATTTTTTCTTTTTACAGAAGCTATCAATGCATCTAAATATAACAGCTTTCTGTAAGTTTTTAGGTTAAACTGGGACCGTTTGAGACCAAGCATTAATTAACATGCTGTCCTGAGTGTTATAGGCTAATAAAAGATCGAATATACAGCAGAATCGAAAGACCTTCTGGTAACTGCATCTGTTTTAATGCATCTGTTACAAAATGTACAACTAGTGGTTTAGGATTCCTAATCTCTTATTCATCACCTGAAAATAAAATCTGTGTAGCGTCTGTTCTATTGTAAGCTCCATTAGGAGACAATTTCCAGCCTCTCAGTAGGATTTCCAAGAGCTACACTGCAGAGTTTACTTTTTATAAGGGATTTCTTTGTAACGACAAACAATCAGGACAGAACTTTTCCTTAGAAGATTTATCTTCTCTGATTTTGCCAAGTAGGTTTCTTCTATTGGTATATTGAAAGTCCTCAGGATTGTCTATTAGCAGTGTAAGTAGCTAATGAAATAAAGAAGATGTGCTTAAAAATCCAGGGATGAACTTCACATAATACTCCTCAAAAAGGGATTTTGAACGGTATCAGACATATGCAGGGGCTCTTTAAAACTTACCCTTGCACCATCTTCATTTGTAGACATTCAAGTCCAGCGTCCCTTAGATTCAATGAACTGTGTATTCTAGATCACATGGGGTTCAGAAACTATGAGAGCCATGCATTCAATTTTTTTCTCAGGAAGTACTAGACAGGCAGTTATGGAGCAGGCAGTGCTTAACTAGATAAATGTCACTGCTTTGGCCATTTCATCTAGTTTAAGACTCAGAACTTGTGACACAGCACTGGTAAGATGTGGAGGACAACTCAAATACAAGGGGAAGACAGTGCTGAACAGTTACCAAAGCATAACTTGGGCACAGAAGCACACCTCACACAGACTGGTAGTACTGGAAAAGTGGAACAGAATTTCTTTAGTTGTCTTCTGTCTGACTTGTACTTGGCAACTGCTAAGCTGCTGTTCTCAGGATAAGATGGTGACTGCTTCCACCCCTATGCTATATGATTGCACTTGGACATGGAGGTATAGGGAAATGAGAAGAAGACCTTTTAAACCACTGCAGTAACATTAAAAATTCAGTATGTATTGATGCTTTGTGTGTTTTTCTAAAGTCTTTTAAGACCCCGATTGCTTGGGTTCACTCTCAGCATGAACTGGTGTCGTGGTTTAAGTCTGTAAACCCATACAGTCGCTCTCTCACTCACTCCCCACTCTTTCTTCCCTCCGCTCCTGGAGGGATGGGAAGGAGAATTGAAAGAATACAACTCCCACAGGTTGAGATAAGAACAGTTTAGTAACTAAGGTATAACACAAACCACTACTGCTACCACCGATAATAATAATGACAAGGCAGATACAAGGAAAGGAGAATACAATAGCTCACCATCAAATATCAAGCCCGACCACCCAGTGCACCCCCACCAGTAACAATAATGACAAGGCAAATACAAGGGAAGGATACAATTGCTCACCACCCAGTATCAAGCAGTGCACCCCCCCACAGTGCACCCCCACAGTGCATCCTCCACCGTGCACCCTCACCACCCTTCTGGGTCTCTGCTCTCCGTTTCTACATCCTGGACATGACGTGCTGTGGTATGGAATAATCTCTTTGGTTAGTCTGGGTCAGGTGTCCTGTCTCTCCTTCCTCCTGGCTTCCCCTCCTCCCTGGCAGAGCATGAGGCTCACAAAGTCCTTGGCCAGCCTAAACATCACCAAGCACTAACTGAAAACACTGGTGTTATCAGCGCTGTTCTCAGGCCCAAACTCAAAAACACAGAGCTGCACCAGCTACCAAGTAGGAGAAAAAAAAATGACTGCTGCTGCTGAACCCATGACAACTGGTCATTAGAAGGAACAGCTGAAGCAACTGGGATAAAATGAAACATCAATGACATCAAAACTGTGGACACACTACCCTTCCAGCTTTGCCTCTAGCACTAACAAATAGCTATTGAACCTACAGTACAAGCATGTAAATAAAGCCACACCTAACAATGCTGTTCTTTCTTAACTTATTAGATCAAATTCTATTCTGTACCAGTAGATACAAAACTTTTCTATCATTCATTGTAAATATATGTTAAATCCAGAAAGCTGTTTCTGAAGGAAAAAAAAAAAAAAAAAAAAAAAGTAGCTTTCCTTCTCTGGCATGGAAGTAGTTCTACTAATAAAG